>OU911082.1:30937500-32382500 GCA_918358865.1 Melinaea marsaeus rileyi
GCTGCTGGTTAAGTATAAGTAAAAGTACAATAATTTGAAACATAATTATAATATTCGTCCATTATTACTTAAATAAAGCAATACATATAAAAAACTTTATAACTTCCACAGTAGGTTATAGAATACATTAATAACACTAATCGTAATTAATATATTTCTGTGTAATGTATTTAATATAAGGTATTAGTACAGAGTTGTATCTTACAGTAACAGAACCAATAAATAATAAGAACTAATATATTTTTTTTTTATTATTTTTTATTTTATTATTTTTTTTTTCTTAATCACCATAGACATTTGTCCATGCCTTTCATTGTAATTTTAAAACAATTTTGTTACGATTTTAATTGTGATGGTAGTGATCTTCGCAGGAAATTGTACACCTGCCCAAGGTTACGAAAGCTATTTTAGAAATTAATAATAATAATAAATAAGGTAAATAGTAGTGTTAGTAAGCTAGGTTGTTAAGTTCACTAGCTTTTTTATAGCCTCGGAGTCACGATGAGAAAGTACCATCTTGAGGTTGTACTCTACAAGGTTTCTATCGGAGGTATCGCCGGCCCGCCTAATGAATCTCACAATGGCGTCTTCGTCGATATCCGTGTAGTACGTAGAACTTCTTGTGTGTCTAGATATAGCCACCACTGCGTGTGGGACACTTGTCAGGTACGATTTTGGTTTGGATTTGGTTTGGATGATTATTACCGACTCGTATGTTAATCCCTGAGCTTCATTGATGGTGAGGATGCGCGAGTTTTCCCCTTTTCCGTACCCTAGGTTTGTAAGGTCCGCTTTTTCAGTCTGTGTGTGGACCAGGTACAGGGTATTAGGGAAATCAGCTTCGATGGTAGCACCCGTAAACCTGACTGTTCTCAGAGAGCGAGTCAATGAATGGGCTTAGTATATGCCGTTGTATACCTCGTTTAGAGCATAGCTTACGTCCAGGGGACATCGGTAGGTCCTTAAGAGCTCTTGACTGATAGACGTCACGAGGTATGGGCTATTATATTTCATATGGAACAGATTTAGCCGGTCTATATAAGGAAACTGGTTTGTGTCTCCGATTAGTGTGACTGCTTTGGCCTCTGTTAGTCGGGCTGCCATAACGATCGCTCCGAAATGGTTCATCAAGGCCTCGTCAACGATAAGTCGTTCAGGATTTTCTTTAACGCCATTTATTAATATTGAAGCGATCGTTCGGACCTTGATCTTCCCGTCCTTTGGACAACTGAGGGCGAGTTTATTCCTGAGCTCTAATGCTGCCTTAGTCGTCGTTGTTGCTATCAAGTCACTTTCAAATACGAAGTTTTTTACTACCCAAGTCGATTTTCCACATCCAGGAACGCCGTTGACCCAGTGGAAAATTGGTGCTTCCCATTCTTCCCAGGGTCTTGCTGAATCCTCTACGGCTGTAGCCATTTGGAGGATGTTATCTTCCAGCGAGACCTCCGTGCAGCGGGCTACTACAAGTATTGAGTCTTCGGCAGGTGTTAAATACTTGGGCGGTCCAGTTACTCCTTTGGGGGTTTCAATTATTTTAACGAATCCATTTTTAACGCTGTAAGCCGCCATGTGGGGGATTTTAGGTGTTTTACCCCGTACATATTCAGATGTAGTGTTGTTGAAAATGGCGGCTTTTTCTTCCTTGAGTAATCCTTTAAGAAGACCTTCGTTTTCGAGTTCGAAGGTCCGCCTGATCTTTTCACAGATCGCAAGGTTAGTTTTGATGGTTTCCCTTATAGATGTTGTATAGATGTACTCAAGAAACGCGTTTCGCATATGTTCGTTGGCACCACTGGCGGATGGTAAATCGGGTGCACTTGTTTGTCCCATGTCGGCTCTAGTTCTGTTCTTTTTATGATATTTTTGCTTCGGTTTTAGCATTGTAATCATCTTATTAAATCCTTTCTTAGTTTTTAATTTGTCCTGTGTTATTTTGTTGGATTGAATTTCGATGGCAATTTTCTCTTGAAGGCGTGCGGCGCTGCTTTGTAGGCTCTGGTTGCTTGGTTCGCCCCAGGTGTTTTCGGGGGTCGTAGTTCTATCTGGTGTTTTTCTTATTTTAAGGAACGTTAGGTCTTCTCCGCGGTTTTCATATACAACCACGTCGTGGTACCTCGAAGCATTTATAGATCCTATAAGATTTGCTACGGTTCCTTTGTCATAGCCAACGCGCATAGCGTCAACGCTTATTTGTTTTTGGACTTGTGTTAATATTTTCAGCTCCTAGTGTACTCAGGTGATCGAGCATCTTACATGCATTTGTGTAAGGGGATTCTGGGTAATTAGCGTCCAGTAGTGCGATGGTTTTGTTCTTCCTCCGCACTATTCGGCAATCCCAGTCCCCCAATGTGACTTTTGGCATGCTGTCGTACACCGACCTCTTCATTGTTGCCCTATCGCTACTTCCTTTAGTGAGGGCAGCTAGTCCGGGTGAGATGTATACCCAGTTTTTCGGTCCTACGATGCAGAAACTGAAACCTATTTTTTCTTGGTCGTCGTTCATGTATAGAGCTACTGGTTTAGTCCGAAGCCCTGGTGTACTAGGTTGTCCATTATCCAAAAAGCGTTGTAGGTTCGACTTTTGTATCCCTGTAGGTTTGATAGGTGTTTTTGGTGTGAGTTTGATAAGACTCTTGTTTTCCAGAGGTCTTTTCCTTAAAGCGATTTTACTGCCATTTCTTCTCATGGCAACCAGGAAAATTTCTTCTAGAAAATCTAAGAGAAGTGGGCGTCTTTGATCATCGGCCATGAGGGTTTTTATGCCGATTTTCTCCAGTTTGGTGTGGAGTTGAGTTTCCAGGTCCGATCGAGCTGACGAAAAACGCGGACAGTCTAATATTATGTGCCACACTGTCTCTTCGATGGACGAGTCACACTCACAGCCCGGAGAGTCTTTTAATTTAAATAGGTGTAGGTATTTTGCTATGCCTCCGTGGCCCGTCAGGATTTGCACGTGTATAGGATTCCACTTGGTTTTCCTTGTAATACGAAAAGCTGTGGCGACATCTGGTAAGAACTCCTTTGTGATTTTTCCTATGCTGGATGTTGTATATCTGTCCTACCACTTTTGTACAGATTCTTCACGGATAGTCTTCTTAACGTAAGCTACTGGTATCTGAGCATAATCATATTTACTGTTAGCGTAGCGCTTTTGGCGAGTTCATCAGCTCTTTCGTTGCCAACCGTACCTATGTGTGCTAGAAGCCATGTCAGTTTAACCTCTCTTTCTTGGTTCCTAATGTCCTTGATGTTCTGCTGTATCGCCCTTGCTAAGGGATTTGTGGTTTTAGGGTTCCTTAACAAATCGAGTGACGATCTTGAGTCACTCAATACAGTGGCTTGAGGATCGTTGTTGATTTTGATCTCTTGGGTAGCCCTGTATAGGGCATACAGCTCAGACTGAAACACCGTACACGAGGGATGCAGACTAAAGACTGAACTTTTCTTCTCTTTTCCTTTCTCCAACCAAGTGAAGGCAGCTCCTACTTTCCCTTCTGTCTTGCTGCCGTCCGTGTAGATGTGAGGGCCGGAAATCTGGCGGGAGTCTTGGAGCTCCAAGCTACTGTCTTCTAGAAGTCTATGGCTTCCGACAGGGATGGGTGTCGGAACTAATATGTTTGGATAAACATCTTTTGTATAAATATTGTTTTACTTATAAATAGTCAAGTGTACATTATGTTACATTATATTATATAGATAATAAGATTTATTAAAAATAGAATATATATATTAGATAGTCATTTTATAGTTTACTTTGCTTAGTGTATAATATTATCAGTAAGCTAAAAAGTAAATAAAAGTATGAAACTGACTGTCAGAATTATATCCTAAACATTGATATAGAACTTTGTTTATTTTTTATTAACGAAACTGTCAGTGAGACGATTACTAAACAGAGGAAACATGCTTAAAGATACGACAATATTATTTGATTGTACTCTTAATATATGATAATACTATATAATGAAGTATTTTAAAATATTCCTACTAGGGTCAATGGAGTATAATAAAGTAATATTAATGTAACCCGAGGGTAAGCCTACAAATACCATATCAGTAATTAAACGATCACAAGCAAGTAACTAAAGTCATAAAATGAAGATTAAACAACTGCTATATATTTAACTTTATCTCAATAGAAAAGCCGTTGACATTCAGGAGTAACACGTAATATACTTTTGTGTACATATTTATTTCAATGACTATATAATAATATGACATTAGTTTTATATAAGTTTTAATATTCTTAGAAAATGAAAGTGAAGTTGAAGTATTGAAATTTTACAGTAGACTCCAGTGCAAGAGTCAGCATTAAAAGCGAAATCGGTAAAGGACGGAAAAGTTTAATTTGAGGAAAAGACATGGCATGGCTTTAATTCTCGTTTAGGGTAAAGTTGTTCTAAATGAATATACTACATTACTTACTACACTATATCATATATGTATGAATGAAAATGTTTAACATATTATTAACATATACATAAGTGTACGATAGTATTTATATTATGTAAACATATGTTTAAAGTCACCATAATGTTTTCATAAAAATAAATGTAATGCTTTAAATCTTAGTGAAAATTGTAAGACCAGAGGAAAACAAAATAACACTTCTCAACTACTTTCTACTTTTTTAGTATCTAAATTCCTTATACCGAACGATCTACAGATCCATAGAACAAGAAAAGACTTTCCCCAGCCTTACAGTCAGTTTATCGAATATACTTTTCTGGTTGGTTAATGGTGTTATAGAGTAAATGGGAGTACTTGAGCATGTTTGGAAATTACAATAATTTCCAAACATGGGTATGGTATATTTTTATATAATTCAGTCCCTAGCCTGCTCTTATTGATACTAAAAGAAGTTGAATTTCTCAAATTATTAGATTAAATTCACATTAACTTGGTGTTTTAATAAATTCTTCTTCTATGTTATTGAGAGATTAGACGATACGAGCAGGAAGATAAATGGACAATTTAAAAAAACGTTTATCGATTGTGTAACAAATAATGTCAACAAAAAAAATACATTATTTCTTTTTCAGAACTGTGTTATATACTAAGTTACATACATAATAATATTTTTTACTTGTTTGTAAAGTAAATGCTTGTTTGTTCGTGTGTCCTCACACCAAAACTGCAGTGTAAGATGGAGGTGCGCTGGACCGATGCAATTAGCATTCAATAATGATAACACTTTTTTGTGTATTCTGACTTATCTACAGTTAATGGTTGTAAATGAATGTACTTTGAACTTTGAATATTTATTTTCCTAAAGTCAACGTTTAATTAGTGCTTAAAGACTTTCTAATATCCAGACGCGTCCTCGTGTGGTCCTAGTATGTATCAATCATTCCAATTGTAGTTGATGCCAAATCAATTGTTGCTCCGAGGCACGTCGCTTCTGGCAGAAGCGACGTGCTTGACGTGCTTGACGTGTATCACTTACTTATATACCTCTATATTATAATACGAGTTTTTCACATATTACATAATACATACCTACGAGTATGTGAGATATTAACAAACAAGGCATTTAGAGTACTAATATTAATAAGAAAGATAAATATTCTTAAAAATTAAATAATGTTCAGTAATTTTTATTCTAATATTTTATATTGTATATTAATTTATTTCAAAGTTCGTTATTACAGTAACAGAGTTGGGTTGGCTCCGCGGGGATCAAGATAGTAAATCCGTAATAGGTGTCGATCGGATAAGCTCATATCGACAAGTGGCCATATCAGTGCGTGTATACTTGGTAAGGATATTATAACTCTGGATGCTTCATATATTGCAAATTATACAAAAAATGTGTAATTTTTTTTATCAACCTTCTATTAATCACCCTTTATTGTACCTAGTTAATTCATTATTACAAAAAAAAGGGTTTGTAGAATAAATAATTCTATAGACTATCTGGATTCTTTTAATTTATAAAATATCTTATAATAAAATGGTTATTTCTTTTCTTGATTTCAATTAAAAAATGATCAAGTCTAAACTTTAAGCCACTGAGAGGAATAATTAAAACTAATTAACATTTAGAAAGTAATCCCTTTCTACTTTTCCGACTTTAGAACTATGAATATTTCCTATAGTAAATTAAAGAAAGACAAAAATGGATTTTTAAAACTCTGTTATATATATCTAGTGACACACAACAAGTACATTTAAGTGAGCTGGTATCTTTGCATCCAAATGTATTTTCATTCGAAAATTAATAAAACTCGCGGGGCATTATAATGCATTTATTTAGAATTCTTACTATGTTTAACCTAATAAGAAAATTATTTTATTAAAGATGCTTCATAAATCATAATACCTGATTTAATCTTTAAAAAGGCCATAACAATACAATTTTAGAAAAGTTAATAAATTTGCCATTTCACTTATTAGAAATGTGAAATCTGTTATTACAACATGAAATAAGACATGTCATAAGAAAATATTATAGAATTCATAAATAAAACAAAGTTATATAACTAACTACAGTGTAAAAAGCTTAAAAAAAATAGGAGCATATAAACGAATACTTACTTAACTTCACGCCATATCCCGTGCGGGGTATCCAGAGACGACGGAGCGCCAAACGCTACGGTCCCTGCATACCTCTATCGCCTCGGCCACAGACATCAACCTCTTCATACATACCCTCCGGAGGTCCTTATGCTTTTTACGTAACCTTCCTCCAGTATCATAAATACTGTGTTTTCGAAGGCTCCCCCTGTCTCTCTCACCGGTCACTTTTCCTATACAAATCTTTTTTTACCATTATTTCATCACTCATTCGTTTGACGTACCCAAACCACCTGAACACGTTCTTCTTCATTCTCACCGTGACATCTTCGCTAGTACCTGCCATTCTGTGGATCTTTTCATTGCGGATTCGGTTAGCTAGACTGACACCGCATATTCTGCGAAGAGATCGCATCTCCACAGCTCTTCATCTTTCTTACATTCTTCTTCTGTGTTACCCACTTTTGGCTGCCGTATAACAGCGTCGGTAGTAAAACCGCATTGTCTACAGCCAAACATGCAGCTATGCTGGCGTTTCGCCGTCTCAACAAAGCAGCCAAAGCTAATAAGTTCTTTAAATTATAAGTTATAAAAGATATTTATTTAATTATTGAATAGATGAATTCCTTGTTCCTAATTCTCTAAAAACATTAACATTATATGTATATTATGTGAGTATTAAATCGCTTATATATATAGATATTGATCTTAATGATGTAATTAAAGTAATTACTTACTTAGTACGCATTAAAACATACTATGGATAGCATTTTAACATAATAGTAGTGTAGGTTTTCATTAAAGTTTTAATTAGTTGCTGTAGCAGGATTCGGAGTATCAGGTTGGAATGTTGTTAAAATTTTATATAACTGACTTTTCCTACGATCTCAACACATTATTGCATCCGCTAATGTTTAAGTTACTTGCAGTACTAATATTATTATTTTCTTCATTCGATTTCCTATAACGCCAATTAAACTGTATATAAATTAACAACTGTATTAATTTATATTTAAATAATACTACGTACAAACATCCATTTTTAAATTAACATTACCTCTAATTATTATAGAATACCATTCTATAATTATAATAATCTATAATATAATTATTATAGAATACCATTCTATAATAATTAGAGGATATAGAATACCATTCTATAATAATTATCGGACCTAACTATTTAAATTACACAAAGAACTGTAAATTATAAGCGCAAAGATCAAGCGCCCGAAAACTGTAGAAAATAACTCAAATAAAACAATTGGAATTCTGACTATTGTCCCGTAATGGTAATAACATATGACATACGGCTTATAAGAGCTTTTTAATAACATTTTAAAAACGTTTTTGTATAAAGATTATTGTTATGTGAAGTTTATATTAAAAAAATATTACTTTATTGAAAAAAAAATATAACTTAATTTATTTATTTTTAAATGCAATGACACAACTGAAAATTTGTCAAAAACATGCCAATTTTGAACCTAACAAAATAGTATATTAATAGTTTGGTTATTCTGAATAAACAGTGTTATTCTGAAAGAGACATAAACAGTACCGCCCTCTGCAGATGGACAATAGTGAAGTGTTCCCTTTGTGAAGGTTTATTTGTCAATGTTTTTAGTCCTGCGCTTGACTTCCGCAGCCGCTATTATTTTCAGTCGGATATTGTAGGAAAATTTGGGTTTCCGCCTTTTCACTATTAAGTAAAGTATTTTGTTTGTGTTTGATATATAGGGACACCTTAAATTTATTGTACAGTTTTGAATAGTAATCAATATTAAAATGATAATGTATTTTTTTTTAATTCGTAACTGAGTAAATCATAATATTTGATTTCTGAGTCACCGTCCTCTTCGTTTTGCCAATTGGGTATAACGTTGGTAATGTATGTATCTATAACATTATAATAATATAACAAGTATAGCGTACTTGTAAATCTTAAAATTATAAGAAATTAATATTATAACACTTTAAAGAAATTTTTATACATTCTAAATCAAACTAATTAAATTTACAGAAATATATATGAAACGATTTGTCTAACTATTTTAACAACAGTTTAATATGTTTATTCAAGAGTTAATGAAATTAAAATAAATTAAACATAGTTACTGATACATTACTGGATTATAGTGTGTGTAACTAGTCTCATGCATTTAGTACAACAATGCTCTAACAGAGGAGTAGCGCAGCGACTTGACCACTGGTCGATGTGAGCCTCCCCGATCGGCACCTATTTACAATTTACTGCAATGTCCTTGTACTGAATTCTATTTCCTATTTCGGAATAATGTTCAATGTTAAACGATACGAAGCGCCCGATTTAAACTAACTAATATAATAAGCCTTAGAGCTTTCGCATGAGTTAATAATTTTACGTACTTTTGTTGTTTATAACATAAATTTGATACATTACCAAAAGGGTAAGTTTAAAATAACTATAAATTTATTCTCTGTGATTGTCACTGTTTTATGTAGACAAAATTATATGAGTACACGTAAGCATAAAATAAATAAAAATCAAATACATGTGTATGTGAGTTATTCAGATGCGATTCTTAATGCGAAATCAATTTTCGGTAAACACAAAGCAATATGGGTATTTCTGCTGTTGGTCTGAATAATTCCCTGAAATATTTTGTATAATGATTTTATATAATGATACAAGTTCTGAATTACGTTTCCGAGATCGAGGGTTTCGGTATTTAGAATCTGAATATTTCATATTTCATGTTTCTTTGACTTATATTTTATTCAAATCAATATTGTGTCTTAGTACTTAATAATTAGAAATTGGGTGAAGTAAGTTATTACATTTAATGTTTATAAAAAACCAATTACGATAGGGTTTAGTATAAATAGAAAATATTATCCACTTTAATGAAATAATATATATAAACAATTTGTTGTGAGCACAAAATGTCAAATCCTATCACGCTGTTTTGTAATACATCATCTCACTTGAGACTTTCCTTATACTTTTTCAACGCAAATTCGTCGCTCTTTGATACAAAATATTCAAACCTACTCCACTCTTTTAATAAATAACTTATTATAAATAATTTGGCGGTAGTCATTTGACTGCATCGCATACACCGGTTGACTTGTATTATTTTAAAAGAAGCTTAGTGTAGAGAAGCTACTACAAGTATATTTTATATGGTAAATGAAAGAACAATACTTTTTTCCTCTGTTTCTTCTAGTATCCTCAAACTGCGTATGGGTATCAACCCATTGTAAAATTTTGAGACGGCGCCATGGAAACCCTGTTCCATGTAAAAACGTATTAAACAATTTTTTAAGAGGAGCAAATCGTTTAAAGTATATACATAAGGAGATATATAATTTTAATCAAATTTAATGACAGCACGATAATCTGAAATGTACCGACATTGTCAGATTTACAAATCGCTGACAGACGTATTACGCTTCATTTGATTGTAAAGTGTGCTTCAGAGATCCTTTAAAATTTGGTGACGTCGTATATATTAAAATTAAGAGTGTTCAAAGTTTATTAATGATTGTAATTTATATGCTGTGTATATTTACTTGTTAACTAGTGATGAAAAGGTAAAGAATTGACATAATTATTTAACTCCCCATTTCGCTAGGTTATAATATTTCAAACAAAAGATTTTTGTTATAAAAGCTACTGTGACAACCGCTTTAGAATCTCTAAACAAGGACAGTCAATACGTTTAATGCGGCCTGAATGTAAACTGTCAAGAAGTAAATTAATCCGTCAGTCACTGAAGAGACCACTCTGGTTTGAATAGACCTTATAAATATGTCCGCCTTTTAAGAGATTAAATTTTAGAAAAATTGCCGTCGGATTGAACACATTTTCTTCTTTCTTTTATATTATATAGTATTTTTTCTCAAGTCGTATTTCAAATCGGGTCTTTTATACGACTACATATATTATTTTTTTATTTAATTCGTTGATATAGTTATACACTATTTCCGAATCAGTACACTACAAAAAAAACAAATTCGTACTTCATATTCTGTTATTCTTTACAAAGATAGATAGACACAAAAAATAAATAAATAGAAATAGAATTTAAATAAAGAAATACAAATAATCACCATAGTAAACTACCATTAGCAAACCACCATTTGTATAATTGTATAAAGGATTGCTAATAGTTTTATTAAAGAGATTAATACAAAGTAAACCTTGTGAAAACTAAACTTTTTTTACAATTTTTCTTGAAATGTAAGTATAAATAACATGTCCTGATAATTTTATGTAAGCGGGGAATGGCTTAGCTGATATGAATGAAATATGTTTAATTTGAATATAATATATTATATAATATATTATTATAATTATTCTCTAGATTATTCAAAAGCGTAAAATTAAAACGATTTGAATATTTTTATAAAAATCATAAGTATTACACTCATGATTCTTCTCATAAATGCAAATATTAGACATCTTTTATGATTAAAAATCATGGGCTTATGAAAAATTGTTTTAAAATATTACTTTAAGATGATTGATACGCTGTGTGTTTTTCAGTACAAATTGGTTACACACCACTTCTAATTATTAATCTGGGGAGGCTTCAATTATGTTTTAAAATTAATTAACGACCTTTTCGCCATGTAAAACATTTACAAATATAAGAAATTATAAAAACTAAGACTTATTAGAGAACTCCTTTTAAAGAATATATTGTTAATAATGCAGATAGTGCACTATTTTCTCATGTTCGATCATTAGTTATCTGATCTAATGTTGAAGTTGTTGCGTACCTGATATTATATTTAATTCTCTTTATTCGTTAATCCATAAAGCGTTGCAGTGAACAGCAAAAAATACATACATCCAATCAGCGTGTGTTAAAAATTTATATCCACAGAAATGATAAAGATATTTGTATTTATTTATTACGTTCTTGTAATAAATTATAAGGCAAATCTACAAACTCTTGTGTATGATTAATTTTCGTGTTTTTTTTTACAACTGTTTACTTTATATTATAAGAATATTCCATATAAACAAGAATTTATAAATTAACATCACCTTCAAATATTTTATAACAGCATAGATATGCTCTCTTATCGGCTCTAAATATTTAAATAACACAAAGAACTGTTAATTATAAGCGCAAAGATCAAGCGCCGGAAAACTGCAGATAATAACTCAAATAGGACAATTGGAATACTGACTATTGTCCGGTAATGACATTGACATATGACGTACGACTTATAAGAGCTTTTTACTGACATTTAAAATACTTATTTGTATAAAGAATATCTTTATGTAAAGTTTATATTAACAAATTATTACCTTATTTGAAAAAAGAAAGGTTGACTTTATTTACTTGATTTTTAAAACAACGACACAACTGAAATGTTAATAAAAACGTGTCCGGTTTTGAACCTACCAAAATAATATATTAATAATTTAGTTATTCTAATAAACGGTGTTATTCTGAAAGAGCCATAAACAGTACCGCCCTCCGCAGATGGACAATAGTGAAGTGTTCCCTTTGTGAAGATTTATTTGTCATTGTTTTTAGTCCTGCGTTTGACTTCGAGGCCTATAGAACCGCTATTATTTTCAGTCGGGTATTGTGGGAAAATTTTGGGTTTCCGCCTTTTCACTATTACGCGTATATTAAAAAGTATTTTGTTTGTGTTTGATATATAAGGACACTTTATATTAATTGTACATTTTTGAATAATAATTAATATTAAAATGATAATGTACTTTTTTTTTAATTCGTACAACTGAGTAAATCATAATGTCTGATCTCTGACTCACCGTCTTCTTCGTTTTGCCAATTGAGTTACTGCAATGTCCTTGTACTTCTATTTAGAATTTCGAAATAATGTTCAATGTTTAAACGATACCAAGCGCTCGATTTAAACTAACTAATATAAGAAGCTTTAGAGCTTTCGCATGGATTAATAATTTAACGTAAATTTAATGTTTATAACATAAATTTGATTCTTTACCAAAAGTGTAAGAGTATAATAACTTTAAATTTATTCTATGATCGTTGCTATTTGACTTCAGATAAGTGCGTACATTAAAAGGTATAATATATTACTTCTCAATGTTAACGGTTCTTCGATAGAGTTAAAGTCCAATATTATAATATACGGCAGTTGTTTAATGTTCGTTTTATGACTTTTGTTACTTGTTTGTTATTAATTACTGATATAATAATTCTTGGCTTACAAAATAATTCGTTAGTTAATCAATGTTTCATAAAACTATTTGAACTGCAAGTTGTAAATACAGAATACGCTATAATTTGTTTAATTATTTTATTTTAAGTGAGTGCGTTGTAGGTTAAGTGTTATTGATGCATGCTCCTGGTTGTTCTCTTGATAATTTAATTTATATTTATTGTTGTAAAAATTTAAAATGAAACATCGACATTGAGACCTCCCTGGAGATGGTCTCTGAGTGAGGTGGACTGAACCACGTTCAGTTCAATCCCCTTAAGACACAGGTTTGCGCGTTTACCACTAAGAAAACCCCGTTTGTCGTATCACCGCTCTTCGAGAGCACTCCTCTTATTTCCTCGCCAAGTATCAGAATACTGGGTCTCGACATTTCAAGCGATTGTCAGTTTCGTGATCATCTGGAAAGCAAAGCCAAGTTGGCCTGGTTGAAATTTTGAGTGATCAATAATGCGAGGCAATATTTCATACCGGGCCAAAGACTTGGGCTCTATACGGCGCAGGTGCGACCACACATGGAGTACTATTCTCATCTCTGGTCCGGATCACCCCAATATCAGCTTCTACCATTTGACCGCGTACAACGGAGAGCCGTTCGGATTGTCGGGGACCCAGTGCTCTGCGAACGGCTGGACTCTTTGGCATTGCGTAGAGACGTGGCTTCTTTGTGCGTCTTCTACCGCAATTACAACGGGGAGTATTCCGAAGAATTACTCGATGTGATGCATACCGCCGAATTTCACCACCGCACAGCTCGCCATAGCCTCCTGTACCATCCATACCACTTGGATGCGTGGCGATCTTCCATTGTGTGGTTTTCAAGGACTTTTTTCCCACGTTCCACTCGAATGTGGAACGAACATCCTTCGGCGGTATTTCCAGTTCGATACGACTTGGGTACTGTAAAAAAAGGAATATATTCCTATTTCCAAGGCCGGCAACGCTCTTGTGAATCTTCGGTTGTTGCAAGAGTTCATGGGCGGCGGTGATCACTTACCAACGGTCAAACTCGTTTTCCCTCCTCTTACATAAAAAAAATAAAAAATTGATCTAATGAGTATTGTCTTGGATGTGCACTATACAGTGCATCAATTAGTTAAAAATCAGTGAACAATCAATCAGTTCATCCATATGGAAGGACTGATTGATTGTTCTATCTCTCAAACTGTATATTATACCATATATTCGATACATATTAATATATATTGGACACATTTAGAGTAGATTTAGATTCAAAAAGAAGAAAACGAAATACAAAAAAAAAATAATAATGTGTCGTCTACATTTACATCGTTCCAATATAGTTGGCAATATGGTCCAATAGTAACTTTATAATTAATACTAAATTATATTTTCATTCTCCTTAACAGCTGATCTAATAATGAATAGGAAGAAAAACCTTATAAGCATATTTTGTTTGAATTGTCTAAATTCTATTTCATAAAAAAAACAGTCATTCTAAATTCAAACAACGCCTCGACCTGACACTCCAAACCCCACTGAAGTGACTAATTAAAACTTCATTTGAAACCGACACTACTATTATGTTTGCAGATAAAGTGGGTAATCTCTACTGAGGAGTTCACGCTGCTATCACACCGTAACGATACGAATGACTTTGTGTATATATTATAGTTATTTTCATGCATATTTATAGCTGGCTGTAATAGCTGAGTCTTTTTAAGTTTTGGGTCAGCTAGAAAACCGGATCCAAAACCTACCGTGCTGCGTCATGTTTTTTCCCTCAAAAGCGAATCAAATATTCATACTTACAAATGTATATGAGAGATATCCTACATACTATGTAGGTAGTATAAAAAGAAGCAGACGCTCGTTTGACCATTGATATAAAACTTATTATTAGCAATGGATATTATTTGTAAGAAATATAAGAAAGAAAATTTAATGTACATTAAAACTTTAAAATATACCCAATATAATAAAGTATGCTAAAGTAAGTTAAACTCATCCTTAATATAAGTATTTAGACACAGCTCACTGAATCCATTATGACTCGACATTGACTACAGTACATTAAACAATCGCTTCTCGATTTGCTTGAGATTCTAAGTTTCTCTTTGTATTCCGTGATTGATATTATTCAATCTGGACTCCATTGTCATAGATCGCATTCACTGTAAGATAATTTATACTTCATTTCTTTTTCTATCATTTACATTTCTTTTAAAATAAAAGTAAAGGAATTTTAATTTCATATATTCTATATATATACATATATATATATATATATATATAATATATTGCCACACACTCATAAACATTATCTAAGGTATGCTAAATTTATAAATTAAAGGGATAGAGAAACTGACCTATATTTTATTTTTAATATAGATATCATAATCATCTCGGTGGCCTGTGAGCCTAATTCTAGCTGGGCGGGTGGCACTGGCGATTATATGGCCGTGGTTCTATTTCCTCTTTCCTCTCTGGTGACTGGTCCAGGTTTGGCGGTTGCACGATGTGGGGAGTATGTTATCGCGGGAGTGTGTACTCCCCCAATCACAGATTTGCGGACTTTGAAATTTTTCTAGTAGTAGTAGTAGCAATTAGTAGATATGTGTTGGAGAAAAATATTTTCTTGGCGATATGAAAGCCAATTCCGCTTCTTGGGAGAACCACGCCAAGTACGCTAGAGACAGGGCAGGCAATTGTCTCTTGTTGCGAGCAAGTTATTGCAAAGAAGGACTTTTTCAAAAGAAATAAAGTATCACATCCACCTGAAACACCTTTTGAGCGTAAACGCAACATTTACGCTGATGGCTATATTTGAAGATACTCTAAATAAATTGGTATGGATAAAGAAATTGGTGTTTTCATTAAATTTATCTTGTTTATAATAATATAATACACATATTTTCTCTTGCAGTGTGGCTTTTAGCAAATGTGTATTAACTTTATATGACAAAAAAAACATTAATAACATTATATGTAAAAAGCGAAATCTAAAATTATTCTATCACTACCGTGAAATGTTGCTCCTTTATTCGTTCTAGCTGCAAACTAAAACTGATAAAGTGACGCTACAGTCATCCAAAATGGGGATTCAGTGTAGTGATCGCTTTATTTCTCTCTCTATTCATGTGACGTCAATTTTCTTTGAATACCTCCTCTATAGATGCATCTCGACTTCTGAATAAATTTCTATATTGAGATAACCTTTATCACAGTGTGAAATGTCATATTAAAACTATCTTTTCTTGATAAATACATGCCCTTTGATAATCATAGTTATTTTCTTATTAGGGTTCTATTTCAAATAATGTTGCTAAATGTAATTTAATATACTGCACCTGTTTTAGATAATAAAGTACCATTAAATCTTAAATAAGTTATGAAACAGATCATATTAATAACACGTCAAAAATAAATAGTTGTATTGAAATATGTGAAAAAAGAATACATTAACGTAAAAAGAGAGAATTGCGAAATTTGGTATGAATATTAGTTTACTTACGGCAAGTAGTACAAATTACTCATCAAAGCAATAAAAATAATAATTAGATTTAGTCTTTATATCTTGTAAAAATAATAAACATCCATTAAATAATTAACAGCTTTTAACAAAACGGACGAAACTCAAAATTGAATATCCTTTAAAAAAGTAATTGCTGCTATTTTTAGAATCCAGAATCAAAGACAGCAGATAGGTTGAATACGATCGGGATGTGAACTGTCGAGGAGTAAATTAACCCGTCAATCACTGAACAGACCACTCAGGTCTGAATAGACTTATAAATATTCACGTTTTTGCTGTGGTGACTTCTGTAATGGTTGTCTTGTTGTCTTAAATTTGTGATAGGAACTCTGAAGAATTAGATATACATAATCAATGTTAGGTAAATATATAAATTAAATACTAATTTCATACAATGATAGACAAATGTTTCTTCATCGTATGAAATATGGTTAGATTTTGTAACACAACTGTGACTCGATGTTTCAATTGCTTCGTAGCCATTATTCTACTTGTGCTTTCTTATCGTCTTCCCTTAAAATGTGAACTACTTCATATAAAGGCGAATAACAAAAATAAATTTGTTTAAAAATATCAATAATGTTATGTTTTACTTATATAATTTATATACAATTCACAATACGATAATAATTTCAGGTCGCACTACTTGAAATAATTCTCGGTTGTGTTACAAAACTTTGTTTTCCATCGAATGATCTTGAACATTCATCGAAATATATTTTTGTTGATTTTTCCACTGAAATGAAAACTGCTACTTCAATTGCAGTCAACAAATGCGAGCTCAATTATAAAGAGAATGAACAACAACAAAAAAGAAGACGAATTTGAAATGCATTTTAAAAAAATGTTAAACAAAACCAAGCCAACAAGTATTTTTTTTATTATATAAATGCGGGACTTTTTTATTTTACCAAGTAAAAATTAATACTTATAGTTTTTATTTTCTAGATTTTACAAGAGACGTAAAAAATTAAATTGTACGCACCTTGCAGGCAGACAATAGTGAAGTTAGTTATTTATTTATTTCTGTTCTATTATACCTTGATGGTTTCATCTCGCATAAAATAATAAGGGGCTGTAATATAGCTGTTTATTTGTATGTAGGTGCAGCGAACAATTTACAATTCACTAACATGTACCGGTTGTGAGAAGGTTTTCAAGGTAAGCCTTTAGACCAAACTAAATTGGTTATATTAGGTGTTTTTAAATATTTTAATAATGTATGATGTTAAATGATAGTTCATTTATAAATGTTATAGTTGTTATTCCTGATTTTATATTTTTATTTTAATTATTACATACAGGTAATAAACAAGAACAGTTTTGATTTCACTTTGTGGTATGAAAACGATTTGCTATATCATTAATCACTTCGTCGGCGCAATTAAAAAAAAACTTGTCTTTTCATAATTCCACATTGAGACCAGTTAATGTCCTTCATAAAACTTAGATGTAGACGTTTAATGAGAAAAGGAGAGAATATTAATAATATTGATATTCATAATTTAGTTTCACACAAATAGATAACAAACTACATATTATTGTTCACAAACAAATAAATCGCATAATCAATTCCATTCTTGTCCATATTTTTATTTTATTGTAAACTACGTATTGAATTGAAATTCACAAACGTACTCGTAAGACAAATTAGGGTAGTAATATTCAACAAAGAAACATTATTTCGATGTACAACCGAGTCCAAATTCAGGTTAGAGATACGCAATTGTATATTTTGTATGCATATATGTGATACATGAATTGACATTATATTTTTGTAGCTTGTAGGTAACAAGCTGTGAGTTTTTTTATTATATTTTCATTCACTAATTTTACATAAGATATCGAGTTTCGTTTTCTCAATGTAAAGAGTAAATGAAGGGTGTTGCTGCTCAGATCTGCTCCATTGAAGCAAGGCTGCCAATTTAACGTTAACATCTTTCATCGCCGGCTGTTAATGGAACTTATTCGACTTGTAGATATACGGTTTACGGTGAATGGTATTCGAATTAAACATAACACTCGTTAGTGTTATTTGCATTGTAAATGAAAAGATAAACAAAACAATTTAAAAGTACAAATTTTTGTTATTGATATTTGAACAAATATTATGAATTTCTCACATTTTTCCTTGAAATAAATAATATTATCTAATCATGTTCGAACACATTATTTTCTTTTTTATATATCACATATTTCGTAAAAGTATATTTTTAGATCGTTCCCAAATCTTGTTGTATAACTGTTATAAGAAAAAAACAAAATTAAAATTACTAGTCTCTCTGATGTTTAAAATACAAAGTAATATATTATGCTTTAGAAAATTATTAATCTCTTAACACTTGGACACATTAGAATAATTTCCTCCATAAATATAATACAAATAACTTTTTATATTCCAATGTAATTGTATTGATATAGAACATGTAATTGCTTTATTTAAATTATCAACACCTGACCGAAACTGACCAAAACATTTTGAAATGCAATTACTGTCGATCTGCGCTGAGGTTCGGAAAAACCTATTACTGTAGAGCTTCTCTAAATATTGATTATAAATGTCGAGTGTAATAATTTATATAATTGTTACACTGTTTATATAATTATATAGATAGAAGATTGGATTTGAATTATCTGGCTAATTGTTTTTTATTATAATAAAATAAATACATAGTTTCGTAGTTTGTTTGATTGTATATATATAGACTAAATAATAATTATTAATCCTATATTGTCTTTCTAAACCTGGATTAAAACGACTGATGCGAATAAATAGATGTGCTAAAGTAAACCTTTATTTGAATAGCAAAGTCGTAAAATAACAGTTAATAACAGTTAGACTTTAATCCAATTGGGACGCAGTGAATAGAAATGGACTAATTGTGAACCACGTGCGTTTTATTTTATATTTACGTGTAACGATCGGTATCTCTAATTATACAAATATATCTGTATTAATAACAAATATTGGTTTAATGTTATTAAGTTATCGGATAACGTTTATAATAATTGCTTTATCTTTATTACAAATAAAATGTTTATATTTATTTGATATAAAAATATAATAAAATAATGGTTATTTTTTTACTTAAGTCAGTTCTTCTATATTTAAAACAACGCAAAAATACAACTGGGATGTTAAAGAAATTCACAGCAATGAAATTCAAACAACGTTCCACTCTGAAACTCTGACTCCGGATTCCACTACTGCAACTAACACTTCAGTTAAAACCGACACCGCTGTAGTGTTTGCACACAACGAGGGTTAACTCCGTATTAAGTAGATATCAGGCTGCAATCACACAGTATTCATATATAGGTACAACGTCGCATTTAGTTTTTAAACTTATTTACAGGGATGACTATGTAATCATGGTTTCCTTTTGCTAACATTATAAATATAACATTAGATTGAATTGTATGTTACCCCAATACTTTGGATATGCTTACTTAAAGAAAATATTATGTTTCATTTGTAATTGCTTTGAACGTTTTTGGTTTTGTGTTTTCTTTTATATAATTATATAAAGTTAAGTAATATTGCTCTGCTATAATCATTTTAATTTCTTTTACCCGTCTGGAGGTTTAATTTACAATCCTTCTTTGTTCTGATTTAACAGAGAAATATCGAAAATTTATAAATTCACATTAAACTGTAGATAACTCAATTGGGACAATCACATTCCTGGCCACTGTCTGTGAATAACAATACACATGGTTCTAATTTGACATGCGCTTTATAATGAAAATGTGAACACAAACGTGCAAGGGGAAGAAACAACATTTTATTGTCAAAGATCTTAAGTTCAACAAGAGTCTTACATTTCTTGAACTACCAAAAGTTTATTTAATTAATATTTTTTAGAACATAATTGTACGAAATATTATTTTGTATATATTAAAGAAAAAAATATTTTATAGATTCTGCTATTGTTTGTATCTGGTGCAATATTGTCGAATAATATATATTTCGTCTAAAATATTATAATACTAAAAATGAAGTTTATAATGTAACTTTAGAAGGTTTTTATAAAGACATAACATAAATAAGGTAAACTGTTGAAAATGAACGTCTATAACAAATCTGTTAAAATAATAAATTAAAGTTTTAAATAATAACTTTATTTAATAAAACCAAAATAATGTTAATAATAATGAAATTAGATATTTAAAATTACAATTTATAAAAAATTTTAGTTTTTCTATAACACTATCAAATTAATAGTAAATAATATAATATCAGCTGCTTATTCAGTCAGGACTACGATACATCGAGAGAGAACTTGGGAGTTTGGGTGCAGTGAGCGACTTGTTAACGTTAATTTAATATAAATATTATTTCAATATCAATTTGATAAAACAAGTTAGTTTTAATTATTGTTAAGTTAAGATAGCATAAAATACATCTGTCAAAATATATTTATCGCTTAACTTGTTGTTTCATCATTTAATTTTAATGTTTTAAATGTTAATCAAAAATGTACATAAATTTAAAGTGTCTCTATATATCAAACGCAAACAAAAAACTTTTTAATATACGCGTAATAGTGAAAAGGCGGAAACCCAAAATTTCCCTACAATACCCGACTGAAAATAATAGCGGTCCTATAGGCCTCGGAAGTCAAGCGCAGGACTAAAACAATGACAAATAAATTTTCACAAAGGAACACTTCACTATTGTCCATCTACGGAGGGTGGTACTGTTTATGGATCTTTCAGAATAACACCGTTTATTAAGAATAACTAAATTATTTTGAAAGGTTTATAATTGGTCAGGTTTTGACGTAATTTCCAGTAGTGGCATTGTATTTAAATTTCAAATTAATTTAGTCATCAAATATTCAATCAAAGAATGTAATAGTTTTTAATATAAACTTTATAACAAGACAATCTTTATACAAATAACTATTTTAAATATTAGTAATAACGCGGTGATAAAACGTGTACAGTACACTAGTGAGGATTCTAATTGTCCTATTGGATTTATTATTTACAGTTTTCCGGCTCTTAATCTTATTACTTATAGCTCTTTGTGTAATTTAAATATTTAGATCACATAATTATATCATTATACAATATTTAGAGGTAATGTAAATGTAAATTTCTGTTTGTGTAGATTATTCTTATAATAAAAATTTAATAGTAAAGAAAAGTTTTAAAATTCGCTTCATAATTGACTATAATAAGGCACGTTAAAAATAACATCAGAAACAACTTGAACAAAGTTTTGCAATGTAGAAAAAAAATATTTATATCGTAATAAAACTATTTTAATGGTACACCCTTCTAATTTTAATAATAACTTATAAAAAGCCTGGAATTTTCTAAGAAGATGCCGTGATATCTTCAAGTTAAAAGAAAACTAATTTTTAACATACGCTAATTGGATACATTTATATTTTTTGCTGTACACTGCAACCCTTTATGAAAGAGAATTGTATACAATATCAGCTACGTAACAACTACAGAACATTAGATCAGAGAAATAATGACCGAACCTGAGAAAATAGTGCACTATCTACATTATTGACAACATATTCTTTAAAAGGAATTTTCTAATAAATCTTAATATTGTCTTTAAAATTTGTTAAATTCATAAATTTTTAAAATGGCGAAAAGATCTTTAATTAATTTAAAACACACTTATGGCTTCCCCAGTTCACTCATTTGAAGTGGTATGTAACCAAGTTCGACCGAAAAGCACACAGCGTATCAATCATCTTAAAGTAATATTTTAAAATATCTTTTTATAAGTTTATGATTTTTAATTAGAAAAAAAACAAATATCAATATTCAATGGAAGAATCATGAGTATAATATTTATGATTTGATATGATGATTTTGAATAATCTAGCAAATAAATTATATTCGAATGACACGTATTCATTTTAGCAAACCCATTGCCCATTACATTTAAGGATAATTTGCTACAAGTTTATTTTTCATAAAGGTTACTTTGTAGTACAACCTTAATCTTAACGGATGTAGATGAAACTATAAAGTAATATTATTAATATTCCAAAATAATACATAGGTTACAATCTACTTAGAATCTTTCTGTAATTAAGTCAAAAATAACGTTTAATATAGAATAAGTTGGAAACCTATCCTCTAAACCACACAAAAGCCCACCCAGCAAACCATCACCGAAGGAAGCAAAGACGCTGATAAGACCGAAGATAAAGGAGTTTGGTATTTGACATGCTTGATTTGTTGCCCAAAAGAGGCCAGCAATACCATCTCTAGCACACAGCGGCATTAAACAAGCAAATTCAACACAACACCACCAACAAACTAGCAGGGATAGAGAAGAATCAAAGCAGCAGATGAGCTATGCGGAGAGGACAGCGGCGCCTAATAATGACCATTAAAAAACTCCTAACTACTCTTTTATTCGTCCACGGATGACAAAATAACGATCAAAGACGTTATCGCCAAGGTACGTTGTTCAGCAGACGACCGCAAGTGTGTAGTGACTGCGGACAGAATAAGAAAGACCCTTAACCAGAAAGTGGTCATTCGGTACCCCTCCAAGGCCAAGCTTTAATTCGCGGAAAGTGCTGGAACCAGATAGTTATAAAGTTGACATATGCAATAAGCGCCGACTTACAGATATTCCTGAAGATTCTACGCGCCTGAAACTGTTTCACTTCCTGGTACCCTGGAAAAGAGCAAAAGTAATGGTCCTGAGGAAACAAGGCAAGGAAGATTATAACAACGCCAAGTCCTCTGCATCCCTCCGACTGTTATCAATCTTCGAAAAGGTGCTAGAGAATTTGCTGATCCTGTGCCTAAGATGGCATTTTCTCAACAAACTAAATCACCGGCAATACTGTTCGTGCCCTAGAGGACTAAACAGGATGCCGTCTATAACCTAATCAATTATATTAAGGGAAGACGGAGAACTAAGAAAATAATATCATCAAATATAGAGAGGGCCTTCCACAGCACATAGGAGGTAGTCATTAAATACCAAGTGGTCAGCAAGAAATTCCCCAGTAACCTGTACAATTTAGTAGGAACTGCCGAGAAAAATGTTGCAGATGAATAACGCAAAGGTAAAGAGAGAAGACCACAAAAGTGTGTGAAAGAATCACTCAATCAGTTCTGGTATCTTTTGCCGGACCCACTTCTAAATATAATGAAAGACGATGGGAGGTACTATCAGGCATTCGCAGGTGACGTGGTCCTTTTATTTTCCGGATAGAGCTGGGCAACAATTCGAACAACTCCCATCCTAGACAAAATAAGAAAATGGGGTCTAGGCAACTAACTATGATTACAGCGACAACCATCAAAATATTTCTGCCAGACGTGAAGAATACATAAAATTTTAATAAATCAAACCACAAATCCTACACTCGCTTAACCCTTGATAGCCCACGGAGGTTTCACAGGTTCAAACTCAAACACAGTCCATCTTGCAAAACAACGCCGGTCACGGTAAAGATCACCTAATCACTGAGTGCCCTGAACTAGTAATGCAAAGACGACACCGACACCCAACTACGAGCAAGCATGTCGGAAAACACGCTACAGATCCTCTACACAATTCTAATACGTTCTTAAACTACCTTCAGTTCTTTCAGGTAATTTTCGTAAAAACAGAGCATAGATGTAGCTTCAAGAAAGATATATTTAACTAAAAATACTCACTTCCATAACAAAGAGATACTATGCGGGAACGGGATAGAAATTGTATTTTATTATGCTACAAATTATCACAATTTTTGTCTATGTGTTAATATTTCAAACTTTGTGTAAGCAAAAAATATATTATCGTTTTTTGAAGTATATGAAAACGGTATCAAAATATTTGACTATATTTATTTTTAATTGTGGATATCAAAAGAAAGCTTTTATGACAGTTCTAACATTTCGGTTTAATTTTGTTTTAACAATTAAAATGGATTAATGGACTCTTTATCCTGACGAAGACAACGTTTAAGTAGTGGTTATTTTATATACAGTAATTGGCTTTATATTAATTCCAATTGAAGAAAATAATAATATTAGTACAGACAGTAACTTCAACTTCAGCGGATGGTATAAAGTGTTGGGATCGTAGGAAATGTCAATTATTTAAAATTCAAACAACGCTCCGACTCTGATACTCCGAATCTCACTACGGCAACTAATTAAAACTTCAACGAAAACCGACACTACTATTATGTTCCCATAAAATGTTATCCATAATTTGTTTTAACGCCTACTAAGTTTAGTTTTCAATTACATCATTAGGATCAGATGTATATCAACATACATGTTGCTTTGTATAATACGTTATTTTTATAACATAAATGATATATCTAATATGATATATATGAAAACTACATATTTAGATCTCGATTTGACTCTTTTTATGGTATATTTCTAAAATATGTTTAACTTAAACCAGTAGTAAGGAATTATTGAAAATCAACGTTCCCTTATTTTGTCACTGATTCATTTAAATTGATCTCAAAAATGAAACAAACTGAATAAAGTTTTATTAATGAATTATTTTTACTATGAATTTGTACTTTATTACTTATTTCACATAAAACTATGCTTCCGTATTCCTTATTTCAAATCAACAATAATCAGAATTAACGATGAAATGTCTTTTAAAATCACAGAATCCAGACAAATTACAAATGAATATTACTCAGAATACCTCATAAGTTTAAAAAAAGTAAAAATATATCAAAGCGATGGTTTTAAAACAAGAAATTTATGAGAAGTTTCCTTTTCATTGGCGCAGTCTATAGTCTGCAATAAGATTCTAAAAAGTTAGTTTCTAATTAATTATGGCTCGGGTAATTGAAATGAAAAATAACTTATTTTCTATTGAATCCCGAGTTCGGTCACCATCTAGAAATCTATCAAATTTACAAATCTATTGAAGTTAGACACCAACAACTCGGATTCTTGTGACCACGATCATTTTCAATTATTTGAACTTACCATATTTTCAGTAATTAATTAAATATCTTGTAACACTATAATTTAACGAAGTTATTCGTTTCATGTTATTATATATTCATAAAAATATAAAAAATTTTAGGAAATGTAATAATTTTATAATAATTTTCTTTTATGATTTTTTTCTTATGGCCAGCCCTGTTTCATGTTGTAATAAAAAATTTAATCATTTATTGAAGTCAATAAATTTGCAATTTAAATTTATTTATTAACTTCCATAAAATTGTATTGTTATGACATTTTTAAAGATTAACTCAGGTTATTATTATTATCTAGTGAGCTGTGAAGCCTCTCTAATAGAATAACATTCATATTAAATTAAATGTAGCAAGAATTTCGAAAAAATAATTTATATTGCCCCCTGAGTTTTATTAGTTTTTGAGTGAAAATACATTTGGATGCAAAGATAACAGCTCACTTTAATGCACTTGTTGTGTGTCACTAGAAATATGTAACACTTGAAATAAGTTAAAGTCGAATAATGCGCTCTTTAATCAATTTAAGATTTATTTTATGTCTCGCTTCAATTTACTACAGGAAATATTCATAGTTCTAAAGTCGGAAACGTAGAAAGGAATTCGTTTCTAAATGTTAATTAGTTTTAATTATTCCTCTTAGTCTATTTAAAGTTTAGACTTGTTTATTTTTTATTTGAAATCAAGAAAGGAAATAACAATTTTATTATATAATATTTTATAAATTGAAATAATCCAGATGATCAATAGAACTATTTATCCTACCAACTTATTATTTGGTAATAACGAAATAACTACGTACCATAAAAAGGCGATTTATATAAGGTTGATAAATATTTACACATTTTTGGTAAAATAATGCAATACATGTAATAGTATCCTGAGTTATATTATTCCCACCAAGTATACATGCACTGACATGGTCACTTGTCGATATGAGTTTATCGGATGGACACCTATTTCGGATTTCTGGTACTATCTTGATCCCAGCGGAGCCAACCCAACTCTGTTACTGTAATAAAGAACTTTGTAATAAAATAATTTATATTATAAAATATTTAAATTATAATTACTGAACTTTATTAAATGTCATGATTATTTATCTTTCTTATTAATATTGGTACTCTAAATGCCTTGTTTGTTAATATCTCACATACTCGTAGGTATGTGTTACTTTATTAACATCAACTAGGTGGAATAACACCGATATATTCAACAACATTCATATGCGACCATTGCGTCAAACTTTGGTTAAATGTGTTAAAGTGAGTATTAACGGTTGGAGTTGTAGTCCAATCATATAATGTATTGCAGTTGTTTAATATTCGTTTTGTGACTTTTATTACTTATTCGAAATTATTAAATTAGTGATATTATATTTTTATGTTAATCCAGCAATTTATTTTGTGACAATCTTTACGCTCGAGTTAAGTTAATATTATATGATTATGAAGTATATTTATATTTAATTTTTTATATAATATAGAAGAAGAATATATTAAAACAACAAATTATTATAAATTTAATCTAATAATTCAAGAAATTCAACTTCTTTAAGTATCAATAAGAGCAGGCTAGGGACTGAATTATATAAAAATATACCATACTAAGATGCATTTGTTGTTGTTGTATTAAAATATCGATCTATTAAAATTAATTCGTTAGTTGTAATTTCCAAACATTCGCATATAAAGTTCGATAATTATAAATATTTATTGAGAGCATGCTCAAGTATTTCTACTGACTCCATGACACCATTACCTAACCATAAAAGTATATTCAATAAACGGAGGGTAGTAAAAGTGATTTTGTATTATTTCATTGTACTTTTTTTAACAAACTTATCAATTAACTTTGCTACAAGTACTTAGACTTTTTATGTATATGTTATGATATGAGTAAAATCAAAGTTTTTAAAGCGAATAAACAACAAATCCGTTGAATTCAGTTTAAATAAACGTGCGGTAAAATTATTTTGGGGATAAAAACAAAAAGTTATTATGAGTTATCATTTGGGAGTTACTTTATTTTAACAATGGAAACAAAAAACAAATCAATTCTAGGAATAAAATTTTGACCAAAAATATTTAGTTCAGATGCTATGGATTAATTACTTAAGAAATTGTGTGTATTCTTTATTAACCCGCCACAGGTGACTTACATACGAATTAAATAGTTGGTGACACCGGTCTTACGTACCGGAACTTTGATCCTAGATTTTTTCAGTAGTGACCATGGTCTATGTTTTTTTTGGTCACATTAAAAAATACATTAGTGTGTACAATTTTTATTTTATATGTGACACTTGAAATCATTTAATTTGAACAATGCGCTTTCAACCGAGTTCTATGGATCCTTCGGTGTAAGGAATTTACATACTAATAAAGTAGAGTCGTAGAATGAAATTCGATAAGTCTTATTTTATTTTCTTCTAGTCTTACTTTTCACAAAGATTTAAAGGATCTCATTTATTTTTACGAAAACGTTATGCCGACTTTAGAACATATGTTTACATAATATAAATATTATCGTACACCTATGTATATATTAATAACAAGTTAAACATTTACATTCGGTACATATATGATATAGTATAGTAACTATTGTAGTATATGCATTTAGAGCAACATTAATCTCAACTAGAATTGAAGCCACGTCATGTTTTTTCCTCAAATTAAACGTTTCCGTCCTTTACCGATTTCGCTTTTATTGCTATGACTCTTGCACTGGAGTCTACTCTAAAAATTTCATACTTCAATATTACTCATGGTGAATAAAGTAAACGGTTCCGGTTCCGTTTAAATTTGGATATTTCATTTTAAGAATATTTAAAATTATATAAAACTAAACTATCACGCAGTTATCATATCAGTCATTGAAATAAATTTGTACACAAAATATATTATGTGTTACTCCTGAATGTTAACGGCTTTTTTATTGAGATAAAGTTAAATATTATAATGTATGGCTGTTATTTAATCTTCATTTTATGTTTTTGTTACTTGTTTGTGATCGCTTAATTACTAATATGGTATTTGTAGGCTTACCCTCGGGTTACACTAATATTACTTTATTATACTCTATTGACCCTAGCGTGTATTTCAAAATACTTCATTATATTGTAACAAATAATATTTTCGTTTTTTCAAGCATGTTTCCACTGTTTTGTAATCGCCTTATTAAAAAAACAAGAAAGTTTGATTGTATATTTGTGATATAATTTTAATAGAAAGTTTCACACTTTTACTTACTTTTAAGCTTACTGATAATATTATACTCTAAGCAAAGTCAACTATAAAATGTTTAAGTAACATTATGACTATCTAATATATATATATATATATATTCTATTTCTAATTAATTCTATTATCTATATTATAATGTAACATAATGTACGCTTAACTATTTATAAGTAAAACAATATTTATAGAAGAGACGTATATCAAAATATGATAGTTCATATTATTTATGGGTTCCGTTACAATAACATACAAGTCTGTACCAATAGCTTATATTAAATACATTACACAATAATATACTAATTACGATCACTGTTATTTATGTATTCTCTGACCAAATGAGGAAGTTATAAAGTTTTATATAGGTATTGCTTCATTTAAGTAATAACGGACGAATATTATATATATGATTTGGATTTCATCTCTTTTTGTACAAATAATTAAGTCATGCAGTTTTAGTGCAATTAACACCGGTTAATGACGGTTATGAAGGAAACAGGGAATAAACGGTCCCTGAACTACCTACTAATACAGGAGCAGTTTGTGGTAAAGGGCGATAAGTTGTATCCCAGTAGTAAGCTTCTTGCGACGGTACATGCAAGCTTGGCCCTAGAACCTTCATGAACATGTCAAAATATGAATCCACGGTAATATCAGACATCGCGTACTTTGCTAAAATATTTTCTGCTAGCTGAGTCAAGTCAATGACTTTTGCTGGACACAAACCGGACCAGCTGCTTGCGTCTTTGCATTGGCCACTTAAAGATACGTTCCGCCTCTAAGCGCCTGTCACCTACGTCACGTCCTTTCAACTGCTGATAAATTCTACAAATGACCTTGTCAATATTCCCATGAAAAAGTAAGACAGACCGCGAGCGTTGATTTCTGTATTTATAAATTAATTTCTTAGCTAATTCGTGTACCAAACTACGCTTTATTCGCTTTTGCCTCGCCCAGCGAAGATTTGCTGCACGGTGCACTTCGGGGTTGATTAGCAATGTTATTATTGATTACACATGTTTCTTTAACAGTGAGGACATCGTAGTGGCCGGTGCTGCCGCTGCCAGAATACAATAAATAGGCGGTGTCTATTCCTCGGCCCACGGTATCTAATAGCCTATAATTCTGCTCATGAAAATGGTAGACTTTAAAAGTGAAATTAGGATAAACTTCTGCGGCAGCCAATATTTCTGCGAAAGACCCGTAACACCTTTCTGTGCCCATTTCAGCCCTATATAGCTCTTTGCATGCATAAAAGCCACCGTTTGAATCAACGGTCGCAAGCTGATATCTTACTTTTACCAATCTAAAATACTTGTCTACGTAAAGAGACACAGAGGACCAAACTTTAGACATTAACGGCTTCTAAACTTGAAGGAGAGATCAACTGCTATTACCTCCTCAACTCACACCGCGTTTGAATAATGTTACAAGTAATCACAAGAAAAATAACTAAAAGTTTAAAGTTTGAGCAGATAACAATCTATGGTTATTAGTATTAAATATGTTCAGTATATTATAACTGGCGAATTACAATACATTTGAACATCAAAAAATAATAAAATAATAATATTTAGATGCCATACTTATAACAACTAATTTATGTAGGAAATTATAGCTAAATAAATGTGAGAATAGCTTACAAATATTTAAGTTTATTTTTTCATAAATAAATATTCAAGTTAATTTAAATAATATTTACTTACTTACATATATTTAGAATTGATAAATTTATTAATAAACGAGCTTGGTAATATCCCTAAGAAAGGAACTATAATATCCTCATTAAAATGTTTGTATCCATCATACGTATAACTTTAACAAGCAGTAATATTACCTGGCATATTATTTTAGTTTTCCAACACTAGCTTACTTACCGTTGAATTTGAATTATATTTTGTTATTTACAAGCATAATTAAAAATTAAAATTATAAAGATATTAGTTTTCACCGTTAGTTCTATTTTATTTCGTAAAGTTAAAACAATGTAATTGAAGATTCATAAATACTAATTAATGTCATATCGAATGAAAATTGTATAGGCATTCTTAACTTTAATTAGAATAGCAAAGAAATTTGTGTTTCTCCTTAAGAATAAAATTTAAGTTAAATTTGATTAAAGTTTTCAATAAATTTAATAATAGTGAAAGTTTATCTGAACTTTAATTAGTCGGTACTTTTATTCGGAAAATTATGTCAAAACGTTATTTAAACTAAAGTAGTGGACACCTCAGACATTTATACTCTTATTTTATAATAACAAAAGGAATCGTTGGTGGATGGAATAAAAGATAGACAATTTCTATCGAGTTCAGTTCGAGTTTGCGTGTATGTTAAAGAACTCAATGTAACCAGTATTTAGTATAAAAAGAACTTTATTTCATAAACGATCGGTAACATAAAACGTATATGCTTTAGAATTACTCCATTTCTATTCATTGGATTTTGTATTTCAATAGAATTAATAGATAAAGATTAGAAATTCTGTTCTTGTTCCTGTTTTGGCTTCAACATTAATAATAATCTTTGAAAATATCTTATTATTTTTATTCAAATCTGCGGATATCAATTTTAAAGTTATAGAAAAATATAATAGATATAGGTTTTGTTATTATAAAATAGGCTTATTTTAAGTAATATTTTGACATTATAACGATAACATTTCGTCAATTACAAATCATCAAAATCAACAATTTAAGTTAAATAATCCTAATATCCTGAGGGTTTGTCTTAAGTAATATATAATTATAATATTTTAAACAAGAACCATCATACAGCTCATGTAATTTGTTTATTCGAAAACAAGCAAACTTGAGAAGTAAATGGAGGACGCCATTCTTGAATCATTCTGTGTTAAATCAATAATTACTGGATTTTCATTATTAAAATGTTATTGAGGAGGTTGTGAAAAGAAAAGGATCTTTGTTTCAATTATTTATAATAAAATAAATTGTTATATACGATTTACATACCATAAGTCAGATCCCCCTTCTAACTTAATTTGCTCTTCATACCAAATATTTTATTATTATAAAATAATTTCCAAATGAACTTCTTCCAACTTTTAACCTATGTCAACTATAAATTAAACGACTTAGTTTTGCACTAAGTTCTGCAGCATGATTCTAAAAACGCATTAATCATCTTTAACTTTCTTCAGGATAATATTCATATGATGTTTTTCCACTTTATTCATTGGATCACGAAGAATTTAAACATAACCCATTTTATATTCTACATATTTGTCAAATACTACATTGTTTATCGCTGAATCACAAGTCTTTGGACAGTTATGTAAAAATAACTTTAAAATATAAAATTAATTTGAAACATTTATAAATTTAAAGCAGTTGATGTTAATTAGGTATCGTAAGCTATCACAGCATTCTATATTTAAATAAAAATATATAATAAAGTAACCTACAAGGTATCGCCACTCTTTGCACCATTTATAGATATTTTTATCACGACGGACAAACAAAGGTACAGATAAAAGGATAAATTAAGAATAAGGTGCTCGGAATGATGTCAATAATATTAAAACTTCGTCAAAAACTTACCCTAAGGATACGTTGATTCAAAAATGTATTTCGTCTTCAGGATACGGTGATTCGGAATTGTCGAATTTTTAAAGATATATAAAAATAACAAGATACTTTCTTTTACTTTGTTAAAATTTTAATTTAGAATTTCTTTTTTAACTTTTTAGGTATCTTGTAATGGTAACGGAATCAAGATTTTCTTAAACAGATTAATTGCTATGAAAATAACTTAATGTGTAGACAAGCAACGTTATATAAATTATTATAGAAATACATCATGTAATGCTTTAAAAAATAAAAAAAAGTCATTTCGATTCTTTGTTAAATAAAATTTGAGTAATTTGTCTTTCTTTCGTGAAATGCAATTCAGTACGTAGTTTTCAATTCAGTGAAAATATTAACAAAAATGTAAATTGATGCTTATGTTCATTTGATCGTAAATAAAGTTTAGTGGACAGCGTCAACATTTATAGCATTTTAATTATTTTTTAACATTTGTTCAATGATTGATTATTGAATTTTATAGTTTAGTTTAAGATTAAAAGCGTGGTCTGTTTAAGATTAAAAGGATTGTGCAAATAGATTTTCATACATCACATTCATTTTAAGTTTTGAAAATATTTACAAAATGTTGGAATTAAGTTCCTTAGTTAGACTAAGTTTTTACTGAACCATTTAATATATTAAAATATTATGATGACTTCACTTCACTTCACTTACAACAAGTAGAACTAACTTGTTATATAAAATAGATATTGAAATAATATTTATATTAAATTAGTTAATAAGTCGCTCACTGCACCCAAACTCCCAAGTTCTCACTCGTGTCGTAGTCCTGGCTGAATAAGCAGCTGATATCATACTGTTTACTATTAATTTGGTAGTTCAATCCCAAATTCATTAACATTACTTTGTTTTTATTAAATAAACTTCATATTTAAAACTTATATTTATTATATTAACGGATTTATTATAGACGTTCATTTTCAACAGTTTACCTACTTTATAAAAACATGTTATTTCATTATAAATAACTGCTAAAGTTATATTATAAATCTTATTTTTAATGTTGTAATATTTAAGGCGAAGTTCATATTATTCGACAATACTACACCAGATACAAACAATAGCAGAATCTATAAAATACTTTTCTCTTTACTATCTACAAAGTAATATTTCGTATAAATATCTAGTAAAAAAAAAAACTAAAACTTTTGTTAGTTCAAGAAACTTAAGAATCTTATTGAACATAAGATCTTTGACAATAAAATGTTGTGTCTTCTCCTTGCACGCTTGTGTTCACATTTTCGTTATAAAGCGCTTAAATTAGCTTAAATTAGAACCATGTGTGTTGTCATTCACAGACTATGGCCAGGATTGTAATTGGCTAAATTGTGTTATAATCTACAGTTTTGTGTCACGTGATCTATTGTCTCAGAATAAATTTATAAGCAGAATATCTAATTATTAAAACTCTGATTTTCTGTTAACTTAATCTGTTTTGGTATGTTGGTTAAGTGAATTAATAAATTTGAGATATTTCTCTGTTAAATCAGAACATAGGACTATAAACTAAACCTCGAGACGGGTAATTGAAATGATTGTAGTAGAGCAACTTTACGGACCTGTACATCGTGTCAGTAAATAGATATCAAATATAAAAACACTAAGAAACATTAGAACGCTCAAAGCAATTACACGGGAAAAATAATAGTTTCTTCTTCTTCTAGTCATCATATGCAAATTATTAGAGTAGCATACATATTTATGTACTTATATAGTACAATTCTAACTAATACCATATTTATAATGTTAGCAAAAAGAAACCATGACTTTATAATCTTCGCTGTAAATAAGGTTTAAACTAAATGGGACTTTGTGTATCCCATATATGAATACTGTGTGATTGCAGCCTGATATCTACTTAGTACGGAGTTAACCCTCGTTGTGTACAAACATTACAGCGGTGTCGGTTTTAACTGAAGTATTAATTAGTTGCAGTAGTGGAATCCGGAGTCAGAGTGTCAGAGTGGAACGTTGTTTGAATTTCATAGCTGTGAATTTCTTTAACATCGCAGTTGTATTTTTGCGCTGTTTTAAATATAGAAGAACTGACTTAAGTAAAAAAAAACATTATTTTATTATATTTTTATATCAAATAAATATAAACATTTTATTTGTGATAAAGATAAAGCAATTATTATAAACATTATCCGATTTCTTAATAAATATCGGTATATTTCATTTAAAAATAAATTTCGGTAATATCTTATTATAATACTTCCAAAGATAAAAATAACAGTAACAGTGCAAAGTAATTTAATAACATTAAACCATTATTTGTTATTAATGCAGATATATTTGTGTAATTAGAGATACCGATGGTTCACACGTAAATATAAAATAAAACACACGTGGTTCACAATTAGTCCATTTCTATTCACTGCGTCCCAATTGGATTAAAGTCTAACTCTAATTAACTGTTATTTTACGACTTTGCTATTCAAATAAAGGTTTACTTTAGTACATCTATTTATTCACAATAGGGTTACGTTTAAATCCAGGTTTAGAAGGGCAATATAGGAACAATAATTATTCTTTAGTCTATATATACACTATCAAACAAACTACGAAACTATTTATTTTATTATAATAAAAAATGATTTGCCAGATAGTTCAAATCTAATCTACTATCCATATAATTATATAAAAAGTGCTTATTACACTCGACATTTTTAATCAATATTTAGAGAAGCTCTACAGTAATAGGTTTTTCCGAACCTCAGCGCAGATCGACAGTAATTGCATTTCAAAATGTTTTGGTCAGTTTCGGTCAGGTGTTGATAATTTAAATAAAGTAATTAAATGTTCTTTATCAATACAATTACATTGGAATATACAAAGTTATATGTATTATATCTATGGAGGAAATCATTCTAATGTGGTCAAGTATTAAGAGATGAACAATTTTCTAAAGCAATATACGAGTATATGACTTTGTATTTTAAACATCAGAGAGACTGGTATTTTTTTTTTCTTGTACAGTTATGCAACAAGATTTGGGAACGATCGAAAAAAAAACTTTTACAAAATATGTGATGTTTAATTGGAATACCACTCACCGTAAACTTCATCACCACCTTAACATTAAAGGTCAGATATAAAATATCTATACTCTATGGAATGATGAAATGTTTTCTGTTTTCGACAAACACATTGTATTGTTGTACATAATTTCCCCAAGGCTATCAATTATGTTCTGAATGGTCTTGAATCATATTTATTCCCTTTGAATTTGTTAAAACTATAAAAAGAAAAGACATCTGTTAAGAGATATACAGCGCTCAATAAATATCTGAAGCTATTATTTTTAGTAAGCCAACGCAGTAATACTAAACTAATTATAAATTATATAATATAATGAAGAATTTTTAGTTTTTTAGTTTACAAACTTTCTTATTTTTTTTCTCTTTTTTAAGAAATTGGATTAATTTCATCTGCTTTCTATTTTAAAAAATTATTTCGAGATAATTTAAAATTTAAATATAACAAATGTTGTGGTATTTCTTACATTGAGAAAACGAAACTCAATATCTTATGTAAAATTAATGAATGAAACTCAAAAAAAAAACTCACAGCTTCTTACTTACAAGCTACAAATATATAATGTAAATTCACGTATCACATATATGCATATACAATATACAATTGCGTATCTCTAACCTGAATTTCACACGGTGTGCATCGAAATAATGGTTCTTTGTTGAATATTGCTACCCTAATTTGTCTTACGAGTACGTTTGTGAATTTCATTACAATACGTAGTTTACAATCCAATAAAAATATGAACAAGAATGTTGTTGATTTTGAGATTTATTTGTTTGTGAACAATAATTTGTGTAAAACTAAATTCAGAATATCAATGTTATCAATATTCTCTCGTTTCCTCATTAAACGTCTACATCTAAGTTTCATGAAGCACATTAACTGGTCTCAATGTGGAATTAAAATGAGGCAAGATTTTTTGTAATTTGCCTCGACGCACTGTCTGATAGTTTAATAAAATAATAATTATTGAAAATCGGTAAAATATTTTAAAACACGTAATATAACCTATTTAGTTTGATCTAAAGGCTTACCTTGTAAACCTACTCACAACCGGTACATGTCAGTGAATTGAACTATTGTCTTCCTATAAAAGTGTGTACAATTTCAATTTAGACCTGATTTTGTGAAATCTAAAAAAAGAAATATAAGTATTCATTTTTACTTGTTAAAATAAAAAATAATAAAAAAAATCACTTATTTATGTCATCAATCAAAAATATTTGTTGCCTCGGTTTTGTTTCATCTCTATCAAAATGAAATTCAATTTCTTCTTCTTCTATATTGTTGTTCATTCTCTTTATGATTGGAGTCGCATTTGTTGACTGCAATTGAAGTATCAGTTTTCAGTTCTGTGGAAAAATTAACAAAAAATATATTTCGGTGAATGTTCAAGCTCGTTCCATGGAAAACAAAGTTTTGTTAAACAAGCGAGAATGATATCATGAAATAACTATATATTGTGAATTGTATACAAATTATATAAGTAACCTATAAAATATTTGATATTTTTAAATAATATTATTTTTGTTATTTACTTTTATATAAAGTAGGTCACATTTTACGGGAAGGCGAAAAGAAAGCAGAGGGAGAATAATGGCTACGAAGCGATTGAAATATCGAGTTACAGTTGTGTTACAAAATGTAACCATTATTATATATTTTTGATACAATGAAAAAACATTTACCTGTCATCGTTTGAAATTTGTATTTATTCCATATATAGACTTAACATTGATTATATATATCTTATTCTTTAGAGTTCCAGTCAGAGTTAAAAGACAACAAGACAACCATTACAAAATTCACCGCAGCAAAAACGTGAATATTTATAAGTCTATTCAGACCTGAGTGGTCTGTTCAGTGATTGACGGGTTAATTTACTCCTCGACACTTCACATCCCGATCGTATCCAACCTATCTGCTCTCTTTGATTCTGGATTCTAAAAATAGCTGCAATTAATTTTTTGAAGGAAATTCAATTTAGAGTTTCGAACTTTTGTTATAGATTACTTAAAATTTGTCAATTATTTAATGGATATATATTCTTTTTATAAGATATAGAGAATAAATCGAATAAATATTTTTATTTCTTTGATGAGTAATTTGTGCTACTTGCAGTAAGTAAACTAATATTCATAAGATATTTTGTAATTTAGTTTCAATAGACAAAGTCTTTCGTATCGTTACGGTGTGATAGCAGCCTGAACTCCTCAGTAGAGATTACCCGCTTTATCTGCAAACATAATAGTAGTGTCGGTTTCAAATGAAGTTTTAATTAGTTGCTTCAGTGGGGTCAGAGTGTCAGGTCGGGACGTTGTTTGAATTTAGAATGACGTTTTTTTTTACATTTAATGGAGCTTAAGCTATTAAAATAAAATATGCTTGAAGGTCTTTCTTCCTATTCATTGTTATATCTGCTGTTAAAGAAAAGTAAAATATGATCAATTGTCATAAGTTACTATTGCGTTAACCATATTGGAACGTTGTAAATGTAGACAACACATTCAAATTTTTGTTGTATTTCTTTCTTTTCTTCTTTTTTAATCTAAATGTGTTCAATATATATTCGCGTGGGGTATCAAGAGGACAAGGTTTTTCGAGATAGTAAAATCAATCAGTCTTCCATACAGTGAACACCCAAGGCCATCTCATTAGATGTGTGTCGATGTTTGTATTTTAAACTTTTACAACAAATATAACCGTAAAAATTGAATTATCAACCAGGAGCATTAGCAATAGAACCAAACACATTCTAAATTTTACTTTATATAGAAAAAAAAATGAATAATTTAAATCATAATATTTTAAACTGACATTTTAAACAATACATTTAAAAATATTATTTTTTATCAAACGCATGTGAAATAATATTCCATTAAATCAATAACACTTAACCTACAATTCACTCACTTAAAATACAATAAATACAGTAATTATAATGTATTATTATGTATTTACAATTTGCACTAACAATAGTTTTACGCAAGATTAAAAAAGTAACGAATTACTTTGTAAACCAAGAACTATGATATGATATCAGTAATTAAACGATTACAGACAAGTAACAACAGTCATAAAACGAACATTAAACAACTGCCGTATATTATAATATTGGACTTTAACTCTATCAAGGAACCGTTAACATTCAGAAGTAATATATTATACCTTTTGATGTACGCAATTATCTGAAGTCACATATCACCCATCACATAGAATAAATTTATAGTTATTATACTCTTACACTTTGGATAAAGAATCAAATTTATGCCATAAACAATAAAAGTACGTTAAATTAATAACCCATGCTAAAGCTTTAAAGCTTCTTATATTAGTTAGTTTAAATCGAGCGCTTCGTATCGTTTAAACATTGAACATTATTCCGAAATTGGAAATAGAATTCACTACAAGGACATTGCAGTAAATTGTAAATAGGTGCCGATCGGGGACGCATCACATCGACTAGTGATCATGTCGCTGCGCTACTCCTCTGTTAGAGCATTGTTGTACTAAATACATGAAACTAGTTACATAAACTATGCTTCTTCCTTCCTATTTCTTCTTCCTATTTCAAATCAAATATAATCAGAATTAACGATAAAATGTCTTTTAAAATCAAAGAATCCAGACAACTTACAAATGAATCTTACTCAGAATACCAAGTCAGTTTTAAAAAAGTAAAAATAGATCAATGCCATGGTTTTAAAACAAGAAAGCTATGTGAAGTTTCCATTTTATTGGCGCAGCCTGAAGTCTGCAATAAGATTCTAAAAAGTTAGTGTCCGATTAATTATAGGTCGGGTAATTGAAATGAAAAATAACTAACTTTCTCTTGAATCCCAAGTTCGGGCACCATCTAGAAATCTATCACAGAAATTTTAAAACCTTTTAAAGTAAGACATCAACATCTCGAACTCTCGTGACCACGATTATTATCAATTATTCGAACTTATCATCTTTTCAATAATTAAATAAATATCTTTTATAACATGATAATTTAAAACTCTATATGTCTCTCACTCTCTCTATATATGACTCTAACTATTATATGTTCATAAAAAATATTTAAAGCGTTTCTTACAGTCGTTAATTATTTAACTTAGACAAAATTTATAGAATAAAGCTTAAATTACTTTTTTTACGAATTGTAACAATATTTTCTTATAATAAGTGAAATTGCAAATTTATTGACTTTCCTAAAATTTTATAATTATGTAATTTTTAAAGATTAAGTCAGGTTATTATTATTATATAGTGATTTGTAAAGCCTCTTGAATAAAATAATAATCTTATTAGTTTGAACGTATCAATAAATCCGAGTATATTAGTTTTGTTTTGTAAACAATTTTGTTACGATTTTAATTGTGATGGTAGTGATCTTCGCAGGAAATTGTACACCTGCACAAGTTTACGAAAGCTATTTTAGAAATTATTAGTAATAATAAATAAGGTAAATAGTAGTATTAGTAAGCTAGGTTGTTAAGTTCACTAGCTTTTTCATAGCCTCGGAGTCACGGTGAGAAATTGCCATCTTGAGGTTGTACTCTACAAGGTTTCTATCGAAGGTATCGCCGGCCCGCCTAATGAATCTCACAATGGCGTCTTCGTCGATATCCGTGTAGTACGTAGAACTTCTTGTGTGTCTAGATATAGGCACCACTGCGTGTGGGACACTTGTCAGGTACGATTTTGGTTTGGATTTGGTTTGGATGATTATTACCGACTCGTATGTTAATCCCTGAGCTTCATTGATGGTGAGGATGCGCGAGTTTTCCCCTTTTCCGTACCCTAGGTTTGTAAGGTCCGCTTTTTCAGTCTGTGTGTGGACCAGGTACAGGGTATTAGGGAAATCAGCTTCGATGGTAGCACCCGTAAACCTGACTGTTCTCAGAGAGAGAATCAATGAATGGGCTGAGTATATGCCGTTGTATACCTCATTTAGAGCATAGCTTACGTCCAGGGGACATCGGTAGGTTCTTAAGAGCTCTTGACTGATAGACGTCACGAGGTATGGGCTATTATATTTCATATGGAACAGATTTAGCCGGTCTATATAAGGAATCTGGTTTGTGTCTCCGATTAGTGTGACTGCTTTGGCCTCTGTTAGTCGGGCCGCCATAACGATCGCTCCGAAATGGTTCATCAAGGCCTCGTCGACGATAATTATTATATAATAATAATTATTATATTAGCAAGGGCGATAAAGCAGAACATCAAGGACATTAGGACCCAAGGACGAGAGGTTAAACTGACATGGCTTCGAGCACACATAGGTACGGTTGGCAACGAAAGAGCTGATGAACTCGCCAAAAGCGCTACGAATATATTAGTTATATCGCTACGGGTCTAAACATAGAATTAGTTTAAGATTTAGATTAGTCTAGTTTCTAAATGTTAATTAGTTTTAATTATTCCTCTTAGTCGCTTAAAGTTTAGACTTGTTAATTTTTTTTTAAATTAAGAAAGAAAATAACAATTGTATAAGATTTAATAAATTGAGATAAGGAATAGAATTATTTATTGTACAAACGTATTATTTTGAAAATAACAACGTACCATAAAAGTAATATTAGGTTGATAAAAATATTTAGACATTTTTTGTAAAGTAACGCAATACATGAAGTATCCTGAGTTTTATTATTCCCACCAAGTACGCATGCACAATCGACACCTATTTCGGATTTAATATCTTGATCCCAGCGGAGCCAACGCAAGTCTGTTTTTGTAATAACAAACTTTGAAATGAATTAATGTATATTATATTATATTTAAATAATAAATTTCAAGAATATTTTTTCTTTCTTATTAATATTAATACTCTAAATGCCAAGTTTGTTAACCAACTTTGGTTAAATGTATTAACGATTCTTCTATCGAGTTGACGTCCAATTATATAAAGTATTGCAATAAAACTCAAAAAACGAACATGTTTAATGTTCGTTTTTTGAGTTTTATTACTTATTTGAAACTGTTCAATTACCGATTTTATATTTGTAGGTTAAACCAGCGATTTATTTTGTGACAATCTTTACCCACGCGTTAAATTGATACTATGGTAAATAATTATAATGTTTAATTTTTTACATAACGTAGAATAGTAAATAGTAGTAGTAATATTAAAACAACAAATTATTGTGAATTTAATGTAATATTTAGAGAAAAATAACTTCTTTTACTATCAATAAGAGCAGGCCAGTGACTAAATTATATAAAAATATACAATATTCCGATGCACTTGTTGTTGTTGTATTAAAATAACGATTTAGTAAAGCCCATTCGTCAGGAAATTATTCGTTAGGTAATTAAGTATTATTTGAATTTATTCTAACACAATCCAGCCGGTATTAGGACTAGGCAGACCAATGTGAGATTGACGGATATAGTTAATCAAATCAATATCGATTGTGATAGGAATATAAGGGTAGTTCAACTTCTTAGCATTGGAGATTAGAGTTAGTATGGTATGGCATGTTATTTAATCATTCTAAAACTTATATTTTTCAAACCACTTAGTTAACAAAACGGAATTTAAAATGTTGAATCGTTAAATATTCCGAGTGTTCATTTAAAACTCGATATGATCAAAGCACTCTTACCGCAGCCAATTTAACGGTAAATTTTATAGAGAAATTATTTTTTTCCTACTGTATTACATATTATACAACTAATACTACAAAACTAAACTTAAGCCAAATGTAGTTTTAATAGCTTATCAATTATTTACAAATAAAAGTTAGTATTTCTTCTAAGAGTTTTACAATTATTTTAAAGAGAACACATATGTAGACAAACTCCATAGAATTATAAAATACATTTAGTTGCAGCACACAATTTACAATTCACTAGCACGTACCGATTGTGAGTAGGTTTACAAGGTAATCCTTTACATCAAACTATATAGGTTTTCAACATTGAGACCAGTTAATCTCCTTCATAAAACTTAGATGTAGACGTTTAATGAAGAAACGAGAAATTTTTATACTATTGATATTCACAATTTAATTTCGTACAAATAGATAACAAACTACATATTATTGTGCACAAACAAATAAATCGCAAAATCAATTTTATTCTTGTCCATATTTTTATTGGATTGTAAACTACGTATTGAATTGAAATTCACAAACGTACTCGTAAGACAAAATAGGGTAGCAATATTCAACAAAGAACAATTATTTCGATGCAAAACCGAGTCCAAATTCAGGTATGAGATACGCAATTGTATATTTTATATGCATATATGTGATACATGAATTGACATTATATTTATGTTGCTTGTAAGTAACAAGCTGTGAGTTTCTTTTATAATATTTTCATTGCTAATTTTACATAACATATTGAATTTCGTTTTCTCAATGTAAAGACTAACATAAGATTTGTTATATTAAATTTTTAAACTACCAAAAAATCTTTTAAATAAAAAGCTGAAAAAATTAATCCAACTTCTTAAAAAAGAAATAAAAATAAGAAAGTTTGTAACCTAAAAAACTTTTTTTTTTTTATTAAATTATATATTAAAATCATTTTAGTATTGCTGTAAGATTGGTTACTAAAAATATCAAACTTCATATATATATTGAGCGCTGTATATCTCTTAACGGATGGAGACTTCTCTGGACATGTGCTTTAGTCCACCTTAACTAATTAAGAAAATAATCACGTTTTACTCTTCGTATTACTAAGTTCATACAATATGAAGATCATTTAAGCTTCCGTAAGATGAAGGGTCGCTGCTGCTCGGATCGGTTCCATGGAAGCCAGGCTGCCAAGTTAACGTTGACTTCTTTCATCGCCGGATGTTTATGGAACTTATTCGACTTGTAGATATAAAGCAATCAACTGCAGGGCAAAGCAGCTCTTGTTAGTCCAAAGATAAGTAATATTTCTGAAATTTAAAATTTTTGTAATTATAATATATTTAAGATTTTTTCTGGATTTAACAAATTCAAAGGCAATAAATATGATTGCAGATCATCCAGAATATAATTGACAGCCTTGGGGGAATTATGTACAACAATACAATGCGTTTGCGGAAAACAGAAAGAATTACATCATTCTATAGAATATAAATATTTTATGTCTGACCTTTAATGTTAAGGTGGTGATGAGGTTTACGGTGAGTGGTATTAGAATTAAACATAACACTCGTTAGTGGTATTTCTATTGTAAATAAATAGATATATTGTTTAAATGTATATATTATATTTTTACGACATATAATGACTAAATGGGAAGTTTGTTTTATTTTGTTTGATAGTTGATTAGACAAAGGAATTTAAAAAGTACAAATTTTAACAAATATTATGATTTCGTCTTTTTTATATAAAATCTGTAATATAATATATAATAATTATATCCGAATATATTTCTTTATTTTTAAATGTGACGCATTTTGTTAAAGCATATTTTTGTTTTTTTCGTTTATTAAATCTTTTTTCATAATTGTATTAAGAAAAAAAATTAAAAAACTTAATGTATACAATACTAAGTCATCAATATAAGATGTCATTTGAGAATTGCTGATATTCTAATACTGGGATACATTAAAATGATTTTCTTTCAGAAAATAATACACAGCTTTGTATATTTTACTGCAATTGTATCGATACAAGACATGTAATTAGTTTATTTAATTATGAACTTCCGAAACTGAGTGAAGTGGTTTGGAGTTTTGAAAATGCTATTACTGTAGAGATTCTCTAAAAATATAAATAAGTGTATATAATTACCTAGATACTGCAAATCCTTTTTTATAATAAAATAATATTATTATTGTTCCTATATTGCCCTTCTAAACCTGAATTTAAACGTAACACTGTTGTGAATAAATAGATGTACCATAATAAACATTTATTTGAATAGCAAAGTCGTAAAATAACAGTTAATTACAGTTAGACTTTAATCCAATTGGGACACAGTGAATAGAAATGGACTAATTGTGAACCACGTGTGTTTTATTTTATATTTACGTGTAAACCATCGGTATCTCTAATTATACAAATATATCTGCATTAATAACAAATATTGGTTTAATGTTATTGAACTACTTTGCACTGTTACTGTTATTTTTATCTTTGGAAGTATTGTAATAATATATTACCTTATCTTTATTACTTATAAAATGTTTATATTTATTTTACATAAAAATATAATAAAATAATGGGTTTTATTAACTTAAGTCAGTTATTCTATATTTAAAACAGCGCAAAAATATGACTGAGATAGTAAAGAAATTCACAGCTATGAAATTCAAACAACGTTCCACTCTGACACTCTGACTCCGGATTCCACTACTGCAACTAATTAATACTTCAGTTAAATCCGACACCGCTGTAATGTTTGCACACAACGAGGGTTAACTCCGTACTAAGTAGATATCAGGCTGCAATCACACAGTATTCATATATAGGATATAGGTACAACGTCGCATTTAGTTTTAAACTTATTTACAGTGAAGACCATAAAATCATCGTTTCTTTTTCCTAATACTGTAAATATGACATTAGATTGAATTGTATGCTACCCCAATAATTTGGATATGGTCACTTAAAGAAAATATACTTTTTAACACATAATTGCTTTGAAAATTTTATTCATGTTTTCATATTTGATATATATTTTTAATCACACGATATAACACGTAATGTTGCTCTACAACAATCATTTTAATTTTCTTCACCCCTGTAGGGGTTTAATTTACAGTCCTTCTTTGTTCTGATTTAACAGAGATATGTCGAAAATTTATTAATTCACTTTAACATACCAAAAAAGATTAAGGTAACAGATAAATAGAGTTTCAATAATTGAATAGTTTAAAATTGAATATAATCTTAACCAAAAGATCTCATCAGATCAAAAACTGTAGAACTTAACTTGGATATTTACAATCCCGGTCATAGTCTGTGAATGACTTTAACACACGGAGCAGATTTAACAAGCGCTTTATAACGAAAATATGAACACAAACGTGCAAGTAGAAGAAACATTGTTTTATTGTCAAAAAGCTTAAGTTCAATATGATTCTTAAGTTTTTTGAACTACCAAAAGTTTATTTAATTAATATTTTTGTATACTACATATACGAAATATTATTTTAGATACATTTTCAATAAAGTAAAAGTATTTCGTAAATTCTGCTATAGTTTGAATCTGGTGCAGTATTGTGGAATAATATATATTTTGCTTAAAAATTTAAATATTAAAAATGTTGATTTATAATATAACTATTACTACTATTATTTATAATTAAATAATATGTTTTTATAGGTAGTAGTAGGTAATTTTATGAAAATGAACGTCTATAATGAATCCGTTAATATAATAAATTTAAGTTTTAAATATGAAGTTTATTTAATAAAAACAAAATAATGTAAATGATAATGAGATTAAATATTAAAAATTCAAATTTGTAAAAATTTTAAATAATTTACAACACTACCAAATTAATAGTAAGCAATTGGATTAATTATGACGAAGTAAACAGTACTTTGTCAAGAGTCCTGCATTGGTTCAAAATTAATAATTTAGTGTTAAATGCTAAGACAACTAAATGCATAGAGTTAACACTTCCTAATGTACAAAAAAATTTTAACTTGCTCCTTAACAATGAAGTGTTAGAATTGATTGACTCAACAAAATTCTTAGGTATAACATTAGATAAAAAGCTCCAGTGGAACCCCCATCTCAAAAAAGAGCTGTGCGGGCTATTTATAACTGAAAAGCTAGAGATTCTCTAAAAGATGTTTTTAAAGAAATAGGTATTCTTACAGTCGTTTAGCAATACATATTTAATAACATATTATATATACGTCAAAATTTAAATAGTTATATAAAAAACAGTGACAGACCCGCGATAAATACGAGAAATAAAAACAAACTCGTAACGCCAAAGTTTCGGCTTCAAAAAGTTAATAAATCCTTCATGGGTTTGAGTATACGCATATATAATAAAGTTCCATAAGATATCTTAGACCTTCCATTTCTTAGTTTTAAATCTAAAATCAAAAGTTTACTGTTAAATAAAGCTTATTATAACGTTCAAGAGTTTTTAGTGGATCGAAATATGTGGAACTTTAGTTGTTGAATCATTTGCAGGATTTATATTATAATATACATTACCTATTGTTATATTTCTTTTGAAAAGAGCAACTGTTGAGTTTCTGGCCGGCTCTTCTCAACAGAGCAGTATTCCGATCCGGTGGTAGCTTACTTACGGACGGACTACACTGACCTTTTTTTTGTATTGTAGTAATTGACGATTCAAAATTGCGTTTAAATGCCTATTTGAATAAAGATATTTTGAATTTTGAATTTTGAATTTATGATATTAGCTGCTTATTCGGTCAGGACTATGACACAACGAGAGAGAACTTGCGAGTTTGGGTGCAGTGAGCGACTTATTAACGTTAATTCAATATAAATATTATTTTAATATCAATATTATTTCAAGTTAGTTTTACTTATTTACTTAGTTAAGATATGATAAAAATCCACTGGAACTAGGCCGAATCCAAATAATTGGGTTAAGAGGAGATGAATATTGATTCTTTTGTATTTGTTTTTCGATATTTGGTATTATTGAAAGCATCGAGATATAGAAGACCATTGAGTTTACTACTCTCTACTTATATATAATGTTATAAGGACAAAAGTAGTACAGAAACAGATACAAGTAATAGTTTTACATCCACAAATATAATACAGATATTTGTATTTATTTATTACGTATTCGTAGTAAGTTATAATTACATTTAAAACCATGAGTTTTAAATGTAATTATAACTTACTACATGATATTTTTGTGATATTTTTGTGATATTTTTTTAATATTTTTATATATAAAGAATACTTTATATAAACAGGCACATTTAAATTAACATTATCTCTAAATATTGTGTAATGGTATAACTATCGGATCTAAATATTTAAATAATACAAAGAACTGTTATAAGCGCAAAGATCAAGCGCCGGAAAACTGTAGATAATAACTCAAATAGGACAATTGGAATACTGACTATTGTCCGGTAATGACATTAACATATGACGCACGACTTATAAGAGCTTTTTACTAACATTTAAAATAATTATTTATATAAAAATGATCTTTTTGTAAAGTTTATATAAACAAATTATTACCGTATTTAAAAAAAATAATGACTTAATTCATTTCATTTTTAAATATAAATGACACAAATGAAATGTTTGTCAAAACGTGGCCGGTTTTGAACCTATCAAAATAATATATTAATAAATTGGTTATTCTAATAAACGATGTCATTCTGAAAGAACCAAAAACAATACCGCCCTCCGCAGATGGACAATAGTGAAGTATTCCCTTTGTGAAGATTTATTTGTCAATATTTTAGTCCTGCGCTTGACTTCCAAGGCCTATAGGACCGCTATTATTTTCAGTCGGGTATTGTAGGGAAAATTTTGGGTTTCCGCCTTTTCACTATTACGCGTATATTAAAAAGTATTTTGTTTGCGTTTGATATACATATATGAATAATAATAAATATTAAAATGATGATATATATTTATGACTTCAGATAAGTGCGTACATTAAAAGGTATAATATATTACTTCTGAATGTTAACGGTTCTTTGATAGAGTTAAAGTACAATATTATAATATACGGCAGTTGTTTAATGTTCGTTTTATGACTTTTGTTACTTGTCTGTGATCGTTTAATTACTGATATCATAATTCTTGGTTCACAAAGTAATACGTTACTTATTTAAAGTTGCATAAACCTATTTTAACTGCAAATTGTATATACAGAATACGCTATAATTAGTGTAATTATTGTATTTTACGTGAGTGAGTTGTAGATTAAGTGTTATTGATTTTGACCATGAGAATATTATTTCACACATGATTGATGAAAATATAATCTTTTTAAATGTATATTATTGTTTCACTTATTATATGAAATAATACATTCTTACTTACTTACTTACTTAGTAACTAGTTAGGGAAGCTGTTTAATGCGCTACTACTTATATATCAATATTATCAGAAGTTATGGTTTTAATTTTCAAAAACTGTATTTTACCTTCAAAGGTAAATTTAATAAAATCTCTTTTATAGATTGAAGCCTTGTAGAAAATGTCGGTTTAATTTATTATGACTTAAATTATTTAGTTTCGTTTATATATAATGTAAAATGTAGCATATATTTAGTTCCACTCATCATGCTCCTAGTTGTTCTCTGGATAATTTAGTCTTCACGGTTATATTTATTGTAAACGTTTAAAATAAAACGTCAACATAAATTTAATGAGATGGTGTTGGACGTCCACTGGGTGGAAGCACTGATTTATTGATCTATCTCGCTTAACCTTGTCCTCTTGATACCCCACTTAAATATATATTGAACACATTTAGATTCAAGAAGAAGAAAACGAAATACAACAAAAAAATTTATGCGTCGTCTATCTATCTATCGTCGTCGTCGTCTGCATTTACGACCTTCCAATATGGTTGACGTAGTAGTAGCTTATTAACAATTGACCATATTTTCATTGTCTTTAACAGCAGATCTAATAATGAATAGGAAGAAAAACCATTAAGCATATTTTATTTGAGTTTTCTAAACTTTATTTAATTTAAAAAAACAATCATTATAAATTCAAACAACGCCTCGACCTGACACTCCAAACCCCACTGAAGCAACCAATTAAAACTTCATTTGAAACCGACACTACTATTATGTTTGCAGATAAAGAGGGTAATCTCTACTGAGGAGTTCAGGCTGCTATCACACCGTAACGATACTAATGACTTTGCCTAGTTATTTTCATGCATATTTATTGTAGTTAAAATCTAAATAAAGTTTATTAGCTGTTATAGCTGAGACTCTTTACGTCTTTCTGAAAAGCAAATCAAATATTCATATTTACAAACATGTATGGGAGATATCCCATATAGTATCAAATGAATGCATGTAGGTAGTATAGAAAAAAGCAGACGCTCGTTTGATAAGCGATATAAAACTAGTGTTATAACAATAGATATTATTTGTTAAAAATATAAAATTTAAGACATATTAAAACTTTATAATTTACAAAATATCATTAAGTATGCTAAAGTAGGATTAGAAAATTAATACATAAATAAGTTAGGATTAAAAAATTATACACTCGTATATTTGAGATACGAGGGTTAAAAGAACTACCGTGAAATGTTGCTCCTTTATTCGTTCTAGCTACGATCTAAAACTGATAACGTGATGCTACAATCATCAAAAAGCGGGGGATTCAATGTAGTGGTATTCACATAACGTAAAATTTCTATTGAATACCGCGTCTATAGCTGCATATCGACTTCTGAATGAATTTCTAAAATGAGGGAACCTTTATCACTATAAGAAATATCATAGTATAAGTTTCTTTTCTTGATAAAAACATAACCCTTTAATAATAATTTCAAATAAAGTTGCTAAATGTATAATTTACTGTATTGCACCTGTTTTAGATTATAAATTATAATAAACTTTTAAATAAGTTATGAAATACATCATAGTAATAAATTGTCATAGAATCTAGTTACATCTAAATATGTATGTGTAAAAAAAATAAATTAACGTAAAGAGACAGAAATGCAAAATTTAAATAATTGATTGCTTTTAAGTAATCAACAACAAAAGGTTCTAAATTCTGAATTGAATTTTCTTTAAAAAAGTAATTGCAGCTATTTTTAGAATCCCAAACCAAAGACAGCAGATAGGTCGAATACGATCGGAATGTGAACTGTCGAGGAGTAAATTAACCCGTCAATCACTGAACAGACCACTCAGGTCTGAACAGACTTATAAATATTCACGTTTTTACTGCGATGACTTTTGTAATGGTTGTCTTGTTGTCCAATAGCTCTGACTGGTACTTTGAAGAATGAGATATACATAATCAATGTTAAGTAAATATATGGGTTAAATACTTTTTTCAAAGAATAATTGACAAATGTTTCTTCATCATATCAAATATATATAATAATGGTTACATTTTGTAAAACAATTGTGATTCAATATTTAATCGCTTCGTAGCCCTCATTCTCTCTGCTTTCTTTTCGTCTTCCCGTAAAATGTGACCTTCTTTATAACAAAGTAAAAATAACAAAAATAAATTTATTTATAAATATAAAAAATTGTATGGCTTGCTTATATAATTTATATACAATTCACAATACGATAATAATTTCATGTTGTACTACCTGAAATAAGTCTCGATTGTTTAACAAATTTTTGTTTTCTATTGAACGAGCTTGAACATATATTTTTTGTTAATTTTCCACTGAACTGTAAACTGCTACTTCAATTGCAGTCAGCAAATGCGTGCCAAATTATAAAGAGAATGTACAACAATAAGAAGAATTAGAATTGTATTTTGATAGACATAAAACAAAACCGATCCATTAAATATTTTTATTTGATTGTAAAAATGACTGAATTTTGTATAATTATTTATTTGAAAAATAAAAATTACTACTTATATATTTTTTTCAAGATGTTGCAATGTCTAAATTGAAATTGTACGTACCTTAACAGGATGACAATTCTGAAGTTATTTATTTATTTATTTGTTCTTGTTATTTCTGAAGTTGACTTCCATGGGCCAAAGGTCTTCAGTTATCTTTTTCTGTTATACCATGATGGGTTCATGACGCATGAAATAATTATGGAATATAATATTGCTGTTTTGTTTGTATGTTAAGTCTAACAATTTCTATATGATATAATAGATTATGTGAAACAGGTTGCACCAATAACAATTAACATAGTATGTAACTATATTTAGTCATGTTTTGGAGATCTCTACGATATCAGTTGCTTATTCAATCGGTTTCTGAGCGAGCGAAAATACATTTAGTTGCAGCGAACAATTTACAATTCACTAGCACGTACCGATTGTGAGTAGGTTTACAACGTAAGCCTTTACATCAAAATACGAGTAAATAGGTTATTTTATGTGTTTTTAAATATTTTAATAAAAGACAATGTGAAGGGAGTTCATTTGTAAATGATATTACATGTTACTCCTGATTTTACGAACTTAATTTTGACATATTAATAAATAATAATAATAATAATGTTAATAATAATAACAGGTAATAAACAACAATATTTGTGATTTCACTTAGTGGTATGAAAACGATTTTAAATATTATTATTTTATTAAACTATCAGACACTGCGTCGACGCAATTTACAAAAATCTTCCTTTCTGCCTTTTTTAATTCCACATTGAGACCAGTTACTGTGCTTCATAAAACTTAGATGTACTTTTAGAGAACTTTTATAATATTGATATTCACAATTTAGTTTCGCAAAAATAGATAACAAACTACATATTATTGTTCACAAACGAATAAATCGCAAAATCTATTTTATTCTTGTCCATATTTTTATTGGATTGGAAACTACGTATTAAATTGATATTCACAAACGTACTCGTAAGACAAATTAGGGTAGCAATATTCAACAAAGAACCATTATTTCGATGCAAAACCGAGTCCAAATTCAGGTTAGAGATACGCAATTGTCTATTTTATATACATACATGTGATACATGAATTGACATTATTTTTTTGTTGCTTGTAAGTAACAAGCTGTGAGTTTCTTTTATAATATTTTCATTGTTCATTTTACATAACATATTGAATTTCGTTTCTCAATGTAAAGACTAATATAAGATTTGTTATATTAAATTTTTAAACTACCATAAAAATCTTTTAAATAAAAAGCAGAAAAAAATAATCCAACTTCTTAAAAAAGAAATAAAAATAAGAAAGTTTGTAACCTAAAAAACTATATTTTTTTTTATTAAATTATATAATTTAAAATCATTTTGGTATTGCTATGAGTTTGCTTACTAAAAATATTAAACTTCATATATATATTGAGCGCTGTATATCTCTAAACGGATGGAGACTTCTCTGAACATGTACTTTAGTCCACCTTAACAAATTAAGAAAAAATCATGTTTTACTCTTCGTAATCACCAAGTTCATACGATATGAAGATCAGTTAAGCTTCCGTATGATGAAGGGTCCCTGCTGCTCGGATCTGCTCCATTGAAGCAAGGCTGCCAAGCTAACGTTGACTTCTTTCATCGCCGGATGTTTATGGAACTGATTCGACTTGTAGATATAAAGCAATCAACTGCAGGGCAAAGCAGCTCTTGTTAGTCCAAAGATAAGTAATATTTCTGAAATTTAAAATTTTTGTAATTATAATATATTTAAGATTTTTTCTGGTTTTAACAAATTCAAAGGCAATAAATATGATTGCAGATCATTCAGAGTATAGTTGACAGCCTTGGGGAAATTATGTACAACAATACAACGCGTTTGCGGAAAACAGAAAACATTTCATCACTCTATAGAATAAAGATATTTTATATCTGACCTTTAATGTTAAGGTAGTGATGAGTTTTACGGTGAGTGGTATTAGAATTAAATATTACACTCGTTAGTGGTATTTCCATTGTAAGTAAATAGACATATTGTTTAAATTTATAATGACTAAACGGGAAGTTTGGTTTTTTTTTTGCTAATTGATTAAAAAATCAATTTAAAAAGTACAAATTTTAATTATTGATATTTGAACAAATATTATGATTTCCTCTTATAATAATTATATCCGAATATATTACTTTATTTTTAAATGTGACACATTTTGTAAAAGCATATTTTTGTTTTTTATCGTTTCCTAAATCTTTTTTCATAATTGTATTAAGAAAAAAAATTAAAAAACTTAATGTATACAATACTAAGTCATCAATATAAGATGTCATTTGAGAATTGCTGACAGCCTAATACTCGGATACATTAAAGCTTTGTATATTTTACTGCAATTGTATCGATACAAGACATGTAATTAGTTTATTTAATTATGAACACCCAAAACTGAGTGAAGTGGTTTGAAATGCAGTTACTATCGACCTGCACTGAAGTTTAGAAAATGCTATCACTGTAGAAATTCTCTAAAAATAAAAATAAGTGTGTATAATTACCTAGATACTGCAAACCCTTTTTTATAATAAAATAGTATTATTATTGTTCCTATATTGATTTTCTAAACCTGAATGAAAACGTAACCCTATTGTGAATAAATAGATGTAATAAAGTAAACCTTTATTTGAATAGCAAAGTCGTAAAATAACAGTTAATTACAGTTAGACTTAATCCAATTGGGACACATTGAATAGAAATGGACTAATTGTGAACCACGTGTGTTTTATTTTATATTTACGTGTGAACCATCGGTATCACTAATTATACAAATATATCTGCATTAATAACAAATATTGGTTTAATGTTATTAAACTACTTTGCACTGTTACTGTTATTTTTACCTTTGGAAGTATTATAATAAGATATTACCTAAATAAAAAAAATTGATAGGACTCGGTTTTTATTAAAGAATTATAATTGCTATATCTTTGTTACGAATAAAATGTTTATATTTATTTCACATAAAAATATAATAAAATAATGGGTTTTATTAAATTAAGTCAGTTCTATTATATTTAAAACGGCGAAAAAATACGAATGGGATGTTAAAGAAATTCACTGCTATGAAATTTAAACAACGTTCCACTCTGACACTGACTCCGGATTCCACTACTGCAACTAATTAACACTTCAGTTAAAACCGACACCGCTGTAATGTTTGCACACAGCGAGGGTTAACTCCGTACTAAGTAGATATCAGGCTGCAATCACACGGTATTCATATATGGGATATACAACGTCGCATTTAGTTCAAAACTTATTTACAGTAAGGACTATAAAATCATCGTTTCTTTTTCCTAATACTATAAATATGACATTAGTTTAAAATTGTATGTTACTCCAATAATTTGGATATGCTCACTTAAAGAAAATATAATTTTTCACACATAATTGGTTTGAAAATTTTAATTCTTATTCATGTTTTTATATTTGATATATCTTTTTAATAACACGATATAACACGTAATGTTGCTCTACTACAATCATTCTAATATTCTTCACCCCTCTAGGGGTTTAATTTACAGTCCTTCTTTGTTCTGATTTAGCAGAGAAATGTCGAAAGTTTATTAATTACATACCAAAAAACATTAAGGTAACAGACAAAATAGAGTTTGAATAATTGAATAGTCTAAAATTGAATATAGTCTAAACCAATAGATCACGCGACAGAAAACTGTAGAACTCAACTTGGAAAATTACAGTCCCGGTCATAGTCTGTGAATGACTTTAACACACGGAGCAGATTTAACAAGCGCTTTATAACGAAAATTTGAACATAAATGTGCAAGGAGGGTCTTAAGTTCAATAAAATAATATTTAAATATTTTATTTTTCTCAAAATATTTATACGAAATATTATTTTGTAGATAGTAAAGAGAAAAGTATTTTATAGATTTTGCTATTGTGTATGTGGTGCAGTATCGTCGAATAATATACATTTCGCCTAAAATATTATAATATTAAAAATGAGATTTATAATAAAATTTTAGCAGTTATTTATAATGAAATAACATGTTTTTATAAAGTGGGTAAACTGTTAAAAAATAACGTCTATAATAAATCCGGTAATATAATAAATATAAGTTTTAAATATGAAGTTTATTTAATAAAACCAATATAATGTTAATGATAATGAGAATAAAAATATTAAGATTTTCTATTACACTACCAAGTTAATAGTAAACAGTATGATATCAGCTGCTTATTCAGTCAGGATTACGACACGAAGAGTGAAAACTTGAGAGTTTGGGTGCAGTGGGCGACTTATTTACGTTGATTTAATATAAATATTACTTTAATATCAATTTGATATAACAAGTTAGGTTTAAACATTGTAAGTGAAGTTAAGGTAGCATAGACTACAACTGTTAAAATAAATTTATCGCTTAACTTGTTGTTTCATCATTTAATTTTAATGTATTAAAAGTTTAAATAAAAACTGATGTCAAAGCAGCTTTACGTGTATTCCAATTTTTTGTAAATGTTTTCAAAAGATAAATTGAATCTGGTCTATTTGCACAATCCTTTTTATAATCTTCGAATAACCCCAGACCACGCTTTTAATCTTGAACTAAACTATAAAGTTCAATAATCAATCATTGAACAAATAACACTAGTCTGAATTGAACTTACTCAAGTTTTTTCTTTAGCTAGTTAAGAGATTAATTAGTTACGCAGTCTAGTTTGCAGTCCTTTTCACCAGTACCATGTGATAAATGTTTACAAATGTTAATAATTTAATTAAATTGATATAAATGTTCATTGTGTCCACAATTTTTTTTTACGATCGAATGAATCATCAAATTACATTTTTGTTAATGTTTTCACTGAAGTGTAAACTACGTACTGAATTGCATTTTACGGACGAAAGACAAATTACTCTAATTTTATGCAACAATAAATCGAAATTAATTAAAGGTTTTTTTTGATGCATTATGCATGCATGCGTGCGTGCGTGATGCATGCGTGAAGTTTTTATGTAATATTGTGGGAAACACTAAAAATATTGTGCGTCTACATTAAAATTATTTTTCATAAGTAGCCAAGGCTTACAGAGATAAGCAATATAGTATTTGACAAATGTATAGAATATAAAATGCTGTTGAAAAAAAAAGAATTATATTTAAATTCTTGGTGATTCAATGGATAATTTGGAACAACATTATATGTTTATTACCCTGAACAAAAATAAAGTTGATTAATGCGTTTTTAGAATCATGCTGCAAAACTTAGTACTCTCTCGTTTAATTTATAGTTGACATAAGTTAAAAGTTGGGAGAATTTCATTTGGAATTTAATTTCAAATCAAAATTATCAGTATGAGGAGAAAAGTAAGTAAGAGTTATGATAACTAAATCGTATTATTAATAATTAAAATAAAGTTCCTTAATTTTTCATATATAAATATATATTTTATACGATGTTTAAATCTCTATACAACTCGTCAATGGTATGTTTGACATTTTATAAAAAAACTATTTTGTGTTTATTATATCTTACTCAATATTTAATGGATATTTTTATCTTCCCATTTCATATTTATTTATATACACCCTTTTGCTCAAAAATTGATTCATTATTTTAATATTTATTTTCCCGAACCTTTGTTGGGTTTCGGGTTTGATGTTCGATTTAATTGTCAATCCCATTCTTTCCAATTGTTGCATATATTTAATTCACTCTTTTATTAAATTTTCGAAGAACATGTCTGTCTATATGTTGCTCATTCATTCATTTTATTAAATCAAAATATTCAATGTTATATTTCTATATACATATACATATGTACAAATCTTTTATCTAAACAGCTATTACTTTTTTTCTATACCAATTTCTTATGCTAATATACTAATTTTCAAATAGTACTCGTGTCATAAAATTAAATAATATTTATATTTATATCTCATCACAATTTAAATTTTGGAGTATTAATAATATGTTGTTAAATATGTATTGAGAGGCTAGAGGTAAAAAAGACAATTTTTTAAAAACCATTCTAAGGGAATTACTAGTTTTTCAGTTATAAATAGCCCGCACAGCTCTTTTTGGTAAGTGAACATAAAATTAGTTTAGGTAACATCGCCCTATAGTAAAATACCATAAGACAAAATACTATGATAATAACTAAAATAAACGAGTTTAGCCGTATTAACGGGTTGTACAGTCACGTGCAATGAAAAGTATACACGGGCAGATTTTCAAATAAATATTCACTCTGAAAATTTCAAAAAAAAGTAGCCACTTAACAATTCATATAACCACCAGACTTTCTCACAATAATGTATACATTTTTGATTTTTTTTTTTAATTTTCTGCGTTAATATTTATTTGAAAATCTGCCTGTGTATACATTTCATTGCACGTGACTGTACTTGCCTTATTTTTTTAATTGCTAAAACGTCCGAGCTATGGGAGGTCCACTGGAGCTTGTTATACAATAATACATTAATTTCTTATAATTTTAAGATTTAATAGCGTAGGTACTTGTAACTTTTACTTTTACTTGTTTGTTTTTTATTTCAATTCAGTTTTAATAATGTAATAGACACATAACATTATAACTTATTGGTAAAACAAAGAGGGCGGTGTATCAGAGCTCAGGAAATATGATTTACTTAGATTACATATTATTATTTTAATATTACTTATTAATCAAAAATGTACATAAATTTAAAGTGTCCCTATATATCAAAAGCAAACAAAAAACTTTTTAATATACGCGTAATAGTGAAAAGGCGGAAACCCAAATTTTCCCACAATACCCGACTGAAAATAATAGCGGTCCTATAGGCCTCGGAAGTCAAGCGCAGGACTAAAACAATGATAAATAAATTTTCACAAAGGGAACACTTCACTATTGTCCATCTGCGGAGGGCGGTACTGTTTATGGATCTTTCAGAATAACACCGTTTATCCAGAATAACTAAATTATTTTGAAAGGTTCGTAATGGCCAGGTTTTGACGTAATTTCCAGTTGTGGCATTGTATTTAAATTTTAAATAAATTAAGTCATCAAATATTCAATCAAAGATGTAATATTTTTTTAATATAAACTTTATAATAAGACAATCTTTATACAAATAACTATTTCAAATATTAGTAAAAAAGCAGTGATACTCGTAGACCGTGTACCGTACACAAGTGAGGATTCTAATTGTGCTATTGGGGTTATTATTTACAGTTTTCCGGCGCTTAATCTTATAACTTATATAAGATTAATACTTAAGAAGAGCTATAGCTCTTTGTGTAATTTAAATATTTAGATCACATAACTATACCATTATACAATATTTAGAGATAATGTTAATGTAAATTTCTGTTCCTTATAATTTATAATTAATACTACAGAAAAGTCTTATTTGCTTTATAATTTACTACAATTAGGCACGTTAAAAATAACATCAGAAACATCTTGAACAAAGTTTGACAATGCAGTAAATAAATATTTAAATCGTAAAAAAGCTATTTTAATGGTACAACCTTCTAATTTCAATAATAATCTATGAATAGCCTGGAATTTTAGGATAGAATAGTACGTCTACGAAGATGCCGTGATATCACTATAAATCATCAAGTTAAAAGAAAACACATTTTTAACACACGCTAATTGGATACATATATATTTTTGCTGTACACTGCAACCCTTTATGAATTAACGAATAAAGAGAATTGTATACAATATCAGTATACGTAAATAATACAATATACGTAACAACTTCAGAACATTAGATCAGATAACAAATGATCGAACCTGAGAAAATAGTGCACTATCTACATTATTGACAATATATTCTTTAAAAGGAATTGTCTAATAAATCTTAATATTGTCTTTAAAATTTGTTAAATTCATAAATTTTTAAAATGGCGAAAAGATCTTTAATTAATTTAAAACACACTTATGGCTTCCCCAGTTCACTCATTTGAAGTGGTATGTAACCAACTTCGACCGAAAAGCACACAGCGTATCAATCATCTTAAAGTAATATATTAAAATATTTTTTTATAAGTTTATGACTTTTAATTAGAAAAAAAAACAAATATATGCATTCAATGGAAGAATCATGAGTATAATATTTATGATTTTAATGAAAATATATTAAAATCTGTTTTGATATGATGTTTTTGAATAATCTAGCAAATAAATTATATTCGAATGACACGTATTCATTTTAGCGAAACCATTGCCCGCTTATATGCTATTATTTGAAGCTATCAGAACATATTGTTGTTTATTCTTACATTTAAGGATAATTTGCTACAAGTTTATTTTTCATAAAGGTTACTTTGTAATACAACCTTAATCTTAACGGACGTAGATGAAACTATAAAGTAATATTATTAATATTCCAAAATAATACATTTCTTCACAATTTTACAATCTATTTATAATCTTTCTGTAATTAAGTCAAAAATAACGTTTAATATAAAAAAGTTGGAAACCTATCCTCTAAACCACACAAAAGTCCACACAGCAAACCATCACCGAAGGAAGCAAAGACTCTGATAAGACCGAAGATAAAGGAGTTTGATATTTGACATGCTTGATTTGTTGGCCAAGAGAGACCAGCAGTACCATCTCTAGCAGCCAGCGGCATTAAACAAGCAACTTCAACACAATACCACCAACAAACTAGCAGGGATAGAGAAGAATCAAAGCAGCAGATGAGCTATGCGGAGAGGACAGCGGCGCCTAATAATGACCATTAAAAAACTCCTAACTACTCTATTATTCGTCCACGGATGACAAAATAACGATCGAAGACGTTATCGCCAAGGTACATTGCTCAGCAGACGATCGCAAGTGTGTAGTGACTGCGGACAGAAATAAAAGGCCCTTAAACAGAAAGTGGTCATTCGGTACCCCTCCAAGGCCAAGCTTTAATTCGCGGAAAGTGCTGGAACCAGATAGTTATAAAGTTGACATATGCAATAAGCGCCGACTTACAGATATTCCTGAAGATTCTACGTGCTTGAAACTGTTTCACTTCCTGGTACCCTGGAAAAGAGCAAAAGTAATGGTCCTGAGGAAACAAGGCAAGGAAGATTATAACAACGCCAAGTCCTCTGCATCCCTCCGACTGTTATCAATCTTGGAAAAGGTGCTAGAGAATTTGCTGATCCTGTGCCTAAGATGGCATTTTCTCAACAAACTAAATCACCGGCAATACTGTTCGTGCCCTAGAGGACTAAAGAGGATGCCGTCTATAACCTAACCAATTATATTAAGGAAAGACGGAGAACTAAGAAAATAATATCATCAAATATAGAGAGGGCCTTCCACAGCACATGGGAGCTAGTCATTAAATACCAAGTGGTCAGCAAGAAATTCTCCAGTAACCTGTACAATTTCGTAGGAACTGCCGAGAAAAATGTTGCAGATGAATAACGCAAAGGTAAAGAGAGAAGACCACAAAAGTGTGTGAAAGAATCACTCAATCAGTTCTGGTATCTTTTGCCGGACCCACTTCTAAATATAATGAAAGACGATGGGAGGTACTATCAGGCATTCGCAGGTGACGTGGTCCTTTTATTTTCTATGATACTATGCGGGAACGGGATAGAAATTGTGTTTTATTATGCTACAAATTATCACAATTTTTGTCTATGTGTTAATATTTCAAACTTTGTGTAAGCAAAAAATATATTATCGTTTTTTGAAGTATATGAAAACGGTATCAAAATATTTGACTAGATTTATTTTTAATTGTGGATATCAAAAGAAAGCTTTTATGAGAGTTCTAACATTTCGGTTTAATTTTGTTTTAACAATTAAAACTCTCTCTCTTTGTCGTGAGAATGACGACGTTTTAGCAGTGGTTATTTTATATACAGTATTTGGCTTCATATTAAATCCAATTGAAGAAAATATTAATACTAGTACTGACAGTAACTTCAACCGCGGTGGATGCAATAAAGTGTAGGAAATGTCAATTATTTAAAATTCAAACAACGCTCCGACCTGATACTCCGAATCCCACTAAGGCAACTAATTAAAACTTCAATGAAAACCAACACTACTATTATGTTCCCATAAAATGTTATCCATAATATGTTTTAACGAATACTAAATAAGTTTACACTTCAATTACATCATTAGGATCAGATGTATATCAATATACATGTTGCTTTGTTTAATACGTTATTTTTATAAAATAAATGATATATCTTATCTTATATACTGTGATATATGCTAAATTGTTATACCCGAATATCTCAATATAATAAAAAAGAAAACTACATATTTAGATCTCGATTTGACTCTTTTTATGATATACTTCTAAAATATGTTTAATTTGAACCAGTAGTAAGGAATTATTGAAAATCAACGTTCCCTTATTTCGTCACTGATTCAATTAAATTGATCTCAAAAATGAAACAAACTGAATAAAGTTTTATTAATGAATTATTTTTACTACGAATTTGTACTTTATTACTTATTTCACATAAAACTATGCTTCCGTATTCCTATTTCAAATCAACAATAATCAGAATTAACGATGAAATATCTTTTAAAATCAAAGAGTCCAGACAAGTTACAAATGAATCTTACTCAGAATACCAAGTAAGTTTAAGAAAAGTAAAAATATATCAAAGCGATGGTTTTAAAACAAGAAAGCTATGAGAAGTTTCCATTTCATTGGCGCAGTCTGTAGTCTGCAATAAGATTCTAAAAAGTTAGTGTCTGATTAATTATGGCTCGGGTAATTGAAATGAAAAATAACTTATTTTCTATTGAATCCCGAGTTCGGTCACCATCTAGAAATCTATCAAATTTACAAATCTATTGAAGTTAGACACCAACATCTCGGATTCTTGTGACCACGATCATTTTCAATTATTTGAACTTACCATATTTTCAGTAATGAATTATATATCTTGTAACACTATAATTTAACGAAATTATTAGTTTCATCTATACTTATAATAAATCTGTAGAGAGGTCAATTCTGTACATGAAATATATTTACAAAATAAGTAGCAGGGGGTGATTAGTGTTCGATACTGATGCCAAAAATGCAGTTAAAAAAATTTTTGTCTGTCTGTCTGTCTGTCTGTCTGTATGTTATTTATAGAAAAAAAAACTACTCGACGGATTTTAACGAAACTTAGTACAATTATTCTTTATACTCCTGGGCAGGTAATAGTATACTTTTCATCACACTACAATGAATAGGAGCAGAGCAGTGAAAGGAAATGTTGAGAAAATGGGAGAAGTTGCTTGATTTTTTAAGCTTCCGTCGCGTGTGCAGCCTTAATGGTTAGAGCTACATAGAAACTATGTATAACGGAAATATTCTACATAAAAATACACGAAAAATATTCCAAGACAGCATATATCTACCTTTTATAGTTAACTCACAATAACACGCATAACTCTCGATAGCTTAGCAGTTCGGAGATTTCTTATTATATTTGTTTACTTTTACGTTTATAAAACCAATAATGCTCACCATCATTCCTAATTAAAAAAAAAATAAACATTAGCACCAATTCAATAAAAAAAGAATCATTGAAATCGGTATAGAAACACCAAACTTATACTTACTTACATGAAATACGCCAACAAGACATCGCGCGTGAATAGTGAATCAAGCTATAAGGATTATTTTTGCGTAACGGTTGCCGCGCTCGACGGGGCTCGCGGCGGCAGAGTATAAAAGGGGCGGGAGGCGAGCGCAAGCGTCATTCAATATTTGGCTGTTGATGCGTTCAGAGTGTTGAACTTTATTGACAGACAATAATTGTTATTTTATAAACCGTGCTTATCAGCGCGACTTTTTGTCTTTAAATAGTTTATTTTAATTTCTTTTGTTGTTATTTTCTAAATTAGTTTTAGTTTTGTTTAAATTCTTAACTATTAATAGTTCCTATTTTATTTCTTTTTAAGTAGATTTAGATTCGATTTTTAGATTAGATAATAGATAGATAGATTAGATTATTGTTAGATTTTTAGTTACTGATAGGTTAGTTTTGGGCATTTTATGTTTAGTTTTTTTTGTATTGAGTAGATAAAAGCGTAGGTAGGTACTTTTATTAATTATAGTATTCATAGGTATTTTTTATTTATTTTTAAGTGAAGTAGGTATAGGTAGATATTGCCTACTATCTACCTATACTGCACACGTGTTTTAGCTTTATTTTCATTTCTTTTTTTTTTGTACCTAAGTTGTAGGTAGGTAGGTACATATTTCTTAGTTTAATTCTATTAGAATATTAGGTATTTAAGTTTAAATAGGCACTTAGATTTATATTTTTTTATTATATAGCAGCTGTACTTAGAACATCTAAGGTTTTTTTTGTATTAGCATAGGTACTTTGATTAATTACAGTAGTTGTAGGTATTTCTTATTATTCATTTTTAAGTGAAGTAGGTAAGTGTAGATAGTATTGCACACGCATTAAGTATAGCTTTATTTTCATTTTTTATTCTTTTGTAATTTGTAGGTACCTACGTACATATTTATAATTCGATTAGAATATTATTTTAGTTTTAATAGGCACTTAGATTTATATTCTATTTATTATATACTTAGCTATAGTTAGGACCTCTGACGTAAGTTTTTTGTTGGGTAACTAAATAGAATTTAAGTTACCGTCGATTAAAAATAAAATAAACGATGCCACCTAAAAAACGACCATCTTTATCTCGAACTTCGAGTCAAGCTAGGAGAATGAGAATGACGCGTTCTCAAGAATCGGAAGAGGAAAGAGCACATCGGTTAAACTCTATGAGAGTTAGTGCCTCAACATCTCGAGCTAATGAAAGCTCTCCAGAAAGAGAGATGCGATTAGCAGCTGAAAGAGCGAGACGAGCTACAACACGGGCTTCTCAAAGCTCTTCTCAACGAGAGCTAAGGCGTTCCATTGACCGGGAACAACATGCGTTATCCCGAGAAGCTGAAACTGCTTTACAACGAGAATTGCGACTCACAGCTGACCGCGAACGGCATACATTATCTCGCGAGTCTGAAACCTTCACTGAGAGGGAATTACGGCTTACAGCTGACCGCGAACGTCATATTTTATCTCGCGAGTCCGAAACCTTCACTGAGAGGGAATTACGGCTTACAGCTGACCACGAACGTCATATTTTATCTCGCGAGTCCGAAACCTTCACTGAGAGGGAATTACGGCTTACAGCTGATCGCGAACGTCATATTTTGTCTCGAGAATCTGAAACTTTTACTCAATATCAAGACCGTTTGACAAATGATAGGGCGCACCATAACATGATTCGATCTCTTGAAGATGAACATGAGCATGAACAACGACTAGAGTCGGGACGCGATTATTACAATTCTTTGAGACAAGAACAATTGATTACTTTATCTAATGAAAGATTAAGAATTGAAAATATTCGGTCGCTTGAAACAGAAGAACAGCGAGAGGCCCGTCTTACTGCAGATAGATTTCGACATGGTCTTAATGACTTAGATATACACGTGGTAGATCAATCTACAAATTCGGTGGCGTGGTCCGATAAATATAAAAGTGGGTTTGCTTATAACCTCACAATTGATTACAGATCATCTTCTGAAATAGGCGATATGAACGTAGTATGTTCCTTTTGTAATGCTTCGAAGTGGAGGAAGGAGTCTGCTGGTTTCTGTTGTTCTGGAGGTAAAATAAATTTGCCTTCGTTCGAAGACCCACCGGAACCTTTAAAATCACTACTTTTAGGGGAACATTTGCAATCCAAACAGTTTTTAGATAATATTCGCACTTATAATAGTGCATTCCAAATGACATCCTTTGGTGCTAAACAAATCTCAGAAGGCCCTTTCATGCCTACTTTTAAGGTACAAGGTCAGGTTTACCATTTGATAGGGTCCCTTTTGCCTGAAGAACAACCTAAATTTCTTCAAATATATTTTGTATCCGATTACAACGAACAGTCGAATATAAGAAATCAATATTTTCCGAATTTAAATACTGAACTCATTTCACAACTTCAGAACATGTTACATCAGGTTAATTCGTACGTATGCAGTTTTAAATCGGCATTAGAAGCCCTTTCTCAAGATGGTAATAACAATTATAAAATTGTTATAAATGCCGATAAGCGTCCAACTCAGGAACACCCTGGGCGTCATAACGTTCCATCCACGAATGAAGTTGCTGTAGTACTGGTCGACCAGGAATGTGATAGGCGTGATATCGTTATACGTTCCAGAGACAATCGTTTGCAACGTATTTTCGAAACCCACAGGGCTTACGACAGTTTGCAATATCCTATGATATACTGTCGAGGGGAAGATGGTTATAATTTCGCTGTATACCAAACCGATCCGCGCACAGGCGCACCTAATTATAATAAAAAGGTGTCATGCCTTCAATTTTATTGTTACCACCTGCAAGTGAGACGGAATAGATTGGTATACTTTCAACGTTTTCGTGGCTTATTTAATCAGTTTATTGTTGACATGTACGCAAAAATTGAAACCGAAAGATTAGTTTATATACGATCTAATCAAAGGCAGCTGCGCGCTGAAGAATACGTGCACCTTCGCGATGCCATGCAGCAAGATAACGATACTGTGAATATGGGTCGTTTAGTTATTTTACCCTCTTCTTTTACTGGTGGTCCACGCTACATGCATGAACGTACTCAAGACGCTTTTTGTTACGTAAGAAAATATGGACGTCCCGACTTATTTGTTACTGTAACTACCAATCCCAAGTGGGATGAAATCACTCGGGAGCTTCTTGAGGGTCAGGCACCGCATGACCGCCATGATATTATTGCAAGAGTGTTTCATTTAAAATTAAAATCAATGATAGATCTTCTTACCAAAGATAACATTTTTGGAGAAGTATTGTGTTATATGTATAGTGTTGAGTGGCAAAAACGCGGCTTACCTCACGCACATATCTTGCTTTGGTTAAAAGATAAGGTTCGACCTAATGATGTAGACAGATTAATCAGTGCTGAAATTCCAGATCCGACTGCAGATCCCCTGTTATACGACATTGTTAAAACTCATATGATACATGGTCCATGTGGTGCATTTAACGCAAATGCTCCTTGCATGCAAGACGGTCGTTGCACTAAAAGGTATCCAAAAGCATTAGTGGATGAAACTGTAACAGGACATGATGGATACCCATTATATCGTCGCCGTTCAAGAGACAATGGTGGTTTTACTGTTGAAAAGCGAATGTCTGGACAACAGGTTACTTTAGATAATAGGTGGGTCGTTCCATATTCGCCTGTATTGTCCAGAGCATTTCAAGCTCACATAAATGTAGAAATGTGTAATAGTGTAGAGTCAATTAAATATATTTGTAAGTACATTAACAAGGGCAGTGACCAAGCTACGTTTGCGGTAAGAAATGAACATGATGAAGTTACTAGATTTCAGTCAGGCAGATATATCAGCTCTTCAGAAGCTGTGTGGCGGATCTTAAGTTTTAATATTCACGAAAGATATCCACCTGTGACCCATCTGGATGTTCATCTGGAAGGCGGTCAACGTATAAATTTTAACGCCGAAAATGTTACAGAACGATTAGAGAACCCTAGACAAACAACTTTATTGGCATTCTTTCGACTTTGCCAAACTGATAATTTCGCAAAGTCTCTTTTGTATGAAGAAGTTCCATCGTATTATACCTACGATAAACAACGAGGTGTCTTTAACCGTAGACGCCGAGGCAGGCCTGTAGATGGCGAGACAGGTATTTTCAAAGAACATGTTCTTGGTAGAGTGTATACTGTTCATCCTAACAACGCAGAGTGTTTTTATTTGAGATTATTATTACATACAGTGCGAGGACCAACATAATTTATAGATTTGAGAAAAGTAGACGATGTTGTTTATCCAACTTATCATGCAGCTTGCCAAGCGCGTCATTTGCTTGAAAATGATCAACATTGGGATGACGCTTTAGCAGAATCCTGTGTTAGTGATAATCCACGACGGTTACGCCATTTATTTGTAACATTACTCACATTTTGTAATTTATCTGATCCTGTCCAATTATGGGAAAAATATAAAGAAAAATTTGCAGAAGACTTTCTTCGGAATTTATCTCACAATAATGAAGGCGCAACTAATGATAATTTTCGAGATCTGGCTATAAATCAGTGCTTATTAGCTCTTCAGGAAGACTTAACAGCAGTAGGCGGTAAATCACTTTGTGAATATGGTTTGCCAACGCCAACCTCAGTCGGAGAGGTTACCAATAGGGAATATTCCGCAGAGATTGGTTACAACCCAATGGAACTGCTGGTAACATTAGAAAACGGTGTCCCAATGATGACTGCAGAACAACGCTTAGTCTATGATCGCGTGTGCGAGAGTGTGCAGAATAATTTAGGAACAATATGGTTTTTAGATGCACCTGGAGGAACTGGGAAAACTTTTTTGACTAAATTAATATTAGCTTATGTTCGAAATCAGCGTAAAATCGCTCTTGCCGTGGCTTCATCAGGTATAGCTGCAACATTGCTACCAGGAGGTAAGACTGCTCACACTATGTTTAAAATACCAATTAATTTAGATCGCACGGAAAGTCCAACCTGTAGTATTTCAAGAAATAGCGACAAAGCTAAGGTATTGCGTGAGTGTAATTTAATCGTATGGGATGAATGTACGATGGCCCATCGAAAAGGAGTAGAAGCAGTAGACAGAACTCTAAGGGACATAAGACAAAATGATCGACCAATGGGCGGTATTACGGTTTTATTTTGTGGTGATTTCCGACAAACCTTACCGGTAATACCACGGGGAACCCGAGCTGATGAGATTAGGGCTTGCCTGAAAAGCTCTTATTTGTGGCGTGATATACAATCGGTGCATTTGACTATAAATATGCGAGTGAGAACTGGAGACAACGCAGATAATCGTGAATTTTCTGATACATTATTGAAGATTGGTGAAGGTACCTATCCACAACTACACCAAGGAAAACTTATTCTGACACCTGAGTTATGTTGTATAGTGCAATCCCAACAACATCTTATATCTTCGGTTTACGGTGACATAACAATTATATTAAATAGGGACAATTCTTGGCTTTGCGAAAGGTCCATTTTGACTCCTCGCAATGACCAGGCATCTGAAATTAATAATAAAATACTGTCTAATATACAGGGAGAAAGCAAAGTTTATAGTTTAATAAATAGAATGGTTGATGAACAAGAAGCCACTAATTACCCGATAGAATTTTTAAATTCTTTAAGTATGCCTGGACTACCTTCTCATATAATTTGTTTAAAAATTGGCATACCGATAATTCTGCTCCGAAATTTAAGACCACCTCAACTTTGCAATGGAACTCGGCTAAAAGTAACCCAGTTGCAACAAAATGTAATCGAGGCTCAAATTTTAACAGGTTGCGGTGCAGGAGAAACTGTCTTTATTCCCAGAATTCCCATAATACCAAATAATTTTCCATTCCAATTTAAAAGAACGCAATTCCCAGTATCGGTGTGCTATGCCATGACTATCAATAAAGCTCAAGGGCAGACTTTTCGTGTTGCTGGAGTAGATCTCGGTGTTAGCTGTTTCTCGCATGGTCAATTATACGTCGCTCTTTCCCGGGTTAGCAATTCTAGGAATCTTTACGTTCACGTACCGGACGGGTCGACTCTTAACATAGTCTACCCAGAAGCTTTGCGCTGAAACATTTTAATTTGATCTAAAAATATTAGCAATCGCTGACCGAGTCGTGGGTATAGCGTGGGTATATTATAATATTCTGCGGTTACTTATATTTTTCAACAGTTTTGTGGATTGGCATATTATATTACTATTGCCCTTCTAAAATACGAAAGTGAATCTGCCTGTTACGTCAAAACTATGAGGGAGGACATCTGCTAATTTTTTTTCGAAAAACGACGGAAACGCGGACGAAGTCGCGGGCAAAAGCTAGTGTTATTATATATTCATAAAAATATTTTTTTTTACGAATTGTAGTTTTACGAAAGTTTTATTGCAAATGTATTGACTTCCATAAAATTGTATTATTATGACATTTTTAAAGACTCAGGTTATTATTATTATGTAGTGATTTGTGAAGCCTCTTTAATAAAATAATATTCATATTAAATTAAACGTTGTAAGAATTTCGAATAAATAATTTATATTGCCCCCTGAATTTTATTAGTGAAAATACATTTGGATGCAAAGATTACAGCTCACTTTAATACACTTGTTGTGTGTCACCAGAAATATGTAACACTTGAAATAAGTCAAAGTCGAATAATGCGCTCTTTAATGAATTTTAAGAATTATTTTCTGTCTAGCTTCAATTTACTATAGGAAATATTCATAGTTCTAAAGTCGGAAACGTAGAAAGGAATTAGTTTCTAAATGTTAATTAGTTTTAATTATTCCTCTCAGTCGCTTAAAGTTTAGACTTGTTTATTTTTTATTTGAAATCAAGAAAGGATATAACCATTTTATTATATAATATTTTATAAATTAAAATGATCCAGCTAACCAATAGGATTGTATATTAGTTTGGTAATACCGAATTAAGTACGTACCATAAAAGACGATTAATATAAGGTTGATAAATATATATACATATTTAGTATCAATAAGAGCAGGCCAGGGACTGAGTTATATAAAAATATACCATACCCAGATGCATTTATTATTGTATTAAAATATCGATTTATTAAAATTAATTTGTTAGAAAATAATTGCAATTTTCAAATATAATCAAATATTCTCATTAACTCTATGAGACTATTAACTAACTATACTTATATACTAAGTATATTTGACAAGGTATCTGTGACGCTGGTGAAATTCTTTTGTGTATTAATTCATTGTACATTGTATATTGTATTTATTAACAAAGTTATCGTTTAACTTTTGATACGCATACTTAGATTTTTTTAATAAGTAATCATAGGAATAATACTTGAGCAACCTTTGTAATTAATAATTAATTGCAATATTTGATAGATATCATCAAAAAATGAATGAAACTTGACGACTCAACTTATATTATTTTTTGAGATTATTACAAATTGGTTATCCAACAACAATTTTACCAAGACTAAATTAATACAATATGACATGGAATTCACCAATTGACATAATTAAAAATAAATTAAATAAATTCATTTACGGTTTAAGGGAAATAAAAAAGGGGACGAATATAAATGTTGCTGTTTCGGCGTATTATGCTTATGCGTACGCCTGGATTAAATACGGTATTGTTTTATGGGGAAATGCTACAAATGTACATGAAATATTTATCTGTCAAAAAAATGCATACGCGCAATATCAGGTATAAAAATTACAGAAAGCCGGCCTTGGTTCGAAATAATTAAAATATTAACAATGCCTTCCATCTATATCTTAGAAATGTTAATGTTTACAAGAAAACAACGCCACTTGTTTGAAATCAATGAAGCTACATATAACAGTCGTAGAAAACAACATTTAGATTACCCCCGTGATAAAATGATGGCTTTAGTAAAAAAAGGTACTAATTATATGACTATAAAGACATACAATTAGTTACCAAATTCAATTAAAGAAATTAAAAAGAACACAATTTTTTATAATATTGCCTTTAATATTCTTCATAACTATAATAAACCTTTCATGTCAAGATTAAAAAAACGTTGACATCAAAGGTTTATTATAATTATGACGAATATTTAAAGGATAATTTGAATAATATTGACATACAAATAAGTTAATGACAAACGTATTTTAAATTTATTATTATTATTATAACTTTGGTATTTTATTTTTTTTTAATATTTTTTGACATTTTAGTTTAATTATAATGTTTGGAATATTTAAATTGATATTGTTATTGACGTGTTATCAGAGACTGCTAATTAATGAAGTAATGTATAAATTATATTTTTGACGACTGGTTGGGATGCAGTAACCGGCAAATTAAAATTTTTTGGAAATAATTTTAAGAACTTTGTAAACCAAAAATACTACCAAATAAAAATGAATATGAATAGATATAATATGTATAATATATGCTATAACATTTGTTAATCTTTAATATGAGTAAAATCAAAGCTTTTAAAGCAAATAAACAACAAATCCGTTGAATTCAGTTTTAATAAATGTGCGGTAAAATTATTTTGGGGATAAAAACAAAAAGTTATTATGAGTTATCATTTGGAAGTTACTTTATTTTAACAATGAAAACAAAAAACATATTAATTCTAGGAATAAAATTTTGACCAAAATTATTTTATTCAGATGCTATGGATTAATTACTTTAGAAATTGTGTGTATTGTTTGTTAACCCGCCACAAGCGACTCACATACGAATTACATAGTTAGTGACACCGGTCTTACGTACTGGAACTTTGATCCTAGATTTTTTCAGTAGTGACCATCATATGTTTTTTTTTGGTCACAGTTAAAAATACATTAGTGTGTCAATTTTTTTTTATATGTGACACTTGAAATCATTTAATTTGAACAATGCGCTTTCAAACGAGTTCTATGGGTCCTTCGGTATAAGGAATTTACATACTAATAAAGTAGAGTCGTAGAATAGAATTCGTTAAGTCTTATTTTATTTTCTTCTGGTCTTACTTTTCAGAAAGATTTAAAGGATCTCATTTATTTTTATGAAAACGTTATGCTGACTTTAGAATATGTTTACATAATATAAATATTATCGTACACTTATGTATACCTTAATAACAAGTTAAACATTTACATTCGGTACATATATGATATAGTATAGTAACTATTGTAGTATATGCATTTAGAGCAACATTACGCTCAACTAGAATTGAAGCTATGTCATGTTTTTTCCTCAAATTAAACGTTTCCGTCCTTTACTTATTTCGCTTTTATTGCTATGACTCTTGCACTGGAGTCTACTCTAAACATTTCATACTTCAATATTACTCATGGTGAATAAAGTAAACGGTTCCGGTTCCGTTTAAATTTGAATATTTTATAAGAATATTTAAACTTATATAAAAGTAAACTATCACGCTGTTATCATATCAGTCATTGAAATAAATTTGTACACAAAAAATATTACGTGTTACTCCTGAATGTTAACGGCTTTTTATTGAGATAAAGATAAATATTATAATGTATGGCAGTTGTTTATTTTTTTATTTTATGGCTTTTGTTACTTGTGTTTGTTTTTGTTACATGTTTTCGTTTTTTCCAGCATGTTTCCACTGTTTTGTAATCGTCTTACTGACAGTTCCTTATTTAAAAAATAAGAAAGTTTTATTTGTACATTTGTGATAAATTTTGACAGAAAGTTTCATACTTTTACTTACTTACTTACTGATATTACTATACTCTAAGCAAAGTCAACTATAAAATGGTTAAGTAACATTATGACTATCTAATATATATATATATATATATATATATATATATATATATATATATATATATATATATATATATATATATATATATATATATATATATATATATATATATATATATATATATATATATATATAATATATATAATAATAGATGAATATTATATTATGTTTCATATTATTGTACTTTTACTTAATCGACAGCAAAATATGTTCAATTATTATTCTTTAATTCGTTTTATTTTGTATTAATTTTGTGTTTTATGCAATGCTATACACTGGTTTACTTAACATTGACATTTTTAATAATAATAGTAAAGAAAAAGAATGAATATTTTATTTATTGTATAATATTAATAATATGTGTGTTTGTTAATTCATTGATTTGTTCGATTTTGACATAAAATGTTACGTTAACCCTTTCAGACCTGAATTATTTTTTTGTGTCCAACGAATCTAAAAAAAATATCTGTGGCTAGAGTAGGATAAAAAGACTAAGGAAAAAATTATGAAAAAAATCCTGGTTGTCAGCTGTTTAAGAAAAAGTAGATTTTCTTTTTGTGTACAAATGTGCACATTCGTCCTACGTAATGATAAGACTAGTGTATAAGGGGGTTTCATTGGAATTATAATAAGATTAATTTATAAATGTTTTTATTAGGAAATATTAATTATTTTAATAAAATTTAAAAACTAAAGAACAATCCTCATAATAATTAACAAAAAAAATTATTTCCTCTTTTGGATAGGTAAAAATTGGCACAAAGGTAAATCAGTTATTCGTCCCATTAAAAAATCATGTTTCATAAGTTTACGTATGAAATACTAAGAAACAGTTTTTATCTTTGGTAAGACAAAGGTGAACTTTGCATTTTATACATTTTATCCTGGTTCTTCTCTTGCATCCCACCATTTTGCACCGTATCCCAAGTGCAGGGAAATGCCGAACACCGCCTTTTGCTATATCCGCTACAGGGCGAACCTCTCCTGGTCTTCTTGGAATAATTTGCGGTATGGGGCTACTGATACTGGGACGTCCTCTTATATCGATAACAATTTTACTTTTCAACACCAGACTTTCAGCCAGCTGACGACGTAGATAAAGCAACGTGAGTTGTTTTATCTTTGGTATGCCTAGTAACTCATTGTCAATTTAGTACACTCAGTATGCCTGCACTACAGCTAAATCAGAAGCATGAAATTTCATGCGAAGAGTCAATTTTTATTTTATAAAGGTCTTGTAGTCTTGTGTTGATCTAATAGGTCAACCCCCCATTGCGTGATTGTATTTCCTGACCACTTCGGGGCGTTCAACGTCAATAAATTTCTTGTATTTCTTACACCACCTTTTGACTAAGTCTTTTTCACCAATACCAACAAAATTAGAAGATGGGTAATCTTATTATGTAGTGGCTGGCCACTTGACCAAAGTTACATCGTTGTCATAACTACTTACTTCTTGAGAAAATCTTCAAGACTTTTTATTCATTTCTTTATCGCTTAGTAGTGATGGTTTGGCGAATCTATTGATACGAGCTGCGCATGCAGCCATAGTGCTTTTTTGTTTCATTATTTTGTAACAAATGATATGACGAAAAGTAGTCGTCAGAGTACAGCTCGTGGCCCTTGCTTTTTCCAATTCTCTTTGTCTCTCTCCAAGATAATAGCTGCACAGTATCCATTTTTTTGTCAAATTATTATCAAGTTCTGGACTAGGGTAGCTAAATATACCACTAGCTAAATGTAGCCCAAATAAAATTTATATTTATTGTGTAGAAGTAGGTTTAAACCTGGGTTTATTTGAATGTATATATGTATTTGAATATCGTTTACGCCTGATGTGTACATTTGTGTACAAAAATAAAAATTGTGATAATTGACACAAAAATTGAATAACAAACTCAAATGATATGTTACGTATGACCTTAGGAATATAAAACATCAATTCATATTTTTTAGCAGTGCTTATATTTAGCTATTTCCTACTTTTAGAAATAAAATGACGAGCTTATCTACACAGCTCCAACTTTGGTCAGCTACTGGTCGAAACATGTAGAAAAAATCACAAACATTGCTTAGAAATGGTATAACTAGTATCAATTTTTGTAGTTTATAATGTGGACATATGAACACAAGCGTTCTCAGTTGCACTTGTAGCGAAATAAATACCAAAATTTATTTCATATTTTATGTGTACATTCGTGTACGCCAGGTCTGAAAGGGTTAATTTATGTTATGAATTTAAATTCCCCTAATGGTCGACATTAGGATTAGAATGAAAATAGACAACCCAACCTGATAACATAGTTGCAATATTGGTGATTTAGTAACGCTCAATAATGTTTATTTATATTTAGTTAAATCAAAACATATGGATATGGTCAATGGTACTGTATTTAATCGTACTAATTTATTTAAAAAAACGTTCAATACAATACTACCATGGTAACATAGAAATATTAAACGCACATAATAAAAAGTATTATTTGAATTTATTCTAACACAATCCAGCCGGTATTAGGACTAGGCAGACTAATGTGAGATTGACGGATATAGTTAATCAAATCACTATCGATTGTGATAGGAATATAAGAGTAGTCCAACTTCTTAGCATCGCAGATTAGAGTTGGTATGGTATGGCATGTTATTTAATAATTCTGAAACTTATATTTTCCAAACCACTTAGTTAACAAAACGGCATTTAAAATATTGAATCGTTAAATATTCCGAGTGTTCATTTAAAACTCGATATGATGGAAGCACTCTTACCGCAGTCAATTTAACGGTAAATTTTATAAAGAAATTATTTGTATACTGTATTATATATTATACAACCAATACTACAAAACTAAATTTAAGCCAAATGTAGTTTTTATAGCTTATCAATTATTTACAAATAAAAAAAATACAAAGAGTTTTAAAATTATTTTAAAGAGAACACATATGTAGACAAACTCTATAGAGTTAAATTATAACTTAAAATATTATAGTAAAGCGTCATCATCAGTGCCGTAGACCATACATACGTACGACCTTTACAAGGCAAGCTTAGAAAGTTCTATCTCCACGAACACGTGCGTGTCAAACAGGGCCATTGAAATACGTGAAACTTTACACCCATGAAATAACTCTATTTAGCACTTGGAGATCTTTCAATGCTTAACGTTTACTTAATTTGATATTTTATAACGCATGTTGTTAATATTTTACGGCTGATATTCAATGAATTGTTACTTTGTGAGCCGCTGTACTTTTAATAATATCATCATCTTCTTCTTCGTGTCAGCCTATAGACGCCCACTGCAAGTATTGGACTCCCCAAAAGATTGCCATGATGACCGTTCTTGCGCTCCCAGCATCCAGCGACTTCCCTCGTCATTGACTATATGAACTATTGTCCACTACGGGGACCAACGACAATATAATTTAATATTATTTATTACACAAATGTATAAAATCTATTATATTATTTAAAAATGAACTGAATTATTTGTAATATTAATTACTGATGTTGGTTTTTGTGACTCAAACTACAAATAGTAAGTAAATAGCAACCAAATTTAATTATAAACAAATAAAATACATTTCCAAAGGCTTTTATTTACTTCTGTTTCGTAAGTGTTCCGCACTTAAACCCACCTTAATTATAATTTGTGTGATAACTTTGGGTTTTGGAGGATTGAGATTTTATTAAAGTATATGAAAATATACAAAATACAATGACCTACTCGTATGAACCAATAATTTCATCACAGTGTTTCAAAATAGTTTTATTTTTAAAATCAGATGTATAAGTTGTAAAATGGAAAAAAGGAATTTATGTTATATTTTTACGGTAAATTTCTCTGTCTCCTTATCTTGTATGACGTCATAATGTGTCAAGCTCCAGTAAAAAACGATCCTGTGATGTCTTACTAAAGGCGATCGACGAAGGTATTTGTTAGATTTTAGTGACTAAGTTGGTCGTTCCCACATAACTTACCTAAGCCGGTATCAATATAAAAGATTTTCCAAGCTAGAAAAAAGTTAGTGTTTAAAGCAAGAAGGAATTTATTACTTACATTGACTAACTACTGAGCAACAGCTTCAGACTGAAATTTGACTTGACCATTTAGTGTTTTTTATAAAATACACGCAATTTCTTCCGGATGTGCATGCTGCTCTGCTGAGAAGAGTCGGTCACAAACTCAACAGTTGCTCTTTTTAAATGAAATTTAACAACATTTGATGTATATATTCTCAGCTGAATCAACCAAAATACTACACATTTAGATCAACTAAAAACTCTTGAATACTAGTGCTTGTTTAATAAATACACTTTTAATTTTAATGTACAATACTCTCAATCAGTTTCCTATTGAAAAAAGATTTACTTTTTTAATTAATTTTGAGCGTTCATTTTTGATATCATCCTCTTTGCTGAAAAGGTATTATTTATGAGTTTATTACATTTACTCAATGACAACAGTTACTTATTATTGCATTGCAACAATAATCTAAAAACGTATTAATTAGCTTTAATGTGTTACGAAATCTGGGTCATATTATAACAATGTGGGTCAGTGCATTTAAATAATAGTCACATTCCACATTGCCCATAATTGAATTAACAACGTATTCCGTAGAGATTTGACTAATTTAACACACATGCTGATATGAATGAAGTTAATTTTAGACGGTTTAGTAATCAGGATTATTATATATTACTGACATCTTGAAATATTGAAATAAAATAGTAAAGAACCTCTTGATACAACGTTTTTGTAAAATCAATACTAAGGAGTGAAATAGATGGTAAAAGTTTTAAGTGTAATTAGTTTTCACTTCAAACGCAACTTTAACATTTTGAATAAGCTCAATATGACTAAATCTAATATAGATAAACATTTTTGGAGACAACTTGGAAACCAAACTTTTATGTAATTCTTCGGTAATAAGTAAAAAACACCTATTTTGGTATAAAGAATATCGGTTACAACTGTACAGCCGTTGGAAGAATAAACGAAGATTAGTAATTTTTATCAGATTTTACTCTATTAAACCGATCTGTATGTATTTTTAGTTATCAATTTGTTACATTTCTAAACAACACGATCATTATAATAAATGAATCGATATATGAAGATAATATCAAGTCAGAAAACAATATTATTAAATTTGTATTTGTTGAACTAAAATCTTAATAAACCTTGTGCCTTTGCTTGTAAATTGCTCATTGTTTACTACATCTGTGGGTATTTCGCTTAAACCAATTGCTGAATTTCGGGTAGGCTTCAACCCAATTGAATAAGCAACTCATATCGATTTATCCGATATAGCCACTGTCAGTCACTGTTGGTAATAATAATAAACATATTTTTATTACATAAGAAATAGTATTGCTAGCCACGGATTTTACTTTTCTTATAATTAATTATTATTAGGACGGTTTATCGAATTGATTGCGATGGTTCTACTTGTTCGTACATTGGTCACTAAATTTATTGACGTTTGTGAAACAGTGATCACAAAAAAAAATCCGGCTGAGTTTGTTGTGTGGTTCTTCTCAGACCAGGGCGCGTTTGGAACCCTCGTAGCCTTATTTTAAGTTGGAGAGTGTCTTTACAGAAGGGCTTATTTTTATACATACGAAATAAAAATAGGCCCTCCTGTCACTTCCATTTGACGTACACAAGTTATCACTGGTATGGATTCAAAGTGGAAAATATATAAATAAATAAAAATAAAATAAATCCTCAGTAGGTAGTGATTGAAATTTATTTTAAATATTTAAATCATAAGTATAAGCAAATGTGATTTAAAGCAGCATTTTTCTATACAAAGAATATTTCACAATCGCTGCAAAGCCTTACTCCGAAATCATAATAATTTGATAATAAACTATTATTGAATCAAGTCCTGGGATTCATAAAAAAGTATTATGATATAACAGTGAAGGGGCGCCAAAACAAACCTACAATACATGACTGGATATAATTAAAGGCTTGCCAGCGGCAGCCGCGACATATCTATTTTTAAATAAATATTCACAAAGATAGCTCTGTGCGTCGGTAAACAATCGAAGGCCGGTACAGATTTCAACCTCAAATCATGTTATCAGCGCACATATTATATATGTATCTGTTCTTTTCAAAAAAGTATTACCTCCTAATCCTCATATTCTGGATTTTTTTTTTTGCCTGGTAAATTGTATAGTCCTAAGCTTTGTAAGTAACAACGCAAGACTGGTTATCGTGGCAATCTTTGGGTGAGGCCAGGCAAGATAGCTACGCACTGGACATTTAGGTACTGACAAGAAGAAGTAAAAGAAGACATACGTTTTACCTTAAAACTTTTAATATAAATCAAATCAACATCTACAACATCTACATCTCTAAAACTATTTTTATTGGGCCTCATTTAAGAATAGTCAATAAACACAATACTAGGTAATAATAATCATTACACTTGCATATAGTTTATTCCATAAACAAATAGGGCATTTTTATTTAAGTTAAAAGGTAAAAGTTAAAAGGACTTATTATACTAAATAGCCTAAAATTAACATACAAAATGAAAGATTTTTTTTTATATTTAATTACATATTTGTGTTAATTCTTTATATTGACCATTGTGTCATTTACACATAAAGTTCTTTAAGAATGCTCGTTACTATTTTAAGCCTAGTCAATGGAAAAATATAAAGAAACATTTCTAAAATTTATTCTCTTACCAAATTATATATTATATTGAATTTCCAAACGTATAACATACTTAAGTAATTAACATTTAAAAGTAAAAGATAATCTTGGTTTTAATATTATTTTATTACAAATATGAAAATGAGAATTGTAGTTCTCTGATCTATAAAAGTTTTAACTGAAAATCATCTTTTGAATATAAATATTAAAAAAAATAATCCAATAGTATTAATATTTCTCGACATAAATATAATTATATGAATTATGACGATATAATTTTTATTTATGCTAATCGAATATAGCTATTTTTTCTAGTCTCAGGAATAATTAAAAATATATTTATACATTATATAACGTATTTTTTGTGAAACTATAAACTTTAAAATATTATACTAAGAGCCTGTAATAAATAAATTCTCTACAACATTTAGTATATCCGATTAGATCTATATTTTTGTACATGTAAGGCCTTTGTCTGATCATTATTAAAGAGTTTCTAATAACAGGTGAGTACAAAAAAATAAAAATATGGTATTGTTTTAAATATCAATATTTAATTTTAATTACTCTACACAGTAAAGGCATACTTACTAACTTACTATATAAAAGATACGACTAACATGAACGCCTTTAACTGTAGAATCTTTTAATTGTTAGCAATAGTTGATGCAAGTTTTTTAAATTCAACTGCGCCTCCATCCGCGTTGACGTTAGACTGCGTTCGTGAGAATTGCAGTTTTTAATCGGTTGGCATTTGACGATACAATATACTAACTTATGTATGTAGGAACACATAAACTAACTGCCAAACATCACTTCTTCATAATAGTAGTATAGATTATATATTTATTAAATGAATAAATATATAAGTTATATTTAAGTAAATGTTTATGTTTAAGCCCGTTATTCGGAAGCCAATCTAAAATACTTGTCTTCGTAAAGAGACACAGAGGACCAAACTTTAGACATTAACGGCTTCTAAACTTGAAGGAGAGATCAACTACTATTACCTCCTCAACTCACACCGCGTTTGAATAATGTTACGAGTAGTCACGAGAAAAATAACTAAAAGATTAAAGTTTGAGTAGATAACAGTCTATGGTTATTAGTATTAAATATGTTCAGTATATTGTAACTTGAGATTTACAATACATTTGAACATCATCAAATAATAAAATAACAATACTTAGATGCCATACTTATAACAACTAATTAATGTAGGAAATTATAGGTATATAAATGTGACAATAGCTTCCAAATATTTAAGTTTATTTTTTCATAAATAAATATTTAGGTAAAATTTAAATACTATTTACTTACTTCATATATTGAGAATTGACAAACTTACTAATAAACGAGCTTGGCAATATCTATAAGAAAGGAACTATAATATCCTTATTAAAATGTTCATATCCATCATATGTATAACTTTAACAAGCAGTAATATTATCTGGCATATCATTTTAGTTATATTTTCTTATTTTACGTGCATAACTAAAAATTTAGATTAAAAAGATATTTGTTTCCGCCGTTATAAAGTAAACTGACACAAGGTTAGTTATATTTTATTTCGAAAAGTTAGAATAATGAAATTGAACATTTATAAATACTAATTAATGTCATATCGAATGAAAATTGTATAGGCATTCTTAACTTTAGAATAGCAAAGAGATTTGTATTTCTCCTTAAGAATAAAACGTTAATTTAATTTGGACAAAATTTTCAATAAATTTAATAATAGTGAAAGTTTATCTGAGCTTTAATTAGTCGGTAGTTTAATATAATTAAATATTAAATATATAATAAAGTAACCTACAAGGTGTCGCCACTCTTTGTACCATTAGAAATATTTTTATCACCACGGACGAACAAAGGTACAGATAAAAGGATAAACGAAGAATAAGGTGCTCGGAATGATGTCAATAATATTAAAACTTCGTCAATTGTTACCCTAAGGATACGTTGATTCAGAAATGTATTGCGTTTTCAGGATACGGTGATTCGGAATTGTCGAATTTTTAAAGATATATATGAAAATAACAAGATACTTTCTTTTACTTTCCTTAAAATTTAATGTAGAATTTCTTTTTTACTTTTTTAGATATCTTGTAATCGTAACGGAATCAAGATTTTTTATAAACAGATTAAATGCTATGAAAATAACTTTAATGTGTAAACCGGCAACGTTTTATACAATATTATAGAAATACGTCATGTAATGATTCAAAAAATTAAAAAAAACTCATTTCGATTCTTTGTTAAATAAAATTAGAGTAATTTGTCTTTCGTTCGCGAAATGCAATTCAGTGCGTAGTTTTCAATTCAGTGAAAATATTAACAAAAATGTAAATAGATCCTTATGTCATTCGATCGTAAATAAAGTTTAATGGACAGCGGGAACATTTATAGCAATTTAATTATTTTTTTTCATTTGTTCAATGATTGATTATTGAATTTTATAGTTTAGTTTAAGATTAAAAGTGTGGTCTGCTTAAGATTAAAAGGATTGTGCAAATAGATTTTCATACATCACATTCATCTTAAGTTTTGAAAACATTTACAAAATGTTGGAATTAAGTTCCTTAGTTAGACATTAGTTTTTGCTGAAACATTTAATATATTAAAACATTATGATGACTTCACTTCACTTCACTTACAATAAGTAGAACTAACTTGTTATATAAAATGGATATTAAAATAATATTTATATTAAATTAGTAAACAAGTCGCTCACTGCACCCAAACTCCCAAGTTCTCACTCGTGTCGTAGTCCTGACTGAATAAGCAGCTGATATCATTCTGTTTACTATTAATCTGGTAGTTTATTCCCAAATTCATTAACATTACTTTGTTTTTATTAAATACACTTCATATTTAAAACTTATATTTATTATATTTACAGATTTATTATAGACGTTAATTTTCAACAGTTTACCTTCTTTATAAAAACATGTTATTTCATTATAAATAACTGCTAAAGTTATATTATAAATCTTATTTTTAATATTGTAATATTCAAGGCGAAGTTCATATTATTCGACAATATTGCACTACAGATACAAACAATAGCAGAATCTATAAAATACTTTTCTCTTTACTATCTACAAAGTATTATTTCGTATAAATATTTTGTAAAATAAAAAAAATATATATTGAACTTTATCTCGTTGATACCAAAATGTTGTTTCTTTCCCTTGCACGTTGGTATTCACATTATCGTTATAAAGCGCTTGTTAAATCTGCACCACGTGTTAATGTCATTCACAGACTGTGGCAGGATTGTAATTGTCCAAATTAAGTTATTATCTACAGTTTTATGTCGCGTGATCTATTGACTCAAAATAAATTTAATTTGAGACTATTTAATTATTGATACTCTGTTTTTCTGTTAACTTATTCTATTTTGGTATATTGGTTAAGTGAATTAATATGTCTCTGTTAAATCAGAACATAGGACTATAAATTAAACCTCGAGACGGGTAATTAAAACGATTGTAGTAGAGCAACTTTACGTATTTTACTTTACTTTGTATATTGTGCAAGTAAATAGATATCAAATATAAAAACACTAAGAAAAATTAGAACGTACAAAGCAATTACACGGGAAAAATAATATTTTCTTCTTCTTCTAGTCCATATCCAATTTATTAGAGTAGTATATATATTTATGTACTTATATAGTACAATTCTAACTAATACCATATTTATAGTGTTAACAAAAAGAAACCATGATTATATAGTCTTCGCTGTAAATAAGTTTTAAACTAAATGGGACTTTGTGTATCCCATATATGAATACTATGTGATTGCAGCCTGATATCTACTTAGTACGGAGTTAACCCTCGTTGTGTGCAAACATTACAGCGGTGTCGTTTTTAACTGAAGTATTAATTAGTTGCAGTAGTGGAATCCGGAGTCAGAGTGTTAGAGTGGAACGTTGTTTGAATTTCATAGCTGTGAATTTCTTTAACGTCTCAGTTAAAACAGCGCAAAAATTCTTTTGCGCTGTTTTAAATAAAGAAGAACTGGCTTATGTTAATAAAACCCATTATTTTATTATATTTTTACATCAAATAAATATAAACATTTTATTTTTAATGAAGATAAAGCCATAATTATAAACAATATCCGATTTCTTAATAAAAAGCGAGTCGTTTCAAAATGTTCAATTCGGTAAATCTTATTATAATAGTTCCGAAGATAAAAATAACAGTAACAGTGCAAAGTAATTTAATAACACTAAACCAATATTTGTTATTAATGCAGATATATTTGTATAATTAGAGATACCGATCGTTCACACGTAAATATAAAATAAAACACACGTGGTTCACAATTAGTCCATTTCTATTCACTGTGTCCCAATTGGATTAAAGTCTAACTGTAATTAACTGTTATTTTACGACTTTGCTATTCAAATAAAGGTTTACTTTAGTACATCTATTTATTCACAACAGTGTTACGTTTAAATCCAGGTTTAGAAGGCCAATATAGGAACAATAATTATTCTTTAGTCTATATATACACTATCAAACAAACTACGAAACTATTTATTTTATTATAATAAAAAATTATTTGCCAGATAGTGCAAATCTTATCTACTATCCATATAATTATATATACAGTGGTTATTACACTCGACATTTTTAATAAATATTTAGAGAAGCTCTACAGTAATAGGTTTTTCCGAACCTCAGCGCAGATCGACAGTAATTGCATTTCAAAATGTTTTGGTCAGTTTCGGTCAGGTGTTGATAATTTAAATAAACTAATTACATGTTCTATATCAATACAATTACATTAGAATATACAAAGTTATATGTATTATATTTATGGAGGAAATCATTCTAATGTATCCAAGTATTAAGAGATGAACAATTTTCTAAAGCATAATATAATACTTTGTATTTTAAACATCAGAGAGACTAGTATTTTTTTTTTCTTATAACAGTTATGCAACAAAATTTGGGAACGATGGAAAAAATATATTTTTACAAAATATGTTATATAAAAAAGAAAATATTGTGTTCGAACATGATTAGCTAATATTGTATATTTAAAGGAAAAAAGAGAGAAATTCATATTATTTGTTGAAATATCAATAATAAAAATTTGTACTTTTAAATTGTTTTCTTTATCTATTCATTTACAATACAAATAACACTAACGAGTGTTGTTTAATTAGAATACCACTCACCGTAAACCTCATCACCACCTTAACATTAAAGGTCAGATATAAAATATCTATATTCTATGGAATGATGAAATGTTTTCTGTTTTCGTCAAACGCACAATGCGTTTGTCGATGTAGTACATAATTCCCCCAAGGCTATCTAAATAATTCTGAATTGTCTTCAATCATATTTATTCCCTTTAAATTTGTTAAAACCAAAAAAAATCTTAAATATATTATTATTACTAAAATTTTAAATTCTACAAATATAACATATCCTTGGACTGCAATAACAAGAGGTGCGTTGCCCTGCAGTTAATTGTTTTATATCTACAAGTCGAATAAGTTCCATAAACATTCGATGAAAGATGTTAACGTTAACTTGGCAGCCTTGTTTCAATGGAGCAGATCCGAGCAGAAGCACCCTTCATCGTAAGTAATAAAATGATACGACATTATATCAAATCGGAAAGTTACAGAAGCTTAAATAATCTTCATATCGTAATTTGTCTTACGAGTACGTTTGTGAATTTCAATTCAATACGTATAATAGTTTCCAATCCAATAAAAATATGAACAAGAATGGAATTGATTTTGCGATTTATTTGTTTGTGAACACTACTATGCACTTTGTTATCTATTTGTATGAAACTAAATTGAGTATATCGATGTTATTAATATTCTCTCGTTTCCTCATTAAACGTCTACATCTAAGTTTTATGAAGCACATTAACTTGTCTCAATGTGGAATTATAATAAGGCAAGATTTTTTGTAATTTGCCTCGACGCAGTGTCTGATAGTTAAATAAAATAATAATTATTGAAAATCGGTAAAATATTTTAAAACACGTAATATAACCTATTTAGTTTGTTCTAAAGGCTTACCTTGTAAACCTACTCACAACCGGTACATGTCAGTGAATTGTAAATTTTACTATTGTCTTCCTATAAAAGTGGGTACAATTTCAATTTAGACCTGATTTTGCGAAATCTAAAAAAAGAAATATAAATAAGTATTCATTTTTACTTGTTAAAATAAAAAATAATAAAAAAATTCACTCATTTATGTCACCAATCAAAAATATTGGTTGCCTCGGTTTTGTTTCATCTCTATCAAAATGAAATTCAATTTCTTCTTCTTCTATATTGTTGTTCATTCTCTTTTTTAAAATTGGAGTCGCATTTGTTGACTGCAATTGAAGTATCAGTTTTCAGTTCAGTGGAAAAATTAACAAAAAATATATTTCGGTGAATGTTCAAGCTTGTTCAATGGAAAACAAAGTTTTGTTGAACAAGCGAGATTGATATCATGAAAGAACTATATATTGTAAATTGTATACAAATTATATAAGTAACCTATAAAATATTTGATATTTTTAAATAATATTATTTTTGTTATTTACCTTTATATAGGTCACATTTTACGGGAAGGCGAAAAGAAAGCAGAGGGAGAATAATGGCTACGAAGCGATTGAAATATCGAGTTACAGTTGTGTTACAAAATGTAACCATTATTATATATATTTGATACAATGAAAAAACATTTACCTGTCATCGTTTGAAATTTGTATTTATTCCATATATAGCCTTAACATTGATTATATATGTCTTATTCTTTAGAGTTCCAGTCAGAGTTAAAAGACAACAAAACCACCATTACAAAAGTCACCGCAGCAAAAACGTGAATATTTATAAGTCTATTCAGACCTGAGTGGTCTGTTCAGTGATTGACGGGTTAATTTACTCCTCGACAGTTTACATCCCGATCGTATTCAACCTATCTGCTCTCTTTGATTCTGGATTCTAAAAATAGCAGCAATTAATTTTTTGAAGGAAATTCAATTTAGAGTTTCGAACCTTTTGTTATAGATTACTTAAAATTTGACAATTATTTAATGGATATATATTCTTTTTATAAGATATAGAGAATAAATCGAATAAATATTTTTATTTCTTTGATGAGTAATTTGTGCTACTTGCAGTAAGTAAACTAATATTCATAAGATATTTTGTAATTTAGTTTCAATAGACAAAGTTATTCGTATCGTTACGGTGTGGTAGCAGCCTGAACTCCTCAGTACAGATTACCCGCTTTATCTGCAAACATAATAGTAGTGTCGGTTTCAAATGAAGTTTTAATTAGTTGCTTCAGTGGGGTCAGAGTGTCAGGTCGGGGCGTTGTTTGAATTTAGAATGAAGGTTTTTTTTACATTTAATGGAGCTTAAGCTATTAAAATAAAATATGCTTGAAGGTCTTTCTTCCTATTCATTATTATATTTGCTGTTAAAGAAAAGTAAAATATGACCAAATGTCATAAGTTACTATTGCGTTAACCATATTGGAACGTTGTAAATATAGACAACACATTAAAATTTTTGTTGTATTACGTTTTCTTCTTTTTTAATCTAAATGTGTTCAATATATATTCGCGTGGGGTATCAAGAGGACAAGGTTTTTCGAGATAGAAAAATCAATCAGTCTTCCATACAGTGAACACCCAAGGAGATGATCATTAGATGTGTGTCGATGTTTGTATTTTAAACTTTTACAACAAATATAACCGTAAAAATTGAATTATCAACCAGGAGCATGAGCAATAGAACCAAATACATTCTAAATTTTACTTTATATAGAAAAAAAATGGAATAATTTAAATCATAATATCTTAAACCGACATTTTAAACAATACATTTAAAAAGATCAAAATATACATTTAAAAAGATTATTTTTTTATCAATCGCATGTGAAATAACATTCCATTAAATCAATAACACTTAACCTACAATTCACTCACTTAAAATACAATAAATACAGTAATTATAATGCATTATTATGTATTTACAATTTGCAGTAACAATAGTTTTACGCAAGATTAAATAAGTAACGAATTACTTTGTAAACCAAGAACTATGATATCAGTAATTAAACGATCACAAACAAGTAACAAAAGCCATAAAACGAACATTAAACAACTCGTATATTATAATATTGGACTTTAACTCTATCGAAGAACCGTTAACATTCAGAAGTAATATATTATACCTTTTAATGTACGCACTTATCTGAAGTCATACATTAAAATGATAATATATCATTTTAACATTAATTATTATTCAAAAATGTACATAAATATAAAGTGTCCCTATATATCAAACGCAAACAAAATACTTTTTAATATACGCGTAATAGTAAAAAGGCGGAAACCCAAAATTACGGACTAAAAATTATAGCGGTCCTGTAGGCCTTGGAAGTCAAGCGCAGGATAAAAAACAATGACAAATAAATCTTCACAAAGGGAACACTTCACTATTGTCCATCTGCGGAGGGCGGTACTACGGCGGTACGGTTTATGGATCTTTCAGAATAATATCGTTTATTCAGAGTAACCAAATTAATAATATTTTATTTTGATAGGTTCAAAATGGGCCACATTTTGACAAACATTTCAGTTGTGTCATTGTATTTAAAATCAAGTAAATTATGTTTTTTTTTTCATATAAAGTAATAATTTTTTAATATAAACTTTACAAAAACAATTTTTATACAAATAAATATTTTAAATGTTATTAAAAAGCTCTTATAAGTCGTACGTCATATGTTAATGTCATTACCGGACAATAGTCAGTATTCCAATTGTCCTATTTGAGTTATTATCTGCAGTTTTCCGGCGCTTGATCTTTGCGCTTATAATTTACAATTCTTTATGTTATTGAAATATTTAGATGCGATAGTTATACCATTGTATAATATTTAGAGATAATTTAAATTTAATTTAAAAATGCATGTTTAATTAGATTATTCTTATAATATAAAGGCCTTTCCTTTTCAAAGGCCAGTCTGGGCAACTTTAGCCAGCCGTCCCTACCGCCGTTGCATATGGGGAATGACTCTCTGGACCACACGGCAAAAGAGAAAGCCGATCTCTTGGGCACTCTTTTCGCCTCCAACTCGACTTTGGATGACCAAGGGAAGACACCGCCTATCATCCCGCGGTGTCAGAGCTCAATGCCGGAAATAGTTTTTCGGCAAAAAACTATCAGGCAGACTCTATTTTCCTTGGACGTTCATAAGTCGAGTGGGCCGGATGGCATTTCTCCAGTGGTGCTACGAACGTGTGCCCCTGAGTTGACTCCAGTGCTAACGCGTCTATTTCGGCACTCCTACCTTAAAGGCGTAGTCCCTTGTCCATCCGATCCCTAAAAAAGGTGATAGCTCGGACCCAGCTAACTACAGACCTATCCCCATTACCTCCCTTCTCTCCAAAATAATGGAGATTATCATAAACCGACAGGTCCTAACGTACCTCGAGGATCACCAGTTGATCAATGACCGGCAGTATGGCTTTCGCCATGGTCGATCAGCTGGTGATCTTCTGTTATACCTCACTCACCGTTGGGCAACGGTTATTGAAAGCAAGGGAGAGGGTCTGGCAGTTAGTCTGGATATGGCAAAAGCCTTCGATCGTGTATGGCACAAGGGGCTTCTTTCGAAGCTACCTTCCTATGGGCTTCCCGAGACTTTATGCAAGTGGATAACCAGCTTCCTCACTGGGCGGAACATACAGGTCGTTCTCGACGGTTTTTGCTCGGACCTCAAGCCCGTGAACGCTGGTGTACCCCAAGGCTGCGTGCTATCCCCAACTCTGTTCCTCCTGCACATCAATGATATTTCCAACATACATTGTTATGCGGATGACAGCACTGGGGATGCGGTATATTCCGGTCGTGCAGGTCTCTCTTGGAAAAACGTCGATGAGTGCCGAAAGAAACTTGTGTCTTCAATAGAGACTTCCCTGGGGATGATCTCTGAGTGGGGTGAACTGAACCACGTTCAGTTCAATCCCGACAAGACACAGGTTTGCGCGTTTACCACTAAAAAAACCCCATTTGTCGTATCACCGCTCTTCGAGAGCACTCCTCTTATTGCCTCGCCAAGTATCAGAATACTGGGTCTCGACATTTCGAGCGACTGTCAGTTTCGTGGTCATCTGGAGAGCAAGGCCAAGTTGGCCTCGACGAAATTGGGAGTGATCAATAGAGCGAGGCAGTATTTCAAACCTGGCCAAAGTCTTGCGCTCTACAAGGCGCAGGTCCGGCCACACATGGAGTACTGTTCTCATCTCTGGTCCGGATCACCCCAATATCAGCTTCTACCATTTGACCGCGTACAACGGAGAGCCGTTCGGATTGTCGGGGACCCGGTGCTCTGCGAACGGCCGCTCTGCGATCGATCTTATGCCTACCGCCGAATTTCACCACCGCACAGCTCGCCATCGCCTCCTTTACCATCCATACCACCTGAATGCGTGGCGATCTTCAACTGTGAGGTATTCAAGGACTTTCTTCCCACGTACCACTCAAATGTGGAACGAACTTCCTTCGGCGGTATTTCCAGATCGATACGACATGGGTACCTTCAAAAAAGGCATATATACCTTTCTCCAAGGCCGGCAACGCTCTTGTGTATCCTCGGATGTTGCAAAAGTTCATAGGCGGCGGTGATCACATATTAACGGTGACCCGCACGCTCGTTTTCCCTCCTATAACATAAAAAAAAAAAAAAAAAAAACACAGTTATTCAAAAAAATTGTCACAAAAATTAATCATACACAAGAGTTCGTAAATATGCCTTATAACTTACTATAAGAACGTATTAAATATATACAAATATCTGCATTATTTCCGTGAATGTGACCTATTTTCATATAGGGAGTAAAAACAGTGTACTTCTATATAATGACACTTTCAACAATATCAAATATCGAAAAATAAATAAACAGAATCATCATTCAGCTCCTCGTAACCCAATTGTTTAATTCGGACTAGTTCGGCAAGAGCATAGAAGGAATAACTTCTTCGCAATATCTATACATTTACATACTCCTTCCACATCTACGGTCGCCCTCTTCTCCTCTAACTATCCAAGTGTATGTACTTTATATCGAGATTATACGTTATTACGTTTCATCTTATCGCTTTATAAAAAGACTTGTCTTGGATTAATGGTCGTCTTTTCAAAATACTATAAAAGATGATGATAGTGTGAGTGTAGACATGCGTATATGTGTGTCTTTATGATAAGAATAACATTTTAGAGCATCTCTATCCTTGGATTTAATTTTACTGAGAAGTTGAAGTTCGAAGTGAAAGAATGTTTAATAATAATAGTAACTACTAAATAAACTTGTTGTTTTACACGATGGGTAAATAAGATAAGGGTTTAAAATAACATATTTACATAATGACATAATCATTTTAATGATGATAACGGTTCCGTTGTACTCCGGTACAGATTGAAAATAACATCAGAAATATTATGAACAAAGTTTCATAATATATTAAAAAAGCATTTACAAAGATATTTAAATCGTACATCCTTTTAATTTAAATAATAACCTATATATAGGCCTGGAATATTTAGGAGAGAATTCTTCGTCTACAAAGGTACCGTGACATCACTAGATATCATCGAATTAAAAGAAACATAAACCATGGTTTTATAGTCATCCCTGTAAATAAGTGTAAACTAAATGGGACTTTGTATATCCCATATATGAATACTATGTGATTGCAGCCTGATATCTACTTAGTACGGAGTTAACCCTCGTTGTGTACAAACACTACAGCGGGGTCGGTTTTAACTGAAGTATTAATTAGTTGCAGTAGTGGAATCCGGAGTCAGAGTGTTAGAGTGGAACGTTGTTTGAATTTCATAACAGTGAATTTCTTTAACATCTCAGTTGTATTTTTGCGCTGTTTTAAATATAGAAGAACTGAGTTAAGTTAATAAAACCCATTATTTTATTATATTTTTATATAAAATAAATATCAACATTTTATTTGTAATAAAGATAAGGCAATTATTATAAACCTTATCCGATTTCTTAATAAAGAGCGACTCCTATCAAAATGTTTATTTCGGTAATATGTTATTATAATACTTCCAACGATAAAAATAGAAGTAATAGTGCAAACTAGTTTAATAACATTAAACCAGTATTTTCTATTGATGCAGATATATTTGTATAATTAGAGATACCGATCGTTCACACGTAAATATAAAATAAAACACACGTGGTTCACAATTAGTCCATTTCTATTCACTGTGTCCCAATTGGATTAAGTCTAACTGTAATTAACTGTTATTTTACGACTTTGCTATTCAAATAAAGGTTTACTTTAGTACATCCATTTATTCACAACAGTGTTACGTTTAAATCCAGGTTTAGAAGGGCAATGTAGGAACAATAATTATTCTTTAGTCTATATACACACTATCAAAGAAACTACGAAACTATATATTTTATTATAATAAAAAATAATTAGCCAGATAGTGCTAATCTAATCTACTATCCATATAATTATATAAACAATGGTTATTACACTCGATATTTATAATAAATATTTAGAGAAGCTCTAAAGTAATAGGTTTTTCCGAACCTCAGCGCAGATCGACAGTAATTGCATTTCAATATGTTTTGGTCAGTTTCGGTCAGGTGTTGATAATTTAAATAAACTAATTAAATGTTCTATATCAATACAATTACATTGGAATATACAAAGTTATATGTATTATATTTATGGAGGAAATCATTCTAATGTGTCCAAGTATTACGAGATGAACAATTTTCTAATGCATCATTTATTATTTTATTTTTTTTTAAACAGTTATGCAACAAGATTTGGGAACGATGGAAAAAATATATTTTTACAAAATATGTGATATATAAAAAAGAAAATAATGTGTTCGAACATGATTAGATAATATTATATATTTAAAGGAAAAAAGAGAGAAAATCATAATATTTTTTCAAATATCAATAATAAAAATTTGAAATTTGAAATTGTTTTGTTTATCTTTTCATTTACAATACAAATAACACTAACGAGTGTTGTTTAATTAGAATACCACTCACCGTAAACCTCATCACCACCTTAACATTAAAGGTCAGATATAAAATATCTATATTCTATAGAGTGATGAAATGTTTTCTGTTTTGGACAAACGCATTGTATTGTTGTACATATTTCCCCCAAGGCTATCAATTATGTTCTGAATGGTCTTCAATCATATTTATTCCTTTGAATTTGTTAAAACTATAAAAAATCTTAAATATATTATTATTACTAAAATTTTAAATTCCACAAATATAACATATCCTTGGACTGCAATAACAAGAGGTGCGTTGTCCTGGAGTTGATTGCTTTATCTATTTATATACAAGTCGAATAAGTTCCATAAACATCCGGCGATGAAAGATGTTAACGTTAACTTGGCAGCCTTGCTTCAATGGAGCAGATCCCAGCAGCGGCACCCTTCATCATAAGTAAAAAAATGATACGACATTATGTCAAATCGGCAAGTTCGGAAGCTTAAATAATCTTCATATCGTATGAACTTAAGGAATATGAAGAGTAAAACATGAATCTTGTCTTAATTAGTTGAGATGGATTAAGGTACATGTGCAAAAATCTCCATCTGTTAAAAAATATACACCGCTCAATAAATATTCTGTAGTTTATTATTTTTAGTAAGCCAACGCAGCAATACTAAACTGATTTTAATTTATATAATATAATGAAGAATTTTAAGTTTTTTAGTTTACAAACTTTCTTATTTTTTTCTCTTTTTTAAAAAATTAATTAATTAATTAATTTCTTCTGCTTTTTATTTTAAAAAATTTAAAATTTAAATATAACAAATGTTGTGTTACTTCTCACATTGAGAAAACGAACTCAATATCTTATGTAAAATTAATGAATGAAAATTAAAAAAAAAACTCACAGCTTGTTACTTACAAGCAACAAAAATATAAAGTAAATTCATGTATAACATATCGCTCCTTAAATACAAAAACACCACAAGTCAAAATATGCAAATTATACAGGAGCGGCATTTGAAAAAATAATTTGGATTATTTTATGATTTATGTGTAATCGATGTGTATTACGTAAACTTTTTAGGTATCAAAAGATGCGTAATTAAATAAACTTTTTTTGTATAAAGTAATTTTAACCATACCTGAAATAGGCTCTTGAAAAAATGCAAATAAGTTACTTTAGTTTATAGACTTTGACTTCGAGAACATTAAAATTCTAAAAACTAAACCACCATAATTAGGAAATTTTGAGTTTTGTTTTCAGTAATCAACCTCATAAAACGTCAATTTCTGAAAAAAAAATGGTATAATATTTTACTACATTAGTAAACTTGCTAAGGGAAAACCAATATTGTAGTCTTATTATGAGATCATCAATGAAGTCTAAAATTAAAATTACCTACTAAAGGTACGAGTAATAAATTTAGGTTAAAAACAAACAAATCTTTTCACCTAAAAAAAAACATAGACGCATAAACTTCTTGCACATAATTAACAAAACTAACATAAAGTTTGTTGAAAAAATAAATACACATCTGGTAAAAGTTAACAGCTCTCAGTTACAACAATGTAGTACCTACTCGTACTTATAATTATTTAATAACAACCAAAAAATAAGTATACTTTAATAATTAACATTTTAAAGCTATAATCACGATCAAATCAGACTTACGAGTACGACGAGACGAGACGAGTCGAGAGTTACGACTTTTTTTTTTTTTTTTTTATGCTATTTTTGTTTCCTTGTATTAATTTTGTGTGCAATAAAGAGCTTATCTATCTATCTATCTACGAGTATAGGTGGGATTTTACCACAAACGAAACAAAACTAGACTAATTTCTTCGTTATAGGACTTAAACATATGGTTTGTACATAAATACTCTATTAGGTTACTTACTGAAAATCCGTATTAGGTTACTTATCAGAGGTGGTTAGAATGAAGTTCAATAACGAAAAATACCTCATATTACTCTGTTTAGACACAGTGATCTATAAAGAGGCGTATCGAATTAATGTCTCCTAGTTAAATAAAACTTTTTTTCGCCACTGAGCTACGTAAAAAACACTATACCTTTGCTAATATTGAAATAATATATTAAGGCTTAGTTGTTCAACTTGGTCCATAACATTACGTTTAAGACACAGAGGTAACTTTATCTTTAAATAGCAGTTACAATTTTTATAACATAAGGCACCTCAGGAGTAAGAAACCTCCAAGATTATTTATTTAATAATCTACACTAATCACAACCGTATAAAATATATGAACGTAGTGTAAATAGTGTTGTTACAAAATTATTTTTATAAAACGATTACTTAAAATTATATCAAGCGTAATACTTGCAAAGGTATAAAAACAATTAAAACTAAAACATTGAAAATCAATTCCCACTTGAAACTTATACACTTATTTAGAGATTAGGATAAAAAGATACATAAAATCTTTACAGATACACGACGTTTTTTTGGATTAGCTTTAAAATGCCTTGCTTCTTTTCTTCAGTTACTAACTACTACTACTACTAGCTTTGCAATATAAAGTTGGTTGAGAGTCAAATTATTATCAAGTTCTGCCTTCAATTTTCTCAACGTAGATACCAACCTAAACTCTTCCTTTTCGTAGGATGTTTTGAAGAAAAATATGCCATTGCTTACTTTATCCACCGTCATAACCTTTATAACAATCCATTTAAATTTATATAGTTTTCTTTGCTGTTTTAATTAAAGTGATGTATTGGTCTGGAAAGTAAATTGGAGATGATTTCAATGCTCTCGTAATGTTACGTTGGATGACCTCCTCTCCTCCGTTTTGGGTGTGCCCTTTTATTAGAAACTTATGAGCTCTTGATGTTCGGCAATTCTTGAGAGGCATATTGGTACATTGCTAACATGAATTTGTTCTTTTGTTGGCCTTAGCAATTTTTGCTATAAAAATCATTTTATATTTCAAAATATGTTACTCTAACATAAAGAATAGGGAAATAATTCTAATTATTTTTTGCCTAACTAACTTACTTTAAAATATGGTAGCATACAAAAACGAGTAAATATAGCAGATAAATAAGTGCAAAACTAACCGATTTCGCAATATGGTACTTTAGCATAAAGAAATAAGAAAATTATTGTAATATTTTTTTTCTAAACTACCTTATTTTAAAATATACTAGTATTGAACATAAAAATGAGAAAAAATGTTCAATTTATAAATTCAAAACTAACCTATTTTGAAATATTGTACTATTGCGCATAAAAATGATAAGATATTAAGCCGTATGTGAACTGCAATACGAATATATTTTTGAATATGGCACTTATGAATAAATAACTTCATCTGTCTTTTAGCAGTATTTTGGAATGTTGTAGTTTTTCACAAAAAAATACGTCTGTTCGTCCTGAATGACTGTTGACAACTGATAATGTGTTACTTTTGCACGGAACTCAGTCACATAAACGGTACAAAACAAAACTAACGTGTGTGCGTTTGCGGGTGTTTTTGATCATAAAACAACGGGTGTTTTAGCAAAATAATAAAGTTTCATCGTTTTGGAAACATTCTATGCAATAAAACAATTTTTGATATTTTTTGAAATGTGTGGCTTTTGTATTTAAGGAGCGATATATGCATATACAATATACAATTGCGTATCTCTTACCTGAATTTGGACTCGGTTTTGCATCGAAATAATGGTTCTTTGTTGAATATTGCTACCCTAATTTGTCTTACGAGTACGTTTGTGAATTTCAATTCAATACGTAGTTTCCAATCCAATAAAAATATGGACAAGAATAGAATTGACTTTGAGATTTATTTGTTTGTGAACAATAATACGTAGTTTGTTATCTATTTGTGTGAAACTAAATTGAGAATATCAATGTTATCAATATTCTCTCCTTTCCTCACTAAACGTCTACATCTAAATTTTATGAAGCACATTAACTTGCCTTTTTATAATGTGGAATTATAAAAAGGCAAGTTTTTTGTAAATTGTATCGGAGCAGTGACTGATAGTTTAATAAAATTATAATTATTGGAAATCGATTTCAAACCACAAAGTGAAATCAAAACTGTTGTTGTTTATTACCTGTATATAATTATTAAAATTAAAATATAAAATCAGAAATAACAACTGTACCATTTATAAATAAACCATCATTTAATATCATACAGTATAAAAATATTTAAAAACACGTAATATAACCTATATAGTTTGATGTAAAGGCTTACTTTGTAAACCTACTCACAACCGGTATATGTTAGTGAATTGTAAATTGTTCGCTGCAACTAAATATATTTTCGTTCGCTCCGAAACCGATTGAATAAGCAACTGATATTGTAGAGATTTCCAAAACATGGCTACTTGTAGACACATACTATGTTAATTGTTATTTGTTCAACCTATTTTATATAATCCATTATATCATATAGAAATGGTTCTGCTTAACATACAAATAAACAGCTATATTACATCCCCTTATTATTTTATGCGAGATGAAACCATCATGGTATACTAGAACAGGAAAAAATAAATAACTAACTTCACTATTGTCTGCCTGTAAGGTGCGTACAATTTCTTTTTTTACGTCTCTTGTAAAATCTAGAAAATAAAACCTATAAGTATTTATTTTTACTTGGTAAAATTAAAAAAAGTCCCGCATTTATATAATAAAAAAAATACTTGTTGGCTTGGTTTTGTTTAACATTCTTTTAAAATGCACTTCAAATTCGTCTTCTTTTTTGTTGTTGTTCATCCTCTTTATAATTGGACTCGCATTTGTTGACTGCAATTGAAGTAACAGTTTTCAGTTCAGTGGAAAAATCAACAAAAATATATTTCGATGAATGTTCAAGATCATTCGATGGAAAACAAAGTTTTGTAACACAACCGAGAATTATTTCAAGTAGTGCGACCTGAAATTATTATCGTATTGTGAATTGTATATAAATTATATAAGTAAAACATAACATTATTGATATTTTTAAATAAATTTATTTTTGGTTTTCGCCTTTATATGAAGTAGGTCACATTTTACGGGAAGACGACAAGAAAGCACAAGTAGTATAATGGCTACGAAGCAATTAAAATATCGAGACACAGTTGTGTTACAAAATGTAACCATATTTCATACGATGAAGAAACATTTGTCTATCATTGTATGAAATTAGTATTTAATTTATATATTTACTTAACATTGATTATGTATATCTAATTCTTCAGAGTTCCTGTCACAGATATAAGACAACAAGACAACCATTACAGAAGTCACCGCAGCAAAAACGTGAATATTTATAAGTCTATTCAGACCTGAGTGGTCTGTTCAGTGATTGACGGGTTAATTTACTCCTCGACAGTTCACATCCCGATCCTATTCAACCTATCTGCTGTCATTGATTTTGGATTCTAAAAATAGCAGCAATTACTTTTTTTAAAGAAATTCAATTTTGAGTTTCCACCGTTTTGTTAAAAGCTGTTAATTATTTAATGGATGTATATTATTTTTACAAGATATAAAGACTAAATCTAATTATTATTTTTATTGCTTTGATGAATAATTTGTACTACTTGCCGTAAGTAAACTAATATTCATACCAAATTTGGCAATTATCTCTTTTTAGGTTAATGTATTCTTTTTTCACATATTTAAATACAACTATTTATTTTTGACGTGTTGTTAATATGATCTATTTCATAAGTTATTTAAGATTTTATGGTACTAAATATATGGTATAACCTAAACGTTAAATTACATTTAGCAACATTATTTGAAATAGAACCCTAATAAGAAAATAACTATGATTATCAAAGGGTATGTATTTATCAAGAAAAGATACTTTTAATATGACATTTCACATTGTGATAAAGGTTATCTTAATATAGAAATTTATTCAGAAGTCAAGATGCACCTATAGAGGTGGTATTCAATAGAAAGTTGACGTCACATGAATACAGAGAGAAATAAAGCGACCAGTACACTGAATCCCCATTTTGGATGACTGTAGCGTCACTTTATCAGTTTTAGTTCGCAGCTAGAACGAATAAAGGAGCAACATTTCACGTTAGTGATAGAATAATTTTAGATTTCGCTTTTTACATATAATGTTGTTAATGTTTTTTTTTGTCATATAAAGTTAATACACATTTGCTAAAAGCCACACTGCAAGAGAAAATATGTTTATTATATTATAATAAAGAAGATAAATTTAATGAAAACACCAATTTCTTTAGAATATCTTCAGTTATAGCCATCAGTGTAAATGTTGCTTTTACACTCAAAAGGTGTTTCAGGTGGATGTGATACTTTTTTTTCTGTTGAAAAACTCCTTCGTTGCAATAACTTGCTCGCAACAAGAGACAATTGCCTGCCCTGTCTCTAGCGTACTTGGCGTGGTTCTCCCAAGAAGCGGAAGCGGAACTTTCATATCGCCAAGAAGATATTTTCTACAACACATATCTACTAACTGCTACTACTACTACTACTTGAAAAATTTCAAAATCCGCAAGTCTACGATTGGGGGAGTACACACCTCCGCGATAACATACTCCCCACATCGTGCAACCGACAAACCTATACCAGTCACCAAAGAGGAAAGAGGAAATAGAACCACGGCCATATAACCGCCAGTGCCACCCGCCCAGCTAGAATTAGGCTCACAGGCCACCGAGATGATTATGATATCTATATTAAAAATAAAATATAAGTCAGTTTCTCTACCCCTTTGATTTATAAATTTAGCATACCTTATATATAAGTTATTTTGCATTCTCCCTTTATGCCAGAGCATGAAAGGTGAGCCTAAATTAAATGAAATTGCGTGTCATAAAGCATAAATTCAACACTGACAAGAGATATTCAAAGTTACTACGAAATATCAAAAAGAAGCATTATTAACAAAATTTCTAATATACGAGTATATGCACCGAGTATTAAATTATCTAATATAGCGATACTTAAATTGTTGCAAAGCAATTTTTTGCCATCAGTTTTTAACTTTACTAATAATATAAAGATATAATGTTTATGAGTGTGTGCCAGTATATATTATATATTATATATATATATAAAATATATGAAATTAAAATTCCTTTACTTTTATTTTAAAAGAAATGTAAATGATAGAAAAAACTGAAATATAAATTATCTTACAGTGAATGCGATCTATGACAATGGAGTCCAGATTGAATAATATCAATCACGGAATACAAAGAGAAACTTAGAATCTCAAGCAAATCAAGAAGCGACTGTTTAATGTACTGTAGTCAATGTCGAGTCATAATGGATTCAGTGAGCTGTGTCTAAATACTTATATTTAGAATGAGTTTAACTTACTTTAGCATACTTTATTATATTTGGTATATTATAGATTTAATGTACATTAAATTTTGTTTTTATATTTCTTACAAATAATATCCATTGCTAATTATAAGTTTTATATCAATTGTCAAACGAGCGTCTGCTTCTTTCTATACTACCTACATAGTATGTAGGATATCTCTCATATACATTTGTAAATATGAATATTTGATTCGCTTTATAGGAAAAAAACATCGCGCAGCACGGTGGGTTTTGGATCCAGTTTTCTAGCTGACACAAAACTTAAAAAGACTCAGCTATAACAGCCAATAAACTTTATTTAGATTTTAACTAAAATAAATATCCATGAAAATAACTATAATATATACACAAGGTCATTCCTATCGTTACGGTGTGATAGCAGCCTGAACTCCTCAGTACAGATTACCCACTTTATCTGCAAACATAATAGTAGTGTCGGTTTCAAATGAAGTTTTAATTAGTCACTTCAGTGGGGTTCGGAGTGTCAGGTCGAGGCGTCGTTTGAATATAGAATGAATGTTTTTTTTATGATATAGAATTAAGACAATTCAAATAAAATATAAGCTTATAAAGTTTTTCTTCCTATTCATTATTAGATCAGCTGTTAAGGAAAATGAAAATATAATTAAATATTAAGTATAAAGTTACTATTGGACCATATTGTCAACTATATTGGAACGATGTGAATGTAGACGACACATTTTTTTTTTTGTATTTCGTTTTCTTCTTTTTGAATCTACATCTACTCTAAATGTGTCCAATATATATTAATATGTGTCGAATATACGGTTTGAGAGATATTTTTAACTAATTGATGCACTGTATAGTGCACATCCAAGACAATACTCATTAGATCAATTTTTTATTTTTTTTATGTTAGAGGAGGGCAAACGAGCTAGCGGGACACCGTTGGTAAGTGATCACCGCTGCCCATGAACTCTTGCAACAACCGAGGATTCACAAGAGTGTTGCCGGCCTTGGAAATAGGAATATATTCCTTTTTTTACAGTACCCAAGTCGTATCGAACTGGAAATACCGCCGAAGGAAGTTCGTTCCACATTCGAGTGGAACGTGGGAAAAAAACCCTTGAAAACCGCACAATGGAAGATCGCCACGCATCCAAGTGGTATGGATGGTACAGGAGGCGATGGCGAGCTGTGCGGTGGTGAAATTCGGCGGTAGGCATCAGATCCAATAGTTCTTCGGAACACTCCCCATTGTAAATGCGGTAGAAAACGCACAAAGAAGCCTCGTCTCTACGCAATGCCAAAAAGTCCAGCCGTTCGCAGAGCGCTGGGTCCCCGACAATCCGAACGGCTCTCCGTTGTACGCGGTCAAATGGTAGAAGCTGATATTGGGGTGATCCGGACCAGAGATAAGAATAGTACTCCATGTGTGGCCGGACCTGCGCCTTATAGAGCCCAAGTCTTTGGCCAGGTTTGAAATACTGCCTCGCTTTATTGATCACTCCCAATTTCATCTAGGCCAACTTAGCCTTGCTCTCCAGATGATCACGAAACTGACAATCGCTCGAAATGTCGAGACCCAGTATTCTGATACTTGGCGAGGCAATAAGAGGAGTGCACTCGAAGAGCGGTAATACGACAAACGGGGATTTCTTAGTAGTAAACGCGCAAACCTGTGTATTTAGGGGATTGAACTGAACGTGGTTCAGTTCACCCCACTCAGAGACTATCCCCAGGGAGGTATCAATGTCGATGTTTCATTTTAAATTTTTACAACAATAAATATAAATTAAATTATCAAGAGAACAACCAGGAGCATGAATCAATAACACTTAACCTACAACGTACTCACTTAAAATACAATAATTAAACTAATTATAGCGTATTCTGTATTTACAATTTGCAGTTCAAATAGTTTTATGAAACATTGATTAACTAACGAATTATTTTGTAAGCCAAGAATAATATCAGTAATTAATAACAAACAAGTAACAAAAGTCATAAAACGAACATTAAACAACTGCCGTATATTATAATATTGGACTTTAACTCTATCGAAGAACCTTTACCATTTAGAAGTAATATATTATACCTTTTAATGTACGCACTTATCTGAAGTCAAATAGCAACGATCATATAAATTTATAGTTATTATACTCTTACACTTTTGATAAAGAATCAAATTTATGTTATAAACATTAAATTTACGTTAAATGAATAACCCATGCGAAAGCTCTAAAGCTTCTTATATTAGTTAGTTTAAATCGAGGGCTTCGTATCTTTTAAGCATTGAACATTATTCCGAAATTCTAAATAGAATTCACTACAAGGACATTGCAGTAAATTGTAAATAGGTGCCGATCGGACACGCTCATATCGACTAGTGGTCATGTCGCTGCGCTACTCCTCTGTTAGAGCGTTGTTGTACTAAATGCATGAGACTGGTTACATAAACTGTAATACACTAATGTATCAGTAACTATGTTTAATATATTTTTAATTTCGTTAACTCTTGAATAAACATATTAAACTATTATTTAAGTAGTCAAATCATTTCCTATATATTTATGTGAATTAAATTAGTTTCATTGAGAATGTATAAGAATTTCTTAAAAATGTGATGCGATTTTTTTAAAGATTTATAATCGTACTTGTTATATTATTGCATACTAATTATCATTTTAATATTAATTATTATTCAAAAATATACAATAAATATAAAGTGTCCCTATATATCAAACACAAACAAAATACTTTTTAATATACGCGTAATAGTGAAAAGGCGGAAACCCAAAATTTTCCCACAATACCCGACTGAAAATAATAGCGGTCCTATAGGCCTCGGAAGTCAAGCGCAGGACTAAAAACAACAAATAAATCTTCACAAAGGGAACACTTCACTATTGTCCATCTGCGGAGGGCGGTACTGTCTATGACTCTTTCAGAATAACACTGTTTATTAGAATAACCAAATTATTAATATATTATTTTGGTAGGTTCAAAACCGGACACGTTTTTACTAACATTTCAGTTGTGTCGTTGTTTTAAAAATAATGTAAATTAAGTCATCCTTTCTTTTTTTAAATAAGGTAATAATTTATTAATATAAACTTTACATAAAGATATTCTTTATACATATAAGTATTTTAAATGTTAGTAAAAAGCACTTATAAGCCGTATGTCATATGTCAATGCCATTACCGGACAATAGTCAGTATTCCAATTGTCCTATTTGAGTTATTATCTACAGTTTTCCGGCGCTTGATCTTTGCGCTTATAATTTACAGTTCTTTGTGTTATTTAAATATTTAGATCCGATAGATATATTATTATACAATATTTGGAGGTGATGTTAATTTATAAATTCTTGTTTATATGGAATATTCTTATAATATAAAGTATTACACAGTTGTTAAAAAAAAACACGAAAACTAATCATACACAAGAGTTTGTACATTTGCCTTATAATTTACTACAAGAACGTATTAAATAAATACAAATATCTGTATTATTTCTGTGGATATGAATTTTTAACACACGCTGATTGGATGTATGTATTTTTTGCTGTACACTGCAACGCTTTATGGATTAACGAATAAAGAGAATTAAATATAATATCAGGTACGCAACAACTTCAGAACATGAGATCAGATAACTAATGATCGAACCTGAGAAAATAGTGCACTATCTGCATTATTAACAATATATTCTTTAAAAGGAGTTCTCTAATAAGTCTTAGTTTTTATAATTTTTAATATTTGTAAATGTTTTATAAGGCGAAAAGGTCGTTAATTAATTTTAAAACATAATTGAAGCTTCCCCAGATTAATTATTTGAAGTGGTATGTAACCAATTTTGACTGAAAAGCACACAGCGTATCAATCATCTTAAAGTAATATTTTAAAACAATTTTTCATCAAAAAATGTTTAATGTTTGCATTTATGAGAAAAATCATAAATATAATTAATACTTATGATTTTTATAAAAATATTGATATCGTTTTAATATTACACTTTTGAATAATCTAGAGAATAATTTATATTCAAATTAAACGTATTTCATTCATATCAGCTAAGCCGTTCCCCGCTTACATAAAATTATTTAAAGCTATCAGGACACGTTGTTGTTTATTCTTACATAAAGATTACTTTCTATTACAACCTTAATCTCTTTAATAAAACTATTAGCAATCCTTTATACAGTTATACAAAACATAAGTTATTAGGTTTTCAATATTAAACTACTGGAAGGAGATGAAACTTTACAGTTATATTATTTATATTTGAAAATATTATATAGGATACAATCTGTTAATATTTGGTTAATTGTGTCACTATATAACGTCAAATATCGAGTAAGCTGGGAGATATTCTGTATTCTCAAAGCCAACTCGGCGTGCTCCGCTTAAACTTTTGGAACTTTACAATAATAATGACCATGTGATGTTTTGTCTTAAAAAGCTCTAAATAAAAATCTGTAACAACGTATCTACCTTTAACATGAAAGCCAGTATATTTAAAATAGTGAGCCGTAAATAGAAATGAATCGGAAACTTTTAGTTACTCCATTTTGTGTAAACAATTAGATTTTTATAAAAAATAATATTTTTATCGCTTTACATTAAAAGTCTAATTATTACTATTATTTACACTGCAGAGTTTGAACGAATATGTTAAAAGTTAAAATGATAAGTAAATGAATGTGTTAAATTACTGCTTGGTCTGGTTTGCTAATGGTGTTTTACTATGGTGATTATGTGTATTCTATTTCTATTTCATTACCTTTTGTGTCTATCTATCTTTGTAAAGAATAACAGAATATGAAGTACGAAATCGTTTTTTTTTAGCGTACTGATACGGAAATAGCGTAGCAAAGAATTAAATTAAAAATTAATATATGTAGTCGTATAAAAGACAGATTTGAAATACGACTTCCAAGAAAATACTATATAATAAAAAAGAAAGAAAAAAATGTGTTATATCCGAGGGAAATTTTTCTAAAAATTAATCTCTTGAAAGGCGGACATATTTATAAGGTCTATTCAACCCAGAGTGGTCTCTTCAGTGACTGACGGATTAATTTACTTCTTGACAGTTTACATTCAGGCCGCATTAAACGTATTGGCTGGCCTTGTGTCCAGATTCTAAAGCTGTTGTCACTGTAGCTTTTATAACAAAAATGTTTTATATAATATTAACATTTACCTTTTGAAAGCGGAAGTTAAATAATTATGTCAATTCTTTATCTTTTTATCATTAGTTAACAACTATACAGGCACAGCGGAATATACAGTATGTGTTCCGTTCCTATAAATTGCAACTATTAAAAGAGCATTAACACTCTTAATTTTAATATATACGACGTAACCAAATTTTAAAGGATCTCTGAAGCACACTTTACAATCAAATGAAGCATAATACGTCTGTCAGCGATTTGTAAATCTGACAATGTCCTTATATTTCAGATTATCGTGCTGTCATGAAATATGATCAAAATTATATATCTCCTTATGTATATACTTCAAACGATTCGGTCCTCTTAAAAAGTTCTTTAATACGTTTTTACATAGAACAGGGTTTGTATTGCGCAGTCTCAAAACAATGGGTTGATACCCATACACAGTGTGACTATACAGGATACTAGAAGAAACAGAGAGGAAGAACGTATTGTTCTTTTATTTACCATATAAAATGTACGTGTAGTAGCTTCTCCACACCAAGCTGCTTTTAAAATAATACAAGTCAGCCGGTGTATGAGATGCAGTCAAATGACTACCGCCAAATTATTTATAATAAGTTATTTATTAAGAGAGTGGAGTAGGTTTGAATATTTTGTATCAAAGAGCGAAGAATTTGCGTTGAAAAAATATAAGGAAAGTCACAAGTGAGATGATGTATTACAAAACAGCGTGATAGGATTTGACATTTTGGCTCACCCCAAATTGTTTATATATATTATTTCATTAAAGTGGATAATATTTTATATTTATACTAAACCCTATCGTAATTGGTTTTTTATAAGCATTAAATGCAATAACTTACTTCACCCAATTTTGAATCATTATTACTAAGTACACAATATTGATTTAAATAAAATATAAGTCAAAGAAACATTGAATATGAGATATTCAGATTCTAAATACCGAAACCCTCGATCTCGGAAACGTAATTCAGAACTTGTATCGCAGATCATTATACAAAATATTTCAAGGAATTACTCAGACCCTTTTCAACAGCCGAAATACCCATACTGCTTTGTGTTTAACGAAAATTGATTTCGCATTAAGAACCGTAATCTGAATAACTCATATACATACGTATTTGATTTTTATTTACTTTATGCTTACGTGTACTCATATAATTTTGTCAATAGAAAACATTGCCATGAAGATGTAAGGTTTAGGCTTTTTTATTTAATAATCCTGGATATTTCGAGTGTCAATTAAAGATTAACTATTCCAAGAAAGATTCTTTAGCTTTCTAAGAGTTCGTAGATTGTTGAATTGCTATCATTATTATTAAAGTTAATTTGTAATGAAATTAGCCCATGTATACTAATAATTTGAAGTTACATCTACCCTCACTGAGAGATTTTAAAATGTTATAAAATGAATGTAAATGTACATATTTTTTTACGATACTTTTTTTTTGTTATTAATTTTTACATTTCTTTGAATAGTGGTTTATCTTTTCTATTCCTATTACAATACATTTATTTAGTTAGGATCTTAATACATATTACGGTTTATTTAAAATGAAAATAAATAAATTAAATAATATATACACTGGATTCTTAATTATAAACATACATATCCCTAATACAATAGAATTTCAATATTAAACCTTATAACCCCGAGTCATTTTATATTTTGCATAAAATCTTTAATATTAGGGTAAAAATCGTAATTTCCGTCGGCCTGCATAGGAATTGTATAGAAATATTCATTTCTCCATAGAAAGCGTCACAGGTGCCGACAAACGGTGAAATTGGAAAATTTTATTAGATTATTCTATATATTATTTACTCTTCTTTGTACTTATATATTAAGAATTATTCTTGACACATGTATATATATATTTACAAAATGTATCTTTTAATTATTATTAATGATCTTTTAATAAATAAGATTATTATTCAAGAAAATGACCATTTTTGCGTACCTTATTTATTATGTTCTTGGCACATTTTTTATTCAAAAATATACATTAATGTAAAGTGCAAAAGTCAATTTATCAAACACAAACAAAATACTTTTTAATATACGCGTAATAGTGAAAATGCGGAAAACCAAATTTTTCCCACAATACCCGACTGAAAATAATAGCGGTCCTATAGGCTTCCGAAGTCAAGCGCAGGACTAAAATCAATAAACTAATAAATCTTCACAAAGGAACACTTCACTATTGTCCATCTGCGGAGGGCGGTACTGTTTCTGGCTCTTTCAGAATAGTACCGTTTATTAAAATAACCAAATTATTAATATATTATTTTGAAAGATTCAAAATGGGCCACGTTTTGACAAACATTTCAGTTGTGTCATTCATTGTATTTAAAAATAAATAAATTAAGTCATCTATTTTTTTCTCAAACAAAGTAATATTTTATTAATATAAACTTTATAACATAATCTTTACACAAATAAGTATTTTAAATGTTATTATAAAGCTCTTATAAGTCGTACGTCATATGTTAATGTCATTACCGGACAATAGTCAGTATTCCAATTGTCCTATTTGAGTTATTATCTGCAGTTTTCCGGCGCTTGATCTTTGCGCTTATAATTTACAGTTCTTTGTGTGATTTAAATATTTAGAGCCGATAGATATACTACTATACAATATTTGGAGGTGATGTTAATTTATTAATTCTTGTTTATATGGAATATTCTTATAATATAAAGTATTACACAGTTGTTAAAAAAGACACAAAAATTAATCATAAACAAGAGTTTGTAGATTTGCCTTATAATTTACTACAAGAACGTAATAAATAAATACAAATATCTGTATTATTTCTGTGAATATGAATTTTTAACACACGCTGATTGGATGTATGTATTTCTTGCTGTACAGTGCAACCCTTTATGGATAAACGAATACAGAGAATAAAATATAATATCAGCCACGTAACAACTTCAGAACATTAGATAAGATAACTAATGATCGAACATGGGAAAATAGTGCACTATCTTGCATTATTAACAATATATTCTTTAAAAGGATTTTTCTAATAGGTCTTAATATTTAAAATTTGTTATATTAATACATTTTTAATACGGTGAAAAGCTCGTTACTTAGTTTAAAGCATAATTGAAGCCTCTCCAGATTAATAATTTGAAGTGGTATGAAACCAATTTGTACTGAAAAGTACACAGCGTATCAATCATCTTAAAGTAATATTTTATAATATTTTTTCATAGGCCCATGTTGTAAAGTAAAATGTTTAATGTTTCCATCAATGAGAAGAATCATGAATGTAATACTTATGATTCTAATAAAAATATATTGAAATCGTTTTAATATTACGCTTTTGAATAATCTCGGGAATAAATAATATTCAAATAAAAATCTGTAACAAAGTTTCTACCTTTTACATGAAAGCCATTATATTTAAAATTGTGATCCACAAATACAAATGAATTTTATATTTTTATTTCTTTGAGTAAACAGTTAGATATCTATAAAAATGAATATTCGTATGGCTTTATATTAGAAATATAACTATCCTTTACACTGCAGAGTTTGAACGAATGTATTAAAAGTTAAAATGAAAAGTAAATAAATGTGTTCAACTACTGCTTGGTGTGGTTTGCTAATGGTAGTTTACTATGGTGATTATTTGTATTTCTTTATTTGTATTCTATTTCTATTTAATTATTTTTTGTGTCTATCTATCTTTGTAAAGAATAACAGAATATGAAGTACGAATTCGTTTTTTTGTAGCGTACTGATACTGAAATAGGGTATAACTGTATGTTGTGTCGAAATTCTAAAGCGGTTGTCACTGTAGCTTTTATAACAAAAATGGTTTATATAATATAAACACTTACCTTGTGATAGCGGAAGTTAAATAATTATGTCAATTCTTTACCTTTTTATCAGTAGTTAACAAGTAAACAGGCACAGCGGAATATACAGTATGTGTACGGTATTCCGTTCATATAAATTGCAACTATTGAAAGAGCTTTAACCACTAACCGTTTTGACAACACTTGAAAGCACTAACCGTCAACCAGGGAGCACCGGCCCTTACCGCTTCCAATCCCGCCGGACGAATCCGGACAACATTGGTAGCGGACGGGCACACGAGGAGGTTTCCAGCATGGCCCCCCAACCAAGCTGACATAGCGCAACACCCGATTGGACATCAAACCAGGGCGACATGCCAGCTCCTACTCGCACACAGGCTGAGTGATCTCTGTAAAGAGATTTTACAGCCTGTAGCAAGGGTCCGCTCACAATGTATTGGGGTAGTATCTTCCATAACTTCTTTCTCACAACCCTGTCGGACTCCTTTTACAAATTCACAAAAGCACAGAAAACCTTTTGGTTTAGGGCCAAAATCTTTTCCGTGATCATGCCGAGGGAAAAGATCTGATCTATACACCCTCTTTCAGGTCTAAAATTTCCTTGGACCTCCCAAAACAGCCTTTCAGATTTTTCTTGCATTCTTCTCGCTAATATTTTAGCATACACTTTACCGCTCAAGCTAATCAAACTATAGCTTGCACAGTCTATCTGTGAACCTTTGCCTTTATACAACTTTACAATAATTGCAATTCGCCAATCGTCTGGGACCTCCCCCGATTTCCAGCATAAATTGCACAAAAAGCAGAAAAAGTCCAAGACGCGTGGCCCACCATATTTAATCATCTCGGCAGTAACTTCATCTGCTCCCGCCGCCTTACCACATTTCAGACTTCAAATCACGCGCTCTACTTCTTCCAAACTGATTTCACCATCGGCTACATCTGGATTCAGCATTACGCTGGTAGTCAACACCGAGGCGTCCTCACGTTCATACATCTTCTTGTAGAATTCCGCCCATCGCTGCAAAACGTGCGCTTGCTCAGTTAAAATTTCACCGCTCTTCGAAAGCACCCCTTTTATTCTACAGGTGACCGAACAACCCCGGGAATCACTAACTTCTCGCCAGAAAAGCTTCGTGTTTTCCCGTATCCGGCCGGATAATAATGGCCGTGTGGCCGAGGCGAAAGAGGTATGCAGGGACCGTAGCGTTTGGCGCTCCGTCGTCTCAGGCTACCCCACAAGGGATATGGCGTGAAGCTAAATAAATAAAGTAATATATAAGTATAATATTTTAAACAAGAACCATTATACAGCTCATGGAATTTATTTATTCGAAAACAAGCAAACTTCAGAAGTAAATGGGGGACACCATTCTTGAATCATTCTGTGTTAAATCAATAATTACTGGATTTTCATTATTAAAATCTTATTGAGGAGGTTGTGAAAAGTAAAGGATCTTTGTTTCAATTATTTATAATAAAATAAATTGTTATATACGATTTACACACCATAACTCGGATCCCCCTTCTAACTTAATTTACTCTTCATACCAAATATTTTATTATTTTAAAATAATTTCCAAAGGAACTTCTTCCAACTTTTAACCTATGTCAACTATAAATTAAACGAGAGAGCACTTAGTTTTGCAGCATGATTCTAAGAACGCATTAATCATCTTTAACTTTCTTCAGGATAATATACATATGATGTTTTTCCACTTTATTCATTGGATCACGAAGAATTCAAACATAACCCATTTTGTATTCTACACTTTTGTCAATTACTACATTGTTTATCGCTGAATCATAAGTCTTTAGATAGTTATGTAAAAGTAACTTAAAAACTGTATTTTAAAATATAAAATTAATTTGAAACCTTCATTAATTGAAAGCAGTTGAAGTTAATTTGGTATCGTAAGCTATGACAGCATTATATATTTAAATATATAATAAAGTAACCTACGAGGCATCGCCACTCTTTGTACCATTAGAAATATTTTTATCACGACGGACGAACAAAGGTACAGATAAAATAAACGAAGAATAAGGTGCTCGGTGCTCGAAGAATACGTTGATTCAGAAATGTTTTGCGTTTTCAGGACACGGTGATTCCTAATTGTAGAATTTTGAAAGATATATAAAAATAACAAGATACTTTCTTTTACTTTCTTCTAATTTTAATTTAGAATTTCTTTTTTAACTTTTTTAGATATCTTGTAATCGTAACGGAATCAAGAGTTTTTTTAACAGATTAATTGCTATGAAAATAACTTTAATGAGTAGACGCACAACGTTTTATACAATATTATAGAAATATGTAACGATGTAAAATTAAATAAAAAGTAATTTCGATTCTTTGTTAAACAAAATTAAAGTAATTTGTCTTTCTTTCGTGAAATGCAATTCAGTACGTAGTTTTCAATTCAGTGAAAAGATTAACAAAAATGTAAATTGATGCTTATGTTCATTTGATCGTAAATAAAGTTTAGTGGACAGCGTGAACATTTACAACAATTTAATTATTTTTTAACATTTGTTCAATGATTGATTATTGAATTTTATAGTTTAGTTTAAGATTAAGAGCGTGGTCTGTTTAAGATTAAAAGGTTTGTGCAAATACATTTTTATACATCACATTCATCTTAAGTTTTGAAAACATTTACAAAATGTTGGAATTAAGTTCCTTAGTGAGACATTAGTTTTTACTAACACATTTAATATATTAAAAGATTATGCTGACTTCACTTCACTTCACTTACAACAAGTAGAACTAACTTGTTATATGAAATAGATATTGAAATAAAATTTATATTAAATTAACGTTAACAAGTCGTTCACTGCACCCAAACTCCCAAGTTCTCTCTCGTTGTGTCGTAGTCCTGACTGAATAAGCAGCTGATATCATTCTGTTTACTATTAATTTGGTAGTTTAATCCCAAATTCATTAAGATTATTTTGTTTTTATTAAATAAACTTCATATTTAAAACTTATATTTATTATATTAACGGATTTATTATAGACGTTCATTTTCAACAGTTGACCTTCTTTATAAAAACATGTTATTTCATTATAAATAACTGCTAAAGTTATATTAAATTTTTTTTTTAATATTGTAATATTTAAGGTGAAGTTCATATTATTCGACAATACTATGAACAATATGGCACCAGATACAAACAATAATAGAATCTATAAAATACTTTTCTCTTTACTATCTACAAAGTAATATTTGTAAAAAAAAATATTATTTTATTGAACTTTATCTCGTTGACAACAAAATGTTGTTTCTTCCCCTTGCACGTTGGTGTTCACATTATCGTTATAAAGCACTTGATAAATATGCACCACTTGTTAATGTCATTCACAGACTGTGGCCAGGATTGTAATTGTCCAAATTAAGTTATTATCTACAGTTTTCTGTGACGTGGTCTATTGATTCAAAATAAATTTAATTTGAGACTATTTAATTATTGATACTCTGTTTTTCTGTTAACTTAATCTATTTTGGTATGTTGGTTAAGTGAATTAATAAATTTGAGATATTTCTCTGTTAAATCAGAATATAGGACTGTAAATTAAACTTCGAGACGGGTAATTAAAATGATTGCAGTAGAGCAACTTTACGTACCTGTATATCATGTAAGTAAATAGATATCAAATATAAAAACACTAAGAAAAATTGTTCAAAGCAATTACACGGGCAAAATAATATTTTCTTCTTCTTCTAGTCAGCATGCATGCATGCATGCATGCATGCAAATTATTAGAGTAACATATATATTTATGTACTTATATAGTACAATTCTAACTAATACCATATTTATAGTGTTAGCAAAAAGAAACTATTTTTTTTTTTTATTTTTTATTTTTTATGTAAGAGGAGGGCAAACGAGCTGGCGGGTCACGGATGGACGTGATCACCGCCGCCCATGAACTCTTGCAACATCCGAGGATTTACAAGAGTGTTGCCGGCCTTGTAGGTAGGAATAAACGCCTTTTTTGAAGGTACCCATGTCGTACCGATCTGGAAATACCGCCGAAGGGAGTTCGTTCCACATTCGAATGGTACATGGAAAAAATGTCCTTGAGAACCGCACAGTGGAGGATCGCCACGCATCCAGGTGGTAAGGATGGTATTGGAGGCGATGGCGCGCTGTGCGGTGATGAAATTCGGCGGCAGGCATCAGATCGAATAGTTCTTCGGAACACTCCCCGTTGTAAATGCGGTAGAAGACGAACAAAGAAGCCACGTCTCTACGCAATGCCAAAGAGTCCAGCCGTTCGCAGAACACCGGGTCCCCGACAATTCGAACGGCTCTCCGTTGTACGCGGTCAAATGGTAGAAGCTGATATTGGGGTGATCCGGACCAGAGATGAGAACAGTACTCCATGTGTGGCCGGACCTGCGCCTTATAGAGCGCAAGTCTTTGGCCAGGTTTGAAGTACTGCCTCGCTCTATTGATCACTCCCAATTTCATCGAGGCCAACTTGGCCTTGCTCTTCAGATGACCACGAAACTGACAGTCGCTCGAAATGTCGAGACCCAGTATTCGGATACTTGGCGAGGCAATGAGGGGAGTGCTCTCGAAGAGCGGTGATACGACAAATGGGGTTTTCTTAGTGGTAAACGCGCAAACCTGTGTCTTTAGGGGATTGAACTGAACGTGGTTCAGTTCACCCCACTCAGAGACCATCCCCAGGGAGGTCTCTATTGAAGATACAAGTTTCTTTCGGCACTCGTCGACGTTTTCCCGAGTGAGACCTGCACGGCCGGAATATACCGCATCCCCAGTACTGTCATCCACATAACAATGTATGTTGGAGATATCCAACATATCATTGATGTGCAGGAGGAACAGAGTTGGGGATAGCACGCAGCCTTGGGGTACACCAGCGTTCACGGGCTTGGGGTCCGAGCAAAAACCGTCGAGAACGACCTGTATGCTCCGCCCAGTGAGGAAGCTGGTGATCCACTTGCATAAACTCTCGGGAAGCCCATAAGAAGGTAGCTTCGAAAGAAGCCCCTTGTGCCATACACGATCGAAGGCTTTCGCCATATCCAGACTAACTGCCAGACCCTCTCCCTTGCTTTCAATAACAGTTGCCCAACGGTGTGTAAGATACAACAGAAGATCACCAGCCGATCGACCATGGCGAAAGCCATATTGCCGGTCATTGACCAACTGGTGATCCTCGAGGTAGGTTAGGAGCTGTTTATTGATAATGCTCTCCATTACTTTGGAGAGCAGAGAGGTAATGGCGATAGGTCTGTAGTTAGCTGGTTCCGAGCTATCACCTTTTTTAGGGATCGGATGGACAAGGGCACGCTTCCATATGACCGGGACTACGCCTTTAAGGTAGGAGTACCGAAATAGACGCGTTAGCACTGGAGTCAACTCAGGGGCACACGTTCGTAGCACCAATGGAGAAATGCCATCCGGCCCACTCGACTTATGAACGTCCAAGGAAAATAGAGACTGCCTAATAGATTTCTGCCGAAAAACTATTTCCGGCATTGAGCTCTGACACCGCGGGATGATAGGCGGTGTCTTCCCCTGGTCGTCCAAAGTCGAGTTGGAGGCGAAAAGAGTGCCCAAGAGATCGGCTTTCTCTTTTGCCGTGTGGGCCAGAGAGTCATTCCCCATGTGCAACGGCGGTAGGGACGGCTGGCTAAAGTTTCCCAGAGTGGCCTTTGAAAGCGCCCAGAATTTGCGCGTGCCAGGCGGGTACTTTGCCAGCTGATCCCCAATTTTGACGACATTCTTGAACTTTGCTCTAGCGATTTGCCGTTTGAAGAATCTGGAGGCACGATTATATTTCCTCTTCAGAACTCTAGAGTTCGGATCCTTAGTGACTAACGCATTGACCCAAGCTTGATAAGCCTGCCGTTTGCCAGCTGCTGCAGCCCTGACAGACGCATCAAACCAAGGCCGCGATCTGCCACCAAGTGGTACCACAGAGCTTGGTACAAATAGTTCCATGCCCTGTAGTATCACATCAGCTACAGCCGCAGCGCAGTAACTAGGATCATCGGAAGGGAAACAAATCGGCCCCCATGGGTAGGATGCAAAAAAGGACCGCATTCCATCCCAATCCGCTGACTTGTAGTGCCAAACGCGTCGAGTCGCAGGTGTTGTGCGAGCCGACCGTTGAATGGGCACTACACTCCGTACCAGGCAGTGATCAGAGGAACCTAAGGGAGCCTCGACAGTGATCTGGTACTTTTCTGGATGTGTAGTCAGCAGAAGATCCAACAAAGAGGGCGTGTGGCTGTCCACGTCCGGTAGACGAGTGTGCGTCTTTACCAGCTGGGACAGACCATTTGCCAGAGCAAAGTCAAACACAGATCTCCCCGCGTAGTCGGTGGCACGTGACCCTAGCCAATCGGCATGGTGCGCATTAAAGTTCCCTAGGACTACGACTTCGGCGGAGGGAGTCTGTGAAAGCAGATCGTCAATCTTCGCCTGAACATGGCCCAAGAGTTGATCCGTTTCTGCATTACCACTATGGGACCTGTAGAGGCACGCGTAGACTCTGACATGGTCGTCCATGTCCACGCATAGCCAGAGTATAGACAGGTCCCGACCTTCAAAAACCTGAAGGCGACGGTAGCAGATATCCTCCCTTATGAACACAGATACCCCGGCGTGTGGTATAAAATGGTGTTCTAGTTTATACCCGGGGTATGACAGGTACGCTGTGTCGCTAGGTTGAGATATCTGCGTCTCCGTCAGAAACAACAAGGCCGGCTGCGCCGTCTCCAGATGAACTATGATTTTATAGTCTTCCCTGTAAATAAGTGTAAACTAAATGCGACGTTGTATATCCTATATATGAAGACTGTGTGATTGCAGCCTGATATCTACTTAGTACGGAGTTAACCCTCGTTGTATGCAAACATTGCAGCAGTGTCGGTTTTAACTGAAGTATTAATTAGTTGCAGTAGTGGAATCCGGAGTCAGAGTGTCAGAGTGGAACGTTGTTTGAATTTCATAGCTGTGAATTTATTTAACATCCCAGTTGTATTTTTGCGCTGTTTTAAATATAGAAGAACTGGCTTAATTTAATAAAACCCATTATTTTATTATATTTTTATATAAAATAAATATAAACATTTTATTTGTAATAAAGATAAAGCAATTATTATAAACATTATCCGAATTCTTAATAAAAAGCGAGTGGTATCAAAATATTTATTTCGGTAATATCTTATTATAATACTTCTAAAGATAATAACATTAAACCAATATTTGTTATTAATGCAGATATATTTGTATAATTAGAGATACCGATCGTTCACACGTAAATATAAAATAAAACACACGTGGTTCACAATTAGTCCATTTCTATTCACTGCGTTCCAATTGGATTAAAGTCTAACTGTAATTAACTGTTATTTTACGACTTTGTTATTCAAATAAAGGTTTACTTTAGTACATCTATTTATTCACAATAGTGTTATGTTTAAATTCAGGTTTAGAAAGACAATATAGGAACAATAATTATTCTTTAGTCTATATATACACAATCAAACAAACTACGAAACTTTAATCAAACAAACTACGAAATTTTATTATAATAAAAAATAATCTACTATCCATATAATTATATAAACAGTGGTTATTACACTCGACATTTTAAATCTATATTTAGAGAAGCTCTACAGTAATAGGTTTTTCCGAACCTCAGCGCAGATCGACAGTAATTGCATTTCAAAATGTTTTGGTCAGTTTCGGTCAGGTGTTGACAATTTAAATAAAGTAATTAATTGTTCTATATCAATACAATTACATTGGAATATACAAAGTTATATGTATTATATTTATGGAGGAAATCATTCTAAAGTGTCCAAGTGTTAAGAAATGAACAATTTTCTAAAGCATAATATATTACTTTGTATTTTAAACACCAGAGAAACTAGTAATTTTAATTTTGTTTTTTTTTCTTATAACAGTTATGCAACAAGATTTGGGAAAGATCTAAAAATATACTTTTACAAAATATGTGATATATAGAAAAGAAAATAATGTATTCGAACATGATTAGATAATATTATATATTTAAAGGAAAAAAAGAGAGAAAATCATAAAATTTGTTCAAATATCAATAATAAAAATTTGTACTTTTAAATTGTTTTCTTTATCTATTCATTTACAATGCAAATAATACTAACGAGTGTTATGTTTAATTCTAATACCACTCACCGTAAACCTCATCACCACCTTAACATTAAAGGTCAGATATAAAATATCTATATTCTATAGAATGATGAAATGTTTTCTGTTTTCGACAAACGCATTGTATTGTTGTACATAATTCCCCCAAGGCTATCAATTATGTTCTGAATGGTCTTCAATCATATTTATTCCTTTGAATTTGTTAAAACCATAAAAAACCTTAAATATATTATTATTACAAAAAAAAAAAAATTCACGAATATAACATAGTCCAAGGACTGCAATTAACAAGAGGTGCGTTGTCCTGCAGTTGATTACTTTATCTATTTATATACAAGTCGAATAAATTCCATAAACAGCCGGCGATGAAAGATGTTAACGTTAACTTGGCAGCCTTGCTTCAATGGAGCAGATCCGAGCAGCAGCACCCTTCATCATAAGTAATAAAATGATACGACATTATGTCCAACCGCAAAGTTACGGAAGCTTAAATAATCTTCATATCGTATGAACTTAGTGAATATGAAGAGTGAAACATGAATCTTGTCTTAATTAGTTAAGATGGACTACATACATGTGCAAAAGTCTCCATCTGTTAAGAGATATACACCGCTCAATAAATATTCTGAAGTTATTATTTTTAGTAAGCCAACGCAGCAATACTAAACTGATTATAAATTATATAATATAATGAAGAATTTTTAGTTTTTTAGTTTACAAACTTTATTTTTTTTCTCTTTTTTAAGAAATTGGATTAATTTCTTCTGCTTTTTATTTTAAAGATTTATTTAAGATATTTTAAATTTTAATATAACAAATCTTATGTTACGCTTTACATTGAGAAAACGAAACTCAATATGTCATATAAAATTAATGAAAGAAAATATAATAATAAAAACTCACAGCTTGTTACTTACAAGATACAAAATTATAATGTCAATTCATGTATCACATGTATGCATATAAAATATACAATTGCGTATCTCTAACCTGAATTTGACTCGGTTGTGCATCGAAATAATGGTTCTTTGTTGAATATTGCTACCCTAATTTGTCTTACGAGTACGTTTGTGAATTTCAATTCAATACGTAGTTTACAATCCAATAAAAATATGGACAAGAATGGAATTGATTTATTTATTTGTGAACAATAATATGCACTTTGTTATCTATTTGTGTCAAACTAAATTGAGTATATCAAAGTTATCAATATTCTCTCGTTTCTTCATTAAACGTCTACATCTAAGTTTTATGAAGCACATTAACTGGTCACAATGTAGAATTATAAAAATGCAAGTTTTTTGTAAATTGTATCGGAGCAGTGTCTGATAGTTTAATAAAATTATAATTATTGGAAATCGTTTTCAAACCACAAAGTGAAATCAAAACTGTTCTTGTGTATTACCTGTATTTAAAATCAAGAATAACAACTATAACATTTATAAATGAACTATCATTTAACATCATACATTATTGAAATATTTAAAAACACGTAATATAACCTATTTAGTTTGGTCTAAAGGCTTACCTTGTAAATCTACTCACAACTGGTACATGCCAGTGAATTGTAAATTGTTCGCTGCACCTAAAAGTATTTTCACTCGCTCCGAAACCGATTGAATAAGCAACTGATATTGTAGAGATTTCCAAAACATGGCTACATGTAGACACATACTATGTTAATTGTTATTTGTTCAACCTATTTTATATAATCTATTATATCGTATAGAAATGGTTCTGCTTAACATACAAATAAACAGCTATATTACATCCCCTTATTATTTTATGCGAGATGAAACCATCAAGGTATAATAGAACAGGAAAAAATAAATAACTAACTTCATTATTGCCTGCCTGTAAGGTGCGTACAATTTCATTTTTTACGTCTCTTGTAAAATCTAGAAAATAAAAACTATAAGTATTAATTTTTACTTGGTAAAATAAAAAAAGTTCCGCATTTATATAATAAAAAAAATACTTGTTTTCTTGGTTTTGTTTAACATTTTTTTAAAATGCACTTCAAATTCGTCTTCTTTTTTGTTGTTGTTCATTCTCTTTATAAATGGACTCGCGTTTGTTGACTGCAATTGAAGTAGCAGTTTTCAGTTCAGTGGAAAAATCAACAAAAATATATTTCGATGAATGTTCAAGATCATTCGATGGAAAACAAAGTATTGTAACACAACCGAGAATTATTTCAAGTAGTGCGACCTGAAATTATTATCGTATTGTGAATTGTATATAAATTATATAAGTAAAACAAAATTATTGACATTTTTAAATAAATTTATTTTTGTTTTTCTCCTTTATATGAAGTAGGTCACATTTTACGGGAAGACGACAAGAAAGCACAAGTAGAATAATGGCTACGAAGCAATTGAAATATCGAGTCACAGTTATGTTACAAGTCTAACCATATTTCATACGATGAAGAAATATTTGTCTATCATCGTATGAAATTAGTATTTAATTTATATATTTACTTAACATTGATTATGTATATCTAATTCTTCAGAGTTCCTGTCACAGATATAAGACAACAAGACAACCTTTACAGAAGTCACCGCAGCAAAAACGTGAATATTTATAAGTCTATTCAGACCTGAGTGGTCTGTTCAGTGATTGACGGGTTAATTTACACCTCGACAGTTCACATCCCGATCGTATTCAACCTATCTGATGTCTTTGATTCTGGATTCTAAAAATAGCAGCAATTACTTTTTGAAAGGAAATTCAATTTTGAGTTTCGTCCGTTTTATTAAAAGCTGTTAATTATTTAATGGATGTTTATTATTTTTATAGGACATAAAGACTAAATCTAATTATTATTTTTATTGCTTTGATGAGTAATTTGTGCTACTCGCCGTAAGTAAACTAATATTCATGCCAAATTTCGCAATTCTCTCTTTTTACGTTAATGTATTCTTTTTTCACATATTTAAATACAACTATTTAATTTTGACGTGTTATTAATATGATCTATTTCATAACTTATTTAAGATTTTATGGTACTTTATAATCTAAAACAGGTGCAGTACATTAAATTACATTTAGCAACATTATTTGAAATAGAACCCTAATAAGAAAATAACTACGATTATCAAAGGGTATGTATTTATCAAGAAAAGATACTTTTAATATGATATTTTCACATTGTGATAAAGGTTATCTCAATACAGAAATTTATTCAGAAGTCGAGATGCATCTTTAGAGGTGGTATTCAATAGAAAGTTGACGTCACATGAATACAGAGAGAAATAAAGCGACCACTACACTGAATCCCCATTTTGGTTGACTGTAGCGTCACTTTATCAGTTTTAGTTCGCAGCTAGAACGAATAAAGGAGCAACATTTCACGGTAGTGACAGAATAATTTTAGATTTCGCTTTTTACATATAATGTTGTTAATGTTTTATTTTTTGTCGAGAAAATATGTTTATTATATTATAATAAAGAAGATAAATTTAATGAAAACACCAATTTCTTTAGAGTATCTTCAGTTATAGCCATCAGTGTAGTAAATGTTGCTTTTACTTTTACTCGAAAGGTGTTTCAGGTGGATGTGATACTTTTTTTTTCTTTTGAAAAACTCCTTCGGTGCAATAACTTGCTCGCAACAAGAGACAATTGCCTGCCCTTTCTCTAGAGTACTTGGCGTGGTTCTCCCAAGAAGCGGAATTGGCTTTCATATCGCCAAGAAGATATTTTGCTCCAACACATATCTACTAACTGCCACTACTACTACTACGAGGGTCAAACTGAAAGTTCTTAGAAAATCAAAAACTAAGCATTCTAGCAAGTTATTAGTTTTATTGTAACTTTTCAAAATAGCGTCCATTTACATCAATACATCGCTGCATTCGATGGAACCATTGAGAAAAGCACCTTGCCCACTCGGCCTTAGGGGTCTCTTCGACGGCGTTTTGAAACGCAGCCACTGCTTCTTCGGCGTCTATAAAACGTTTTCCTCGAAATTTTTCTTTTATTTTCGGAAATAAATAAAAATCGCAGGGTGCGAGGTCGGGGCTATACGGCGGGTGACCCAGTAATTCCACGTCTGAGGTCACCAAATAGTCGATCGTTTGCCTGGCGGTGTGCGACGAGGCATTGTCATGATGAAGGAGGATCCTGCTGCGAGGTCGTTTCTCTCGAACTTTTTCCAAGACAAGTGGCAAACAATTGTTAGTATACCACTCTGCATTAACCGTTTTCTGATCCTCTAAGACTACTGTCGCGTAACGACTTGTCTTTCCGAAGAACGAGGCCACCATCTTTTTTCCAACAATTCGACCTCTCTTCACTTTAGTTGGCAACTCTTCGGAAGGAAACACCCACTGAGCTGACTGTCTTTTGTTTTCCGGATCTTAACAGTAAAACCAGCTTTCGTCACCCGTTAGTATGTCGAACACAGCATTTGAGTCACCTCCGTTAAATTTTTGGATCATTTCTCGGCACCAATTAACATGGCGGTGTTTTTGAGTCTCGGTCAAATTATGCGGTATCCAGCGGGCACAAAGCTTCCTGACCGCTAAATGTTCATGAAGGATTTTGTGCACTTGACTCATACCTATGCCTAGACTTGTCCGAATGTGCTGATAGGTCACTCTTTTGTCAGTCTCTATCATACGCCGAACAACACTGATGTTTTCTTCAGTCGTCGCTGTAGAAGGCCGTCCCTCACGCAAATCATCGGTGAGATTAGTTCGACCACGTTTGAATTCATTAAACCAGTTGTAAACTGTGGCACGAGATGGGGCTTCATCGTGAAAAGCCAATCGAAGTCTATCATAACTTTCTTGTTGATTTAAATGACATCGAAAGTCATAAAAAATCATTGCACGAAAATTTTCTCGGCTTAAATTCATTCTGACGTGCACAGACAATTTTCAATTTGCCGCCAAATCGTAAAACAAATGACAAATGAATGAAATGTACACTCAATAATAATGCTAAAGAGTTCTATTTTCAAAATTTAAACTATTTTTTTTAATATAATGCTTTTAAGTGGTCAGTTCTAAAAACTTTCAGTTTGGCCCTCGTACTACTACTACTACTAGAAAAATTTCAAAGTCCGCAAGTCTGCGATTGGGAGAGTACACACTCCCGCGATAACATACTCTCCACATCGTGCAACCGACAAACTTGGACCAGTCACCAGAGAGGAAGGAGGAAATAGAACCACGGCCATATAACCAATAGTGCCACCCGCCCAGCTACTCGTAGAATTAGGCTCACAGGCCACCGAGATGATTATGATATCTATATTAAAAATAAAATATAAGTAAGTTTCTCTATCCCTTTAATTGGGGATCAGCTGGCAAAGTACCCGCCTGGCACTCGCAAATTTTGGGCGCTTTCAACTTCTGGGCAACTTTAGCCAGCCGTCCCTACCGCCGGCTGCCGCCCTGCACATGGGGAATGACTCTCTGGCCCACACGGCAAAAGAGAAAGCCGATCTCTTGGGCACTCTTTTCGCCTCCAACTCGACTTTGGACGACCAGGAGAAGACACCGCCTATCATCCCGCGGTGTCAGAGCTCAATGCCGGAAATAGTTTTTCGGCAGAAAACTATTAGGCAGTCTCTATTTTCCTTGGACGTTCATAAGTCGAGTGGGCCGGATGGCATTTCTCCATTAGTGCTACGAACGTGTGCCCCTGAGTTGACTCCAGTGCTAACGCGTTTATTTCGGCACTCCTACCTTAAAGGCGTAGTCCCTGTCTCATGGAAGCGTGCCCTTGTCCATCCGATCCCTAAAAAAGGTGATAGCTCGGACCCAGCTAACTACAGACCTATCGCCATTACCTCTCTGCTCTCCAAAGTAATGGAGAGCATTATCAATAAACAGCTCCTAACCTACCTCGAGGATCACCAGTTGGTCAATGACCGGCAATATGGCTTTCGCCATGGTCAATCAGCAGGTGATCTTCTGTTATATCTTATGCACCATTGGGCAGCTGTTATTGAAAGCAAGGGAGAGGGTCTGGCAGTTAGTCTGGATATGGCGAAAGCCTTCGATAGTGTATAGCACAAGGGGCTTCTTTCGAAGCTACCTTCCTATGGGCTTCCCGAGAGTTTATAAGTTATAAGTTTATGCAAGTGGATCACCAGCTTCCTCACTGGGCGGAGCATAAAGGTCTTTCTCGACGGTTTTTGCTCGGACCCCAAGCCCGTGAACGCTGGTGTACTCCAAGGCTGCGTGCAATCCCCAACTCTGTTCCTCCTGCACATCAATGATATGTTGGATATCTCCAACATACATTGTTATGCGGATGACAGTACTGCGGATGCGGTATATTCCGGCCGTGCAGGTCTCACTCGGGAAAACGTCGACGAGTGCCGAAAGAAATTTGTGTCTTCAATAGAGACCTCCCTGGGGATGGTCTCTGAGTGGGGTGAACTGAACCACGTTCAGTTCAATCCCCTAAAGACACAGGTTTGCGCGTTCACCACTAAGAAAACCCCATTTGTCGTATCACCGCTCTTCGAGAGCACTCCCCTCATTGCCTCGCCAAGTATCAGAATACTGGGTCTCGACATTTCGAGCGACTGTCAGTTCCGTGGTCATCTGGAGAGCAAGTCCAAGTTGGCCTCGATGAAATTGGGAGTGATCAATAGAGCGAGGCAGTACTTCAATCCTGACCAAAGACTTGCGCTCTATAAGGCGCAGGTCCGGCCACATATGGAGTACTGTTCTCATCTCTGGTCCGGATCACCCCAATATCAGCTTCTACTATTTGACCGCGTACAACGGAGAGCCGTTCTAATTGTCGGGGACCCGGTGTTCTGCGAACGGCTGGACTCTTTGGCATTGCGTAGAGACGTGGCTTCTTTGTGCGTCTTCTACCGCATTTACAACGGGGAGTGTTCCGAAGAACTATTCGATCTGATGCCTGCCGCCGAATTTCATCACCGCACAGCGCGCCATTGCCTCCAATACCATCCTTACCACCTGGATGCGTGGCGATCCTCCACTGTGCGGTTCTCAAGGACATTTTTTCCACGTACCACTCGAATGTGGAACGAACTCCCTTCGGCGGTATTTCCAGATCGTTACGACATGGGTACCTTCAAAAAAGGTGTTTATTCCTACCTACAAGGCCGGCAACACTCTTGTAAATCCTCGGATGTTGCAAGAGTTCATGGGCGGCGGTGATCACGTCCATCCGTGACCCGTCAGCTAGTTTGCCCTCCTCTTACATAAAAAAAAATATATATAAATTTAGCATACCTTATATATAAGTTATTTTGCATTCTCCCTTTATGCCAGAGCATGAAAGGTGAGCCTAAGTTAAATGAAATTGCGTGACATAAAGCATAAATTCAGCACTGACAAGAGATTTTCTAATATTTTTGCACCGAGTATTAAATAATCTAATTTAGCGATACTTAAATTGTTGCAAAAGCAGTTTTTTGTCATCAGTTCTTAACTTTACTTATAATATAAAGAGATAATGTTTATGAGTGTGTGCCAGTATATATTATATATATATAGAATATATGAAATTAAAATTACTTTTATTTTAAAAGAAATGTAAATGATAGAAAAAGAAATGAAATATAAATTATCTTACAGTGAATGCGATCTATGACAATGGAGTCCAGATTGAATAATATCAATCACGGAATACAAAGAGAAACTTAGAATCTGAAGCAAATCGAGAAGCGATTGTTTAATGTACTGTAGTCAATGTCGAGTCATAATGGATTCAGTGAGCTGTGTCTAAATACTTATATTAAGGATGAGTTTAACTTACTTTAGCTTATTTTATTATATTTAGTATATTATAAAGTTTTAATGTACATTAAATTTTATTTTTATATTTCTTACAAATAATATCCATTGCTAATTATAAGTTTTATATCAGTTGTCAAACGAGCGTCTGCTTCTTTCTATACTACCTACATAACATAGTATGTAGGATATCTCTCATATACATTTGTAAATATGAAAACTTGAATCTTTTTACAGGAAAAAAACTTTCTAGCTAGGTTTTCTAGCTGACCCAAAACTTAAAAAGACTCAGCTATAACAGCAAGCTATAAATATGCATGAAAATAACTATAATATATACACAAAGTCATTCGTATCGTTACGGTTAGATAGCAGCGTGAACTCCTCAGTAGAGATTACCCTCTTTATCTGCAAACATAATAGTAGTGTCGGTTTTAAATGAAGTTTTAATTAGTCACTTCAGTGGGGTTCGGAGTGTCAGGTCGAGGCGTTGTTTGAATTTAGAATGACTGTTTTTTTTACGAAATAGAATTTAGAGAATTCAAATAAAATATGCTTATATGGTTTTTCTTCCTATTCATTATTAGATCAGCTGTTAAGGAAAATGAAAATATAATTAAATATTAAGTATAAAGTTACTATGGTCCGATATTGTCAACTATATTGGAACGATGTAAATGTAGACGACACATTATTTTTTTTTTGTATTTCGTTTTCTCCTTTTTGAATCTAAATCTACTCTAAATGTGTCCAATAATTATGTGTCCAAATTAATATGTGTCGAATATACGGTATAATATATGGTTTGAGAGATAGAACAATCAATCAGTCCTTCCATATGGATGAACTGATTGATTGTTCACTGATTTTTAACTAATTGATGCACTGTATAGTGCACATCCAAGACAATACTCATTAGATAAATTTTTTATTTTTTTTTATGTTAGAGGAGGGCAAACGAGCTAGCGGGACACCGTTGGTAAGTGATCACCGCTGCCCATGAACTCTTGCAACAACCAAGGATTTACAAGAGCGTTGCCGGCCTCGGAAATAGGAATATATTCCTTTTTTTAAAGTACCACAGTCGTATCGAACTGGAAATACCGCCGAAGGAAGTTCGTTCCACATTCGAGTGGAACGTGGGAAAAAAGTCCTTGAAAACCGCACAATGGAAGATCGCCACGCATCCAAGTGGTATGGATGGTACAGGAGGCGATGGCGATCTGTGCGGTGGTGAAATTCGGCGGTAGGCATCAGATTCAATAGTTCCTTGGAATCCATTGTAAATGCGGTAGAAAACGCACAAAGAAGCCACGTCTCTACGCAATGCCAAAGAGTCCAGCCGTTCGCAGAGCACTGGGTCCCCGACAATCCGAACGGCTCTCCGTTGTACGCGGTCAAATGGTAGAAGCTGATATTGGGGTGATCCGGATCAGAGATGAGAATAGTACACCCTGTGTGGCCGAACCTGCGCCTTATAGAGCCTAAGTCTTCGGCCAGGTTTGAAATACTGCCTCGCTTTATTGATCACTCCCAATTTCATCGAGGCCAACTTGGCCTTGCTCTCCAGATGATCACGAAACTGACAATCGCTCGAAATGTCGAGACCCAGTATTCTGATGCTTGGCGAGGCAATAAGAGGAGTGCACTCGAAGAGCGATAATACGACAAACGGGGTTTTCTTAGTGGTAAACGCGCAAACCTGTGTCTTTAGGGGATTGAACTGAACGTGGTTCAGTTCACCCCACTCAGAAACCATCCCCAGGGAGGTCTCAATGTCGATGTTTCATTTTAAATTTTTACAACAATAAATATAAATTAAATTATCAAGAGAACAACCAGGAGCATGAATCAATAACACTTAACCTACAACGTACTCACTTAAAATACAATAATTAAACTAATTATAGCGTATTCTGTATTTACAATTTGCAATTCAAATAGTTTTATGAAACATTGATTAACTAACGAATTATTTTGTATGCCAAGAAATATAATATCAGTAATTAATAACAAACAAGTAACAAAAGTCATAAAACGAACATTAAACAACTCGTATATTATAATATTGGACTTCAACTCTATCGAAGAACCGTTAACATTCAGAAGTAATACATTATACCTTTTAATGTAGCACTTATCTGAAGTCACATATCAACGATCATAGAATAAATTTATAGTTATTATACTCTTACAATTTTGGTAAAGAATCAAATTTATGTTATAAACATAAAATTTACGTTAAATTATTAATCCATGCGAAAGCTCTAAAGCTTCTTATATTAGTTAGTTTAAATCGAGCGCTTCGTATCGTTTAAACATTGAACATTATTCCGAAATTCTAAATAGAAGTACAAGGACATTGCATTAAATTGTAAATAGGTGCCGATCGGATACGTTCACATCGACTAGTGGTCATGTCGCTGCGCTACTCCTCTGTTAGAGCAATGTTGTACTAAATGCATGAGACTGGTTACATAAACTGTAATACACTAATGTATCAGTAACTATGTTTAATATATTTTTAATTTCGTTAACTCTTGAATAAACATATTAAACTATTATTTAAATAGTCAAATCATTTCCTATATATTTATGTGAATTAAATTAGTTTGATTAAGAATGTATAAGAATTTCTTAAAAATGTGATAATATTTTTTTTAAGATTTATAAGCGTACTTGTTATATTATTATAATGTTATAGATACATACATTACCAACATTATAACTCAATTGGCAAAACGAAGAAGACGGTGAGTCAGAGATCAGATATTATGATTTACTCAGTTTACGAATAAAAAAAAAATACATTATCATTTTAATATTAATTATTATTCAAAAATGTACAATAAATATAAAGTGTCCTTATATATCAAACACAAACAAAATACTTTATAATATACGCGTAATACTGAAAAGGCGGAAACCCAAAATTTTCCCACAATACCCGAGTGAAAATAATAGCGGTCCTATAGGCCTCGGAAGTCAAGCGCAGGACTAAAAACAATGACAAATAAATCTTCACAAAGGGAACACTTCACTATTGTCCATCTGCGGAGGGCGGTACTGTTTATGGATCTTTCAGAATAACACCGTTTATTAGAATAACCAAATTATTAATATATTATTTTGTTAGGTTCAACACCGGACACGTTTTTACTAACATTTCAGTTGTGTCGTTGTTTTAAAAATCAAGTAAATTAAGTCATCCTTTCTTTTTTCAAATAAGGTAATAATTTGTTAATATAAATTTCATATAAAAATATTCTTTATACAAATAAGTATTTTAAATGTTAGTAAAAAGCTCTTATAAGTCGTGCGTCATATGTTAATGCCATTACCGGACAATAGTCAGTACTCCAATTGTTTTATTTTCTACAGTTTTCCGGCGCTTGAACTTTGCGCTTATAATTTACAGTTATTTGTGTGATTTAAATATTTAGAGCCGATAGATATACTATTATACAATACTTGGAAGTGATGTTAATTTATAAATTCTTGTTTATATGGAATATTCTTATAATATAAAGTATTACACAGTTGTTAAAAAAAACACGAAAATTAATCATACATAAGAGTTTGTAGATTTGCCTTATAATTTACTACAAGAACGTAATAAATAAATACAAATATCTGTATTATTTCTGTGAATATGAATTTTTAACACACGCTGATTGGATGTATGTATTTTTTGCTGTTCACTGCAACCCTTTATGGATTAACGAATAAAGAGAATTAAATATAATATCAGGTACTCAACAACTTCAGAACATTCGATCAGATAACTAATGATCGAACATGGGAAAATAGTGCACTATCTGCGTTATTAACAATATATTCTTTAAAAGGAGTTCTCTAATAAGTCTTAGTTTTTATAATTTTTAATATTTGTAAATGTTTTATAAGGCGAAAAGGTCGTTAATTAATTTTAAAACATAATTGAAGCTTCCCCAGATTAATTATTTGAAGTGGTTTGTAACCAATTTTGACTGAAAAGCACACAGCGTATCAATCATCTTAAAGTAATATTTTAAAACAATTTTTCATCAAAAAATGTTTAATGTTTGCATTTATGAGAAAAATCAAAAATATTATTAATACTTATGATTTTTATAAAAATATTGATAACGTTTTAATATTACACTTTTGAATAATCTAGAGAATAATTTATATTCAAATTACACGTATTTCATTCATATCAGCTAAGCCGTTCCCCGCTTACATAAAATTATTTAAAGCTATCAGGATACGTTGTTGTTTATTCTTACATAAAGATTACTTTCTATTACAACCTTAATCTCTTTAATAAAACTATTAGTAATCCTTTATACAGTTATACAAAACATAAGTTATTAGGTTTTCAACATTAAACTACTGGAAGGAGATGAAACTTTATATTTATATTATTTATGTTTGAAAACATTATATAGGATACAATCTGTTAATATTTGGTTAATTGTGTCACAATATAACGTCAAATATCGAGTAAGCTGGGATATATTCTGTATTCTCAAAGCCAACTCGGCGTGCTGCGCTTAAACCGTTGGAACTACACAATAATAATGACCATGTGATGTTTTGTCTTAAAAAGCTCTAAATAAAAATCTGTAACAACGTATCTACCTTTAACATGAAAGTCAGTATATTTAAAATAGTGAGCCGTAAATAGAAATGAATCGGAAACTTTTAGTTACACCATTTTGTGTAAACAATTAGATTTTTATAAAAATTTATATTTTTATCGCTTTACATTAAAAGTATAACTATCCTTTACACTGCAGAGTTTGAACGAATATGTTAAAAGTTAAAATGATAAGTAAATGAATGTGTTAAATTACTGCTTGGTCTGGTTTGCTAATGATATTTTACTATGGTCATTATTTGTATTCTATTTCTATTTCATTACCTTTTGTGTCTATCTATCTTTGTAAAGAATAACAGAATATGAAGTACGAATTCGTTTTTTTTTAGCCTACTGATACGAAAATAGCGTATCAAAGAATTAAATTAAAAATTAATATATGTAGTCATTTAAAAGACAGATTTGAAATACGACTTCCAAGAAAATACTATATAATATAAAAGAAAGAAGAAAATGTGTTACATCCGAGGGCAATTTTTCTAAAAATTAATCTCTTGAAAGGCGGACATATTTATAAGGTCTATTCAAACCAGAGTGGTCTCTTCAGTGACTGACGGATTAATTTACTTCTTGACAGTTTACATTCAGGCCTCATTAAACGTATTGACTGGCCTTGTTTAGAGATTCTAAAGCGGTTGTCACTGTAACTTTTGTAACAAAAATGTTTTATATAATATAAACATTTACCTTATGAAAGCGGAAGTTAAATAATTATGTCAATTCTTTACCTTTTTATCACTAGTTAACAAGTAAACAGGCACAGCGGAATGTGTACGGCATTCAGTTTATATAAATTACAAGCATTAAAATAATTTTGAACACTTAATTTTAATAATATACGACGCCACCAAATTTTAAAGGATTTCTGAAAAACACTTTACAATCAAATGAAGCGTAATACGTCTGTCAGCGATTTGTAAATCTGACAAGGTCGGTACATTTCAGATTATCGTGATGTCATTAAATATGATTAATATTATATATCTCCTTATGTATATACTTCAAAAGATTCGCTCCTCTTTAAAAGTTCTTTAATACGTTTTTACATGGAACAGGGTTTCCATGGCGCCGTCTCAAAATTTACAATGGGTTGATACCCAGTTTACAGGATACTAGAAGAAACGGAGAGAAAGAACATATTGTTCTTTCATTTACCATATAAGATGTACTTGTAATAGCTTCTCCACACCAGGCTTCTTTTAAAATAATACAAGTCAACCGGTGTATGAGATGCAGTCAAATGAATACTGCCAAATTATTTATAATAAGTTATTTATTAAAAGAGTGGAGTAGGTTTGAATATTTTGTATCAAAGAGCGACGAATTTGCGTTGAAAAAGTATAAGGAAAGTCTCAAGTGAGATGATGTATTACAAAACAGCGTGATAGGATTTGACATTTTGTGCTCACCCCAAATTGTTTATATATATTATTTCATTAAAGTGGATATGATTTTATATTTATACTAAACCCTATCGTAATTGGTGTTTTATAAACATTAAATGTAATAACTTACTTCACCCAATTTTGAATCATTATTAGTAAGTACTAAGACACAATATTGATTTGAATAAAATATAAGTCAAAGAAACATTGAATATGAGATATTCAGATTCTAAATACCGAAACCCTCGATCTCGGAAACGTAATTCAGAACTTGTATCGCAGATCATTATATAAAATATTTCAAGGAATTACTCAGACCCTTTTCAACAGCCGAAATACCCATATTGCTTTGTGTTTACCGAAAATTGATTTCGCATTAAGAACCGTAATCTGAATAACTCACAAACATACGTATTTGATTTTTATTTATTTTATGCTTACGTGTACTCATATAATTTTGTTTATATAAAACATTGCCATGAAGATGTAAAGGGGTTTAGGCTTTTTTATTTAATAATCCTGGATATTTCGAGTGTCAATTAAAGATTAACTATTCCTAGAAAGATTCTTTAGCTTTCTAAGAGTTCGTAGACTGTTGAATTGCTATCATTATTATTAAAGTTAATTTGTAATTAAATCAGCCCATGTATACTAATATTTTGAAGTTACATCTACCCTCACTGAGAGATTTTAAAATGTAATAAAATGAATGTAAATGTAAATATTTTTTTTACGATACTTTTTTTTGTTATTAATTTTTACATTTCTTTGAATAGTGTTTTTTCTTTTCTATTCCTATTACAATACATTTATTTACTTTGGGTCTTAATACATACAAACAATGAAAATAAATTAATTAAATAATATATACACTGGATTCTTAATTACAAGCATACATATCCCTAATACAATAGAATTTCAATATTAAACCTTATAACCCCGAGTCATTTTGCATAAAATATTTAATATTAGGGTAAAAATCGTAATTTCCGTCGACCTGCATAGGAATTGTATAGAAATATTCATTTCTCCATAGAAAGCGTCACAGGTGCCGACAAACGGTGAAATTGGAATATTTTATTAGATTATTCTATATCTTATTTACTCTTCTTTGTAGTTATATATTAAGCATTATTCTGGACACATGTATATATTTACATAATGTTTCTGTTAATTATTATTAAAATACAATTATATATCTTTTAATAAATAAGATTATTATTCAAGAAAATGACCATTTTTTGCGTACCTGATTTATTATTTTCTTGACACATTTTTTATTCAAAAATATACATTAATTTAAAGTGCAAAAGTCTATTTGTCAAACACAAACAAAATACTATTTAATATACGCGTAATAGTGAAAAGGCCGAAAATCAAAATTTTCCCACAATACCCGACTGAAAATAATAGCGGTCCTATAGGCCTCGGAAGTCAAGCGCAGGACTAAAATCAATAAACTAATAAATCTTCACAAAGGAACACTTCACTATTGTCCATCTGCGCAGGGCGGTACTGTTAATGGCTCTTTCATAATAACACTGTTTATTAGAATAACCAAATTATTAATATATTATTTTGGTAGGTTCAAAATGGGCCACGTTTTGACAAACATTTCAGTTGTGTCATTGTATTTAAAAATAAATAAATTAAGTCATCTATTTTTTTCTCAAATAAAGTAATATTTTATTAATATAAACTTTATAACCTAATCTTTACACAAATAAATATTTTAAACGTTATTATAAGGCTCTTATAAGTCGTGCGTCATATGTTAATGTCATTACCGGAAAATAGTCAGTATTCCAATTGTCCTATTTGAGTTATTATCTACAGTTTTCCGGCGCTTGATCTTTGCGCTTATAATTTACAGATCTTTGTGTGTTTTAAATATTTAGATCCGATAGTTATATCATTATATAATATTTCGAGGCAATATCATATAGAGTATTCTTATAATATAAAATAATACAGTTGTTGAAAAAAATCACGAAAATTAATCACAACATGAGTTTGTAAATTTGCCTTATAATTTACGTTTTTGTAACGTAATAAATAAATACAAATATCTGTATTATTTCTGTGAATGTGAAAATATTACTTGTATCTGTTTCTGAACTCAGATAACTGATCAGATAACTAATGATCGTACCTGGAAGATGAGCACTATCTGCTATACTTACAATATATTTTTTAAAGGAATTTTCTGATAAGTCTTTGTCCTTCAAATTTCTTATTTTAGTAAATATTTTAATAGGGCGAAAAGGTTGTTATTTAATGTAAAACATAATTGAAGTCTCGACAGATTAATTATTTGAAGTGGTTTGTAACTTTTGGACGGAAAAGTACACAGCGTATCAAACATCTTAAAGTAATATTTTAAAATATTTCACATCACATCATCACACATTAACAGTGACCGGCAAGCTCGTTTGCCCTCCTATAACATATAAAAAATAAAAAAACTTGCTTACCGTTTAATTTGAATTATATTTCGTTATTTAACAGGCATAACTAAATATTTAAATTATAAAGATATTTGTTTTACCGTTAGTCATAATTTATTTTGAAAAGTTAAAATTATGTAATTGAACATTTATAAATACTAATTAATGTCATATCGAATGCAAATTGTATAGGCATTCTTAACTTTAATTAGAATAGCAAAGAGATTTGTATTTCTCCTTGTGAATAAAACGTTAATTTAATTTTGATAAAGTTTTCAATGAACTAAATAATTGTGAAAGTTTATCAGAACTTTAATTAGTCGGTAGTTTAATTCGGACCATTATGTCGAAATGTTATTTAAACTAAAATAGTGAACACCTCACAAAGCAATGCAAAATAATGCGTGATTAAATTTTCAAAAGGCATTTATACTCTTATTTTGTAATAACAAAAGGAATCGTTGGTGGATGGAATAAAAGATAGATAAATATACAATTTCTATCGAGTTCAGTTCGAGTTTGTGTGTATGTTAAAGAACTCAATGTATTTGGATAATTATGTAAAAATAACTTAAAAACTGTATTTTATAATATGAAATTAATTTGAAACCTTTATAAATTGAAAGCAGTTGAGGTTAATTAGGTATCGTAAGCTATGACAACATTCTATATTTAAATAAAAATATATAATATGGTTACTTTAATATATATTTATTATAAAATATATAATAAAGTAACCTACGAGGTTACTTTATTATATATTTTTACCCACTCACTCACTCTCTGCACCATTTATAGATATTTTTATCACGACGGACGAACAAAGGTACAGATAAAATGATAAACGAAGAATAAGGTGCTCGGAATGATGTCAATAATATTAAAACTTCGTCAATTCTTACCCTAAGGATACGTTGATTCAGAAATGTATTGCGTTTTCAGGTTACGGTGATTCAGAATTGTAGAGTTTTTAAAGATATATAAAAATAACAAGATACTTTCTTTTACTTTCTTTAAATTTTAATTTAGAATTTCTTTTTAACTTTTTAGATATCTTGTAATTGTAACGGAATCAAGATTTTTTATAAACAGATTAATTGCTATGAAAATAACTTTAATGTGTAGACGCACAACGTTTTATACAATATTATAGAAATACGTCATGCTTTAAGAAATAAAAAAAAGTTAATTCGATTCTTTGTTAAATAAAATTAGAGTAATTTGTCTTTCGTTCGCGGAATGTAATTCAGTACGTAGTTTTCAATTCAGTGAAAATATTAACAAAAATGTAAATTGATGCTTATATTCGTGTCATTCGAACGTAAAAAAAAGTTTAGTGGACAGCGTGAACATTTATAGCATTTTAATTATTTTTTAACATTTATTCAATGATTGATTATTGAATTTTATAGTTTATTTTATGATTAAAAGCGTGGTCTGTTTAAGATTAAAAGGATTGTGCAAATAGATTTTCATACATCACATTCATCTTAACTTTTGAAAACATTTACAAAATGTTGGAATTAAGTTCCTTCGTTAGACATTAGTTTTTACCGAAACATTTAATTTATTAAAAGATTATGATGACTTCACCTCACTTCACTTACAATAAGTAGAACTAACTTGTTATATAAAATGGATATTCAAATAATTAAAATAATACATAAGTCGCTCACTGCACCCAAACTCCCAAGTTCTCACTCGTTGTGTCGTAGTCCTGACTGAATAAACAGTTGATATCATTCTGTTTACTATTAATTTGGTAGTTTATTTCCACATTCATTAACATTACTTTGTTTTTATTAAATAAACTTCAAATTAAATATGCACCAAGTTGTTATGTCATTCACAGACTGTGGCCAGGATTGTAATTGTCTAAATTGAGTTATTATCTACAGTTTTCTGTCGCGTGATCTATTGACTCAAAATAAATTTAATTTGAGACTATTTAATTATTGAAACTCTGTTTTTCTGTTAACTTAATCTATTTTGGTATGTTGATTAAGTGAATTAATAAATTTGAGATATTTTTCTGTTAAATCAGAATATAGGACTATAAATTAAACCTTGAGACGGGAGGGGGACTCCCGAAAACACCTGGGGCGAACCAAGCAACCAGAGCCTACAAAGCAGCGCCGCACGCCTTCAAGAGAAAATTGCCATCGAAATTCAATCCAACAAAATAACACAGGACAAATTAAAAACTAAGAAAGGATTTAATAAGATGATTACAATGCTTAAACCGAAGCAAAAATATCATAAAAAGAACAGAACTAAAGCCGACATGGGACAAACAAGTGCACCCGATTTACCATCCGCCAGTGGTGCCAACGAACATATGCGAAACGCGTTTCTTGAGTACACAGCATCTATAAGGGAAACAATCAAAACTAACCTTGCGATCTGTGAAAAGATCAGGCGGACCTTCGAACTCGAAAACGAAGGTCTTCTTAAAGTATTACTCAAGGAAGAAAAACCCGCCATTTTCAACAACACTACATCTGAATATGTACGGGGTAAAACACCTAAAATTCCCCACATGGCGGCTTACAGCATTAAAAATGGATTCGTTAAAATAATTGAAACCCCCAAAGAAGTAACTGGACCGCCCAAGTATTTAACACCGGCTGAAGACTCAATACTTGTAGTAGCCCGCTGCATAGAGGTCTCGCTGGAAGATAACATCCTCCAAATGGCTACAGCCGTAGAGGATTCAGCAAGACCCTGGGAAGACTGGGAAGCACCAATTTTCCACTGGGTCTACGGCGTTCTTGGATGTGGAAAATCGACTTGGGTAGTAAAAAACTTCGTATTTGAAAGTGACTTGATAGCAACAACGACGACTGAGGCAGCATTAGAGCTCAGGAATAAAGCCCTCAGTTGTCCAAAGGACGGGAAGATCAAGGTCCGAACGATCGCTTCAATATTAATAAATGGTGTTAAAGAAAAGCCTGAACGACTTATCGTCGACGAGGCCTTGATGAACCATTTCGGAGCGATCGTTATGGCGGCCCGACTAACAGAGGCCAAAGCAGTCACACTAATCGGAGACACAAACCAGATTCCTTATATAGACCGGCTAAATCTGTTCCATATGAAATATAATAGCCCATACCTCGTGACGTCTATCAGTCAAGAGCTCTTAAGAACCTACCGATGTCCCCTGGACGTAAGCTATGCTCTAAACGAGGTATACAACGGCATATACTCAGCCCATTCATTGACTCGCTCTCTGAGAACAGTCAGGTTTACGGGTGCTACCATCGAAGCTGATTTCCCTAATATCCTGTAACTGGTCCACACACAGACTGAAAAAGCGGACCTTACAAACCTAGGGTACGGAAAAGGGGAAAACTCGCGCATCCTCACCATCAATGAAGCTCAGGGATTAACATACGAGTCGGTAATAATCATCCAAACGAAATCCAAACCAAAATCGTACCTGACAAGTGTCCCACACGCAGTGGTGGCTTTATCTAGACACACAAGAAGTTCTACGTACTACACGGATATCGACGAAGACGCCATTGTGAGATTCATTAGGCGGGCCGGCGATACCTCCGATAGAAACCTTGTAGAGTACAACCTCAAGATGGCAATTTCTCACCGTGACTCCGAGGCTATGAAAAAGCTAGTGAACTTAACAACCTAGCTTACTAATACTACTATTTACCTTATTTATTATTACTATTAATTTCTAAAAATAGCTTTCGTAAACTTGTGCAGGTGTACAATTTCCTGCGAAGATCACTACCATCACAATTAAAATCGTAACAAAATTGTTTTAAAATTACAATGAAAGGCATGGACAAATGTCTATGGTGATTAAGAAAAAAATAAATAAAAAAAAAAAACCTTGAGACGGGTTATTAAAATGATTGTAGTAGAGCAACTTTACGTACCTGTATATTGTGTAAGTAAATAGATATCAAATGTAAAAACACTAAGAAAAATTAGAACGTTCAAGCAATTACACGGGAAAAATAGTATTTTTTTCTTCTTCTAGTCAGCATATGCATATTATTAGAGTAGCATATATATTTACTTACTAAATACTTACGTACTTATATAGTACAATTCTAACTAATGACATATTTACAGTGTTAGCAAATAGAAACCATGATTTTATAGTCTTCCCTGTGAATAAGTTTAAAACTAAATGCGAGGTTGTATATCCTATATATGAATACTGTGTGATTGCAGCCTGATATCTACTTAGTACGGAGTTAACCCTCGCTGTGTGCAAACATTACAGCGGTGTCGGTTTTAACTGAAGTATTAATTGGTTGCAGTAGTGGAATCCGGAGTCAGAGTATCAGAGTGGAACGTTGTTTGAATTTCATAACAGTGAATTTCTTTAACATCCCAGTCGTATTTTTGCGCTGTTGTTAAATATAGAAGAACTGCCTTAAGTTTTTTTATGCCATTATTTTATTATATTTTTATATAAAATAAATATAAACATTTTATTTGTAATAAAGATAAAGCAATTATTATAAACATTATCCGATAACTTATTAAAAAGCGAGTAGTATCAAAATGTTTATTTCGGTAATATCTTATTATAATACTTCCATAGAAAGAAATAACAGTAACAGTGCAAAAGTAATTTAATAACATTAAACCAATATTTGTTATTAATGCAGATATATTTGTATAATTAGAGATACCGATCGTTCACATGTAAATATAAAATAAAACACACGTGGTTCACAATTAGTACATTTCTATTCACTGCGTCCCAATTGGATTAAAGTCTAACTGTAATTAACTGTTATTTTACGACTTTGCTATTCAAATAAAGGTTTACTTTAGTACATCTATTTATTCACAACAGTGTTACGTTTAAATCCAGGTTTAGAATTGCAATATAGGAACTATGATTATTCTTTAGTCTATATATACACTATCAAATAAACTACGAAACTATTTATAATAAAAGATAATTTGACAGATAGTGCTAATCTAATCTACTATCCATACAATTATATAAACAGTGGTTATTACACTCGACATTTTTTATCAATATTTAGAGAAGCTCTACAGTAATAGGTTTTTCCGAACCTCAGCGCAGATCGACAGTAATTGCATTTCAAAATGTTGTGGTCAGTTTCGGTCAGGTGTTGATAATTTAAATAAAGCAATTACATGTTCTATATCAATACAATTTCATTGGAATATAAAAAGTTATATGTATTATATTTATGGAGGAAATTATACTAATGTGTCCAAGTGTTAAGAGATGAACAATTTTCTAAAGCATAATATATTACTTTGTATTTTAAACATCAGATAGACTGGTAATTTTAATTTAGTTTTTTTTTTCTTATAACAGTTATGCAACAAGATTTGGGAACGATCTAAAAATATACTTTTACAAAATATGTGATAAATAAAAAAGAAAATAATGTGTTCGAACATGATTAGATAATATTATTTCAAGGAAAAAAGAGAGAAATTCATAATATTTGTTCAAATATCAATAATAAAAATTTGTACTTTTAAATTATTTCCTTTATCTATTCATTTACTATCACCACCTTAACATTAAAGGTTAGATATAAAATATTTATATTCTATGGAATGATGTAATGTTTTCTGTTTTTGACAAACGCATTGTGTTGTTGTACATAATTCCCCCAAGGCAATCAATTATGTTCTGAATAGTCTTCAATCATATTTATTCCCTTTGAATTTGTTAAAACTATAAAAAATTTTAAATATATTATTATTACTAAAATTTTAAATTCCACAAATATAACATATCCTTGGACTGCAATAACAAGAAGTGCATTGTCCTGCAGTTGATTGCTTTATCTATTTATATACAAGTCGAATAAGTTACATAAACATCCGGTGATGAAAGATGTTAACGTTAACTTGGCAGCCTTACTTCAATGGAGCAGATCCGAGCAGCAGCACACTTCATCATAAGTAATAAAGTAATACGACACTATGTCAAGTCGGAAAGTTACGGAAGCTTAAATAATCTTCACATCGCACAGTAAAAGATGAATCTGGTCTTAATTAGTTAAGATGGACTAAGGTACATGTGCAAAAGTCTCCATCTGTTAGCACACTCATAGCAATACTAAACTGATTATAAATTTTATAATGTAATGAAGAAATTTTAGTTTTGTAGGTTACAAACTTTGTCATTTATATATATATATTAAAGTTGGATTAATTTCTCCTGTCTTTTATTTTAAAATCTGTTATGTAAAATTAATGAAAGAAAATATAATAATAAAAACTCACAGCTTGTTACTTACAAGCAATAAAAATATAATGTCAATTCATGTATCACATATATGCATATAAAATAGACAATTGCGTATCTCTAACCTGAATTTGGACTCGGTTTTGCATCGAAATAATGGTTCTTTGTTGAATATTGCTACCCTAATTTGTCTTACGAGTACGTTTGTGAATTTCAATTCAATACGTAGTTTCTAATCCAATAAAAATATGGACAGGAATAGAATTGATTTTGAGATTTATTTGTTTGTGAATAATAATATGTAGTTTGTTATCTATTTGTGTGAAACTAAATTGAGAATATCAATGTTATCAGTATTCTCTGGTTTCTTTATTAAACGTCTACATCTAAATTTTATGAAGCACATTAACTGGTCTCAATGTAGAATTATAAAAAGGCAAGTTTTTTGTAAATTTTATCGGAGCAGTGTCTGATAGTTTAATAAAATTATAATTATTGGAAATCGATTTCAAACCACAAAGTGAAATCAAAACTGTTCTTGTTTATTACCTGTATGTAATAATTAAAATAAAACTATAAAATCAGGAATAACAACTGAAACATTTATAAATGAAAAACCATCATTTAACATCATACATTATTAAAATATTTAAAGACACGTAATATAACCTATTTAGTGTGGTCTAAAGGCTTACCTTGTAAACCTACTCACAACCGGTACATGTTAGTGAATTGTAAATTGTTCGCTGCACCTAAATGTATTTTCGTTCGCTCCGAAACCGATTTTATAAGCAACTGATATTGTAGAGATTACCAAAACATGGCTACATGTAGACACATACTATGTTAATTGTTATTTCTTCAACCTATTTTATATAATCTATTATATCATATAGAAATGGTTCTGCTTAACATACAAATAAACAGCTATATTACATCCCCTTATTATTTTATGCGAGATGAAACCATCAAGGTATAATAAAACAGGAAAAAATAAATAACTAACTTCACTATTGTCTGCCTGTGAGGTGCGTACAATTTCATTTTTTACGTCTCTTGTAAAATCTAGAAAATAAAAACTATAAGTATTAATTTTTACTTGGTAAAATAAAAAAAGTCCCGCATTTATATAATAAAAAAAAATACTTATTGGCTTGGTTTTGTTTAACATTCTTTTAAAATGCACTTCAAATTCGTCTTCGTTTTTGTTGTTGTTCATCCTCTTTATAATTGGACTCGCATTTGTTGACTGCAATTGAAGTAACAGTTTTCAGTTCAGTGGAAAAATCAACAAAAATATATTTCGATGAATGTTCAAGATCATTCGATGGAAAACAAAGTTTTGTAACTCAACCGAGAATTATTTCAAGTAGTGCGACCTGAAATTATTATTGTATTGTGAATTGTATATAAATTATATAAGTAAAACATAACATTATTGATATTTTTAAATAAATTTATTTTTGGTTTTCGCCTTTATATGAAGTAGGTCACATTTTACGGGAAGACGACAAGAAAGCACAAGTAGTATAATGGCTACGAAGCAATTGAAATATCGAGTCACAGTTGTGTTACAAAATGTAACCATATTTCATACGATGAAGAAACATTTGTCTATCATTGTATGAAATTAGTATTTAATTTATATATTTACTTAACATTGATTATGTATATCTAATTCTTCAGAGTTCCTGTGACAGATATAAGACAACAAGATAATCATTACAGAAGTGATCGCACCAAAAAACGTGAATATTTATAAGTCTATTCAGACCTGAGTGGTCTGTTCAGTGATTGACGGGTTAATTTACTCCTCGACAATTCACATCCCGATCGTATTCAACCTATCTGCTGTCTCTGATTCTGGATTCTAAAAATAGCAGCAATTACTTTTTTAAAGGAAATTCAATTTTGAGTTTCGACCGTTTTGTTAAAAGCTGTTAATTATTTAATGAATGTATATTATTTTTACAAGATATAAAGACTAAATGTAATTATTATTTTATTGCTTTCATGAGTAATTTGTACTACTTGTCGTAAGTAAACTAATATTCATACCAAATTTCGCAATTCTCTCTTTTTACGTTAATGTATTCTTTTTACACATATTTAAATACAACTATTTAATTTTGACGTGTTATTAATATGATCTGTTTCAAAACTTATTTAAGATTTAATGGTACTTTATAATCTAGCAACATTATTTGAAATAGAACCCTAATAAGAAAATAACTATGATTATCAAAGGGTATGTATTTATCAAGAAAAGATACTTTTAATATGACATTTCACATTGTGATAAAGGTTATCTCAATATAGAAATTTATTCAGAAATCGAGATGCATCTATAGAGGTGGTATTCAATAGAAAGTTGACGTCACATGAATAGAGAGAGAAATAAAGCGATCACTACACTGAATCCCCATTTTGGATGACTGTAGCGTCACTTTGTCAGTTTTAGTTCACAGCTAGAACGAATAAAGGAGCAACATTTCACGGTAGTGATAGAATAATTTTAGATTTCGCTTTTTACATATAATGTTGTTAATGTTTTTTTTTGTCATATAAAGTTAATACACATTTGCTAAAAGCCACACTGCAAGAGAAAATATGGTTATTATATTATAATAAAGAAGATAAATTTAATGAAAACACCACTTTCTTTAGAGTATCTTCAGTTATAGCCATCAGTGTAAATGTTGCTTTTACGCTCAAAAGGTGTTTCAGGTGGATGTGATACTTTTTTTTTCTTTTGAAAAAGTCCTTCGTTGCAATAACTTGCTCGCAACAAGAGACAATTGCCTGCCCTGTCTCTAGCGTACTTGGCGTGGTTCTCCCAAGAAGCGGAATTGGCTTTCATATAGCCAAGAAGATATTTTTTTCCAACACATGTCTACTAACTGCTACTACTACTACTACTACTACTAGAAAAAGTCCGCAAGTCTGCGATTGGGGGAGTACACACTCCCGTGTGTGTGTGTTGATAACATACTCCCCACATCGTGCAACCGCCAAACCTATACCAGTCACCAGAGAGGAAAGAGGAAATAGAACCACGGCCATATAACCGCTAGTGCCACCCGCCCAGCTAGAATTAGGCTCACAGGCCACCGAGATGATTATGATATCTATATTAAAAATAAAATATAAGTCAGTTTCTCTATCCCTTTAATTTATAAATTTAGCATACCTTATATATATATGTTATTTTGCATTCTCCCTTTATGCCACAGCATGAAAGGTGAGCCTAAATTAAATGAAATTGCGTGACATAAAGCATAAATTCAACACTGACAAGAGATATTCAAAGTTACTACGAAATATCAAAAAGAAGCATTATTAACAAAATTTCTAATATTTATGCACCGAGTATTAAATTATCTAATTTAGCGATACTTAAATTGTTGCAAAGCAATTTTTTGCCATCAGTTTTTAACTTTACTAATAATATAAAGAGATAATCTTTATGAGTGTGTGCCAGTATATATTATATATTATATATAGAATATATGAAATTAAAATTACTTTACTTTTATTTTAAAAGAAATGTAAATGATAGAAAAAGAAATGAAATATAAATTATCTTACAGTGAATGCGATCTATGACAAAGGATTCGAGATTGAATAATATCAATCACGTAATACAAAGAGAAACTTAGAATCTTAAGCAAATCAAGAAGCGATTGTTTAATGTACTGTAGTCAATGTCGAGTCATAATGGATTCAGTGAGCTGTGTCTAAATACTTATATTAAGGATGAGTTTAACTTACATACATTACATACGTACATTAAATTTTCTTTCTTATATTTCTTACAAATAATATCCATTGCTAATTATAAGTTTTATATCAATTGTCAAACGAGCGTCTGCTTCTTTTTATACTACCTACGTAGTATGTAGGATATCTCTCATATATATTTGTAAATATGAATATTTGATTCGCTTTTCAGGAAAAAAACATGACGCAGCACGGTGGTTTTTGGATCCGGTTTTCTAGCTGACCCAAAACTTAAAAAGAGTCAGCTACACCAGCCAATAAACTTTATTTAGATTTTAACAGAAGTAAATATATGCATATTGAAAATAACTATAATATATACACAAAGTCATTTGTATCGTTACGGTGTGATAGCAGCCTGAACTCCTCAGTACAGATTACCCTCTTTATCTGCAAACATAATAGTAGTGTCGGTTTCAAATGAAGTTTTAATTAGTCACTTCAGTGGAGTTCGGAGTGTCAGGTCGGGGCGTTGTTTGAATTTAGAATGACTGTTTTTTTTTACGAAATAGAATTTAGACAATTCAAATAAAATATGCTTATATGGTTTTTCTTCCTATTCATTATTAGATCAGCTGTTAAGGAAAATGAAAATATAATTAAATATTAAGTATAAAGTTACTATCGAACCATATTGTCAACTATATTGGAACGATGTAAATGTAGACGACACATTATTTTTTTTTGTATTTCGTTTTCTCCTTTTTTGAATCTAAATCTACTCTAAATGTGTCCAATAATTATGTGTCCAAATTAATATGTGTCGAATATACGGTATAATATATGGTTTGAGAGATAGAACAATCAATCAGTCCTTCCATATGGATGAACTGATTGATTTTTCACTGATTTTTAACTAATTGTTGCACTGTATAGTGCACATCCAAAACAATACTCATTAGATCAAATTTTTATTTTTATTATGTTAGAGGAGGGAGGACACCGTTGGTAAGTGATCACCGCCGCCCATGAACCGAACATGCAACAACTGAGGATTCACAAGAGCGTTGCCGGCCTTGGAAATAGGAATATATTGCTTTTTTTTTAAAGTACCCATGTCGTATCGAACTGGAAATACCGCCGAAGGAGGTTCGTTCCACATTCGAGTGGAACGTGGGAAAAAATTCCTTAAAAACCGCACAATGGAAGATCGCCACGCATCCAAGTGGTATGGATGGTACATAAGGCGATGGCGAGCTGTGCGATGGTAAAATTCGGCGGTAGGTATCAGATTGAATAGTTCTTCGGAACAGCCCCCGTTGTAAATGCGGTAGAAGATGCACTCCATGTGTGGCCGGACCTGCGCTCTTATAAAGCCCAAGTCTTTGGCCAGGTTTGAAATACTGCCTCGCTTTATTGCTCACTCCCAAGTTCATCGAGGCCAACTTGGCCTTGCTCTCCAGAGGATCACGAAACTGACAATCGCTCGAAATGTCGAGACCCAGTATTCTGATACTTGGCAAGGCAATAAGAGGAGTGCTCTCGAAGAGCAGTGATACGACATACGGGGTTCTATTCGTGGTAAACGCGCAAACCTGTGTCTTTAGGGGATTGAACTGAACGTGGTTCAGTTCACCCCACTCAGAGACTATCCCCAGGGAGGTCTCAATGTCGATGTTTCATTTTAAATATTTACAACAATAAATAAAAATTAAATTATCAAGAGAACAACCAGGAGCATGAATCAATAACACTTAACCTACAGCGCACTCACTTAAAATACAATAATTAAACTAATTATAGCTTATTCTGTATTTACAATTTGCAGTTCAAATAGTTTTATGAAACATTGATTAACTAACGAATTATTTTGTAAGCCAAGAATAATAAAAGTAATTAATAACAAACAAGTAACAAAAGTCATAAAACGAACATTAAACAACTGCCGTATATTATAATATTGGACTTTAACTCTATCGAAGAACCGTTAACATTCAGAAGTAATATATTATACCTTTTAATGTACGCACTTATCTGAACTCACATATCAACGATCACAGAATAAATTTACAGTTATTATACTCTTACACAGTTGGTAAAGAATCAAATTTATGTTATAAACATTAAAATTACGTTAAATTATTAACCCATGCGAAAGCTCTAAAGCTTCTTATATTAGTTAGTTTAAATCGAGCGCTTCGTATCGTTTAAACATTGAACATTATTCCGAAATTCTAAATAGAATTCAGTACAAGGACATTGCAGTAAATTGTAAATAGGTGTCGATCGGGGACGCTCACATCGACTAGTGGTCATGTCGCTGCGCTACTCCTCTGTTGTTGCATTGTTGTACTAAATGCACGAGACTGGTTACATAAACTGTAATACACTAATGTATCAGCAACTATGTTTAATATATTTTTAATTTCGTTAACTCTTGAATAAACATATTAAACTATTATTTAAATAGTCAAATTATTTCCTATATAATTATGTGAATTAAATTAGTTTCATTGAGAATGTATAAGAATTTCTTAAAAATGTGATAATATTTTTTTTAAAGATTTATTAGCGTACGTGTTATATTATTATAATATTATAGATACATACATTACCAACATTATATAACAATTGGCAAAACGAAGAAGACGGTGAGTCAGAGATCAGACATTATGATTTACTCAGTTTTACGAATAAAAAAAAAGTACATTATCATTTTAATATTAATTATTATTCAAAAATGTACAATAAATATAAAGTGTCCCTATATATCAACACAAACAAAACACTTCTTAATATACGCGTAATAGTGAAAAGGCGGAAACCCAAAATTTTACTACAATACCCGACTAAAAATAATAGCGGTCCTATAGGCCTCGGAAGTCACACGCAGGACTAAAAACAATGACAAATAAATCTTCACAAAGGGAATACACTATTGTCCATCTGCGGAGGGCGGTACTGTTTATGACTCTTTCAGAATAACAGCGTTAAATCAGAATAACCAAATTATTAATATATTATTTTGATAGGTTCAAACCCGGACACGTTTTGACAAATATATCAGTTGTGTCATAGTGTTTAAAATCAAATAAATTAAGTCATTTTTTTTAATAAAGTAATAATTTTTTAATATAAACTTTACGACAACATAATCTTTATACAAATAAGTATTTTAAATGTTAGTAATAAGTCGTGCTCCATATGTCATTACCATTACCGGACAATAGTCAGTATTACAATTGTCCTATTTGAGTTATTATCTGCAGTTTTCCGGCGCTTGATCTTTGCGCTTATAATTTACAGTTCTTTGTGAAGAAATAATTTCTCCGCAATAATTTTTTTACACACAGAAATTATTTGAAGCTATCAGGATATGTTGTTGTTTATACTTACATTTCAGGGAAATTTGTAACAAGTATATTTTCATAAAGGTTCAAGTATTTCAATTAAACAAAACATGTTTATTAGGCTTCCAACATAAAACTACTGAACGGATGGATATGGAACTTTACAGTTATATTTTTGTTTGAAAATAATAAATAGTATTCAATCTACATATATTTGGATAATTTTGTCACAATATATCGTCCAATATCGAATAAGTTGGGAGTTATCCTGTCCTCTCAAAGCTTACTCGGCGTGCTCCGCTGAAACCGTAGGAACTACTCAAAGATAATGACCGTAAGATTTTTTGTCGTATCTAAATACAAATAAATAAATATATAGCCATAGATACAAATGAATCTGATACTTTTATTTACACCATTTTGCGTATAAAGTATACCTATCCCCTTTACACTACAGAGTTTAAACAAATATTTTAAAGTTAAAATGATAAGGAAATAAATGTGTTCAACTACCGCTTGGTGTGGTTTGCTAATGGTAGTTTACTATGGGGATTATTTGTATCTGTTTATATATATTCTATTTCTATTTATTTATTTTTGTGTCTATCTATCTTTGTAAGGAATAACAGAATATGAAGTACGAATTTGTTTTTTTTTTTGTAGCGTACTGATACGGAAATAACGTATAAATGTATCAACGAATTAAATTAAAAATTAATATATGTAGTCGTATACACGGCCTAATTTGAAGGTCGATTTCCGAGAAAATACGACATAGTATAAAAGAAATAAGAAAATGTGTTATATCCGACAGCAATTTTTCTAAAAATTAATCTCTTGAAAGGCGGACATGTTTATAAGGTCTATTCAAACCAGAGTGGTTTCTTCAGTGACTGACGGATTAATTTACTTCTTGACAGTTTACATTCAGGCCTCATTAAACGTATTGACTGGCCTTGTTTAGAGATTCTAAAGCGGTTGTCACTGTAGCTTTTATAACAAAAATGTTTTATATAATATTAACATTTACCTTGTGAAAGCGGAAGTTAAATAATTATGTCAATTCTTTACCTTTCTATCACTAGTTAACAAGTAAACAGGCACAGCGGAATACACAGTATGTGTACGGTATTCCGTTCATATAAACTGCAACTATTAAAAGAGCTTTAACACTCTTAATTTTAATATATACGACGTCACCAAATCTTAAAGGATCTCTGAAGCACACTTTACAATCAAATGAAGCGTAATGCGTCTGTCAGCGATTTGTAAATCTGACAATGTTGGTACATTTCAGATTATCGTGCTGTCGTTAAATATGATTAAGATTATATATTTCCTTATGTATATACTTCAAACGATTCGCTCCTCTTAAAAAGTTCTTTAATACGTTTTTACATGGAACAGGTTTTCCATGGCGCCGTCTCAAAATTTACAATGAGTTGATACCCATTCACAGTTTGACTTTACAGGATACTAGAAGAAACAGAGAGGAAGAACGTATTGTTCTTTCATTTACCATATAACATGTACTTGTAGTAGCTTCTTTTAAAATAATACAAGTCAACCGGAGTATGAGATGCAGTCTTAACTACCGCCAAGTTATTTATAATAAGTTATTTATTAAAAGAGTGGAGTAGGTTTGAATATTTTGTATCAAAGAGTGATGGATTTGCGTTGAAAAAGTTTATGGAAAGTTTCAAGTGAGATGATGTATTGCAAAACAGCGTGATAGGATTTGACATTTTGTGCTCACCCCAAATTGTTTATATATATTATTTCATTAAAGTAGATAATATTTTATATTATAATTATACTAAACCCTATCGTAATTGGTGTTTTATAAACATTAAATGTAATAACTTACTTCACTCAATTTTGAATCATTATTACCTGAACTAAGCACTAAGATACAATATTGATTAAAATAAAATATAAGTCAAAGAAACATTGAGTATGAGATATTCAGATTCTAAATATCGAAACCCTCGATCTCGTAAACGTAATTCAGAACTTGTATCGCAGATCATTATACAAAATATTCCAAGGAATTACTCAGACCCTTTTCAACAGCCGAAATACCCATATTGCTTTGTGTTTACCGAAAATTGATTTCGCATTAAGAACCGTAATCTGAATAACTCACATACATACGTATTTTATTTTTATTTACTTTATGCTTACGTGTACTCATATAATTTTGTCAATAGAAAACATTGCCATGAAGATGTAAGGTTTAGGCTTTTTTATTTAATAATCCTGGATATTTCGAGTGTCAATTAAAGATTAACTATTCCAAGAAAGATTCTTTAGCTTTCTAAGAGTTCGTAGATTGTTGAATTGCTATTATTATTAAAGTTAATTTGTAATGAAATTAGCCCATGTATACTAATAATTTGAAGTTACATCTACCCTCACTGAGAGATTTTAAAATGTAATAAAATGAATGTAAATGTACATATTTTTTTACGATACTGTTTTTTTTTATGAATAGTAATCAATTTTTACATTTCTATTAATAGTAGTTTAATTTTTCTATATTTTTTCCACTATTCCTATTGCAAAACATTAATTTAGTTTACGTCTTAATATATAATACGGTTTATTTAATATAAAAATTAATTACACAATATATACACTGGATTCTTAATTATAAACATACATATTCCTTAATACAATACCTAAAAACCTTTTAACCCCGAGTCATTTTATATTTTGCATAAAATCTTTAATATTAGGGTAAAAATCGTAATTTCCGTCGACCTGCATAGGAATTGTATAGAAATATTCATTTCTCCATAGAAAGCGTCACAGGTGCCGACAAACGGTGAAATTGGAAAATTTTATTAGATTATTCTATATCTTATTTACTCTTCTTTGGAGTTATATATTAAGCATTATTCTTCACACATGTTTTTATATATTTATATTATGTATCTCATAATTATTATAAATATATCTTTTATTATATAAGATTATTATTCAAGAAAAGGACCATTTTTTTGCGTACCTGATTTATTATTTTCTTGGCAAAATTTTTCTTATAGAAAAAATATTTAAGTTCAATATTACATTAAAGGGAAATAGGGCTTCGAGCAATATTTGCGTAGGCCCAGCATCCTTCGCTACGTTATATTAAGATGTTTGTGTTCTCATGCTCTTGATAATTTTGAAATTATTTTATCTAACCGAAATACTAATAAGAACTCATTTTAACTCTGTAAAGTTTCAATTAGTCAACAATTACCCTATTTATATTATTTATCTATTTATGTATTTAAATATTTTTCACTTTGAATCCCTACCAGTGATCACTTGTGTACGTCAAATGGAAGTGACAAGAGGGTCTATTTTGATATCGTATTTAACTTAAAGTAAGACTACGAGGGTTCCAACCGCGTTCTGATCTGAGAAGAACTACACAACAAACTCAGTCACATTTTTTTTTCTTTTTTATTTTGATCACTGTTTCACAAACGTCAACATATTTAGTGAGCAATGTACGAACAACTAGAACCATCGCAATTAATTCGATAAGCCGTCCTTATGATAATTAATAATTATTATATAAAAGGGAAATCCGTGGCTAGCAATACAACCAGTCACCGCAAGCAGACTTCATTATATAACTTGACTATTGTTGAAACATTTCCACAATATATATGTATGGTATGAGGTATTGTGTTCTATACACAAAAGACTGCAAATGTCATATTTCGAGCACGACTGTACATTAAATAACAGAAGTGCACATAATAATGCACCCTCACGCGTATTAGGCGGTTCCCATTCGCTATCACCCCTCTCACCCGAACTCTATAGTGATATGAAAAAATACGTATAAAAATTGCAACTGCAATTAAAAATATGTACTTAATGCAAAAAAATCATAGCAATATTTGACTAACTTACATTTTTAAAACTTAGAATTCTATATTTATAAATTAATATACAAATGACTCTTTATATAATGACTGATAAAGGGCGACCTTGCGAGAAAAATAGTATAAGATTTATTAATATTACATTATTTGATACTTATATATTTTGTATTTTAGATTTATGGAAAAAAAATTTGAACGTAATAACTTCCCGTGTACATTCTGCAATGAGGGAAGGAAATTGCTTATAAATAAACACATTAATGTAAAAGCCGGATTTGAGAGTGTTAACGCTTCCACGGGCTCATTGTGCGACGTGTTATGGGCACTCATCATTTGATTTATCGAAGCTTCAACCCTCGTTATTATTACCAGTTAACTGATGTATATTTTTCTTTTATACGGATACTTTAAAAACTTTGACGTTTAATATAACAATACTTGAGCCAATTATAACATAAGCTCCGAAGTCAGAAGTTTTAGACGTACGTTGAACAAAATAAAACTCGATGTAGGTAATACAACGAATTAATCGCGTGTCAGGCTTGTCTTCAATCACCCTGCGATTGATGAATGGACGTTAGTTCGGGTGCCATCCATCATGTGCTCGTATCGATTCGTTGTTCGACAACAGTATTTGTAATATTTTGAATATGCATGTGGCCTGGTTCAATTCAATGATAGGTCATGATTTGAATCAATTATTCAGTTTAAAGTTGAATTTATAATTGATAGTCAGATTTTTTTTATTGTGTAGCTTTATTATTTGATTGAATAAAAACTATCGTATAAATTTAATTGAATAAGTTTTTGTTTCAATATTGGATATTGTGTTTGATAAAACTTCGAAAAATTCGTCCCAATTCTCCTCGTTTTGTGAATAAAGTGATATTTGTGAGTTTATTTCAAATGTGATCGTTAGAAACAGAGTCCTGGAATGAAGTTCATTTTTATAACAATCATTTATAAAAGACGACAATTTATCAAATCATTTATATTGTTTGCTCTATGGCTTTTAGCATTAGTAGAGCCGCGCTCTACCCTCACCACCAACCACAGCGCCATCTAATAATATTTTCAATGAGTCATTTTAATATAAGATATAACTTTAACTACATATATACAAATTTCAATTTGCTATTTCAAATCCTTCAATCGTTATTTTTGAGTAAGTAATCCGTAGTACCCTATGTCTTCCTAATGCCTGTTCCAAGCCTCAAATTATATGTATATCAAATTTTATTATAACCCATCGCGTATTCTGTCGTGAAATACTTTAAGATTTACTTTAGCATTTATAAATATCAGTTATATTACATTAAGATTAAATAATACAATCTATTTTAGTAATTTTATTACATCAGTAGCTTTTATATTACTAATAAACTTTAGTTAAATAAGTTTTTTTATTCAAATTTTTATCTATACACAGATAAAACATAAATTTAATTTACAAAACTGAACGTATATTAATATTTGTATAAAGACAGCGACACGCCTTCGTATTGGATTTTTTGACAAACTGACAGTTCGCCACAATTCCAATTCCATTCACATCCAGATTATAAAATTTTATTCAAAATTTGAAACATGCCATATATCTTACATAGATGTGTATATAAAATATAATATTTTAAAAAGTTTTCAATTTCTTTATACTTAAAAACGTTGTAAATATGTAAAGTAGGTAATCAAATATTAAAAGATTAATTAAAAAAGCATAAAAACTAAATTTATTTACCGCTTATCGTATCGTTTTTAAAATTCATTAGGAATTTTAAATTATGATTAAATATTTGATATTTTTAACACTTTTAGTAAAATTAAATATGTGTAGAGATTTTTATGCGGGTATGTTCAAGAAAAATGACCTCCTAGTCGCACAAGACACACTGTATAAAGAAAAAGTGTCTTTCCGTTCAGTTTATGCAAAGTATGGAAGAATTTTTAAATGCCCGGTAACATTTCATCATTATTTTATATAAAATTTTGACATGAACAATTTTATCGACAAACTATCCATTATTTAAAAAATAGCATTAATATTTTATACTTATTTTCATTTCACCATTTCAGATAACGTATTTCCATGTAGTAGACCGCCTTGGGATTGGTAGAGGACCACGTGTCGAGATAATTCGGGGAGGTCTTCAGCACAAATACGTTGTTCTTCGACTGACGTCGCCGTATAACTATCCAGTGTCTGTTAACATTTACGTTGGCTGTGAGAATAAATTAATAACAAGAAGTTCTACACCTAAGATAGATGTGAAAGTAACAACTATAAATGAAATCCCCATCACCAGTAAAGGTGGTGAGAGTGCCACTACTATTAAATCAGCTGGAATTACCACCAGCGGTAATTCTAGTGTTGCTGCAGTTGTAACTTCAGCTCATACTTAGTTTAATATATAAAGTTAATATGATACCGAAAATATTTATAATAAATATTAAAAATCAAAATTATAATTAAACATATAGTAATATGAATATATGAAGCACATTGGTTGTTAAAAATATATATATACAAAACTGATGGAATCCTATTATAATTTAGTATAATTTGCATAAATACCACTGAAAAAAGCAATATAAAAAAAAAGAAACTAGTTAGTGTAAGTAATAATTTGTGATAGTTGAAATTCAATTTGTAGATATGTTTTTGGAGTACTAAATGTTTGTTACTGTCCATTATTATTTCAATAGTTAATTACGAACGGTTTGTCTCATATCATTTAAACTAAAATATCATTTAAACTAAAATAAATCTTGTTAGGTTTAAAAATAACTTGACCGATTTAAAAAGAGGGACGCTAAAAAAATCAACATCTATTGAGAATTCTATGTGAGGATCAATCCAACTCTATTATCACCAAGTCTTACAACACCAGCACCACGTTCAAGGCAAACTTTTTCATTACAAGTCTAACTTTCAGCTGGTGCTAAGTATACCAAATCATTGTACAACTTTCTCTTCAGTTATTTGTACTGAGAACCTGAAGTAAACATGTTTGTAAAGACTTTTGCTTCTTCTTTTTTAAGATTTTAGTTGTTACTAACTGTATATGTAGTTTCTTTTTATGGACAAACATTTAAATAACTAAAACTCCTTAAATTTTATAAACTTTTATTGGTGGACATTATATTCCGAGTATCTTTTTTTATATTTATCTTAAAGTGTAAGATCCACTTCATACATTCTATGTTTGTATTTTAAAAGGTAGTCTTAAAATGAAAACATTGCCTTTCATTGTGGAAATTATTATTTCATAGAAAAGAAAATACGACACTATTGTTTCATATGTTATGATATTTCCAATCGACTATACTACATCATACTGAAGTATAATAAAAATATTAACTATAAAAGGGAAACGTATAATTTTACATCACATTTTTGTAAATATCCTACGCGAGTCACAATGTTAATTTTGATATTGATTTCTTTTACAATTTTCAATAACTTATGTTATAGTAATTCACTTGATAAAGTAGATGATGTTGTCAAGACAAATATGTCTGAAAGTGAAATACGAAATTTTATATTAGATAAGAAAATACAATATAATATGACATTTGGAAACCGAACTGTTTATGAAACGAATAACAATTTAGAAATAATTCTGCCGAACGAATATTGTCGAAAATTTAAAACTTGTACCGAGTGTTTACAAACATCTGTGTATAATTGTGATTGGTGTCATAATTATGGATGTACAGATGACGGTTTCAAACTTTGTCCCAGAGCAGCCAAAAGAACAACCACCCTAGAAACGGCGTATTGTCCGAGAATAGACTACGGTAGTGAGATTTTTATATCGTACGGAATCAGAGTTAATATAAAGATAAAACTATATGCACCTGATCCAATACTTTACGATAAAGAAGTTATATGTCAAGTTAGACTTGGTAATCGACTGACGCATCTCAGAGCATTGATATTGAGTAATGTGATTTACTGTTATCCGATTATTTTTAATGAAACATCTCAACAAACAACAAATAATGGGACTCTGCGAATAATTTGGGGTGGAATAGAGCCATTTTCTAATATTATCCCAATAATCTTGTACCGGTGTGAAACAATGGCGAACGACTGTGAATCTTGTATTACCGTGCCACGTGGTTATGGTTGCGGCTGGTGTCCCACCACCAAGAGATGCGTTATTGGAGACAAATGCGGTGATGACATTATCCGATGGACTGTAAGTAGGGTAATATGCAATGAAAAAAGATTGCGATATATTTAATATCACATAAATTGAATAATATATTCAAGATTATGTAAATTTAAAAATAGATGTTATTCGCAAATTCAGCAAAATCACTCTCTTTGGCTTAAAGAGAAATGTAGAAAACTAGATCTAAAAATCGATGACATAACTTTATATAAACTTTCATAGTTGCGAGATTCGACTGCATCGAAAAGCGATGTCGACTTTAGATAAAAATTCTCTTGTACTCATGATGCAACGAAGAAAATATCACAGTATTATAACATTTAGAAATATATGAATAAATACTATTAAATTGTTTTATTTCACCAGATTATTAATTCCTATTCCAACAATAATTATATAGTAACTAATAAATATAAATCCAATATAATGAAGTATTTAAAAAACAGGATATGCAAGTAATCCAATCCTGTATGTGCATGGTCGTATCTCAGAGTCGTGGGCGCGTAAATCATTTGACGAATGTTCTTGCTCAGAGTACAATGGAATGATATCAGTAAATCTAGTGTATTGTATTACATTTGTTCTTACAATAAATAATTAAGTTAACGTTCAATGTTATGGTGATGTAAATAATATGAATTTATTGAAGATTTTTACAAATGTTTTTCACAAAATTCTGTCTTAGGTTATTGAATTTATTTCATATAACCGTACTGTATTTTGGTTTTAATTTCTTATAGCAGATATTCTCGGATATTTTTTTTTATTCTGAAGATAGCAATTTTTCACTCTAAATGGGGAAATTAAACTATACAAAAAATATGTGCATCTGTGTGGATATTTGTTATTTTTATCACTCTAACATAAACTGATATGGATGGATACTTTATTGACTGCTTTGTGAAATAATATTTTTGTTGTTCCTAACGGTAATATTTATTTTAAAAATATCAAGTCTGAAAATAAATATTATTATATATAAGTTTCAGCGATTAAAACGTATTACGTTATAAAGTCCAATAGTGACGATCAAGTTTCAGCATAAAAAACCCGGTACGACATTAATTCGGCATTGGTGCAATATGTCTTCCCAAACTTTCCAATTTACACAATCCGATCGTAAATCTGCGGAGCTTTGTCTGAAATTTTAAAATATTACCGGTGCGGCCGACGCAGAGCCGGTCTAAGATACCCGGGATTACAATTTAAGGGTTGAATGATTTATACTGAACAAGTTCAGTTTTTCAATACGTATATATTCCGGTCAGTTTATAATTGAAGGCGATTGGCTCAATTTGAAATACTTTGTTATTTTCAAATTAAATTTCATTTCATGTCCCTTAAAAATATTTCTTTATATGTTCTAGATAATAACTAAATATATTCCTGAATCTCAAATTAAAGACTAAATATAAAAGTGTGTTTATTTGTCCTCTTAACGGATATAACAGAGCCTTGGACTGACATTATTTTAAACCTATACAGTTACAGGATGATTGGGTGTGAGACAGCCTACATTCTCCCTAACTTAATCTCCCATAGACAATAATATCAGCAAAACCTGCATTTACACCTAGTTTTATGTATTGCCACCTCACTCACTAAAAATGTAGTGGAAGATGTTACAATTAATATTAGAATAACAATATATACATTAATTAAAATAAAATACAGCAAATATAACTAAATAGAAGCATTTAATAAAATTGTGTTTTTATTAGTCACACCCTTATTAGATCCTTTTAGGATAATGAATATGTAGTAACAATATTGGTTCTTGACCCGAAACAAACCTGAGGGGAAATTGAGCAGATGCCGCTGATTCGGCCACCTTTATCGAGTTACATTCTCCGAGAACAACGATGTTATAAATGGATATGGTACATATATATCTTAGTCTACACAATATACTTGTAAGTAATAATATAATAATAATATTAGTAGTAATAATATTGTCTTTATAAAAGACATGAAGTAGGTGTCGTAAAAAATTATAATTTTTTATGTTATGAAATGGAGAATCTAAGATTTATGATGAATAAAAAAACTCTAAAATATATCTTGTTACTTATAATATATATATATATATCTTAAACTCGTGAACACATTCTAAATAACTGTATAAAATAACAAATACCCTATCTATAATTTATACTCCACGGTCTAGTTTAGTACGAGGACATTGATTTTCACAAATGGTTTGGTAAGTATATTGCGTTATAAGAACCTTCAAGTTAAGTAAATCAATTTGAATTGGTTCTACATTTACAAATAAATGCTCTGGCCCATAAAACAAAGGGCAAGCCGATCTCTTGGGCACTCTTTTTGCCTCAAACTATACTTTGGACGACTGAAAAAGACCGCCTACAAATCCCGCGGTGTCAGAGATCAAAGCCGGAAATAATGTATAAAAAAGGTGACAGCTCGCCCCAGCTGACTACAGACCTATCGCCATTTTCTTTCCAAAATCGAGAGCATCATTAACTAACAGCTCTTAAGTACGAAGATCGCATTTACAAATACTGTATAAAGATTTTACGTAAAATCCAAAACACGGAGTAAATAACATAATCCTTCCGGATGTTGAACAGTTTATACAAAGGTGAGGTATTATCCGTTGAAATTCAGTTTCGGGTTATCTTTTTCTTAGTTCTTACAAAGTACAGTATGAAAGAAAGTGCTTATATATAAAATATTGATTTATATCACAAGTTACTGACATATCTTATTAATAGAGAGTAAACGAAATTACTCATTCGAATTCAAAACACTTTAAAACTTTTACCAAGTAAATAGAAACTTTAATGAATGCGTTTCTGATGTCTTCAATGAAGTTCAAACGTTATAATATTGGAGAAAGATAATAAATTAATATTATATACAAACACTAAATCGAAATTATCTCCTTTTTAATAATAAATTTATTTTATGTCTTATTATTTTATAATATAATAACTGTATATGACTGTACATAAAATTGTGATCCCTTCACAAACAAATAAGCTGGTGGATCAGAAATGAAAGGGAAATACCAGGAAAGGAATGAAATTTAAGATCTTGGATTTATTTAAAATGCAACTAAGGAGGAGAACTGCTTAAGTTCAACTGTCTCGAAAATTTTGCATAAATATCTTTTATTACAGTAACATTCAATTCATAATCTTAAGACATGTTATACAATAATGAAAGTTATCGTATTTAATATTCCATGAATAATCTAAGTCATATATAAAATACATTTAATGATTATAATATTCCGCTACCATTAACTTCGCATTTAAATTTTTTCAACTTCATTTTCTTGAAGCGAGATAATACGAATGCATTTCATCTGTAACGTCCCGTATCAGACCCGCATTTTATACTGAAATGGGAACGGTTTACGTACGCTTCGTTTTATTTTATTCGATTTCGTGATGTGAATATATATGGAAATGTATTTTAAATTATCTATACAATACAATACAAAGAAAAGTTCATATCAGCTTTCGGAGCGGTCAGTTTTAACGAGTTGAATTTTACACACTATTTACGTCTTAAAATTAATATTTTACTTGAAATATTAAATTATATTTATAATGACTCTTTTGCTATTTCCGTAAAATTGCTAAAGAAAACAAATATATACAAATACAGTTTTAAACATTTTGTAAGTCTGTTCGTCTGTCTGATAGTGAGCCGTTTGAATATTTAATATACTTAAATATCTATATTTTACATTGCAAACTAAATGATATAACGAGTCCAGAATTCGTTCTACTAATGATATAACGAGTCCAGAATTCGTTCCACTAATTATATAACGAGTCCAGAATTCGTTCCACTAATTATATAACGAGTCCAGAATTCGTTCTACTAATGATATAACGAGTCCAGAATTCGTTCTACTAATGATATAACGAGTCCAGAATTCGTTCTACTAATGATATAACGAGTCCAGAATTCGTTCCACTAATTATATAACGAGTCCAGAATTCGTTCTACTAATGATATAACGAGTCCAGAATTCGTTCTACTAATGATATAACGAGTCCAGAATTCGTTCTACTAATGATATAACGAGTCCAGAATTCGTTCTACTAATGATATAACGAGTCCAGAATTCGTTCTACTAATGATATAACGAGTCCAGAATTCGTTCTACTAATGATATAACGAGTCCAGAATTCGTTCCACTAATTATATAACGAGTCCAGAATTCGTTCTACTAATGATATAACGAGTCCAGAATTCGTTCTACTAATGATATAACGAGTCCAGAATTCGTTCCACTAATTATATAACGAGTCCACAATTCGTTCTACTTATGATATAACGAGTTCAGAATTCATTCTACTAGAAGTATTATTAGTCAAAAATGTACGTTTATAATCTGTATTATTGTTTTTTGTTTAATATATAAGAGGACAAAAATATATTGGTATGGTCAACAAATTCCTTTCATCAGTGGTTCTTAAATGAATCGAGATTAATAAATTTAGTAAAGCCCAAATATTTTTTGGTTATATAACAGAACGACATGTTAACTTCGATCTTTTTATTAAATATTCAGCATTTATTTAATGACCAGCTCCAAATAGGCAGTAAAAATTTTGCGATTTTTCCCCACAGTTGAGGACACCTGTCACCTTTATTGCGAACATTGAGAAAATCGTCGAAGCTTTCACATTTTGTTACGCCGCCTATTAATGTCACGAGAGTTCAAATATAAAAATCACCAGATCACGATACATGAGAATTACAAAATTAAATCGAATTTTACTAAATTTTTCAACCGATTAGGTTTTTCTTTTCAAGAAAACATTGTCCCTTGCGTTAATAGAAATTCAGAGCTATTTTCTCAGTGTTCAAAAAGTTTTTTTTTGTTTATTTGTTTATATTGAATAGCGTTCAAAACTAATTTTCCGAATTGAACCATTTTTTCTCTAATAGAAACCTACATTAACAGAAAGTATAACATAGGCTATAATTTATTTTAAAAATTTAGACATGTGTTCAAAAATACGTTAACAAAGCATTTTGTATTTATATTATTTGCAAAATATATTTCAAGCAAACGTAGTCGCGGGCAAGCTAGTATTAATATACAATCACAAATTTATGAAACTTGATGAATAATGAATGAAGTGGTTATTAAATTAATATCAAATTTTAATAAAACTCTATGTCAAAGTAAAATGTTTGAGGATCAGATGTTAGCGACTTAAGAGATTACATACCTCTGGCGTATCACACCACAGACGTAAAAAGTATACATTTCTTTTTTGTACATATTATTTTATACGACTCAGTCATCTCATTGGCACATAAATTTTATATACGTATTTATTTTTGACGTTTTTCTTCTTAAAAATGCACGCTTAACATTTTTTGTCTAACCACTGCACTATTTCTACATACTCTTTTTATAATAAAATACAGTTTTTTTGGAGTTTAAATAGTTTATATAAATAAAATACATCATTTTAATATATAATAAAAATGTACATTTATTTTGCTCTGCAGTGTACAATATTGTTCTAAAGGGCTGTTAATTTATAATTTTCTTAAGTATTGTCAATCAACCTTAAGCGGTGTAATATTCAATTAAAATCTAATTATTCTGAAATGAATACGTAGATATATTATTATAACTATAATTAATTTTAATACAAACTTTAGACTAAGTTGGAGTGCAGTAGCAGGATCGAATAGTTTCTAAAACTAATTCATGTATAAACTAATTTGATATCTAATAAATATGTACATTATATTACATTGTGTAACTTTATATTGGAAATCAAATTAGATAATGTATATAAACTTTAAGCAGATTTGAGATATCCTTACTATATAATAACGAGCTAATTGACTCTGTATGCACGTGCATCACTTATCACCCACAAATCACACAATAATGTGTAATAGATCAAAAAAAAGCTATTGAATTAGGCTACAAAATAGAGTGGGTGCCAACATCATACGTGACCTTTGACCCTTAAAAAAATACGAGGAAACCCAACCCTAAGGGCCGGGAAGTTTCCTCGTATATTAATAGGCAAATTTATTTTTACAACATCAATAGTTTAAGCACAGACAGCTATATTCGTAATTTAATTTACAGAGTTATAAGGTATATTTTTTTCCCTTTAATCTCAAAGTAGGGTATTTTAGACTGTTCTCAAAATTATACTCTGACATAAGTTAAATATACCTTGTCTGCTCTACAAATGACTCAAGAAGGCCATATTATGTAGAACGGCCGGTTTCATTAAGACAATGGGTTTAAATTGCAGTGGTTAGACAGATGGACGGAAAATGGAATTCATTTGATAGGGGGAGAGCGGATTTTATAATATATTTTATTACAACAACAAACAAACCATGTATTTATACTTGTATGTATTGTACTATTTATTACATTGATATTAGGCATTAACAAAGTCCTGAATATTAAATATAATTTAGATTTGGCGTGTCGCCATGTAATAAAGCCTGGTCATAAATGTTTATGGTTAGCTGTTGTCACTGCTTAACTATTATGACCTATTCTTGTTATACAATTATATTGTATTAATTATTTTGACTTACGATTTATTGCTTAATTTTTATAATCTCATTCTCGTGTTACTCAAAAGTTTTTAGCGCGTTTTGATGAAATTTTATGGTTCCCACGTGAAAACATATCTCAAAACAATATAATAACATAACAAATGTATATAATGAAATATGAAATTTGTATTTAAAAAAATGTTATGTTATTTTTTGTTACGATAAAATAGAGATATCACCTAGTTCATACATAATGGTTATAAATTTTTTTATATATTTATGCAACGAAAAACATATTAAATAGTAACAAAAAATATATATACTACTTTCGCTATAATCAAATTCTTTTTTAAAAATTCACCTCCAACATTATTAAGACCGCAAAACTAAAAAATAGGTAAAAAAGACTTAATAAGTTCATATTAGTATAATTTAAAGAAATCCGAATACAGACGAAGGCTAGTCAAACAGCTATTATATAATAAAATGTTAAAATAAACTTTATATAGATATCTCTTGTAATTTGGACGCATTGCCGGAGATAGATGAGCAAACAGAGGCATAGTTAATTCCGAGCCACGGAAATAACGCGCATTAGTCAACTGCAGTTGTAAAGCCTCATATCTATACGTTTCCAATTATTTAGATTGCATTCATCTCACACAGGATGAAGGATAGGTGTAGTTAGACACATTCATGAAATTAATTGAATTTGACTTTGTTTGGGGATTCTTATTTCATGTCGTATTAATTTTTGATCAATTGAAAAATTATAACTTTGGCGAATCTCAAGAGCAAATGAGTTCCAATGATTAAAAATAAAACAAAAAAACAAACTCATCTTTGCCAAAATGTTATTCTATCACTCATCCATATCACTACAATTAAAAAACTGGTTTGAAATGCGGTCAGCAAATCAACAAAGAACATTAATTCATAGTTTTTTTGTTAATATTGACAAAGATATTAGGTCAAATATGCTGAAATAGAAGTATTTCTTTCCAATATGAGGTTAGAAAGGTAAGTATCTCTAAGAAGATTACAAATGTATCTGAAGAACCTGAATTCGGTAGAATCGTAATTGGATTTTGTGACAATATGATACTGCTGAATCCATCAATACTTCCACTAGGAAGATATTTGTTATATGTAATATGTTTTACATATTAAAATGCCTTGACTCTTATGTACTGTTAAAAAGGTGAAGTTATCGAATGGTATCTTTTCAATAACTAAAATAACTAAATTTCGCTGAAACTTCAACTTTTCCGACCCAATATTATATATATTGAGCGTAAGGCGAGCCAGGCAACGCAAGGTGGAGAAACTATATTGTCAAACGTTTTATACAAGCAGCATATGAGACATATTTTACTTAGAGACTAATGACTTTGCCTGTCCAATTTACCTAATAATGAATACAGAATATTGTTAAGATTTGCTGTTCTTTAGAACGTAACTGATAGAAGCTCATGCCGACGTCTTCTAAAATAACTACAATTCCAAAAAGACACAAATATTATTTTTAAGCAAGTATATGAAATTAGTATTACGAATAATGTTAGTATTCAGTTACAATAATGGTATAAAATAGTTATAATTAGAGAATTAAACATTGTCAGATTCTTATTTGGTCAGCAGTATTCGAATGTTAAGTTCACATACTACCTATCAACTATAAATCATAAAGTATTTCACCGTGGTCTTCTATTCATTACTATCAGAAACTAAAACTTTTCCTACATTGATTACAAGCAGGACTCATGTCATTAATAAGGAACAGTTAAACAACAATTTTATATTAACACCAGCATTTTTATAACTTTGTCGCGTTCGCTATATCACTGGCGTTCACTGTTTCTTTTTATCCACCCGCCATATAAATCTTATTTTTCAGTCGCATAATTTTTAATGTTTTATATGGAAAGTGCATTTTTTCTGAGATATATTTTTTCTAAGTTGATTTATTTAACTGATTAAGATATGATGCTGTTATAAAACTTATAAGCAAAGTATCGTTTGTAAGGCTATAGAAGAAGTTTTTCCGTGATAAAAATTAACCTACATCTATAGATATAATAATCTACATAAGTGGTGTCCCACAAAGTATATTATTTATCATATCATATTATATTATAATCATATTAATAACAAGTGGGTTTATGGTTACTTAATCACAAATGAATAATTTAATCGACGTTAATTAATTAAGTGCATAAACGATTTAAATAATTAATGATATGTAAGAGAATTGTAACCAAACATTAATGTAATGTAATCAAATCACACAATTTGGTGAATTATTTTTTTATTGTACTACTTGTTTTATTATTTACTGTCATCACATAGATTATTGAACCCATTTATTGAAATTATGATTAATTTATCAAAATTAATTGTTGTTTTACGTGGTTCGGTTAATTATTGGCTATACTCCTTCTTCAATAGAATTGACTTTTCCTTTATCCATATATTGATGTATATATTTTTGAATATATACAATGATTTATCGTAAATATATTAAAATCTTAAACCATATTGTTAAAATTTTATACAACTATTAATTAATAACGGTCGTTTAATATAAAGAAAATTAAAAAATCACTATTTTATATTTTATACCACTACTGTATAACAAAAGCAAGTCTTAAGTGAAAAAGTTGTTTTTTCTGTTATTTTCTTAGAAACGACAGCAAAGTATTACCTGTAAGTGACATTAAAGGGAATAGGGCAATTTAAAAAAGTCCACTCTCCAGCGCATAATAACCGTAAAAAATCCTCTCGCAGACTTAGTTTATTGAGCGTTTAACTTTTTATTGTATCCGGGAAATTATATGAAAGACATAATTGAGGAAATTAATTCATAATGTTAAATGGAAATTTTAAATACCTCCTTATCTCCTTAGAGACGTGGAAGAAAATATTATATTATATCTTACAACTTTTAATATATCTTGATAAAAGTCAAAATAAATTGAGAATGTCTACAACAATAAATTTTTGCCTCTTTGTATGCACCGACTTTACCAAAGATGTTTATAATAAAATATCTATGGTATATTATTATAATTACAATGGAGAGACAATCTTTTTTTTTTCCTTTATATTCTTATTATCAATAGTAACAAAAATACAAGAACACAGTGTGTATGAAATTGAAAGATGCAGATAGGCAATTCAATGGTAAATTCGACCACCAGCCTGACCAGTTAATTACTGTTGATAAACCATTATTTCAGAGAACAAGGCAAGATTCAGGATGTCAATCGTGTTTCAGTCAACAACCACCTCCCCCTACTTCACTAACATCAGTCACAAGAAAATAACCACAGTTGAGGTGCAACCGGCTCTACTAATATTTACAAGGAGATTGACTGATAGAGTTTGTAATCTTAAAAATATGTTTGCACATTATACTAGGGGCGCCAACAGACCCTCAATTTCGACTCGCTGCGCTCGCGAAATTTCGGGTGCCGTTTGCATATTGAGCGAAGCGAGCCCAGTGTAATGACTCATCATTGTGGACAATGTCGGTAATGTAGCTGATTAGCCTCATCTCAGGCAGACAGTCGCGCCACGATCACCATCAAGCCAACAAATTGGACCTAAACCAACCTAACCAAACCTAACACGACATATATATATATATATATATATATATATATATATATGGGATATCAGTTTTTTGACGATTATTCTTCAACGACATGAAATGTTTGTTTTGAAAATTATCATCTAACGTGTGTCTTTTCGATTGCAAAATTTCATAATTTTCCGAGCCTATTCGTGACAAAGAATGTGAAAAAGTCTCCAGTGGAGTGCTCCGCTCGCTTCGCTCAATTATTATACTTGAAGACATTCCATGTTTGTTTACCAAATACTGCACACTGCGATAATCCATGGACGTGAACAACAGTACCGTTATTGCAGAAACCGGTGATTTACGGTAAACAAGGATGAAAGGAACTCTTTTTTCTCCCTCAATGCTTTAACAAAGAAGAACTTTCTTCGTTGCTTATTATCCATTCACTATGCACTTCTCCAGTGAGTTTATTTTAAAAATAAATCAGACTCGATATGAAATGGCTATAACTCAACAATACAAAACTAAACAAGTATCTTTGACTATTAAAAATAATTAATTAAAAGTAGGTTGTTTCTCTATTACTATGATATAGTACAAATAGTCACAATTAGGATGTATAACCTATATATTCATTTTTAAACTAATAACATCTAACTTCAGTATTAAAATAACTTATATTGTATGGTATATCTGTTAATGTTTTCGGTACATATGTCAGTTGAGCCAGGCTCACGTTATTGTACTTATAGATAAAATGACGATTATAGACGAAATAGAACCTTTTCTTCAAAAAAAAGGTTGCCCTAAATGAACTATATATGCAATAAATTACTTGTATAGTTTCAATATAATCAATTAATAAGGAGTTTAAATTATTTGGAAATATCGTAATCTTCAAGAAATGTTTATATTCTTACTGTAGTCTATTTGAAAATAAATAAGATGATTTTAGAACGATAATGCATAACAACAAGTTAAGACCGTAACATTATATATAATATATATTATATAGAGAAATATATATCGAATATCGGATTGAATTTCAAAACTACAACGCAATTTATTTTTCAATCACCAAAAGTACTAGAGTGGATTTTTTCCAAAATTTAATCTCCGAAATCCGTAAAGCCGCGTGTTTGAAGGCAAGGATAACACTGGACCAACTCTCATACATATTCGATTTCGATACTATTTCATTTTATCTGAACAAATCCGTGTAAATTTTTCTTTGTATAAAATTCTATCTGGAATTAAGTGACGTTTACCATTCAGTAACTCTATACATAACATATAAAATATATTATTATAGCAAAAATATATTCTTATTTAAAACACCTTGACACTTTAATATATTTTTTTATTTGTGTAATATTATCATAATAACAAAATGTAAGATGTATTTAAGGCTTAATGAAATCGGCACCTATGCAAACATCTCAAAGACAGTTAACAAAAAATAATATTTTTGCAGCTGGAGTAATATTATATTCTCACAGACAAATAAGACAACAGGAAAATAATTAATGAAAATTATTATTATTATTATTAGATATTTAGTTATCTGTAATAATATCTTATAATTTCGTTGTAGCACTCCATTTTGAGACAAAATACCGACAATGTTTTTATTAAAAGAGAAAATTATTATTAAAGTCATTTTCTATTGAAAATAGCGCCACCTCTAAAAATATATGCATACTACCCCTGCACCTGACGTCACCTTTTGCCACATAGCCTCATCGGTTTATTATAGATTGTATTCATCCTTAGATGGCGTATACAATGTCTTCTACCTCTTAAAGAAATTTAATTGTTTCAAAGATAACTAAAATGCTCAAAATAACAAGGCTTGTATAGATTAACTAATTATTAAAACCATTGGACTTCACTTCCATTTATTATAATTTACATCTCACTTCAAGTCATTTAAGATAAATCTTATTATAGATAACTTTAAGATAAATCTTTGGGTAATGATAAAAGATTAGAATTGACGTTTTCTTAATTTAAAACTTTCTTAAAATTATATAACGAAAATACTCGAAAATTTTTGCTAAATTGCAAAGTTTAGAAGATAATTTGAAATTAATAAGATTGAAAAATGTACTTGTTTCTATATAATAAAAAATATTTTAATAATAGTCAAGTATTTTAGAAAAGAACTACAAAAGAAATGTATAACGACTTGAGGAACATTGGCTAATAACGAAAAGTGTCCATCAGACAACTGACGTCAGAGACATGCTATGGAAGAGTTATATAAAAGTGTGTTAAGCTATATATTATTAACGAAATCCCTCAGGATTCCCCTAAATCCCATCTTTTACTCCTAATCAAAAGATTGACTCGTTAGAAGACTGTGAACAATATATTATACCATATCGCTTTTCTTCATTTTCATGATTAATGTGTACATTATACATAACAAATAATTATACAGCGTTTGTATAAAATATTATGTAATCCACAAAAAATATATGTATATGAAATTCCATAGATTTTTTTATAAATAAATTATATATTTATCATTAACGAATGCATCAATGGATGGTTTTCAGTTTATAATTTACTATTCAATATTTGAGGCTTACGTAATCAATATATAAAGTATATATATATAGCAAATATTTTAATTGTTAGTATTATTTCGTCCGTCCGGTAGATATGATGTATTCCCACATTCTTACAATAATATTTTTTGCTTTAGTCTTATATAAGACTACAGATGCAGCTGTAGCAGTATATCCACCAGAGGAGAAACCTGAAGAATTCGGTAAGTTATCATTATAAGGCTAGGACAATTATACATTCTCTAATATTAGGTATGTGTGGACATTTGTGTTTAATACAAATATATCTGACAATATATTCGCTATTATATAAGCATTACTATAATAATTAATAATTAAATATAATTTTAATATGATCTAAATTATAAATTATATATGACAATATATAAAGTATGTATGGCAATTTATTTTATTATAGCCGATCAAAAAGGATGCTACCTTTCTTCTTTGGACTTATTTTTACAAATTGGAGTCCCGTACTCACCGAGAGATGGCGCTAGTTGCCAACAATATACATGCAATGAAAACGGATTTACTCAGCTGTTTACGTAAGTTATAACTTTATACCTTAAAATTAACTAATTTTATAGAATTATCAAAGATAATAACCCGCTTGTGGACGACTTATATAAAATCTAAAATGTATTACAACCTTGGGTTATAGTATTCATTATAGAAATTTTATTCGTCAAAAAACAGTAAGGAGATACAAATATTATTTATAATATAATTAAATATTTGTTTAAATAAAATTTAATTGTTTAAAAACATGCAGGACTTACATTTGCACATATTCTGTATACACACAACCTTCTAATAAAATCAAAATTACCTCAACTTTAGTCATCAAAGAAAATTGTTAATTAGACTTGAATAATTTGGTCTTGAACCTGAACTACTTTCTACTTGCAGTTAAATAAATAAAGTTTTATTATTGAAGTAACTTCTTTAGGATACTATCAAAATATATTAACTGTTGTGAATTATTCGTTTATCAATCAATAATCTGATTTTATTTTCAATCAAACTTTAAACTTGGTATGATATTTATGGCTTCATTTAATAAGTATACATATAAATATGTATATGTCTTCTTTTTACTCCAGAAACGTCTCCCATTTTGTCTGGGAAACATAATTTGGAATATAATTTCGATACAATTTTAATAAAATGTTATATATGTTGGCTTTTATTAAAGGGCAAGTATGAGATACTTTTGGATCTACAAATTCACTTCACAAATAACTTTAACTTTAACTTCACAAATTCACTTTGTTGGAATACGTAAACGGGTTTATATAATAAAAATATAGATTTCTATTTATTATGTGTTAATTAATAGATGGTTAGGGAGAGAGCAGACGAAGTAGCTGGCGATAGCTAGTCTAAAAGAAGGAAATACACGTTTCTGTGTTTTGTTATAATAGCAACCGATGTTTAACGAAGGCTTTATTTTATAATTTATATTTTTCTGAATTGTGAACTCTTATTATGCTAGTACTATTAATGATTATTATTTTTACAGGTGTGGTTCTTTAGGAGTAGGTAAAGGCTGTGTACGAATTGAAGGCGATAGAACCTTACCATATCCAGACTGCTGTGACTCAATGAGATGTGCTCAGGAAGATGAAACTTTTACTGAATCTGATAAATCATGTGATGATTAATTACTAAGATATTATTAACTTCATAAAAATCAACAGTTGTTATTATAAACTTATTTACATGTAAATTAATTATATTTGAACTTGAAATGTCAACTCTTGTTTCTTTATATTATAAAAAATAATGACATATTATTTTTATTTATTTTTTGTGTATTGTATTTTTATTATACACCATACATATTAATTAAAAAAAACAAGAAAAACAGATGTTGGAGATACAAACTTGAGTTTTTTGACGTAATAAAAAAATATGATTATATTTGCTCAACCCAAATATAAAATGTATACCATTGTTTTGGAGTCGCTTATGCTTATTTTGATGCTCCTCAGTTAAACTTCGATAAGGATAGGGATTTAACGGAACGGGCTAACATAATTTTGGTAGGAATTGGAAGAAAAAGTCGATATTGTAGTAAATAAATCCTGGCCACAATTGTTTTTTTTGCTGAGTTCTATCATTTGAGTAGTCCAAGACAATTTGTGATCCATGAAGATGCTAAGATTTGTTAAATTAGAGCAATATGATATTTTAACATTATTGTATACAATAGGAGGTACGTTTGGGCAATCAAACCTTGCAATCATTCCCGGGCTGCCATTAATGATAGCCTGAAATTTTGTAGGATTTACTTTCAAGTCATATAGTCTACTCCACTTATAAGTAGCGCTCGGGTCATTCTTGATTGATAGTGAGGAAGACATATATTGTCTGCAAATATGTGATACAAAAAGATGATATGCTCACAGATACGCTGCCTTGGGGTACCCCTGCCAAGACATCAACCCAGGATGAGAAGGTCTTCTCAATCCAAGTGCACTGTTCACAGCCAGTGAGGTAACTCCAAAACAAGTCTCTCTCAAACTTGTTTGTTTTGGAATATAGCATTGCTAAAAACCAGCAATGTCAATACTATATGCTGTTTACTATCCATTACCAACCGTATGTCATCAGTGACTTTGATTAGTGCAGTAACCGTGCTATGACCGGGACGAAATCTGTTAAGGAATAGTTTTAACTGTTCATAAACAAACTTTTCAAGGAATCTAGAAAGGAAAGGTAGAACGGAGATAGGTCGAAAGTCGCCGAAGGTCACAGATTCGCTTTTAGGAATTGGAGGTATTTGAGCCTGTCTCTAATCTTCAGGAAATATATTAACGGAAATGGAATGATTAACGATATGCGTCAATATGGCGGAAATAATATCTAGGATAGGAACGATCATATTACAGCTAACGCTGTCTGCACCAGCAGGAAATGGAGAACACTCTTCTTAATATCACATTCAGTGAACGAACAGATTTTTTTTTATTTTATTTTTACCTCATTTTAAATCGTCTGATGGAAAATCAGGTAAATTTAAATTAAAAGAAAGTTTTTTCCTCTAAACAGTATAACAGTATGAATCAAATATTGATAATTACAGTAACACTAATAAAATTTTAAGTATCCAGCACAAAATAAGAAGACTAACATTTGAACAAAATGTATCTTTGCGTACAATATACCTTATTCCAGTCGCTCTCTCAGCGTTCTGCTTCCAACTGTTGATTTTACAGAAAATGCAAAAGGCATTCTTGGAGACAATTGCAAGACTAATATTTTGTGTACCTCTATTAACCTTCGAATAGGTCGCGAGATTCGACAAAACTGATTGTCATGATATTATTGACCTTAACTTTTTAACTAGCAGGATATAAAAATCCACTCAAAATTCACCTCACTTTTAATTTCCGCATTATGGTATGCCTAAAATGTCTGGATTACTTATTTTTAAGGGAAACTACAAAAATAAGTGCAGGATTATGATGAAATTATGTTTTTGTTGGCTGTTTATCTGTATATAGTACTTATTATTTATAGACAAAAAGCCAGAGCGTTTATCGGGGACCTCGCCTTGTTCTGTGTTGTCTTGTTTGTCATTTTTGTTTCTTTAATACGTTTTTTTATCGTTTTGTTCATTTTCACGAACGAACTTTGTTCGTTCTGTATTGTTTTCACTTTTCTCGGATAGATGTATGGATGTCTGTGGACAGGAAAAATTTTCGTTACTGTCGAGAGATGACGCTGTTTATAATTTACTGGTTTAGTTCATTTTCATATGTAATTATATTACTATTTTGTATTATTATTAATCACACTTTTTTGTAATTTTTTAGTAAAATAAATTTTGAAATATTTTAGTATAAATAAACATGCATTTAACATTTTCTTTTCTTCAATAAATAATAATCATTTTACTTAAAAATCAATTGGTTTTTATTAACATTTATAATTTTTCCTCAAAATTCGTTCGGGAAATACCCTGGGTATTTGCATCTTCACTGGTTACTTGTTTATTGATATCTTTTCCACTTTGAATCAATACTGATCACTTGTGTAATCCAGAGGGACTATTCTGATACTTACCGAAAGACCTGTAGAGACACAGACACTCCAACTTAAAAGGCTAAGTGGTTTAAGATATAACATAGAATATAATAAGAGGATACAATGAAAGACAATATAGTAAGTTTCATTTATTTTTTCAATATTAACCAATGATCTCTTAAGCAGTTACAGTATAGCATAGCGTAGACCTTACAATACAGCTGTACGACGGACAGCCCAACATTATGTATATATATAACTCGGAAGTAGCTTAATTCACGAACACGTTAATTTATTCAGAAAGCCCGGTTTAATGTCGTACAAAAATATTATAATAGTATATATATTAAAGACAATTTATTATCAGGCGAAAAGTAAAAAAATATATTTGAAAACAAATGAATCACTAGCTCTTAATTACCTATCGAGTACAAAAATTACTCTCAACTCTCAAAGGCGTTTCACAAATTATATTAAGCGTATTGCAAAATAAAATATTTAAAAATAAAACATCCGTCGGACACACGTACAATTTTAACATTTATTTATATAAATATAACATTTTTATAAGCTTTTAATTTGTTGATAGAAAACACGTAATTTGTGATATGTGATGCTTCGGGGAACGTTTCAGAGAGAGTGGAGTCAGAGTATTTAGTTAGCTTAAAAATAAAAATGTATTTTTTAATAAAAACTTATTATGAATCCTAAACAGCACGATACAAAATGGTCTATCTAAAAACAAATTACAGTTATCCCCCCTATAACGCGGTAGATTCGAGCCGCGTTATAGGAAAACGCGTTGTAGGAATATTCTCGTATAACGCGCTCATAGGAAAGAACTTAAGTGAATAAAATTTTTACTTAATTTTATTAAATTTTATAAAAACAAAGTGCAAATGTAAGATTAATTAATTATGAACTGTGAAAAAAAACTATAAATTTCATAGTATAGAAATATAACGTGGGAAACCCCGCGTTACATGGGGGAAAACCCGTGTTATAGGAAACTGAAATCGCGTTATATGATCGATTATAGGGGGGATTACTGTATTACAAAGAACAATTTTTTTTCTAATATTAAAATTATATAACAAAACATGTTTTAAATACCACAAAATAAATAATAATAATAATACTTAAAAAAAATCTATACAATAATACTAAATGTATATGTATGATGTGCGCACTCAACCTAGATACATACATCTTATAATATTTACAAAACTACGCACAGAATTTTGTAATAACACATAAATAAATATTAAATTATAATATAAGTACATTATATAAAAATAGGTATTGTTTTGTTTTTCGTTACAAAAATAAACTATTCTGAGTTTTGAGGTGAGGCGTTCGCAAAGACAAAATGGCGGTTATTACAAAATACTGTAACGCGGACCGAGCTATACGATATCGAACCTTATTCCACAAGCTTTAGGTACATTTTGTTTTTTTTTATATTTATATATATGTATAAAAAAAAACGTAACTGCCGACTAACGGTTGACTAGATTCGTCTAATTATATATCTGAGTGTATATTGGACATTTTACTATTGAAAAAACCGACTAACCTTCATCGGCGGCTGTTTAATATTAAATATGTACACAACACGCACAGCCGCGGGTCTACTGTATGTGTGTCTGTCACCGGAGACGACTCCCGGTGCGGACGTGAACGTGTCTAGTGCGCAGTGTCTATAACTAACCTATATTTAAGCTTACGGCATGTAGAGGATAATTAATTAATTAATTAATTATATTGACAAATTGCAAAAATATAATTTCGAGGCTTCCTAACTAAAGTAGCGTAAATCAGTACACGGGTAGCGATTAAAATTTACATAATATGGCCGGTATCGTTTTTGTCAAACACATAATCAGCTTAAACTTTAAAAATTTATAATATAAAATATTATCTAGGCGCGTCTCACGTTTTTAAAGGTTTTCGACGACATTGTAAATAAATAAATAAATAAAAAAAATAACACACAGCCTCCGCTCGGGGAGGACGTACGATGGCAGTAGGAATATCCGAGGTATATACACTTGTATAATAAATTCAATCTACATTCTCTTAAGAGGAGGTGCAAATAATAAATCTCTAATGGCGTATCGGATAACCTTAAACACGTCAGACGCGTGTCACGGGGTCTCACGCTAGGGAGTTGCTATTGTCCCTCAGGGAGTTGTTCCTCCGCAGCTCGTCCTTGATTGAGGCGTCCCTTGACCCCAGGCCCCGGCGGGGGGACGCCGCCTCCCGGCACTCCGACGACGAGCGCTTGGTGTGGGTTCCTTAAATATAAACAAAAAAATATTGTAAATACTCTCAATAGGACCTAATTTACGAAATAGTACATTAATTAGAAAATTCTCTACTGCTCTAGAAATATAATTCGATAAGCTACATTACGGCTACAAACATTCTCGTTTTCGACTACATGTGCGTGCGTACTTGTGTGTTTGTACGTGTGCGCAAGTACGTGGGTGTGTGTATGTGAGCGTGCATGTACCTATGTATATATGTATGGGTGTGTCCGTGTAAGCGTGCATGCGTGCGTGCGTGCGTGCGTGCACGCGTACGTGCGTTTGCGCGCGTGTTAATGTGCGTGCGTGTGCTCACCGGGCAGATCTCGACCGCAGCTCATGATCTCGTGGTCGAGTGAGGCGGAGGCTGGCTCTGCGGGCCGCCGCCGCACGCCTTGCTGCAATCCCACGACTGTATACGTGTTGTGTTGTGTCGGTACACATTATTTTATCACAACATAATAATCTTAATTGTATCCGTAAAACAAATCCACTTTCGGTAAATCGTTATTATTTTACTAGTACATTTAGATACTCACTTTGTACCCGCTGGACCCGCTCGTGACCGACGAACTGGACCCTAAGGGATGAGTGCCGTTCTGAAATAGATATGTTCTTATTTTATATGACAGTTAATTTATAGAAAATCATAGGTTTGAGTTAAAAAGAGATGGGAAGCAGATAGAATTATTTAACAAAGAAATAATTGTTATACATATAACCTAACGTATTAATTAATATAAAAATACCAAGACCTAGGAACCTAGCTCACCTGGTCGAGCTGGTCGATGGAGGTGTGACTGGTGGGACTCTTGACGACATCGAAGACCGAGGAATCGCTGTCGTGGTCGGAGTGATGGTGGGGCGTCTCAGGACTATCGGGAATCTCGGACGCCGCTGAAAGAAGATACTTTTTATGTCAATCCGTTGTTTTTCAATAAAATGACAAAGTAGTCTGTCTAGAAATTAACAGGTTTCCGTTTAATTAAAAAAAAAAAAGAATTATTAGTTAGTCGCAAAGCTACAACACGATACTGTGGATAGCCAATACGCTTAAGTGTGTGTGTCTCCACTCATCGTGCGACGCTATGGTTCATCGTTGTGCACGTACGTAAATATGTGTGCGTATCTCCACTCACCGTGCGGCGCTATGGCTCGTCGTTGTGCTCGGGGGGATGGCGGGTGCGGGTGCGGGATGCGCGAGGAACCGGGCGCGCGACATACTGCTGACTGTACCACTTCGCACACGCGACGGAAACGACGAATGTTACCTAAATCATACATTATACGATATATTAATTGTGTACAACAAATATGAGTGTCGAGTGTCAGGAGGGCCTATTATGATGCCATACTTAAAATTAAGGCTACGAAGATTTCAAACGCGCTCTCCCTGAGAAGACACACAACCAAGCGGTGTATTTCTTTATTATAATCACTGTTTTACAGACGTCAATATTAGGTGAGCAATTTTCGAACAACTAGAACCATCGCAATCAAGTCGATAAGCCGGCATAATGATTGATTAATAATAAAAAAAGGAATCCGTTACTGGCAAGACGAACAGGCACCGCAAGCAGCACCCGTTCACAGGTATAACGCAAGGGTCAGCTATCACCCCCTTCGCCATATTTGAGGGAGGGGGCAGTAGAACTACCGAGAACAAACAGCGTCAGAAAAAATTGCGTATGTCCTTAGTTGATCGCTAAAATACAATTAATTCCCAGACCATACCGTCGTTAATATAATCCTTTACAAATACAATTTACACAATTTTTTTAACAATTTTCTTTTAATGTACAATTTAGATTTATTTACTGAAAGACTTAAGGCCTTACTAGGGAGTTTATTGTAAAAACGTATACAATTAACCCTAAAGGAATTACCTATTTTATGAAGTTTCCTTACTAATGGGCATATCAAGTTAATTTTTATTTCTGATGTTTATTAATGTGTCATATAAACAATTTTTATTGATTTTATTAATATTTTTATATACATAAATTGAATTATCATAAATGTATTGTTTATACAGATGATACAGACAAATTTGATTTCTAATTTTTTTTTCTTAATGACCCTTGTACCTCATTTCGTAGATTGCTCGAATAACCCTCTTCTGCAGTACAAAGATAGTATCCATATCTGATGGATTATCTCATAATAGTCGTTTGACATAATACTTTGAAAGCAGTTAAATTAATCTAGCTGTTTCAAGGTTTTTCAACCAGAATGAATACGCTCAAAGAATTTTGAACCGCGTATGTAGCAGAATTAAGTCTGTTCGATAAATCGCATATATGAGGATTGCATTGCAATTTTGCATATAAGCATTTACTTTTGGGCATTTGTCACATTTAGCAATAGATTATTAAACCATCGTACAACATCTGACTGCTGTCTATTAATTATTAAAGTAACAAGTATCATCAGCAAACAACACTGTCCCATGTTATTTCGCCATTCATGTAAGTGAGGAACGAGAAAGGTCCTAATATTGAACCTTGTAGCATGCCTATTTTGAACGCACTAAATAAACCAAGGGAACGTTTTCCATCAACATCTTCTTTTTGGATACTTGTCAGATACATCCCTAAATACTTAATTTATTAATATAGATCCCTAAATAGGGCTATGTGTGTTAAACATAATTATGTGTTTTGTTAGAAGTACTTGTGGAATAATCTCTATTTGGAAATGGATTTTTTATTACTTCTTGATGTTTATTCTTACATATGAAATGAAGATATTGAAAGCATTTACAATGACCCCGATGTTTTCCTAGCTTGTTAAGAAATTTCACGTGACCATGTTCAAAACTTTTTTCAAATCGATACAAAGTTTTTATTTTTGATTAATATTTTCTTTTATTTTGTAACATTTGAAGTACTGATATTACATTACAGTACATAGCACTGATCATTTTGTGCAAATTGGTGAACGAAGAAATGAAGTAATTGTTAAAGAAGGACTTCCATATCTAGAAGTTGACGAGAAATTAGAAAAATCTATACCATCTTTTATGTATTTATGTAGCGATGAGGAAATCCATATTGAAAAGGAGTCTTCCATTTGGATCATACATTTAGAGCATACAAGAAAATTGATCAAAACCCGAAAGCAGTATATATATATATATATATATATATATAAGTGGGGTAAGTATTAATACTAAGTTCTTTGAATGTTTAACAGACTCTAAAAATGTGAAATAACGAAGATTTGGAAATACTAACATTTTTACATGATGAAAATAAACTTTAGTGTGATGAGAGATGAAAATAAAAGCGATAGGACAAATAATATAGATACAGGAAAAGAATAGGAGGAGCTACAACACGAAAGGAAGGAAATAACTAGATGCAGAAACCACGATCTATTGTTTGTAAAGAGGATTTCGTGTAACCTAAATTAAAGCCTAAGTACCTTGGTTATAAAGTAAGCAAATGTAAGCGTAAGCAGATATGATGTGGAGAAACTGACTAGCACCATAGAGGGAGGAATTAGAACATGACTTCTACTGACTATGAAAAGATGACTAAAGTTTGGTGAAAGAGAATACCCGGATATATGAATGAAAAAAATTTTGATAATAGTTTCTTTTGTCTGTTTCAGGATTAATAACTAGTACAAATGGGAGATACTGAGAGCATATTTCAGTGAGAGCGAGAGAGAGATATGTGTTGGAAGGAGATGTAAACGTAAAGCCATAAATATTATCAACGAATTTTATTTAATTATCTCTATTTTACTTATCCCTGCATCCTGAATACTATACATTATTTTAAACTAGAAAACTAAAGACCGAGAAACTTAAAAAATACATCACTTATAAGTCTGGGGCCATCTTTGAAAACCTAAATTATAGATAATTATATTTTATTTTATTTTATGTTGATATCTCATTATTTTTTCTATAAATATTAATTTTCATAGCCCATATAAGACGATTAGGAAAAACGAGACCGCAGTAACAGATGGCAGCACTGGAAGTCAGTGTTTGCAAATTTATTTTCAAAGCTTTGTCCTACTAAAAGTAAAGCCTATTAAAAATTATACACTTTTTTGCTGTAATCTAGAATTGAATCTGAAATCTAGATAATGTTAGTATAAATACAAGAACGATTAATTATTTTAGTAAAAGTAAAAAATAAATAGAAAAAAAAACACAAAAAATTGTCAGGCCGTTGTTAATAAATATTATTTACGCTCAGCCCATGACTCTTTCCTTCTCACTCACCAGACAGTAGTGTGAAAGTGATAGCATATAGATACTCCTTCCCGTTCTCGCCCGGCGCCTTCGTTATCGTAGAAATATCGACCTTGGATAAAAAAAAATCATTAAATCATATTATTAATTAATTAAAAATTTGTTTATCTGTGCGTTTATGGATCGACAAAGTTTAGTAAAAAAAATTTTCAATATATTATCTGTGACAAAAAATAACCTATTTTCACGAATCAATAATTTATACCCCAACGAACGAATGAATGAGCGGTACATTACCTGGAACCGGACGTGTCTCTGGAACATGGCGGGCGCGTTTGAACCCCTCTTGTACTCCACCCGGAACGACATCGGACTTAGCACACTGTGAGACAACTCCGCTATCTGTAATATATAATTAAAACTAAACCTACCGACAATTCTTGTGTACCTGTTCCTACCGCACGCGGCCAACTTGACCGGTAATTAAAAGTTATTTTATTATATAACACAGGTAATAATGGAAATAACTAAAAGTAAAGAGTGAAGACAATATTATATGCATATTCTAAGAATTGTCATGTAGTTTGATAATGATATTATAACGTTTAAAAATGTGTAAGTTTTACAAAAGTTTAAAAACGGCCAATTTGACCGGTACTTGGTAGGTTTAGTGTTAACAAACAGGACTCAAACCTATGATTACTATAAATTGTATATTTATTTATTAATATCTTTTCCACTTTAAATCAATACCAGTGATCACTTGGACATCAAATGTCAGGACTTATTTGATACCATACTAATAGAATTAAGCCCTTTTTTAAAGATACCCTCCAACTCAAAATTAAGTCTACGAGTGTGCCAAACGCTGTGCTCTGAGAGAAACCACGAGACAAACTCAGTGTGGTATTTCTTTATTGTGTTCACTGTTAACAAACCTCAATATTTTTTGAGCAATGTACGAACAACTAGAGCCATCGTAATCTCAAAAAACATATAAAGATTTGATATAACTGACAAACATACATACACTTAAAAATGCATGAATAAGGTCAGCCTTGACGGTAGCTAAGGGTTTGCCCTTGACCAGGGCTGTGAAGGTCTCCTCTTTGTCCGCAGACAGCAATAGAGAACCGAACCAGGAACGCTTCGTTAGCTCGGGAGACGAATCTGGGGTCAAATGGACCTCTTCCGATGACGCTGAAAAAAAAATAATACATTAAAAGATTTATTTATTTCATAATAAATCCTGATTTTGTTTTTTATATAAAGATATAATTAGTCGTAATATGTAGAATATAGACAAAAAATATTTTTTATTGCACTTTTAGCTCTAATTATATTTTATAACTTAAAAAACATACCAAGATAAGGTTCTACCAAGAATTATAGCAAGGTTTTTAAAGAGCAGCGTTGTGTGGTATAACTATATCTCATTACCAACTTGGCAAGATATGGCTATCAAATTTGTAATCCTGGCATGATATCTTAGATTGACTTGCCAAGACAATCTTCCTATTATAGTAGGCTTTAACTTAATCGGATTAATTTTATGGTTAAGTTACAGTCCAATCATAAATGTTAGTAAGGTAATTGAGATCAGGCTTGGTAAGGTTTCAATATCACCACATATGCCTACATACTCATATGGATGAAAGAAGAATAATATTGACAAACAAAAGTTAATGACACACGTATTTTAAATTTATTGATCGAGCGTTCTACTGGAGACTTTTTCACATTCTTTGTCACGAATATGGTCAAAAACTACTTGACGGATAATTATGAATTTTTGCAATCAAAAAGACACATTAGGAGATGGTTTTTTTTTTAATATCATGTCGTTGAGGAATAATCATCAAACAACTTATATCCCATTGAAGTCAATGTGTCAAACGATGAGTCATTACACTGGGCTCGCTTCGCTCGATATGCAAACGGCACCCGATATTTCGCGAGCGCAGCGAGTCGAAATTGAGGGTCTGTTGGCGCCCCTAGTTATTATATGTTTATTTATTTATTATAATATATTTATTTATTTTATTATATATTTTCTGACATTTCAGTTTAATTACAATGATTTGAATATTTTAATTGATATTACTATTAAAATGTTATCAGAAAATTCTAATTAATAAAGTAATGTGTAAATAAAAGTTTTAAAAACTGATTTTGGATGCCCTAATATATGAGTATTAAGAACTTTGTAAAACAAAAATATTACCAAATAAACATTTATACATGTATATAATATGAAGGTGTTTTATGAATATATTATCAATACGAGCTCGTCATTTAAGATAAAAAACCAATCTACCAGTAAAAATATGTTAATAGAACTTAGAATTAATGAAATCTTAGTGTTAGTATGGTCTGTGGTAACTAACACCAGAGCCGTTGCAGTTAAACTTGACTGAATCCAGATATTGCTATAATTATTATTAAAAATTCCTTTCGAGTAAGGACCAGCTTTTTTAAGAAAGACAAAATTGAAATGGGTCTGATTTCGCAGACGCTTTCTTAGAAATAGGACGATTGTATTTTTCTATGAATCAGAGAATTATGCAGTAGATATGGAATTTTTTAGGATATAAGAAAAATGCTATCAATAGGAATTATCTTATTGGCTATCGATACCAAGGTAATTGGAAAAAATAAACATGTTCTTCTAACAACATATTTAGTGAATACCAAAATGAACGGAGGAAAGTCAGGAGTTAAAGCAATGTGGATCAACATCGATGTTTTCACAAGAATCTTTAGAAAAGGATTTGCCGATTTCAAGTGATTCTAGAAATTAATAAATGGATACCCATTTTATATTGATTTCTTAGACGTATTTATTATTTTCAATATATATAATTTTGAATGGTCGATACAAGCATATTTCTTAAAAAATAATAATATGAAAAATAATAAATGTTCTGAGTTTTTCGCACAGTCGGTATAAATCGATTACACATATTATTATTATATGTTTTTTTCTTAAGCAGTATGTAAGGCGAATTATAGCAACAGATTGGATTAGGTAAGATTAAGATAACACTTTAGGTAAGGTAAGGGTAAGGTAACATTTAGCTATTGAGGTCAGGACAGTAAGTTCCACACGTTACTAAAGTACACTACATACTAGTTCTTTCATCCACCCCTCGTGAAAAACCTTCTTTTATAAATGAAAATAAATATAATAACTATAAAAGTGATACCTTGCATTTTCCGTCTATGGAACCTCGGCGACCCCAGGAAGGAGTTCTTGATGGTGGCGAGACGCGCGCGCCAGGGGGCCGCCGGGACCCCGGCCGCGCCGCACGCGCCCGCGCACGACACCGGCGCTGCACACGGACGAGACGTGAAAAATTAATAATATAGTATATTATTTTTGTTTTTAAATGATTTATATTGAGATTCTTCTTGAAATCGTCGCGGTGCGTAGATATGAGCTAAATATTCTCACTGCTCTTTGCGAGCGTTATAAGTCCCAAGTAATGGAGTCCTAGGCGTAATATTACGAGCGATTGAGTTTCGCGTTCACACGGGGAGAATATTTTAGTCTCAATGAAATTGAGAGAGAAATAGACGAAGGCAGAACAGCGTCTATCTCTATATATATCCTTTTATCAGTTTCTTTTATGTACAATAGCGAAGAACCATTCGTTGGGAACCTCGTGCCATGCAATAAGCTAAATCCATTGCGTAGGAACGTCTCATCTTGGTTCGTCTTCTAAATATATTTAGTGTTTTGAAGCACTATTCGATTTGATTCCGATCACCTATTTATTGAGCTGAGCGTAAGCAAAGCTCTTAACCATTTGGGAGACCTTTTTTTTGTGTTTAGTTGTCTCTAGAACGCGACGAGATAATTAGACAAAAATTTTCTCATGTATGTTTGAGCCGAACGCGGATGTTATATCGAAAACAAATTGAAAAAAATTTTATCCATTCAAAAGTTATCAAGAAAAGAAAAAAGGAGAGGGGCTCAGCTCAACACCCGCCGCGCACGTTTGGTGGATCCTAGTAATATAACTTCCACGTCTAAGCTTTGCTAGTATCAAAATGTTTAATAAAATCTATTAAGGAATATATAAACTAAACACAAAAAAAGGTCTCCCAAACGATTAAGAGCTTCGCTTATGCTCAGCTCAATAATATTAGTTCACTACACTAAATTTACGTTTAAATTTGTTAAGATTTTTATTATTTGTTCGAAGTTAAATTTAAATGTTACTGAAAAATTCTTTAAATTACGATTATATTATAATAATTACCTGCAACGGTACCCAGATTAGGAAATAGGGATGTTTGGGCCGGACTCTGTGTGGTTCCCGGACCAGGAAGAGAAGATCTCTCTCGAACTGAAAGCAATAATAACACGGGGATCAAGATATATTTGTCAACTACCAGCTGTATGAATTTCATATTTTTTTTTATTTGTAATGTATTTAATACTGACCTCTATGCGAGGGACTGTGGGGTCTCACTGACACAGACGACATCACGGGTTCGTTGATTATTATAACCGCTTCACCCGGCTCTCCACCTACGATTTAAATTAAAGAATAATATACATATAAAAATTATCCGGACACACAGACAGAGAATATAAAAACGCCATAAACGAACCGTTTCTATTACACCCAAATTTTATACATTTTTCACTGTATAATTTTTATTTAAATTGCAACAAATCATTAACTTTATTTACGACTTAACTACTTATTTCTACATATTTTTTAAAATAGAATATGCCTTGGAATAAATAGATGGCGCCACCTATACTGTTAGGTTTTAAACAAAATTCACGCTAGCAAAGTCGCGTCGGTCGGCTAGTATTAAGTCATTTATACTCACTAATATTTAAGCTGATGGTGGGTCCCGTAGAATTCGCTCTCTGGTGGTGATGTTCACGCACAGACGGCGACGCTGATTGAAATTAACATAAAAAAAATCGCAATTAATAAAGTGTATAACTTTACAGATATTTGATCAATGTACAATATATTACCCAAGGGTGACCCCGGTGTCGCTGGAGTACCCCCTAAGGAGGACACGCGGTGGGGGGTGTGACCTGCCAATGTTGTGACTTTATAAACAAATACACACACATATATACATATATATATATATATATATATATATATATATTTGTTGCATGTAACTAAGAAACATCTAAATATATTATAACATTTGACTAAAACCGAGAAATATGATCATACATTTATATAAAATATATATATAAAACTGTGATAGTTTGTTTGTGTATCCGTTTGTCACAATCTCAACATAAAACATGTATAAAATATCAATCTTATGAGTGAGTCCATCCCGTATATTGTATTTGTATATGTATATATGTGTATATATGTATGTGGTATGTGGTATACAGATGGCACCACGTCCTCAATGAAGTACTCACCAGGAGGGCTCGCTGAAAGCTGCGGGGAGGCGCGACCCTCACTGCGACGGGATCCAGACCTGACAGAAAGACATACATAATATTATTATATAAAGATCACTATTACTATGTTAAAGTAAAATTATGAATATTTTTTTGGTTTCGATGCTGTTTTGGTCCAAACATGTTAAGTAATTTTAGAGTTTTTTATATAGTATTAGACCATTAGCTTCATTTATTCGAATTGAATGTTTGAAAATAAAGTATTATACACGTAGAGGCGGTTACAATATACAGGTATACAAAGTGAATCTGTTATCCAATTTAAATTCCAAAAATCGATTGTAGGAAAATTTTCGATAAAAATTCAACAATTTAATTTTTTTTAAAAGTGGTCTAATTAAAAAGAAGATTTAAAATTAATAATGGGTGTTGCCGCCTCGGGCTCCAATGACTTCTTGGAGCCGGTTTGGCATTCCATCCATGATATCTTGGATATCCGATTGGGGGATACTGTGCATCTCCTCTACCACAGCCGTCTGCAGCTCTCCTAGTGTCGTAGGTGCTGCTACTCTTCCTCGGACACGTCTTTAGAGGTGGTCCCAAATGTGCTCAGTTGGGTTAAGATCGGAAGTGCGTGCCGGCCATGGTAAAACTTGAATCCCAACCTCATTAAGGTACTCTATGACGGACCTTGCGGTATGGCAACGTGCATTATCATGCATTAATCTAAAGTTGTCACCAATGAATTGTGCAAAAGGTATGACATGGTCTTGTAGGACTTTTCCACGTATCTTTGAGCATTTACACTGCCTATATCGAACACAAGGTTAGTACGAGCCTCATAAGAGATACCTCCCCAAACCATTACGGATCCTCCCTTGTAATCCACTGTTTCAGTTATAGCGCATGGAGCAAACCTTTGTGGCGCATGTAGACACGCTGACGTCCATCTGGACCTTTTAAGGCTATTATGCTCTCATCTGAGAACAGTACGTTCTTCCATTCCTCCACAGACCAGGAAATATGCTAATTTTCTCGAGCATTAGCAAGTCTAGCTCTACCGTGTTGTGGGAGCAGTTTTAGGGCACGAGCTGAACGAAAAGCCCTCAGATTCCTTTTTGCCATTCAACCTAATTGTTCGTTCACTTACACTGACATTTTACGCCTCAAAAAGATACGAACTTCAATAACCGTACTAAAGCGATTTCTCAACACGTTCCTGACAACGAAGCGGTCATCTCTAGCTGAAGTGCATCGATGTCGGCCTTGACCTGGTCTGCGCGTGTATGAGCCTGTGTCCCGAAATCGTCTGATGGCATCCCGTACCGTAGTTCGAGGTACACCGAGTGTACGGAGGATGCGAAGTTCGCTGTACCCAGCGTCAGCTAAAGCCACTGCCCTAGCTGCACTAGTTGCATCGAGTGGCATTTTTTTACAGTTAAAACAATAAGCGAACACTGGAAACTTAAATTAAACAATATTCACACACTATGGTAGAAAATAACTGGCAATGTTAACACGGGAACACAACGGCAGCAATGTCAAATAACGACTACATTCCAAAAACCTGCCGGTGACACGAAATTAAGAAACGAATTAAGGGCATAAGTGTTTAATTTATTGCTAGAGTACCCACTTTATAAAAAAAAACCGTTGTTAAACCGTAATAAACGTAAACAAACATGGCGACGAATGATAAACATGGGCGGTTAAATGTGACTGTGAGTGTATTTTGAACTGAAAACTAATTTCCTTATAATATTGTCACCGACTGTCTTACGACAGTAGCAACTATGGGGGTCATTAATATTATCTTATTAAAAGAAATCATTAATATAATAATTATTAGATTGAAATATATATATACATTTGTTCTTCTAAGACATTCACATCTCAAATTCGTCATCAATTTTAAAATTCTTAAATTACCAGCCCTTAATAATGAAATAATGTATAAATTATATTTTTGACGACTGATTTGGGATGCAGTAACCGGTAAATTAATATTTTTGGAAATAGTTTTAAGAACTTTGTATACCAAAAACATTACCAAATAAACATGACTATGAATATAAAAATATATTTCCTTATAATATCAGATCTTTCATTTGAACTTTTACTATAAAACGACGTATACGCATTTTTTTTTGTTCATTCGTTACTGAAATATCAGTCTTGACAGACAAACAGACGGTTTTTAAACAACAACAACATTAATTTAATAATTTGGACCACTCGAAGATAGCGTAGTAACGTAACATTTACCTATAAAATTTGTAGTATATGTAACTGTAGAATATTAATCTAAAAAAAGAAAAAGAAGACCACTAGACTATCACTAAAGCACAACGATCTTTGTTATTCTTAGTAAAAATATTCTGAACCTTTGGTTACTTATTGTATTGATATCATATATATTTATTGTATATTCTTTAAAAACATATACTAAAAATAAATTAGTTATTACTAATATTAATAAATAATTATTTTACCTGAACTGTGATCGTCTAGGAGTAATGGGCGACCCCTCGCTGATCTGTCCGAAGTGAGCCGACTGTCCGTTCACCTGAAATGTATTAAAATTTATTCAGACATTAGAGATGTAACACGTGTGGTGATGTTGTGTGTACACAACACGTATTGATGTGTGTGCGTGTGCGTGTGCGTGTGCCTGTGCGGGTGTGTGTGTGTGTGTGTACTGACGCGGCAGGTGTCCAGTCTCTTCCGGGGAGGGTCCGCGGGGGCGGCGGGGGAGGGAGGCGCCGGGGGGCGCGGCTCGTCGTCCCTCGCCGGCCGCCGCCGCTTCCGCTCCAGCAGGAGGAAGTAGATCACCTTCTCGGTGTTGTGGCTGGAATGTACAATAAGTATATGTACTTATTTGTTCACATTATTCACTAACGTCTTACGAAATATAGCGATAGATTGTAGTGGATAAATTAGTTTTGAAACGATTTCTTTAAACAAAAACTGTAAGATTTTATTATGCATCCACAGTATAGCCCTGATCTTGCACCCTCAGATTTCCATGTATTTCGGTCCCTCAACACTGACTTTGATCCTTTAAAACTTTTAAAAATGTTGCTACGAAATGCGGCTGAAACACTAACGTTGTGTTTAATAAGAATCTACACAAAATTGAGGGATAACAAACCGCTTGTGTTTATTTGGTCGTAACTCGTGTGTGGCAATACACATTTACACATAATAATAATATCTCAAATCAGAATGCAACATTTTTTCTATGAATTTATTTATTTAAATATATATAAACAATACGGAGATGGTGACAGATCTCCAGGATCTCCAGGTCGCAGGATTGGGTTGTTGATTTCTTTTTAATCTATATATATGATATAAAAAAAAATAATCCTATTCAAATATCGCCTATATTTGGGATAAAATATTTTTATAAACATAAAAAACGTAAATAAATTTACAACCCAGTGATCCAAAGATCGATAATTACTTAAAATAATTACGCAAAATCAATCCTAAGTGTTCAAAGTGCATTTAATATTCACTGTTTATATATATATATGTACATGTTTTTATAGTTCGCATCTTTTAAAAATCGTTAAATTATATACTAGATCATAAAATATCGAAAAAAATTCTAAAACAGTTAGTTTTTTCACATAATGTAGTATCATATTAAAATTATTAAATTGTATTCTTTATGTTTTTTTTAAACAAATATCTTGGAAGCAATATACTTTCCACAATATTTGTGCTGAGCCGCATCCGCGTTACGATGTGCTATACGAGTGCCTATACCAGTAAGACTCTTACTTCCGCGTGTAGGAGCCGCATTGATGTAGTTACAAAGTTTTATAGGCCACAGTCATTGTTAAGAATTCTTTAGGTAGTGTAAGGTTAACAACAGAAGAGGATTGTCAAAAATTGTTATTTAATGAGGTCTCATGTCTCTCACTACCTTCAAGATTGCAATTTACCAAACAAAATGGTACATACATATAATATGTTATAATTAAATATAAAGAAGTTTTGTAATAATTTGATTTGCTAAATTAAATATGAAAAAACTTTTTCCTCAACTCAAAATATTTTTAACAATTACTTTCCAAAGACCTACCCTTTAAAACCACGCATCTATTATAATCTGATGTATTACTTAAATCCAAGAAGGCACAGCACAGGTAACAATTTGAATTTCATAATATTTTATGAAATGTCAACACTTGTAAACTCAGGACTTTTATCTGTTATGTAAAAAATATACATATTAAAATCTACTTACTGCGGACTTAATAAGTCCTGTATAAGTTTGTCCCTATGTTTGAAACATCCTAAACTGCATATAGCCTGCAACACATCCGGGTCTATGGACTCGGCAGACGGCAGCACTCTGGTCTGGACCACTTCCATCATTGGGAGCTCCTGTTCCAGCTCTCCCCTCCCTCCCGCTGTGACCCATGGATGACGGGTAATTTCTGCTAACTGAAATAATCAATTTGAACTTAGTTATATTAAATTAATGACAAATATTGAGGTATAATTTTTCGTGTTTTAATTAATTTTAATTTCATCGCTCTCATGGGTAGAGATCTCTGTTTAGAGATAAACTCATCCAATGTTTTACATGTTGCTGAATATTACTAAATCTGGTATGTAAATAAATAAATATTTTCTTAATAGAAATGCAATTTTTAAGGCTTTAATAATTGAAGTAATTTATTTTTATTTAATTTAACCTCTATTTGAATCTGTTTAGTAACTATATTCGTCATGAATGTCGTATTCGTCATATGTTCACATTAAGTGACTTTAAAAATAAAACGAATGAAATCAAACACTTTATACTAAAATAAAGTAATCCATTTGATCCAATATTCCAATCGCACCATTTACTCTGAGACTGTCCCCCACATCTCATGATCAGATAGATAAACGTGCTGTGCGAAAAGATCACAACAATTAAAAAGTTTAAACATGTTTGGGTAACCACTACTTACAGTCATTCTTTTCTCGGGATTTACTTCAATCATTCCTCGGAGAAGCTGTTGACAGTCCGGCGGGACAAAATGTGGTACATGGAAGACCCCTCGTTTCACCTACAAAGTATGCATATTTATCGTAAGACATTTTGGTCTCGTGAAGAATTATTAAAATTACAATTCTGAGACAATAACAGTTAATAAAGAAAAATAATGTTTATTGGACTACGTTATAGAAGTAACTTAAATATGCGTAAATAACACAACTTTCTTAATTTACCTTTTCGAGAAGTTGCCGCAGATTATCGTCATCGAAGGGCAAAGCGCCAACCAGTAGCGCGTAAAGAATTACACCACACGACCACACATCGGCGCGTCTTCCATCGTATTTTTCACCCTATAAACATTTAATTTATAAGCATCCATCACGAGTCTCAACATTTAATAATTTGATTCGATGAAGTGACAATGGTATAATTGATAGATTTGTTTACAAATATTACAAAAACTTGTTTCTTTTTTAGTAGAAATAGCGTTTTATTTTGTTTTTGAAAAAATTTTAATAAAAGATGTTATGAAATCCTACTTTTTAAAATTTTTATTTAATAAAGAAAAAAGTACAGACGTCATAATTATTTTCAATATACGTATATTATAAAAAGAATAATAAATTGAAAATGAAACCGTAAACAAAACGCTATTTTATTCAAGTGTCTGTTTTGACATTTTTACAATTTATTATTTAATAATTATGCATATTTAAGTATGTTTTGTCTCTATAGATGAATGAGTTTTTTATAATGAATTAATACACTTTTCATTACAATTTAATAATATTAAAGTTTCCATTTTGAATTTAATGAGTATATTGTATGGCAACTCTGAAACTCTGGGTCAATGTCAAATGTATTACAATAATTAAAAGCCGACTGATTTCAAACGTTCACATCTGTCAACGGTTTTTATTTAAAACAGAAAAGTGCTATATGATTTGTGTGCATTAGAAAGAGATCAAAGATATTTAGTTTATTACGAGAGGATACCATATTAGTTTGGTTATAAATTTCTGTATCGAGCGACGGTTGCTTTGATTCCGCTTAACCGTTAAAAATATATTCTTTAAAGTAAAGTGTTAATATTTGTAAATTTGTGAAAATGAAGTCCGCAAAATCTAAACAGAGACTTAACGATATTCGGACGCCGGCTAGAAGTAAGCAGAACTTATATCAAGGAGAAAGAGATCCTGTACAAGTATATTGCCGATTACGCCCAATGCAAAGAGAATCGGACATTTCGTGTATTAAAATATTATCACCAACTACTGTTTTAATGACACCACCCTCAACAGCCATAAGTTACAGGAATGAAGGTAATAAAACAATGTCGTATACATTTAAAGAAGTTTTCCCGCCAGAGGCCAACCAGCAAGAAGTTTTTGATAAGTTAGCTTTGCCCTTGGTTGAAGGGTTGATTAGAGGTAAAAATGGTTTATTATTTACATACGGTGTAACCGGAAGCGGAAAAACGTTTACCATGACAGGGGAAGCGAACAATTGCGGCATTTTACCCCGATGTCTAAATATCATATTTAAAACAATTAACGAATTACAAGCTCATAAATATATATTTAAACCCGATAAAATGAATATGTTTGATATTCAAAACGAAGCCGAAGCTATGTTGGAAAGGCAGCAGGAATTACACAAGTTCAAGAGCAACAGAAAAAATAACTCAAACCCTGATCTGGCAATGTCCGAGTCTGATGTTTCAAAAATAGCTGGTGTTAATGAAGATAATCAATATGCAGTATTTGTTACATATGTAGAAATTTATAATAACAGTGTATTTGATTTGCTTGAAGATGGGCCTAATATAAATAAAAACTTACCTGTTAAAATCATTAGAGAAGATGCAGCTCATAACATGTATGTACATGGAGTGACTGAAATTGAAATTAAGTCTGCTGAGGATGCATTTGATGCTTTTTACTTGGGTTTGAAACGGAAACGGATGGCTCATACAACTCTTAATGCAGAGTCAAGTAGAAGTCACTCAGTTTTCACAATCAGACTGGTGCAGGCACCGGTGGATGAAATGGGAGAAGCCGTGATACCAAATAAAAAGTTCTTATCAATTAGTCAGTTAAGTCTTGTTGATTTAGCTGGAAGTGAAAGGACTAATAGAACTAAAAATACTGGCCAAAGGCTAAGAGAAGCAGGGAACATTAACAAGTCATTAATGACTTTGAGAACTTGTTTGGAAGCTCTAAGAGAAAACCAGATAAATAATACAAATAATATGGTGCCCTACAGGGAATCTAAAATAACACATTTATTCAAGAATTTCTTTGAAGGTGAAGGGCAAGTTAGAATGGTTGTTTGTGCTAATCCAAGGGCAGAAGATTATGATGAAACATTGCAAGTTATGAGGTTTGCCGAAGTGGCAGCTGAAGTTGAAGTTGCTAAGCCACAAATTAATGATGTTGCAGCCTCTATTGGCTTAATGTCTGGGCGTCGTAAAGCTAACAGACTTTTTAACGCGGCTAGGGACAATATTATGAGACCCGAAGCTAAAGAACTAGAACTAGATTTGGGACTGGTTTATAGTCTTGGTCCGGACTTCCCTAGTCTGGAATTAAATAGTTCACAAGCATCCCATATTATAAAAGAGTTAATGGCTCATTTAGAAATGAGAATAAGTCGTCGAGAGACACTAAAGAGGAGTAAGGCAATTAAGGATGAAAAACTAAGATCAGCTATGTTAGATTTAGTTAATAAGTCTTTAGAAGTCAGAAGCGAGAACTCTTCTTTGCGAGCTCAACTAGCAGCAGCAGAGCGCCGAGTCAGAGCTCTTGAAGAAAGATTGACTACTACAGAAAATGCTTCCCTTTCGCATCAACGAAAACTAGCCGAAATGACTGACTACACTTCAGCATTGAAACGAGATTTGCAAGAAAAGGAACTACTTCTTAGCCAAAATAAATTGGATAAAGAAAAGCAGAAGAAGCTTCTAGAAAGAAAATATCACAATAAAATCGCTGCAGAGCATGAGAAAGCGAAAGAAATTAATTCCGAGAAAGAGAGACTGCGAAACGCGAATGAGGAAAAGGAAAATAGACTACGAATAATTGCTAATGCTTTAAATGCTGAGCGTGGCGATAATATCGATAATGTTCCTAAATTAACAGGAGACATGGCTGCACAGACTAGCGTAAGAGATTTCACACCAGGATCTACACCAAGGGCACTACCAGCTCATCTCCTAACTCCGTTTAGTTCAATGCCACAGACTAGAGAATCGAGAGACACACCGGCATCATCATCTCGCCGTGGTGTCGCCATCGCCAACCCACGCCATCGCCGATCCCTATCTGCAGATGGCAAAGGGTGGGTGGAACATGCACCCAGGAAAATAGTCCCAATGGGCACAGTATTAAAACCGAACATAGCAAACAGCAAATATGTAAACAAACTAACGAATGTAAAGGATATTGCTAACACAAAATCATCCAAATACTGCCTTATTTCTCAAGAACAGGACACAGATGGCGAATTGGAAACTAAACTTTACAAGGGAGACATAGTTCCTACCTGTGGGGGGGGAGCCCAAGTTATATTTAACGATGTGGAAATGTTGAAGCAGTTTTCTCCAACTCGAGACCGTGATTCATCTCGGAGGACATCCGGCAATACCTGTGCTCGTCACTCTGGGAAACGTCGTGATACAGGATGTTCCCCTCCCCAAACCCCCTCAAATACCAGCAAGAAACAGAGGGTGGATGATGATTGAATAAGTTTATTGATTTATTGCCGGAAGTCTAAAATCGGCGGCCATTGAGACTGATGACATTTTTAAATTAATATGTCCTCTTTCTCGATAAAGTCTGAATGGATTTGCGCCTTTCACTATTATTTAAGCTGTGACATTAATACTTACATGATATACCTCATATGTTAAATAGACATTTGAAATGGTTTAAGTTGCTCAAATAATTATTTTATTACTAAACTTTTCTAAACAATTCCTGTGATTGAAATAACGACAGTACTTAAAACAAAAACATAAAACTATCTTTATAATACTAAACAATATTCACTTATACATGTGTAAAGGAAAGTCAAAAAATTTACAGCTTGTAAATTTTTGACATTTAATTTAATATAAAGTACTTAATTAGTTTGCTTAATTATAATTTTGTATATTTTTTAGTTAATATTAGTTTCTATTTTGTATTTTGAACATTGTAACATTTTTGGTAATATATTAAATGTCTCTGGGTTAATATTTTTATTTATTTCAATTTCATCTATTTTTAGCTAACTATATTAAATACTTTTCACACTGATGCAGACCTTATTACAGAATAACTATTTTAACCGTTAACTATTCATATAAATAAAATGAATATTTTTTTGAGCTAATCTTATATGGAGATTATTGTTGTAGATGTAGTATAAAACAAATATATATTTTAAAATTACATATATTTCACAATTGATTAAATGGGTAATTATATTTATAAAACTGAATCCAACTTCATAGTTATGTATTGGACATACTTTTGTCTTGTGCTCAAATACAAAATAACATTACCAATACAAGCAGGATTTAAAGCAGCTTTCTGCTACCTTCGAAGTTTTTAGACAAACTGGAAAAACATCTGATTTCATATTTATGTATACACATTAATAATTACCCGTATGACTTCTGGGCATGCGTAGTGAGGGCTACCACACGAGGTTTCCAGCAGTGAGCCGGCCGGTTGGAGTGAAGCCATTCCAAAGTCGGCTATCTTAATGTTGTTTCTTTCATCCAGCAAGAGATTCTCTGGCTTCAAGTCACGGTGGCTGAAGAAAACAGTATAATAGGTAAAATCTCTGAATAATTTTGTTGATTATTGTACATTAGACTTCACAGATTTAAAGGTCGTAGACGCTAGAGCAGAACTGACAAAATTAATGGTTATTCTTATAAATCATTCATTATTTATTTCTACTCAAGTATGTTAGAAGAAGGGTTATATTTTTCGGGTATCTGTATGTATATTTCTTTGGTAGCCTAAACGGCTTGATGGATGTAGATTGAACGTTGGCGTTAGATTCGTCTTAATTATGAGAATGGCACTCGAAGTATAAAAATTTTCCTTGCGGTCGGTTTTTTATGGTTCCGTAGTCCATTAACAACCCTTAAAGATTCGCCATGTCCGTCCTTCTGTCCGCAGGCTAGCTAACAGTAGTAGTATTCTAGTACTAAGTACTAGAATGCTGGTATTTGGCATGAACATACATATAATGTTTACCACGCCGGCAAAGTGGTAAAATAAAGTTTTTAAAATATTTTTTTTAGGGTAACTCACTCCTCTCTACGTATAGTGGGGATGTATTTTTTTTTCGAGTACCATATAACATGGCGTGACGTCGTCAGATAGGTCTTTATATTAGGTCTCTTTGTAGATTTACTACAACCATTTTTCGATTAAGAATTTCGTTTGTGAATTATTAATTAAGCTCTAAAGTGTACATTACTGTTAGATTCAAATTACTGATTTTCAATCTTCATTACCATGGCTTACTACACGCGGTACTCAGATAGTTTTTTTTTTTTGTGATGTTAAGATTTATAACTCTTTATCAGCTACCATTATCCTAGTTGCGCCCGATTTAAGTTATAAAGCCTCTGCCAAAACCGTTAATATTTAACTTTCAAGCCATCTGATGACTTAAAACTTGGGGGGCAACTACGGAAACTTAAATTGCGCTTGCAAGCGGTTGACACGAACTTGACCAGTTTTTTTCAAATATTACGTAGTTTCATCCCTACTTTTTTACATTAAGGCTATCAGAACTAATATTGCCTACAGTACTATCGATATAAAGTGACAGTACAGTAGCTATTTAATAACTTCATACCATTGCAAGTAGTCATTATAATGTTCTTTATTTTACAACGGTTTTTATATTACGTAATAATTTTTAAGTTTAAAAAAAAAATATAGGCATACCGTAAAATATTTCATGTGAAAAATCCTCATGAAAATAGTCTGAGAGAATACTGTTTCTTCAGATTAGTTTTATAATTGAAATATTTACTGAGGCAGGTCAGACAATATTGTAATTTTATCCTTATACGTACGTTATTATTTAGAATGAAGAGAACAAGTCGCTAACAAAAGCAAGTATATACTCGTATATGTAAAGTAATAAAGTGTGTTTTGAAATAATAAAAAATAATCTCACCATATAGAATGACTGTGACAAAAATCCAAAGCTGATATAATTTGTCTGAAAAAGCGTCTCGCTTCCTTGGGCGTAAGTCGGCCTTTCTTCACCAAATAGTCGAAGAGCTCGCCACCGCTCACGTGTTCTAATACTAAATACCTAGAAGTAGTGTAAGATTTAGATTAAAATTATCGTTACATAATAATAATGTTTGGGTAAAAATATATGCAAGACATTAAGAATCATAGCAATTAATAAAATAACTAAGATATAAGCCTTGGGATATGTTTTTTAATTCCAAATATTATTTTTATTTTATTTTTAAACAATCGTGGCGCTTGTAATATTTCTTTGACGGTGTTCTATACAATTGATTTAAACAAATATATATTTTAAAGTTCAATACTTACAAATATTTCTTATTTTCATAGACATCAGACAATCCTAGAACGTGTGGGTGTTCTATTAACTTCATTATAGCTATTTCTCGCTCGACCTGTATTAAAAATAATTCATTTTGATTTTGTATAGCTATCAAAGCTAGCAACTCTAATTAGACTTTCCATAGATCAGAAGCTATCAGAATACCATTAAATATTATAGTTGTCTCTGCTTTTGAAATTTATTCTATGGTATAGACTTTATTTTTTATCACCTTACCTTCATTAAAACGGATTCGCTAAGTTTCTCCCTGTTTATGATTTTGATTGCCACCTTCTTCCCCGTTACACAGTGGACTCCCAGTTTAACAAGACCTGCAATAAATACAGAATTACATTATTATTCTTATCAAAGTTTCGATAAAAATACAACCTACAGATTAAACAAATAGATAAGTATAAGTAGGTTATGTTGACCCGTAGTCGTTCGTGTCCCGTGACAATTAAACTGTTGGTAAATGAGAATCTTAGATAAGAATACTTTTTTTATTTCGTATTTCCTCTACTTAGAGTCAGAAAAGTCAGGATTTTTTGGTATTGGACGAAAAGAATTGAGTTCTACTTATATTAGTGGTTCTGAGATCAAGGAGTGGTATTGGATTTTGAACCTATAATTCAACTGTTATGTTTGAAATAGGTATTGCTAGTCACAATAGAGCAGTTAATATAGTTAAGTTACGACTTGATAAGGATAGTACCTACAGTTATTACAGAAGATAAATATAAAGTAAATTATAAAACAATTCGTATGCGGTAAACTGAGACAATATGGATAGAAGCCTAAACCTTATTGCGTAAATATTCGTTTTGTAGAAGAACGCCATGCCCTTAGTTAGTATTGTACTGCAGTAACATAGTAATAAACTCCATTCATAATATTTATTGCCTAGGACGCAATTGAAATGTGTGTCTTTCGGCATTCATTGGACTTCTGCTGAAGAAGCCTTGCATGCCCGGCATATACAGCATTACCAGTGCGTCATCTACATAATAAATGTCATTGGAGAAATCACATTGGTAACGGACGCTAAAGCATATACAACTTTTTACATCTGTTCTGATCCAACTACAGTATGGCTTACTAGCAAATGAATCCTTTTTTGTGAGCTGATGGCATAAGTGGAATCGATCAATGTGTGAAGATCTCTCTTCTTCTTCTTCATTCATCTAAAGGGCATGACGTGCTTATCAGGCACGGAAACTCAACTCAGCGTGCAAAAACGACAGACGAAGTTTCTGAATCCAACATCTCGGGTGTTGGGCAAATTTATTTACATAGATATATATCGATCTTAGTAATAATAAAAAAATATTATACTATGTTATGTTTATTATGTTTATTATTTTTTTACATATTTTTCAAGTTCTAGTGAACCACCTTACATCATTTTATTATATATATTTTATAATAATATACAAAATATCATCATAATATATAAAAAAGGGTAAGTAACACTAGACAAACTAAAAGACAGGACTGAGCTTAAATCAAATTATGCCTGTAAATTTTGTGAACTAAGTATTATAAATATTTTGTGGAGGCAGCTAAAAAGCTAATCGAAAACATTATATTGACAGAGAGCCAAAATAATAACTAGCCTACCCGATGAACTCACCATTCCGATAATTTGGACTATATTGTACAAAAATAGGCGAAGCTCAAAATGTAAAAAGGAATCTAATATAAGTTAATACAAAACATTAATTTCCAGTAATTCATTATTTTAAATTACTGTCCAATTATATAACATTACCCTAGCTTATAAAAATTCATTTATCCCACCAGTCTGTAACAATGACACCAAAGACGAGGTTAGTAATTAAATACCAATCTCAGTATTGACTTCGATATCTAAAGTTTTAGAACAAGTGCTACACAAACTGCTAAACAAGGGAAATGGACTGAGGTTGTAGTATAATCTAACCCTACCCATAATTTAACATATTCACCGTGGTAAAAAATGTTTGTCGATTTTTCTCCATTTTAAAAGGGCTTTTGATAACGTCTCGTTTCCTATTTTATACATAAGCTAAAGTTGATAGGAATACAAGACATCCCTTGAGAGCTTTTTAAAATTATATATCAAATAATAAGTTCAGATTTTAAAGCAACTATGCAGATATTTCGTTTGGTGTTCTATAAGGCAATGTAATTGGGCCCACATTGTTTCTAATTTGCATTAACTGTTTATATTGCAGATTGAAAGTGCCCTAATCTTCTTATATTTCAAAAAGGTATTTCTTATAAGACATATATTTGAGCCCTGGGTGGAATCACGGGACTCAATTCTCTCAAGGCCTCGCGAAGTATAAATATAATGGGCCTCGATATTTCGAGTGATTGTCAGTTTCATACTTTTCCAGAGAGCAAAGCCAATTGACCTCAATGAAATTGGGAGTGAAGAGTGAGTGTGCGTCATTTATCGCATTTACAGCGGAGTGTGTTCCGAAGAGCTATTTAATCTGATGCCTGCCTCTGATTGTCATCACCGCACAGCATGTCATCGCCTGTAATACCATCTATACCACCTGGATGCGTAGCGTTTTCCTACTGTGCGGTTTTTCTTCTACATACCACTAAGATGTTGAATGAACGACCTTCGGCATACGACGATACGACATAACAGGCTCGCAACGCTGTTACGATTCCCCAGATATTACAAAAGTTCGTAAGCGGCAGTGATCATTTGTCATCACCCATACGCTCGTTTGCGCTCCTCTATAGTAGAAAAAAGATCAAAAAGTCCACACGGTTAATGAAATAACTCTAAATCTGTTGCTTTTGGCCTAAAGATGGCTGTCACACCAGGATCTAATCCCTTTTTAAATATAATTTATATTAATGACTTGCCCTGTTTCATAAACTGTCTATGTGACATTGTGATGCTGATGATAGCTCGCTTATATTTAAAGAAAGTAGTAGACTAATAATGACGAAGTAAATAGTGGTATATCACGTGTTCTTCGTTAATTCAAAATTAAAAATTTGGTCTTAAATGCTAAGTAAACTAAATGCATTTTACAAAGAACAACCGTGTTATTATAACTTAAATGCTTGGGAGAGATTTTAAAAGAAATTGGTATTTTTACGATCGCTTCTCCATAGATACTTAAAAACATATTATTTAGACACCAAAATTTGAATACTTATATAAAAAACAATGGCACACACGCGATAAATACAAGATATATAAAATGAACTTCTAACGCCTTGATTTGATCTTCAAAAAGTTTACAAATCCATCTCGGGCTTCAGTGCACACTCATGCATACATAATAAAGTTCCACAAGATATCTTAGACCTTTATTTTCTTAGTTTTAAATCTAGAATTTTAATTTTATACTATAATAACATTTATTTAATCATATTAACAGTTATTAAAGCATTCGAGAGTTCTTAGTTGATCGAAATGTGTAAGTTAGGTTGTTGACTCATTTTTCATTGTTAATATTGTAATCTGTTCAGCTAATCTGAGAAGAGCAGCATTCCGAGACGGTGGTAACTTGCTCGCGGATTGACTACACTGACCTTTTCAATGTAATAATTGACTATTTAAAGTAAATGTAAATGTCTACTTGAATAAAGATATTTTGAATTTAATTAAAATTGTGCACCACAGGTAAAGCCTCTGTTTCAAGTTATCATGTTTATGTAAATGTAATAGCGGACAATTAATTGTTATTAACAGAAAATTTACAGGACATTTATTTGTTTTGAAGTTTGAAGTTTTTTTTATGAAAAAATTACAAATTACAAAATAAACTTAGTCAGCTTAAGGTATTGTAAATAAAATATTCATTAACGGTCGGGACCAGTACAAGACAGACAGAAGAAAATAAATCGATAGATCGATCTAAAAGCTTTTTTGTTTTTAAGACTATATGTTCGTATGCTTTGCATTATTAATTGAGCGAAGCGAACTTAGTGAGCGGAGCGTTCTACTGGAGACTTTTTCACATTCTTTGTCCCGAATTGGCTCGAAAACTTCTTGACGGAAAATTATGAAATTTTGCAATCAAAAAGGCACACATTAGGTGATAGTTTAAAAAAATTTTTTTTTTTTAATTGTCGCAAAAAAATATAATTCAAAAATGTCATGTCAAAAACTGATATTCCATTGAAGTCAATGGGAAACGATGAGTCATTACACTGGGCACGCTTCGCTCAATATGCAAACGGCAACCGAGATTTCGCGAGCGCAGCGAGTTGAAATTTAGGGTCTGTTGGCGCCCCTACTATATAATATTATTAAATTACTTCATATTTAAATTTCTAGGAAAGGAACTAAAAACTAAAGCAAAAAGAAATGAAATAGAATTTATAAATAATATTATTTACGAAAAAAACAGCAATATTATTTTTTTTGTAGTAATATCACTTTTTTCAATACTTATTGTTTTTAACATTATACCAGACTTATTTGTACTTTCATTAGAGAAAAATATTAACATTGTATTAATAGAATTTTCGAAGTAGCGATGAAGTTTTCAAATTGAGTTATGAAAAACTGAATTACAATTACTATTACAAAACGATCGAGTTACAATCTGTTCTGAGAAAACGTATAATTACAAGCGGCTGTTATTTCATTCTCAAATAATTTTATATATGGACTCCTATACTACTTTATACTCCAGTATTTCTATAAGTATATAAATGCTCCTAAACCAAGATGAATTAAAAAAAATATAACAATTTATTATAAAAGAATAAAACTTTAAAATGTTGTAACAACTCAAGTCGATATTAATTACGAGAAAAATACGAACTCATATTTCAAAGCGCCTTATTTGTCAGTAAGACGATCATCGTTAGTTCTGATTGACATACAAACCAATATGACATCCATTTTGAGCAGGTAATACAATTTATTTTATATGTACCTACCTATAATTGTATTTTTAACTAGCTTTACGGTCTAAGCTCACGTTATTATAATAGTTATTTCCGGGTAATTAAAAATGTCCAATTTATAGGCTAAATGTAAAACGATTTGTCATTGTAGTGGGCCGGTAAAAAAATTAGTTTTAAATTTTGCCACGTATAGAAATTTGCCACTGTAGCTTTTGATTTCTTATTATATTCGAGCTTAGACTCAGCTAGCTATAGAATATTGTCTAACGGGAACTTCTGGGGTACATAACACACCCATGGGCCAAGTCCGTATAATGTTGTCAGTCTGGCTATTGCGATAGCCCTTCCTGCCTTCACATGGTCATTTGCCTTTTTTTATTATAAAAAAAATATATAATTTAGTATGTTTATTATTTGAACAGTTATAGTTATTTAATATACGAGTATTATATTCGTATTGTTTTTTGTTCTATACTTACCAAATAATAAATTTCTTTTCAAAAATTTGTAAAAAAAACCTTATATATCTAATTTAATTTTACTTATTTATGAAAAGATCTATTGTTTTATGTCTAGTTCGGTATATGTATGTATTAATAATGTACTTTTAATTTTATGTATAAATCCAACTTTACCTTTAACTTTAACAACTTTAACTTTACTTTAATCCATTTTTACCCTTAAATATTTAATTCAGGATCCGCACTTCCGTATCAGTATACGATCTTACAATTTATCGTTTCAGTAGTTTTTATATCATAGAATTTGTTACATCTATTTATTTTATTTTAGCATCTTCCTACTTCTTATCACGAGGGTATTCTCAATACCTACAGAATATTCAGCTTCTATACAAGCAATGCCGCCCAACGTTTCTGTTCAACCCATAAGTGAGAAACAGATGGACGGAACTACCTTTAGTGCAAGTAAGTAATTGCAACAAAATGTTTAATATAATATTTAATGTAGTACAATTCATACTTCTTACTAAAGGAAAGAAATAGAAGATTTGCTTTTAATTATACTTGAAGTATGCTCCAAATGTTTGTCTTTGTTTTCCACGAAGTCTTCGTGGGAGATATAAACTTTTGCTTAAGCTATTCTTAGAATTTTATTCTACATAGATCTGTTATTTTTTAACTTCTTCAAGGGATATACCGCTGTGCTCTGCCATATGTATATATGAAGAATATAATTGGGATATGAAAAACGATAATGCCGTCAAAATTATTTATTTTACATAAATAAAAGATTTTGAATTTGTAGGCGCCGGTAACCAAATGTCAGGTGGATGGATCGTGGGTTCTTCATATCGATTATATTTCTTTTGGACTGATAAAACATGCTAGGTTATTGCTGAATATTATTTATTATAGATACATTATGTATGTATATTACCAGTCATCATGTAATTACATTATTTCATAAAACAAATATCGTCATTGAATAACGCGCGACCTACATTGCAACCTACATCGCGACCGGAATGGTCAATGGCTTGTCAGTTGTGACATAACGTCGGAACTTGTCAGGCGGCCATTTTAGTTATTATATAAGTGTCTCTTGTGTTTGGGGAATTGTTTTTATGTATGACTTGTATTTGATTATTTATATGAGGCTCAGAAATTGTATAGAAATATATTATCTTACTTTAATAAATATTTAAAAGTAAAGACAAAAATAACTTGAAAAAAGCTACAATCCTGAAGGATAATCAGGATTGAACCGCACTTAAGAGTAAGACAAAAATATATATGTATTATTGACTGCCGAGAAATAAATATTTATTTTATACAATTTTCATGTAAACAATCACTACTTAATTGTATATAAAATACAAATAATTATGACATGAATTATGATATTAAACAAATTATGAACAGTGATAGTGGCGGTATTTTAAATTATTTCTAAAACAAAAATATTGTGTATAATTTACACATGGGATTTGTTAAAACTGCGGTATGTCGTTTGTTTCTGTGGTCATGTGAGGGTGATTTGAATAAATTTAATGCCTGATTGTATATCCGTTTTGTTTTATGTTTTTTTTTAATTAGGCTTGGCAGTGACATAGGCTAGACCGATTTTTTTTTATAATTTTAGTTTCACTCTTGTCCATCTGAGTCCTAATATTGCAACCCGACCTAACTATAAGCTTATTAGAACCGCATCTCTTTCCATTCTCCGAAATATTTCTATAGCAAACTTCTCTAGTACAGGGTTTTTAGTCAATATTACCTTTCTATAGATAGTAGTTTCAAGAAATTCTAAATGCAGATTTCCTTAGATGCATACAGATTCTGCAGGGTTGCTAAGCCTCTTTTTGTGTAGGTGGCTTAAAAATTACAGAACTCTCAAGCATATTTCTATCTAATTTAACCATATTATTATGTACACTTTTCTTTCACAGCTATTTGCAGCTGGTTGTAACCACATTTACGGGCTGATGCCAAGTAAATGCAGCGTTCTGATGTCCGATGTCGGCTGTTAGGTTCTAATTATAATTAATTTGTTGTTTCCGTGTCAATGTCATTTACTAACTTTTTGAATTTTCGCACTATTCTATAGGCGTTTAAGATGACGGCTTTTTTTAGCTTTATATAAATGGAATCTCTTAACTATTAATTTAAGGCTGCGATATAAATGTTTTGGAATGACTCCTGACTATTGGTACCCCGTATACCTTTTTTGTGTCCATCTTCATTCAATTCTGTGTATTTGCTAATTCCTTCTGTTATTGTTTTCTGCAAATTATGAGTGTTAGGAATTACGATAACTATTAGGTAAGTAATCTGATGTTTTATTGTCTCATAAAGTTATATCTAGTCTTATTATAGTGCGCTGTTTAATCGGTAAGTCTGAAATAATATAGTTTGTATAAATCGTTTTCTAGAATGCTTTAAGGTGTGTCTTTGTAATAAGGTGCACGGGTGTCGTATGAGTTTATGGTTCAGAGTTAATGTTTGTTGAATGATTTTTGTTCCCTGATTATGCTTGTGAATGCAGACAGTTTTGTGTTGGATGATTTCTAATTGTTGTTTGAAGGACGAGTGACAATTCCTTTATATTTCGTCAGGAATTCATTAAAATGATTTTCGAATTGCTATATATCACTAGGACCGAATGTATCTCTTCAGTGTCTAATATTTGTGTACGTTCTGGATGGTAATTATATTGTGTGTTGATGTCGATTGGGTAAGTGTATTGTGTGGAAAATTTAGTTGATTAATGAATGCGTCGACGGGTGTAAATTGTTTACTTGAGACCTTAGTCTATTTGGGAAGAGCTACTGTTTATTGAGAATGTGTTAGTGATTTGGTCGGGCAATGCATTAGTGTTATTTTAACTTTCTTGTATTCCTTTTCCATTGTTTCTCTATCTATTGATAAAATTCTATTGTTACGATATAACTCGTATCTGATCTGCCAGTCTCTGTTCAGAAACTATGTTTGTAGGTCGGAGTAAATATCTATAAATTTATGGTTGAGTTCTTAGCGGTATCCAATATGGTTTTGCTTCCATTATTTAACTGTTTTATAGCAGCGGAGTTTTTTAATTTTGTCACTCCATTTCATCTGCTGCAAAGTTTTCACCAAGGGTGGCTGCGAGGCGCATTTCCTTTCATTTCTTCCCGTCTTGTATGTCTAGTTGTTGTTCTATAGTTGTGTCTATTGGTCTACTGACATCTTGGTTGATCGCCTGTTCAGGTGACGACCACTGGCGGTACTCATGTTGCAAAACCCAGCGTAACCTCCAGACGTGCCCTGGCAATTGGTCCAAGGTAGCGACATTAAAAGTTTTTTCTTATTAATACTCTCCATATTTAATGGTTATCATTGCTAGCATAATTATTATAGTGCGTATATAATGTTGCTCGCCCCTTGCCAGAATCACGTAGTCGGTTTTTGGGTTTTAGTTACGTCGCTCGGGGTGTTCTTTAATCCCTCGAGGAAGCTGTCTAGAAGGTCATCTACCTTAAGTTCGGTAAACAAAGATGATGAGCTTGATGTCCTTAGTCGCCTGGTACGACATCCACGGGCTATTAAGGTGTGGCGCTAATCTACTCTTCTGGCGTCACGTGGCTATATTATTATTATTATATAGAGATAAAATTTATATTTACGATATAAACACGTCCCAATTTCATGTAGCACAAAAATTGGTTAATATTCTTATTACAAAGCAGAGACATAAATTCTCAAAATCAAAATTACATAAGGAAAAGCTATTCTAAAATATTTAACGTCGACGCCATTTCAAGCCCACTCCAGGAATTAGAGCGAAAAAACTTCACATATAATTATTTGTGCTAAAACTGAAACTCTTAATAAATGGGCATATTATGAATTAAAAATTGTGAATATAATGAATAATCAAAAGAAATAAAGTCATATGTTTTTACGGATTTTCCTTTAAATTATAAAGTTATTGAACTCCCAATTTTCGATTCAGTATTTACTAATATCAAAAATGGTTCCCACTGCTTCGCTGCTGCCATGCCATATAGCTGCTCTAGTCTAATCTAGGCAATGGCGTAAAATTTTCAAGGACATTTCAGTTTTTATGGAACCAATAAAGAGATAACGAAAAGAGAAGTTAAAAATGACAGAGATAGAAAAAGAAAGACGAGAAATGTGAGCACAGGACTCAATCGTGTCTGATCGATGTTTCGTGAATGTAACTAAAATGTTTAATATTTCAACTTCAGGTCGTAACGAAATATTCATGTGAAATTTCATTCCGGACAAAAATAGGTATATAAATACTTATTTTTGTCCGGGTACATATGTCTACATATTATAGTAATTCCCTCATATACAAGGATCAGAACAACGGGGCAAACTTTTGCTTAGATTCCTGCTTTTGGAGATCTTATATTATCACATAAATATATTATGTGTTTAAAACTATTTAAAACTGATTTTATTGCAAAACACGTTGTATATCGCAATTAAATATATTTTTACAATTTGACCTTTATACATATTTGAAACAGTAAAAGTACTTTTTTTTTCAGGTCAAGTGTTGTCGAATTCTTTATTTCGATGGGTTTTGGACGAATCTGATAACAAAAGACGCGTTCAGAGATACAGGGACATTTGAAAATAATAATAGCAATACAAATTACGACAAGTATTGACTTCATAAACGCGTATATTATGTTAATTTATAATATTCCTATTTATATCTATAATATATAATAAATAATATTAAAGTTGTTTTAATTTTTATAACCTCATTGTTTTATAATAATTTAATCTATTTAAAATAAATGATTGACTGTTACTTACACTGAGTACTTTAGGGGGGAATTAAATAGGGGATTGACATTCACAACAAATCACATAGGATTAATATAAACTTATCACCTGTTTGTCCTTTTCCCAGTGTTTTCTCCAGTCGAAATGGTCCCACGTAGGCCTCTGAGGCCGTGGTATTAGTGGTTTCCATCTTCAGAACGGGTCAAGTCATAACGGAATCAGATATAAAGGTCATATTGAATCCTTGCAACATCTTATATCTCATACTTAGGTTCCATATAAACGGACGGGCATTCCTTTAATTGTAAATTAATTAATATTGTTACCCATATTCGTCAATCGTGTACCTATATATCAGTGCCTTATTAAAATATTTTGTTATTAACGTATGATCACGTATTTGCTATTAATTTTAGACAGGCGTTGTAAGTTTATATTTTTCTTTATTGATTATTTCGTAATTATGGTATATGTATATTATTTATTGTTTTCTATAACTAGAGTCAGTTAATTTTGAATATTCGATATTTAAAATATGTTCAAGCATAAAATTACATAAGTTTAACAATGTAGCTCGCTTGTTGGAGTAAAACTCAATATTTTGGCATCATTCCAAGCTTTTAACATAATTTTGTAACCGATAATACCGCAATTGTGAATGTATTTTTATTTATTTCTTGTACAGAATTTTTTAATGGTATTACAACTTCACTTTTGTGACATTAATAAAATCATTAATAATGGAAATCAAGCGTCTTCACCCTATTAACAATATTGAGAGAGAACTTGTTACTGATTTAAGGATGTGTTGTGTTGTTGCAATAATCCTAACAAATGGTTTTTCATATTATAAGCATAATATATTATACGTGAAATATTCGATTTTGAAAACGTTATTGCCAATTTTTTTTTTACACTATTATTTTTTTATCGTATATTTAAGTATGAATAACAAATCTGAATATAAGAAACCTTCGGTACTATTTTCTTAAGTAAATATATATTTTTTTCGCAAACATATAAACGTATTAATTAAAAATAAATTCTATATCGTCATACTCGAAGGAATTTGAAATATAAGAAACATTTCGTCCTTCTATTATAATGTTTTTTTATTTAATTTGTAAATTGCGTTCAATATATTTGTCAAATTTCCATTTCAAGATTTTCAATATTTTTTTTAAATTGATGTTATTTATATATCTATCACGTTAAAATCACATCGCGTCTAATTTGTGCTAGTTTTGCGGGCGGTTATATATTCCTTTAATAAATGCATAATAAATTGACCTGTAGAAATGGAAATTAAGAATAAATTATTTCATTCAATGTGTAATTTAACATATTAATTGGGAAACATTTGACAAACACTATATATAACTTAAAATAAATATTTAAAATAGACAAGACATTGCTATTATTTTTTATCATATACTAGTAATAGTTGAAATGTATAGTATGTATGTATACTTTATAAATAGTAGTCTCGTGGTTCACACGTGAGAAATGATCACACATCTCACTGTGTTTAAATAATTGATTTTCATGAAAATTTTCGTGAAATAAGTAATTCGAAGCTAATGATTTTTATTATATTATATAAAAAACGATGTAATATTTATTAATAACTTATTTTTAGGTTTATTTTAATGTCTTATATTGATTATTTGGCTGTAATAATAATTTTAAGAGCTACATCTGTTTAATTGAAAGAAATGTATGAACCTAAACAGCATTGCTACAAAGCGCTACGATCGATAGCGTCTACGTACGATTTCTTGCGAAAACTCCTTGAAAATTAAATAAACAGTGTGATTTTTTACATACGACATATTATATAAATTAATTGTAAATTAAAAAACATGGCGGATGAATGTACACAAATCTTGCACTTGATTTATATTGTTTTTTTTTTATTATCATGTTAAGTTTTTAAATTTTTTAATGAGGCACTGATTTTTTATAGGCACCTTTTTAATATATTTTTTTATTATAATTCCAAACCACTCACTTCAAGGAACACTATATAATATTTAAAGACACATTTAATAACACATTGGCGCATAAAACGGTCCTCGTACGTCACTAGAAAATCAATAGCAACATCACGCTTTCGCTCCGTTTGATAAATTTTATATAATTTTATTAAGCCACGAATAAATATATATTAATTATATAATTGTTTTATATATACTGTGTATAAAATTATGTTACATAACTGTTGTATTGTAAATGTTATCCGTGACTTGGATAGGGATCGTGAACGGCGGGAGCGTATTTTCAACTGGGGGTGAAGTGAGTCATTAGCCTCTGAGGGGTGGATTTGAGTTTCGTTTTACGCTCGAGTTTAATAAAATGTAAGTACAATATACTTATTTAAATCTAATATATTTATATATATTTTCTGTTAATATAATACTTAATAGTATTAAATCTATATTTTATTTTCTATGAACTGTCTATCTAGATAATAATCACAGGATATTGTTTATTATATAGATTGGTTTTAAAAAGTAAATAAGTATTTTTTTTTTCATTATACCTAAGTATAATTTTATTCTTGGGTCATGCGCAATTGTAGTCGGTTTATTATGTATTCTTTGAATATAAATTAAAAATTGTAATTGTAAAATCGAATTATTAAACAATATGTTAAGTAATGACATTTGAACTCAGAGGTCCGCAACATTTCTTAGTGAAACGTAATCACAACGGACTATGACCATCTCTTCACGGAAGATATGGATGAAGTAGCTGTATTGTATTTGATAGAGAGAAAGAAAGATAGAAAAAGACAGGAAAGATGTAGTGAAATAACTACTTTTAAAGAGCTTCGAAAGCATCATCAGGTTGAGTAAGAATGTCAAACATTTTTGTTGTCGTTATTGTGTATAAATGCCACAGACATTTTTTTTCTTCCTCTTTTCAGTTTAGTAACAACCACTATGTTCTCTATGTCCTGTTTAATAAAAAAAACTATTCTGTCACTTACGTAGCATTGAAATTTCCACGCATGCCGACTAACAGCGACTATTTTATGAAATAGCGCTTAATTGAAACAAATTATATATCTAGTATATAACAAAAATGTTTTGCACAGAAAAAAGATTTAGATTTTTTTTTTAAACCATGAGGAGTAAGAGTCAGAGTCAAGTTGAATCCGAGGCTCCCTTTACGTACACGATCAGAGAAGAGGCCACAAGTAGTAATAAAAATATATTGAAAAGGTTCACAACAACTGTTTAACGTTAAGCCACAGGGAAAAAAATGAATAATTACTTCAGAACAGAATTCGCTTTTATTTTTATTTTCCACATTTGATCTAGCATAGGTAAGTCCTTTGAATCAATATATTTTTTTTAATTAAATTGTTTGTCATAATATAATTCAATTTTTCAATCCTTAGCCATTCTTACATTATAAAAAAAAATATTTTGCTTATAAACTTTTTTTAATTCTAAACGTAGGTAGCCACTTGTCTGTTTATTTTGCTTGTATAATTCCGTGTTAAATAATTAAATATTTGTATATAATAAATATATATCGACATTTTATAAATATATATTAATAATTTCACTAAAGCAACTGAAAAATTTTTCAGTACGTGTACATAAACTATTTATTACTCACTGCCTATTTTATTGAAATGCAGAACTTTCAGAAGTTCCGAACTAAGACAACACATTTACTTATTTTATTATTTCGTCTTTTAACTATTACAATTATTTTTATATCTTTACTTTATTTATAACATTCATAAGATAATTGTGATGAAATTTATTAAAATATCTATTTCTTTTTGAAAACAGATAAAATGCCTTACAATCAGTACCTTCAAATCTCGGAAGAGCGCTACAACGTGCTCTGTAAAAGATTTGAAAAATATTTAGAGGATGTGGATGATATTAACAAGGAACCATTTAAATTCTTCGATCCACTGAATGCTCAGCAAATTCGGGAGTTGGAGCTGATCAGGGAAGTCAGCAAGGACTTACAGAATAAGAAAGAGGAGGATAGGAAGAGAGCTGCGGTAACTTTTTCTGAAGTATCTTATTTTCTCGGTGTAGGCAAACGTAGTGTACAATAGTAATCTGGATTTCATAATATTGTTGTGAATTTCAATCTCGGATTCCAGATCGATTGTTAATGTTCACTGTAAAATTATTTACAAAATAGGTTTTTTACCGACATTAACTTACCTTACATTGTAACACTTGCGCATTGAAAAAAAAATCTTCGGCGCATTCTATTATTTTTTAATATACAAGGGCATATATTTATAAGTTATTTTAATAAATGGAAGTAAATAAGTAAGACTATAATTATGTTACAGGAAGCAGCATTAGAAGCTGAAAAGGCTGCAAAAGAAAAGAAGGAAGCCGAGAAGACGGCACAAACTAACGAAGCCGAAAAGAATGAAACTGAAGAAAAGGAAATCGAGAAACCAACATAAGTAACGCCAATCGTTAATTAGTATGAGTATCTATTTATTAATGTAACCAGTAAAAAAACAATTAAATAAATGCAATTATAATAGAAAAACCTTTTTTGTGTACGTCTCCTACTTTATTTTCCCAATCCCAAGGACTAATAGCCGAAATTATTATTCCATCGATTTTCCTGTCACTTAAAAAAAGGTTCGTTATTTGAATGTTATATAACAAAAAATAATAGTTAATTATTAATAGATATAATTAAAGATATAATCTCTGATAAAGAGATTGTCCTTAACAAATGTTTCATTTCTATACAAGTGTCTCTCAAGAAATGTTTCCATTCATAGTATCTTTTCAACACTTCAATACAATACAAAATTGATAAAAAATTAACTATTTTGTAAAATATGATTTATTGGATATAATATATTAACACTATAAATAAAATTAACTTTTATTATTTTAAAATAAAAATGTATGGTATTAAAAAATATTAGTAATTATTTTGTATGTTGGACTTAAAAAAATATTTCATGTTTCAAAACATAAATGTTTAAATAAAAAAACAATACTGTTAGAATAAAAAAGTATAATTATCCATTAATAATACATGATAGCTGTTTAACTAATATTAAAAACTAGGAATTATCTGTCATAACATCCTCATCTTCGTCCTCCGGCTCCGCCAGGTCTGGGTGACACACTCTTATGTGTAAGTTGAGGTTTATCTTAACGATGAAGCTCTTGCCGCATGTGGAACATTTGTATGGCCGTTTAACGTCATCATCGAGAGTTGACGGATGTGCTCTGGCGATATGGGTCCGTAATAATGATGAATGCATCGTCCGATCGCACTGGGTGCATTTTACGTGACAATCCATAGGCTGCCCTTCGTGACTCTGACGATGCTTCTCCATAGTTATCTTGGACACAAATAACTTGTGACAACAGTCGCATTTGAAGTTTTTGACTTTTGTATGTTTTTTCATGTGGATTTTTAAACAATTCTTCGTTGGGAACATCTCATCACATTTTGAACATTTGAATTTCTTGATGTCGTTGTGTAATTGCATGTGCAGCTTCAGATAAGCTTGTCCTGTGAAGCTTTTGTTGCAAATTTCACAATTGATTGTGCTTGTGAGAGAATGAGACTGCATATGACTTTTTAAAAACTGAGCAGCAACAAAACTTCTATCACATACTTGACAAATGTACTTTTTCGAAGCATTACCTTCATGTTTACTGTGATGTATGTCGAGATGATACTGGGAATTAACTTTTACGTCACACTGATCGCATTTGAACTTCTTCCGTTTCTTCGGGCCCTCTTTAACGACGACAGGTTCCGGTTCCATTACTGGCGTATCTTTATCGTTACCGTGGAACTTTTTGTGCAAAATCAAAAACTCCATACCTTCGAATGTAAGATCACACACATCGCAACGATACCTTCCTTCTCCCTGTTGTTGTTTCATATCGTAAGATAAATTATTGTCTTGGCCGTTATAAGCTTCTGCCATTTTTTCGCGTTTTACTGAGGATCTATTGTCGTTCTGTATTTGTTTGTCGCTGCCGGCCGGCTCCATCATACTTTTTATCCAATGGTCAGTAATTCCTACCCCAGACTTTGTCTCCATTGGCAGTGACGCTATGAAGACATTTTATTAACTTGAATATTGATCCGTAAAACAACAGTTTTTCTCATAAAATAACTTTAATGCCAATGTTATTACTATTATTAAAGTAATTTGCGCATTGTTGACATGATTGTATCCGAAAATTTTAAAGTTTTCCGATGTGAAACACAAAAGCGAGCCTTGTTACAGTACCATAAATTCCAAAAGAGAAGCGAAGCGCGTTGGTTTTTTTTCTCTAGAGTTAAATGTTAATGACAGCGATAACTTTTTAACATTGACATCGGTTTTGTTGCTAGTAAAAAATAAACAACGAATTTTTGGTTGGTTTGTTTTATCGAATTATTGTTTATACTTCATTAATATAATATACATAAAAGTTATTTTAATTTTAATATGGAACTTGTTTAATTTTTCTTTACAGAAGCTATTACGATTTAATTACATTATTAAAGATGCTTTGGACACAAAATAAATTACATGAACATCATAAAGTTATACGGAAAATACCGATAATGGTTTTTCATTCTGAACTTACAAAAGTGTTACGTGAAGTAGAGCAACCTTTTATATCGAGTCCGGTTCTTACTTCTATTAAAAATAAATATGCCTTAGTTTTATATTGTTTTATTACATTACCAAATATATTTTTTTAAATAAAAATATTTGTATTCGGAATAGCCACCTTTGCTTTTGATAAAGGTATTTAGTTTTACGACTTATTTTTTATTGCAAAATGACACATAATTAACAATTTAGATTTCTTAAACAATTAATTACTCGTTATAATATTACATAATAAGTACGTTTACATCTATTGCTTTTTAGTGGGATATGGGTGGCTGTTTGTTTTTATTAACTTCTTATATTATGGATGGTTGCTATGGTTATCTTTGCACTGTGTGTCTTTCACTTGTTATGTACCGTCATACATACTTTTAAGGGGTCTATCTGAAACAGAATATCTCTCTTTCTCTCTTTGTGCAACATTGGCCTGTTCCATATTATTATTGTTTCCATGTGCAGTTCATAAAGTGTAATTGGTGGGTTTTTGCTGCGCAGTTCTTTCTTTACCATTATAGCGACATAGAAATCTTCAGCGTCACACCAAAATGTTTTTTTCCCCTTTTATAATTTTTTATATTTGTTACTGCAGCAGACCCTTTATATAGCTAAATCTTGATGAAAATACCTATTACGGTAATGTATTGTTTTTATAAGTTCTTTTTTCTTAATAGGGCAAATTTATTTATTTAAATAAAAAACATACCAACTTGATTGAAATAAAACATTTAAGATAAATTTGGAAGTATTGGCTCCATTTGATATTGCTCCCATTATTTGGGAGTAATACCATAAATACTCACACAGACACATTTTTTTATTTCTAGGTTTGCATTGCGTTAATCAGAACTAACATATTAGTATTTACAAAATATATTTATTTTTAGACCTAATATTTCTTTTATATAAAGTACATTTACATTATATAATCTTGACTAATATTTTTTGACTGATATACAGTAATCCGCCCTATAACATGGTACTCTTAGAACGCAATTTCAGTCCCTCATAAAACATGTGTTTTCCCTCATATAACACGGGTATTTAATTAAGTCCTTACTTAATATTATGGTCATATGAGCGTGTTATACAATAATATTCCTACAATGCCTTTTCTCAAAACGCGGAACAACTCTACCGTGTTATAGGGGGAATTACTGTATCTATTTATTAAAATTGGTAAATACTGACCAAAGCATTCTCTACAACCAAAATAAAGTACAGATAAATAAGAGCTACTTTGTAGAATTATTTGCAATTTTTAAAATAAATTATACAATTTTGAGCACTTCATGGTCAAGACAAAATAACTGCATTGTTTTATAATTTCTCTAAATATATATATTTTTTTCTATCAATCCTTTCTTAATGATGGAGGAACATTTTTTTCTAGAACATTTTCTTTGTATTTTAGTTTCTGAACATTTGTGGGATCTTTTAAGATTTCGTCTTCCAATCTCTCAAACCTTTGGTCTTGAATTGGCTCTGAAATTTAATGTTTTTTATTATTACTAAAGAAAATAAAATTACATAACACTAAGCATTAATTGTATTAACAATATAATTTTATTCATCTCTTTACATCTATATTTGTTTAAAAACATGTTAAAAACAATTCCACATCTATAGTAGATACAAGGACAGAAATGATTACATGGAGTTGGAGTTCACAGTGTCAGTTAATAATAGTCAAAAAGTGAGTGTTAAAATTAGACAATCTAAAACAAAATAAAGTTATTCTACCAATTATGTGTTTTTTTAGGAAATACTAATATAAATATCATATATTAGATTAATTTAGTGTATACACACATATACTTTATACAATAATGGTAAGTTACACCAAAATATTTAAAAAAAAATTGCACGCTGCCATTAGTATTTGTAGAAAGTGAAGAAAATTGTGCTAGAGCGTGCACTATATCTTTTTGATAAGAGACTTACTGTTGTATGGAGTATATCTATCTGATAAGAGACTTTCTAAGTTATATCCTATAAGACCCACAACAGCAGCCACGGGTAATGTTATGTATGGAGCATTGGATCTCAAGAATTGCATTAATATAGGCCACATCTGAAACAAAGAGTTATTCTGAAACGATTACAGAGTGACGGCCACAACAATTTTTTACTTTGTGATGAATAGAATAATATTTTAAATGATATAGATAACAACCTAAAAATATATTATAAAACTATTTTACTTACTTTTTATTGTGCTATTATTATATTCTGATAAGGTGGCTTTTCTACTTTGTTTATTAAAAGTTATTTCATCGTTCGTTTACTTATTTTTAAAGCAAATAAATTACCTAATGTTCAAAACGCCGTATATAATCAAGTTCAGTAATTGTCAAAATTCTTCAAAAGTGTTTGTCAAAATTCCAGAGACAAATCACAAAACAGAACAGTAATATTGTGACAGATGACAGCCGTGGAAGACATTCAATTCATATTTATTGAGCAAAGCGAACGAAGTGAGCGGAGCGTTTTACTGGAGACTTTTTACATTCTTTGTCACGAATTGGCTCAAAAACTACTTGAAGGAAAATTATGAAACTTTGCAATCAAAAAGACACACATTAGGTGATGGTATAAAAAAAAAAATTTTTTTGAAAAATGTCTTCAAAAAAATTTTTTTTTTTAATATGGTGTCAAAAAACTGATATCCCATTGAAGTCTATGGGAAAGTGAGTCAATACACTGGGCTCGCTTCGCTCAATATGCAAACGGCACCCGAGATATCGCCAGCGAGCGAGGCGAAATTGAGAGTTTGTTGGTGCCCCTAGTAATATCTGTGTGATTAGATAGAATGTTATAGTATGATTAGACAGAATAGGTAACGTAACCATGTGTTTAATGGAATGATTGTGAAAATTTTACCTTTAAATTTTAAAAAAATCCCAGTATTAAAAAAATACCAAAAATATATTTTAAATGTTACTAACCGCTATTATTATACTCAGGACTTTATACATTTACACATTGTAAATGGAACCAAAATTATGTGTACAAGTTTTTCCATCATTAACCTCAGCAGTTGCGATTGTGCGTTGGTAAGGATGAACAATAACGTTTCTCTTCTTCACTTCGTACCTTTTTTCCTATTTGCAAATAATATTAGGCGTTATTACTATTTAACATAAGGTTGATTGAAATTATATCACTAGAAGTAGATTAACATAATTAAATACAATAATGTCGGGAATTATTCATAATTTTAGATTCAAATAGATGTAACCACAAACAGAATTATTAACAGTTACAAATAAATTTAATTTACTTTTAATTGAAAGCAACGTATTTACGAATATATATAATATAGAACGAACCTATTTTTTTTTTAATTCTTTCTCAAAATTATTTTGCACAATGTTGTTTGCAAGCTTAGGAAGAGAATACTTTTTTTTGAGAGGAAACAAACGAAAGTGGCAAAGGAAAGTGCGAGTCACCGATACTAAGTAATGACTGAAGAACACCAACTCTTGAAACATCCGAGAAATCGCAAGAGCGTTGCCAGCCCGGGTTGTTGTAGTAGTTATATACTATAACCTCTAAGGCATATCGATACGCCATGGGTATTTTCAATAAAGGTCTTTTTGAATGGTACAGGTGGTATTGCAGACAGTGACGTGTAGTACGGTGATGAACATCGGGAGCAGGTATCAGATCAATTAGTTCTTCGGAACAATCTCCGTTCTAAATACGGTAAAAGACGCACAAAGAAGCTCCATCTCTAAGCAATACCAAAGAGTCCCTCCGTTCAGACTGCATTGGGTCCTTGCCAATTCTCTGTTCTATGTTTAAAAATGTCCATAAATATGTAGGTATATTAAGATTATCTAAAAGTTTAACTAAATTTAGAATATCAAATATGAAATATTATTTTGGTATATCACGCTAAAATCACCGTGAAATTAATATTTGTTTTTTATTTTTGCCTGAACATGACGTCACAAACGTAATATATGTTAGTTTTTTCATTATAAAGTCTCTAATATGGTGATGCTCGAATGTTGATACGTGTATCTTATTTTTTTTAAATGACATTTGACAGTGAAGTTAAATCAAAGTCAAACAATTGACATATTTATGAAATATAAATAGATATCAAATAAAAATAACCTACATTAAAAAGCGGTTTAAAAGTGTCTAAAAAAACAAATTAAAGTATAATATGTATTTATTAAACTTATAAATTTCTTAAAATGTCTCAAACCAAAATATTTAACCCGATAGCAAGAATAATTATTCTTCGCAAAGTGCTTGACATAGGAAATAATTTATATAATAATCGACTTATTCGATGCCAGAGTACAAATGCATCTAAAAAGAAAACAGCCAGCTCTGTTTATCGTACCATGAACATTTTCGACAGAAAAGCGAAAATGTTACAGAGGGAACGATCAGCTAGGAGTGAAGATTATCATTTATTCGAATACATCAAAGAAGAAGTGGGTTGGAGGACAGCTGACAGAGTTTTCGATATAAAACGAACTTTCAAAAATGCTGTTGAACTAGGTAATTGTTTATTATCATAATACAATTCTTTATATCCCATCCAATAATATAGTGTTAAGATGTTTAAATGTAGTAAACTTAATGAAATGTGTATTATTGTTCAAGTGAAATAAGAAACGTTAATATAATAATAAAATATTATTTTGGACTTGGTAGCTTACATATTAACATCAGAATCACTACTATATTAATCAAATTTACTACTAGTAAAGTAAAATAAAAACTTTTTGGTTTAAAATATCTTTTTTTAGTATTGGTATGGTAATTTAACTGTGTCTCACTAAAATGCAAACTCCCGTGTTTGAAGATATTCACTGGTAATAGGTTAACACACCTTAAGGGCTGTTACTCAATAACAAAACTTATTAAAGGTGCGGGTCGTGGGTATGTCTCACGTCATTTTCTCCCCGACAGTGTTGAAAAAGTTACTCTATGTGACTCCTCACAAACCCATCTAGATAAAGCAATCGTTGGTGATGATGTCAAATTCGATAAGATTGTGATGGACGAAGAGAACTTTGATGTGAGTAGAATTTTATACAGTCCATATCTAATGTATTACATGCCCGTACATTCATTTACTATAATTGTTAATAAAGTTATTAATAATTTTGCTACCAAATTTTAGATTTTAATATAATAAATGTTTGTAGAAATAACCTTATTAGATTATTTAATAAATCATTGAATTAAAAAAAAGTTATTTATTACTATTATCAATAATAAAATGTTTCAGTTATCATTCATAATATAATGAATACATTTGGTTAAAACTAGCTTAGAAATTAATTTTAGGTGATGAAATCGATTCCAATATTACGATTGATTTGAAGATTACTTATGTTAGGAGCGATCATTAGCCTAAACCTAGTGTCACCATCTAAGCTTGTTTGGGTCTAGATCTAGCACTATTAACTGTAGGTGAAGGTTTAACAATTTATCCCGGAAATAGATTTATATTTTCTTAAGAATACAAACTACCCATATACTCTAATACTCTACTACCCATCGTTAAACTTGCTATAGTATTTGGTGTGCAACTTTTTAAATAACTAAATAATAATAAAAATTTTTGAACCTATTAAATTTGTTACAATTTTCTTCTCATTTCAATTAAATTTTGTTATTGTGATTCAAACTAAATAATTGAAATCATTTGTAAAAGTGTTTTAAGCCTTTTTATACAGCTATTGCCTTCTTCGTAATTTGTGTTCCATCTATCCAGATTTTGCCCTTTTTAAATTCTTCATGGACCCCCATTCCTAAAACTAAGATGGCAACACTGCCTACATCTCCTTTGAGCATATTTTGATATTTAAAGTAAAACAACAAGTAATAATAAAAAGACAAAATTTAAAAGAGTAAACTTTTCCTATTCTTATTCTTAAAGTCAAATATAAAGCAGTTGCACACTAACGTACTATTATATGCGGATGCAATAGAATAGTTGGAAATAGGTTTCTTCATGTCATACCCTTAATAAAAATTATCCCTCACCGACAAGAATACCTCCAAGATATTATATTATAGTTATTTTCATAGCAGAAATATCTGATATAAATGTAATTTTTGTTTTATAATTAGAGGGATATTCGTGAAATTTAGTTTAGTTTTTAAGAAAACTGACTTCCAATAAACATTTTGATTTATTATTTGACACTACCAGGAAAAAATGTAACACAATCAGCATCATCAATTAAGAGGGTTAACATTGATAACAATATTCACTTTTTAGGTCTAAATAACAAAAAAAGTTATTTACGAGACCTAAAAATTTTTTTTTATAATAAGTAACTGCATGACTTTAATCTTTTGAATTTCGAATTTTCTGTTCTAATGAAATGATGTTTAGAATCTTACTTATAAGAGGATTGATTAGTTCATTAGTAATTTTTTATAATTCTATTCCTTCCAGTTCCCTGACAATAGTGTGGATTTGTTTGTGTCGTCACTGGCTCTGCACTGGGTCAATGACCTGCCGGGGTGTTTCGACAGAGTAATGAAATGTTTGAAACCAGACGGGGTAATTATTAGGTGTTTATATATTTTTTTAATACATTATTTATTGGGTCTGTCCTTATAAAATGTCAGTGACCTCCTTAGTGTCGAAGATATTTTTCATTCGGTTACTATTACAGATACTTTCTTAGTTATGTAGAGGGTTTTATAGATTTAATGATTTTTTTAGGTATATTTATAATATTTTCATTTTTCTGGCTCGTATTTTATTTTTAAGTGTGATGTATTTCTGATATTATTTTTTCTATATGAATTATTGATTTATGTTTTATCGCTCCAAAGGCACTCGATGATGTCCCGTTATTTGTTAGCTTCCTCTTCGTTCTTCAACCTAGAGTTATAGCAAGCAGTATAATTAACTATTCTTTGATTTTGACAGCTATAGTTACTCTAATTGTTCTGTGCATGGAATAGTTAAGTTGTGGGATATATTAATGTATACGGACGGGATCTCTAGTGGAATGACGCGTAGGCAAGTTAACCGCCATATTTAAATACAGACGTTAAAAGGACGTTGTCTTCCACATCGTCACGTCATCACGTAGTCACGTCGTAACGTGGTCGTGTCGTGTCCTCTCACGTCAGATTATCCAAGAAAAGCTCTCAATCATTGGTTGATTGATATTTTGATTCATATATAACTTTCTTAATAATGTTAAAAATTAAATTACTCCTTCGATAGGTAATATCGTCATAAAAATAATATTTATTATATTACTTTGAATCAAGATTAAGATGTGACATGAAGTTAGGGAACAGTAGTACCCCTACAAGGGGTACAAACCCCAAACCCTATTCTTTCATTTATAGTTTGGTTTCATTTAAAAAAAGCATTTAGATTTGAAATTTTGTTTTCAATAGCGAAGTCTATGAGATTTTGTTCCCGTTTATTTCTTACGTTACGTTTGGTGTCATAATAAGACCATCTGCTTATGGTTGCGTTGAGGTCTCCAAGGTTTGTGTTAAACTCTGTGTGTTTGTTTTATAGCTTTATAAGTTTATATAGATTTTTTCAATATCTGCTTCTATCACAGTGTACATTTATATAAATGATAGTTTGATTTAGTAGATTTAAGTTTAGTAGAACTCTCGCAGAAAGATACTGTCGCTGATACTTGTTTATGTATTTTTCGACTTCTATGTAACATTGTATGATTTTTTCTTACTCTTGTATTTCTGTATCAAATCAACGAATTTCATATAGTTCAATTTTGTATTCTACAGAGGTTCGTTTCACTCGATCAGACGCTTTTTGGATGATAGGGTTCTTATAGTTTAGTTTAGTTTGAGTGTTACGTGTTTTTATTAGTACGTGGCATAACAGCGCCCTCTTTTAGCGCACTTTTTAATACATTAGTCGCGTATAGTGTGTTCTTATCTAAATCATATGTTAAATTGTTAAAAATAATTGTATACAGGTATTTCTAGCGTGTATGTTCGGCGGAGACACGCTGATGGAGTTGAGACAAGCCCTCCAGCTCGCGGAGATGGAGCGGCTCGGAGGCATGCACCAACACATATCACCCTTCACTCGGATACGAGATGTAGGAGGGTTGTTGAATGCGTAAGTGTAAAAACTTTATAATAATAAAATAATAAATTGAAATTAATTTTTTTACACTTTGAATCTATGACAACAATGATCACTTGTGTACTTCAAAGGGACTATTTTGATATAATACTTATCGAAATGAGCCCTTCTGTATAACACTCTCCAACTTAAATTAAGTCTACGAGTGTTACAAACGCACTGCTCTGAGAGGAACCACGAGACAAACTCAGTGTGGTATTTCTTTATTATGTTCACTGTGTCACTAACTGACGTTAGTTGATGTTACTGGGTGACCCCAGGGCGGGCTTCACGCTGCAGACCGTGGACGTGGACGCCCTGACCATCTGGTACCCGAGTGCGTGGGAGGTGATGCGAGACGTGCGGGGGGCGGGGGAGGGGGGCGCAGGGGGAGAGCGACCTCTCCGGCTCGCCAGGGACGTGCAGTTCGCGGCGGCGGCCATTTACGATGAAATGTACGGGAAGGTGAGATTTTTTTGTTTTTTTTTTTAAATTAGGGTGGGGTTTGAGATTAAATAAAGTAATGAAAGCTCAAAGCTCAATAAAACTAAACTGGATAAAGAAATGCTCAAGTCAAGAAGTGCTCGTAAAAAGAAAAAAAGGATAGTACAACAAATCCAATCCAATCTAATTCCAACCGGGGGTGGATTGTGAAAAATTTTAATTGCACATCTCTATCATGAGTCTAAGTTCACTAGTCATGGAGGGTACAGACGGACGGACAGACGACTCTCTATAAAGCAGCTTTCGCTACTCAATAAGGTTAATCTCTTTGGTTGGTTCTAACCTTTCCAGGATATCCCCGAGCGTGGGACCAGGGGTGTTCCAGCGACCTTCCAGGTCATCAACTTCCTAGGCTGGAAACCGGATCCATCACAACCGAAGCCCATGGACAGGGGGACGGGAGAAGTGTCCCTCAAGGACCTACATCGTATAGACGAAATAATAGGACACCAGAATTGATATCACAAAAAATAAATATAAATATATGTTATTGTGTTTTTATTTATTATTATATATTGTACATGTGTATGTTCTCCAACGGCTCGATACTGTCGAAGTTGTCTTCCCACCCGTCCTCGTAATCTGGAAAAATTGTATCATACAGCGTTTTAACTAGCTTACACCCTTGGCTTCGCTTGAATTTTGAAATGTCAATAACTTACCCGAGTGTCGAGGTGTCGGCGGCAGCGCTGGAAGTATATAAGAAAATATAATATATATAGGAAGTGGGAATTTAAATTGAACTAAGCTTAATTTTTATAAACGTTGTTAAATTCCAATAATTTACATATTTACTAAAACATTATTTACAACGGGTTTGATTATTTTTTTATATTTTAAGCTTTATAGATTCAGAAAAAGCAGCTACTTTCGAGGAAAAAAAAGTCGTGAGACATTAAGTATACTGCAAATTTTATTCTACCCTCCAAAAAAGATATCTCAAACTAAATGTAAATTATTGTTATGGAGAAGTTCAAATATCTATAATGCTTTCGCTAATATAATATATATGTATATATTACGTTTGGTTGTCGGTGTGTGGACTCGGTTGGTTGGTTTCTGGGTTTGTGGTTGATGTCTTGAGTCCGGTATCACTGAAAAATATAATATAAAATATTTAAGAAAATAACTTTTTAATATTTAGCAACAAATTAAAAATTAAAAACGAAAAAATACTTACACGCTGCCCTCTTTTTCAACTTTTGCATTAATTCATCTTGAACGTAAGGTTCACCTTAAAACGAAATATTTAATATTTTTGTATTAGTCTAGAATATTAACACTAAACCTACCGACAATTCTTGTATACCTGTTCCTACCGCACGCCGTCAAATTGACCGGTAATTAAAATTTATTTTATTATATAACGCAGGTATAAATGTAAATAACTAAAAGTAAAGCGTGAAGAAAATATTAAATGCATATTCTAAGAATTGTTATGTAGTTTGATAACGATATTATAACGATTAAAAATGTGTAAGTTTTACAAAAGTTTAAGAAAGGTCAATTTGACCGGTACTTGGTAGGTTTAGTGTTAACTGAGTTTTTTTGTATAGAAGATGAATAAAAATTGGCTATAATTCATAAAAATATTGAATCGAAGTTCGAATTTATTAATTTATTATAAATAAAATTACGTTTCACTGGAGGCGGTGGTATGCGCGTCGGACCATTCGTTACTTGTACTGGAATTTCATTTGACAATGACGGGATCCCTGTAAAATAATAGATTTTAAAAATGTCAAATAGTGTTTGTGTAAGTTGTTTTTTTTTGGCGCTTTTTTAAAGACAACAGACTAAAAATTTCACAGTCAACAGACTAAAGTCTGAAGTCGAATACGTAATTTAGCTAATGCCATTAATATTTTTGTTTTTATTTTTGATAAGAACAAAAGCGTTAAAAAGTCTAGAAATTTTAATTAGTGTTATACATTATTCTCGTTCTGTGCTCTCTTCTTTAACTTTTATATACACTTACTCTGTGCTCTCTTCTTTAACTTTTGCCATAACTCTCCGTCAACCGAAATTTCGTCTGAAATTATGAATTTTATTATTTTCAACATACATAATACTAACATTTAATACAAATGAAAAATATTTTTTTTATAATGTAACATTTTATAAAAATTTTGCAATTATTTATTATGTACTGAATATATAACACTTACGATTTTTTTCAGATGGTAATGTAGTTTTGTTCTGAATTTCTTTCGGAATTCTAGGTTTTGGCAAAGTCCTAACCTCCAGAGGACTAATATTTGGGATCTGAAGGCTGGACGGCGGCATGGCCGGTGCTAAAATAAATATAAATTCATACGATTATAATTATCTTTTCTTTTAGTCTGATTTAATAGTGAAATAAGCGTAGCAGAATGCCATATATATATATATATATATATATATATATTTATTAAATTGTACATACGATGCGGTCTTGGAGGTGGAATTTGGTTGTTTATCGGCAATCCCACATATCTTTTGTTGGGGTGGGGAGAGTCATTATGGGGATAACGATTCAACGTAGAACCTTAAACAAAAATATATTTATTAACTAGGGGCGCCAACAGACCCTCAATTTCGACTCGTTGCGCTCGCGAAATCTCGGGTGCCGTTTGCATATTAAGCGAAGCGAGTCCAGTGTAATGATTCATCGTTTCCCAATGACTTCAATGGGATTTCAATTTTTTAACAATTATTCCTCAACGACATGATATTTTTCAAAAAAAAAAAAAAATTCTTTTCTTCTTTTTGATTGCAAAATCTTATAAAACAAGTAGTTTTCGAGCCTATTAGTGACAAAGAATGTGAAAAGGTCTCCAGTAGAACACTCCGCTCGCTTCGCTCAAATATTATTTGAGATATCAAAATTTTAAATAGTCAAGTCTTTCTATTTATTAAAACTCTTAATTCTCACTTATATTCGGTGTTGGAACTGGTTTAAAGATAGGCATCCTTGGCATTGTTGCGAACACATTGTTTTTCGGAGGTAGTTGTAAGGCTGAAAAATAAAAAGAGTAGTTATAACTGTTACAGCAGCTCTTATATTAAAATAGACAGATCTGATATAGATTGAATATTTTACAGCTTATTATATATATATATATATATATATATATATATATATATATATATATATATATATTTGTTTTAGGAACATCATGTGACTTTACCTCCACTTTCGTTTGGAAGCGGCAACCTCGGTCGCCTCGCCATGGAATTAAACAATTCTTTATCTGAAATATTCATTTGATCCTTATTATATATGTTTATGTATATTTTTCACTTTGCATCATAACCAGAGGTCGGTTGTCGGTCTGATAGTTTCATTTTCGTAATTTATAAAATATGGCTACTGTTATGTTTGTTAAATACTTTTATTTATTTTTTTGTGATTTATTAACCCGCTATTAGCATCAATCACTTTAAGTAACGCTCTCCTTACCTTTATTTTTATTAGAAAGAAATATAAATACTTGTATATTAATGAGATTACAGTAATACCCCGCTTTACGCGAAGGATACGTTCCAAAAAAAATCGCGTTAACTGAAATTCGCGTTACATCGTACTGTTATACCCCATCCATGATCTCTTCATCATAACGTTAATAATGGGAGAATATAGTCGGTCCCTATTCCACCTACTCGTAGCTATCAGCTGTCAAAAGATCTCAAATTTCTTTACTATCTTCTGTTTTATAATTCATTAAAATAAACTTATACACACTTAAAGTAAAGGCAAGCAATGAAAACTTGAAAACTTGAAAACTTATTTTACGTTACAACAGTATAGATAAAGTTATATATACATATATTACAGACCGGTCTTACATGACATTTTTACTTACCTCCAGCGTCATCATCACGGCCAAGAGTATCCAATGATTGAACATTCTCCAAAGGTTTCCGTTCTGCAAAATAAATAAACAATTTAAGGATGTTTTAATTGTTTTATAAACATTGATAGGACCTGTTCCAAAAAGGTTCCATTTCGGCTTAAATGAATTTTGAGTTTTAAATTCAGTTAAAATATAAATACTTATAAGAGTATTTTACAATTAAATTACGGTATACGATCCCAAGATGGCCGATGGTTCATGTCATGGCAGGTCTCCATTACACATGACTTCGCCATGGACATCATTAAATATTATTGAAATTTTTAAGATATAATGAAGGAGACTAGGAAAGGGGGAAGGGATCATTTGCTCTTGATTTGTGGGGGGTCTTATAATCCCGGTTGAACCAGCGCATACGAGTACTCTAACTACTCCATATTAAGTAGCTTTCAGTATAATTCTATGTTTGTTTAGAAACAAAATAAATAATGATGATTTGACTAAAAGATTCCTTATTTTCATTACTCAATGATAAAATATAAAAAAGAATAGATATAATGTTATTAAATATTTTTTGAAATTATAAAAGTAATTTCCTTTTTTGGGTAGACCTCGAAGAATTCGGTCTGCCCATTCATTTGTCCCCTACTTTCGAATTTTGGAAAAATTTCTTCACAGGAGGTCTTCTTATGACCGCCTGAGTCCGAAATGACCATTGGTCAAAAAGTTTATATATATATATATATATATATATATGCGTGCGTGCGTCCAGATTCGACTTTTGTCAGCACGATAGCGGTCGCAGTTTCGCTCGGATCGCTTTCAAACTTTGCACAAAAATCATCCATCCAAAAATGAAGGTCAAGTTCGTTAACCAGCGAAATCCGGTCACAGGGGGCGCTAGGGCCTCACTTTTTCTGATTTCAGTTTTTCGACCATAACTTTGTCCCTATACAAAGGAGATCAATCGCGTTCATATTATATGATGTCTTTGATGAATACCTATAACTAATGTAGATAAACCGAAAACCTAACTTCAATAACTTAGGGGTGGGGGTAAAAAAACCGAAATTTTTTGGAAAAAAAATCATAACTTTTTTCTGGTAAACATTCTTGCATCACAAGTATTTTTAATAGAAAGATTATTTTTTACTCTAAATTAAAGTATCAAAAGTTTTTCCGTAAAAGGTACCGTTTCCGAGAAAAAAAATTAAAACCACTTTTAGCTTGTAAATTTTAGGTAGGTAAAACCACGGCAACTTTTTTCTAGTAAACATTCCCTGCTCGCAAATATTTTTAATAGAAAGGTTATTTTTTACTCCAAATTTAAGTACCAAAAGTATTTCCAAAAAAGATACCTTTTCCGAGAAAAAAAATTAAAACCGCTTTTTGCTTGAAAATTTTTGATGTAAACAACGGCATCATGTATTATTCTTAGGTAGTGAGTTATATTTTAAATGAGTTACACACGAGGTCTACCCACGCGTGTCCCCCTGCGGGCACGGATTTTTAAAGTTTTAACTTCGTCCCTGAATTTTCACTAAACCTACAGACAGACTTTATATTATTTAAAGTTATGTGAACGACTTACTAGGTAATGTGGCGATTGGAGGCAGTGGTGGTGCTGTATCTGCTGCAATAGTTAAAGTTGTGTTAATATCAGTTATTTATAGACAATAATTTAAAATAATCTTAAAACTCACGCGTAACATCTTTTAGTGATTCATAAATTTGCGGGTCAGACACTTGCTTCAACGGCCGAGAGCTATACCGTTCTGAAAATTACATTATCACTTAATACATTAAAGACATTAAGTTCAATTCTATATCGGGTTTTACGTAAAATCAATTTTTCAATCAATCAATCAATCAATCAATATTATAGAATGTCAGCACAAGTCAGACAAACGGTATTATCTGCTCGTCATATGCGCTATCGGATCTAAATGTTAGAAACACACATTTTTTTTTTTTTTTTTTTTTTTCTTGTGTCTCTGCTGTTAGCCCTACTGGCCATGACAGCGTCACCGGTGGAATGGACGAGTGCAGAGACCCGCCTTTGAAGAAGGGGGGCCTGAAGGGCCCCAGGGGAACGCGCGTCTTGAGGGTGCCTCCTGTGAGGCTCGGACCACGGCTCAGGACGCCGTTAGGTGGGAAGCGAGGGTTGGATGTGGGTTAGGATTTGACACTAACGTCCTCCGACGGCAGAACGCCGGAGCAACGTGTTTGGATGGGGGAAAAAAAAAAAAAACATTTTACATCCTTGAGGACTCATACAAACTTCCATTCCCTGTCAATAACATTTAACATCCACGTGGAGTCGCGGTCTAAGCTAGTTGTAGAATAAGCTGACATTTATTAGTTTCTTATAACCAATATTTTCAACTCACTAACGCCACCTCTATATAGAACTGCATACTTCGTTAATATGACGATCTTTTGTGTAAAAATCCATACCTGTATCATTTTCCTCATTAGATAACGGTTCTCTTACATTTGATATTAAACTGCGTTCGCGTTTTCTTCTTCGTTTACTTTTAACTGAAAAAATATATCATTTAATATCTAAATATGCGTTAAATATCATGTGTACAAACATAATTATTATATATATAATTATACCTTTTATAATGTATACAACGAAGCAAATACTTTGTAGAATAAATATAATTACAATGATCCCAATACCGCAAATCAATATTTTTTCAAGTTCTGAAACATGAGAAAATATTAAATATATTTTTGATGTGTATAAAGTAAACTTATAAAGTAATTTGATTTGATATTATTTTATTGCCACATCGCTATTGACGAACAAACATACAAGCGGATAGTTGATTTAAAACAGAGTAATTCGATAATTATACAGTAAAAAGTTATTTAATTTTTATTCTAGATTAATTTACAAAAAGCTAACAATAAAATAACAATAAATATCCATAATTGTCATACGCGCAGCGCCATCTATCGGAAATCTTCTAAAAAGTCCTAAACATTAGTTTAAACCAAAACGAATATTGTCTATCTGTCAAATCGTGTAGATATTTCAAGATTAGCTTTGATAATTAATACTTATAATAAAAGAAAACATTTAAATTATAAAACGCTGATACCGCGAGATAATTATATCATCGACTTACTTGTAAAAGAGCTGAACAAGGTTGGAGGTACAGGGGCTGCAAAGAAATGTATACATTATTGAAAATTCATATAAAATTATCACAATCTGTATTTAGTTATAGCTTATGTAGAATATTATTAATTTCTTATTTTATACAATTGAGCGCTAAAAATGACCTTTTTAGTTTCTGTAACATTCCATTTCTAATCATCAACGCAAAATGTATCATTCTTTCCAAAAGGACAAACCGATTAAGTAAGGTTTTCTTTAATTGAAATTGTCTCGTGATAGTTCTGCTCCCATTGTATTTAGAAACAATATTTGTTGACATATTGTCAGAGGTTTTACGATTTGTTTCAATTATAGATTACTATATTATGTGAGAAAATCGTTGTTAAGTTGGTAGAAAATAGGTTGTGAATAAGAAAATTATATTATAATTAATAAGAAACTATTTCATTGTGGATTTAAAACAGAGTAATTCAATAATTTTTTGTCATACACCTACAGTAAACAGTAATAATTTTAAGAAAAATAATATAAATATCCATAATTGTCATACGTGCAACGCCATCTATTGGAAATCTCCTAAAAGTCCAAACCATTAGGTTAGGCCAAAATGAATATTATCTATCTGTCAAGTCGTGCAGATATTATAAGATTAGCTTTGACAATTAATGTTTATAATAAAAAAACATTCAACTTGTAAAACGCTGATATGGCGAGATAATTATATCATCGACTTACTTGTAAAAGAGCTGGACAAGGTTGGAGGTACAGGGGCTGCAAAGAAATGTATACTTTATTGAATATTCAAATAAAATTATTACAATCTGTAATCATCAGTCCGAAACTATCTGTCCGATTAACTTAAAATTTTACATACTTACTTCTTGTGACGTAGACGTCCACTAAGAACGGATTTTACGGTATTCCTATCCCAATTTCAACATTTTACATATCGCCAAGCTTTAAACCTCTATGATTTACATTATATGTTACGATGACAACGGATACTATGACAACGGTTACCATAGCAACCTAATTGCACATCCAAATTAATAGTCTATCCAGCGAAACGGGCGGGAATTAGCTAGTAATTATATATAAATACAGATAAATGTATTGTAAACGCATATGTAGAGTACGAATAATTTCTTATTTTATACAATTAGCTAAAACGAGTTTTGTAGTTTCGATTCTTTGAATTTTTGGAAATAATTTTAATTCAATTCATGTTTTTTCAACGTATTTAGAAAAAAAATTACTAGGGGCGCCAACAGATCCTCAATTTTGACTCGCTACGCTCTCGAAATCTAAGGTCCGTTTGCATATTGAGCGAAGCGAGCCCAGTGTAATGACTCATCGTTTCCCATTGACTTCAATCGGATATCAATTTTTTAACGAATATTCCTCAACGACAGGACATTTTTTTTTTTTTTTTTAAAGTGACCCCCCCTGATGTGTCTTTTTGATTGCAAAATTCCATAATTTTCCGTCAACTAACTAACTGCGCTCAACTAATATATAATCAATTTTAATATAATTCATAATTTAATTTAAATCTTCATTCATATTAAGTTGTAATTGTTGATAACCATTTAAGTTTTAATGGCAATTGTTTTATAATTGATTTTCAATTAAAATTATAATAATCTAATAAATAAAAGACCCATAATTACATCGACGCATCATCTATTTAATTTGATCGTTGACAGTATCCTGTATTTTATTATATCACATAAAATTAGATAATAATCTGTTGTTATTCTTTAGTTAATGATCTCATCACTGCCGTGTTTTGTACTTGGCCATATTATAAATACTGGTGTTTGTTTAACAATCGAAGATAGATAAATGAATCTAGTATTTTTCTTTAGAGAGAGATAGAGAGAGAGGGAAAGAGTTAGATTTCTTTCTTTCTTTCAAATCAAAATTGAAGCTTAAGTTACAAACTTTGTATCGCGTGAGCTATCAAAGTCTGAATAAAAATCTCCATTTTCTAACTTTAAACGTAGATCTCGCTTCCTTAACGTTTAATTTAGTTTATATTTTTAATAAATTTGTTCATTTCGTGACATTATATATACGATAATATCATCTCATGCCCCTAAATTCAGGTTACAATGCACGAATTTTTGACCTATCGAAGCCAAATACACAAGGGATTGTCACTTGCGATCTTAAAACGATAAATATATATCAAAGATACAATATTATATTAATGCTTCAGAGAATACTCACTTGTACTATTAAACATGGTCACGTTAAACCTGTAAAAAACAGGAAGAAAATTATATAAAAACATACCTACATTAACTAGAGTTATTGAGCTGAGCGTAAGCGAAGCTCTTAACTGTTTGGGAGACCTTTTTTGTGTTTAGTTTTCTCCAGAATGCAACGAGATAATTAGCTAAAAATTTTCTCATATATGTTTGACCGAACGCGGATGTTATAGCGAAAACAGATTGACAAAATGTTTAGCCATTCAGTTATCAAGAAAAGAAGAAAGGAGAGGGGCTCAGCTCAACACCCGCCGCGCACGGTTGGAGGATCCTAGTGTCTATAATTTAGGTTATATTGAGTTCATTTTATATGTTAATTTAATATAAAAAACTTACCCAGACATCACTAAAACAATAATCACATAATAAATAAAATATTATAAGATATAACAAACACTACACTACACACGTATGTCAGTTCCAGTATAACAAATAATGGGGTTTTTAATTAGGGCGACCATATAATTATTAATGAAATTAAACATACAAAAGTAACACTAAACTGTATCATATAATATTGTGGTCAAAGAAGGTAAGAATGATTATTATTTACTATTAAATCACTTTAGCTGTCTATTTAACAATTCTTTATATTTCCAGAATGTTGTGCTGCAATGGTCTTCCTACTAGCGGTCATCTCTGAATGACGCAAACAGGATAAATATTTATCCTGAACATTATATTTAATATTAATTATTAGCAGAGAATAAAGCAAATAACAGATAATATTTTTATAGGTCCCATCCGTAAAATAAGTTTTTTATTTTTATAAAAATAAATATATTTACAAACGAGAAACAGGCAACAAGTAAGTGTTATATATACTATTAGGATGTTTGTATGTAAACGTGTATGGATACATTTGTGACATGTAACTAATTAATTATATTTTTTTATATAAGTATTGACTATGACTCAGTCATTATATATGTGAGTATATTTTCAAATAAGGCGTTGTTCTTAAAGAAAACTGATAAAACTAAACACAACAATACTTGTTAAATCTATTTGTATATATAATTAATAAGCAATTATAGATAATTTCATTCATTACCTATATGTTATATATGATATGTTTATATATATATATTATGATATATTTATCTGGATTTATGTGACGATGCTTCTCGAGAAAATTGGTAGGTATCTTATAAAGTTATTAAAAATATGGAAGGAATGATAAAATAATACGTCATTATTAATACGATAGAACGTATAATATATTTTAAAATTAGATCAAAACATCTGTTATTCATTAAATTGTTTTTCAATATGTTGTTTTTGTAAACACAACAGTCATTGCCGGAGATGAATAATGGTTTTGACGCAATCTTCCTAGGAACAATTGTCTTTACATTATTCTATTATAATAATATTTTGTTAGTTTTTATTAATTGATATTTAATATAAAAAAGTTCGCTATTTTGATAAAATTGGTTTACGTATTGATGGTGGATGACTTTTTTTGAGCTGTGTAAGATAAACATTTTATTCGCTTCATACATTATATTTGCTCAACTCTTGTGGTCTGAGAACACACTAATATAAATATATATATAGTCAGTTCATACATCGAAGTAGAGGTGAGAAATACCGGAGAGCCAACTTTTTCTCTTCTAATGAACATCTAGAGGTAATAGTCTGTAGTCCCCTTCATCATCTCAGTTCGAATCCCTTTGTCGTACAGGATATCCCTGGATATCTATGGGTAATTTATCTTAAAAGTAAAAAAAAAATCTTAAGATTATTTTGTTATTAAACAAGGAACCCTCCTCCTTATACAACGTTTCATGGATTTGGAATAATTTTCACATTTTCAAGACTGATTACATACAGACCTCAATGGCCTCTTTTAGCAGGATATGTAACGGCGATAAAGTTAAACAAGAAGACACGCAGTTCAGATCAGCCTGACTGACCTTGAAGCAAAAAGTCTATGAATCCTTTGTTGGGTCACTTGGTCGCAGCTACAAAAATTCTGACCAACATTTAATAGTGTGTTCATGCATTTATGCTAGATTTCTTAAGGAAAGAGAAACTTAATAATAAACTAAAAAAGAGGAAACCTGGCAATTTTTCTTCTGACTCTTCTCTTTCGTATGCGGTGGTTAATTTTGAAACGACCTTAGAGTTGACTGGCGCTTTCTTTCTGAATTATATTTCTAAATCCAAAATTATTTTTATAATAATGTAAAATTTTGGAGAATATGAATTGGTCATTCATATTACAGCACCATACCGTATCTGCTTTAGGTGATGATTTATATATTTTTGGGCTAATATTTACCATCTTACCCTCATCATTACCCTCATTACCCTCATTACCCTCATTGCAGGTAACGGACGATCACTTCTTTCATCCTTCATATTTAAGAGAACATTAAACTTATTACACCAGTACGTAGTTGCTTTAGAAGACGCTTTTACAGTAATAAATAAGGTTCCAAGTTGGGGTAAATTATAAACAATATGATTCCGAATATAAAATAATAACACCCTTTTAAATTTCAAGTATAACAATTTTAATATAATTATAAGAGACAAGACCAAAATTGAAAATTGACCAAATTTGTAAATTATTCAGAACTCTAAAAGTGTCACGTAATTTATATTTGAATGAGTATTTTTTAAAACCACCCAGACTCAAGGCTATAACTAGGATACTAGTTTACCAACTTGTCGGAGAAGGTAGTTTTAAAGTAACAGTAGTAAATAAGTAATAATAAGGTAGTAAATAAGTAACAGTAAAAGTAAACTTTTGAAAAGATTGTGACATCAAATAATTACCTATTATAGTAATAAAATATATGGAATAAATACTATCTCGATTATATATATTGTAATTTTATAAATATTACGTATAAAGAGACGATAGTCTATTTATTTATTGCTTTAGGTGTGATTTTAATAAAAAACCTGACAGGTATACATACGCATAAACAAAAGGATAAATATAATTCATTTATCTAAATATATATATATATATATATATATATGCATTCTGGACTTAAGAAAAATAAATAAAATAATCGCTACGCATTCAGAACGACTACATAAAACAGGTCTTAAACTTGAATTATTGTTTGTGTGTTTGTTTTATTTCTTCGCGTGTCTTGTATAAATTCATTTCCTTTAAAAATCTTTAAATAAATACTTCTTAAAAGAGAAATTTAAATTCTATAAATAATAAATGATCAGTTATTAAGGAGTATCTGGTAATACCTAGTAAAAGTTTATAACTGGACAGTTTGCTGCAAATCACATAGAGCATAATATTATTAAAGGCAAAACAAAGAGAAGATAAAATGTAGAGTGAAAAGATTTCACTCCGACTTATGGTTATGTAATTTAAGGATATCGACACCCCTATAATTACGATAGCGAAAAACCAAACCCAAATTCGAAATGACAAAATCTTAACATAGATATTGTAATGCCGAAATTACATTCATAATTGAAAGTAATATTATAATCTATGTCATCTCTGAAAGCTAGTTAAAAAATAGTCTATAGGCGGCGGGACGCGCATGCGCTCTCCTGCTCACCTAGTCCGACAAAATGGCCGTATAGCGCGTTCGTCGATTGATTTTTTATTCTCTCCGTTCATACACCGATCGCCTCCGAAAAAAACAGGAAACCACAAATTAAATTATATATATATATAATTCCAGCGCACCGCGTTAATGTATAACATATAACATTTCATAACCTGTAATCGTGTTCAGTGAATGTTATGTGCCGTTCTGTGTTTTATAGTTTTTGGTGAGTATTCGTAATTTTAAATAATAGTGACCTAATGTTCAGAGCCGCTAGTGACACTTTATTCATATATTAAGAAGAGATTTTTATTTTATTATTTAATATTCGAAATTCGAATGACATAACACCAAAAGTGATTTATGTGTGGGATCTTAAATTTTAAGGTTTTATAAATTTTGGATATTGCATCTCTTTCGTTCGTAATAACACCTCTCGCTCTGTATCTTCAATTGGTTGTTAAGCATGCGCGGTGATTTTCAGTGATGAGATAATTTTTCTTAAAAAAATCTTAGGTATGTAGGTTAAAGACATTACCTAAATTAAAGGTCGCTTAGATCGACGTTAACTTGTAAATCAATATTTTATATTGTAATTTTATGTCTTAGAAAGTATTTAGGTTTCCCTAAAAGAAATTAGTCTTGCCCTAGTTTTCGGATTTTTACAATCATACTTATATATGATTATTATGAATTATATTAATCGAAAGTCAAAAATATGTGTTGAATATTCGCCAGAAATATATATTTTTTTATAATAATATTATATTTATTAAAAACAACAAACACCTTAAAAAAGCATTTCCTTAAACAAATTAAATATTCTTATATTTTAATTTAAAAGAAAAAATATATATATTTTTTTATATAAATTTAAGAGATCAACCGCTCAGCACAAATCTATGTCATTACTATAACTGGGTAAGACAGACATATCGTCTAATATTATATACACATACATATGCATACAATAAATACATACAAACTTACATAATGGATAAATAATATTTTTTGGCGTTACACTCATACATTTTTACTTGACAAGTAGCGCCATCTCTTATTGAATTACTGCAATCTGCCGTTTATAATTAGGTAGACAAATATCTGCAAGCTAAATTTATTCTTAACTATTATGAAAATAAGGTGTATATTCCTCTGAGACTGATTTAATATTAGCCTTAGTTACAGGAAGTAATCGTTTAAGAGATGACGGATAATGATAAAGAATGTTACATTTTTTATTTAGACCAACAAATTTTAAGGATTATTTGATATTATAAAAAAATATCAAGTATATAAGGATAATGCCCAAAGTACATTATAATAATAGAATTCATTTAATTGTATTATTTTATTACAATATTTATTCGCGTCGCATGTATAACTTATTATTTGAGACAGTAACAGTTTTTTTTTAGTAAATTACTTTTAAACGAATGGGAAATAAGACGATCGACTGACGTCCTGACTTTACGTACCTAAAATAAATAAGTGTTCCTCAACAAATAGGTTATTAATGCAAAAATTTGCTCCAAACCAACCATAAGATATAGTGAAAAACAATCTATTCATTATTATATTAGTCTCGGCTTATAAAGATATGCCTAGAAGTCACAATTTTTACCTCATTATATTTTTGCAGATTAGCAGTAAACTCTATGAGCCGTTTTTAGTTAGTTTTCTTTCTTTCTCTTTCTCTCTGTCTCTAACTTTCTCTTTTTAAGTGTAATAGCTATAGTATATGTATTATGAAGGTCCATTCTGTATTTAAATTTTTGAAATCAAATGAAGAAATTTGAGTTTACGCCGACCTCAATGTGTGTGTGCAATGTGTGTGCAAGGTCAATTAATTCTTCACCTACCTTCGGTTTCTCAGTTTCCGTACATGGAGTTCAGGATGCACACAAAACGCACTAACAATATCTTTGTATCCTTCATTATATTCACAGACGTGGGATTTTATATTTTTCTTAAATACAAGATGTTACAGGTTGTATTTTTATTGAAATTAGGTTTTTTTATTTAATAGCCTTGCGAATTATTTTAAAAATTTATATTTTAGCAGAATGCAATCAGGTACTTTGAGATTTATCTAAAGCCTTTGATTGTGTAGATCACCAAACATTACTATGCAAACTTAACCATTCTGGTGAGCGTTATGCTTCGCTTAATTTTATCGCCTCTTAGCTTTACCGAAGAGTTTTTACGGTTGATGTAAATAAATCTAAATCGGCTGGTTCTCACTTAAAGATGGGTGTTCCACAAGTATCAATCCTTAGCCCCTCTTTATTTTACTTTATATTAATGACTTGCCTCTTTTCATGAAGGGTTTATGTGACATTATCCTTTAGTTCATGATACCTTGCTTATTTTTAATGCTGAGTGTAATAGGACTAATTATCACGTGGTAAACAGTGATCTGTCACATGGCCTTTATTGGGTCGACGTTAATCATTTGTTAAGTGCTAAGTTAACTGATGGCTTGGAATTTATACTTCCTAATGTAAGTAAAAATTTTAGCTTGCTCCTTAACTACTAACTGGCTGACTCTGTAAAACTGTAAACTCAGCTCGGCCATCTTTACAATTAAAAGAGTAAGACAATAACGGATAATTAATTAATACGTCTCGACTTGTTTATTGTTAATTTTAGGGATTTTTTATAAAATTTTGTCTTACGGTATTTTATTATAGGGCAGTGCTCATGAAATTCATTCTATACTTAACGCCTAAATTTCGTCATCAAAAAGTTAACAAATTTTTCATGGTCTTAAATGTACGCATGTATAACAAAATTCCTCAAGACATCTTCCTTTCAAACCAGACCTTACTTTTCTTAGTTTTAAATTTTAAAATTAAAATATATTAAATAAATTTTATAGATCAAAATGTGTGGAACTTGGATTATAGACTCACTTGCAGTGTTGATATTATCATAAAGCATTGTTAAATTTTATTTAAATACAGCAACTGTTGGGTTTCTTTGCAGAGCAGCATTCTGAGCTTATGGTAGCTTACTGACTGACTACACTGATCTTTTTAATGTAATATTATATAAATAATTGACGATTCAAAATTGCATGTAAATGCCTTCTTGAATAAAGATATTTTGAATTTGAATTCGAAGAAGAATCCTTGGATTGTGAAAGCGAAGATAATGGTTGGGCTCGTCGCTCGTATGTTCACACACTGCCGACTTGACTTCGCCTATTCTTCATTTCCATTTCATTTTGATATATTTCCTAGTTCTAGTACCTATGCTCTTTCTTGTTTGACCAATGTCAAGCCACAATACATACTGCGGAATGATGGATCCCATGAGCAAATTGATAAAATAGCAAAGGATTTTTAACTTAACTACGTTTTAAAAAATCTAATAGTTATATGATGAATGATGAGTTCACCAGACACGTTAGTGCATTATACGACATGAAATTAGTTGAGTGAGTTTGTAGATATATGTGTGTATGTGTGTGTGTGTCAACGCATATCGTTTGTTTAATTTTATTTATATATATATCACTACCGTACGTGGCAAATTGTCAAACGGTTTCTCGTCTGATTAATAGATAAATAATTAATTCGCTGTCAAATCGCGTGTTATTCTTTGTGATTGATGTCGTGACGTAAGATATGATATTGTATGTTAAATGATTATTTAATATTAATATATGTACGTAATACAAAAATGTATAGCAGTGAAGATAGTTTAAAAATATTAAGTATATTGCAAGATATACGAAGGAATGTAGGAATATAAAATATTAAAAAAAAACTTCGCTATAATTCAGTTCATAAAGGATGGTATTAGAAAAGCTGTCTCAATACTGTCCAGTGAAAAGTATGAAATTAGAACAATGTTAGATAAATTGGATAACAGATTGAGAGTACAATTCTTAAAGGGTCACTGACACGACATTAATTTTATAAGCGGTGGGAATTTTGTTTGTAGTGTAGGAGCCCTTAACACGATAAGACCGTTACACAACGTTTGTAATTTGATAACATTTTAATTCTATAACATATTTAAATCAAATTTTTAACCACATTAGACGTGACGGAGGAAATTCTATGAGAAAATTCTATCGATACGTTAACACTTAAGATTTTTCTTGAAGCACTATCAAACAGACTAATAGCTGAAACAAATAGACGAACAGTTTCGATATATATATATATATATAAATTCATTCTAGTTTGAAGTAACATACTAACGGGTGACTATTTATTAGTTGTTTTTCAAGACAAAACCTAAACCAAAATGTTGAATTCTGAATAATTTTAAATATAAGGACGGTAGGTCTGACACAAACGTACATATTATATTACATTCAGAATAATATGGGGCAATTGGGTATTTCCTATACGGCTACTTGACTACCTATTGACGTTTACAATTATGACGTAAAAATATTTTGTCTCTGCTTTCATTCAATACAAAAATATGTATTAACTTAAGTTTTGGTCTGTGGTTTGATAATAATCCATCGTTTGCCTCAATAATAATTGAATTTATTTCGATGATGCTTTTATTTAAAAAGATAAGACAGCGACAGACCTCCACAGGGTTCGCTGACACACTGATTTTTTATAGAAAAATCAATATAAAAAGGAATTTCCTTACAATTTTTCATCTGCTATATGTAATTATCACGAGTGAGCGAGCGGGTACCCACCACCTAAAAGGAACCTCATTTAAATATTTCAGTTGTAACCCTTGTTTCAGATATTTCAATTAATGGGGGTTAGCGCACAATAAAATGTTTTCTTTGACCTGTATTTGAATACTTGTAAATAAAATTATAATAAAGACGAACATACGACAAACGACGCTGTCATAGCCAGTAGGGCGAACAGCAGTGACATACACAAAAAAAAAATACTTAAACAGGTCTAAGCGAGTAATACACTATATCTCAAAGTTTAATATTTAGTCATTGGTATTTCGTTTTGAGGGTTCCGTAGTCCACTAGGAGGTTTTATAATTTCATCATGCGTGTATCCTCAGCCTAGTTTAGTACCTTAGTCCTAGTAAGCTGTAATTCTGCATAACCATACATATTTGACACAAATTTGTAGTATATATATTTTTATATTCTTCATAGGGTACGCCTCTACATGTATAATTTACATACACACACACACACTTTAAAGGCGAAATTATCCAAGCGTATAGGTCCTCCCCCAGGTCAATAGATGATTTGGGTGGTGTAAAAAAAAATCATCACATTAGTTAGTACATATAACGAATTTAAAATGAAAACTATCACGACTAAGCAGGTTTTACAAGTTTACGAGTAATAGTCTTATAGTATATCTATGTATATATATATATATATATAACAATCTATTTATCTAGCTATATATACATCATGGGCAACTACGAAACCCTATTACGCTTGACCCACACGCACTTTGGTTTTTTAAATTTAAATTGTTAGAAAAACTCATACCTTTTAGACGTTTGTATAAAATAGCGTCCTGCAACAATTGTTTTTTCATAACAAATTTAATAGTTGGTAATTGAGAATTAAAGACAGTTTAATATAAAATTTATATTTAATAATAATATTGTTATTATTTTTAACATTTATAAATAATATTTTATTTATTTTGTTGTATAAATAGATAAGATTGCTAAATAAACTAAATAAGCTTTCTTTAACGTTTCTTCAATACTTTAGAACTACTGAAAATCTGAAGATCTATTTAAGGCGTAAGAATTTAAGAAATAAGATATAAAAAGATTACTTCTCACATACAGACTTACTAATGTATATTAGTAGTTATTTATCTTGGACAAAAATATATACTAGCGGTATCCTGTGACTCCACCGCATGGACTGCGCGCCACACGTTACATTTTGTAATATATACAAAATGTAGTTATTAACACGAAGTGTAAGTTATAAATATAAATAATTTACCTGGTTTAATTATTTAAATGTACAGACATTAAAAAAAAAGCAAAAAAGCAAAACAGACAAAAAAAAACCCGGTATTTATTGTCATCTCATGTGATTTGTTAAACATATGAATAGATCTGTAACCAAGACTGCATTTGGACTGAATTCTCATTTTTTTTTTATTAAAAAAAAACTAAAATGTGTGAAAAGTTTTATGACGTTTATAATTAATAATTTGAAAAAAAAACAGCATTAAGAAAATAAGTTTTTAATAATTCATTTGTTTGTTTACAATAAAATAGAACTGGCATGTTTAATAAACAAAGGCCCTTAAATGAGTGACGATTAAAAAAAAAGTATCACCTATATATATAAGCGTTCAGAGTACAATGCTTTCCGTCTGTCAGTCCGTGGTGTCACGTCGTAGCTAACGGTATACTGTGACTGCTATTAGTGTAAGTGTGTCTTCCATCAATAGGTAAGTAGGTTCTCAATTGTCGTTCATTTTTTATGGTTCCATTTTTTTACATATATTTTTTTTAAAATTTTCTATTTTTGAATATATAAAAATAATAATAATTGTTAATATTATTTTTTTAATTTTGTACGGTTGATATTATTTACAATACAGACAAAACCGCTAGAAATTATATATAGTCCAAATTAGTGTTCTGTTTGACTATTTTTATGTATATATATTTATTTTTTGTATTAATTGTTTTGATATTTTTCACAAAACAGAAAAAAAATATAAAAAAATATTATATGAAAAAAAATAAATAAATAATAAGCGATAAGTTGTAATTAAAGGAATTAAATTTAAGTTCAAATCAATCTTCAGCGACACTTAATTATGAAAATAAATCTAAGTTGTTTTTTTAACATAATGTTTAAAAACAAGACTTAATAAGTTTACTCGTAGTTTTAAATATTTTTTTTATTAATAATTTACAATTAAGTTGATATATTTATAAACAGACAAGATTATATATATATGTATATATATTATCAGTTTGGGAGTCAGGAGAATTTCCCGTAAGACTTTCTCCAATTCCTTACTTTCAAATGCAATGAGCAACGAGTGATTCATGGCGATTTTAGGGATCCCAGTAAAATGACAAACCCCTATCATTTTGAAATAAATTACATTTATTTTATCATAAATATGATAATTAATGAATATAATATTTAATATAAACATCGTTAAAATATAATAAATCGCATACAGATAAATCTATGAAAGTCAATGCGATCTTTATTTAAGGGTCAAAGTCTACTCTCACGGTTTAAATAGTTATAAACGATGGAAAAGACAGGAGGAGTCACGAGATATTATTAACTTGTTTATATTTTGTCATATTTATATAACTAATTAAGTTATATATACGGAACCGAAGTTAACGTTTTGACGGACAATTTTCTAAACTTTCTACATTATAGAAAAAAAATTATTATATTATTAACACTAAACCTACCGACAATTCTTGTTCCAACTGCACGCGGTCAAATTGACCGGTAATTAAAATTAGATTATTATTTAAATTAAAATTAGATTATTAATTATTTTATTAGAAATAACTAAAAGTAAAGAGTGTAGAAAATATTATATGCATATTCTAAGAATTGTCATATAGTTTGATGACGATATTATAGCGATTAAAAATGTGTAAGGTTCACAAAAGTTTAAGAATGGTCAATCTGACCGGTACTTGGTTGGTTTAGTGTTAAGTACAATTATAACATCTAAATGATGTTATATTATATATTGATATATATCTTGCGTATCTGTCTATATGTATAAATAGTGGGTAAAATATATCTACATACATACACACATACATTCATAGTTTTTATGTCTTAAAATGATATATGTGCATTTTTTTTCTTTTTTTATCAAATTTTCTTTTCACTGCTGTAATTTTTGGAAGAGTCAAAGTATATCTGTAATCATAGAGTAAGTTACATCTATAGAAGTAGTCGATTTTATTTTTAAAAACTTAATTTTAATAAATTTTAGTATATCAGTATATAAGAATTACAGTGTAATACTTACATTTTTGTATTACCAATAATGACAATGAATTTTATAATACAAGTTATGTATTTGTATCAGTGGAGCTTAACTAATCCGAAGTCTCTATGTGGAGTTGATCTGTATAACTTTCTCCGGATCAATAAGGCGAGTCATGGCCGGTCGTTGACACTGGATTGCCGAAAATATTTGCACTAACCGTTTGACAATTTAACATCCCTCTATTTGTATTAGATTCAAACTTGCAGCGCCACCTACCGGATACATATTTTAAATATACTCAAAGTATTTATTAACAAAAAATTAATAATCAAATTTCATGTTTTTTTAAGGAAATTTCTAAAACAATACAAGAGATTATTAAAATGAAATTTGACCTCTTGAAGGCCGATTATTATCAGTTTATCAAAATATATAATAATCAAGTCGATCTACAAAGACATATTTAAAATTTTCAAACAGTCCACAAAACTTTCGTTTCATCGTACGCCGTCTGTATAACAATTAGGTTACTACTGATATCTATACGTGTTATCTACATCTATATCTATCTATCTATCTATCTATATAACTTATCACTTTAATGACTTTTCAAGTATTTTTTACAATTAGAATTCTAATAAAAATTAGTAAGAGACTACGGTAGAGAATCAAAATAATATTTTTTTAAATAAATCAAATTATAATCAAAATTCAAAAAGCAATTTAAGGTACAATATTTAGAATAAGACTATTTGCACGTTTCTAAAGTAATAGAGTTCATACAAAAATGGTGTTGTTATTTTGGCCTTAAAAAGTAACAAGTGCTTACTCACTTTAGAAAAAGTAATGCCACTTTATTAAAGCAATGAAATGAATTTTACTTATTATATTAGATTTTCAAGTTTACATTGGAATAAAACTATTTTCTATTTTACAATCTAAGAAAAGGATGAGGGTAGTTGACAAATTGAGTACTAATTCCCCCCCCACAATTACTGAATTTCAAATTTAAAATGCATCTAAACCTAGTGTGTGTTTGTGAATATTCTTGATTGAATTTCACCAAACAATAATATAAAAATAATATAAATGTTTTATGTTTGTTTGTGTATAAATGATGATGTCATATTGTAATCTATTGTTATCAAATATACAACTTTAATCGTCTGCGTTATTATCATATCATAAATAAAGTACAACTTTTTAAACATTGACAAATTATTAAAACCATATCAGTAATTTCAATATTAATATTTCTATATAACAATAAATTAAACAAGATATATATATATATATATATATATATATATATATATATATATATATATATATATATATATATATATATATATATATATTGTTATTGGGAATGGTGTTCCTTTTCAATGTACCTTAAATTTAAGTTAGTGAGACCCTTGATAAAGTATGTATGTATAGTAAAGAAAAAAATATCACAATTAATAATATATAATGATGATCAAGATGATTATTAAAAAAAAATGAATATTAAAAAAAATATAAAATAAAAAAGCTATAAAAGTGAAAACCTCTTAATGCGCGTTACACATTAGTGACAAATCGTTTGTATGAAGTTAACGATAAGCGATTATCACACTTATCTGTTGAGCTCATACGATTAAAGAATTAAGGGTTTACTTAGTATGTTTTAGGTTATATAACATCCGATACAATTATTTAATGTAAAAACAGACACATACGCACACACACACATACGTACACACACACACAAACAAGTCTTACTGATAAACTAAAATAGATAAGCTTTTTATTTCAACTAATATACAAAATGCAAATGGCACGTATATAAATAGCATTTCCCCGTGACTCCGTCCGGCTACAGAAGTGCTTTGCGCTGTCGATTAGCTCATAGCTCATCGACAGTTAATAACAGAATTATATTTAGCTTTGCTTTTAGTGAAGGTTGAGAGACCTTTGTCCAATCTTTAGTTATTTTAAATCAAAAAGGTACAAAATAAATATAGTTTTTATATCTGATGTTTTTGTAGTGATATCAACAATACTCGTACAATCAATTAGGAACATCAACTTATGTAGTAAATGTAACAGACAAAATATATATAACAAATTAAATATCACTGATCAAATTAAAATATAACACTATCTATAACTATCAGTTCACTGATCTATCATTATCGGTTAATTATTTCCTACCCTCTTTATCGTTTAAACTACAGCGTGTTTAAATTAATAATATTAAATTGTAGTGAAAATTTTTAAAGAAATTGTCTTTTAGTATAAAAAAATTCATAAATCTGTTATGTCTTCACGTTTAGACACGAAATAAATTTTCCATAAAAAGGTATCTACTCTGTCGTATTGATAAATGTGAGGATAAGTCCAGGGGAGATACTGCAGTTAATAAAATGTTTGTTCAAACTAATTCACATAATGCCTAGATATATTTCAAAACATTAAATATAAAAATAAAAGTATATGAAGACACCACGCTATTACACTGTCACAAAATTTATTGGTATCTGTAAATCAAAAAAGGCACGCGTGAGACATAAGAAAATATTGACGAAGAGCGACATTATTCTAGTCTAACTACCATTAAAAACAAGAAAACCATGGTCTATGTACGAGTCTGGAATCGAAGTATCTTTCTGTAAAATAAGAGACAACATGTCAAAATTATTTTAATTTGATAAACAAGATTTATTTTTGTCTGAAGTGACAAGACTGGATTCACTTCCTACTTAAAAAAAAATAATTTAATAAGGCGAAGGTCGTTCTTCTCTGTCAAAATCAGTGGATATGTTTAAGAAGGCATATTTATATATATATATATATATATATATATATATATATATATATATATATTAGCAGAGAATGTGCTTTTTAATTTGTTATGCATTTCTATTAGTTTATAAATGATAAAATAACCTTCATTTAATGGTATGTATATATGTAGTATGAGTTCAGTTAATATGAAAATTCTTCTCATTATCATCTAAGGCACTTGTACAATTAGTATCAAGAGACGAAGCTTCTTAGCATTCCATATTCTCCATTATTTGTTGAAGATATGTTAAAATATATATTTTTTTGTCATACAAACTTAAAAGAACTAGCTTTATAGGATAACTGTAATACAAAACTGACAACGGGCAAAAATTATCTACCCTGGTCTTGATGTCTTTATCCTGGCCTTCTAAAAATAACTAAATTATTTAGTAACTTGCTCCTAAAGTAAAAGGGAGTAAAATCATTACAATATGTTAAGAACTACAACTTTTCTTGTTGTCTTTGCTAGCTTGCTTTAAAGGGATTCCGTGTTCAATCCCTGTGTTAACTTTTATTTTCCTGGGTCTGGACCGTAAAGGAAAACGCCGTACAGAGACCTGCATGTCATAGAAAATCTCCGATATCTCTAGCAGTGCACGTCACACTGAACCAGTGGTGAGTTACAATGACGAAGACAATAATTATGTAATAATAATATTAAAAATTTAACACCAAATATGAACCATTAAATAAATTTTCAATAAAAATAATAATACAAAAAAATCTAGATTTTAAGGTTTTACCGATGACATAGAACAACGTAATCCTATGACCTACATTCTGACAGCGGCGCTGTAATCCAAGATGCTACAAATGGGATTTCCCTAACTTAATTCTAGTTAAGCATGTACAGATGTTTGTAAAAACTCCTGATGCTAAGGAAAAGGAACGGAGAAGGAAGAAGGCAGATTGGACCATTTATTTAATGTTCAATAGTTTTTTTTTTCTTTACAAATATATCTGGTGTTAGATGTTTTTATTACAATAATAGTAGTCTATGAAAAATATTTATTGTATTTGCTGCGTTCTATAAAAAACTCCGCTTTCATACACGAATTAAAACTGAGTTATTTATTAAAAGAGATTGAGCGTTAGACTCGTTCAGAACCATTTTAACGTGGGCTGCACATCCTTAATAAATATAAGCGAGTCGAGTCCTACGTATACTGTCCATTGTTATCACTGTTAGAATTGTTTTGGTGAAAACGATATGATATCATGTAATTAAAAATGACATATACACATTTTATGATTTTATTAAAAACTGATAATTAAAATCGATTCAATAGTTTTCGTTTTAGTTCAAACACACAAACATTATTCTTTTTTTCTATTATATGCTTAACATGAACTAGGTTAAGCGTACCATATAATTTAGGATGTTTCTATATATTATTAAATTTCAACTCATTACAGCATTTGCTTAAATCTAATAAGTTAATCTATGGCAATATTGGTGTACCTAAAATAAGAATGGACCAGTGAAAAACAAAATTACGAAAAAAAAATGTTCGGCTTAAAAAAACATTAATATATATGTAAAAAAAATCAACAATAGAATACTGTTTGTAGAAAAATTCTTACCCTGAATGGAAAAAAAATGTAATTATTTATAAATTAATAAATAAGACTAAAGTATAGCTTACTGAGTGTATAGTAGGTAATGTTGGCAAATTTTTATATACTAGTAGTAATGTATTTCTAAAAATAATCTACAAAGATATTACCTTTCTGCAGTCCTCAATATAAACCTTAACCCTACAAAACTTCACACTACAAACTACGTAATTTTCGTAAAAAATTGGACTTTTTTTTTCCTTCACATATTTAATTAGTCTTGCTTATGACATTTGATAGTAAATTATCTATTTTAATCATATTTATTTTAAATCTTTTTTCTTTTAATAAATAAAAAGGCGCAATGTTTTGTTTAAAAATAAATAATTATCTTGACGATGGATCATATTATCAACATAATTGCACAGAAGTAAAAACTTCATACGAAGATGTCATAACAGAACTGTTTGAGATATTATAAAACAGGAGATATGAAATGACTCCAGGCTGACTGCAATGCTATTTAAAACTAACTATTATCTGCGTCTCCGTCCGCGTGGATTATTAGTGGTACACGGCACAAATATTCATTATTAGGTTGTCCTTAAATATATTATAATTTTAAGGGCCTAAGAACTAAAAACGGTAGCATATGTACGTTCTGTGAGTCGTGAGTAATGTTGTACGATTACGAACAAGGAAAGCAACGCATTAATATCTAGCCATATATGTAAATGTCTATGGACTACAATAAACACCTTTTGACAGCAACCACCAAAGAGTATCTATGAAGAGTTAAAAACCGAAATCTAAAATTCCCCTTCATATTGTTTGGGGTAATATCGACGGAAATATGAGATAAGGGTATTTTCACCCTTATCGGGAAACAATGTGGTGTCAATTGGCTGTACTCGTATATATGAGTCAAGTGGTAACTGACTCAACCGAGAACGAAAAATACTAATGGAATACAAATATACAATTAGGGGAGTTGATATTATTGAAAACTTAATATACGGTTAATATTTAAGAATAATACAGGAACGCATTAACAATAATTTCATTAATATCAACGTAAAATTTTACGCATTTTTTTTGGTGTAATATATATATTTAATATCCATAACAAACAGCTAATCAAACACAAATCACATATTTTCGGTTATAAATGAACCCGCCATTTTCGATTCAAAAAGTATATAATGAAATGCAATATAACCTCAAACTTTTTTCACTCGAGCTGGCAGCGTAAAAGAAGAATATAGTAAAATGTATAGATAGGTTATGTTACTGTCGCATTAGATATAAATGTAACATTTTTATCAAATAAAATATTTTTCAGTGATAACTGGCATTTGGATATGGATGGCCGTGTTTTCTAATTCAGTGTCTATATCTAGTGTCAATAACAGCTATTATTGGATCAGATCAGGTACAAATACATATAGTCGGTGATAGAATTGTAATTGTAATTTGTCTTACAATGTAAGTCAAATGACTACATATTTTATATATTGACAGATCCATTTGCGATACATTTTGTTACTTATGGTTTAGAGTTGTGAGATTTAGGTGTTATAACTAGACTTCTTTCCGATATTATGAAAATTATGACGAAATAAGTTAAATTCTATATCATATAAACTATCTAATCAAATATATTTAAACTTTTCATTCTTATCTAAAGGTTGTCATATAAATGTGTTATTTTTATGAATGTGTTAATTTATAATCTTCTTTAGTGATACTTCTTAAGTCTTCATCAGACAACATATTGTATTATATTGTATACCTTTGATTTATTTATGGTTAAGAGAGAAAAGATAGACAAAGTCAAGATATTTCATAGTATCAAATAAGATCATTTTAAGGATATTACACTTTAACTGAGGGTCAAGGGTTTACAAAATATGAACTAGTTAGTATGAACACAGGATCATTATACTTTGAGATCATTAGTTCATTTAAACCCTTGTAACAGCATCCTCGTTTATATTATTGTAATAGAAAACAAAGATCTTTACTTTTAACATTTTTATCACTTACAATAATGTTATATAACACTTCAAAATATAAGAGAAATGAAAACCTTAAAGTACAAATCAAATTCCTATTATATTATACTTACATAATTAATTTTACTATACGTCGTCTTCGACTTCATCTATAAGAAATGCCGGATGCCGGAAAATCTCGGATGCCGTTCCCATATTGAGCGAAGCGAGCCCAGTGTAATGACTCATCGTTTCTCATTGAGTTCAATGGAATAATAGTTTTTTGACGATTATTCCTCAACGACATGACATTTTTCAAAAATTTTTTTTTAAACAATCATGTGATGTGTCTTTTTGATTAGAAAATTTCATAATTTTCCGTCAAGTAGTTTTCGAGCCTATTCCTGACAAAAATGTGAAAAAATCTCCAATAGAGTGCTCCCCTCGCTTCGCTCAAATATCTTAATCATGTGTTATAACTAATAATTTACAAGTCGGATGAGAAGCTGACAATAGGCTGACCGTCTCTTTTGTTACAGTTGAACAAACCATGTTGAAAACAATGAGAGTGACATCCCAATAACATTAAATACACACGATAAAGAGCCTAAGAAAATATATTGATGAATTTATTATAAAGTTGTATTGAAAAGAATTTAAAATGGCGTCGTGCCTCGGTGGCCATTTTGGGCCTAGTCAGGAGTACATTCCTGTGGCTGAGTTCTACGCGGACAAGACAATCTTCGTCACCGGCGGTACTGGGTTTATGGGGAAGGTGAGGAAAATTAATATAATAATGATATTACAAAGTTAAATTTCTAATTGAAATTTCATTCGCTAGGTATTAGTTGAAAAGCTGTTGCGAAGTTGTCCAAAAATCAAGAAAATCTATCTCCTAATGCGGCCGAAGCGTGGACAGGACGTCGCCTCGAGACTCACCGAGCTCACACAGTCACCGGTAAATATATATTTATGTTATATATTGTTTTGCTTATGTATGCATCAGGAAGAATACACTCTTAAAATACACTCGCTCCCGAGACCCTTTAACAGTAGAATTATTAGCCATACATTTTTGTCACTTACTTGCATTATTTTAGTTATCAGCTAATCTCGGATTGTAAATAGATTATTATTTTTGATCTTAAACTTAAAGAAGACAAAGTATTTCACTCCTAATATACTTTGATTTTTTTTCAGTATATATATTTTTTTCTCGGATATCTTTGATAAATCCCGAAAAAAGATAATTCCAACTTGTCTTAATTGTGAAACTCAGTTTAAAACAAATTTAAAGCATTTTATACAAATATACCGACGCAGTTAAAATTACAGAATGGGTAGAATAGAGACATAATATTTGTTAAACAATAAATTATATAGAAACATATATTTTATATTTAAACATTAAATATTAACAACGTATACAAATACAATAATATTAAAATTATATTAAATATAATAAGCAAGTTACTTTGCAAAGATGATGTAACCAAACTAAGTCATTTCAAAAGTTTTTTGGTAATTTCTGAAATAATACTAAAACTAGTATTTAAATATATTAAAGAGAGATAAACAATTGAACTTTGGAGTCCAAATAAATTCAGTTGTAATGTAAAGCTGATTCAATTCATATAATATTTCGTTATATAAATTAAGGAAATTGAAAAAAAGCGGTATAAAATTAATTTAAATAGAATGTGTCTAAATGTCTCAAGTTTAAAATGTTATTTATTCTCGTCGCCAACAATGTCTTTTCTTCAAGTCATATATATATATATGGAGAAAATAATAATAAAGTATTAAATTATAAACGCAAATTGTAACAATGAGTCCAGTGAGTGCCCGTGGGATCGATATTAATTATAATGTTGACCCGAAACACGCGATTAAAGAATAAAAAAAAATATTCCGTCAAAGCCTAAACTTCAATGAGGTTTCTCTATTTGAGAAACAAACTATTTAATATTATAAAAATTAACAGTATTACATAACATCATTCGAGTTAATTAAATGATAAAATTTTGTTTAAAATTACAATTAAAAACTATACTCACTAATATGTATAAGGAATTGTAAAAAGCAAGTGCACATAATTGGTATGAATTAAAAATATAAATTTGAAGATAAATAAAATATTATAATGATATTTTGACGGACTTTAGGATTTAATTGTTGTAGTTTTACATAAAATACTTAAAAAGTACTTAATTATATAATATGTGAGGATATATTTTTATAGACATTAAATTATGGGGAAATAACATAAAAAGCAGATTATATTTAATTATTTTAATATAATAGAATATGTAGTATAATAGTATTCCTTATTGCTGGTTTTTGAAATATATTTATTTAGCTTAAGGCAGTTTATTTAAAAAACTACCTTTAACACTCGGATTGACATGGATTGGTAATAGAACTACTTAAAAAAAGAATATCGTTATAATAGACAGTGAACTGACAGGGTTTAAAACAGCGGGTTAGAACAAACTTAGCTAGGACAGTTTATATTTGCTGTAACAGATGCTTCGGATGCTACTTGCCTGAATTGTTTAAATAATCACTTATTTTCTAGTGCGGTTACTTACTAATTCAATATGATAGTTGGTTATCAAGTGTTTCGCCTAAATATTTGGTTTTATCTACTTTATCAAGAGTTGGACATATGCAATCAGAGGTTTACAATTTGAGACATTGATGTATTTTTATTATAAAATTATACATTTTTTTGATTTACATGTCTCATCGCAAAAAACTTATATGTTTTTTTATAATTTTTTGTATGTTGAGCGTTAGTAATTTTTTCTTCCAACACTCAGCTCCTCTCCTCATCACATATTCTGCGATTCTTTTCACAATATTCAAATTGTATTTTGTGAATATGATGGCGATCCGGTTACTTTCAATCTGCAATTTACACAGGTCATCGATATAAATCCGAAACAGTGTGGACCCAAGTACACTGCCTTGTGGAACACCAAACGTATATTTTGACTCTCCGCGTACGATTTGATAGATACCTTTTAAATAACTCTTAGGGGATACCTCTTATTCTTATCATTTCCACCTAATGTATCAGAATGAAATCGAGACGGTATCAAAAGCCTTTTTAAATCAATGAAGATTGATATTTTTTTTTATCATGATCAATATATTCAGTTATGTATGAGGTAATAACCAACCAGTTCGAAGTCTATGTTTGTTTTTGTTTTTATTACGGTAATAGTTGGTTTGAATTTAGTTACATTAACAAAAAATTACACATGATCAGTAATAATTGTATTCAGAACTGCACAGTTAACTTTAATAATCTTTTGACAAATATTTGTTTTATCTATATCATTCAGAGTTTGTAGTGAGTTATACATATTATTTAAATAGTCAACTTGTGGTTCGGAATTATTATGTATGGTTTGGTATGAAAATAAATGTTGGTTATAATACTTATCATGCTATTCTTGAACAGAGGAGAGATATGAGATTCGTATAACATATAGGGTTGTGTTTATATATAACTCTGTGGCAGTATGGTAGGACAGTATATTGTATCACCCCACCATATGAGTTTGAGTGCACTTACATCATCATCATCATCATCATCATCATCATCAAGTGTTTAATGTGTTAAAGTATTATTCTCGTCTATCTCCTTGTTACTCTATATATGTCCTTAACAGTCCTTCTTCTCCAAGTTGCTATCGATATTGTACGACTAGGATCCAGCGTCGTGCGCTGCGGGAGTTGAGCTGAGCGCCCTCCCCTTCTTTAATGCTAACAAACCTAGCATATAATATTGCTCTTTAACATGCTCAGCAACTATCGGTTTAGAATCTCAATTGAAAAGAAAATCAGTTCATCATCAATAAAATTATAGCCATATATCTGTCTTTTAAATGAATCTTAACTTTTTTAAACTTTTTTCTAGACTGTTTTTTTTGTTCTGTTTTTTGCAGAACCATCTTTAGTAAAAGATCTAGCCATGTGCCAAATTCTAAAATAATACATCTATAGGTTTTAAAATTACCGATGTCGTAAAACAGCAAAATGAACGGTAAAGAGCTTCGCTTACGCTCAGCTCAATAGACAAAGAACCATCTCGAGGAAACCAAACCTTCGATTCGTCACTTATCTTGGGAATGTTTTTTTCACTTATACATATATATAATAAATATAATTTTCACAGTTGTTCGAGACATTAAGGAAAGAACGGCCGCAGGAACTGAACAAGATAGTACCGATAGTGGGGGACATCACCGAACCGGAGCTCGGGATAAGTCCGGCGGATCAGGCCATGCTTTGTCAGAAGGTAAGTGTTTTTTATGATGAGTGAGGGAGTCAAACGCTCAGTTCCTCTCCCTTCCTCTTACATGATAATCGAAGGGTACATTTGCAACTAGTCATGTTTGAAGGCATCCATAGTGATGGTAGCCAATGAGGAGTAAAGTCTAGGTTTTAATAATAAAAAACTTATTAACCTTTCAGAGATTATTATTAATAATTTTTCATCATTAAAATAATTATATCAATTTTCTTTGTAACGAAACATACAATGTCACCTAATGAGAGATTAATTGGCTCTTAATTTTTTATTGTGTAAACAAATGAGTCTTGAAAATTAAATTAATTTATGCATGCAAACCAACGAACCAAACAGTTTTCGAGTGGTCGCAGGGTCGAGTCCCGATCGTGTCCATAATATGTTATTCCACATATCAGTTATTTAATTATTCGATTTTTAATAGTTATTTAGTTGGGTTCTTTACTTTGACTATTAAACTTGTATGTTAGATAAATTTTTATACTGTTAATTATAACTTCAAATTGCTATATCAAAAATTTTTATCTTTATTTTTTTATTATTACGGTTTACATAAATTGTATTTTTATGATACACACGGAAGGTTAACGACAGGTCGATATTTTATAATTCCCATGAGTAATAACATATTTTATTATTATTAAATATTACTTTATATATTAAAAATAATGTAACAAATATATAATATGTTTTAGGATTATATAGTAACAAAGTAAGTTATTTTCCCCGTCCCAGGTGTCCGTTGTGTTCCATTCGGCCGCGACTGTTAAATTCGATGAGAAGTTGAAGCTGTCTGTGACAATCAACATGCTGGGTACGCAGCAGCTGGTGCAGCTGTGCCACCGGATGATGGGTTTGGAGGTGAGACACCACCTGAATTATGGCTAAAAGAATATTCATATATATATACAGGATTTGCAGCACCTGTATAATATATGAATATTCTTTTAGTAAGCTATTGTAGGTTCATATTTTTTTAATTTATGTTGATTATCAATAATGTCCGTTTTCAAGTACCGACCAAATAAAGTGACTGACCAAGTAAAGTGACTGACCAAGTAACCCACTTGACGTTTAGATTTAAAACTATATTTAAAACAAGCCAGTATTACCCTCCGAAATATCTATAAATACTTGTTTTTTTTCTCCTTTGATTGCTGAACAGATTGCGATTAAACTTTCATAATTTTTCAATTCAATATTATATCAACAATTTAATAAGTGACGGAGTGTTAGATGTTTAATCTCTATAAATGAAGTTACCTTTACAAATATGTAAGGAATTATATATTGTTTTAAAAGTGTAACTCTAACAGACGTGTCTTCGCATAATACCGATATCCATAGTGCTAGTGCATAAATTTAAATATTTTTCATCGACTTTCATTTCACCCTCTTTTTGAATTTGATACTCTGTATTTTCATTTAACGGGAATACAATAAAGTAAACATTGTAGAAATGATTACGCATAATAGAATGTTGTCTGTCCGTTTGTAAATATAATAAAACGATCAGTTCTAACTAACACGATAACGTGAACGAAACGAAACGAAACGAAACGTGCACTCTATTGTGTTTATGAACCATAGTTAACAAATTATACGGTCCTATATTTAGAATTGATAATTTTGGACAGGTGTAATATCTAGAATAAAATAGAGTAATATCTCATCGTTTGACTCGCTCTCACTGCATTGACTCATTTCTTATATAAATTAACTAGCAGGTTACCCATGCTTCGCAACGGACGGCGAAAGTGATCAAACATTTTGTTTGAATTTCCACACCTATTAGGTATCAAACTGGCGCGTTATATGTTTTGTAGTTATTTAGCTGTAACTTTTGAACGGTTTGGACCTTTGAAAAATCCTTTCTTATTGTACCTATTCAGTATGTCAGGAGTCTTGTGTCCAAATTTCAGCTTTCTAGGTATTACGGTTTGGGCTGTAGAGCGATGAATGAGTCAGTGAGTCAGTGAGTGTCTTTGTGTTTTATATATTAAGATTTATGGTTTGACTACTTTGTGCTATTTACAGTAGTTGTATTGACTTGTAATTGTATACGTGTACGGTGTAGGCTCTAGTGCACGTCTCTACGGCGTACTGTAACTGTGAGAGGGAGCGCGTGGAGGAGTGCGTGTACGCGCCGCCCGCGCCGCCCGACCACGTGGTGACGCTGGTGCAGACGCTGCCCGATGACCTCGTCGACAGGATCACGCCGGACCTCGTCGGTGAGTTCATTGCACTATTGGGGGTTACTCTCCTCAGGTTGGGTTCTTCGGGACTTAGACGGGATACTAGTAATATGGATCACTAGCTTGTTTGGTGGGTTCTTCTAGACTTAGACGAGATTTTAGTAATATGGATCACTAGTTTGTTGGGTGTGTTCTCCTAAACTTCGACGAGATACTAGTAATATGGATCACTAGCTTGTTGGGTGTGTTCTCCTTAAACTTAGACGAGATACTAGTAATATGGATTACTAGCTTGTTGGGTGGGTTCTCCTAAACTTAGACAAGATACTAGTAATATGGATCACTAGCTTGTTGGGTGGGTTCTCCTAAACTTAGACGAGATACTAGTAATATGGATCACTAGCATGTTGGGAGGTTTCTCCTAAACTTCGACGAGATACTAGTAATATGGATCACTAGCATGTTGGGTGGGTTCTCCTAAACTTAGACGAGATACTAGTAATATGGATCACTAGCTTGTTGGGTGGGTTCTCCTAAACTTAGACGAGATACTAGTAATATGGATCACTAGCATGTTGGGTGGGTTCTCCTAAACTTCGACGAGATACTAGTAATATGGATCACTAGCATGTTGGGTGGGTTCTCCTAAACTTCGACGAGATACTAGTAATATGGATCACTAGCATGTTGGGTGGGTTTTCCTAAACTTAGACGAGATACTAGTAATATGGATCACTAGCTTGTTGGGTGGGTTCTCCTAAACTTAGACGAGATACTAGTAATATATATCACTAGCTTGTTGGATGGGTTCTTCTAAACTTAGACGAGGTACTAGTAATATGGATCACTAGCTTGTTGGGTGGGTTCTCCTAAACTTAGACGAGATACTAGTAATATATATCACTAGCTTGTTGGATGGGTTCTTCTAAACTTAGACGAGGTACTAGTAATATGGATCACTAGCTTGTTGGGTGGGTTCTCCTTAATCTTAGACGAGATACTAGTAATATGGATCACTAGCATGTTGGGTGGGTTCTTCTAAACTTAGACGAGATACTAGGAATATGGATCACTTGCTTGTTGACTAGGTTCTTCTGGACTTAAACGAGATATTAGGAATATAGATCACTTTATTATTGTGTGGATTCGTCTGGACTTAGATTTGGAAAGTAGTTTTACAGAAGGGCTTATTTTGAAAAGTATGGTATCTAAATAGTCCCGCCACATCCATTTGATACACAAATGATCACTGATTCAAAATGGAAAAGATATAAATAAATAAATAAACCAAATTTAGAGTAAATGTTAATTTTTATCTTCCAGGGGACCGACCCAACACTTACACATTCACGAAGGCGTTGGCGGAGGACATGCTCATAAAGGAGTGCGGGAACCTCCCCGTAGCCATCGTCAGACCTTCTATCGGTGAGACTAACATATATATATATATATATGTATAAATAATTTAATATAATCTAAGATTTGTTTGATAACGAATATGTATGTAGCTTTCGGACTGATAAGAATTACAATACTAACATCATCGTTTGAAATAAAATATCGATTATAATGAATTAATTAATAGTACATGGTTTTAGTACACTTTTTACTAAGTCTTTAAATATTTTTTCTAATAACCTTTATATTATATTTAGATTCGCAATCGAGGTGAGATGAGATGAGATGAGATGACCGTTACAGATGAATAAACACATTTTTCTTTATATATATAGTTTATTCTTTATATAAACGCGATTTACCACTCACTGTCTCATCACGAAATCTCCGAAACCATCTGTCAGATTAACTTAAAATTTTACATAGTTACTTCTTCTGTGACGTAGACGTCCAACCTGAACGGATTTTACGGAATTCCTATTCCAACGGATTTTAAATTTTTGCATTTCGCCAAGTCTTAAACCTGTAGGGGATATACACTTAACGCGGGGATAAGAGTTACTATAGCAACGGTTACGATGACAACGGATAATATAATAAAGGTTACCATAGCAACCTAAGTTCACATCCAAATTAATAGTGTGCCCAGCGAAGCGGGAGGGAATAAGATAGTATTATTGTATATACACTTACATAAATAGGAATTTCAGCTTTTTTTCAGTTTTTAAATAAAATAATAGAACTTTTACGATTAGGTAAATGTATTATCTTGTCCGTATAAGATATGGATCACAATCTACGAATTACCAGTAATTTTTTTCATTATCTTTCCTTTTATCTTATCTTTTTTTTGAACTTTTCGTATATCGTTTGATTTATCGTACCTATTATTGATAGGCAGACGGATATATTTCTTTTTATAATTAGTATGTCAATAGTCCTCAGACATTCGTAATTATCCGAATCTGTTAGAAAAGTATTTGTTATATGTAAATATTTATTTTAAAAACAAATAATGATATATATCTTTACCATATACATATATATATATATATATATATATATATATATATATATATATATATAAAATTGAAGTGTCCGTTTGTTATTCCAAATTAGTAACTTTTCATTAAATGTATATACGGTATTGACATATATATTTTTTTTCCTCCTGTCTGTTGTCAGTTTGGCCCAATTTCTGAAATTGCTGGACCGATTTCAACAAAACATTCACTGCTATATTCATTTTAAAAAACATATTCCGAAGTCTATTCAGCTAGTATTTACTATAATATAAGTATATTAATATTACTCAAAACTATTGATTTTTTCATGGTCAACTGGTGCAGAGTACCTTTTAACATTGTATAATAAATAAACTAGGGGCTCCAACAAACCCTCGATTTCGAATCGCTGCGCTCGCGAAATCTCGGGTGCCGTTTGGGTATTGAGCGAAGCGAGCCCAGTGTAATGACTCAGCGTTTCCCAATGGACTTCAATGAGATATCAGTTTTTTGACGATTATTCCTCAACGACGTGATATTTTCAACCATTTTTTCCGCTCAATAAATAAGTAAATAAATAAAAAGTGCAGTCGTTACTTTAACGAGATCTTCGTTTCTAGTCTATGGTATGTGTATTTTTTATATATTGTATATGTATTGATGAAGTATGATTTGAAAAATACAAATTATAATTTTCTATATTGAAATAAATAGCGAATAAAAATGATTGATTTGGTATATGTTTGATAACATTATCACATCACACGACTAACCCAGTTGTGATAAGATTGTCACTATCGGTTAATGGCTGACCAGAAAATGGATTTTTTTGTAAAAATATATAACATTATATAACGTAGATTTAATTAATTCAGAATATTTTTTAAAATTTTTGAATCTTATAATATTTGTATTGATATTTTTAAACACGCGCGGGACTCGAACGTGCGACTTGTGTCTGCTTTGTCGTTCTGTAAACTGAGCTATCGACAAAGTTTGTAGTAAATAATTTTTTATTGAGCTGAGCGTAAGTGAAGCACTTAACCGTTTGAGAAACTTTTTTTTGAAGCAACATCACATAAAAACTACTGAACCAATCTGAATGAAAATTTTCAGAGCTATAGAGCTTGGGAATGGGCATGTTTAAAAAAAAACAATTAAAATATCTACCTCCGTTCAGAAATGATGGTCAAAAAACTGTTTCTTCCATAGACTTAACATTATCAGAAACTCCGCGCGCTTACCGATCGTCAACCTAGAAATACGATTATAAGCAACATCACATAAAAAGTACTAAACCAATCTGAATGAAAATTTTCAGAGCTGTTGAGCTTGGGAATGGGCATGTTTAAAAAACAATTAAGATACCTCATTCCGTTCAGAAATGATGGTGAAAAAACTTAGTTTGTAAATAATAATAATAATAATAATATAAATAGCGTTATAATAATAATAATAATAAGGACATACACGCTCTAAGGCCGCACTAAAAGTAACTATTTACAGTTCAAAGTTAAAACAAACGCGTATCCAACATTATTGTATTGTAAAATGTAAATACAAATATGTGACTCGGTCATTGTGTTTAAATGTTTGTTGTATCAATACTATATATACAAATAAGCCACGTTTGTGTGTTTGACGTCTGTTTGTTTGTAATAAACCTTAAGTGAAAAGGTTATGTATGTATATATTCAGTTCTAGCTTCGGACTTTTGATTTGAAGAAGATATTAAATTAAAATCACTTTGACATTATTTTTTTTACATATATTTTTTTTTTTTTGTTTTATGTATATCTACTATATAGAGTTTATTATATCCTACCCTCTTAACACTAAACCTACCAAGTACCGGTCAAATTGACCGTTCTTAAACTTTTGTAAAAATTACACATTTTTAAACTTTATAATATCGTTATCAAACTACATGACAATTCTTAGAATATGCATATAATATTTTCTACACTCTTTACTTTTAGTTATTTCCATTATTACCTGCGTTATATAATAAAATAACTTCTAATTACCGGTCAATTGGACGGCGTGCGGTAGGAACAGGTGTACAAGAATTGTCGGTAGGTTTAGTGTTAGTGGAGTTATCTTACGTAACTCAATTTATATACATAAATAGGATCCTTAATAATTTTTGATTATCATTACAACGGAAACATAAGACCCGGCTTAAGTTAGATAAAAAAAAATGATGATTTGAAATCATTAGATGATTGTGTCGAAATCTAAATTCATAACGACCTTTGGTAGCCGTGACTTCGACATTACCCTAATTTCAATATCGTTTTTTTTGTTGATTGATTGATTGATTGAGGGTATGGATAAAGAGACACTTCTATAATCTATAAATTAAATCTTCCTTACTTATGAAATAATTTGTCATTTCTAACACATTATTGTTGAAACTAAAATTTAAGCTTATTTTATCAACCTCTAGGGGGGGGGGATTAATATGAGATGGATGTTCATAAATGAAGAAGGGAGTGTGTGAGAGATGACGAGTAACCGGAGAGTGAACGAGTATGTAGAGAGATGACGAGTAACAGGAGAGTATGGAAGGAAAAAACATACTACGCCGACCCCAAAAGTGGGATAAGGATAGGAAGATGATGTCAATAAATGATTCCAGTGTTATCATCCGTCCGTGAGCCGGTGAAGGGTTGGGTGGACAACTGGAACGGTCCGAACGGTATCATAGCCGCAGTGGGGAAGGGAGTGTTCCGTACAATGCTGGGCACGGGGACGAGGGTCGCCGACCTCGTGCCCGTGGACACCGTCATCAACCTGATGATCGTGTGCGCCTGGAGGACCCACCTGAGGAGGTAAGGAGGTTAAATTAAAAGGTTAAGGCTTAAATTAATTCTACGAGTGTTACAAACACACTGCTCTGAGAGTAACCACACAACAAACTCAGTCATCACGATTTCATATACCTCACGTCTTTATCACTTTTTAACTATCGATTACCATTATTAGTATCCTTGTAATGGTCTCCATGCGTGCAGGGGCGAGGGCGTGGTGGTGTACAACTGCTGCACGGGACAGCAGAATCCGATAACCTGGCAGCGTTTCGTCAAGACCAGCTTTAAATATATGAGAAAACATCCGTTCAGTGAGTCCATTTGTTCTTTTTGCTATCGTTTACTATTTCGCAGCGCGTTTACTCAATAAATGTTCGATTCTTTAACACTCCTCGTGTTTCCAGGCGAGGTGGTGTGGTACCCCGGGGGTAACATAACGTGCAGCCGCGTGCAGCACGGCGCCAGGGTGCTGCTGCAGCACCGCGCGCCCGCCGCCATCATCGACCTACTGGCCAGGCTCACCGGGAACAAACCAGTGTCAGTAAACCTCCCTCTCTCACTGACTCACCACACGAGATAATCACGTTCAGAGCTATTTCGAAAATCTACCTTAGCTTAAAATGGCTATAAGTACACTCTAGCAGATGACTTCTAACGTAAACTTATTTTGTCCCTTTGTCTCTCAAACCAGTCAATTTCTGTAGAAATGATAACAATCTCCACATTACAGTATGGTCAGAGTGCAGAACAAGTTGGAGAAGGCGTCGGCCTGCCTTGAGTACTTCACGACGCGCCAGTGGGCCTTCGCGGATAACAACGTGCAGGCCCTCTGCGGGGCCATGTCCCCCGACGACAGGGACACCTTCGACTTCGACGTCACCAACATCGACTGGGACGGCTACATCGAGTCCTACGTGCTAGGGATAAGGAGGTTCCTGTTCAAGGAGAGCCCGGATACGTTGCCCAAATCAAGGAAAACGATGCGGAGGTAAGGCTTGTGACGTCACTCGATCTAACATACACGAGTATGTTATGCTCTACATTTTTGTAAATTTTAATAAAACCTTTTTTTTCTTTGCTTATAATAATTAAATCTATTTTTTTTCAGGTTACACATAGTGCACATTGTAACTCAGGTCGCTGCCGTGTTCTTCCTGTGGAGATTCCTCTTCAGTCAGTCCAAAGCACTGCAGAACATCTGGCGTCGCATCATCGATCTTTTAACTCGCACCGCTAGACTCCTGGCCGTCGCCTGATGTCGCGCCTCCATAAAGAACCTCGTTTGACAGTTACATTTTAGGAAAGCTTACGATAAAGAACCCATTTTTGACGTTTCCAATTCTCACGCTGACATTGACATTGACACGGAGGTCGATAGTTAGTGCGTCTCCGGACCCGGCTACCGTCCGCGGCTGCGGCGGGTTTTAACCCAAAAATGTATAAATTACAGTAGGCGATCGATTGACTGTGAATATTGTCCGCCTCAGCCGCGGCGGCCGGGTGCGGAGGGTTACGGCGAGCGATTAGATTTTTTTCTTTAAAGCATGACGGAGTTGCTGCTTCCTTGGACGCGTTCGATAATTTTGACGGCGAGCCGAGAAACGTTAAATAAAATGAATGGCTTTGTCATTTTGAATAGCTACACTTCGCTAGGCGTTAGTTTTAATTAATACGTGACGTTGAATCCGATGATTTTGTACCATTGCAGCTCAATCATAATAATTATATATTTAAATTAAAAAAAAAAAGTTCAAAACCTGTTATTGCATAGTAATAATTGTTTATTGTAATAGTTGATAATGAAGAACGTAATATTCCACATCTCTTAATATTAAAGTAATGTGGACATTTCTTATTTATAACGTATTCAAAGTGTGTCGTTCACGAACGTTACGACCACCGACACAAATGTTTCTGCTGCCAATAATATAGTGATAAGTAGTTGCTCTGCCGGTAGCTCAACCGGTCGGTATAATTTGAAATAAATGTCCTACGGTGGGTACATTTTGGTACCGGTTGGTTGCTGTGTCTGTAACCGGTTGAGCTACCAAAAGATACAATTTATAACACAAAAGGGCCTTTTCGCTTTTTCTGTGTATTTAGATAGAATACACCAAAAAGAGGAGATCGTAATTTTTCATTAGACAATTCGATTAAAATTAGTGAAAAGGATATTTAAAAAGAAAACGAGTTAGTGAAGAAAATGTTTTTTTTATTCGCGCGTATTTTTTTTTTTATTTTATAAAATTAGAAATGAACGCTCAAAATTTTAGCCGTTAACTTAAAAGTCCAGATTATAATATATATATACATATTATTTATATTTTTTCTTATAATTAAAAACAATTAAGGATTTAAGATTAATGCGTTACAACGATTTGGTGAATGTTTCGAGCGACTTCTATATAGAGAGAATTTGAGTAATGAAGTGAGGTTTATTTTTTTGTCTGTAGTAAAATTTTGACGCTTTGGGGGGTGGGGAAGGGGGGTTTGAAAATATTTCCCGACTCGAATCGCATCGTAAGTGACTTTTTTTTTTATATATATAATAAAGTGGCTTTATAACACGAGTAACGTTATAATCCGGTAGTTAAATGAAATAGAAAAAAAATATTATTACTCGTCACTAAAATAATATTAAAAATATTGAAATTTTTTGAAAATTTTTTATCGTAACCGTTAAAAAAATTCCAAAAATTTTTTAGGTGATAGTGAATAAATATATAATCACAGCTGAGCGCGGATCTTCTGATATATCAATAATAATAATAATAAATATTCTGCGACGAAAAAAACACCAAAATGTTTTAAAATTAAACTTTTTTGTTCCATCTCATTACGCTTTCATAGTAATAAATATAAAATAAGATATTTATTTTTAAATTTAAATTAAAAATATATATATATTTATTTATTTTGCACATTAATTAATTTATTTTAATGTAATGCTAGATTAAATTAAATGAAATGCGTTTTTTTGAAAACTAACTACCAACCTAAAGAAATAATTACTAACTACCAACCTAAAGAAAATAATTACTTCCGAAATATAACATAGACGTAGTTAAAATATTCCAAGTAATCATTGAGGTGTAAGATTTTTTTTTTTACGTTTGACACGAAAAAGTCTATACCGGTCTTCCCTTTATTTGTTTATTTTTTATAAATTATTCAATGAAATATCTAATCGACTTCCATTTTCTTTATTAAATTATTGTCCGTTTGGGGGGTGAGTTGTACCTACGGTGTAAGTTGTACTCGTTAAGTATTGCCTAAGCTTTTTTTCTTTTTTTTTTGTTTTTGTATTTTATTAGCATTTTTCATAATATGTAAGTCTAACGCTTATCTCTCGAGTACTCGGATCGGATCGCGGACATTGGATCGAATGAATCGATATTGGATAATATTAACACAAATTGTTAGCTGCCATTAATTTTTAGACGAATCTTTAATCGATTGAAGCGCTTTATCGCTATCGATTATCGATTCATTATCTCTTCCAGTGTTATATATTTCTTAAGTTATCGTATATAATGTGGATGGAGGGAGGCGTGTGAATGTTGTTTAGTAAATAATTTTTATTGTACTTTATAGTTGCGTTTCTTAATTTTCGCTTGTAAGTATATTATTATGTGTAAATTTTGAACAAATTTCCGCTTGAATGATTATTTTAGATTGTAAAGTTATGTTTTTTTTTGTATATGAGTTGGATATACGTGAGTCAGTGCGTTTATTATCGTGTATATAGAATTTAGTTAGCGATGTTAAATAAGTAATTATGTTTCGGTTTCTCGCGGTGCGGTGTAGGTGATTTTTTGGGTGATGTGTTTAATGGACTCTGGACGGACGTTTGACGCAGATAACAAATAAACGCTTGTGTAACTAAAATATATCGATATTAACTCGACGGTAAAAAGGGGGGAATATTCCAAGATGGCGCTCAGAGTGTCCGTTCGGAGGCCGTCATAGGATGCTTTGAAATTAATTTGTTTCGCTTAGATGCCAGCGGTTTATGGTAATGGTTATAAAATCCGTAAAATCTTGGTGGAATGTTAATATTTAGTACTGGGTGATGTGCTCAACGGTTGATCGTCTCGGTCCTTGTTTAGTTAGGCCTAACAGAAAAAAAATATATTGTAACATAGTTATTACTTGACAATTCTATATTCCGATTATTGTATAGCGTTCTTTGTCTGATGTTAGAGCAGGATAGCAATATACTAATGTACCTAGCTAGATCGGGACAGGGATAGCTCGCAGACAGCAAACGAGTCTCGGTGATAGAATGGTATATACATGGGGAGTTAATTTATTATTCCATATATATTAAAATAAAAGAATGTAAAGTTTGTATTGTTTTATTTTATTCCCTAAAATGTTTAATATTTAGCATAAATATGTGTGTTAAAGATGACAAAGAACTTTTTAATGCATCCGAAATCCGAAAACAAAAATACAGATTAAGAAAATTACATCTAAATCTAATAAAGTTTAATGTGAAAGTGTCCTAAATATACCAGAATTTGCATTTTTATTTCACATGTCACATTGAAAGGTGCAAATATATTGAAATATAACAATTTATGTATGTATAATAAAAAGTATTTAATCTGTAATAACGCCACCCATTGCTACTTCCTTTTTGGGTAGATTCACGTAATTGTTGTCTTCGTACCTAAAATAGAGTTAATACAATTAAAGAAGTTACCTAAAAAATTAAACGGTAAATACTTTGCGGATACAACAAACATAGTATATTTAACGATTAACAAACAATCAAATTTGTTATGTTATAGTATTTTATGAAACTGTTTCTCCAATTTTGTTTGGATAGTCTTACTAACACAAATAATAGATATTTGAATGTCTTTGACGTTTCAATGTCGGATGCCTTTAGTCTATCCATATCCATGAGGATATTTGTAAAGATAACCATTCATATATCCTTTACAAATGACGCATTTGTTTATCATATATATATAACCAATTCCTACTTCTCCAATGGCGGACACATGAAGTGTCTTAGGTTCCTCGGCATAATGAGGTCTGCTTGTACGCGGCTTGATTCCAAAAGAAACTGCTCCAATTCCAGGACAATATCCTCATCCACGACCGAACCGATACCAGGAACTGCATGAACTACTGTCACCTAGAATGTCATAGGATTTTTTTGTAACTAGTGCCTCCTGAAAGGCTCAAATCGAACTTCATTTGACAAAATTATTTTAGTTATGTGGTAATATTAATGACAAGTAACTGTACATCTATAACCCCATTTCTCAAAATATTATGTATTCTGCGTCATATACTTTCAAAAATAAATAATTTCTTAAACTTGCAAGTCAAAATCAACATTCTTAATTGAACGGAAGTTCTTTACAAACAGTTATTTTATTATTCAAGCTACTACTAGCGTGAATAAATAAAAAATCGATCTTTATATATTATTAATAAATATGACTCATTCAGGGTTCATCCCTGGATTTCTTGTCAAGAGAAATAAATCATTAATAAAACTATATAATAAATAATATAAAAACCAAGGATCTAAAGTCAACTATTATTTTCTAAAAGTCCATTTGTTATTTCTTATAAAATATAATTGATATTGTTGATATAAGAGACATTTTAAAATTTATTTCAAACCGGATATAAGTGACCTAAGATATAAAAAGAAACAAACTTCAGGTATAGGATGTTCTTCTTCCTCTACTTCTTCAAGTTCTGGTGCAATAATGTCCATGTTGTCATCCAGAAACTGGTCCAGGAGGTCCCTGATCATGGCTACTTCTTCGGGCTTTGCCTGGAAAATTAAGGAGCATTAAAATAAAATTTTTACTATTAATATTTATTTATTATTTATTCAGCTTCACGCCATATCCCTTGCGGGGTGGCCAGAGACGACGGAGCGTCTAACGCTACGATCCCTGCCTACCTCTTTTGCCTCGGCCACAGACATCAACCTCTTCATACTTGCCCTCCTGGGAGTCCTCATGCTTTGACGTGACCTTCCTCCAGTATCATAGATACTGTGTTTTCGAAGGTCACTCGAGGCCTCCCCCTGTCTCTCTTACCGCTCACTTTTCCTATATAAATCTTTTTACTTTTACTATTAACTTTTAACCAATATTATAAGATCTACATTACATTACATTACATTACATCTCTCAATTTCTACCCTCATTCGTGTACTCTGATTTTACATGTTTCATTTTCATCTCATAATTGACGCTGTCCTTCCATCTCTTTAAAACATCTTCCACACTCACATATGAACAATCTACGACTCTCATCACCTTTCATTGTGCCCATAACACGTTCTCACACCTCTCTCTTCTGTTACAGATACACCTCTTAAATTGCTACAGTGGATACGTAAGAGGTTGCTCTTTCATCATTCATTTCATCTCATTACCAACTTGTACAAACTTGTCTTCCATCCTTCTTTTATCATTACCTAACACTTTGATCCATAAAAGTACTAAGACTCATATACACAACAACAACATTCTCTCCCTTCATTAACTTTGTAAAGATATATTTTCCAGCTCTTTTACATTCTAATCATTTGTCAGATTCTTTCATACATTTATATCTATATCTTTTTCATTCTACTCCCTAATTTTTACTTTCACAATACAGATTTTTTATCCTTTGAAGCTGTTAGATCATTTATGTAATTTGTACTTGTACCACGCCGCTATAAATATTTATATATGATAAATAATTAAGCATATTTTATAGCTTAGAGTCGTAGGTTTGTCACAAAATAAATTATCTTCATTTAATAAAATGTACAGATCATATAATTGCAGATAATTTATATAAAATTTTGACAATAGTTACGTAAAAGATATCTCTCGTGTGATGCCACGTAATAATTTTCATGGTACATATATCTGATAATATTTTCATCCCACTTTAATTAAAGTTTTACATACAGCTAACGATAATAATAAATAAGCTCAAATCTTGCAACCCTTAACGATCCTTAAATATGTTAAAAACGACATTGCAGTCGCAGACAACAGATATTCGGTACTTCTATAAATTAATATAAACTATTACATTATTGTCATGATGAAAAATATACCTTCTTCTTCTTCAAGGCTGGATCCGGAAGGATATCGATCTGCTCATTAATATAATCCATTATGTCCTTCTCCACTTGAGCCACGATGAATTCTCCGCTTGTGGTAGACATTTGTCGACCGGCGACCATTCCTACAATTACAATCAGATTCAATTTAACTAATATCAAGTTAATATATTCATAATTCTAATTTTAATCTTTTACCAAACTCTAACTAAATAATTCACCAATTTTCAATGCTATAATTGAAAGAAAACATATTATAGTCCAAGTGAAACTTGGTAAAACTTATAGCGCTACTGGTACAGAGCATTTATAGAAATAGCTAATAATACTGAATGAGTAACAACAGAAACCAAAATAATACAGTCTAATGTAATCTGAATTCAAATATAAATTCAATACTAAGCGACGGAATTCTATTTCAACACTTTCAAATTAGCATATTTTTCACAATAACTTATTACATCGAATTCTTTAGACTATATTACAGATATTACAAATCTAACCAAACTTTATTCTTTACAGATATTACAAATCTAACCAAGATCGTAATTCGCTGATTTAAATCTATCAACTATTGCTGCGATCTCGTCAAACGTTTGCTCCAAATCACAGCGCCTCTTCAGCCGACTTTCATAACACTGGATGTGAAATTGAATATTTTTAAATGTACAAACAAAAAACTCCTTAAAATACTATTCAACGATCTACAACAAGTTAAAATTTACTTCATGAACAAACTCTTTGATCATATTAATTTCTTCGTTCCTTTGAAACTCGTTAGTTTTAAATTCCTCAGAACCGAATATATTTGAATCTCCTCCAGTTTCATCGATCTCTTCTATTTCTTTTGGCTCTCCTGTTTTTATAAAATATATTTAAAATAAACCAACTATTAAATAAATCAAAGAACTATTCAAACAAAACGTTAACAGTTTCTATTATTTAGTCTATTTGTAATCGACTCATAAATAAGGAGTATTTCTATTTAATTTGAAATTTGATATTTCGTCAGGTTAAAGCTCCAAGATAATTGAATTTTATACTATTATATTTCCTCTATAAATAATATCACCTACCTTAATACTATTACTATCTAATCTATAGACAATTGAATACTAATAAATAACCGTATATCTCGTATGGTATTTCATTCATGTCTTCATCAACAACTACAATTTCTATCCCTTCCTTTTTCTTTTCAATCTTCTCTTCTTTTTGTTTGGGATGCGCATCTAAGTTAAATAACATATGTTATAATAATGTTATCGTTTTAATAGCCTCAGTTTGGCATGCGCATCTAGGTTGAAATATGTAGTAAATTAATCTTTAATAAATCTTTTTAATAGTCAAGATCATCTAAATATCTTAATTCTAATAGACAATTGAGTAATTGGAGTCACGCAATTATCTGAAGAAGCGATAGAGATGTTCCTAATCTAATCGGATCCAATCGATTCTATTTATCTTAAAATATATAATTAATCTTACCTTTTTCGGTCTCTTGAGCTACTTTCGACCCGCTCATTTCACGCAGTTTTTGCTGTAATGAAGACAGAGTATTGAAAATAATATATAAGCATATGGTAATATAATCTGCCTTAATGTTCATAGATAAATATCAAACGGAAAATGGACCTAACTAAGCTACGTCTTCTCAATGATACAATTACATATTACAAATCTATATATGTCTAATGCTGACAATTTCTTGTTATAAAAATAAAAATATATTACAAAAAAAAATAAAAACCAATGCGGCGTTGGGGACCGCCAACCAACACGCCATGTTCCGAACGGCGGGAGGTGGAGGACGGAGCTACAAATAGCTACGTGGAATGTAAGAGGACGAATGGAACAGAAGATGAATGAATTATTAGATGTGATGGATGACAAAGATCTGGATGTTATTTGTGTGTCTGAGACCAAACGAAAAGGCAATAATGCGACCGATTTGCCTGGCAACCGGGTCGCTTTCTGGGCTGGGGTTCCAGAGGGTGAGCGAGGTTGCCAAGGTGTAGGCGTGTTGTTGTCCTTTCGAATGGTTAATGCAATGGTAGAATACAAGGCTATCAACCCGAGGCTTCTTTGGGTTCGCTTTAAGCTGGGGATAACAAGAGTATTCTTGTTGGCCATTTATGCGCCAGTATCCTCAGCTCCAGTGAGCGAGCTCGAGGAGTTTTGGGAGAGTGTCAGGGATGTTCTAAGTAGTGTCCGAAATAATGAAAAGTTGATAGTATGTGGAGATATGAATGGATGGGTTGGAACCGCGCGAAGTGGTTACGAAAGCGTGTTAGGCAAGTACGGTGATAAGAGAGTAAATGAGGCTGGGAAGCTTATTTTGGAATTTTGTAAGGAGAGAAATCTGTTTGTGGCAAACACGATGTTTGATCACAAACGAATTCACATGTACACATGGGAGCGAGCGGAAGAAAGAAGTATAATTGATTTATTCTTAGTGGATCGAAGCCAAAGTATGGACACGAGAGTGTTTAGGGGTGCTGATCTGGGAACGGACCATTATCTAGTCGTTGCTAGAATAAGAGGTCTGTTTGCAGGTTGGCGCAGCCGCACGACGTGCCCTAGCTTGGAGTCGAATTATCGCATAAGAAACTGGAAGCTTCAAGATCCACCGATCAGAGAGGAATATCAAGAAAGGGTTTCCAAGAAGCTTGAAAGCTGTGACTCGGGAAATGAAAGTGCTGAAGTATGCTGGCAGAACCTTAGGAATGGAATGGTGAAAGTAGCGATAGAGGTATGTGGTAAAAGGAAAAGAGGTTTTAGTAAGAAGCGCGATGAATGGTGGGATGATGAAGTGAAAGACGCCGTGGAGCTAAAGAAGAAAGCATGGTTGGATTATAAAGCCTCGGGTAAGGATGAAATTATGAGAGAGATAAGAAAAAGAGAGTACAAGCTGCAAAAACACAAAACGAAAGCACTTATAAGGATGAAGCGTGAAAATTCTGAGAAAGAAAGGGATGAAAGGTTGACAAACAACTTCCGGGAAAACACGAAGCTTTTCTGGCGAGAAGTTAGTGATTCCCGGGGTTGTTCGGTAACCTGTAGAATGAAAGGGGTGCTTTCGAAGAACGGTGAAGTCTTAACAGAGCAAGCACATGTTTTGCAGCGGTGGGCGGAATTCTACAAGGAGACGTATGAATGTGAGGACGCCTGGGCCTCGAGTATCAGCGAAATGCTGAGTCCCAATGTAGCCGATGGTGAATCAGTTTGGAAGAAGTGGAGAGCGCGATTCGAAGTCTGAAATATGGTAAGCAGATGGAGTTACTGCCAAGATGATCAAATATGGTGGGCCACGCGTCTTGGACTTGTTCTGGCTTTTGTGCAATTTATGCTGGAAATCAGGAGAGGTCCCAGACGATTGGCGAGGTGCAGTCATCGTATCTTTGTATAAAGGCAAAGGTTCACAGATAGACTGTGCAAGCTATAGGGCTATCAGTTTGATTAGCTTGGGCGGTAAAGTTTATGCAAAAATATTAGCGAGAAGAATGCAAGAGAGATCTGAAAGGCTGTTGTGGGAGGCCCAAGGAGGTTTTAGACCTGGAAGAGGGTGTATATCAGATATTTTCCCTCCGCATGATCACGGAAAAGTTTTTGGCCCTAAACCAAAAGGTTTTCTGTGCTTTTGTGGATTTGGAAAAGGCGTTTGACAGGGTTGTGAGAAAGAAGTTATGGGAGATACTGCTCCGATACAATGTGAACGGACCCTTGCTACAGGCTGTAAAATTTCTTTACAGAGATCACTCAGCCTGTGTGCGAGTAGGAGCTGGCATGTCGCCTTGGTTTGACATCCAATCGGGTGTTAAGCAAGTTTGCGCTATGTCAGCTTGGTTGTTCAATTTGTATTTGGATAATTGTCTCCAAGGCGTGAAAGACAGTGACATTGGAGTGAAAGTAGGTGACCTTAAAGTCAATTGCTTGCTATACGCAGATGATGCAGTGCTCATTGCATCATCAGAATGCGATCTGCAGGCATTGGTCACCACTGAAAGATGGGTGTGAAAATAATGGTCTAAACCTGAATGCAGATAAGACGAAGGTTCTGATATTTGAAAGAAATGAAGAAAGAACAGAATGTAAGATCAACGTGAATGGTAAGATAATAGAACAAGTGAATGAAGTGGTATATTTGGGAAGTATGTTTAGCAGAGACGGAAGATACGAAATGGATGTGGAAAGGCGTATTGCTGCCGGTAACAGAGTCAACGGTGCCCTGGCTGCATTGTTGAGACGGCAAAACGTCAGCATAGCTGCACGTTTGGCTGTATACAATGCGGTTTTGCTACCGACGCTGTTATACGGCAGCCAAACGTGGGTAACACAGAAGAAGAAAGTAAGAAAGATGAATGCTGTGGAGATGCGATCTCTTCGCAGAATATGCGGAGTCAGCCTAGCTGACGGAATCCGCAGTGAAGAAATCCACGGAATGGCAGGTACGAGTGAAGATGTTACAGTGAGAATGAAAAAGAACGTGCTCAGGTGGTTTGGGCACGTCGAACGAATGAGTGATGAAAGAATGGTAAAAAAGATTTATACAGGAAATGTGAGTGGTAAGAGAGAAAGGGGGAGGCCTCGAGTGACCTTCGAAAACACTGTATCTATGATACTGGAGGAAGGTCACGTAAAAAGCATGAGGACCCCCCGGAGGGCATGTATGAAGAGGTTGATGACTGTGGCCGAGGCGAAAGATTTATGCAGGGACCGTAGCGTTTGGCGCTCCGTCGTCTCTGGCTACCCCGTAAGGGATATGGCGTGAAGCTAAATAAATAAATAAATAATAATAAAAGCCACTGAACTAAAGATATAAGAAAAAAATATAAACGATAGAAGAAAAAACCATAACTAACTTCTACTTCATCGCTCGTTGAGGCTCTCCCTGAAACGTTTATATATTTAAGAATAAAATTCCCAATAACTTACTACAGATAGGAAAAGCTATCTAAGATAAGTAAAAACCTACAACAGATAACTTATTGAAAATTGACATGTGCATCTTTTTCTAATATACAGGGTGGGCCAAAAATTTTTGCAAACAGCAACACTTGATTTCTCCAAAACCGTGAGAGCAAGGGGCGCGCGGGTGGCGGGGAATTGTGCGTCGTTTAATGCAATTTTAGTCACGATGGAGCGCTTCACGGGACAACAGCGTGCTTTTTGCGTAAAACAATTTTACAAAAACAACAATTCCTACGTTACTGTACGACGCCTCTTTAGAGTTGAATACGGATTACAACGTGTAAGTGAGTGTCCAAGTGTTAATTTAATTAAAGCTTGGGTTAAAAAGTTTGAGCAAACGGGATCGACAACGAATATTAAACAAACTGGGCGACCACGTTGTGAATGTATTGTTTACGGACGAGGCCCATTTTCATATTAATGGTCACGTAAATAAACATAATTGTCGATATTGCAGCACGGAAAATCCTCACTATAAACACCAAAAGCCTCTTCATTCACCAACGACAACGACAGTGTGGGCTGCCATATCCGCAAAAGGCATAATCGGTCCATACTTCTTTGAAAATAATCAAGGAAATAACGTAACTGTGCACTCAGTGGAATACGTGAAAATGTTGCGAGAGTTTTTGAGACCACAGTTGCATGAATTTGAAGGATACAATAGCCGGACTTGGATGCAACAAGATGGAGCAAAATGCCATACATCAAACGTGACTTTACCGGTGGTCAAAGAAATGTTTCCTAACAAATTGATTTCTCGCAGAGGTGATATCCCATGGCCTCCCAAAGCCCGGACCTTATACCTTGCGATTTTTTCTTGTGGGGATATCTGAAGAGTCGAGTATACCTTAATAAACCGATGACCATATCCCAATTAAAAGAAAACATCCACGAGGAGATAGCCGCGATTCCTCGCAGCATGTGTCAACGAGTTTTCCAAAGTTTACGTAGTCGATTGCAGGAGTGCCAACGACGAGACGGAGCACATCTCGACGATGTCATTTTTAAAAAATAAATTTTAATAAATGATAATTACGTTAAATAAATCATAAACAAAATAACATTTGTACTTTTATTTCTAGTCATGTTTCAAAAGTGCAAAAATTTTTGGCCCACTCTGTATATTTCATAGCTTAGTTCATAGTCTATAAATTTTTTCCTGGTATGATCTTTTACTGATACAATCTGATTAAAATATAACCTTTTCTCTCTCTCATATAGTTCTCCCGCTCTATCTGTCCCGCTCTCTCTATGGACGGAGACCTTTCTATCTTGCCAATAAGTGGCATATTTAGTTTGATGCTGAGTCGTGCCGTTTGGGGCACGTGGTCGTTAATTAGTGTCAGCTTTTGAAGGTTTTTTGAATCGTACCAATATTCATCCGATATTGTCTATAGTAGCAAATATATTTAGAATGTTATTTATTGGTAGAAATAATTAATTCTTATTTATATACTTACTTCCTCGTCGGTTTGAGTTTGTGAAGTTTGATGTTCCTCTTCTTCTATCGTCGAATCCGGTTTGGGAATCAATCCTAAAATAAAAAAATATTGTATAACTTAAAGTATTGTTATATTTACTTACTTGTATGTATTCTTAAAGACCTACCCTCTCGATATCCATTTAGATATTTGATGTCTTTGGAGGCGTCCATGGCTGCTAAGAACCGGTACATCACGAGGAAGTCCTGAACCGGTACTGCAGCTGAGCCTCCGTCCGGCTCCTGGGTGAGGATCTCGCACAGCAGTATCATGGTATGCGTTAAAGTCTGGAGAAAGTATCATTTCACTATCAAAATGTACTATCACTAATAATTAATAAAGGTACAAATTGTAGGATTAACAGATGCATTTCAGGAACCTGTACATGGTATATAAAATAAAATAATCTTTATTATTATAATTAATTAGATTACATATGACGCAATTTAATGATATATTTATTTAATGCAAGATATTTTATATATATTAATATATTATTGAGAACATCTTCTTCGACGACAAGGGGACCAACTCTTCCGCGACCAGCACCACCTATACCACCACCAGGTATTCTGCCTTCGGAATAACAGCCATGAACCCTAATAAAAACACGGTAATCTGGATGACGTGAATTAGGATACCGTTCGCGATAAAGAGCTGCAGCAGCATTTGCATTATCTCTACACTGCCCATAGACAAAGTACATATTGGCATATTCTTGAGACGTAAACCTATAGGATGAGGGGCAGACAATTTGAACAGTTGCTCTAAATTATTATAATGTGTATGCAGTAAACATCAATTTAAAATCATATTTTTTTGGTTTTATTGTATATTTTTAATTTTGCTAGTATTAAATAATTATCCCATTTTACACATTAATAACAATAGTTCAATATTATTTCATTACAATAACGACATATTACATCTTTTTAGAAACGTCATTAAACCAGGAATAATTTAAAGTGGTTGGTCACTGTTGTTTTCATATTTTTTTTACACCAGAGCTATTCAAAGTTCCTTATCAAAAATATTTCTTCAGAAATTTTACACAAAACAATATTTTAACATTATTTTTAGAAAAAAATACTACAGTTAGCTATGTTATTTGAAAGTTATTCACTGATACGATTAATAAGAAATATTTAAGTTTAAAAATAATTATGATTTTAACTGATTTAACCTTGTTACGAGTAAAAATATGAAATCAAACAAAAAAAAATATGTTTTTTTTAAAAGCGCCATTTTTCTAGCAATGTAAAGGTTATAATTTTTTTTCGTGCTTGCCTTTAGTTCTACTATTAGCCTTTCAGAGGTTATCCATTGTTTCCTGGACACCCTGTATAATGACTACTTTCGTCTCAGCAAAATTAATGTCATACTTTAAAAGGAACTACGTTTTTTTAGTCAACATATAAGAGCCATCAACTAATATTTGAGGATGACTTTTACGAGGTCTCCTTTTTAATAGGTCGAAAGTTTAGAGGGTCTGCCTGTATGGTAGGAATATAAGTTACTCTTGCGAGTCAAAACGAATGAAGAGCCTCGCGTTTTTCGGTTTCTAGGATCCTGTATTATCCACTTGAGCATTGGATCTGACCTTTCTTACCTTCGTCAACAAACCCCCCGCCACAGCGATGAAATGCAAGAACGGCACAGCGTCCTCTCTCATGTAAACCTCACATAAGCACAGAATCTTGTGAAGCTCATGAGAATCTAAGCAAAAGCCCTGCCAAGCTTGACGAACCGCTACCAGGGGTACCGACAACATGCTTGACAGCTGGAAATGGGAACAAATGTGTACAAGTTAGAGAAAGCAACATTTTTGCAAAACTTTAACACTAAACCTACCGACAATTCTTGTATACCTGTTCCAACCGCACGCCGTCAAATTGACCGGTAGTTAAAAGTTATTTTATTATATTACGCATTTAATAATGGAAATAACTAAAAGTAAAGAGTGTAGAAAATATTATATGCATATTCTAAGAATTGTCATGTAGTTTGATAACGATATTATAACGTTTGAAAATGTGTAAGTTTTACAAAACTTTGAGAACGGTCAATTTGACCGGTACTTGGTAGGTTTAGTGTCAATTATAAGAAACTATAATAGTTTAGATAGTATTATAATAAAAATAAATAACTATAAAAAGCAGAACTATATACTTTTTTAATGTGATAATTATTAAATAATAAGCCGGGTCATCATTCACGATAATAGGTTGAGGGACAAATAGACCTCTGAATATATTTTGCGTTGCAAATGCAACGGGGAAACAAATACAATAGACGAAAGAAGGTTCATCTGCTTCCTTTAATCTTATATAATCGTTATTTTTCTATTTATCTTACCTGATTCGCCAACACCTTCAAGCACCCCCTCGTCAACCCCCCCTCAGTGCTATAGATGGGGTATTCCAAACGCAGCTTGACGGGCGGCGGCCGATGTTGGGCCAATGCTGTAAAATATTCGTACGACCACCGCAAAAGGTCATATGGTTGGGTTTTAATGGCCGCTGGAATATAGTTTCATATGAAATTATATTAATTATCGTATTTTAGTCCCGAGTAACGTTCAAATTATAAAATAAGTTCAAATATCGAACTAGTTAATGTAATAAGTTCTTACCTTTGCAATATCTCTTTAATAAATACGGAAATTTCGGAGGAATGACGATCTGCTGAGAACAATACATCTGTTCTATTAACTCCGGCATCTCGAAGATTTAATTCTAAGAACAATATACATAATGAGATATAATAAAACTAGTGAAGACTAATCTTTAGAACAAACAGAACCTAAGACACTTATATTTACAATAATAGCGGTATTACTTACTTTAATTATAAATAAAATAATAAAGATACATAAAAAACTTACCGCAGTTGAGGTGTAAAGTTTGACTGTCGGTAACCATGGCAACAGTGATCACATTATAAGTACTGTTCACACGATCAATTCTTCAGACTGATTTAGGTTTGTTGGAAATCACTTACTTATCTACCACCAGACTATAATATATTAGATAATTGATATTTAAACCAATTTTTTTATTGTCTGTCTGTGTCTTCATTTCTTAACCCTAAACCTACCGACAATACTTGTATACCTGTTCCTACCGCACGCGGTCAAATTGACCGGTAATTAAAAGTTATTTTATTATATAACGCAGGTAATAATGGAAATAACTAAAAGTAAAAAGTAAAGAAAATATTATATGCATATTCTAATAATTGTCATGTAGTTTGATAACGATATTATAACGTTTAAAAATGTGTAAGTTTTACAAAAGTTTAAGAACGATCAATTTAACCGGTACCGGTAGGAGTAGTGTTAATGTTAACGATATATTTCAGTCTTTTAGAAAGATGTCAGAACGCAAAATTACCCTCAAAATCGGCACTTTCTAAGCTATATTGAATTCTATATATATTTATTTAAACTAATGTTTGTAATATTTACTATAAGTCGAGGTCTGTCTGTGCGTCAGTTATTAATGGTTTCTTAGGTCAGGATTAATTTTTTTTCATGTAGATTCAAATTGTAGAGTTTATTGTTTTTTTTATGTATTTTTTTTTCTTCCGTAAATGTTAAAAGTTCTGGTGATATATAATTGTGGAAAATAAGTTCTATCGGAAGACAAATATTACCTAATATACCTCTGGGTCTTATATATGCTATCGTATCGCCGTAGTAATACATCATTTAACCGGCAGGGGGCGGGGACACATGTTTCTAAGAAAAATTTGCATCTTAGGGCTTCATATTTTACAAAGAAATTCCTTAATCGACAAATGGTTTTGGTAAATCCATATTTTATAAATATCTATCTTACGATGCCTTTCATCATGCGGTACTCAAAAAATTGTAGAAAATCTCTATACGTATAGTGGTAACTTAAATATATATTCAAAATTTATTCTACCACTCTGTCGGCGTGGTTAATATGTATAATCTTGCCAAAATTACAGCTTTCTAGTACTAAGTGTCTGAGCTAGGCTGCAGACAAATGAAGGGACATGACGAAAATATACGACGGACGAAAATGATACGGAACCCTAAAAAATCCATAAAATGCTAATGTAAACAAATAAATATACAAGGTGTTCATATACAATATCCCTTACAATCTCTTTTTTGGCCACATATTTTAGCCGAAATTAATAATTAATCCTGATCTAATTTTTGTTAGTAGAAATTGTAATTACAATCCTTATCTTCAAAGCTGTGCAAGGTTAATTTCAATCTCGATTATTAATATTATCCAAATATATACTATACTATTCGAATGAGTACTTATAGTTGTCAATATATGTCACCGGAATCAAATTTTCTTGTAACAATTCCCTATTTCCACATTTTTATTATCAAAATTGTCAGACAGCCGCTTAATATGAAATGAAATAGTAGTCAGCATAATAAATATATCGCAGAAATTGGAAATATATCATTTTCAAATATGTTTGCGATGTAATCACGATAAAAAACAATTTCTATGGAATTTTAAATGCCAATAAAATCTTCTACGCTTCGTTACGGGCGAAAACAATACTCGATGGCCAGTTTCAATTAATTTTCCCGCTTATATGTGGCAAGTAACGCCATCTAGCGGTTATGTGTTGAACTTCTTCATCAAAGTCGATCACGTGGTACTCCGCAGTGAGACATGAAAAAAATAAACCTGTTTGGTTCGATGACGTTCGCTCGTGTTATGTGCAGAGAGCTTTTTTAGCACAGTATTTGTGATTGTATTGAATTTAGATCATAAAAATAAGTGATAAGTGTGTGATAAAGTTGTTATAATATACATATACCCCAAAAAGTTGAATTTACAAGTCTATTTGTTATTTAATCAAGTTTTTATTGGATAATCGTCGTATTGTCGGGTGAATGAAACGCAACATCGTATCATATCGTGTAGAAGAGAAAAATGTGTGACATTAATAAGTTATAATTTTGCAATGTATGAGTGGCTTAACGAGAGGTTGACCAAAAATTGTTTATGAGAAATGGGTGACCGCTTCAAACATCCATTTAAAGTGAAATCAAAGACATTTTTTGCTGTGTTTTTAAAAAAATGGATTTTATTACGGATTTGTCACCACTGAGTAAGATTTTTTTGTTCTTTTTAATAATTTATCGTAAATATTGTATATCAAACAAATTAAATTCTATAGATGGCAGCATTTTAGTGATGTATTGAATTTAAAAATATCTATCGATAATTTAACTTAATATTTAAATTATGATGCCCAAAAGCTTGATTAGAAAAAAATAAACAAACAATTCAATATGACTAATATTTTAAACATTTAAAGAATTTGTCGTGATAAGGCTTGACTTTAATCTTTTGTCTTTTATGTAAATACAGTTAACGGACGCGTTTCATTATTTTTTTATAAATCATTAAACAAAATAAAAGATATAAAAAGATAATGTTATTCCAAAAGTACTGACGTGTTTCGACATTGAATACATGTAGATAGTATCGGATGTCATAAGCACCTAAAAGTTGACTAATTCCATTCTATCCGTGTGACTCTTCATAAGGTCAATAATGGATACGATTCCGTAAGGTCAAAGGTTAATCCTCGTATTAGTTATAATACATAAATTCAAAAGGAAATGAGCAGTTTGTCAATGATTCTTAAGATGCAAAAGACGTTTCTTTGATACCGTTTACGTCTCGTTCTGAGATAGATGTGTTCAGGAAAATATGAGGAAGTACATTATGTATTATAGATTTACTTATAAGGAATACGTTTAAAATCTTTTTAACCATAAATCTAACTAACAAGCACTAATTTGATTGGTGATTTTGATTGTAATATTACATTGATATTATTATTACTTATTTGAATTGATTTGGTAATATTTGTGTTGTGATCTATCACGGCTATACTATTTACGTAATCATACGTTATCTGTTCTGGTAAATATACTTGGGATTTAATTAATACCCTTGATTAAGGTATAGTTGCCCGACCAAAATAAATCTGTAAATTAAATAGATAAAGAGATATTGCTACAGACAGAATGCATTACAAAATTACTCGTATCAATACTATATTAATAATTGAAAGGGTTAAAAAGAAAATACATACTTCTTTTTTACGGTTTTGCTCCCGAGAACTCACCTTTTGATACAAATGGTTAAAATAAATCAGTAACCTTCAAGATAAATAAAAATTAATGAGTATTTTTACCTGAAATGGATAAAAACTTAAACAATATGTTTAATGAACGAAGTTTTTTGTAATGTTAAAAAAATATGTATATAAATTAGAAGTCATAATAAACTCACTTCATTAAGGATCGAATTTAAAATTCTTACCTCAAGATTTAAACCTGTGTTTACAAACTCAAACTCAAACATTGAGTCAAACTCACAGATTGAGTCTAGGTTTACATAACGGGATATTCCCTCGAGGGTTCCGGACGAGTTGAGTCTGAATTTTTATTAAAACATTTACAAAGGAATTTCCTGATTGCCGTCCACTATCCAAGTGGCCCACACGGGCCCATTTATCTACTTTTCTATTTTTTTAATTCACGAACAAAAACTCCTTACCTTCCTTTGTCTTTTAATACACAAATTATTCGTAATTTACGTCCAAATACACCTAATACTAATAAAACACAAAAGAAATTCAAACTTCCAAAATGGCCGATCAACTGTCAAGTGTGTCAAGGGAAGACACTTATTCAATGGATTCTTAATGTAGGTATCCTGTTCGTCTATTTTGATACCTTAAATTGTTTGGGATTGATTTTGTGAGAACCTTGTTACACACATACAATCATGTATTAGCGTATATATATGTATGTTTAAGACTTTCTTGTACTGCTTGTGGTTTATATAGGGTTGTACCATCGTCTATAATACATTATTGGTGATATATCCATTTTGTGATATATTTGACAATATTAAAGTATAATTTCACAACTTTTCTTGAAAATATTATATTTAAAACTAGATGCGCCAACAGACCCTCATTTTTGACTCGCTCGCCTTCGCTCGACTGCGCTCGCGAAGTCTCGGGTGCCGTTTGCATATTGAGCGAAGCGAGCCAAGTGTAATGAATCATAGTTTCCCATTGACTTCAATGGGATATCAGTTTTTTGACGATTATTCCTCAACGACATGACATTTTACAATTTTTTTTATAACCATTACCTAATGTGTGTCTTTTTGATAGTAAAATTTCATAATTTTCCGTCAAGTAGTTTCCGAGCCTATTCGTGACAAAAAATGTGAAAAAGTCTCCAGTTGAGCGCTCCGCTCGCTTCGCTCAATAATTATGGTATTCATTCCAAGACTACAAAAAAAATTACAGACAAGGATAAAGAATATTGTTTAAGGAAAATTTTATGTCAATAAAAATGATCATTAAAACAACGACTGGATACTAATCAAACGATCCGTCTTCTCCTGGAAATCGTATCTAATACTATGTGACCAATATATATAAATATATAGTCCATATTTTCATTATCTCCCTTAAATTAACGAGCGTATTTCTTATCTTCTTTATTGTTTATAAAGAATGCAACAAATAGACAAACATATATTTATATTAAACATTTTATTTGACATTATAGTCTTATATTTATCATCTTAAAGCAGTCTTAGAATAAATAATTCGGATCTATCCTCAATCATTCCAATCCGAGCCTTACCGAATAGTTAGACAAGGATAGACACACACAATCCATATACGAGACAGAGATAAAACGCATGTAAGGTAAGTGTTTAAAAGAATCACACGATAAAAAAATGTAGACAATGGTTAGAAAACAACGTACACTGGGTAACAAACAATTCTATTAATAAAACTAAACTCGTGTGGTGCATTGTACACCCGTACTATATTGCAATGATTTTATGAGCTAGAGATTTATTTGACCCCCCTCTCTTAATACAACATATCTAGAAAATATTCTTTAATTATAAAAAAAATTGTAGGTACTATAAACCTTATTAACTTAAGCTATAAATGTATTAACTCGTAGTTTTACATCCTAAGCCGTGGATATACAATAAAACTAAACAAATTTCAATTCAAGACATCGTAAGATCGGATTCTTGTTGATAATATTCTTGACTGCAGTTGATAACAGTTCCCTAAACTTAATTCATAGCGACCTTTAAAATCAAAACAAACGATGTTTTTTAAATAAGTAATGAAAAATAATATTTTTTCTTCTTTTTCTGACAAAATCATTATAAGTGTTTATCATTAATATATTATTAGATAGACTTTCTTTACTGATATTTATTTTCATAGCTCTTACAATAAAGTTAATAAATAAAAAAAAAATACAATAACTGTGAAACATTGTCGTATTACTACTAAACAATCCAACGTACAATTCAATTTAAAATTAAACACTAAAACTATGAACTTGGATTATTTGTTAACCGACTTTACAAAACGAGGTTGCGACTTGTCACTGTGTCAAGTTCTTGTAGATTTTTTTGTAGATTTTTTTTATAATACACAGTCCAAGAACTCGTTTAATATAATAAGGTTTCTATAATAAATAGTAATATACGTAAATCATAAAATAATATATATATATATATATATATATATATATATATATATATATATAAAATATCAAATATTTTAAGATGTCACTCATTGTAGCTTGCCAAGGTTGAATGTTCTTGGACCGAAATCGACTATTTAGAGTTATTGTCTAACCACAAAATATATAGAATTTTAAACATTTCTATTATACATATATATATATAGCTTTTATTAGAGATCAGACAGACGGACAGATCTTTGTTAACATTGGTTTATATATATTTTATACTTAACCTTTAAATCTTTTTTTTTTTTTTTCTTTAAAAGTAATTTTGGATTAGGTAATTTCTATTACTTGCTACATCATTTGATAGAACCTAAATGTTTGTTCTATTATCATACACTTTAAAACAAGTAACGTTTCCCCATATTCTATTGCATATTTCTAGCAAGTAATTAATATATCAACTGAGGTAAACCTGAACGCTTCAACAACTTGTTTCAATATTGTCATATTAATTTTTCTATATTAAAGTGAATGCAACCTTTTTACAAAAGCAACTTAGATTTTTCATACCTTTGACACGGATAAAAAAAAAAGGAATCTTTTTATTGTATTTATCCATGCGTCCATTTTGTTTTTTTGCTTCTGTAGTTATTCTTTGCGTCTTCCATTTATAATTTGTATTATTACATATTTATCTGTTATTAACTTAGTGAAATGCGTTTTTTGTTTTCGTTTTTGAAAAAAAATCTTGTAATTGTTCTTTGAATAAATATTGCCTTCTTGACTAAATTTTACTAGCTTCTAGTTTTTCTATTTCCCATATCTTTTATGCGATGTATCTTTATACATTTTCTATCCTTTTTTTCAATCTTAAACAAGTTTCCTGTGTTTCTTTTTATTATTTCTATTTCTATCTTTTTTCTTCTTTATTTTTTCTTAATTAATTAATAATTAAACATATCAACATTTTGAGCTGTTATTAGTCGAGATGAGTGATTTACCAATATTTTTAATATTTTCTTCTTAGAACAATGCTCTCTCCATTTCTTTTTAGCTTTTCCGTGTTCACGTGACGTTATATCTTTAACAAGTCTAAGTCCCGATACCTTTTAAGATAATTAAGGTGTATCTTCTTTCTTATATCTCTTTTCATTTCATTCTTGAGTCGCTCACATCTCTTTACCTTTGTAAAGTTTTACTTTATTTTGTTTGTTCTTGGTTGCCATGCTTATAGTATATTGTACCTATAACAACCAAGTAACTATATATGTATATATATATTAGACAGTCTGAAAGTAAAAGCAGTCCCCTCACCTGGTTCAATGCAGGGGAGTGTTGCCATGGTACTGTTTATTTCGATCAGATTGAAAAGTAACAGAATATACATATATATATATATATATATATATATATATATATATATATATATGTTGTTTTCATGGATACTATTGAGAGTTATTGATTAATATAATATACATTACATAAAATAATAAACACTCAAAAATTAAGTAATATGTCTTCCCAGAGGACTCTCTCTCTCTCTGTTTGCTCTCCAAACAATATTTAAGTTTTATATTTTATACGTAATTTCAAATATTCTTACACAGTGATGGTGTGATCAACTTATTTTTTTTTATATAGTAAATTATTGGAAAAAATAAGCTTTTTTTTATTAATTTACATGTTATTGTTAAATATTTGTCGAGTTAGTTAGTTTTTGAACTCAATTGTTTCATTAGTTATCTGAAGCCATTGCGACACCACATGCCTTAAGCATTACATTAATAAAAAATTTAAAATATTAAAAATAGTTTGTCCATAATTTATATTAAATACAGACAATTTTTTTTTCATCTACAGTTTATAGTAAGGTCACATAGATTAGATCGTTAACTTAAAAATAATAATAATAAATTTGTATGGCAGACCACAAATTGATCAGTTTACATTACATTACATTACATTACATTACAGAAAAACCCATACATTGACAACTTTCATTTTGTTCATTTGAGAGATCATTTATTAGGGAAGACTATATATATATATATATATATATACTAGGGGCGCCAACAAACCCTCAATTTCGACTCGCTGCGCTCGCGAAATCTCGGGTGCCGTTTGCATATTGAGCGAAGCGAGCCAGTGCATTGACTCATCATTTCCCATTGAATTCAATGGGATATCAGTTTTTTTGACATGATATTAAAAAAAAAAAATTTTTTTTTAGACATTTTTCATTTTTTTTCTTTTAAAACCATCATCGAATGTGTGTCTTTTTGATTGCAAAGTTTCATAACTTTCCGTCAAGTAGTTTTCGAGCCAATTCGTGACAAAGAATGTAAAAAGTCTCCAGTAAAACGCTCCGCTCACTTCGTTCGCTTCGCTCAATAAGAAGAACAAACCTTCAGAACCTTCATATACAAGAGAAGAGCCATTGTTAATTCCTAAACCTCCGATTACAATAAACGTTTTAGATAACCGAAATTAATAATCAATCTCAATCGATCTTAATCATATATTAGTAGTAATTTAATCATTATATTTATTGATATAGATACTACTAGCAGGTTACCCGTGCTTCGCAACGGACAGCGAAAGTGATCAAACATTTTATTTGAATTTCCACACCACCTATTAGGTATCAAACAGGTGCGTTATATTTTTAGCTGTAACTTTGGAACGGTTTGGACCTTTGCAAAATCCTTTCTTATTGCACCTATTCAATACGTCAGGAGTCTTGTGTCCAAATTTCAGCTTTCTAGGTATTACGGTTTGGGCTGTAGAGCGATGAATGAGTCATTGAATCAGTGAGTGTCTTTGTGTTTTATATATTAAGATAATTTCAATTGACAAGGCGAAACAAACTAACATATATTAGGATATTATTTATATAAAGAAATGGTTAAAAACAGATTACTTGTAAATCTTGAATACTTCAAATTGTCTATAAACAATAATATTAAAAAATAAACAAATAAATATAAAAAAAATAACAAATATTTAACATTTATACTGCGTATAAATTAGTGGTTTCATTCAGCACGCTATGTTAACATACAGGGGGATGTTATATTTATTTATTTTTTTATTTACATTTTAAATTAATACTACTTGTGTATCGAAAATGGACTATGCTACTTAGCGAAAAGCCCTTAACACTCCAACTTATATTAAGACTAGTATTCCAAATGCTCTGAGAGGAACCACACAAACTCATACTAAGATCCGCCAATCAAGCGCGGCGGGTGTTGAGCTGAGCCCCTCTCCTTTCATCTTTTCGTGATAACTTATGAATGGCTAAACATTTTTTCAATCTGTTTCCGATATAACATTCGCGTTCGGCTGAAACATACATGAGAAATTTAAGCTAATTATCTCGTTGCATGCTGGAGACAACTAAACACAAAAAAAGAGCTTCACTTACGCTCAGCTCAACTATTTATTTATTATGACCACTGTTTCACAAACCTCAATATTTAGTGAGCAATGTACCAACTATTAGAACTAATGATGAGGTATTATTTATTAGTTACTGAAATATATGAGGTGTGAAATTGTTATATTTAAATAGCATTGTTATTATTACTCTGTCGAGGTCAGGGTCAATATTGTGTGTTTTGATTATTTTTTATTTAAATTCATACATCTTATTTAATCAACTCCAGTGACAGTCCAACAGGTTTAATGAGAAAAACCGGCTGAAAACTACAGTTTTTTAGTTTTTCATAATATAAATTCTTAAATAAAACTATTTACGGTAGAAAGTCTCGTATGATATTTTTTAACCCCAAATGGAAATGATTTGAAATAATTTATATATATAAATAAAATTTAAGTGTCTGTTTATAATTCCAAATTAACAGATCTTTATTTTTTTTTTTAATTTTCCTATTTTTTTGGTCCGGCTAGACTCTGAAACAGCTGGACCGATTTTAAGTCTTTAAAAAAACATCCCGAAAGAAGTCTTAGGCACAGCTAGTATAATATAAAAGTAATTATTTAAAACAAATGAATTAACTAAAATCACATAATTTCAAGAAATGCCAATATTTTCTTTTTTACGTTGCAAAACAAGTTATTAATTTTATTTACATCTTCATATATTACGCAGATATAAGACATTATAAGATGTACCTATTATGGTAAAACTTTTCCTCCAGATGCAAATAATAAATCTTTAATTTATAAGAACAGCCTCTATACAAATGTTTTGGTTTTGAAGATATGTCAATTTTGACATTTCACACGAGTGACGCATCGGCACGCGTCCTCGATTTGGAATCATCTGATTGGTCGATTCCACCCCAGTGGAGGGGAGGCTCCACCCACCACCCCTATCGTTTGATCAATATTTTGATCAATCTATTTATATATCTTGCCTTTTGATAGCCTTGAAATTAATTTGCCGTCTGTATCAATAAAATTTTAGCTGAAGATTTAATATTAACAATTTTTGACATTTTAATAGATATTTTTAATTAAGTTCTAAGATTCATCACTAATTTTGTTCTAAATTCTTATCAATGAGTATATTTCATCACCAGCTAAGTTCTTGAGATCGATCCAACGGATAGTTACCATGGCAACCATCTCGTGACCTATCCTATTTAAATTGATAATTGTCAAGGAATAATTAATTCTAAATATGTTAATTTTATTACTAAGGGTTGTTATTGTATTCAAATTATACAAAATTTCAGTTGATTTTGTAATAGACAATTATTGGAATAGGAATGGAGTCGTTAATTATTTACAGACAAACATATATAAATATGAAATTAAATTTAAACCTAAAATGTACATGTATGTAAAACCTTAAACATTATAACACTTAAATTACATGAAAAATCTGTCATTTTGTAGCCTCCTACAGACAATATTGTTCTAAATAAGCGGGCATCGCCGCCGGATTGTAGCTAGCTTATAGTATGAACAATAAAATTAATTCTGATACGGAACGGATATACGCGTTAAAGGGAGGTGACAGACACACACACATAATTATCATTATTAGATAATTAAATTTTATAAATCAATGTTATAAACTAACCCTCTGCCGACGACTCCTTTCTAACATCACGATATAACCTGAAAAGTGTTATTAAGTAATAAATAAAATGTAATTAAAAAGGAAAAAAAAATGAAATTAAAATGTAAAAAAAAATTAATGTTTCAATATTTACTTTAAAAAAAATTTTTTGTTAATGAAATGACTTACTTTCTTGTATATTATAAGTATATTTTTATATACAAACATATTAACATATATATATATATATATTATATATACACATATATATGTATATATATATATATATATATAAATATTAATATAAAATTTATTTGTAAACAGATTTTTATATACATATATATTTATATACGTATAAATATCAATATAATTTTATTTTATAGACAGACATAATCTGTCTATAAAATAATATATATATCACCTGCGTAACAAATTAGGTATACCCGGTCTTCCCACGATCACGATTAGGGGAGTCAGTTAAACGTTTAGCTACACACGGGGGTGGGTTTAAATTGTTTACAATCACCTCGGGTTTGCTCAATAAATATGGTAACACACTCTGTTTGTTAAACACTGATTTTGTTGTTAGGTAGTACCTAATCCGCGGTAGTCACTTGAGGTAGTCACTGTAACTACTATACCTACCTGTTTATGAAAATGTATTTTTGGTAGAAATAATTAATTATTATATTAACACTAAACCTACCAAGTACCGGTCAAATTGACCGTTCATAAACTTTTGTAAAACTTACACATTTTTAAACGTTATAATATCGTTATCAAACTACATGATAATTCTTAGAATATGAATATAATATTTTCTTCACTCTTTACTTTTAGTTATTTCCATTATTACCTGCGTTATATAATAAAATAACTTTTAATTACCCGTCAATTTGACGGCGTGCGGTAGGAACAGGTATACAAGAATTGTCGGTAGGTTTAGTGTTAAATACAATAAACAGATTATATTATTATTATATATAATGTATTATTATATATATATTTGATAAAAATAATTTATTTAATAATTTAATTCGCCACTACCCATTAAGCAGCACCTTGCTCGTGCTGTACCGTTGGCGATGCAATCGACCGTAAATAATAGATCAAGTGACCAATCACCTGTGACTGGGGACAGCTGGTACACGAAATGTTTGTTTGAATCTTTAAAAAAAAACTTCATAATTCTCCTTCAGCTCAGAGTTATTATTATAATAATATAACTTGTCTATTGCTAAGTTATGGTCGTGAGTTTGATTCCTAGCCGTGTAAAATATTAAAAATATATTTTTATATAAAATAATAGCGCGTAACGTAATTTAAAAGTAAATTTCCTGATAAAAATGTAATACTTTGAATGTTTGTGTGTCACCAATTGGTTTCATATCTCAGGAACATTCAAACAAATAAATAGATGAAATATCAATTATTATGTCTTATTGGCTAAGAACTGTTTATAAAAAAAATATTTACATATTATAAATTTAGAAAATATACTGACTAGCTACCATGAGTATATATATATATATATATATATATATATATATATATATATATCATTTCTTTGGTTCCAATTTTGAAAATTGACATTAATGTTACATTTTTTTTATGAAATAATTATTTAACGACAGCATGGGAAGAAATTAAATAAGATTTAGGATATGTTTTTTTAAGGTAATTTTCAAAACAGGCAATTTCCTCATCTGATTATATTACTTGGTTTTCTAAATGAAATATTGAGTCAGAATAACTGCAAGTTGTCATTGTCACTGTACAGGTCGTATAATGGCTGCCTACGTGTCAATTTTGGGCTATATTTTTAACATGTCCTAAAGATACATTATTTAGTTTAATTTTTTTATTCGCTACGGGTAAACGCGCTGCATATTCACTTTTGCATTGTTAGAAAGTAATTGTAGAATTTATTAATTTATTATATATATATATATATGCCCGGAGGTCATGTATGAAGAGGTTGATGTCTGTGGTCGAGGCGAAAGATGTATGCAGGGACCGTAGCGTTTGGCGCTCCGTCGTCTCTGGCTACCCCGCAAGGGATATGGCGTGAAGGTAAATAAATAAATAAATATATATATGTTAGTTTGTCTTCAGAATATCTAAAACTCAATTATCGTGCGTTACTCGGTCAGTATCTATATAAATAATCAAACAAGACATGTTGTCTCACTTTGTTTATGTGGGTAATCTACAAAACCACATCACTTAAATGAATATAAGATTATCATAATAAGTATAGAATTATTGAAAAAAGTATAATATCTTCTAAATACAGAAAACAATATATTTAATATTATCTTTGACACAACAAAAATAGTATAAAGAAATCTTAAAATCAATAAATGTACAAAAGACAAATTCGTTTATTGTACGCCATTTTGTTACTTATTTTAACCGCGAAAAAATCATTTCAGAATGTATCTTCTATCTATACATTATGTTTTCACCAAACCAACCCCATTGGTCAATATTTTCCTCGAAACCGCCAATATTTACTCGAAACCGTTAAAAGATAAATATATCCGTCTCTTTCTTTCGTATGTGATATTATTAGCAGGCGTCTCTTTTACACGAGGGTAGATTCAATGGAATCCGTCAGTGCCTTCTCCGTTTAAACTATTGACGGACGTTTGGAATAAAGTTTTATAGTGACGAGAAAATTTAAATAATTATAATAAATAAAATAATATTTATATAAATTAATTGTTTAATAAAATTGAATAAAAAGTGTTTTTTTTATTTAAATTATAATGTGTCATTTTGATTACGCTCTCGATGCCACGTAAATGAACAATGAAAAATGATTTTTTATTATAATTAAAATGGAATATACATGGCAAATTGAGGACGGCCAGGAAACAAGCGGACGGAACATACGAATACAGGGCAGACACCAAGGTACAGATAAATAAATTAATAATGATGAATGTAGATACATTTAATGTTGAAAAACGTGAAACTTTGTATTTTTGACGAATTAAAAAAATACAAGATTAAAAAAAAATCCTACACGAATAAATGAAAATAATGTCACCTAAATTTTAAGTAATTTTATATTTGTATATATTTACTCTAAAAATAGTATTTTATAGTAAGTTATATTACTTACGAAATTAATATTCGATCTGCTATCGAGGATAAAATTAACTATAAAAGAACACGATTATTTACTAATTAATTTTATATAACAAAATATTTTATACAGACTGACAGACTACTTTTATATATAGAGATTTGATATCTACAAAATAAATTATTAACTATATCTATGAAGTGTTTTACATAATTTTATTAAAATACTTTGTCAAACAAACGATTTGGGTACACCTATATATATATATATATATATATAATTTATTTGTTTATTTATTAAAACTTCATTGCACAAAAAAATGGTACAATTGGATCTAGGCATTATCTACAAGTCAACCAACAATGATAACAGAAAAAAATAAAAACAATGAGGGTAACAAGTAAACAAAAAAATAATAATAAAAGAAAATCACTTATAAATGAAATATACTATAGGTACTATACTAAAATAATAATTGAGCGAAGCGAACGAAGTGAGCGGAGCGTTTTACTCGAGACTCTTTAAATTCTTTGTCACGAATTGGCTCGAAAACTACTTGACGGAAAATTATGAAACTTTGCAATCAAAAAGACACATTAGATGACGGTTTAAAAAAAAAAAAATTTTAATGTCATGTCAAAAAACTGATAACCCATTGTAGTCAATGGGAAACGATGAGTCATAATACTGGGCTCGCTTCGCTCAATATGCAAACGGCAGCCGAGATTTCGCGAGCGCAGCGAGTCGAAATTGAGGGTCTGTTGGCACTCTTAGTATACTATACTAAACTAAAATAAAGAATAATAAATACAACATAATTATCTTATCGCTATAAAATAAATACGAAAGTGTAAATAAATACAGATACTCAAATTTAAGAGTCAGGTAGTAAATAACCAATAAAAATTCACTGCGTTCTCTCATGAAGATATTCACAAGTGCGCTTCTTAAATATTTATAATTTTCTTAGGTAGTACCTATAGTAGAACTTATACTTGTTCTAACAAGCGGAGCCAAAAAACTAACTAGTATTGTGTTGATTTCCACAAAATACAGGAGGTTTTTTATAACAGAAAATCAGCGGACATATTGTATTGTAATAATAACTTCTTTTCTTTCTTTCTCTTCTTTTTTATTCTTAACATGTTTTAATAAGATTCAAAGTAATAAAGATTAATAAGATTCATACTTTACCAATCCAATCCAATCCAATTGTCCAATTATTTGCGCACTATTCGACCCTAAAATGGCTAGCTATAAGTTGACCACCGATCACTAATTCACAGTAAATTTGATAACGGAATGGTTGATATACATATAAATAAAATTGAAGTGTCTGTTTGTAGTCTAACATATAAAATATTTAATACATACTTTACCAATCCAATCCAATCCAATTGTCCAATTATTTGCGCACTATTCGACCCTAAAATAGCGAGCTAAAATTTGTTCCCAATACTAATTCACAGTAAATTTGATAATAATATAAATATAATATATATATAAAATTGGAGTGTCTGTTTGTAATTCCAAATAACTTTTCACTAAATACATATGAAAATATATATATACTTATAAAAAATAACCTTTTAAAATCTGTCGGTCTCCGTTTAGTTCGGCTAATTTCTGAAATTGCTAAACAGATTTTAATAGGACTTTCACTGGCGGATAGCTGATGTTATACTACATTTATTTAACATTTAACCAAAGTCGTGTGTAAAGCTTGTATTAAATAGATAGACAACACCGACCATATTATGACGCCTGCGTCAATTATTATCAATCGTATCAGATTACCACTAGATATTTAATGTTATAAAGTTGTATTGTTATAAGCTTGTGTGGGTCACAGTGACCCCTGTGACCCCATGTGACCCCATGTGACCCCATGCTATACTTTAATGACACCAACGCAATGATGTGTATGAAAAATTTTCAAAAGATATTCAGGAGTTTCTTGGTGGTGTGTTATAGTGTAATAAAAAATATTTTTTTTACTTAAATATATGTAAATCAGTGGTGTATGAGTTTTACAAAGACGTGCTTTATCTTTTATATAACAATTGTTGTATCAACATAATTTGTAGCAAACGAAGAAAAAGAAAGTATAAATATAAATAACGTATAGGAATACAATAAAAAAAAGTAGATTGTTGTCATAACCGAAAAATAAAGAAAGGTAAACGCAATTATGAGAGTGTATCTTTAAAAAAAACAATATAATATATATATATATATATATATATATATATATATATATATATATATATATATTATATATATTGTCAAAGTTACCAGTTTGGGAAGTTAAGCCTGATCTGGGAAGAGCTGAAGAGCTGGAGACACCCAAAGGGCTTGTCTTGTTTTAAAGCATACTGAAGACCTAAATTTATATCTTGAAGTAACCTGGCAGCTGCATACCTAGGATGCATCATGTATATATTCGGAAATACTGTAGTATATTAACACACAGACGTTCCTCAATAACTTTTTTTCAATTTAATTATCTCTCAATAACTTTTTTTCAATTTAAAATTTTAACGTTTACTGGGAGTTTGTTAAAATATTACATTGTCCATAAAAGAATTACTCACATTTTTGAGTGGAGTAACAGATTGTGTTTGTTCCGCGTATATGATTAGTACACTACTTAATAATTCTTATATACATATATAAAATAAAAAATATAATATGAAATTATCTCGTAAGGAATACCATGGCGCAGATTGAATTAGAAGGATAGGTCTCTGTAAAACGAAAATGCTATTTATACCAGCCTTACCTCAAAGTACATACTATGAAAATAACTATAAAAAATTACCTTAAAGACGAGAGTACTCTAGTCGTACTCTCTCGTCTTTATCTAACGAATTTCGACTACTACTACTTATAGTTAAGTGAACAGTAGTACGCTAGTAACATTATTATAATTAGAGAGCCGGATCCACCTATAAGTTGACATTGTACCCTACACTACTACTACCCGGTAGTAGTCTCGTCTTTATCTCTTAAATATCTAACGAATTTCGACTACTACTACTTTTAATTAGGTGGTAAGTAGAACGCCAGTAACATTCTTATCCTAGAGCCGGATCCACCCATGAGTTATAATATATTTATATTATATTTAATTGTGTATATTTCCATTATCATCATGATTGTAAGTAATTAAATACTTAATTATCATTTATAATCTTATTCTTTACTAGTCATTTATCTCGGCTTTGTCTTCTAGAATCGTATGTAATGTTTTTGCCGAATTTTTTAATAAACTTGAAGAGTGTTCTTATAATAAATTACTCTAGGTCTTGCGTTGATGCAGATTCCTTCCTTCCTCTCTCCTTAATAGCGCGTTCTTCCAAAAATTCCAGATCCCTCACAGTTTCACTCCAAGGGCATCAGCCCTGGGGACGTACTTTGAAGTGTGTTCTTAAAATAAATTACTCTAAGTCTTGCGTTGATGCAGATTCCTTCCTTCCTCTCTCTTTAATAGCGCGTTCCTCCAAAATTCCAGATCCCTCACAGCTTCAATCCAAGCGCACTAGCAGCACCAGCCGTCAACAGGGCTGGTGCTGCTGGTGCTTTCGTTTAATATTTCTATTTTTGTCAATCTATAAATATAAAATTTGTGAAAACTATCTCCAAAAACTAATATTTTTAATAATAATTATTAAAAGCAAATGAGTTTCTGGGCGGGTCTTTACAGCAGAGCAAAAACCGAGCTAATTTCGCACAGACTGACTACACTGACATTTTTATTGTTATAATTGATTCAAAAGTGCGTGTAAATGCTTTGAATAAATAAAATTTGAATTTGTATTACGATTATCGATATCCTAATTTTAGTACAGATGTTTTGACGGTTGAGTGGCGAGGGTTACGATGGGTTCATTGGAGCGAGGATCTGATCATGGATCATGGTAGCACCTGGACATATACTGTTTTATATGGGAGTGCGTGGGGAATATATTAAAGTTTTTCTATTAATACTTTTATTGATTAGGATCTTTTGGTATTAAAGAATTAGGCGTTTTATGAATTCTAGTAGGTCCATGAAGAAGAACCGGCAAGAAACTGGACTTATTTGTCATATTCCAAGAAAACATATATATATATGTTTTAATAAAAACTAAATCACAACAAACATTATTATCTTCAAATAACTGACGTCAGTGGAAAATACATGAGGATAATATTATACTTTTTATACGGTAATCTTAATAGAATAGTTAGTTCTGATAGTTCAGGTGTGAGGTTGAATAATATAATAATACTGATTTGTCTGTCAAATCTGATTAGAAAGATTCACTGAATTTGATATATTTTTTTTTTTTTTATAATAATTTGTGGTATTTTTTATGATCTTACGGTGTAACAGTTAAATTAACAGTTAAATAAATGAGCTAATAAAGATAAAAAATATTGTCAAAGAAAAAGAAAAATATGATTTTGTTAAAATTTTATATATGTTATTTAATAGTACGGATAAAGCCGGCGAGAATAAAAATTATACATTTTGGAGTTAAAAACTCCAAAAATAGAAATTTTGTTTTATGAATGTTGTAGGAACGCCATTCATCTAATGAAGGCATTATAATTTAAAATATAATAAAGTTTAATTAAAAACAATTAATATATTTCTCTCTTTCCTTCTCTCCCTCTCTTCCACTCGTCTCGAGTTTCAGCCGTTAACCCGACTTTCACTAGCATTCTTCAGCGCGATTATGTAGCAGTTAGGGTGTATAAGTAGTTTTTTTATATTATATCCATTTCTGCCTATTACAATAAAGATATTTTTATTACTGTTTTAGATCAATTTATTTTAGTGTTTATCTTTCTTAATGAAATACCTTCCTTTTTTTGTTTAGTTTACACTATTCGGTACACTCAGGTCTATGATACTATTTGGTATTTAACCCGTTAGTCCAAAGAGAATCGCTGTGGGTCAATACAAGTAAATCACTAGTTTCTACAATATTCAGTTCATTTCTTAAACTATTAAAAAAAAACTAATTAGTTAATTTTTAGACCTTTTTAATAATTTAAATTTAAATTTTATAAAAAAAGAAACTAATATAAAAAATATATTTTATTATTATTATAAATAAATAACAGAAATATCATACTAATTTTAATATAATTAAAAGTAAATTTAAATTTAAATTCTTACGATTTATTAACAAATAAGTAAAATCATCAAACTGCAACATTTTCTTTATGAATAATCATGACGCAATATAACACGTAATATAGCATTTATTTTCTAACAACATCACAAACAACACGTGTATTTAATTTTTTTTTTATTTAATCTATAATTATTATGATTTATGTAATGGTGGATAGGATATTGTAAAATTTGACAAGCTGTGAATTGAACTGTGACATAAAATTCAGGTAAATATTTGCACAAATACTCGTACTCGCCAACGTAAGTTTGTAATTTTTTTTTCTTACTTCAGCCGCGTTAAGATTATTTGTTATTAATTGTTACTTTGTCTTACTTTTAATGGGAAGAAACTATTCATTTCTGTCACTGTCATAATAGACACAAAATACCCCAAACCAACATTTAACACAGATAAATTACTTAAAAGAAGAAAAGAAACTTAAAATTAAAATAAAATATAATAGTGTCTATGAAATCTAAGTACATTATAATGTGCCTCAAAAACCGAAAATTATTGTACCGATTGAGCTCTAAATTCTTATTTATATCTTTATCTTATTTAATTTTATCTATCTTTTTTATAATTGCAATCGATTCGAGTTTAAAAATGGAACGTTTTGAATACTTTTATCTATTTTATTTTGTTTTGGTGTTTTTAAAACAGATGCAATATTAGCTAATGACAATTGTTCACTCAATGTTGCCACTGCGAAGCGGGATATTTTTGATAAATAGGGTTTAGTCACATTTGCTGTTCCCTATATTACATTTTAATATTATTTATCTATGTTTTTACATAGTAATAGTTTTTTGCGTACACAGAACTGCACAAGTGTCCCTGCCCTCCCTGAGAGGATCCCTAATAGACCCTAGACAGAGACCCTAGATAATAGATTTGTTGCTGTGATCTGATGATTCTGCTGTTTATATTCACATTATAAGACACATTTATTCTGATTTTTGAAACCGAAGAGCCTGGTTTACCTGTCCTTTGGTTTCAAATAAGAGGGTGATGAGGTGGAGGGTGAGGGTGATCTTATGAATGTCCTTTACAAAGAACTTAACGAAGCTCATTGTTTTAGAAGTCATTACAAAACGCAGTCATTTCATCAATAAGAATCGAAAACACGTTATTGAAACAATCTAAGAACGAAAATTATTGTATGATTTTTATTGTTGCAGGTCCGGGGTTGATAGACGAATTGGAGGCCTTCATGACCCCCGTCGGTGAAGGGTGCTACACGCAGCCTCTCGATGCACGCCGGATTGGGTGAGAATAACTAACACTAATATAGAGAAAATGTAGTTAATTTAATCAAATAATAAGAAAACAATGTAATCTTTAATGTAAAATTATGATTAGATAATAATTTTCTGAATACCAGGGGCCATCAGCTACCAGAGAGTCCTCCAGACTCCGGCTCAGAGAATCCATACAGTCCAGATACCCAAGTATCTCACACGATAGCCGTAACCCAAACTGTGCTGGGTCCGGAGTACATGCTGTGTCCAGATCACATGACCTCCCATGAAATCCTCCAGAACGGGGACTATATCTACGATGGACTGAAACCAGATAATATTGACCACGAGGTCTTGAGGACGAATCTCAACGATGTAGTCGTTTTGCCAGCTGACCCAAATTTAGATTTGGGGTTGCGATCGGTCCGCCATGATTTGGGCATGTCTGACCCCTTTCAGAGCAGGTACAACCAAATGAGGGTTGAACTACCGGAGTTGGAGCAGGGCATGATTAATCCCCAATTGGTAGCGCTTGGTCACGAAAGCCTTCCAGTGTACACAAATCTTCAGGAACCGAGCAGTAAGAAACGGAAGCATTCACAGGATATTAATTCACAAGTGAAGTGTGAACCAGGTCAGTTATCATTAACACCATACCTATGTCATTCACTTAAATACTAAATAGAAAATATAATAATAAATGAAACATAACCAGGACTCGAAATTGCAGCATTGTTAATGTATTTAAAACATTATAAAATTAATGGGGAGAAATCAAATCTTCATTAAAATATACTTTCCAAATAAGAGAAAGATTGCCCGATTTGTGAGATTTATTTTCCCTCCCAGCGGCCCTCTCCCCCGAGAGCTCAGTCCGTCCTCCCCCCTCCGTGGATGGTTCTGAAGCGGGGGATGACAGTCCACTCCAGTGCATACGATTCTCTGCCTTCCAACAGAACGCCTGGTGCTCGCTGTATGATTGTAACCTGAAGCCCATGTGAGTTATGTGTTTGTTTAAGAAAAATCACTAACTGTTACAACAGAAAGGCGGCAATAAGCATCCTTTCGGACTACAATTACGTTTTTTGACTTCATTGCTTTAATATAGTAATTCATGAATTATTTCTATTAATATAAATAAATGTTATGAAGCGACATATCTAAATTGTTCAATGCAACATTCATGGATATCAGAAATTAATATATATTATATAACCTCTTTCTTAATATTGTCTTTCTTATTTTAGTCTCGCCCCCTCCTACGTAGTCGGTGCCGACAAAGGCTTTAACTTTTCCCAAATAGACGAAGCTTTTGTGTGTCAAAAGAAAAACCACTTCCAAGTCACCTGTCAGATACAGGTCCAAGGAGACCCTCAATACGTTAAGACTCCGGATGGATTTAAGAAGATAAATAATTTCTGTTTGCACTTTTATGGCGTTAAGGTAAGTGGACTTCATCATACAACAATATAAACGATAAACAGTATGTATGTGGCTGGTTTATTTTGCCTACCATATCACTTACATTTCAGTCAAAAATCATGTTTTTTTTTTCTAAAATTATATTACGTAAAAGTAGGGCTGCGCTATTAATATACATATATGTGTGCCGCCAGGCGTCAGAAACTAATTTCCTTATGTTTTTCTTCAACTCCGAATGTAATTCGAATTGAAATTAATATATTCAATTTTTTATTTTATAAAGACAAAAATTCAATGCTATTTGCATCTAAAGGAAGGGAACACATCAGAAAGTTTCATTCAATATTTCAGGAGTAAAATGATATACAAATTAGTAAATCATGACATGAGTAACACTCATGACCTACGTGCTCACCTGCTCGTGTGCTTTTGTAGTGGTTGTAATAGACTCGATACAGGTACACACACACACACACACATGGTTGTAGTAGACTCAATACACGCACGCACGCACACACACACACACACACACACACACACACACACATACACACACACACACACACACACACACACACACACACACACACACACACTCAGAGAGACACACAGTATACGGAATTTCGTTACGTGATGATTTCTACTAAAACTTGTAAGCCGCGTTAAGAAACTTCCTTCCAAAAATATTGATAATATTAAAATAAAAGAAACAGCTGCCCCAGTTAAAAACAATACCTGTATCGTGGTTTCACAAACTAACATATAGCAGATACAAAGTTTTCTCTACCGACTCCCAAGTCCCCCCCACATCGTTGGAGCCATTAAGGGGGTCACTAACCACTAGAACGAAAGACATTAGCCTAATTTATTTGTTTCCCTTTAAGGCCGAGGACCCAAGCCAAGAAGTAAGAATTGAACAAAGTCAATCAGATAGAACAAAGAAACCATTTCATCCAGTACCGTTAGTATCTTTTAATTTTTATAAAAATCATAACAATATAACTTTATTTCAGTGTTAGAATTAATTTGATGAAATCTATCTATGAAATATAAAAATATATTTTCATTTAGTATATTAACAAATTATACATTATATGTTATGCAAAGATACTTAAAGACAAATATGTTTTCGACATTTGGAAATTAACACCTCAGTGTGGAGATCCGTCGCGAGGGTGCAAAAGTAACGGTGGGTCGCCTTCACTTCGCGGAGACAACTAACAACAACATGAGGAAAAAGGGTCGCCCCAACCCCGACCAGAGACACTTCCAGTTGGTAGTGGCTCTACGAGCCCATACCACCCACGGGGAATACCTGCTAGCGGCGCAGGCTAGCGACAGGATTATAGTCAGGGTGAGACATTTCAAGATATCAGCATAAGATCCGACTTTCCTGAAAACTCTATTAATCATGATTCTCTGCTCATGCATCACCATCTCGTCTGCATGCGTGCAAAGTCTTCTGCCCCCCTTCTTGTACTCTCCTATATCCTTCACACTATTTCTCTGTGCTCAATTTCCTTTCATTAATTAAAAATGTTATTGAGCGAAGCCAGCGGAGCACTCCACTGGAGACTTTTTCGCATTCTCTATCACGAATAGGCTCGAAAACTACTTGACGGAAAATTATGAAATTTTGCAATCAAAAAGACACACATTAGGTGATGGATTTAAAAATAAAATAGGAGAAATGTCGTTGAGGAATAATCGTCAAAAAACTAATACCCCATTGAAGTCAATGGGAAACAATGAGTCATTACACTGGGCTCGCTTCGCTCAATATGCAAACGGCACCCGAGATTTCGCGAGCACAATTAAGGGTCTGTTGGTGCCCCTAGTGTAGATAATATTCAGTCATCCCGCACCGAAAAAAGTCATCTTTATTACTTATATTTTATCGTCTTCAATCACCAGGCATCGAACCCTGGTCAATTCGAATCAGACTGCACTGAGAGTTGGTGGCAGCGTGGAGTCGCAGAGAACACCGTCCACTACAGCGGCAGAGTGGGCATCAACACTGACCGACCTGACGAGGCCTGCGTTATCAACGGTGAGTTAGATGGCTATGGGTCTAAATGATAACGATAACTTCGGTAATTAATTGAATTGATAATTTAACAGGTAACCTTAAAGTGATGGGTCACATAGTCCATCCTTCGGACGCGAGAGCCAAACATAACATAGAAGAATTAGATACGGCGCAGCAGCTGAAGAACGTACAAAGTATTAGAGTTGTCAAGTAAGTTATCCTAACTAATATTTAATGATTCGTTCATTTTGTTTGTTTTATCTTTGATATTATTCTATTCACAAAATGGAAATGATAAAAAATCACATTATTCACTACAAGTTCTTCTACCACGCATGAAGCTGCAGAAATAGAAGAATATTTTTTCCAAGAATCAATACCAGTGATCACTTGTGTACCTCAAATGAGTCTCAGGAGGGTCCATTTTGATAGCATACTTATCGAAATAAGCTCTTCTGCTAAGACTCCTCAATTTAAAATAAGGCTACGAGGTTTCCAAGTGCGCCCTGATCTGAAATGAATGACATGTATGGAATAGGTATTGAAGAGAAATCACAAACATTTCCTATGTAAAATTTAAATTTATAGAATAAACATCAGACGACCGGAGACAGGTTGATTATATATCATTAAAGGTAAATGAGTTTTAAAACAACCACATCAAACACAATACTACTTATAGGTTCTAATACATAAGAACATAAATGTTTAACATCTGGTATTTTGATAAATTATGAAATCCTGACTATATAATTTGAAAAAATCCAACTGTAGTTATATTTCTGGTCCTGCGATTCGTGCAGTAGTTTTGATGAAACTAAAAGGCAAATTATCTTCTGTTACGTCCCATTATCACTTTTACTTGTAGTCTTTATTCGTTCTGAATGTTCGTCATCATCATTCATAATTCATGTCACTGAATTCTTAGTTCATTATCTTAGGAGGAACTAAGTTGTCGCCGTTGCCACTTTAATATTTATATTATGTACTTTAAATTGAAAATAAATTAAAATTTTGAAGCCAAATTTGATGATATATATGGATAAAGCATAGGTACTGATCCCGGAAATTTTGTCTTTCCTCTTCACATCTTGCCGCCAAGGTGGGTCTATACTTTATTAGAGACGATCGCTAAATTAAAGAAACTGCGAAAGTAATGTCTGCGTTCCTGATCCTTAAGACAACAGATTGCCATTTTTATTATTTATTTTATTTGTTTTATTACTTTATTGGTTATATTTTTAACAAAAAAAAACAAGTTCAAATGTAAGGACCAAATATATGGAAATCTGTAATAATGACGCGTTATTTATCAAACTAGCATCTTAAAGTACGTTGGGTGCCTTATCTGGGCAAAGTTTACATTTAGAAGAAACCGAAGTTTGTAACTATACAGTGTGGCTAAAACCGCTTGAATTAGTTATTATATTATAAATGTTTATTACATTGTCAATGATTAATTAATTAGGTATAAATTTTTCTCTCGAGGAAACAACTTAATGCTTAAATTACTAAAAAAAAGAAACTCTAATTTGGAACATAGATTTATTTTACGGCGTAAGTTGAATTCCAGTATAATGACAAATCGAACCAAATGGATACTTAGAGAATCACCCGTCAGGTTCAACTACGACGCGTCGTTCGCGCAGCAGTCTGGCTTGTCGGGTTACGCCCCGGGCGCGGCACCCGATACCGGTGTGCTGGCCCAGGAGGTACGGGAGGTACTCCCCGACGCCGTCAAGGAGGCGGGAGACATCACCCTAGATAATGGAGACAGAATCGCCAACTTTCTCGTCGTCAATAAGGTATGTTCAATGTTGGTGCTTTTTAATATTCAAAAGAGCTTAAGGAGCGAGCATAAGGAGCTGGTGAAAAGTGAGCACCGTTGTCTACAGGTAGACGATTCGGGCGTGTCCGTTCGTTTCTGAAACGGCACGTATGTAAGGGGTAGGAATAGTACCTATTGTAAGCGGCTTGCAGTGCGGTAATGGAAATCGTAGGTAGAAATCAGAACAAACAGCTCAAATCAAATAAGAAGGTGGTGGTAGTGGACGGTGGTTGTGGATGTAGGTTGTAGGTAGGCAAAAAGATGCGTCATTCTTACGCGAGACCAAAGGGTCTAACCTTTTACAAAGCACGGAGTCCTCCACTATCCGAAGGCCCTTAGCCGTACTCGGTCCAATGGTAGAGGCTGATACGTGAGTGATTTTTCCCAGAGATGATAACATTACTGCATGTGAGGTCTGACCTGTGCTTTATATGAAGAAAATCCCTAGTCCGGCATAAAGTAATTTCTAAGTAATATTATCGATGTTAGTTTAGCACTGCGATACTTGGCGAGACACTTGGAAGACGTTTTCAAAGGGCAGTGTAATACGACGAATTGCGTTTTGTTACTTTTAAACGCGCAAACTTCTATCTTTTTGGAGTTAAACTGAACGGGTTCGATTTACTCCATTCATTAATCTTCGCTGGGGCCGAAGTCTTTCAGAAAATCCAAATTAACTGTCAGTCAGCCAGTGAGGATATGTTATCAGCAGATTCTGCGCCTTAGTGTGTAAAATAAATATTCCTTATCATCATCATCATCATCATGTATAACAGTGAGTAAATCGCCTAGGAACCGTCACCATTACTTTCATCTCCCAATAGCTCGAGTATCTCATTCGTAAACAGTGTCCTTTCGATTGTCAGGTGACGTGTTACTTCTTTACTTCTTAAACTTTTTTAAGATATAAAGGCTTTCTTAATATGAATATTACCATAATCCTATAAAATAAATATAATCCACATCTCCAGGACCGTATCTTTATGGAGAACCTGGGTGCTGTGAAGGAGCTGTGCAAAGTTACGGGAAATCTGGAGTCACGCATCGACCGCTTGGAGCGTTTGGACCAGCGAGCCCGCCGCAGCGGTGAGATAACCACTATGGATTACGATAATTCGCCTCTCTGAAACATACTTACATATAAACAGCAAATATTTCGGAAATAGTCCCAAGTCAACCCAACGTCGAATATTAATATATTAATAATAAAATTAATAATTTACCTACACTTAGTATAAGTAATTTTAGAATATTGCAACGTATTGTATATCAAGTGAGTGAATGAATGAGTGATTGAGTGAGTGAGTGAGTGAGTGCAATATTTGTTGTGAAAGACTTTAGACTCAGTGTCACAGTAAAATTATATCCATAAAGAACAAATCACAAAAAACCTTATTAATATTTAGTTTTAATAATGAATAAAAATTATTCCTTCTTCACTTGTTTATGATCTAGTAGTTTAAAAAGTCAAATCTATAATATATATTACAGATTCGCACATCTCAGGAACCTCATCGTCAAAATCGTTCTACAGCGATGGCAACATTTCCATAGACCAAATCAGAGACATCGCTAGAAGCATCCGACGCCACGAGTGTTGCCACAAACTGAGCCACAACTCTCCAAAATTTACCCGAAAACAGTGCAAGAACTGCCACGGAAATTATTCAAAGTTTGGAAAATATTACAATTATAACAAAACCTGCGTCAGATACCATTCAAATAAGCATGACAAAAATGAATCTCACAACTCGTATCCGGCGTATATCAACTCAGTGGAGTCTGACAAGTTACCAGACGACAATTATAGTGTTATATCCAAAAACAAATCATGTCTCTGGTTGCGCGATGAAGATAATTTTGACAATGGCAGTTCTAAACTGCCGTTCTGCTGCAAGAGGACGTATAAATACGGGGACGCGGGAGGGGAGTTGATATCTAATAAGTTTCTACAAATTGTCATCACAATATTAATACTGGTAATGGCAGTGTGGTGAGTATATTCATATGATTTTCTATAAAATAAATGTATGTACAATGTGTTTGTGTATCATTACTAAATAATTACTGTTCTATCTATAGTTTTTTGTCTTTCTATAAAGACATATATTTCCATAGCTCAAAAATTACTTCACCATTCCCTATGAAAAGTAGTTTACAATAAAAAAATCACTAATGGGTTGTATTTTATTTTATTTGTAATCTTTTGCCTTCTCTAGTCTAATTGCGATGTCGGCGCTATACTTCCGCGAACACCGCGAGTTGGTCTCACTGAGGGAGCATCGAGTGACACCGCGTGGGACCAAACACAATACTATACAAGTAAGAAAGACACACACACACACACACACACACACACACACACGCACGCACGCACGCACGCGTCCAACCACGTGCAAACTTACACGCACACACACAAGCGCGCATACACATACGCACACACATGCGCACACACACACACGACAATTACCTAATATATAATTTTATTTTATTTTTTACAGAATTTAAAGATCGCTCAGCACATGGTAGCCAAAAAGACAGCAAAAGGTTTGTATTCAATATCATTTTAACATATATCAGGGTTTATTAGTTTTAATATCACTTAAATTTACAGAGAAAGGACCTTACAAGACCAGTCCGGACTACACAAGCTCGAGTCCCGAGACAACAACTGTACCTCCGTCGAGGAATTACGTCAGGAACTTAATATGTAAGTAATTAAATTAGTCTTCCATATCCAACTATTTTAATTTCTATAGGGCACATCTTAATATATAAAACACAAAGACACTCACTGACTCATTCATCGCTCTACAGCCCAAACCGTAATACCTAGAAAGCTGAAATTTGGACACAAGACTCCTGACATATTGAATAGGTGCAATAAGAAAGGATTTTTCAAAGGTCCTAACCGTTCCAAAGTTACAGCTAAAAAACTGTAAAAAATATAACGCACCTGTTTGATACCTAATAAGTGGTGTGAAAATTCAAACAAAATGATCACTTTCGCCGTCCGTTGCGAAGCATGGGTAACCTGCTAGTTGCTTATAAAGCACATTGTAACTTGCTACTTTTTATTACATTTATTTATATTTTTACCACTTTAAATCAATACGAGTGATCACTTGTGTATCAAATGGGAGTGTCAGGACTATATTAATAGCATACTTTATGAAATAAGGCCTTCTGTAAAAACTCCAACTTAAATGATATCTACGAGTGTTGATTTTATTTTATTAGATTGATCAAGGCAAGTTGGCAACGTTCCGAACACATTTACATTTTTTGTGTTTGTTTACGTTTGTGAATAAAAATGTTCGTGGTTTTTTTCGTCGCAAAATTCATATCAGGAGTTTTGTCAGTGGATTCGCTTTCGTCACTCGGTATTTACTTCGTTGAGAAGTTTTTGTTTTGATATCAATAGTTTTGTAAAAGGATTGGAAACAAAATGCTGTGCGATTATTTTTCATGCAAATATATACTCATTTATTTGGAATAGTTGCCTCTGACAAAGTGAGAGTGTTTTGGCTCAGAGGATGAGCGTTGTAATGACAAAGACGAGACCTCGAGTTCGATTTCCACAGTTGCCCGATTTTTTTTTCATTATATTTTTCAGTTTTCATTTATTTTTTTAATTCATTGCTTCAAAACAGAATTTCTTCAGTATTCGGATTTTTTTCTGTAAATTTTGTTTTATTGTTACAGACGGCAATGCGTTAGTGAGTTTATTCACTGTGCAACTAGCATTGAATTTTAACCGTGTTGTGAGTACGATTCTGGCTTTAAAAGTCATTTTGTGGCCATTTTTGGTCATTTTTCATGATTTTTTGAACTTCTCACGGCCATATCTCAAAATAACGAGTTTTCCCAGATATATGCTATATACCAAATTTTAGCTCTAATTTGGGGCTACGAATGAGGAAATTTTCGAAAAAATCGTTAGCGCCGTTTTCGAGAAAATGGCCGATCTGTCCCCGGCCAGTTGACCATTTTTTGCCTTTTGACCAAAAATGTAACGCCAACAAATGTTTTTGCCATTAAAATGGACATTATTCAAAAGATGAGCTTGAGACCTTTCCAATGATGCCCAATTTGTCAATGTACGTCAACTAGTTTGGCCACAGTCCCTGTACGAAAAATGGCCATTTTTGGCCTTTCGAGGGCTGGCCACGGCCAACATGGCGGCCAAATCGAAATGTCGTAGAACAAAAAAGTCTTAGTTTTTGATGTACTTCAATCCCTGAACAAAAGTTTGAACAAAATCAGTTGAAACTACGAATATACCCACAAACAGACAAAGTAATCATCGATGGAGGCGCCAGTCAAAATTTTCAAAATGTCATATCTCATCAACCGGTGGTCGGATTTTGGCGTTTTTGGGCTTGTTGAAAAGGTCTCGACGAGGAACTTTAGGAAAATCTTTTTCAAGGTGGAAATAAGTGATTTTATACTGGTGCGGAGCCAAAAACTAAATTTTAGTCTCATTTTTCAAACGGCCGTAGAGGTGAGGCGGTAGGTATATTGCTAAGTGTAAATGCATTTTCTGGGTCTATGGGCCAAGGGCTTTCTAAAAATACCACACTCATACCAGAAGGTCTCCTGTATAAAAAAAATCGATATTGCGCGTATATATACAGAGTTAGACTTTCAGCACTATGGGTGCTTTCGTCACTCTGAGCTAGCTAACGCCCGCTTTGATTGTGTTCACTGTTTCACAAACCTCAATATTTATTAGCAATGTACGAACAACTAGAACATGTTATTCATCCTTTTCCCACGTGTGTGTGTATCATGCATCTCTGTCTAGCGGGTGGGGGCGTGTCCCGGGCGGCGGCGGCGGTGGGCGCTGGGTGCGTGCTCGCAGCACACAACGAACTCGACTACGGCTGTCAGGTGAGGAACTTACACGTATTATTATATCAAAACATATCTACACTAACAAAAACTATGGCAAATTTCAATATTATATGTAATTGAATTCAATTTCAAAAAATATTTTTATTCAAGTAGACATTTACACGCACTTTTGAATTATTTATTACATTAAAAAGGTGAGTGTAGTCAGTCCGTGAGTAAGCTACCAACTCTGAATGCTGCTGAGAAGAGCCAGTCAGAAACTCATAAGCGACTCTTTGTAAATGAAATTTAACATTACAATATTAACTATGAATGAGTCAACCACCTAAGTTCCACACATTTTGATTAAATGTTATGAATAAGATTTATTTAATAATATATTTTTTATTTTAAATTTAAAACTAAGAGTTAATGTTAACTTATAAACACTGATTAATTTACTTATCAATAAATATATATTGTATTTTTTTCACGCGGCCACTTACAGGAAATTGAAAATATTTTAAAATGGATATTATATGGTCTGGTAAGGAATAAAATGTATAATGTTTGCCAAAATATTACGTTAACAATACGCTATACGCTATATATATATATATATATATATATATATATATATATATATATATATATATATATATATATATATATATATATATATATATATATATATATATATATATATATATATATATATATATATATATATATATATATATATATATATATATATATATATATATATATATATATATATATATATATATATATATATATATATATATATATATATATATATATATATATATATATATATATATATATATATATATTTATATATATTACAGTACTAATGTCAATCTGAGGTTTAATATAAGATAGTCATTATATAGTTTCATTCTTACAAACTATTTATATATACATACAGTCGTCATGCGGCGTGGACCCTTCACAAACATACGAAAATGAGGAACCCTTAGAAGAGAGGTCTAAATTTGAGAAGGAACTAAATGAAACTTTCCCCTTGGACACATCCAAAGACAAACTCCCTCTAACCCCAGTGATAGCTGAGAAAAATAACTCCATACAGAAATCTGATGAAATAAAAGATCAAATTAATGAAGAAATTATTGCTGGCTCCAATTTCCTTGATAAGAATGTGACAGAGAGATTGAAGGAGAGAGAGAGAGATGGGAGAAGAAAGAGAGAGGTGCGAGATAATGAAGCGATCCCGAGGAGCAGTTCAGATGAAATGATCATCGAGCAAACTGAGGACATCGATGCTTCTGGTAAGAGATAACTAATATTTTAATAATATTCACCTCGCACGATAGCTCAGTTGTTGGACCGCCGACATGCACCGGAGGGTCCAAGTTCAAATTTTACAGAATAGCGAATGATAAACGATTCCTTACAGAATGCGACACGGTTACATTGGGTATTATCAGCAAAACGCACACAAACACATCAGTGTTCTCTGAGCGTGTGTGCGTGCGTATGTTACAAAACTACACTTACACCATACCGCTGTCGCACTGCCTCCAACAGAAGCACGTGGACGTTGTTTTCAGGTATTCTAATTACTGCCTTTATTGTGATTGGACGAAGTTGCGGAAAATATATAGTATATATATGCGAAATCAATGATATATATATATTCTATAGATCATCAAAGTTAAAGAAGATTCGCCTCTGCGACCTCCATTGCAAGTATGACACTTTATCCAACTGTCAGATGAATCGGGAAATATCGAAGCCGGTGCTGAGTGGTGGGTACTGGACCTCGCGGGTGACGCTCCAATGCAACATGGATAGGTGGATGAAGATTAGGGCGGGCTTTATGCCGCTCAGGGTAAGATTAAAACAAATTTATATAAAAAGTCTTTTTAATGTGGGATTCGAACCCGTACTTTTAAATTTGCCCTAACAATTGAGCTACCGTGTCCGAACAGATTGTTGCTTTTCAGGACCTGTGCTACCTTAATCCGGACAGCAAGATACCGTTCGTTGAATTCAACATACATATATATAGGGATTGTCGTAATTAGTATTATTATATGTACAGTAATATTGACAAGTGCAATTATATATTCCATCCGTCCTCGTATGTTCATTCCATTTTAGCTTTAAATTTTTTTGGTGGCAGCCATTTTTTATATAAGACAAATACTCATTTCAAACGATCTGACGACATATATATATATATATATATAGATTTAATTACTACATTCCATGAAAGTACTTAATTAATATTATTTGCACGAATATATTGAATTTTTTATTAATTATAAGAATTATTATAAACTAACAAATTTAATATGTCTATACAGACATAAATAAATATAATTTATATAGATATAGATATAGATATAATGTAGATTAGTTATAAAAAACATCACATTTCTTTTAATATTAATTAAATTATAATTAGGTGTTATTAAATTTAATATTTCTTGCCATATCCATATTCAATTCTTTAAATATTATTTTTTTTTAATTTTATTTTTATTATAATGAATGTGTTAGATGTATTAGCGCCATATATTTGTATTATTTGTTCCGGCGGTTATTTTATAGATAATAAATATTAAGTTACAAAAAAAAAACAGTGTTTTAAGAAATAAATAATATAAGAGTAGTATTGTTAAAGGTTTTATTTTATTACCCTTTCTTTACACAAAAGTGGGTTATGAACTAAGATTTACCAGAAATTCTATCTGAAATAAAAAAAAAACTATTTTTTTTAAATTTGCTTGTCAGTGTCAAAAAAGTGTGAAAATTGAAAAGCACCTTTGCTTAATAGATTTTTTATTATCTTGCATGTATTTTCCAAAAACAAGATAAATGCTTTGGCATTCTTTACCAAATCCTCAAAACATAAAACAGAAAAAACACAAAGATACAAAAAACCAGGTCTACTTAAAATAAATAACTAAAAAAAGATAATCATACAAAAACCACACCATTATTACTTAGGATGAGATGAGACAATTATATAATGTAATAAAGAAAAACAAAAAAAAATGGCAAAGAAAATGATTTTTGTTAAGTATTTGATGTACGTATATACTTTTGTAGAGAGGTTTAAGGATATCAGAAGATCAGAAGGAGTTGTCCATAATAGGTAATGTCAAAGTTTTGTTACAGATAGGCCTAAAGCACCTTAACAAAAAGGTGACACAAATTTAGTTTATAACTTAGCAAGAAAAAATAATAAAAATACGATGTATTTTTCTTCCAAATAGATCCATTATTAAACGCTTTTAAAAATAATAGGGAAATTACGAGACCTCTAAGACTACCCACTTTGCGAGAGGAGGGGAACTAGAGCGGGTACTCGTTTAGGGCAAGTGGCATGGATTGAAAAGTAGCAATAGAGATTATATGAAAAGAGATAGCTATATTCTGATTTCTGTATAAGTAAAGGCAACTAACTGTTTGGGTTAATTTTGGCTGCTTGCAATATTATACAGTATATACGGCAATGGTGTTGTCCAATAGCTTCTTCAAGGTGCAAAGATGCTTCAATTTGTTGTGCAGATTTGGTCAGAATTAAAGGATTTTCTGTAAAAATAAACCGTTTTGTTGGGAGCAGATCATTCGTCTTAAAAAATTCGACAGACAGTCAAACAGTCGACATAATCGAAATATGCCAGAAATTCTATCAGAAATTAAAAAAAAAATTTTGTTGTCAAAGTCAGAAGTTAGGAGCGAAAAGTACCTGTACGTAATAGATATTTTTTCTTTTTAATTATTCGTCCAGCACGAGCTTCGGGAACGTGCAAAGTAGTATCTTTAAAGGGCAACGGTTGTCTACGCGAAATAAAAACCAACTTTGACAGAACAATTCGAATTTGTTTTTATTCTTATATTTAAACAAAGGTCTTAAATTCTGTATTGAATAAATATGTAAAAAAAAATCCACAAACAAATATCATTTGGTAAAACAAAACAAATAATTAATATTTTTTCTTATAAGTTTGTAGAACGATTCTATATTTTGTACTCATCTATTGGAGAAAAAAAATTTCATTGACAATATCTACGTAAAAAAAAGATTTTTCTAATTTTATAGTTTCCTCACTCCTTTATAGTCTAAGATCCGACCGCGTGATTTATACGTTCACATGTTTGATTAATAAAATATAATTTTTATCGATATTTATAACTAAACCAATGCAGATCCGCAAAGGTGGCCATCCAAATTTGGCCGCAATTAATTTTAATTAAAATGTAATTAATTATTTATTTTTGAACAATTACGTTCACTTGTAATTGTTAAAAAATATATTTCATTAGAAAGAAATATACCTGAGATACCGAGAAAGTTCAAGGTGCCATCCCTCACTTGGCCGCAACCTAATGTCAGCCAGGTGTAAACAGGTATAATTTCGTTGAATATATACGTTCATAATGTATTATCATGTTATATACCAAATTGAAGATTAATTCTTTCCCTACATGATGAGATATAGGTGCCTATGCAAAAATGCCCGCAAATAGTGACTGCCAACGATTAAAGATAAATAAAAGCGAGAGAAACTTAAGATAAACACCGCATGTCGAATAAAGATAGAGCATGCCAGCTGCTTGTCGTTTTCATGCTACTACTGCGCATGCGTCCATAGATAAGGTGCTCAACTAGTAGCTCGCGTATTTGCTTGGAGTTTAAAATACTCCAAAAATTGAGCAGTAAAAATAATATGTCATAATAATTAATCTACCAAACTAGTGTTTTCAATATTTTTTTAATTATATTCAACTAAAACAATATTTTTTAACTGTGAAACGTCATTTTAAATATAAAATTTATCTTTTAATTAAATTTTGTTTTATTACAAGCAGCTGGCATGCTGCATATCTTTATTCGACATGCGGTGTTTATCTTAAGTTTCTCTCGCTTTTATTTATCTTTAATCGTTGGCAGTCACTATTTGCGGGCATTTTTGCATAGGCACCTATATCTCATCATGTAGGGAAAGAATTAATCTTCAATTTGGTATGTATAACATGATAATACATTATGAACGTATATATTCAACGAAATTATACCTGTTTACACCTGGCTGACATTAGGTTGCGGCCAAGTGAGGGATGGCACCTTGAACTTTCTCGGTATCTCAGGTATATTTCTTTCTAATGAAATATATTTTTTAACAATTACAAGTGAACGTAATTGTTCAAAAATAAATAATTAATTACATTTTAATTAAAATTAATTGCGGCCAAATTTGGATGGCCACCTTTGCGGATCTGCATTGGTTTAGTTATAAATATCGATAAAAATTATATTTTATTAATCAAACATGTGAACGTATAAATCACGCGGTCGGATCTCGTACTATTAAAGAAGGTCCCTCTTGATTCCTCGACGAACATCACTAGTCAGTCAGTTAGTACCATAAAAAGAGACAACATTTTTAATAGTTTCTACATTCATTTCATTCGATTAGATTCTTGACTTCCTTATACTTAAAGATTGTTTAAAATTACCAAATGTGTTGGACAGCTTATACTTCTTGTAAAATACGTTATAATTTTACTATAACTATATGTTTTTTACAAATGACATTAAATAAATATTGATAATTGATATGCGTTGTGAGCAGTGAACGGAAAGCAAGCGTCTCGTTCCTTCTCATTCGTGAATCATTCACTGAATAGTGAATACTGAATGACAGTTACTACTTACCAGCTAGTTATTAGACCAGTCGCAGGCAGTAACAAACTCGCTTTCGTTGGTGGTGGTTGTGTTTTTAGTGCGTGAATTATTTTTTGTTAAGTTTTTGTTACAAAGGTAAGTACTTTCATCATCTTAGTTCACAAATATAAATGACAAAACTAATACAGAACATTTATGAATGAAGTGAATATTATAAAGGAATTGTAACACTTATTAAACCTTCATAAGGAAGGAATTATAATTTATTATTTTTCTATAATTTATTAATTAACTTGATATCGCATCTTTATTAATCTTATAAAGTTACTATACGTAATTTAAAAAAAGTAAGAAAAAATTTAATTAAGTAAGAAGAAATAACATAACTGTCTAATCCAAAAAAGTGAAATTTTATATTCTAATAATCTAAACCGTTAACTCTCCCGTTAGTTATATATTTGTTAAATAACAACACCTCGGACGTGACCGTAATTTTAATGTATTTTTGATATATTTGCATTGCTAATTAATTGAAATAAGTTAAGGATCTAGGCTATTTCCTCATAACATCTAGTGTGTACAATATATCGTCTCGTAATAACATATTCGCTAAAAAATAATGAAAATAATCATTGCAGTTTCAGCTTTAATTTACATTAATGCGACAGATTAAAAAATATATATATTTTAATAAATATAAGAATAATTTAGGAATCTTCTAAATAAAGTTATACAATAAACCCTGACCTAGAAAGTCATCCTTAATAAGAGATTTCTTTCTACTTTCTCCCGAAAAAGTCAATAAAGATTCTCAAGCTTTGTATAATTTTTTTTAAAACCTAAAATACTACTAGGATCCGCCAACCGTGCGCGGGGGGTGTTTAGCTGAGCCCCTCTCCTTTCTTCTTTTCTTGATAACTTTTGAATGGCTAAACATTTTTTCAATCTGTTTTCGCTATAACATCCGCGTTTGGTCAAACATACATGAGAAGATTTTTAGCTAATAATTTTAGACAACTAAACACTAAAAAAGGTCTCCAAACGGTTAAGAGCTTCGCTTACGCTCAGCTCAATAACATAGATAATGTTAGTGTAGTTTTTAGTGTCATGGTTTATATATATAACTGCACACTAAGTGACAATATGTACACAGTACAAAGTCTTATTTAATAACTACGACCGTGAACCGTCTAATTTAATACACTATATATATATTGAGGAAAACTCAAACATAATCATTAAAATAATAAGCACTTGAAATTTATGGTATATAACAACGAATCTATAAAAAATATTGAAAAAAACGCCGAGTAGTGTCGATTATTGAATAATACCAAGTTAAGAAGTCAAGTTGTCTGTCTGTTTAAAATATATTTATGTATAACTGAGTAGGTACAGACGTGCTAGATGAGAAAATGTGAAAATAGCAGCTTTTCTCTTTACGCGTTAAACTTTCCAAACCACAAGTAATTAAAGTACAAAAATAAAGTAAAAACAAGAGACGCCATGTTGGTGAGGTAGAATTTTGAGCACAAGGTCCTCTCCGAAAACGGATAAGTTATACACATTTAAATAATAAATGGTATTATTACGTATTCTGCTTTTTAATTTTAACCGAGGATGGATTGTTTTGCAATAATACTTTTTTTACTTTGGTACTATATATTTTGAAATCGATCGCAGATCGCCGGCAATTCAACAATGCTCCGATATTTTGTATCTATATCGAGGTTAAGTAAATATATTTCACAGAAAACTATATATATATAGATAAGTCACCTAAAGAAGACTCAAAGAATTATCTTCTTTAATTTAACCAAAATTTTGTAATACGACTCACGGTGAGGTCGAGTTGTTTTAACATAAGTAGGAGTATTTAGGAGTTCTAAACTATTTCTAACTTCGTCATAAACTACCACAAACCACAAATATTTTAAATGAACGTCTCAAAGTATTTTCAGAGTAATCTGCCAGGGTATGCTTCTTCAAAGGTTTAATTCCTTTTAAGTAGTTGGAAGAAACTTTGAACGTTGAACTACGTGAGTCCTTGGTGATGTATTTTTTGTGATATAATGGAAAATATAAATAAAGTGCAGTAAGAGAGAAATGTTTTGGAATTAAAAAAAGTTAAAAATTTAATTTCTTTAAGCACATAAGAATTGGGAAGCCAAAAAATAAGTTTTCACTTTTCCTCACTCTTAAATTGACCATTTCATTTAGTTAATTTATCAGAAAATTCTAGAATCTAAAAAATCTTATTCATAATATAACCTACTTTGCATACAATGTATCTGTGTGTGATATTTTTTTGTGCAAATTTGTTTCAAATGTTAAATTTGTATAAAGCTGTATACAGCTCTTGTTAGATAATATACTTGTATGGTGGTAACGTGTCTGTAATATCACATACAATTGATAATCAAATAGTTGGAATGTGTTTATAAGTGATTACTTACTCAGTGTAATATATGAATACATTGTAAATCACAAGTGCAAACAACCAACTAGAAATCCCCCAAATCAAGTAGCTAGTTTGTCTCAACTGCGAACTGGTAAATGAACCAAAATTTATATTTAGATTAAAGATTCAGTTTTATAAAAATAACCTATTAAACCTTACCTTTATTATTATGTTTATTTAGTTTTATGAGGCTTCTCTCTTTAAATTTCAGACTTCGTTCCTTCACACCAATTTAGGTTTCTCTCAAGTCCTTTCATGAGACGAATACGTTGGTCGCTATTCAAGTAAAATGTTTTTAAACAATCCGTCCACAAAGATATTTTCGAAATAATATATTTTTTTATTTCCCACAAACACATTTAATTCCAAAGTTTATTATCAGTAGTGTGTATATATTTTTATTATTTATATATGGTTAATATATATTATAATTATCTTATTTATATAAGTATATATTCGCATGTATATATGTATATTAATATATTTTAATGTTCTGTATAATGTATACCGCCCTATTGTTTTTCCTTTGTATTGTTTTTTTGTTGACTGCTGGAGAATCACGGAGTTCGATCATTGTATTTTTTATGGAAGAGCACGGCAAATGAGCGTGTGGTTCGCTGATGACAAGTAATCAGCTTCGCCTACAAACTCTTGCAAAATCCGGGAAATCGCAAAAACGTTGCCGGCCTTGAAGGTGGGACTATACTCCTTTTTTAAGATATCCACGTCGTATCCGTAAACACCGCCGAAGAAAGTTCATTCCACATCTTAGTGGTACGTACCACGTACGGAAGAACTTCCTTGAAAACCGCACAAAAAAGATCCCCACGCACCCAGGTGGTACGGATTGTATTGCAGGCGATAACGTGGTGTACGGTGATGAAATTAATATATCATATATCTCTACGGGACACTCCCCGTTGTAAATGCAGTGGAAGACGCACAAAGAAGCCACGTCTCTACGCAATGCCATAGTATACAGCCGTTCACAGAGCACCGACTGCCCGACAATCCAAGGGACGCTCCGTTATACTCGGTCAAAAAGTAGAAGCTGATATTGATATGACACGGTCAAGAAATGAGAACAGTTTTCCATGTGTGAAATACTCTCTCGGTCAATCACTACCAATTCCATTGAAGCCAAGAAATGCCATCCGGCTTTATAAACGTCCAATGAAAAAATAAACTTTCTTATGATTTTTGGGCGAGAAATTATTTCCGGAATTGAGCTCTAACACTGCAGGATAGTAGGCGGTGTCTTTCTATGGTTATCCAAATTCAACTTTATGGCAAAACTTGTGTCCAAGAACGGTGGGAACGGCTGGCAAAAGTTTCCCAGAGTGGCTTTAGAGAGCGCTCAGAAATGGCGCGTGCCAGGCGACTTTGCCAGCTGATCCCCCCTTTTTGACGAGTTCTTGAATTTTGACACCGTAAAATCATTTACGTCGTTTTAACTAAAGTCTATTAATCTACTTAATGCTAAACCAAAAACGTTTAATAAAATTAAATAAAAAATAACCTTTATACGACCTTAACAGTAATCCTAGACATAAATGTACATTTTTATAAATAAATATCAATTTATGGATAAATATTTAAGGTAAAGGCGGGTCACAAAACCGTCCTCCTCTTCTGTGCCGTTCGTGTTCACAAAAGGAGTACTTATAACATCTTGAACTTTAAGCTCTGAGATGTATCTTTTTATGTGATGACATCACGTTCCTTGGTACCAAGCAATCAAGCACTAACCAATTACATAATACACGCAGTTAATAGCAAAATAATAAGCCTTGAGCCTTCAACTATCCTATATTTATATTGTAACTACACAGACAGATAGTGCCAGTTTAAAATTATATAAGTTATATATGAAAATATATTATAGGTTCTAGTTTTAGATCTAATTATACCAATTACAACTTGAAATTAAATCGGATTTTTCTTTGCATATTATAATAAAAGAAATATTTAATCATAAAACAAAATCATTTCCAAAAAATCTGTTATTATGAACGAAAAAAATTTTAAAAACCTTAATAAATTTATTAAACACTAACAATGCCCTGCGGTTTCACACGCGTAGATACCGATCTTGAGGTGGACTTTTGAATGGAATGTCCTATTTTAATAATTTAAAAGGTATTTATAGGTGTTAAAACGGTTTAATAAAATAGAACTCAATGGGATAAGCATTTGTGCAGATGAATAGTATGGTTTGATTATAGTCGGCACTTTTATCAACTTGTAAAAAAGTTGTTATAGTGGCATTATTACAGTAGTTGGATATATGGTATCGCGGACTTTCTTGTAGAGATTAATACATTCTATAATAGTGTAGAATATTTTTTTGTTCCATCATCAATACTTTCCGCAGTGTACGCCATGACAGATTTTTTATAACCAACTTTTGCGCACTTTGAGTCATATTATTGCATTTTTATTAGGGATCCCATTTTTTTTGGAAATATAATATAGATTATGTCACTCAGTGAAGATGCAGTTTTCTAATGATTAAAGAATATTTGAAACCAGTCCAGTAGTTTTTGTGTAAAAACATAACAAAAACACAAATGTTTCCTCTTCATAATATTAGTATGATGTAAAGTGAAATTTTATACAAAATAATAAAATAAAATATATAATTGATGTAACATGTTACTATGAAAATATAATAATAAATTTAAATATTTATAACATCATATCAATAAATTACAATGGGATCGTTTATTAACTTGTGAAATTAAATTAGAAAGTTTGGTTGCAAATGTTTATTTCACTATAACACTAAATTTTAACGATTCAAAAGTATAAACTTTTAAAAATAACATTTAATGTATTTTAATTAAAAAATGGTGTTAATTAGTTTAAAGTAAACGATGTTTTATTATTTATTTATCTTCACGCCATATCCCTTGCGGGGTAGCCAGAGACGACGGAGCGCCAAACGCTCCCGGCATACCTTCGCCTCAACACGACATCAACCTCTTCATACATGTTTTAATACTTTCAAAGACAAGTAAAATCAATAATAACTAAGAAGACCGTCAACAAAAACAAACAGTTTTACACAAACAGATACGTAATGGGTATTTTACGAAACAACCCAACCGGTTTAATGTAAACAGAAAAATTACGTATTATTTTCCACTTGTTAGCAAACAATGAGGACATGTGACAACAATGTGTAACATAGATCTTTGATTTCGATTAGGTTTTAATTCTTAAAACTTAAATTATTCTTGGCATATTGTTTTAAAACACACCATGCATTTTTTCGTATTTATTTGAGAAAACATTATGTAATTAGACTTTCCCATTGCAACAGATGTAAAACGCTTCAAGAAATGGAGGAAGGGAAATAGTATAAGTATAGTACAAATGTCTCTTCATAACTTCTTTTTTGATATCAAAACGACTTCGTCGAGGTAGTTGGTGGACCAAGTGCTTGAACTGTACTATCTTCGAACTACTTGCTATTACCATGAAATTACTAGTTCCGATGTTTATAGTTACAGCTGGAGTACTAACCATATATATAATATATATATATATATATATATATATTCTGCAGTTACACAATCAAGGACTCGTCAATCTAGAAATTGAAATACCGCGGAGCCACTTAAGTAATAAGTCAATCTCTAGTTGTAAATATTAATGTTCATCTTATAACGGATTTAATTTATTGTGTTTTTAAATGTTATGGACGTATCTTATATATGCAATAACATTTTAATTACATAGCATATTACTTACAACGGGACGAATCATTTATAACATAATAAAAAATTATTACCAATATATCTTTATTCACATAAATAATTTTGATGAATAATAATAAATTTAAATTAATAACACGAGAGAATGCAAATTGTGTGAAACGAACGGTGTTGGGTGTAAAAAATATTTAATCACCACGCTACCAGTATTGATGGGGTCAATATGTACTTCTTGGTTGATTATATATATATATATATATATATATATATATATATATATAATAATAATAAATATATATATATGTATACTTATATTGTACGCTAATAAAATTATGTTTAATCATAATAACATTTATATTTAATCCATTAATTTTAATTGATGAACAATATGTTTGAATATATTTCGATAAACATATATATATATATTACTTGTACATGTGTACGTATATAACAAAATCAGACAGACAATCTTTTATTTTCTATTATATTTATTTTCAATAAGAAAGCGATAGTTTTTTTAAATAATAATCGATGTTTTAATGTCTGTTATGTAATTATATTACAAAAAAATATCAATTAACATGTAACCTCACAGAATATACAACCTTGTTAACTCTCGGTAACTCGTGCTTGTGAAAAAGTTCTCAATAGCCATTATTGCTTATAGTTATCAAACATTTCCATCATAACAAGGTTATCTTGTGAGAAACTGTTACGTATTCATCATTAATATTTCGTCATTATTATATCTTCGAAAATAAATTGCGAAATTTTTTATATTACAACTTTTTCTTCCATATTTATTAATGTTACTAGCTTTTGCCCGCGACTTCGTCCGCGTTTCCGTCGTTTTTCGAAAAAAAATTAGCAGATGTCCTCCCTCATAGTTTTGACGTAACAGGCAGATTCACTTTCGTATTTTAGAAGGGCAATAGTAATATAATATGCCAATCCACAAAACTGTTGAAAAATATAAGTAACCGCAGAATATTATAATATACCCACGCTATACCCACGACTCGGTCAGCGTGTAACTCCTTGTTTTTTATTAAGATAATATATTGTTAATATTTTTAGATCAAATTAAAATGTTTCAGCGCAAAGCTTCTGGGTAGACTATGTTAAGAGTCGACCCGTCCGGCACGTGAACGTAAAGATTCCTAGAATTGCTAACCCGGGAAAGAGCGACGTATAATTGACCATGCGAGAAACAGCTAACACCGAGATCTACTCCAGCAACACGAAAAGTCTGCCCTTGAGCTTTATTGATAGTCAAGGCATAGCACACCGATACTGGGAATTGCGTTCTTTTAAATTGGAATGGAAAATTATTTGGTATTATGGGAATTCTGGGAATAAAGACAGTTTCTCCTGCACCGCAACCTGTTAAAATTTGAGCCTCGATTACATTTTGTTGCAACTGGGTTACTTTTAGCCGAGTTCCATTGCAAAGTTGAGGTGGTCTTAATTTTCGGAGCAGAATTATCGGTATGCCAATTTTTAAACAAATTATATGAGAAGGTAGTCCAGGCATACTTAAAGAATTTAAAAATTCTATCGGGTAATTAGTGGCTTCTTGTTCATCAACCATTCTATTTATTGAACTATAAACTTTGCTTTCTCCCTGTATATTAGACAGTATTTTATTATTAATTTCAGATGCCTGGTCATTGCGAGGAGTCAAAATGGACCTTTCGCAAAGCCAAGAATTGTCCCTATTTAATATAATTGTTATGTCACCGTAAACCGAAGATATAAGATGTTGTTGGGATTGCACTATACAACATAACTCAGGTGTCAGAATAAGTTTTCCTTGGTGTAGTTGTGGATAGGTACCTTCACCAATCTTCAATAATGTATCAGAAAATTCACGATTATCTGCGTTGTCTCCAGTTCTCACTCGCATATTTATAGTCAAATGCACCGATTGTATATCACGCCACAAATAAGAGCTTTTCAGGCAAGCCCTAATCTCATCAGCTCGGGTTCCCCGTGGTATTACCGGTAAGGTTTGTCGGAAATCACCACAAAATAAAACCGTAATACCGCCCATTGGTCGATCATTTTGTCTTATGTCCCTTAGAGTTCTGTCTACTGCTTCTACTCCTTTTCGATGGGCCATCGTACATTCATCCCATACGATTAAATTACACTCACGCAATACCTTAGCTTTGTCGCTATTTCTTGAAATACTACAGGTTGGACTTTCCGTGCGATCTAAATTAATTGGTATTTTAAACATAGTGTGAGCAGTCTTACCTCCTGGTAGCAATGTTGCAGCTATACCTGATGAAGCCACGGCAAGAGCGATTTTACGCTGATTTCGAACATAAGCTAATATTAATTTAGTCAAAAAAGTTTTCCCAGTTCCTCCAGGTGCATCTAAAAACCATATTGTTCCTAAATTATTCTGCACACTCTCGCACACGCGATCATAGACTAAGCGTTGTTCTGCAGTCATCATTGGGACACCGTTTTCTAATGTTACCAGCAGTTCCATTGGGTTGTAACCAATCTCTGCGGAATATTCCCTATTGGTAACCTCTCCGACTGAGGTTGGCGTTGGCAAACCATATTCACAAAGTGATTTACCGCCTACTGCTGTTAAGTCTTCCTGAAGAGCTAATAAGCACTGATTTATAGCCAGATCTCGAAAATTATCATTAGTTGCGCCTTCATTATTGTGAGATAAATTCCGAAGAAAGTCTTCTGCAAATTTTTCTTTATATTTTTCCCATAATTGGACAGGATCAGATAAATTACAAAATGTGAGTAATGTTACAAATAAATGGCGTAACCGTCGTGGATTATCACTAACACAGGATTCTGCTAAAGCGTCATCCCAATGTTGATCATTTTCAAGCAAATGACGCGCTTGGCAAGCTGCATGATAAGTTGGATAAACAACATCGTCTACTTTTCTCAAATCTATAAATGATGTTGGTCCTCGCACTGTATGTAATAATAATCTCAAATAAAAACACTCTGCGTTGTTAGGATGAACAGTATACACTCTACCAAGAACATGTTCTTTGAAAATACCTGTCTCGCCATCTACAGGCCTGCCTCGGCGTCTACGGTTAAAGACACCTCGTTGTTTATCGTAGGTATAATACGATGGAACTTCTTCATACAAAAGAGACTTTGCGAAATTATCAGTTTGGCAAAGTCGAAAGAATGCCAATAAAGTTGTTTGTCTAGGGTTCTCTAATCGTTCTGTAACATTTTCGGCGTTAAAATATATACGTTGACCGCCTTCCAGATGAACATCCAGATGGGTCACAGGTGGATATCTTTCGTGAATATTAAAACTTAAGATCCGCCACACAGCTTCTGAAGAGCTGATATATCTGCCTGACTGAAATCTAGTAACTTCATCATGTTCATTTCTTAACGCAAACGTAGCTTGGTCACTGCCCTTGTTAATGTACTTACAAATATATTTAATTGACTCTACACTATTACACATTTCTACATTTATGTGAGCTTGAAATGCTCTGGACAATACAGGCGAATACGGAACGACCCACCTATTATCTAAAGTAACCTGTTGTCCAGACATTCGCTTTTCAACAGTAAAACCACCATTGTCTCTTGAACGGCGACGATATAATGGGTATCCATCATGTCCTGTTACAGTTTCATCCACTAATGCTTTTGGATACCTTTTAGTGCAACGACCGTCTTGCATGCAAGGAGCATTTGCGTTAAATGCACCACATGGACCATGTATCATATGAGTTTTAACAATGTCGTATAACAGGGGATCTGCAGTCGGATCTGGAATTTCAGCACTGATTAATCTGTCTACATCATTAAGTCGAACCTTATCTTTTAACCAAAGCAAGATATGTGCGTGAGGTAAGCCGCGTTTTTGCCACTCAACACTATACATATAACACAATACTTCTCCAAAAATGTTATCTTTGGTAAGAAGATCTATCATTGATTTTAATTTTAAATGAAACACTCTTGCAATAATATCATGGCGGTCATGCGGTGCCTGACCCTCAAGAAGCTCCCGAGTGATTTCATCCCACTTGGGATTGGTAGTTACAGTAACAAATAAGTCGGGACGTCCATATTTTCTTACGTAACAAAAAGCGTCTTGAGTACGTTCATGCATGTAGCGTGGACCACCAGTAAAAGAAGAGGGTAAAATAACTAAACGACCCATATTCACAGTATCGTTATCTTGCTGCATGGCATCGCGAAGGTGCACGTATTCTTCAGCGCGCAGCTGCCTTTGATTAGATCGTATATAAACTAATCTTTCGGTTTCAATTTTTGCGTACATGTCAACAATAAACTGATTAAATAAGCCACGAAAACGTTGAAAGTATACCAATCTATTCCGTCTCACTTGCAGGTGGTAACAATAAAATTGAAGGCATGACACCTTTTTATTATAATTAGGTGCGCCTGTGCGCGGATCGGTTTGGTATACAGCGAAATTATAACCATCTTCCCCTCGACAGTATATCATAGGATATTGCAAACTGTCGTAAGCCCTGTGGGTTTCGAAAATACGTTGCAAACGATTGTCTCTGGAACGTATAACGATATCACGCCTATCACATTCCTGGTCGACCAGTACTACAGCAACTTCATTCGTGGATGGAACGTTATGACGCCCAGGGTGTTCCTGAGTTGGACGCTTATCGGCATTTATAACAATTTTATAATTGTTATTACCATCTTGAGAAAGGGCTTCTAATGCCGATTTAAAACTGCATACGTACGAATTAACCTGATGTAACATGTTCTGAAGTTGTGAAATGAGTTCAGTATTTAAATTCGGAAAATATTGATTTCTTATATTCGACTGTTCGTTGTAATCGGATACAAAATATATTAGAAGAAATTTAGGTTGTTCTTCAGGCAAAAGGGACCCTATCAAATGGTAAACCTGACCTTGTACCTTAAAAGTAGGCATGAAAGGGCCTTCTGAGATTTGTTTAGCACCAAAGGATGTCATTTGGAATGCACTATTATAAGTGCGAATATTATCTAAAAACTGTTTGGATTGCAAATGTTCCCCTAAAAGTAGTGATTTTAAAGGTTCCGGTGGGTCTTCGAACGAAGGCAAATTTATTTTACCTCCAGAACAACAGAAACCAGCAGACTCCTTCCTCCACTTCGAAGCATTACAAAAGGAACATACTACGTTCATATCGCCTATTTCAGAAGATGATCTGTAATCAATTGTGAGGTTATAAGCAAACCCACTTTTATATTTATCGGACCACGCCACCGAATTTGTAGATTGATCTACCACGTGTATATCTAAGTCATTAAGACCATGTCGAAATCTATCTGCAGTAAGACGGGCCTCTCGCTGTTCTTCTGTTTCAAGCGACCGAATATTTTCAATTCTTAATCTTTCATTAGATAAAGTAATCAATTGTTCTTGTCTCAAAGAATTGTAATAATCGCGTCCCGACTCTAGTCGTTGTTCATGCTCATGTTCATCTTCAAGAGATCGAATCATGTTATGGTGCGCCCTATCATTTGTCAAACGGTCTTGATATTGAGTAAAAGTTTCAGATTCTCGAGACAAAATATGACGTTCGCGATCAGCTGTAAGCCGTAATTCCCTCTCAGTGAAGGTTTCGAACTCGCGAGATAAAATATGACGTTCGTGGTCAGCTGTAAGCCGTAATTCCCTCTCAGTGAAGGTTTCGGACTCGCGAGATAAAATATGACGTTCGCGGTCAGCTGTAAGCCGTAATTCCCTCTCAGTGAAGGTTTCAGACTCGCGAGATAATGTATGCCGTTCGCGGTCAGCTGTGAGTCGCAATTCTCGTTGTAAAGCAGTTTCAGCTTCTCGGGATAACGCATGTTGTTCCCGGTCAATGGAACGCCTTAGCTCTCGTTGAGAAGAGCTTTGAGAAGCCCGTGTTGTAGCTCGTCTCGCTCTTTCAGCTGCTAATCGCATCTCTCTTTCTGGAGAGCTTTCATTAGCTCGAGATGTTGAGGCACTAACTCTCATAGAGTTTAACCGATGTGCTCTTTCCTCTTCCGATTCTTGAGAACGCGTCATTCTCATTCTCCTAGCTTGACTCGAAGTTCGAGATAAAGATGGTCGTTTTTTAGGTGGCATCGTTTATTTTATTTTTAATCGACGGTAACTTAAATTCTATTTAGTTACCCAACAAAAAACTTACGTCAGAGGTCCTAACTATAGCTAAGTATATAATAAATAGAATATAAATCTAAGTGCCTATTAAAACTAAAATAATATTCTAATCGAATTATAAATATGTACGTAGGTACCTACAAATTACAAAAGAATAAAAAATGAAAATAAAGCTATACTTAATGCGTGTGCAATACTATCTACACTTACCTACTTCACTTAAAAATGAATAATAAGAAATACCTACAACTACTGTAATTAATCAAAGTACCTATGCTAATACAAAAAAAACCTTAGATGTTCTAAGTACAGCTGCTATATAATAAAAAAATATAAATCTAAGTGCCTATTTAAACTTAAATACCTAATATTCTAATAGAATTAAACTAAGAAATATGTACCTACCTACCTACAACTTAGGTACAAAAAAAAAAGAAATGAAAATAAAGCTAAAACACGTGTGCAGTATAGGTAGATAGTAGGCAATATCTACCTATACCTACTTCACTTAAAAATAAATAAAAAATACCTATGAATACTATAATTAATAAAAGTACCTACCTACGCTTTTATCTACTCAATACAAAAAAAACTAAACATAAAATGCCCAAAACTAACCTATCAGTAACTAAAAATCTAACAATAATCTAATCTATCTATCTATTATCTAATCTAAAAATCGAATCTAAATCTACTTAAAAAGAAATAAAATAGGAACTATTAATAGTTAAGAATTTAAACAAAACTAAAACTAATTTAGAAAATAACAACAAAAGAAATTAAAATAAACTATTTAAAGACAAAAAGTCGCGCTGATAAGCACGGTTTATAAAATAACAATTATTGTCTGTCAATAAAGTTCAACACTCTGAACGCATCAACAGCCAAATATTGAATGACGCTTGCGCTCGCCTCCCGCCCCTTTTATACTCTGCCGCCGCGAGCCCCGTCGAGCGCGGCAACCGTTACGCAAAAATAATCCTTATAGCTTGATTCACTATTCACGCGCGATGTCTTGTTGGCGTATTTCATGTAAGTAAGTATAAGTTTGGTGTTTCTAGACCGATTTCAATGATTCTTTTTTTATTGAATTGGTGCTAATGTTTATTTTTTTTTAATTAGGAATGATGGTGAGCATTATTGGTTTTATAAACGTAAAAGTAAACAAATGTAATAAGAAATCTCCGAACTGCTAAGCTATCGAGAGTTATGCGTGTTATTGTGAGTTAACTATAAAAGGTAGATATATGCTGTCTTGGAATATTTTTCGTGTATTTTTATGTAGAATATTTCCGTTATACATAGTTTCTATGTAGCTCTAACAATTAAGGCTGCACACGCGACGGAAGCTTAAAAAATCAAGCAACTTCTCCCATTTTCTCAACATTTCCTTTCACTGCTCTGCTCCTATTCATTGTAGTGTGATGAAAAGTATACTATTACCTGCCCAGGAGTATAAAGAATAATTGTACTAAGTTTCGTTAAAATCCGTCGAGTAGTTTTTTTTTCTATAAATAACATACAAACAGACAGACAGACAGACAGACAGACAAAAATTTTTTTAACTGCATTTTTGGCATCAGTATCGAACACTAATCACCCCCTGCTACTTATTTTGTAAATATATTTCATGTACAGAATTGACCTCTCTACAGATTTATTATAAGTATAGATTAAGACTGCAGTACATATATATACTTCTTAAAAAGTACATATACATACTTTTTTTATATGTTAAAGTATCTCCCCTTTTTTGACCAACGCCCTGACCAATACTAAATTTTTGTCATACCTTGAGTTATTAGGGAATTAAAGTTATAATGTCACTTATAAACTAAGTAACGAAATAAAAATAACATATTTCCTAATAAAACTGGTTATTTTCCCATAAAGTAACAGATCGTATGCTAATATAAGAAATTATACTAAAATATTTAACCCTTAATGGGGTAATTGAACTGTACATAGAAACAATACAAACATTTGAATTATGAACTTGACCTCAAAATAATAAACGTACCTATAAATAAATTCATAATACCGTAATTCATATTTAAATTTAACCAAATCAAAGTCATAGAATATTTACTGAATGTATGCATTGAGACGAGGTCGATGACTTCTTAGAAACTTCGATATATTTTTCTAATATAACAATGACATCGATGTTATAAACAAACCACTTTGTACGTATACTATAATAGTAGCGAAAAAATATCTGTACATTCGATATTTAAAAAAAAAATGCTACCGGTTTTACACGATACAGACTAAACAAGTGTTTTTAAATTGTCATTATCACGCGAGAATTATTACACAGATTCTAAGATTTATTTTAAAAAGAGAGACGCGGCGGTGGTTTAGTTTTATTTTGATTAGCTCTAAACAGATATAAAAGATGCATGCAATAGAACTGTATTTATTAATATAACTTATAAACATAATACTATCCATTAGGGTTGTTTCAAAAAACAATTTAATATTTTTTTTTCCAAATTCATAAACACTAAATTGCAATTTCAATAGTTCAAACATTTTTTTTTTTTAATAATTAGACTATCGTTAGTAATAATGTAATTTAAAACCATGTTGAATGTTTTATTAGGTATAAACTTTTATTTTTCAATAATTATATAAAAACACGAAGTTATCACCCGTGACCGACATAAATATGCAAATTAGGTTATTACTTTGTATTATGTGTAAGATAATTATATAACTTGGTGAATTCATTATAAGTAATATCTACTAAATTATTTGTCTTATTATTTTTTATTAAATCGAATAGGCGCGATCCTTTTCAGGTTTTAATTATGAATGTCTGCTCTATTATTTCTCTATTATTAAAATTCTTAAAACGATTCGAATGTTTTAATATCTTTTAACATTATACCTATTTTTGCCTTATAAGAAGATATAATGATTTCTACACTCTAAACTTGTGACTTCTTAGTTATGAGAAGGTTTGAGTAATATCGTCCTTGTTACATATAGAATCGGAACTACATAGTTATTGATATATGACGTCGTATTTCAAAACGATATATTTTTTAAAACTACATGTGTTAGAATCGCAACAAAATTACGATTTAAAATAAGGTTTAAAAACCGTGCACCATAACGGTGACTCATAGTAATACTGTTCATTATTGAATGTTGATAGTTCGTCGACTGCCGCCGCCCAAGTTACAGAACGTCAGTCATAACTCAAATTGACAGAACGTTTCAACTTTAGTGTATAAATAAAAATAAATGTAAATAAATTACATTCGACTGCGTTCTTTTGGATGTATTAATTTGAAAACCATCCATTTGACTCGCTTTATATTTGGTTAACTGTTTCAGATCAATAGAGTATTAAGTAAGGATGGAAGAATCACAAGTTAAAGCCTTTTATTCTGGGAAAAACTTTTTTATCACTGGGGGAACAGGATTCGTTGGACTATGTTTAATCGAGAAAATACTAAGAACAATCCCAGACTCAGGCAAGATATACTTGTTAATGAGACCTAAGAAAGGAAAAGACATATCTGACAGACTTCTAGAATTTCCAGCTAATCCTGTGAGTATTTCGATAACTTAAATTATGTAGATGTAATTATAGGTAGGTACATAATATAAATATTTTTATTCATAATAAAAGTACTTTTAAGTAGTCAGATGTAATTGCCTTTGGTAGAGATATAAATATGGCTGCATCTAGTGTTATTCCTCAATATAACAAATAAATGTTTTTGTGAATCGTTAAGTTATTTTTAAAGCTACATAAACATTGACATTGCTGAAACCCTTATAAATATATATATACTTCTTACCCATTGAGACCTATATAATCTCTTTATGACAAAATGAAACCCACAATTCTGGAACAAAACAGTAAATATTCTATTAAGTTGACAACTTTAAGAGTTTTATAAAAATAGTTAAATATATAATAAATTATACACACATAAAATTAAAATGATTAAAAAGTAAATGTGAGTTAAATATTAAATTGTAGTTTTATTTTAATTTTTGAATTGAATTTGTCAATATAGGAACTCAAAAAATATATATATATTTGAGTTATCTTCAAACTGATTATAAATTTATATATTCCAGGTATTTGAACATCTTCTCAAAACTTCATCAAATGAAATTTTCAAAAAGCTCATCCCCATATCTGGAGATATTGGTTCAAAAGATCTGGGTATAAGTCAAGAGGATCGTCAAATTTTAATAGATAATGTAAATGTCGTAATACATTCAGCGGCTACTCTTGACTTTGAAGAAAATTTACGTCCTACAGTAAATATTAATGTACTCGGAACACGATATGTTATGGAGTTGTGTCAGCAAATTAAAGATCTGAAGGTAAATCATAGAATCCATGGCAATAAGATAAATATATATTTTTCAAAGTAACGGCAAACTTACAAGTAAGACAGTTATCAGTGCTGAATAAACCTAAAACAGAAACTCAGCATGCATGCATCTCTTGTACTTTTTACATTTACATAGTACATTTAAGTCTGACAAAAATTGCTAATGGCTTCCAGGTGATGGTGCATGTATCATCGGCATATGTGAATTCATATTTAACAGAAGTTGACGAGAAAGTCTATGAATCTCCAGCCGATGTTGAGAACATCATCAACTTGGTGAACACACTGACGGATGAAGCATTGAACGATATGGAAAAAACGTATGTACTTGGATCATTTCAAATATTTAGTTATAATTTATAATTGTAACAAAAAAAGTAAATGTTTTTTTTATTTAACTTTTTTTTGTTCAAGTATGTGGCACATAAATAAATGTTTTGAATTTGAATAAATTGTAGGATTAGATTAATTAATTTAATTTAATATATGTTTCTAGGATAATAAACAAACACCCAAACACATACACATTCACAAAGCACCTGGGAGAGCATGAAGTTAAAAAATGCAGTGAATTGTTTCCAGTTACCATTGTGAGGCCGACTATGAGTGAGTGAACTAAATACAAATAATACATTGCATAAGAAATATTTTGATTAAAGTTATATAGCCATATGATGTCATTAATTTACTAAAAATATAAAATATTCTGCAGTTGTGGCATCCCTGAAGGAACCGGTAGAAGGATGGACGTGTTCCAAGGTTGGACCCCAAGGATTCCTCATGGGAGCTGCTAAAGGTAAAGCAATATGTCTTAAATAGAAAATTTTTATATATATATTACAACTTTTAATATGAATGTGCTCTTCACTTGTGAATTAGTGAAAAATTCAAAATATTTTATTCAAGTAGGCAAATGCCTGTAAATACAGGCACTTTTGAATTATTGCAATAAAAAGGTAAATGTAGTCAGTCCGTGAGTAAGTAAGTCAAGTACCAACTCGGAATGCTGCTCTGCTGAGAAGAGCCGCCCAGAAACTCAACAGTTGCTCTATTAAGAAATTTTCCAATGTTTAATGTATACATTATAATATCAACCCTGCAAATGAGTCAACTAAGTTCCACATATTTCAATCAACTAAAAATTCTTGAATGCTCTAATAAGACTTATTCAATAGTACACTTATAATATTAGATTTTAAAATAAGAAAATGAAAATTTAAAATATCTAGTGGATCTATTATATAAGCATACTCAAGCCCATGAAGGATTTGTTAACTTAAATACAATATAAAGTATATATGTTGCTTAAAATATAATATAAAGTCAACTTGACTCCACAATATTATATTATATTATATTATATATATATATATAATATAATATAATATTGTTTGTTTGTCGTCAGGAGTGGTCCGCCGCCTGCCGCTGTCTAAAGAGACCATAGCTGACTACATTCCAGTAGACATCGTCGTCAACCAGCTCTTAGTAGCCGGATGGAATGCTGCCCAAGAGAAGTAACTTACAATATTAATACATACACATTATTAATATTTATCATGTAAATAAAGAATGAAGGTAATCATTTATTATTTATCATACACTTCATAATTGTGTATAAAGTTAATAAAATAATTAAGGTAATCATTTAACATTTAATATACACTTCAATAATGTTTGTCGTGTAAATAAAAAATGAAGGTAATCATTTAATATATAATATTTGTTACTCTTTAACCAACTATGAAATGTATATTAATGGAACTACAATAATACACACATACATACATGTATGTTATATATGTATGATATTTATAACGATATTGTATCATTGTATGGAGGTGTTTATTTTAATACTACACCATATATATGTATCTCTCATTAATGAGAAAGCACTAAGATTGATACTTATCAAAATAATATTTTTATATCTGATATTTAAAGTATATAAACTGTGTTTTACATGACTAGTTGAAAAAGAGGGGGGAGGATTCTTCTTATTATTATACTATTTAATAAATTTAATAATTAAACATATGATTGAATTATTAAAAAATTCTTGTTGGATTGTATATTGTTTTAATTCTTTAGAATTTTTAATGTTTGCTGGGAATATCAATAATAAGTCTAGGATGAATGTATCCTGGATATATTAATGATATTACTAATATTTCCAGGTCCGGTCTCACAGTGTATCATTGTTCCACGTCAACTCAGAAACCTTTCAGATGGTCCATTTTGGACTCGGTTGTAAACAAAATGATGCACAATTATCCCTTGAAGGGTGCTGTCTGGTGGGTTGGATAACTATTATCAACAAAGATTATTAATATATATGTATATATATATATATATAACTGTAACTAACCGTTGTATGTATATAGAGATTTGAGAGGAAATATTGCATTTAATAAGGATTCTAATAACGCATAACCTAAATTTGATTAACTATTTTTTTTACTATCTGTGTGCTTGTCTTGTGTGCGACAATCTGTGCAAAGGCTAATCCGATTTTGATGTGGTTTTAAAGGATTTATTATGTTAAAAAATAGTTTTTCAATAAATGCATTTTCGTCCTTTGTTTTACGCTTGATAAAATATTATTCAGAAATTCTTGTTAAATCGCCTGAAAATTTTATTAATTTGATAATCTCTGTTAATATTATTTTTGAAGTAATTTTAGTAATAATAGTATTGTGTAAATGACTTTCAGGTATCCCCATCTAGATTTCGTTCCATCGCTGTGGTTGTTCCGGATATCTGCAATCTTTGTTCACTTCTTCCCGGCTATTCTGCTTGATATGATTTTAAGAATCAGCGGAGGGAAACCCATGTTAGTATACAAGATATACAGTGTGCCTAGTAAGAGTTTTTATTACCAAAAGTAAAAAGTATTAAATAAGAACAACGCCATCTAGCGTAACAAGTTTAAAACTAAAACAACGCCATCTAGCGTAACGATGTAAAATAAGAACAACGCCATCTAGTGTAACGAGTTTAAAACTAAAACAACTCCATCTAACGTAACGAGTTTAAAACTAAACCAACGCCATCTAGCGTAACGAATGTAAAATAAAAACGTCATCTAGGGTAACCAGTTTAAAACAAAAACATCGCTATCTAGCGTCACAAATGATAAATTGATTTTATTTCGTCCACATTAAAATTTACTGTAACGCGATCGAGTTGGTAAAAAGGGCACACTGACAATAATTTATAACAAACTTGACATTAATACAATGTTTTTGACAAATATATATATTTGTATATACAAAATTATGTTTCTATATAGAAAAAATATTACTTTAAACAACATATTTCTATCTATATACACAAACTTTCTCATATTTCTAGATTATTCCGTCTCCACAAGAACGTATGGAACTCGTTGAATCGTTTGGAAATATTTATATTTACCGAATGGAAGTTTCATAATCCAAAAACAAGGGAATTAGGTGAAAAATTGAACAAAGTGGACGCTGAACTGTTTAATATAGACGTATCTCGTATTTGTGTGAGTATTGTTTATGCAAAAAATATATTTTGTTATTTTTAGGCATTATTTTAATAATTTCTCTAAATATTGTTTGTTCAACTTATTTTTTTTAAATATTTTTATTATTAGTGGCCGGAGTACTTTGTGAAGCTTCATTTGGGTGTCAGGAAGTATTTGAACAAGGAAAGCGAAAAAACTCTGCCGGCCGCTAAGAATAAAGATAATATGTAAGTATATTATTATTTTTTTTATCTCCTAAGATGTGTAAGTGATTTTAAAGAATGTATGATGCTTGTTTAAGATTTATTACCACTTTTTTATATTTAAACTAAATAAAAGTACAATTTATTATATTTTTGTTTTTTGAGACCTCTTAACAATAATGTTAAATTGAAATTAACAAATATTTATAGAATTAATTTATATTTGTTGTGATCACTCACGAACGTTACATGTCTGTTCCAGTCTGTACTACGTCCACATGACGTGGCAGGTGCTGGTCGTAGGTCTGACCTGGGTCACTCTGTCCAGTCTCGCCGGGGTCAGTCTGACCCACACGGCCTGGGCGCCTCCTCTTATATACTTCTTGTATTGTCTGCTTTAAAATGTATTATTTTCTATTACAAACGCTGAAATGTATTTTACATTCAATAAATATTTATTTTTTGTTTAAAGATTGTTTTATTTTTATTGTATTATTAAATATATATATATATATATATATATATATATATATTAATGTGAAATATATTAAGACGTGGCTCAAACCGACTTGTAGTGTTTAAAAAAAAATCTATTTTAACACTTTTAACCCCTTAATGTACAACTTTTTTGAAGAAGGTCGAGCAAAATATATTTTTTTTATGTAAAGAAACAATTTAGAACATTGTCTTGGTAAAAAAAATTGAAAAGTACAAAAATAATCAACATTTTCATTGATATTTAGCATTTTGATCCACATTAAAAAAAATAATCGAATATAATAATATTACAGGCAGTTTTTTATTTTTTCAAATTCCTATTTTTGAAAAAAAAAAACATTATCAGTAAATATATTTATATTTATAAACAAATAATAAAAATGTATTTATAAATTTATTTTCTTTTGTATTTCGAATATATTTCGAAACAAGTTGCAGCACTGCCCACATATTATTATTATATTTTATATTATATTGTAGTAAAAATATACATTCAAATATGGATACTGTCAAAAAGCGACTCACAACGAACAGATAAATAATAGATGATAATTAGAAAAAGGTTATATTTATTAACTTACAATCTCAAATCATAAATATCAATAAAACTATTGTTTCTCTTTGTTTTAATATGATTTTTAACACGATTGCATTGGAATAGTAAAAATGATATCAGCATGAAGTACAACGCTATGAGTTAATTCAAGTGTAGTTTGGGAAATTTAACATTACAGGGTTAAGAATCCAAAGGTCAGCGAATAAAGTATTTTTATTTTGACTAAACTTTAATTTTGATGGTAAATATTTATTATACATACCATTGTTTAATTTTTCACAAACATACCACTTTATGGAAATATTAAGGCCTGCAAAGTTTCATCCATTTTATATTGAAAATAGGTCTTTTATGATCAAAAAAGCCTACCTAATGTTTCACTCAAAGTATTGTCCATCGCTTTCTACCACCTTTTCCCATCTTTTTGGTAGCATACGGATGCCTTGTCGGAAGAACTCACCTTTTGAGGCTATCCATGAATAGACACAATTTTTGGTCTTTTCATACGATGTGAAGTGCTCAGAAAGACCAGGTGCGACGACGATATAGATGGATCAACGTCTGGTGAATAGGGCGGATGGAATAGAACTTAAAAATTAAGTGTTTCCAAATATAATTCCAAATTATAATAAAAAAAAAAAAGTTTCATCGTGGGTCACTTTACCGAGCAAATCCACCAATCTGACCCGAATTATAATAAAAAAAAAAATAGTTTCATCGTGGGTCACTACCGAGCAAATCCACCCTAGTCTGACCCAAATTATAATTAAAAAAAATAAAGTGTCATCGTAGGTCACTTTACCGAGCAAATCCACCATAGTCTGACCCGAGCACGTACAATGTTATTAGAGCTCGAGTATAAATAAAACAGCTTTAACTTGTGTTATTTATTGATTAATATACTAAAATAAATAATGGCATTAGGGTAATACTTAGGTAACTACTACAATGTTTGAACAATTCACTAATAAATATAACACTTAATACAATATATGTACAGGACGTAAGGAAATACTACTTTTGTTAGCTTATAATTATTTAAAGTTTAATGACAGGCTTATCAAATATCAGTTCATTGATAAATGAAAAAATAATTGTTTATCCGCCATATTTGCTTTAAACTAATTAGTAAGCTTTGTGTTTTTATCTCAACAGTTCCCAATTTTTTACATAATTTTACATTAAATTGAAAACCGATGATAAATATTTGGTTATTCAACAATATACATGAAAAAAACACTACTTCAAAATTTTCAAGTTTCAAAAAAGTGTGCAATTTAAAACTTACTATTGTAGACACAAAGTTTAAGTTTAAGATACTTTTTTACAATGTTTTAAAATTTAGTTTTAAATTTCCAACGAGTTACATTTAGATGTCTACTTTCATGCATTGAGTGTGTACACTAGCAGCGTCCGATGTTCTGAAGGATGCTGGCGACGACTTCGCTGGAGGTGGCGGAGCCCCCCGCGTCGGGTGTCAGCACGCGGTCCACGTCGATGGTCCTGTGGAGCGCCCGGCGGATGAGACCCGCGTGGTAGTGGTGCCCGAGGTGCTCCAGCATGTCCACGGACGCGTTGATCATGGCCATCGGGTTGGCGATGTTCTTGCCGGCAATGGCCGTGCCTGGAAATTATTATTACATACATATTACTTATGTTATCTTTCGATGGTGGCTTCGTAATTGTTCTCTTGAAAACCTATAGAATAGCATTCACCCACTCACACAGGCAGACACACACACGCACCTATACACGCACACACTCGCACGCACGCTTACGCTTACACACACATACGCGCACGCATGCACACACACACGCATCATGCACGTACAAATTAAAAATATATATTTTTAATATGGCGCTTTTATACCAGTGTTTCTGGTCCCAGGTTCAAACACAGCGTAGTGGTCCCCGTAGTTCCTCCCGGAGAGGAGCCCCGCGCCGCCCAGCAGACCGCACACCACGTTGGACACGATGGAGCCGTACAAGTTGGTCATCAGCATCACATCGAACTGGTGAGGCCTTTATAACATAATCATCATTGATACACTAGATACTTTTAACAGTTTAATTTTAATTTACTTTAAACCAAATAGTACCGAATAATTATACATTATACATAATCAGATACCTTGCAACAAGTTGCATGCAGCAGTTGTCAATGATCATGTCGTTGTGTTCTATCTCTGGGTATTCCTGAGCGAGGCGGCGAGACGTCTCCAAGAACAGACCATCGGAGAGCTTCATTATGTTTGCCTTATGGACTGTTGTCACCTGGAAATAATTTATATTTGTATATACTATTACATTTAGAGTAATTATACTTATGAGATAAGAATATTTGATTATTTTTTAAAGACAAGGCAGAGAAGAGATGAAGAATAATCGCCTGGGTACTTCAATCATCTTCTAACTCATTAAAATATAATACACAGAAAAATAACCTTTTTCCTTCCATTCCTTTTGGCAAACTCGAAGGCGAACCGCGCCACCCTCTCAGAGTTGCTGGCCGTTACAACCTTCATGGACTCAATCACTCCCTGAACAGATTCGTGCTCCAGCATGGCATACTCACCCTCTGTGTTCTGTCTATAAATTAATAGGATTAATTATTTACTGTCATTAATAACAAACAACAAAATTCAAATTTGTTTCTTGCATTATCTTAAAGCTAGAAAGCCATCTAAATATGAATACGTAATAATAATAATTTACCTTATAATAACAACATCAATATCTTTATGCCTTGTAGTGACTCCGGGGAAGGATTTGCAATTCAACACATAGGCATACATATCCAATTCGTTACGTAGCGCTACATTACGTGACGTCACATAGGCTGCCTCGCTCTTGGTTTCAATGTTACCCTGTAAGACAAACAAAACAATTCAATATTCCTATGTGATTTTAGTACTAATTTGTTGAACTGCCTTCTAAAAATGTATAAAATATATGTATTGAATTAGATATAGAATTGGTATCCAAGAGTTTACCAGGATTTATATTTTACAAGTTTATTGTAAAGTACCTTAAGTCCCACACCATTCCTCTTGATAGTTGTGATAGCATACTGGACATCATCATCATTGTCCACATTGGGGTCAATGTCCACAACCTCAAAATCTACCGGTGCTCCAATGTACCTAAAACATTTCAATTGTATGCTTTAACCTGTTAACAGGGTATGATGAAATATTTCATCATAAATAAAAGCCTACTGCAATGGGCACGAGGACCTTTTTCATTCTTCGTTGTTATTATCTATTAAAAACAATATTCTTTTATTATTTGAGGTGTGATGATATTACTTATAACTATGAACAAAAAGTCCCCATTGTGAAGTGAGTTGAACAAAAGCTTATTCCACTGTTAACAGGTTTATAATTGTAAATGATGTTACTCTTTTTATGTGATTTCTTATATATATAACAATTGTTATGTAAACTAATAAGTTAAAAAAGTTAAGTAATTTAACAACATAGTAGTTGTAACTTAAAAAGGTTATTAAGTTATTACAATTTTTATAACTCAGTTCAGTCCCCTATCATTATTTGTTTCTTTATATTACATTTAGATTTAAATATATTAATTAATATAATCCAAATGAATATTAAATATATATTTAAAGGATGTTATATTTAATTAAAGACGTCACTATCCGGATGTATGTAACCAAACTTTACTATTTACACTATGTACATTACAATTTGATACATAAGATTCTCATTATCTTATCAGGGCACATTGTTTTGTAAATATTTTTTAACTAAATTAGTAACAAGGTCCGAATCTATGATGCATTATTGTATTTTGCATAGAAAGTATTACAGATTTTTCGATAATAGACTTCGGCTTATTTTCTAAGGTCCTGTCATCCATATTTTTCATGACGGTAACAAAAATTTGTTTGTATTATAATTATTATACCATATGTATATGGATTATTGTAATTTTATACTACTATTTATCTTGAATGAAGATTTTTGTAGTATTTGAAAACGTTTATTTTGTTGACCGTAGTGTCAGATTACATCTGCGCACTTGTAATATTTATAAGACTTACTTGAAAATATCCCTGACGTATCCCATACATTCAGGGCCGATTCCACCACCAGGCAACATGGTAACAGCATGACGACCACCATACTGAGCTATGGGGATATTTTTTTGCTTTCGTATTACGGGGGTCTTATGTTGCAAATCGAAGTCTGAAAGCTGAGCTGGCGCGGCTGAACTCGCAAAAACCGTACCCTGTATTGCCGGTAGGATTTTAACTTTCGATAATAATCTCACTGCCATTATTATGAATAGTTTATATTTTTAGAGGAATATTTTCAAGAAGTTGGATAACCACAGGAAGAGGAAGATGAGTTTGACAGATCAATTTCTCGTGATGGTGTCAAATAGGCGCCACTTGTGTTTCTAGTTTCTATATTCTTGACAGCAGAATGTCAAATATACTAAACAAATCCGTTGGTTAAGCAAAAAATTAAAATTAATATTTTATTGAATTTCATCAAGATTAGATTAACTAATTAAATATAATTTTAATATTTTTAGATATGTTAAGTACAATAATAGGAATTAAAAACATGATCTATATTGTAATACATTGCAGAATGACAACAAAATATTTTTACACTTGCAACATTTTTATCATAACTTATTATAGCCTCTAGGTGTTGCTGCTTTTTCTACGGGGCCTCGGCAATGGGAACGGGCGTCCATTTTGCATCGCCATATTGAAATTGGTCGGACATCTTTGGACGCCATGTTTAGTCGGACATATTTTATAAACATTTTCGCGTAAATTTCAAATATTTTTGAGCACTAATTATCGAACTTTTTTTCACTGGAGTGTGTGGTTTTGTTTGCGGTGAAAACAACTGAGAAAAAAACTTTGCCTACGCAGCAGCCCGTATCTGAGTCTGGGGGGCCTTGCAGCTTTTGTTATAAGCTAAATAAAGGTAAAATATTTATACTGAAAACAATCACACTTTTTGACACTTTGTAACAAGTGTTTCCAAAATTCTATGTAATTACGTTACGTATTGCTTTAGTAAAGCTAGAAAAATGAAGGTTATGGAAGGAGGTTTGTTTCCGTAAATGTTTGGCGTGGTCGTTTTATATAATTATGTGAAAAAATCCTTCAGTTACCCGGCCGGTCGCCAGTGTTGGTGCACCTGCCAAGACTAATTGTCATTTCGTTACCAGTTTACATATTTATACAATAATCACCGTTTTAAAGCGGTGGGAGGTAATACAATATACTTTTAAATTAATTACTCTGGTTGGTTGGCTTGTTATGCGATATCAAGATTTAATTGTAAAACAAGTCGAGGGAATGTACGACGCCCATGAAGTGTTAAAAAAATAAACTATTGAAAAACTTTCCGTTATTTGAATATATTATTATTGTGGAATGTAGATTATTTAATAAATATATTTTACCATAATTCAGCTACTAATTAGCCAGTCGGCTGTCATTCCAATAAACAAAATTGACAGATATATTTTAAAATGAAAACAAGTGATAAGAAAACATTATCAAGCCAAACAGTATTGTAAAATCATGGATAAATAGTTTTAATATAAATCTTATATTATGCACAGTTCAGAGCTATTAAAGAAATATTTAATAATTATTCTGATAAGTTTCTTTTTGCATTAAGAGCCTATTAACAATCCTTCCTAATAGATATAGTTTTAATTATTTTCTGGTTCAACATAATAACATATTACTAGAATAATAACAGTTCTAGTTTGACTTAATAATATATAGCAAAATGTTACAAGTGGGCTTTACGTAATAGATAATATAAAAGCAATTATTTTATAACAAACAAATAATATAAAATTGTACACCCATTACCATACAAAAGAATTGCTAAAATTAACTTATAAGTAGGACAAAAATAAATAATGAATTATTAATCATCAATATAATTAAATATTTTTAATAAGTTATATTGTTTATAATAATATAATGTTCCAAAAAAAATTGAAACCATAGAAGTATTATTCTGTTAGTTGGGGTAATATCGGAAGAATGTTTATTTTATATTATTTAAATTTACTGTAATTTAAAAACCTTTTTTAATACTTTCTAAAGGTACCCTATCTGTTAATATTCAAGTTCAACTAAAATATTAAATAATAATTTTTATTTCTAGAAATGAACCAGTATTTTGTCAGGATCATACAGTCTTATTTCATACATCTGTATACTACAAATTTATACTGATTGACCTAGTTTTACTTTATTCTATTATGAATATGTGTGTGCAAGTGTTGATGGCATAATGAGATACAAGGATAGTCAGTCCAGTGCAGTTCAAAATTAAATCCTTTAATTTTCAGCTACAACAGTTATACTAAGAAAAATGATATATAATTTGAATGCCATGTTTTTAAAAAAATGATTTGGGGATAGTCATTAGAAAAACATTAGTGCCAACTTATGTTATTTAAATATTCCGACTTTAACTATAAAAAAATTTAAATCATATATTTATAATCTTTTTAATACTATAAGTGCTTTCTTAATTAATATTTCATTTTATTTATTCATCATAAACCTTTAATTACAATTTTTTTTAAATATTGACAGAGTCATTTGCTCTTGCTTTCAGGTATAGAGCTCTAAAATTCTCTACATCATGTTAATATATGCTTTGCTTTCAATGGTCAATACAATTGTGTGTAATATTTTATTATATTAATTTCAGCTAAGCTGGCCTGAAAATGATGAATCAGGAGATAATGTGTGAGGTGGAGATCGGAACTCATGAAGGAATGGTAGAAATAGATGTGGATGATCAGGTTGGGGTTAAGGTAAAGCATTTTAATAATATTAAACTCTATAAAACTAACTGAACAACAAATTTAATATATGTATAATTTTCACAAAGTTCAAATAAAATATTTTGTTAATATTCAACGATAAGTGTGTCTTTTACTTTGTAATGAAAACTCACTCAGTTTTCTCTTTAGTTGTGGGATTTTGCAAAATCCACGTTAAATATTAAAGAAGCATCCTCAAAATGGTCCTCAAAAACACATATACTATGATAGCCCACCTAATTCACAGATTGGTAAGTAATATATGTACATATATAAAAGTTGTGGTCTTTAATGTTTCAGTATGAAGAAATAGAAGCCGGTCAATATGAAGAATACATAACAGATGATCAGTATGAAGAAGTTGAGGAGCAGGTTATTGGAATGCAGCATTTAGAGGAAGGTCGGTTATATTATAATAATAAAAACAAAAAAATGTATTCGTGTTTTTCAAAGGATTATTAATAAAAATTAACTAACTTGTAAACAACACAGCTCTTGACAATGCTGTCACTTTTACAATATTATTTTAATTATATTTAAGTAGTGGTAATGGTTCAAATTCAAAATATCATTATTCAAGTAGGAATTTATGCTTACTTTTTAGTCAATTATTACGTTAAAAAAGATCAGTGTAGTCAGAATGCTGCTCTATACATTTTGATCAGCTCAATCCAATTGGAAAAACCAAAATAAATTGTATTTGATAAAACCTAGCTGTAGTAATTTGGCTGAAGTTTTTATACATGACTTCTCCTTTCTTTCTCACAGAAAACCCATAGGACATAGAAATCATAGTTATATATATCTCTCTCTCTCTAACACCCTTTCATCTATTCCATTAATAGCATAACCTTTACCTATTAGTAAATGACCCATGGGTGAATGAACCTTTTATCATCATACCTTTGCTGTCATTACAACAAAAAGTCTTAACTATACACACTATCTGACCCTTGTCTATAAAATTTCAGTTGGCAGCGAGGAGGTGATCCTTCCTGGTATTTCTGAGGAGGGACTCCACGCCGAAGGCTCCTATGACCAGGTCTATCAGCCCCCGGGGAACAGCAGGTAAAGTTCTTAAGGCCTTATATGATTTAGATGTGATTTTCTTCTAACTTTTTTATATAAAGTAACAATTAATTATTAGTTAAGTTTATAGTATCTTTTATATTTCCTACAATATGCGTGTGTTATAAATATTGATTTGTTGTGTTTTTATTGTTGTTCTTGCTCACTAAGTATTGAGGTTTGTGTAACAGTGATCAGTATAAAGAAACACTCGACTGAGTTTATTGTGTGGTTCTCAGAGCAGGGTGCGTTTGGAACACTCGTAGACTTAATTTTAAGTTGGAGAGTGTCTTTACAGAAGGACTTGATGGTATTAAAATAGTCCTGACACGTATTTGAGACACAAGTGATATTGATTCAAAGTGGAAAATATATAAATAAATATATAAAAAAAAACAATGTTAATGTCATTATTGTGCAAAAGCTTATCTTTAATATATCAAATACTCTTTAATATTTTATTAGTGACAATGTTTTAAAGGATATCTATAGTTCTGTTATATCAAAATTAATATAACGAAATTGTTTCCAGAAGAGGTCGCGGCAGACCCCGAGTCAACGCCTCCAATAATATACATCATTTGATGCCAATAGGTAAGATATAATCGAAATTTCGAATCAATTATCTGTATGAAATGGTAACAAAGCAATATATAAGTTGGTTTTTTGGTTAGGATTAAAGTAGTATTAATTTAACAACAACACTCAAAAGCCAATCAAAAAGTTGAAGATAAGAATTGACGGCAAATATTTAGTTTACAATTCTATGATATGATATTCTTTATTGTACAAAATCAATACATATAAAATAAAACACAAATGTAAAAATTACACCTTTTGTAATTTTTTTTACTTTATACTAAAGATCAATCTTCCAGGAAACCTTTGGGTAGAGAACATGAGGTGTAAGCGTGGATAGAGATGCTGTATCAAAGAATACATATATATTACATACATAGATACATAAAAAAACATATATTTATATGTTAATTATAATTTCAAGGTGAAGTGCCGATGGGTCTGATGGAGAACAGCACCGGCAGGGCCGCCAGGAGGTGGGAGCAGAAGCAGGTCCAGATCAAAACAATGGAGGGAGAGTTTTCTGTCACCATGTGGGCTACGGGGGAGGATGATGGTAAGAAATAATTGATTGATTATATAGTGTTAATAAATAACAAAAACCAAAGACAAGTCCGTTGAGTGCAAAAAAGTCGGTTCATACTGGTGGTACTTCCAAAACGTTTTGTAAAGACTTGACTTTGGGTGGAGAATCAGTCCAAATAAAATGATGATAATTCAAAACCCTGACAGTGAATGTTTGCTCATAAATATGTGTGAGAATGAAATAAGTGTGAGTATATATATATAAAATATATATATATATATATATATATATATATTTTTCTTCTTCAAATTAATTCTTATAAAAACAATAGTTATTTAAGAGATATTAAATCCTAAATATTATTATGCTGTAAGTAATCTTTGTTTATAAAGTATAATCTTAAATATAATGATATTTTTAACTATGTAAATGTTTATTGTCAGATGATGGGTCCAATCCAGAGCCGGATCCAGACTACACAGAGTACATGACGGGGAAGAAAAATGTACTAGGGAATGATACTATGCCAGGTAAGGGGAGAGAGAAACAAATACACATTTAAATTTGTTTGTTAGACAAAGTCATATTTTCCTTACTGTAATATTTAATGTCTTTTAAAATTTATTAAATATATAGGATTTTTTTTCACAAATATATAATAAAAAATTTATTATGTATATAAATTGTAAATCTGTCCATATGAGTTATTCAAATTGGAAAAGATGTCAATAAATAAATAAATGTTTGAAGTTAATTTGAAATGAGAAAAAAATAATAATTATTATATTATTGTTAAAGGTTTAGATTTATCAGATCCAAAGCAATTAGCGGAGTTCGCTCGTCCCGGCCACAAGATACGACTAAAGAAACCATCTCCAGAGTCCTCTGACCGTACTATAGGTAAGTATTTATCCAAATTTACAAATTATTTTTTATACAAAAATTTGTGTAAAAATGTTTTATTTTGGCATCGTTTGCGTTATCAATCGTTAGCAACCGTTAGCAATTTACATAATATTGTTAGTATTAAGAATATGTATTATGTGTGTACCTATTTGTGCCTTTTAAAGCCAACTTCGTAACTCATGGGTAGCTGGTAGAGATCTCTTTTGAGAGATAAGCTCAACCAATGTTTTTCATGTTTCTGAATGTTATGTTCACTAAATCTGGTACATTTATAAATTAATAATATAATTAATAATGATACACATTCCAGCATGTCCTCATAAAGGCTGTTCAAAAATGTTCCGAGACAACTCTGCAATGAGGAAGCATCTACACACACATGGACCCAGGGTGCATGTGTGCGCTGAATGTGGTGTGTATTATATTAACCATATATAGACATATGTACACCAGTCATTGACTAGCTCCTGTACTAAGTCACGAAATTCATGTTTTTATCCATAGTATCACTTGTCTTTCTAATTTAAGATGTTAAATTAATATTATTAAGGTAAAAATATGTCTAAAAACAACATTTAAAATCATCAAATTTTAGTGTCGGCGCAGTATGTTTTTTTCCTTCCATACTCTCCTGTTACTTGTCATCTCTCTACACACTTCCTTCTTCTCCATATCGTCTTTCACGCAATCTTCTTCGGTCCTTCCATCATTTCTTCGGTCGTCCTCTTCCTGTCTATCCCTCCACTACCATACCCAGCACTTTTTTAGTTACATCCCTTTCATCTCTGCTCATATCATGCCCATACCATGACAAACTACTGCCTCAACTTTTTTCTGTCACTGGTGTTACTCCCAAGCTTCCCCTAATATACTCATTTCTTAATCAATGTTTTTTATATAAATTTTATAACTATGTATTAGCTAAAAAATATATATAGATAAAAGTAAGTGTAGTCTGTAAGTGACAGATAATAATTATATTAATTATATAAACTTATATTCTTATTGGAATTTTATAATTAGTATATAACAATAATTTATTTAATACGATTTTTTGTTCATCAGGTAAAGCTTTTGTAGAAAGTTCAAAATTAAAGCGACACCAACTCGTACACACGGGTGAGAAGCCGTTCCAGTGCACCTTTGAAGGGTGCGGCAAGAGATTCTCTCTTGACTTTAATTTAAGGTAACAAAATCACAATAAATAAAATAACTCAAAATTAAATTCTGAATGTAGATAGACTCCATACATTGTAATAAACAAAATTCTTATGTGACCCCAGTGGCAGTAATTATACCTTAATGTAGAATTTTAATTTATATAAAGTATATTAATATAATATTCCCAGAACCCACGTGCGCATCCACACAGGCGACCGCCCCTACGTGTGTCCCTTCGACGGATGCAATAAGAAGTTTGCACAATCCACGAACCTCAAGTCCCATATACTCACACACGCTAAGGCTAAGTATGTATATTATTATATAATACATAATAAACAAATCGATATTGAATTATCATAAATAAATAAAAGTTATTTTCATTCAGATCAAGAAACTCGCTATCCCGCAATGGAAACGCTTACGAGTCAGCGCGAACTACACCCCAATATGTCCAACTAGAAGTGTCCCCGGACGACTCCAACCCCCAACTAATATTCTACACTCACGAGTGATTAAGTGTATAAAGTGTTTACGTACAAAGTGAAGTGAAGTGAAGTGAAATGTAAATAATAGGTAGGTTATGAAAGACTATGAACTATTTGATCTGTTAGAACATATTCGATTGTAGGTTTATATAGTTTGGTGAACTATTATTTTTATAAGCCGCGTTATCTGTTATGGTATACTTAAAAGAGTAGATTTAATATTCTAAACTAGTAAAAAAATGAAATATCAAAAATGTTTTAGATATATTATTAACAATAACAATGGCTTAAAAATTTTGTACCTAGTTAATGATTAACAGGCTGTGAGGTCACAGATTATTGTTTTGATTTATAGATAAAAAACTAATAAATATTTATTGTAACAAACATCACAACTAGTACATATGATACATTTAAAACAATGGGGGCATTGCTTTCTTTATCTGTTATAACAGTAAAACAATTGTTTGTATGTCACTCAATACTATTGTTCTTGTTAAATTATTTATAACAAAAAATCACCGAAAACTGCTATGTATATGAAAAAGAACAAAAAAACTTTTTTTTTAAATTTATTTTTAAAAAATGCCTGTTGACAATTCAATAAAAAAGCATAATATCTTATATGTAAGTATTTTCTATATATTTTAACTATATTTATCATTATAGCATTCAAATTAGATTTTTATAACCTCAATGGTTAGGGACCTTAACATTTGGCTGTAAAAAAATCCAAAATTTTGCCAAACCGTATGAAACAATAATTGATTTAACGCAATGTATATATATCATATCCAAAAACACACAAGAAACTAGAACATTATATTTTAAGGAAGCAATTCATGTGTTATTTAAAATAAAATAAAAAAACAAAATATATATAAATATGCCAAAAAAGTAATATGTAATGATATAGATGATTATTATCATAAAAGAATTTATGTGAGATATTTATTATTGGAGCCAGTTAATAAATATTGAAAATTAAACTTAATTATCTTGAAATTACAAGTAAGAAGCCATCTTGAACATTAATTTCGGCCATTATTCATTTTGTATTATCTTCACAGCCCTTAATGTAGGTATTATAAATACAAAATTAAAAATGTTCCTTGACTAATACGATTCATATATAATAATGGAACACCTCAACGTGATAACATAATAATAAATTTATTAACTGGTAAAATAAAAGTGAATTTAGTCAGAAATTAGCAGGTGTGAAAAAAAATTAATGGATTTTAATTTAAGGTTTTAAGTGATTTCCATGTCGTGCACTAAGTTTATAATGACTGATGTAAATAATTTAATTTCCTCACCATATTGTGATATTTGAAATATTTTTTTATTAGAACAAAATGTTTTCAATTAAGTCATTTTTTATCAAATTTCAAATATGGCAATATGTGTCTAAATGATTGTAAGTACAGTACAATCTAAAACGAAATAAAATGTAAATGTTTATAACAATGTTTTTTATTATTATTTAATTTTTGGTCCCTTATAGTGAAGATGGAACGGTAATAAATAAAAATATTACCAAGATAGCACATTCATATGCGAAAGCATTGTATTGCAGTTGGTACAAATATTGCATGAGCGAATATAACTAGTTTGATAGGTGCCGTTATAAATCGCAGCTTAAAAATTATAGTAGTTGTTTCTTTTTGTATTTTAAAACTGAAATCACTTTTGATGGCACTTCTACAAATTGGGAAATATTCGTAGTTTTTGCATAATATCTATTTTAATTTTCTTTTACATTTTATATAGTAGTATCAAAAAGTAATCCATATAACTTTGATTAAAATTAGGTAAAATATATTTCTTTATCTGTCGAGTCAAGAAATGCATTTATTTTTGTTTGTTTTAATTTAATTTCGAAAGATAAAAAAAAATACTACTTATTAAATTCATAACAAAAAACTAGCAATTATTGTAAGAACTAGTAATTATTGTATTTATATTTTAAACTTTCCGCCAATAAAATATCCGAACGCAGCATGAATTTGACAGCCGAGTTTAGAAGACAACAAAATCGATGCGACGTGTACTATCTAGATACTATAAAATAAAAACTGTATTCGTCGGCACCCCATAGTTTCTTAATATCACCCAAGAAGAGGCTCAAAATGAGCTCCTTTAAGCGTGATAAGAAAGAAGAAGAGGATAGTGGTGGATGTCCGTTTACAACTTTGGATAAAACAGTCGTATTACAAGAAGCCAGATATTTTAATGAGACTCCGGTGAATCCTCGAAAATGTACCCATATTCTATCCAAAATTCTCTTCATGCTCAATCAAGGAGAGATATCATTATCTACTCAAGAAGCTACAGATGCGTTTTTCGCTACCACGAAACTATTCCAATCAAAAGATGTAATGTTGCGACGAATGGTATATTTATGTATCAAGGAGCTAAGTAAGCTCGCACAAGATGTGATAATAGTAACATCCTCGTTAACCAAGGATATGACGGGTAAAGAGGACCTCTATAGAGCGGCGGCTATTCGCGCTTTATACAGCATTACTGATAGTAGTATCATACAGGCTATCGAGAGGTATATGAAACAGGCCATAGTTGATAAGAATCCTGCAGTAAGTTCCGCGGCATTAGTGTCAGCATTGCATTTATCAAACAGCTCACCAGACCTTGTAAAACGATGGACGAGTGAAGCTCAGGTATGTACAATCTACACAATATAACAGTGAGAAGGCATGATTTTGTGTGTTTATAAATGTCCCAGTCAAAACAATAGCTTCTTTAAATTTTTAACCGTTAATTAAACTCATATAGTTTGATTATAGCTTATTGTCATAATTAATAAATAAAATACTTTTAATTCTGGAAAATTCTTTTGTCGTTACACAAAAATACAAAAAATAATATAAGAAGATATAGTAAATGGTAATTTAGTATTAATTGTGTATTATTAGATTGACTTAAAATTATTGTAGTTTTTTCGTTTGCTTTGCTCTATAACCAACTTAATAACAATCCATTGAAATAACTAATTTATTATTGATAAATTTTATTGCAAAAAATTATAACATATTTTTATTAAATAAAACAATCACAATGCAAAGAATTTGTCAAGTAATATTATTTGTAAACATGTTTAGACACCCTAAGATTATTTATTTAAACTTTCCGAGTCCTGTATGAATAAGTTATGTATTTACCATTCAACACATAATTACAAGACAAACTAAGTGGCCGTAAATAAGTTAATATGTATTTTAGAGGTGTGTGAAAGCTCTTCTATATGTTCAATTTTATGTATTTTGTTTGTCATTATGACTTACAACCAATCTGAATAATCTTGTAACTAAACAATAATAATTTAATAGGAGTTTTTATAATTTTAATTGATTTCTTATGTTTATATGATAAAAATATATTTATATGACAAAAAGAAACTCTTTTTGTAATGTTTTTATGTAATTAGTTGAGAGTGTAAAGAATTTTGATATAATTTGTTTTAATAATCTGTTAAGAAATGTTATTTGTATTTCTGCACTGCTTATTGCAAAGCGAATAATAAATTTCATACCGCTAAAAATCCTATATTCAGCGGCTGTAGTACTATTCAAAATTATTACTTAATATCCAATGTTTCCTTTCTCACAGGAAGCCATCAACAGCGACAAGTCACTGGTATCGTACCATGCGCTTGGGATACTAGTAAGTACACGCAAGAACGACAGGTTATCAACTGTTAAACTCGTCTCACGTTTAACAAGATCATCACAAAAATCTCCATACACCCTCTGTCTATTGATCCGTCTCGCGGCACAGCTGGTGGAAGATGACGATTCTGAAACCTCTCAAGGGTATATAGAGTTTATAGATGGCTGCTTGCGTCACAAGTCCGAAATGGTAATATATGAAGCCGCTCACGCAATTGTTAATTTGAGGAAAACCGGCCGAGATCTGGCTCCAGCCGTGTCGGTTTTGCAGCTATTCTGCGGTTCCTCTAAAGCATCATTAAGGCTAGCGGGAGCCAGAACATTAGCGAAATTGACGACTAAACATCCCACAGCAGTATCGTCATGCACGATCGACTTGGAAAACCTTATTTCTGATCCAAATAGATCAGTTGCCACCTTGGCAGTAACTACCTTATTAGCTACGGGTGCTGAGAGTTCAGTTGATCGTTTGATGAAGCAGATATCTAGTTTTGTGTCGGAAATATCTGATGAATTTAAAATTATTGTAGTTAAAGCGATTCGACGTTTGTGTAAAAAATATCCGAGAAAGCATCAGTCACTTGCCACTTTTTTGGCTGGCATGTTACGAGATGAAGGAGGTCTGGAATATAAAGCTGCGATCGCTGACGCCATCATCGCCTTGGTGGAGGAAAATCCTGATTCTAAAGAAACTGGATTAGCTCATTTGTGTGAATTTATAGAAGACTGCGAACATCAAGCATTGGCTGTTCGAATTCTGCATTTACTTGGTCGAGAAGGTCCAAAAGCTCGTCAACCTTCTCGATACATCCGTTTTATATACAACAGAGTAATTTTGGAATCCGGACCGGTGCGGGCGGCGGCTGTTTCAGCGGTAGCACAATTTGGAGCCCAAAGACCCGAACTACTCCCAAATATAAGAGTGCTACTATCACGCTGTGAACTCGATGAAGAAGATGAAGTGAGGGATCGTGCAATTTATTACAATGCCATCTTGGATACGGGCGATCAGAAATTAATCAACGATTACATTATCAATGTACCTAAACCCAATCCGGTTTTGTTAGAAAAGGCCTTGGCCGATCACATTAAAAATACGCCAAATAAACCATTCGATATTCTAACTGTACCTGTGGAAGAGAAGAAAGAGATAAAAGAAGACGTGGTTGAGGTTGAGGTGCGGAAACCGAAACTCCTTTCATTAGAGGAAATTTACACTCAACAACTGTCAAAAATACCTGGCATAGAAAAAATTGGACCTATATTCAAAACTAACACACCAATAGCGTTAACAGAAGAGGGATCAGAAATCCAGGTGAAGCTCATAAAACACGTTTACGTTCGCCACGTTGTATTTCAGTTTGAATGCGTCAATACTATGAATTGCCAAGTCTTGGAGGATTTTACGGTCAAATTGGATATACCGCCAGAATTTGAGATCAAAGATACTGTTATTTTAAAAGCACTGGAGTATGATAAGCCGGAGAGTTTATTTGTGGTTCTTGAATTCCCGTGCGCTTACTTGGACAGTATGAATTCATTTGAAGCCGTTTTAGAGTTCGTAACGCGGGATTGTGACCCCAACACGGGAGTTCTCGATCCGGGAGAAGGTTTTGTAGACACGTATCCCCTAGAAGACTTCTACGTGACCTGCGCTGACCAGATCCGAACCAGGGTGATGGGGGATGACTGGGAACAAACCTGGGAACGAGCTTTTAATGTCATTGAGATATCCGATACCTTCTCGCTACCTCAGCGCGACGCGGACGCGGCTGCGCAGACCGTGTGCGAGTACCTCGGGCTATCCAAGGCGTCTATCAATGGGGATCCAATCAAAGAAATCAGAGGGGCCGGTATATTCAGGGGCGGAGCCCCATTTTTGGTGAGAGCTCGTATAGCCCCCACGGTTTCTGGTACCGCCACAATGTTGATTGCTGCGCGATCACCAAGAGAGGATGTAGCTCAGCTACTACTTAATGCAGTTGGTTAACTAATTATGAGTATTGACACGATTCTTATATCAATTGACTAGAAGTCTAATATTTTTCTTATTCGTTATAGTTTGACTTTGAATAACGGCTCTAAATGTTAAAAATGTTATAATGTTGAAAATTTTATTTTATATCTACACATTATGTAGTTTTTGTAGTGTAATATTCGACGAAACATATTCATTCCAGCTAGTATGTTAGGTTTTTTATAGCAGTAAAGTTGGATGTTCAAAGATTTTTATGAAAACTAAAATCAGTATAGGTTCAGTTTGAAAGAAACGCACAGATGGAACTACTAGTCTTTTATTATCAAATAGATATATGTAATTACTCGTCTAAGCCCACTTTATATATAAATTCAATAATTGTCTAAATGTCTAATATAAAATAATTGTAACAATTTATAAGTATTCAGGCATAAGGCATACTTTGTATTAAAACCTGGCAACAAATTTAGCATTTCTCTATTGCTATATGTGTTACACCTGTTCAATAAATATCTATAGACAATAGAAATTTTAAATAAGTTTAAATAAAATTAAACACTATGCTATGTCAAATATATTTTGATGTTTTTTTTAATAACTTATTGTTATTATTATTTCTAAGTTTGTGATAAAAAAAGAATAATATATTTTTTAGGTTTAGAAATTGTTAATAAAAGGCCTAATTTTATTTTTTTATCAGTATTTGTATTTATAGTTTCACAATTATTATAATAAGTTTCTTTTAATGAGCATTTATATTATATATACATACAATATTATATTATAAATGTTAGTAACAAAAAATAAACATTCAGTAGCAAAAATCTTTGTTTTTTTGTCAATCTCCTTGAACAAAAACAGAACAAAATACAAAATCTTTTTTGTTTTTTTTTAGAAATTGTAGAATATTGATGAATATGGATCTTTTTTATATACTACATAGCTGTATCTGGCATGAGATGCGATATGAAAACTCTGTTACCTTTGGTTCTCAGATTACTGAAGAGCTTTTTATACATAATATATTAAGTATATCTTTCTGATGCTTACATAATATGGATGGTTCCCGAGGCACGAGTGTGTGAAGTAGGGATTTTCTAAATGTAATTCATCAATTGAGCGAAGCGAGCGGAGCGCTCTCTGCGAGTCTTTTTGAATCCCATGTCCGAAGTTGGCATGAAAACGACTTTACTGATCTTCATGAAATTTTGCACATTTATAGCGATGGTTTATAAAAAAAAGTGAGAAAAAATCAAGTCGTTGAGAAATAATCACCAAAAAATTACAGCCCCATAGACTTCAATGTTAAAAATTTTCGCTATGTGATATTTTATTATTCTATATTTTTTGCCTGTCAGTTTCAGCTTTGAACGCTGAATTGAAGATGGGTTACTCGCTTCGCTCAATTCGCCGAACTCTGCCGAGATTTTGCGAGCGCAGCGAATCAAAATCGAGGTCCGGTTCGCGCCCCTGGTAGTTATATCAAATACAAATCGCACCGGCAGTTAATTGTCGACGATTAAATTTAAACGGTAAATCTGTAGCCATCTTAGATGTATGTGGCAAAAACATATTTATTCTTAAATTTTTATTGTTATTTCGGTAACACTTCGCGGGGTCTGGTTCCGTGGAAAAGAAACTGTATTGTCATGTAATGGGTATTACAATATTTAAAATTCAGACATGGCGGTATGGCTGGCAAAATATTTATTACTTTGTCTTGATTGAGTGAAATATTGATGGATGTCATGATTTCACCTGGTATTTTGTTTTAAATTGAGTACCTTTCATACAGAGTACACGATTCGACTATTTTACCCATTCAAGAATCTTTGCTGCTGCTGTTGATGCTGATATTGGTGCATCAATGATACGCACGTTAAATAGTCATTTTAAAGTTAAATGTTATCCACCATCTAAAAGAATTGCTGAAATTTCAGATGCAAACTTTTATCAGTGCAATATTTTGTCGTGAAGTGTAGTGATAAAATAAATAAAAACCTCTTTATTACATGCATAATTCTGTCATACTTAACCGTTTGGGAAAGTTCTTTTTGAAGCAACATTACATATAAACTACTGAACCGATTTAAATGAAAATTAGCAAAGATGTAGAGCTTGGGAGTGGGCATGTTTTAAGGGGCATGTGGGCATCTTGGATTCACATTTCAGAGCATTCAAAAAGGGGAGGGGGCTCAGCTCAGCTCACGCAGCCCATGGTGGCGGATACTAGTATTTGAAATGTTTGATGAGATCTGAATAGGCAGATTTTGGGTGGATGGGAAGCTCGTTACCATAATTTGTACATAACGTCCGTATTTACTTAAAGTAGTATCTGTTGCATCAGGGAGTAGCGTCCTAATGTGTATCATTTTTGAATTATGAAAATACAGAAACGAAAGTGGCTATCGATAAAGTAATTCGGGTATCTTTTTTTTGTATTATTCAGACGTGCAAAGTAGATTTCAAAGGTAGGCCACAGGAATCATGATCATGTTTTTGTATACTCAATATAAGTTTGGGTCAACGACGAATTTGACATTTCTGAAGTGACAGCTTGATTAAACTTTTTACCTAACCAAGTCAATGTGTGTCTGGCTAACAGTGTTGGCAACCATATGAAAATTATCGTACATGTACAATAATTTCGTGGGCCGTCGAACACAATATAAGTTCGTGATAATGTCTATTTTGTTAATAACTAACGCCTTTTTATGTTATATTTGAAAACGATAATTTTTTGTCAGGTACGATAATTTTACGCCCCTGGTACGATCAGCGCCTCATTCTAGGTTCCCAACACTGCTGGTAAACCGCTCCTTGTCACTCAACAGTAGACATTCAACAGCGCGTATCTAACCATGACACTTGACAATGGAATATAAATATGAATTTACCATAAAATATTAGTTTTTGTTTTAATACACTGATGTTGTGCAGTCTAACAAGTTCTGAAATTTTATTTCATAATACATATTGAAATATAGACTGCATTTCAATCCTCAAAATTATCTTTGTTTACACAACAAACAAACTTTTTCCATTTAACAATTAATTACATTTTGACATTAATTTTGTATTCAGATATTAGACTTATTTTAATAACGATATCTTTATATTACATATAAATGTTATTTTATTAAAAACAAGATAAAAGTAATAGTGTAATAATTAAATTGAGGGGAGGCAATAAAACCAAAGTATCAAAATTGTTTAGTTATCTAAATATGCGTGTGTGTGTGTATGTGTGCATGTGTGTGTCTGTGCGCGTGTGTGTTTTCAAGCTTTATCAATTGAGTGATGCAATTTTGTACCTGTCTCATTTCAAATACGTACAAATAATAAAATAATTACTTAAATTATATATTTGGCAGTGTGTTCATTAGATTCCTGGAGCGTCTTCAGACCAAACTGCCAACGTTTTATCAAAATCTGATGGATGGTTTAGAAATGCACATATAACAAACATACAGTCATTTACTCATATTTATATAGATAGATACAAAAAATGGAAGAAACATTACAATAAAAAAGGTCAATGTAGTCAGTCTGTAAGGTACCAGCTCGGAATGCTGCTCTGAGAAGAACCGGCCATAAACTTAACAGTTGCTCTTTTTGCTATAACAGGTAGGATAAAAGAAATGCACAAAAAAATAAAATTCTTGCAATGAAAAATTAGATTGCTTTATATATTTTTTAAGATTTTATAAAATTTTCTCAAACAAAAATTTTTTTTTCAAATTTTATTTAAGGAATTTTTTGGAGAAAGATAAAAAAAAATACAAAAATATGATTTATTATAATCAAAAAACAATACTTAAATTAACAAAAAAATATTAAAAACTTATTTAAATCAAACTTAAAAATGTCAACAAAAAATAAATTTTGAATAAAAATAACATTTTTAGGGAAAAAGACAAAAATGTTATAATAATCATTAATAACAATGTATGTCTGTGTGAAGTCTTATATATATATATATATTAATAAAGTGTAGTCAGTCGTCGTCGGTTAACTCGACTATTAATTTTAATGAATTTCCGATCATGGTGGCTTGTTCCAGACACTTCATCACCACCGACCTGGAACAACACACTAATACATTACTTTTAAATCATCATCATCATCGTTAGTCTATAGACGCCCATGCAAGGTATCCCCCCAAAGATCGACCCGGCCCGCATAACTTTCCGCAGTCTTGACTATGTCGAATCACCAAGTGGGGGCGTTGCTGGTTCTCGCCACTCGAGAACCTTTCCCCCTCTTTCGACTCCATTGGCTTTCATTCTACGCAATGTTCCTCGCACCCACATTTTGGTTTGTAACACTCGTAGACTTAATTTAAGTTGGAGAGTGCTTTACAGGTCTTATTCCTATAAGTATCATAGTCCTGATACTCCCATTGGATACTAGTGATCACTTAAAGTGGAAAACATGTAAATCGACATCGACACGGGACTCGAACTTGGGACTTAGGAATCCATCCCTGCTATTCCTATCCATCATTAATAATACATATAATCTTACCTGTATCTGTTTACTTTATCGTGTTTTATTAACGACTCGTCCGTCTCTCTTTGTAATATACTAAAAAACAAAAATAATAATTAAAAAATTATAAATGTTTAAATTTTATTTATTTATTTATATTATTTAACTTCACGCCATATCCCTTGCGGGGTAGCCAGAGACGATGGAGCGCCTAACGCTACGGTCCCTGCATACCTCTTTCGCCTCGGCCACAGACATCAACCTCTTCATACATGCCCTCCGGGGGGTCCTCATGCTTTATACGTAACCTTCCTCCAGTATCATAGATACTGTGTTTTCGAAGGTCACTCGAGGCCTCCCCCTGTCTCTCTTACCGCTCACTTTTCCCTTATAAATCTTTTTTATCATTCTTCCATCACTCATTCGTTCGACATGACCAAACCACCCAAACCACATTAAATTTTATTTATTATAATAATACCAACATTTGTAATGTATCCATTATATGTGATATGTGAGCGTGAATTTTGTTTACTTTTTCTTTTATTTCATATTTATTTTCGCTGCGATCTTTTACTATTTCTTCTCTGAAAATTTACATAAACATAAAATTCAATAGATTTTGTTTTTTGTGATTATGGATGTAGTTAGAAAAAAAAATTGCTTAACACTAAACCTACCGACAATTCTTGTATACCTGTTCCTACCGCGCCATCAAATTGACCGGTAATCAAAAGTTATTTTATTATATAACGCAGGTAATAATGGAAATAACTAAAAGTAAAGAGTGAAGAAAATATTATATGCATATTCTAAGAATTGTCATGTAGTTTGATAACGATAATATAACGTTTAAAAATGTGTAAGTTTTACAAAAGTTTAAGAACGGTCAATTTGACCGGTACTTGGTAGGTTTAGTGTTAAAATTCTCTCATATCAAGTCAAAACCCAAACATAGCTATCATTGTAATAAAAATTTTAAAATTACTTACAAACAAAATCTAAACACAAAATTCAATACATTTTGATGTTTTTTTTTGTTATATAGTGAAAAAAAAATATTTCAGAAATTCTCTCATTTCAAAGTCGAAACCGAAATGTTTTTTTTTTGTTATGGAATAACTTTTACTGAAAATCTCTCACTTCAAAATCAAAACTCAAAAATGTCTATAAATATAATAAAATTAAAAATACTTACATAAATGCGTGTATTCTTTTGAAAGATATATTCAACTCGGACAAAAACATTCGGACAAGAGAATCCGCGTGACGGACACTGTCTCTCGTATCATTAATATCATTATCATTAATCATTACATTAACATTTGCGGCAATACATTTTGCAACACTAGTACTATCACCTGTATCTGCGTACTTCATTTTATCATCAAATGTGATAAAATCAATATTTCTGATAACTTTAGGAGTATCATTATTTGTATGTCCGTCCGTGGGTTTTACAAACGACATACATTTCGACTTATTAATAGTCAATTTATCCAAATGTCTCCCGACTGTTCTCACTACTTTTATATTATCATTTTGATGCTGTGGAATAATAACATTGTAATACAAGCTCGACTCGCGGTTTCGCTTATTGAGCGAAGCGAGCGGTGCGTTCTACTGAAGACTTTTTCACATTCTTTGTCACGAATATTCTCGAAAACTGCTTGACGGAAAATTATGAAATTTTGCAATCAAAAATACACATTAGGTGATGGTTTTAAATAAACATTTTTGGAAAAATGTAAAAAAAAAAATTTTTTGAAAAATGTCATGTCAAAAAACTGATATCCCATTGAAGTCAATAGGAAACGCTGAGTCATTACACTGGGCTTACCTCGCTCAACATGCAAACGGAACCGAGATTTTGCGAGCGCAGCGAATCGAAATTGAGGGTCTGTTGGCGCCCCTAGTTATTAATAAATAATTAATTTAATAAAAAAAAATCCCAACCTTCATCCCATTGCCGCTGTCATTAAGGGTATTGTAATCCCACTCGGAGTAATTTCTCTTCATATAATCCATAACGTATGAAGGGTCTTTAACAACTGATGTAATATTAGTACATTTATCAACAACTCATTATATTCATATTAGTATACTTACAGTTGTAATTGTTTGTTTGTGTGTCTGTATGTTCCGCGGTATCGACGAGCGCGTCCTCTAGCGGCCGTTCCGCTAAATCTCTCAGATTAATTAGTTTCTTTCTTATATCTTTTATACATACCGGCGATGTTTTCTTTTGTATAGAAACAATATTATTATAAAAAAAGTAATTAATATATTAAGAATTATTACCTCCGAATGTCTGTTCGTGTTTAACTCGAAAACTAATTAAAAACTTAATTCTTTTCACGATTTTATGGAGGATGAAGTCGGGGGAAGTGAATAAGCGAACAATTATTTAATATTAAATTAATAATAAAAGTCAATCAGTCTCACCTCCAGAGCCTCGACCAGAGAGACTCCGCATCCGAGGAGTTTCATAAAATTATGAGGTTTCATATTCGTATCTAAAACACGGAAAACAAATAAAATAATATATGATTTTCAAACTATTATTAATAATAGGATCCGCCGCCGTTTTTTGACCATCATTTCTGAACGGAATGAGATATTTTAATTCTGTTTTTTTTAAACATGTCCATTCCCAAGCTCTACAGCTCTGACAATATTCATTCAAATCGGTTCACTAGTTTTTATGTAGTGTTGCTTTAAAAATAAGTTTCCCAAACAGTTAAGAGCCTCGCTTACGCTCAGATCAATAATATATAAGTATATTTAATGGTTTAATATACTTGTATATAAATTAAATTTGTAATTATATTTATAGTACAGAGCGTTATGAAGTATTTAATTTTATTATGAAGTATGTAATTTTTTTATGAAGTATTTAATTTTATTATAAAGTATTTTACTTATGAAGTATTTTATTTATGAAGTATGTAATTTTGTTATGAAGTATTTTACATATGAAGTATTTAATTTTATTATAAAGTATTTTAATTATGAAGTATTTAATTTTATTATGAAGTATTTTACATATGAAGTATTTTACTTATGAAGTATTTAATTTTATTATGAAGTACTTTACATATAAAGTATTTTACTTATGAAGTATTTAATTTTATTATGATGTACTTTACATATGAAGTATTTAATTTTAATATGAAGTATTTTACTTATGAAGTATTTAATTTTGTTATGAAGTATGTAATTTTATTATGAAGTATTTTACTTATGAAGTATTTTACATATGAAGTATTTTACATATGAAATATTTTACATATGAAGTATTTTACATATGAAGTATTTAATTTTGTTATGAAGTATTTTATTTATGAAGTATTTAATTTTGTTATGAAGTATGTAATTTTATTATGAAGTATTTTACATATGAAGTATTTAATTTTATTATAAAGTATTTTAATTATGAAGTATTTAATTTTATTATGAAGTATTTTACTTATGAAGTATTTAATTTTATTATGAAGTACTTTACATATAAAGTATTTTACTTATGAAGTATTTAATTTTATTATGATGTACTTTACATATGAAGTATTTAACTTTAATATGAAGTATTTTACTTATGAAGTATTTTACATATGAAGTATTTTACATATGAAGTATTTAATTTTGTTATGAAGTATTTTATTTATGAAGTATTTAATTTTGTTATGAAGTATGTAATTTTATTATGAAGTATTTTACATATGAAGTATTTAATTTTATTATAAAGTATTTTAATTATGAAGTATTTAATTTTATTATGAAGTACTTTACATATAAAGTATTTTACTTATGAAGTATGTAATTTTATTATGAAGTACTTTACATATGAAGTATTTTACTTATGAAGTATGTAATTTTATTATGAAGTACTTTACATATGAAGTATTTTATTTATGAAGTATGTAATTTTATTATGAAGTATTTTACATATGAAGTATTTAATTTTATTATGAAGTATTTTACATATGAAGTATTTTACTTATGAAGTATTTAATTTTATTATGAAGTACTTTACATATAAAGTATTTTACTTATGAAGTATTTAATTTTATTATGATGTACTTTACATATGAAGTATTTAATTTTAATATGAAGTATTTTACTTATGAAGTATTTAATTTTGTTATGAAGTATTTTACATATGAAGTATTTTACATATGAAGTATTTAATTTTGTTATGAAGTATTTTATTTATGAAGTATTTAATTTTGTTATGAAATATGTAATTTTATTATGAAGTATTTTACATATGAAGTATTTAATTTTGTTATGAAGTATTTTATTTATGAAGTATGTAATTTTATTATGAAGTACTTTACATATAAAGTATTTTACTTATGAAGTATGTAATTTTATTATGAAGTACTTTACATATGAAGTATTTTACTTATGAAGTATGTAATTTTATTATGAAGTACTTTACATATGAAGTATTTTATTTATGAAGTATGTAATTTTATTATGAAGTACTTTACATATGAAGTATTTTACTTATGAAGTATGTAATTTTATTATGAAGTATTTTACATATGAAATATTAAATTTTATTATGAAATATTTTACTAATGAAATATTCAATTTTATTATGAAGTATTTAACTTATGAAATATTAAATTTTATTATGAAGTATTTTACTTATGAAATATTTTATTTTATTATGAAGTATTTTACTTATGAAATATTTTATTTTATTATGAAGTATTTTACATATAAAGTATTTAATTCAGGTATTCTATTGCATTGTCAATATTTTAATTTGAATTATATTTTGAAACAGATCGTATTAATAAAATAATATCTTCACACTATTTAATATCTGATTTATTTATTATTTCATTAAAACCACTTACCATTATCAGAGATGTAGTAATATAACAGCTTGTCTATAATCTCCGTTATGTGTTGGTCGTCTGTGTGTATCTCTTTGAGGCATTTCATACCTTCGTGAAGAGACCATGGGGGCGGGTGAGTTGTTTGTTGCATTTGGTTCTGAAAGAGAAAAAAATAGTTTATTGGTAAGAAAATTTATTTTATAGAAAAAGATAAGTTTATAAAAACTATTTATAAATAAAAACGCCGAAGATCGAATTAAAATCGGCATTTATTACAAACTATTTATTCTCTTAGAGCAAATTTATTAAAATTCTAATTATTAACACTAAACCTACCGACAATTCTTGTATACCTGTTCCTACCGCACGCGATTAAATTGACCGGTAATAAAAAGTTATTTTATTATATAACGCATTTAATAATGGAAGTAACTAAAAGTAAAGAGTGTAGAAAATATTATATGCATATTCTAAGAATTGTCACGTAGTTTGATAACGATATTATAACGTTTAAAAATGTGTCAGTTTTACAAAAGTTTAAGAACGGTCAATTTGACCCAGGTCAGGTTTAGTGTTAAGTGTAAATATATAATAATATATTATAACCTGTAATATAATATGTATAAAATCTTCAATTATCTGTACGTAACAACATATAAGTTCATCGAATCTCACAAACAGATTATCTTCAAAGTTTTTATTTTTTATATAAAATTGCTTCAAATTTTCATCCACTACATTCGTTGTAGATACTCTTTTATCATTAAAACTTTTTAATTCATATTTATCAATGTTATCAACTTTATCTTTATCATTATCAGTTATCTTTAATCTGTTGATAATATGATTTATATCGGACACATCTGATAAATTGTTCAAACCCGTTGTGGTGTTTGAAATTCTTGAACAATCTTGAGACTCGCTAACGATTCTGCTTATAATGAAAGGATCAAAATCGCTTGTATTCTGAAGAAATAGATTCTTTTTATATTTAATATCGTTGATGTGGTAAACTTTTAAGTTATACAGTCTCGCTGCTTCCAAAAGCTCAATATTTTTTGTTATAAGTACCTGTGAAATAATATTACAACATTGTTAATCGCAAGTTGCAGATCTTTACAATGAATACATACTTAAATATGAAGAAGTGGAGTTTCTTTTACGTTTTAAGGGTTTGATTTTTACACCCACACACATATGCACAGACGTACATACACACTTACACACTCTCACATACACACTCACACATACATTGCACCTTATACACTATTGTAATGTTTAATTAATAATTGTGTTTTTTGTAATTATTTAATTAATAATTTAGTTTGCTATAATTATGTTGCTATGAAACAACAGTCTTCTGGCACAGGGATAAATTAAGTATCCTTAAAAGAAGATTCTACTTTATTTGTGTAGTTATGATTATTTGAAGTGAAATAAATTATTATTATTAATATATTATTATAATAAATAGTACTAGTACTTCTAAACTACATACCGGGTAGATTTTGAGATAAGATTAAATATATAATACCCGGTATATAGTTTAAATTTTAAATGCCATTGTCATACCACTTCGTAATTCCGTTTTGTTATTTCCAAACAGCACTTTATTATTTGGTTGATTGTTGTATCGTATTTATTTTCCGGTAGATTTACTGAAAAAAATTATTCATTATAATACAATTATTTTTTAACTTCGGGAGGAAATAAATAAATTTATATTTTTTATACATTGTCATTGTATACAGGGTATAATTGTAGTAAATAAAAATAATATTGGATAAATAATATACATTAAGGTACTTGCGCCTAAGATGGACCCGTTCTTAAGATGGGCCACTTTCAAAATTTCATACTTTTAATAATTTTAGAGTTTAAATTATGCGATCAAGCGGACTGATTCAGAACTGAGCACCAGCTTAAATAAGCTATAGAAGCTGTAAAAAGCTTAAACCGGCATATGTCACAACATAAAGCAGCAGTTACTTTCTGTATCTCTAGAACTATAAAAAATCTGGCGGTGACGAAAAGATAGCTGTTCGAACAACTCCATAAACTAATACAGAAGAAAAGGTTTTAGCTAACTGTCTTTTTTCTATACTTCTAATAAGGTCCATTGAAGTTGAGGAGAAAAATAGTTGTTACTGACGGTTATAATAAACGATAGAAAGTTTTCTTTATTAATTTCATTTGATAATTTATGTTTTGTAGGTAAATTAATTTTTGTTAAACTTAAGAATATATTTTGTTATGATTGCATTTATAAAATGCATGACATATCGGGCCATGACAGCCATAGCCCTAAAAAGGTCCACTTATATGTTTAAAAACAATTGTCTTTTTAGACAAATTTTATAAAATATGTTAATTTTATTAACAAATAAATTATTATAATTCTGTTAAAGTTTGATTCCTAAATTATATCATTTCTTCCAAAAAGATGGGCCTTATTAGGCGCATGTACCTTACATTGTTTTCATCATACGATAGTATAATACCCGTTGACAATTACAACTTAGTTTAGTACAATAAATTACGAACATTGGTTTATTTTGAAAGGAAAAAAATTATGATGCGACATTTTAATTAAATCCTGTTTAATATTTAATTAGATGAAAAAATATAGTTAAAATCTTTATTTATTTTAACAAATACACCCTGTATTTTTTATTTAATTGTATTAAATCAATATTCTCACATGTGGTGACGTAAGGAGCCAGCTGTCGCAGCGACTGTCGCGCGACCAACACGCGTTCGCGATCGCCGTGCTCTCCCGCAGACAGTGATTTTAACTCATTTCGTATTACGCTAGGTATGTACAGGTTATAGTGTTCATCTAAAACATTATTTGTAAGTCTTAAAGACAGTTTTTGTAAGTATTATTAAATGAATAATTGAGCGAAGCGAACGAAGTGAGCGGAGCTTTTTACTGAAGACTACATTCTTTACATTCTTTGTCACGAATTGGCTTCGAAAACTACTTGACGGAAAATTATTAAACTTTGAAGTCAAAAAGACACACATTAGGTGATGGTTTTTAAAAAAAAATTGAAAAATGTTAAGAAAACGGATATCCCATTGAAGTCAATGGGACGCGATGAGTCAATACACTGGGCTCGCTTCGCTCAATATGCAAACGGCATCCGAGATTTCGCGAGCGCAGTGAGTCGAAATTGAGGGTTTGTTGGCGCCCTAGTTATGTTACAAAACTTCAACCATTCAGAAAAGATAAAATTTGATTGCTAACACTAAAGAGTGCGGCTCATAAAACTTTGAAACTATATCAATGCGTATGCGGCTCAACACGCAGGTGTGGGTGTCGCAGCGTAACATCTATGCGGCTTAACACAAATAATGTGGAAAGAATATTTACATCGGCCCTACGAATATTACAAGACGTGTAATTAAATGGTGACCGATTCCTATCGACCGATAAAAAATAAAATACGTGGCGACTATGACTACAAGCCATAAAACACCTGGTCTAGTAAAAAATGCTCTCATCGGTATTTTAAGTAATAATCTAATATTTTAGAACTTTGGAACATTTAATTGTAAATCTGTTTACATTTTCCGTGTCTAATTTATGTTTATCACAAGTGTATCCGTAATACAGAAGACTTTTGAATAAGTACGTAGTATTGATATCACACACTTTGACATATATACTAGGGGCGCCAACTAACCCTCAATTTCGACTCGCTGCGCTCGCGAAATCTCGGGTACCGTTTGCATATTGAGCGAAGCGAGCCCAGTGTATTGACTTATCGTTTCCCATTGACTTCAATTGGATAACAGTTTTTTGACAGGAAAAGAAAAATAAAATTTTTTTTTGAGGACATTTTTCAAATTTTTGTTTTTTTAAAACCATCACCTAATGTGTGTCTCTTTGACTGCAAAATTTCATAATTTTCCGTCAAGGAGTTTCGAAGCCAATTCGTGACAAAGAATGTAAAAAGTCTCCAGTAAAACGCTCCGCTCACTTCGTTCGCTTCGCTCAATTAATAGTAAAAAATCTTCAACTCAATCCTGCGACCTGAAGATCCATTACCATCTCCAAATTGTCAATTTTAATATATCATATATATAAAATAGATAAAGTGCAAATAAAAAATAAATGATTGAAATGTTAAATAATAATTTGAGATATTATTATTAAAAGGTTAAAAAACGAAAATACAAGCGGAATGAACGTTCGCTCAAAATTAATACAAAAATGTGTATAACCGCACCCGAGTTACGACGATTAAACACAAGCTGTTTATTACCCCACATCCTTGTATAGATTTTCATTAAACACAGCATTTGTGTTTCAGCCGCATCCGCGTTGTTTTTAAAATTACACAAATGACGTGCGGCCGCAGTCAGTGTTAATTACTTGCTTTCATAATCAGCCTTCAAAAACTGGTATTAAATATATGTCCTTAAAGGAACTTAATGTACAAAACAGGTTTTTTGCTAATATATAATAGAAAAATACACTTTTAAGTGAATGGTATAATGCATAAGTTATATTTCTTTGATTCTTTCCACAATAAGTATAGTTTTAGAAAATATGTTGAATATTTGTTGCTCACTAAATATATTGACGTTTTTGAAACAGTGATCACAATATAAAAAAACCCGGCTGAGTTTGTTGTGTGGTTCTCAGAGCAGCGCGTTTGGAACCCTCGTAGCCTTATTTTAAGTTGTGTCTTTACAGAAGGGCTGATTTTGATACATACGATATCAAAATAGGCCCTCCTGTCACTTCCATTTGATACACAAGTGATCATTGGTATGTATTCAAAGTGGAAAATATATAAATAAATATATATAATCAGCTCAGCATAAACGAAATTTGACTTACCATTATCAATGTATGCAGTGATATAGTCGCAGTCTTCCAGCAACACATCAAGGTCCACTACCACATACCGTGACGTCTGGTGTTTGGGTAAAAATAATATTAAATCTCTTATAATATCATATTTATATATTTATAATACAATCAAATCCACGCTATAGTATATATAGAAAATATTCAGTGAACAATCTGTTTCTTTAATGACAGTGCGGTATATTTCATATCATATTTATATAAAAAAAATATATTTTTATATCATATATATTTATATATATTTTTTAAATAGTATGAACATAGTAAAAGTTTAAGTACTGAATAGATTCATAAACATTACTATTTCAATACAATTTGAACAATAATATATGTGAACATATTGTTGTGAAAATATATATGTGAACGTATTGTTATTGTATAATAATGAATTTTAAAATAATTTAATCTTCATATACAATAAAAAAAATATATATTGTGTAGCTAAAATCAATAGTTTTTAAAGAAACAAAATGTCAGTCTATTTAATTGTACAATGGCTGTACTGGTTTTGATTAAACATGTACCAAAATAATAAATCACTTACCCCATTTTTATTTTTTGAATAAAACATATAATTATTATTATAAGTGATTACCTTCTTATCATTAATTGTTGTATGTTCTGAAATAAATTATATAGAGAATTGGAATTTTAGTAAGTTACCACAAAAGTTCGGAGGTGTTAATCTTAAAATACTTTAAAAACCTAATTAAAAACTTAAACCTTTTTAAGATTGCTAAGAATAAACAGAAAAATAATATTTTTTTTTAATAATAAAATGAATATTTTATAAAAACATTTCATCCTCTGTTACCTTTGTTATAGAGGTCTGGCTTGACATATTTTATTCTTTTAGCTTTTAATACATATCTTAAATCATTTGTATCTAAATTATTTAGTGATTTTAGGTTTTCATCCTTATTACGGTGTGATTTGGTTGAATTTTGAACACTTGTATTCCAAACAAATTTGTTAGTTTGTTCCAGTCTCTTTAATTTTGATTCTTTTAAAGGCTTGGTATCCAACTTTCGTTTGTATGCTGTTTCTGTATAAGACTGTTTGCAAATATTGGACCAATCGTTGGTTTTATTCCACCAATTATTTGTTTGGTTTGTACCTTCATAATTAGATGAACTAACACTTTCATTTATTATATTTTCAAACCGCTTTGATAATGGAATTGTACATGTATGAACATAAATATTGTTCTGTTCTGTTTGTGTTTTTTGATCCCTAGTTTGCTTTGTTTTCATAAACAATTGAGGCATTCGGATGGCCCTGTTTTCATTGACATTTGAAATGTATTTAGGGAATGTGGCTTGACCAAATATTGATGAGCAAGTTCTGATTGTGCTATGATAGTGAGATACTATAGGACTTGAGTGGTCTGGAGGAGTAATGGGTTCAGGGTACAAGTGATTGATTTTCACATTTTGTTTTGTAGCTTCCTTTTTAAGGACCTTTTTCTAAAAAATATGTATACTTTAGACAATAATAAATGATATCGTATAGAAATTTCTTACTGTCTTTTTGTTAAAGTTAAAAGTTAGAAAAATATTGTATTGAACATGTTCTTTACCTCATTATCATTCAAACACCATGCAGCTTCACCATTGAGCACATTAAAATAATAGAATTTACCCGGAAAACTTTTGGAAGGACACAAGATCCATCCACTATTATTGTTTTTTCTAATCATTTTAATAACTGATACCACTGATAGATTACTTAATAAAACACATGCTTAAAGTTTACGTTTCATAAAGTGTTATTGATTTGTTAATATTACATTAAGGCTAATATTTGTAAAGAACGGCGTCATTTGGCAAAAGTTTATAATTTGTTTGAAATTTGCTGACACCCGCGAAATATTTATAATAAATTATAAATGGTAGAGCCAAGGAGTATCAAAATTTACGTATAAGTAGGGATATTCGATATACATCGATGCATCGAAATCACTCGATGTTTACAATGCGACACATCGTATGAATCCAATGTTTTGAAAAGTTATGTTTTTACATAAAACATTGAGCCAATGATCACCAGTTAATTTCATAAAAACTCATTTTGATCTCTAAATCTTTCTCTTTTCTCTTCTAATTTTCTTCATTTATATTTATTTTAAAATATGTTGATTTTTCAATAACAATTGTTTTTTTTTATTTCAAACCTATGTTGTTAAAATTTAGATGAAAGTAGACGGAATTATAAGTTGAGGTAAAAAACGCTCGCTGATTATGATATTTTATTGTTGTTGGTCTTTATTGTTTCAGTGAAATAAAAACATTAAATTACGTTTAGTTTTAAAAGAAAGATATTATACAAAATGAAATATAAATTCAGATAATGGAATCTGATTCTTCAGGTCAATCTGACAAACTAGAAGACATTTTTGTTTCTGGGAAGATCACCACAAATTAGTCCACAAAGCTTTAAAACCCCTTAGTTGGGCGATCTAAGTTCTGATGAGTTATCTATTTACTTGGGTAGCCCAGTAGGCAGGTTAAATAAAAACCCATTGAAAATTTTGTACGATCTCAAAATTCAACTTCCTAAACTCTATCTAGTAGCACATAAATATTTAACCATGGTAGGAATTTCAGCTCCATCCGAACGTTTGTTTTCCATAGCAGCACAAATCTTTTACCAACAACAAAATAAACTAACTAAGGCTTAGTCATAAATTCCTCTCGCTTGTGCGACAGATCGTCACGCGAAAAAGGATCCTATCACGACTATATAGTGATGGCAGTGGGGATTAAGGTTTATTGCAAGACTAAAATACTAGTTAGCATAATTGTTACTCTTAAAATCTATATTTTTGAGTCAAATAGTACGCTTATTATGAATAATGAGATAGCTTCTTTTTTGGGTGGTATATACATGTATATATGTTTAATATATTTAATACAGTGCCTGGGTTATAGTTTTTGATAGAAGTCGGGGGTCTTTATTGACAACACTACGCAATTTAACAAAATATTTATTTCTATTCATTAAAACATACATTTCGTTTTATTAATATTTATTTTAAAAATAAAAAGTAATGAGCAATTATTTTTCACAAACGTAATTATTTTAATAATAATTTGGTAGGAACTTAAACTGTATATTATAATTATTTTTATTTATACAACATTATAATAAAATATATTTTTAAATCGTAATATTATCAAACACCAATGACATATGTCATACGTCAACAAAGACCATTCACAAATTATACAATAAAAAATAAATTAAAAATAAATTGGCATCTATTATACTAAATAACAATATCTTATACAACTCAATATACATTTAAGATGTGATAAAATAAATGGACATGATGTTCTCATAGCCGGTGCCCATTTTTATACTTTACGTATATAACGAGGGTGGGTGGCAACCCTCGTTATATATTATTATTTTATAATAAAGTATACCAAAATACTTTATAATGTATAATTAGATTTCTCTAAGATTAAAAATAATTTGCCCGCAAGCATTTTACAAGATGTCTATTGTTGTCTCATTATGTTTATGATAATTTTAATAGTAAATAAATTCAAATGTCAAAATTGACATTTTCATTGTGAAAACTCCATGGAACTTTAATTTAAATGTATATTGTTAGGGTCATTTACAAAAAAAAAACAACATTTATAGAATATAAAAATAAAGAAATGTACTTTTTTGGACACGAAGTACTTTTTATATCTTTAACAAATGTACAAAGTAAAACAAAAGGTGGCAACCCCTTACATAATATAGGAACAATACTTTTACAATAGCAAAACACCAACTTAGTTGAACCTATTGAAAAATCTTTGATGTTTCTATCAGTCTTGGGCAGAGATAAGGTATTTGAAAGCTTTTCATTATAGATTTGTAAAAATATATGTAATTAATCATAAAACAATGGCTTCAAGAGGTCATGTGACAAAAACAGTAAATCTCTTTTGAAGTAATGGTGTTTTGTTAGATATTGGCAACAAGACTGTTAGAAAGAGACAGCAAGAGATCAAAGGATCCTTCTATCTCTTTTCTTTATTTATTTTTCTCTTTATGGCAAAAATACAATATTAAATTTATTTGTCTTAATTGTATTTAATTGGTTGGTATTCTTATTGCCATTTGTATTACATCTATTTATATTTCTCAAAAACATTGAAATGCTTCATCACAGCCTTGCTATACTGGGTTATTGTTTTAATCTTGATAAAAACACATATAAAGGACTATATTGTATACAATTACCGTAAAGAAAGGTTTTAGATTTTTTTTTTTAATTTTTGTATCAAAGGTCCCATTATTTATCTATTTTACCCAGAATAGTGAAGTCCTTTTTTTAATTTCATCTTGACAGTTGAGGTTTTCTTAAAAACACATCCTTTTCACACGAAAACAACTTATTATCAGCTAAATTATCTACATTTGGTTTTTTAAATTGAATAATCGATGGTAGTACATCTTTTTTAATTTTGTGTGATATTATTTGTTGTATAATTAAAGAGCTTCCCACAAAGAGTGTAATTATAAAAATGACAGTCGATAAAGGAGGTAATATTATAACTATGAAGTATATCATGTACCGGACGTATGAGGGCAGACCTTCTTGTTGCTGAAAAAAACAATTTATGGAATTTATGTTAACAAAAAAAAAAACCAGCATTTTTCCGTTGTTTCATAAAATCTAAATTAATTTACATATTAAAAAAGGTCGTTAAAAAGTTTTTGTTTTTAAGATTATATTTTTTTCATTTTCATAATCTTAAAGTGATTAAGACAAATGCCAAAAATATCATAACTTGGAATCGAACCCAAACCAAGTTATATCGAAAAAAATAATATTAAGTACACAAACAAACTTACATATTCTATCCATCCAATCGGTAAAATGAGGTTTGAAAATCGATTGTACTCTGTGGAATGGAACCCGGAGAGATCGTGGACCTGCAAGTTGCACTGTAGCCGAGCCACCGCGTCGTACGGAGTACCCGTCAACTGGGATTATACATTATACATTACAAGACAAATCAATCAATCAATCAATCAATAGAATAATCACATTATATTCAATATAAAATAATGAGATACAATTAGTACATTCGATACTTGTGAGACGGTTTGGTTGTAGTATAGTTTGGACTAGTATTAAAATATAAATAGTATTATACATTATATACCGTTTGGGCATTATTTATAGTAGAAATAAGAATATTTGTGTGTGTGTGTGTTTGTGTGTGTATGTATAAATTTTAAGTGATGACAAATGACTGAAGCAACCGCTTAATTGTGCTTATCACACGCTAGGTCAAGTAGCGTACTAACATCGCTAGCTAAATTGCTGTGACCGGTTAGCGAGCTTGTGATTGGTTGAAATTTAACTCGATAAATGTGCCAATTTGTTTACATATAGAAGCCATCTGTATTGGAGGTAGCCGTCATGGTCATGGTATGGGCATGATATGAGGAGAGATGAAAGGCATGTAATCAAAAGAGTGCTGGTTATGATAGTGGAGGGATGGACGGGTAGAGGACGGCCAAAGAAAAGATGGCTGGATTGCGTGAAAGATGATATGAAGAAGAAGGGAGTGTGTGCAGATGACGAGTAATAGGAGAATATGGAAGGAAAAAACCTATTGTGGTGACCCCAACAGTGGGATAACGGCAGGAAGATGATGAATAAAATAATATATTTGGTAAACCTACCGGCTCCACATTAACGTAAGTGTTATGCTTCTCCTTGTCGGGTTTTAACCCTGTGACGTACTTGTCCTTGGGGGGGAATCCCGTGTAAAAGTGGGGATAGGATGCAACCATTGGGAAATCTGTGAAAAAAATAGTTTGTCAGAAAAAAAATGATCTACAAATTTCCTTATATACTTATACTTATAATAATTATTAACGATCTTTACCACGTACATATGTACGGAAAGACATTGGTTTATATCGTAATAATTTAGGGTCGAATCCATAACAACTGAAGTAACACATTTCTTATGACAAATAAAATGTATCTATAGAAAGCAAGAAACTGTTTTATTTTTTGTTGCAAATTTGTTGTTATTTTTTTGTTGTCAGTGTCTGTGGTTAGTTTTTTGATATGTATTACCTTTTTTTGTTGTTAGTTTTTTGTTATTACTTTTCTGTTGTTATTTTTTTATAGGATTTTGTTGTTTGTTCTTTTTTATTATTATTGTTATTGTTTGTTGTTATTTTTTAGTAATAATTACTTACCATAAAAGCACTTGGAAGCATCATGGAGTCCGTCGGAGAGCGGCTCATCGCCCGGGCTGCTACTGGGAGCATCTTTCGGTCTATCGAAGGCATTTTCGGATAGATTATATCTGTATACTTGAAGCCCGTCCATAGTTAGTTCCTCTGGATTAAATAATATTAAATAATTATTATACAATCTATTTAACCTAATCTAATCTAATCTAATCTAATCTAAACTAATGTAATCATTATTTAACTTCATATTTTTTATACATACAATATTTATCGCAAGTAACCAATCTGTGGATTGTGTCATATTACAAGTAACTATAACTCACCATCAAATAGTAAAGGCAACAGCTTACAGACGGTTTTCCTCAAACACAGCAGGACATCTTTCTTATCCATATACTGGTGGTACATGACACCCTCAGTGGAGTCCGACACGACACCCTCACTCTCCTGTTATTAATTAACAATATACAACAAATACACAAAAAAAGTGTTTAAATATAAAAAAAAACATCATGCTAACTCACATTTGGTCCGAAACCACGAAAAGTGGTGGCACCATTCATTTTATCAATTTTAAAGAAATTTTTATGACCCCACTGTGATCCTATTTTAACAGTGTACTCATCTGAAAAATTATCGTACATCTAAAACAGAATATGTTTATTATTATTACATATATTTGGTGAGTTGGTCTTTTCACATTGAAATTTAACGAATTAAGATCGAACACTATTACTGGAGACGTTTTTTGAGCGAAGCGAGCGGAGCTCTCTATTGGAGACTCAAATTCTTTGTCAGGAATAGGCTCGAAAACTACTTGACGGAAAATTATGAAATTTTGCAATCAAAAAGACATAAATTAGGTGATGGTTTACAAAAAAAAAAGGATGGAAGAATAATCGTCAAAAAACTGATATCCCATTGAAGTCAATGGGAAACGATGAGTCGTTACACTGGGCTCGCTTCGCTCAATGCAAACGGCACGGGTCTGTTGGCGCCCCTAGATTATTTTTTGATGATCAATAAATTACTCACTCTGCTTAGCATTCCCATGTCACTGGTTGGTACCATCCCTGGGACTAGAGTTGTGGATGTTTTCAGGATATTCTCCCTGAAGTCCCACAGGTACTGGTATATAGTTAGTTTAACAAAGAAGTGCGGAGCGTGGAGATTAGCGTAAGCCATGAAACCCATTTTGAGGAAATAATTGTATTTGTGCATGAACGACGCCATCCCCTGCGAAGTTTATGTAAACTAATTCCAATGTTGTTTCAAAGATGAAATATTACTTATTGATACTTATATTATAACTATGTAATAAATAACTTATTATTTATTATGAAAACATTAGGTTTATTTTATTTGACTCAACAAACTGTTACCTATTCTAAAATCTATGAGTTCTGTTTTTTATGTTTCATTCTTTCTAGTTTTCTATGTTTCATTTTCTTCCGAAATATTTTGTCAATACCTAAGAGTTATATATAGGAAACAAAAAAAAAAATTTTTTTTGTCATAAATTATTTAATTTTGATAAAATGTCATATAATAAAAGTTCGTCTGAGTATATGTAAAAAAAATAGTACGAGAAAGTATGTCATTGTAGAATAAATGATTTGAGCTGTATTAAAAAACATGTGATTTGAATATTGAAATAATATTAAATTTAATAAAAACAAAAATAAATTAAATTTTCATGTAAAAAAAAATATATATATTTTTTATGGTTAATTAATATCTTCAACTTAATTGAAAGAAGCCATCTTTAACAAAAGACATCAAGTACAGACGACATTGAAATCAGTTTCATCAGTCTACTTAAAAACTTATTAAGGCGAGGTCTTCTTACACTTAGTTCAATGTTCTTTTATTACACATCATAACCTTGGGTTTTGATAACATTAAGTCATAATTTCATCACGATCAAAGGTCGTAGGTTCGATAATTCTCGTATGCTATTGTTAGCTTTACAAAGTTGTATTATTGAGCTGAGCGTAAGCGAAGCTCTTAACCGTTTGGGAGACTTTTTTTTGTGTTTAGTTGTCTCCAGAATGAGACGAGATAATTAGCTAAAAATTGTGTCATGTATGTTTGAGCCGAACGCGGCTGTTATAGCGAAAACAGACTGAAAAATGTTTAGCCATTCAAAAGTTATCAAGAAAAGAAGAAAGGAGAGCGGCTCAGCTCAACACCCGCCGCGCACGGTTGGCATCTTAGTAACTTTGTTAATATTAATAATAATAAAATACTCACCAATAATGCAATGTTAGGTACAATAATAGTCTGATTCATGTCGATTGTGTTATCATCCGGTAAATATACTAAATAACGCGTGGCCGTGTATGTCATTGTACTGTTCTCGTTGAATGATATGTTGTGATGTTTTAATTTCTCTCTAAAAAAAAAATAATGTTTTATTTATTAAAAAAAAAAATTCACAGAATAAGTACCAAAAATTAGATACAGAATTGGTACGAAATAATCGCTACAAAATAAGTACAAAATAATCCGCTATAGAATAAGTATAAAAAATCTGGTACAGAATAAGGAAAAAAAATCTACTACAGAATGAGTACAAAATAATCCGCTACAGAATGAGTACAAAAAAATATCATTACAGAATAAGTACAAAAAAAAATCCGTGCCCGCAGGGGGACACGCGTGGGTAGACCTCGTGTGTAACTCATTTAAAATATAACTCACTACCTAAGAATAATACATGATGCCGTTGTTTACATCAAAAATTTTCAAGCAAAAAGCGGTTTTAATTTTTTTTCTCGGAAAAGGTATCTTTTTTGGAAATACTTTTGGTACTTAAATTTTGAGTAAAAAATAACCTTTCTATTAAAAATATTTGCGAGGAGGGAATGTTTACCAGAAAAAAATTGCCGTGGTTTTATCTACCTAAAATTTACAAGCTAAAAGTGGTTTTTATTTTTTTTCTCGGAAACGGTACCTTTTACGGAAAAACTTTTGGTACCTAAATTTAGAGTAAAAAATAATCTTTCTATTAAAAATACTTGTGATGCAAGAATGTTTACCAGAAAAAAGTTATGATTTTTTTTCCAAAAATTTACGGTTTTTTTACCCCCACCCCTAAGTTATTGAAGTTAGGTTTTCGGTTTATCTACATTAGTTATAGGTATTTATCAAAGACATCATATAATATGAACGCGATTGATCTCCTTTGTATAGGGACAAAGTTATGGTCGATAAACTGAAATCAGAAAAAGTGAGGCCCTAGCGCCCCCTGTGACTGGATTTCTCTGGTTAACGAACTTGACCTTCATTTTTGGATGGTTGATTTTTGTGCAAAGTTTGAAAGCGATCCGAGCGAAACTGCGGCCGCTATCGTGCTGACAAAAGTCGAATCTGGACGCACGCACGCATATATATATATATATATATATATATAAACTTTTTGACCAATGGTCATTTCGGACTCAGGCGGTCATAAGAAGACCTCCTGTGAAGAAATTTTTCCAAAATTCGAAAGTAGGGGACAAATGAATGGGCAGACCGAATTCTTCGAGGTCTACCCAAAACTGCTACAGAATAACTACGAAAAATTCTAGTAAGGATTTTACTAACATTAACACTTTCACTGCCAGCTCCGTAGCGTTTACGGAGACGCAAGTTTCACCCCGTGTTTCACCCCAGGACCGTAGCATGTACGGAGCAATTAAAAGTCAATTTTTTATAGTATTTAATTGGCTCAACATTTTTTTTTACTATTTTTCCGTTTATTTAAATGCCTTTATGCAAACGTTTATATGAAAAATTGAAACAGCACACAGGGCTCAATTTCTGAAAATCTGGTGGCAGCGAAAGTGTTAAACAGAATTGTCAAGTTCAAGAATTGATTCTAAAGACTCGGCTCAAAACTCAGGGTTACAAACTTAAAAACATAGTTATTAATATTTGATCGCGACCGGAGCTGCGTGCAAAGTTAATACAATTAAGACTATTTCAATAATTTTTATGAGGCTCATATTTTTTTATGATATAATTAAATATAAAATCTTTAATATTTTATATGATTTCGTGAATTTAATTACAAATAATTAAATTTCCTTTCAATGTAAACTACATTTATTGACCTGATATTTATTCAGATTTTTTCCATTAAATTTAAACAAGATATATATATATGTATATATTAGTGACTATTTGTTAACAATATGCTAGCTTTGCCCTCGACTTCTGTCATGGTCAGTTAACACTTCGCCTACTGAATTAGTTTTATAAGATTGGATGCATTAATTACATTGCACGTACAAACATACAAACTTCATTAAATATAGATAATCTGATAGCACTGAAACGATATGAATATTAAAGAATAGGTATGCCGAATATTCTTTTTACTGTTGTGTTATTTGAAATATTTTTAACACAAGTTATTTATTCTACTTTTACTCTATTCTCATATCCTACACAATTGTAATCAAAGATTTTTTAATGGTTCCAAGTTCGATTCCAGTTCTAGCAATTTTTTTTGCGGATTTGACCCGTAAAGTGAAATTGCATACTTATTTAATTTATTTTTATTGCTAAGTATTATTTGCAAATTAACTCGAAAAAATAATCGAAAATCAGTACAAAATGTAATATTTAAAAAGTAATAAATTATATTAATATTGTAATCAATATTGTTTATTTCTATAAGTATTGTATCATAGTCCTGACACTCCCATTTGATACACAAGTGAGTGATATATATATATATATATATATATATAGTTATATGTATATATGCATAAGTAATTCTAGTAGTACAATAGTACTTAGTATTTATTACATTTATATGAATCGTTAAAATGACAAAAAGTACGATTAAATAATACTTATAATGTATAAAGTACAGTTATGGTATATCTCAACTTCATAACATTGAGAACCTAAAGTGAAGGGAGTTCAAATTAACAATTACGTAATCCCTTAATCAATAAGTGTATTGAGGGTTAGGTTTTCTATCAGACAATTACATCAATATTTGTGCGTGTGTGTGTGTGTGTCTGTGCTTGTGTATGTATGTATGTGTATCATATCTACAAGCAAGATCAAGTAAATTGACTATATTATCTGTTAAATGTAAGAGCATTTTAACATTAAAATGTTTAAAGAAGAAAAGCTTTATATAAAGGAGCCTTTTTAACATTTTTTAATGGATCTTCATGCAAAGCCTTTTTATGGAGCCTGGAGTGCTTTACTTTCGATCCCGATCCCATTGCAATGTCGGAATAAAAGGTAGAATATGTTACTCTACTAATTCAGCTTTCGACAGGTAAAATAATAAAAAAAATAATCAATACAAAACAGATAAAATCAAACAATTACATTATATACTTACGAGTAAACAAAGGGTCCAATTTCTTCGACATTGATCTTGGCGTCCAACCCCGCCATAAATCGCTCGTGATTGGTGACGTTGAAGACGTACGCTTTCATCTTCACTCGATCGGGGGGGTCCGACCACCACTCATAGGGGGGGAATCCTAGATAATTGAGGGATGAATTGTTTAACTGGGCAAAGACAAAACAGTAGACCTTAGACAATGTAGATTTTTTTTATTATATTGTAAATTGAGTGTAAGCTATCAATAATTGTAATGGTGGATTGATTAATCTAAATTAATAAACATTAATAACACGTACCCGGTCTCATATTAAGTTTCTCCCACAGCATGAAGTCCAATGGTGGGAATATGTATCCGCTGATAGATATTATAATAAAAATAATACCCCATATAATTCGACTTATGGAATCTGAAAAGAAAATATAATTTTAATAGAAACGTTATTATAAAAAATCAGAGTAAAGACGGGGTCTGATACTATACTAAAATTGGGAATGTTCTCAGTAAAATATATATTCCTTTGAACTTACGGTTTAAGTTATTATTGACTTATTATAATAAAATTTGTATATAAATTGTTTAATTGAAAAACTATAACATTAAATTAACTAGTGTTAATATATTTTATACTATGCCTACATTTATTTTCCTACTTTTGAGGGTAAGTTGATAATATTTAAATATAAAATGCTATTCACGTTTAAGTTCTACCTCCTACCTTCTACCTTCTGATTTGCTTTTATGTGATTAGACAGGTAACTTAAAAAATAAATCAAAGATATTTTTCTTATTTTCTTTTAAAAATATCTTTGACCGAAGAAAAGCGAAGATAAATAATTATATATATAAAATATATTAATATTAAATACGAATATATTTTTGTCTCTGGTACATTTTCACTCGTTAATTGTTGAACGTATTTCAATATTTGGTTTCATACTCATATTTAGATTAAATCAAAGCAAGAAATAGAGAATTTTCGTACTTTATTTTTTAAGGCCAAAACGAATTTACATATATACGCGGTCAATAACAGCGGGAGGAATCGAGCGCAATAAGTAGTAGATAAATGTACAGAAGGACAACAATTAATTTTTATATTTACTTATATATAACTAGCTGATTCCCGCCCGCTTTGCTGGGCAAATAATAACAAAAAATCGCAAACTATATTTGGGTTAATTGAAAATAATTACAAATAATCACATACTGTATGTAGGTAAATAGAAAATAATCACAAACTGTATGTGAGTTACAGAACCCTAATTCTATGAATAAACATAGTGAAAGGCCAAATAATTTTAATTTCTACTGCAATGGAATGGGAGACGGGAGGAAGGGGTAAACTTTGCAGTTTTTTAGCTGTAACTTTGAAACGGTTTGGACCTTTGCAAAATCCTTTCTTATTGCACCTATTCAATATATCAGGAATCTTGTGTCCAAATTTCAGCTTTCTAGGTATTACGGTTTGGGCTGTAGAGCGATGAATGAGTCAGTGAGTGAGTGTCTTTATACTTTATATATTAAGATAACAGTAATAGGTTAAAAGTGTCAAGGTTAACGCTTAGTTTTCACGTCTAATTAAACCTAAATTCAAAGTTACTCGCATATGTAAATAATTTCTGCAGTCAAACCGGGTTGTAATACTATATAAATGTTTGTCCTTTTTTATATTAACTCATAGCATCCTATTCGCCAGTTATAACATTTCAAGGAACGGGAAACGAAGGTCTTTACTTTACTTTTTAAGGTTTCTGTATAACCTCTTCCGCTTAGATAAGCAAAAACAAAAACTATTACTTAACATATACATATTTCCTTTAAAATAATTAATTATTTTTAATTCAATAAAATAAAAATGAAGACAGGAACCAAGAGTTGTATCGGTTGCATTAATTATGTTAATATAATGTATATAATACGTCTGACCTCCTAGTATGGGATGTTACTGACTTGCATGGTAATGACGTCATAAGTAGGTCACGAGGTTATCGACCTTTAAATATTATTGTATCATTCTTAATGATTTCCGGATTTATGTTTTGTACTTATATTTGAACTTGACAGTTTTAATGATCAATGTACACTATATACATATACTATATAGATACAGAACAATCTTTGGTCAATGCAGATGGATTCGCGGGAAATAGTATGTGTTTGAATAATACTTTCTTAATATCAACCCATCATGAAAGACTATCCGAATTCTTAACAAGGTTACTAACTGTTTTATTCACACTATGACCAGATGTAACACTCAATCAACTATTAACTTTAGAACTCAAAAAACGTAATAAAACAACACTTTTCTATAACAGTTTAAACTTTATAGATTTTTAATTAATATGTAAATACAGAGGTGCGTTTTTTACAATGGCTTTTGAATTAACGGGTGCTGTTTTCGTTGTCTGATTATTAAAACTACAGATATGTGTGTCTGGTCTGGTTATAAAAATAACTTTTGTTCGCTTATATAAAGGCATATAAACGACTTCTGTTTGTACCATCGTAACCAATTGTATAATCTATAAAAATACCAAATTTGAATCAAAATCTCCTCAGTAATACTAAAGTTCTATCTAATCACAGAGGCGGGCGAATTAGGTCATTATATTTTATAATATTGAGTACTCTTCTTTGGTGATAAGTAAGCAAGGAGACAAGATAACATTCAAACAAAAGTTTATACCTAAATAATAAAAATATACTCACTGCAGCAAATAGAGTTTCTCTTCTTTAAATTTCTATCAGTGCATGAGATTGAACATTGGTTGGTGCAGTCGTTTTTAACAACCTGTCCGTCTATCAAGCTGTGGAGGGAGTCACTGGCGCTTTCATTGCAATCCACACAAGTCCCCGACTGGGCATGACTTGAAGGGTCTTCTGATGACATGTTCTGGAAATGTGAATTAATATACATTGACACGAAATACACCTAAGTTGAAGTATTATTTCTTATTATTATTTGTCAGAACAAGATCATGGTTATGTCATTCTTAAACATGTTTTTATTACGAAAACGACAACTCAATACATACATATATAATACATATATATATATATATATATAGTACTCCCATATAACCTCCTGTTAAGATTAACTCTTTTATTTAAGCTCCATAGATAGAATTATCGAAAATAATTCCCAGCGATGTTTGTGTAATTATATTCACTACTATTCATAATCAGTTAGGACAAACTATTTCTATACATTTGATCATATATATAATAAATAGGAGACCATGACCAAGTCCTTGGCCGTTCTCTAAAAACATATTCCACGCGTCAAATACGAAATAACATTAACAATACTGACACAAACTACATTTAAGAATATACTATATATATATATATATATATATATATATATATACGTTAAAAGTAACTTAAGTCTATATATCAGAAGTGACTGCACTTCAAGATAATTAAATGAATCAATAAATAACATTATTAAATTATTCTTATCACAACAATATATATATAATCGTTACGTCTATTAATGATCGTGACTTTGAAGAACATGACCGATATGTATGATGAACTAGCTAGTGCCGCGACTCTGTCCGCATTAAATATACATTTTTAATAATCACAGTATATACATCCGACCATATATATATTTTCGTCGTCTTATATAGAGACTGTTCTAATTTTAGTACAGTAACTTTACAACCAGTATTATTACAATTACTATTTCATAATATATGTAATATGATATATGTTAAACACGTGGTTTTGTGCTTTTTATAGGTAGTGAGTTTTTTTTGCACTAAATATATTTAGGTGGGGTTAAGGGGGGAGACTTAAGCGTCATAACAAATATAGAGAAATGAACACAGTCAACTGGAATATTTTAATGTTATTAATATTAATAGATATTTTAAAATGATTTCACACTTTAAACATATTTTACTACACAATTTTATGTAATCATAGAGGATGCATTAAGTAATCTATGTATAATATAGAGGATATTATACATAGATTACTTAATTATTCCATAAACATTCAGTTTTTTTTTTCAATTTCGTCCATCTGTATATCTTATGATGAATTCTGGAACAATATTATATGTTCAAATATAATACAGATAACAGCAATGATATGGAAAAGTTATTTACATTAATTAGCCTTCAGGAAACGGGATAGAATCGTGCAATAAACAGATCCAACGAGGTCTAGGCAACAGATAACAACTAATATGACAATACTAGCATAATCCCTCCCGCTACGGTGGGCACACTATTAATGGATGTGAACTTAGGTTGCTATGGTAACCTTTGTATATTATCCGTTGTCATCGTAACCGTTGCTATAGTAACTCGCATTAAGTGTATAGTGTATACAGTAAAATGGTAAATCGCTTATTTATATGTATATATAAAGTGAGGGTATATAATTAATTATAAAATTATGTGACCTCTCAATCAGTGTGAGCCGTTTTTAAATTATGCATAATGTATTATGATTGTTGACGCACCAAGTATGACCTGACCTGGTTTTGCTTCATGAACGCTCAACCGCAAAGTATATAACTTATTTGACTTATTTTTAATATAAGCCGATGTAAAGGTATAGTTAGTCTTACATTATCATAAGAAATCTTCGACACAGGTATTTAACAAGATATTTCTTATACCATTTTTTTCACTACTAAATATTTCATAATAACTCGTGCGTTTTAATTTCTAAAACTAAATAAAGTATTATGACACACGGACGACAATTAGTAGTCTTAGAAATAAAATGGTTGAATGAGATGCTTTGTAAAGATATATAACCTTAATTATATTTATCTTTGGATTGTGTAATTTAAAACGCGGAAATCACTAATAAGTATAGAGTAAGTGATGAATGCACTTTAAAGTTTGAGTATTAAACCACTCAAGTATGAATCAATTTACTATAATTCAAGCTATTATTACGGATGTAAAAATAATATATAACAAAGAGCTTAAAAGACAACTTTAGATTTTGATGTTACAATTTGATGATATTAAAATAAATATATAAATGTTTATTCGAGCATAAATGTAACGATTTTTTTTTCTTTTGATCCAATTTATGCTAACAAAATTGGTAATCACAATTAATTTCTTTATGGATGTCAGAAACCGATCTGTTGATGTGGTTAGAGGACGATACCTATATTCAAATGTTGTATTGTAAATATATTATTAATTTTATTAATAAATTTCTTTAACTAAAGATAAATGTCGAACGAAACTACAAATTTGTTTCAAATGATAATTGTATGACAATCGGCACCCCTATTTCAAAGGCGTAGTTCCGATTTCATGGAAACGTTCCCTTCCGATTCCAAAAAATGTAATAGCTCAGATCCATCTAATTACAGACATATCGCCATTACCCCTCTTGTCTCCAAAATAATGGATGTCATTAACGTACCACTATTAACGTACCTCGAGGATCACCAGGTCATCAATGATCGGCAATATCGCTTTCGCCATGGTCGATCGGTGATCATCTGTTATATCTTACGCACTGTTGGACAACAGTTTACCACTAAAAACCCCCATTTGTCGTATCGTCGCTCTTCAAGAGCACTCCCCTCAATGCCTCGTCAAGTATCGGAATACTGGGCCTCGACAAGGCCAATTTGGCGTAGATGATATTGGGGATGATCAATAGTCTTGCGCTCTATATGGCACAAGTCCGAGTACAAGTACATGCAGTACTGTTCTCATCTCTGGTCCAGATCAACCCTCGTATCAGCTTCTACCTTTCAACCGCGTACAACGCGTCGGATTGATTTGGGACACGATATTCTGTACACAGCTGGACTCTATGGTATTGCGTAAAGATGGCGCCTCTTCGTGCGTCTTCTATCACGTTACAACGGGAAGTGTTTCGAAGAGATATTTGAGCTGATGCCGCCGAATTTCATCACCGCACAGCACGTCATCGCCTGCAATACTACCCGTACCCCCTGGATGCGTGGCGACTTTGTACTTTCTTGTCCCTTCTTCCACGTACCACTAAGATGTGGAATGAATATCCTTTGGGGGTATTTCGGGATCGATCCGACATGGGTACTTTAAAAGAAGGCGTGTACTCCATCGATAAAAACAGTTTTTTCGATCATCTGATACCTATTATACCTTCATATTGCACCATCTAAGTACTCAAATAATTATTTCTTAGTAGAATTCTTAAGACAATCTAATAACAATAATTACAGTGAAATCAGTTTCGAGATTAAATTAAGTAATGCTTTTGAGTTAGAATTGTTATCCTTTGAAATATGTATTAATGTATTAAGAAACATCGTGAGCCAAAGTATATCGTAATTATTCTCTTAATGTTAAGATGAAAGCGAGGTTATATTATTATGAAGCTTTACAAAGCATTCAATAAAACACTTATGAATCACGACTTGTCATGATCTCTCATAAAAAATAAGGTTAATTATTTATATTTATAGGTAAGTAGCCTTAAGAGTAGCGATAACTGCTACAATAACATTTATTTTGTACAATAACAAATAATATTTCAATATTGTATGATGAATGTGTCCTTCCAAATGCGAAAACAACCCGGTTTTAAGTTCCATTCAACTATAGCTTATAGATTTTATTTTTCGTATGCTGTTTAAACTTTCCTAAAGCAATTTTACACTGTTTGTTTTAATGCAATCACTTCAACAAGTATATTATTTAAAATATAGAGAATAGTGAAAATTATACACCTTTATATTTTGTGTTTAATATATTTAATTCTTTATAGGTAAATATATTTTCGTCAACAAGGACAACATCGAATCTACGACCTCTGAAACACCTTCCCCATCGCTTTGTCCATTAAGCTAATGACGCTACTCGTTGAAAGTAGCATTTGATTTATAGGGACAGAGGCAACGGGATGATGTCTCTGAGGTCGGAAATTCGAATCCTGCCAATGACAAGGAATTTACATTCTATTGATTGATTGATTTATTTATTTATTTATAACTATTCACTTTGAATCAATACCAGTGAACAAATCGAATGAAAAAGGCTTAATAGGCTAGGCTGCTCTAAGCTACGGGCTCCAATGGCTCTTCCAAAGGCTCATCAGAATCCTAAATGAGCTTTACATAATGTTTTATGAATGTTATAGAAAGTTTTAAATAAAAAAAAACGTCCTATTTAAACCTTTGTATGTGTTCGCAACTATAAAGTAGATTCGAACCTATGAAATTAATATTTTGCTAGGAAGGATGTTTAGAGTCTTTTTTTACCTTAACGTTATTATATTATTTATTTCTGTGTTTGGCTTATTTTTGCTAAACACAAAATCACATTACATACTTGTATAGTTATATCTATATATATAAAAGAAAGTGGTGGTAGTTACACTATTTATAACTCAAGAACCGATGAACCAATTTGGCTGAAAATTGGTGGAGAGGTTGCTTAGAACCAGGAAACGGACATAGGATACTTTTTATCCCGTTCTACCACGTTTCCGTCAAGTCACTTTTAAACGTGGTATAATAAAAACGCATCTGACAGGGAATAACAAAACGCAAATGACAGTGGAATACCAAAACGTAAATGACAGGTAAACGTAATTTTGTCTTTGGTTAAGTATGGTAAAAAAATGTACTGGAAAGGCGGAACAGAGTTCGCCGGGTCAGCTAGTATAGTATATTTTAAAGATTTTTGTAGACAATGTGCACATTTTACGATCATCCAAAGACACTGAGGCGGTCTATGAAAATCAGTATTTGTCAAAACTGCAGACTGAGTCTGCCCTTTTCAGATATCACTTTGTTTACTGTTTTTAAGTTACCATAAACCATTTTATTTACTCATTTTTTTTATTATTTTTTTTTTCTTTTTATTTATACTTTGTTATAAACTATATTTTTATTTCGTTTTTGAGTTTACAAAATTTTGTTTAGTTTTTTTAATTTTTTTTTTAGCTTTTTAATTGTGGTTATTTTTTTGTGTACTTTATTATATATTTTTTATTATTGTACAAGTTATTTTTACCTAAACGTTAATGTGAATGTCTGGAATAAAGTTATCTTTCTTCCTTTTAATTTATTGTGAAAAATCATGTACAGATATTTCAATGAATCTCGAGCCTCTTTCAACAATTATTATTGGTGCTTGAGGTCTACTGATAATCTAGTATAAAAAATAGATTCATTATTTTCATAATTTACATCAATGTTATATGAATGCCAATTGTATTATATTTATATCTTACATAATAAAAAAAACATTATAATTTGACACAGCACTGATATCTACATACCAACAAGCAACAAGACATTTAACATTACTCTATCTTGTATTTATGAACTATATAAAGAGAATAGTTGACTCCCGAGCGCTTTGCTGGGTACACTATTGTTTTGGATGTGAACATAGGTTGCTATGGTAACGTTTGTCATATTATCCGTTGTCATGGTAACCGCGTTAAGTGTACAGCTCCTACAAGTTTAAAACTTGGCGAAATATAAAAAGTTGAAATCCGTTGGGATAGGAATTCCGTAAAATCCGTTCTTAGTGGACGTCTACGTCACAAAAGAAGTAACTATGTAAAATTTTAAATGAATCGGACAGATAGTTTCGTATAAACAACTTCTCTTGTAAGTATTCTTAAACCAAACACTTCAATTACGTATGTACATTACAATACATATAGGTATAAAGATATCCATGGATAGATTTCAAATTAATTAATAATTACACAGACTTTGATAGCAATAAGGTCTTACTTGAGTATACGTAATAAAGGCAATAATCTCTTTAATTGTATACAAATTATTTTAAGATTTAAGACAGAAATTGCCTTTACTGATACTTCAAGTTCTCTTCCCTTGACCCACTAATGACTCACGAAATTCATGATATTGTGAAATTACTTGATCTGCTTAAGAATTATTTACATTAAAATAAATAAATATATTTAATTATAATTAGTGAAGGTTCTCATAACCTTAAGAGGGTGTAAAAGCATTATTTGATAAAGGAAATTTGGAGTTTCTTTATCTTATAAGTTTTTATACTTCCAAATCAAATTATTAATAAGCTACATTCGTTTAACCGACTTTAACACTAAACCTACCGACAATTCATGTATACCTGTTCCTACCGCACGCCGTCAAATTGACCGGTAATTAAAAGTTATTTTATTATATAACGCAGGTAATAATGGAAATAACTAAAAGTAAAGGGTATAGAAAATATTATATGCATATTCTAAGAATTGTCATGTAGTTTGATAACGATATTATAACGTTTAAAAATGTGTAAGTTTTACAAAAGTTTAAGAACGGTCAATTTGACCGGTACTTGGTAGGTTTAGTGTTAAAATTAGTAAGATTCTCAATGTTACGTTATGTAGATTTTTTTTACGGTAGACCATATTTCAGAAACTTATAATTAAAATAATTCCTTATCTATAATCAGTATTTAGAAATCTTTCATTCGAAGGCGAGGCATTACTGTGAGAATTTAACTATTTTTATTGTTACTTCTATACTTTATACTATCAAATGTTATAATTATATGATTGTTTGATAATAAAAATTAACAAAATTGCTTTTATACGGTACTAGCTTATCCCGCAGCTTCACTCGCGTTGTCTTTCTACAACATCGGGACTTCCTATTTGATTCTTAGATTCAGAATCTAAGGAACAATTATATTCAGATTATATTAAATAGCAAAGCTAACAAATTTTAGATAAGGTTTAGTACTAAATGAAGAAAACGGCTCCAAAAATATTATTTTTTAATTTAAAAGATAAAAGTGATTATTGTAAGTTAACCATAAGATATGCACTTGCTATGACAGAATTATTTGCAGTATGTTTGTAGATCTACAATTTTCTTATATATCTCTGCTGTGTGACCTCTTTAACAATAATACTATATTTTAGTCAATTTAAATCATAAAAACAACTTTAAAATCGTAAAAAAATACGAATAATTGGTTATATATTGCGTTGCAACAGACATCGGCGACGAGGAAACAGATAACAAGGTTTTGATATTTATATAATTAAAATACAGATTCCCCAATATCGTTTATCAGACATTTTATCTACAACTATATGACCAACATTCCTTTACCCGGTTCGATTCCTGGTTATGACTAAGACTATGGTATTGACAAAATTAGATGTAGAGACTTGAAGTAATATTTTACTAATGAATTTGAAGATTTTAAATCATTGACGCAAATATTGATCAATATTTAACCAATGATCGTTCAATAAAGTGATTCCAGTATTGTACATTTAGTTCGTGAGCAAAACATTATTTAGGTCAGTTCAGTCATTTAGGTCAATCAATCGATCCTAAATTATTTATTGATATACCTAGATAATAATATAAAACGATACTGGATTTTTGTGGTATTTATCGTTATTATTATAATAATAATAATATATATTTTAACATTTTAGATTACAGTCATATTAAAATCTTTTAAGATTTATATAATTAAATTGACAAACATACAAACAATGTTTATGTTAGTATTAATATAACAATTTAAGAGATTTATCTCACGTATAATAAAATTATAAATTTAAGACGAAATGTTAGTGTAATTTGGTGAAAAGCATCGAAATGTAGCTAAAAATAAATGATTTAAAATGTAAAATTCTTAAAATTAGTAAAATATACGTTAAAATCTACGAAAATATTAGATTTGATTGATTGATTGATTGATTAAATGATTGATTGATTGAATGATTGATTGAAATAATTAATACTAGTACTATTAAAGCCATATATATGTAATATCAGCAGAACATATTTAATAACTCATTAACATTCTAACAATTTTGGCAATTTTTTATTTGCTATTATATCAAGTTTCATCTATTTCATTAGTTTTAGTTACAAATTAGGTCACGGATTTTTATTTTATTAAAGAATTTTTTTATATATGAAGTTTTATTGTTATTTTTTTTAATCTATGATTAATTACTGTATAATAAAATTTAAATTATAACTCCAAATATAACCTTAGGAACTCTTAACACTAAACCTACCGACAATTCTTGTACACCTGTTCCTACCGCACGCAGTCAAATTGACCGGTAATTAAAAGTTATTTTATTATATAACGCAGGTAATAATGGAAATAACTAAAAGTAAAGAGTGTAGAAAATATTATATGCATATTCTAAGAATTGTCATGTAGTTTGATAACGATATTATAACGTTTAAAAATGTGTAAGTTTTACAAAAGTTTAAGAACGGTAAATTTGACCGGTAGGTTTAGTGTTAATATATATTATGTTATAATTTACGTTGATATTTAATAAAAATATAATAATGTTAGTAACGTTTAAACACGTGACATGGTCTTTATCTCTTATCAATACACAAGTACAGAGGTCAAGTGCGCTGGGTTATTACATGACCTTAAGTGATAACTGTTATCATATTCTTAAAATATTTTTAAATTATTAACTTATGTTAAAATTGAATCGTACTATAATTACATATAACTTAAGGATAATTTTATTTAATTTATTTGTCAATCTAATATGAGTATATAAGAAATAAAGTTTAGGAGTAAAGAAAGAGAACATACATGAGAAAGAGACGGGGTTATATTAAGTATATAGAAGATAATACATATTAGAAATTGTTTCTATTAAACAAAATATAAATTATTTATTCAGATTAATTTTTTTTTTTATTCTTTCATTGTTATGAAAGGAAATAGGTCTAACTAATATAACTATAGATAAAAAATATACTATTTAAAAAAACACGTCTGTTAAAATGATCTGCAGAATGATTTATGATGTGAGATTTATTTTTTATTTAATACTAGCTGATACCCAGACATTGTTCGCGCGGAATGTTTTTTTAAATAAAAAAGTCTGAGTTAATCCTTATAACATCAGCTATCCGCCGTTAAAATTGGTCCAAAAGGTTCAGAGAGTAGTCGTACCAAACAGACACACAGGAAAAAAAAATATTTTTTTAGTACCGTATATACTTTCATACGAATTTAGTGAAAAAAAATTAAGTTGGTATACAAACAGACACTTCAATTTTATATATATATAGTAGATAATCCAACGTGTGAGGCTTTACTATATTCATAACAATCTGCAAGTCACAAAAAATGTCAAGTGTGAGAGTCGGTCCCACGCTCTTAAAATAACACGAAGTTTTATTATTTAACTACAATATAAGAATCTTAAGATATTTCAATGTATTTTTACTTATTGAGCACAATTAAGCGATGTCTAGATTAGGTGTAATATTTAGTATTCGTTCAGTCCTTGGACATTCACTGGCTCGGTTTAAATAAACTACATTTCTGTTACTAAAAACGGTTGGATCTGTTTTTTAACCTCTAAAATTTATGTTATTTTATAGTATTACTATAAATAAAATTATCGATATTTAAAATAATTAAATTATCTATATAGTAAAATAAATTTTACGAATAAAACAATTATTACAATTAATAATAATGCCAACATAATAAATAAAGTATTTTATATTTTATCAGTCGAATATTTTTATTTATTATATTGGTATATGATAAACTGGCATAAAGGTTGCCATGAACTTAGGTCAATGGACCGCCATTCACTCTTAAATGTTGCTAACAGAAATATGAATAATTCGTTACTAATTTTTAAAATTTTATAACTTTTGTTAATTAAAAAAAACTATTGATCCATTAATTTTAAATTTATATGATTTTTATGAATTATAATGCTTACCACAAACTACTAATCCAATCACCCACAAATATTTTTGTATATTATATTAATAATAAAATAAAAAAAAAATATGACCGCAATTCGAAATGTCAAAAATTACGCGCGCTTTGGCGCCCGTTACCGCGCTCTAGAGAAACTAAGACTGAATGACTTGAGACTTGGGTTTACATTCTGCCATCACAGTCGGCCTTTAACCAATCTAAAGATTAACTTATTAAGTTATAATTAAAAAAATAAAGGAAGAGCTTTAATTATATATATATATATATAATGTTTTTTAAAGGATGTTAATGTATTTACAACAATTTTTAATTTTAACAAAAAACTTATTGTTTTTCGGTCTTGCCCACAGTTAAGACATAAATAAATATAAAAAAATATATATTATATTAAAACAAAAGATACTCAACAATTTATAATAAATTATTTATATGGAAAAAGGGAAATTAGTGCTTTAAGAATACTTTGGAATAAATGCTTTAAATAATTTAATTACAAAATATTTTTTCTCACCGGAGAGGCGCCAAAACGAAAAGTTCTGCACTGCGGCATTTCTCGTAATATCCAATCAATAACATACATATTAATTATCTACATATTATTTATGATCAGTCAACTTGATCTACTTATTCTTAAATGGTATCAAGAATTGGTTACTTTCTTATGTTGTAATTTATAAATTGTGTAATTTCCATCATAAATGGTAGTAATTAGTGCTAAAGACTTATCTATATTGCTTCAAGGTTTTTAGGGTGTATATTATAATAATTATATAAATAATGAGGCTATTAAACATCCTCCGACGGCAGAACGCCGGAGCAACGTGCTTGGATGGTTGCCTCGTCTTCGCCGGCGAAGACGCTGTGTGAGTGTGTATGTGTAGTATTTATGTTCGCTTTGCCGCTTTTACGTAGCGTTCCCTAACGTAATCGCGTCGTCCGGGTCGAGAAGTACCGATTTGGGTCTTCTCTTTCTGACTTTAGGAGTCTTACGGGCCGTGTATCCTGTGGCCTTAACCACCAGCGGGTTTGGGTGTCCCACAGCATTGTCAAAGTAGCTTTTGGAGAGCCCCTTGACATACTGTGCGATCGTCGGTAGGTCTAAGTCTCTGTTCAAGTCGATATTACGCATAAACCACGGTGCCCCAATGGCGAGTCGCATGAATCTGTTCTGAAGCACCTGAAGGGGCTTCAGGTTCGCGTGACCGAAGGCAATGCTTGCATAGGACATGAGAAAAAGTAGATGAATTAACTGACTTACACAGGTCTGTACTTACAGAGATGTAGGTACATCTCGTCTATAAGTGAACATTCCTGCAAAGCAGAGACGTTTGCTTAAAAAAATATTAATTCAATGCAGAGCAATAAATCCATAAATTATTTTATTTTAATATCAGAAATAATAAAAAGAAATGTTGATCCAACAAGTTAAAAGCTATCAATTGCCAAATAAAGCGTCATACAGACGTCATACTAAAAAAGTTTTTAAAAGTAGTTCATTAACTCTATGTGTAATTTTATTTTATCATCGCCGTCGGGTCAAGTGCAAATAAACTTTATTTTATCACAATTCATAAATTATTTTTATCTATGTAATAAATGAACGACTAAATTAAAATAATCTCTAATAGTTATATTTGTACATAGATATATAAATCAGAATATAATCATTTAATATAAATTTTAAGACGTCTTTCTTATGGACAAGTTCTCTGATAAAATGTAGTTATTTGACTGCAACTCGTATTAGGCTGGCTTGATCGGGCGAAGACCACCCTCTCACGGAAGACGTGTATTAATTAAATTCATTTGGTTATGTTCCGTCGGTAAGTGAGAGAATCCCCGCCCCCCACCAAATATGAAAGTGGAGATGGATCACCCTCATTTCCACTGGGCGGAGCATACAGGTTGTTCTCGACTGTTATTGCTAACCCAGGCCCGTGAATGCTGGTGTACCCTATGACTGCGTGCTATACCTAACTCTGTTCCTCCTGCACATCAATGATGTGTAGGATATTTCCAACATACATTGTTATGACATCACTGCGGATGCGGTAGGTATATTCCGGCCGTGCAGCGCTCACTCGGGAAAACGTTGACGAGTGCCGAAAGAAACTTGTATCTTTAGAGACCTTCCTAGGGATGGTCACAGAATGGGGTGAACTGAACCACATTCAGTTTAATTTGTATGCTTGTTTACCATAAAGAAAACCCCCATTTGTCGTATCACCGTCGTATCATATCGTCGTATCAAGAGTTCATGGCGGCGGTGATCACGTATCATCTGTGACCCGCACGTTGCCCTCACCTTTATTTAAAAAAAAAACAAAAAAAATAATTAATGTCATATTCTAGTAGCATATTCAGATACTAATAGAGCCGGCAACGATCTTAATTTAAAAATGGATATTTCACCTGGATGACACTGCGTCCGTCCATTTAGGAATTATATACAAGATTTTATGAAATTCATAATATAAAAGGTATATGTATAAAAGGTTGTCGAGCGATTTGCATATTTTATAGAAAATTGTTTTTCATAGAATTATTTATAATAAGTATGTCAAGCATGACTAGTTAGTATACAAGTAAATCTCATATAATCAATATATTATTTATTAATTGTGTAATACACGTAATAAATTATTTGGTTTCATTACTTTAAAGTTTTCTTTTAAGGGCAATTAAATAAGAACTTGTTTTTAAAACTTTTTTTATCATTAATTTATTTTGTAATATTTAGATACAATGTGACGTATTATTTTTTGATTCTCAGTAAGACCTTTCCATTTGTTATCCATTCTGTGGTAGTACAGGAAAAATAAATAACCCGCCATCTTGGATGGTCCGCCATATTGGAATTAGAATGACGTCACGTAAGCATGTATTGACATGCAAGATAACATATCCGATATCAAGAAATAAAATTTGTGTTTCCTTTAAAATATTTCTAAAGACAAAAATATTTCACATTCTTTCATATTATAAATACAACATAATTTTTAAGTAATGACTTATTATTTTGGTCCTAAATCTTGGTCGTCAAAATATTTTTGTTTTTTTCGGAGAATGCCTATTATTTTTCTTGTGACGTATCCGTGGTGTAAAATACCTACAGCTATACAATTAATAGAATCTTTATGTAAATGAGAATTATACTTTCATTGTAATGTATTTTTTATTTAATAACAAACTTCTATATATTATTTAAAACAGATTCACATAATTTAAAGGATCATTTGGAACATCTTTTTTATTTTGAAATTCCAGTAAGTTTTTAACCGCTTGTAATTAAAGGTGTATTTTTATTTTTAATTCTTTTTTTTAAATTAAGACGGTTAATAAAAGTTCTTTAAATGTTGTTATCTGTCAATAATTCAATTATGACAATACTTTTTGTAACATGTCTGTCTTTTATGATATTGTTATATTTCCATAGTGTATGACGATGATAAAAAGGAGGGTCAAGTTCATTTAAAAGTCAAAGATAAGACCATTTTAATTCTAAACATTTGCTGAACGTTTCGTCATTTAAGTTTTTTTTAATTACGCACTTATATTCACATTGATAATCTTAAGTCCACTTACATTTGTAACTTGAAAAAATTTATGACCAATTTTATATATATATTTATTTATATTTGCCTACAAGGTCACTCTGCCTGATGTTAAGCAGTTAGTGAACTCCAAAAATGATGGTCACCATTCTCATTGAAGCAAAATAGAATGAAGAATGGTGGTCCACTATGGCGGCCTTGTTGCCTTTTCAGGCCTCGTTTAAAAGACCCAAGATCTATCTAACTAATTCACTAATTAGTTAGAAGATATATTAAGGTAATTAGTATAATTAAAATTGCAGTCATTTTAGGCATTTTGAACCAAGCTGTCGAAAAAATCCAACTGAGCTGTATATGTATACACCTTAAGTATGCCTTTGTAATGAAGATGTGAATAATCGACATTCAAGGTGTGAAAAAGTGTTAAAGGTCGAAAGATCACGAACGTCAATTTTCCGCGTGCTTATTTCGTAATATGCCATGAGAAATGTACAGATCCGTCTTCGGCAACGATCTCGTGTTTGACACTCACAGTATATAATATCACTTCTAGTTATTATTTGTACATTTTTAAAGAGACTAACTTCTACTCCATCAACGACCCGACCCGATAACAAAGCTTTGTATATAAAACAATATCTCTCATTATTAAAACTGTTCAAGAGCATGAAACTAATAAAATGATTAATTGCATCCATTTTTACAATAAACTTTAAAGTAAAATCTTAAACTTGTCACTAAATAAATTCAAATTAACTGTATTTTAGCGATTAACACTAAACCTACCAAGTACCGTTCAAATTGACCGTTCTTAAACTTTTGTAAAACTTACACATTTTTAAACGTTATAGTATCGTTATCAAACTACATGACAATTCTTAGAATATGCATATAATATTTTCTTCACTCTTTACTTTTAGTTATTTCCATTATTATCTGCGTTATATAATAAAATAACTTTTAATTACCGGTCAATATGACCGCGTGCAGTAGGAACAGGTACACAAGAATTGTCGGTAGGTTTAGTGTTAATTAGGGGTCTGCGCAATTTCTTTTTGTGATTTGCCACTCTTGTCCTGAAGAGAGTGATGGCTGACTCTTGCGTTATGCTCTAAAGAATGGGTGCTGCTTGCTGTCGTCATGCTGGACAGCAAGATGCTAATGATACCTGTTAGTCTACAGCCTAGCATAGAGACTTTGTAGTAGTAAGTTGTAATTCGAGATGACATACGTGTCTGTGACGAACACAAAGTGGTAAAACAACATTTATAAGGATAGCTTCTCTACAAATATTTTGGGTTGTTACTTTGTTCTCTTTTACTCGTTGTTTGGTATCGTTACATAGGTCCTTCAAAAGATGATGGGGTTCAAAATAATATTTGTAGATTAAGGGATTTCTTTGTGAAATTTTAAACTCTAAAGTGCATATTCTTGTTGCATTCATCTAAATGGTTTATTTTGGAGGGATGCAAAAATATAAATATTTTTGTGCGCTTACAATGCATTATATACCTTAAAATCTACAGTAAGTCTTCGAGTGTATGTCTATCTATCTATCCATCATGGGTAACTATGAAACTACTAGTGTGTCATATTGATATCATGTTAGGTCACAATTTTGATGAAATAATGGGTTTTGTTTGTCTCATATGACTTAATGACTTAATGTACGTACTTCAGTTCAGGCTTCATTCATTTGTCAGTCAGTTAGAGTTATCTCTTTGAAAATAATAATAGCCAATAATCTTGAAGTCAAATATTAAATCTAAAAGCTATTGAAGTTGAAAATTCATCTTAACAGTGGTTGAAGAGAAATCATTTGGTATATATACATATATATTTCTCTTCATACTGTATTAGAACAGTAACGTAAAACATACGACTCAATAAATACATTATTTTAGAAGTGAAGCCTGGAGCTGTAGTTAGTGTAGCTTCCCTTATTTTGTATACATACATAGTTACAAGTAGCTTAACTGCTTCCGCTATTCAAATATTTGAATTGTTAAATAAATATTGATAAAGTTAGTAAGTTTATGAGTTGATGTCAAACAGTTTAATTCGTAAGTGTTGGTAGCGATTTGTGCCCGAAATTGACATTGACAAAAAATATCAAACATGGCGTACATTACCATAAATTATTGACAGATCTTTATTTTATTTTAAACAAAAGTAAACCAGTACTATTGTTGGGTATAAACTGTTTCATATATATTTACCACACTTCAATAAACTTTTAAATATTGTAAAGTATAATATTGCTGTGGAAATAATAAAATTACCCACAATAGCATCTGAAGAACAACACATCGACCTCAAATGATAAGAGTTAACAATAAAAATAAAATCTATAATTAATATATTAATAATAATCTTAAAGTATTCATTCAATTGGATGACCATTTAGTGTTTGTTCACTCGTTGCTTTTTTTTAAATTTAATATAGGGTAAGGTTGCTTAAGTCGTACACCATAAGCGTATACGGCTGTAAAATTGATTGCAATTTAAATATAACAAACTATTTCGCAATAATTAAATCTCTATTGAGCGAAGCGAACGAAGTGAGCAGAGCGTTTTACTGGAAACTTTTTACATTCTTTGTCTCGAATTGGCTCGAAAACTACTTGACGGAAAATTATGAAACTTTGCAATCAAATAGACATACATTAGGTGATGATTTAAAATATTTTTTTTATAAATGTCCTCAATTTTTTTTTTTTTTGTAATATCATTTCAAAAAACTATGAGTCCATACACTGGGTTCGCTTCGATCAATATACAATCGGCACCCGAGATTTCGCGAGCGCAGCGAGTCGAATTTGAGGGTTTGTGTGCGCCCCTAGTTTAGTTACCTTTAAATCAATCATTATAAACTTTTAATGACATATATATTTTCGCTTTTTGCGTAAGTGTAGCTTACCGGATACAACCCAAGTCCTACTTAAAACATAGACTTCAATGAAGCCATAACAATATACACCTAAGTCTGTTTTTACACGCTCTTTTTTTACAATGTTTGAAAATAAAATATTTTTATTTTTTATTACACGATTTTATTCCATTTAGCACGATTAAAAATTTTTTGGGCTTAATTTTTTTTGTCAAATTTAATTTCTGCGAAATATGTTCATATTACAAATTTAGGGGAATTCCCTTTTTGTGCATACAAGCAAATTTACTGGTCAGAGCAATTGAAATGTGTTAATATTTTGTGAATAATCTTCAATAACTATGCTTGTAAAAATAAACATTGTATATGTGATTTATTTAAATAAACATGAATACTTGTTCTTAAAAAATCCTTGTTTTTCACTAATTTTAATAGGTTTTAGAGATTAGGAACCAATCACTTATTTTTGCATACGATCAATGTCTTTTTTTACACGGTTTTTTTTTTACACGGTTTTTTCTGGAACCAATTTCCATGTAAAAACAGACTTGGGTGTACTATATAAAATAATAAACATTAAGGAAATATAATAATAATTAAAAACAATTACTTCTTGAAATATATTTTAAAAACTAATTATTATTGTTATTATATTTCCTTAATTTTGTTTTAAACGGTGTTAAAATACCAATAAATAGTTTTGTGCCACTGCCATAATCATGCCGTTTCCTGAATTCAGTAGTGATTAGTACATAGAAACATGACCGGATAATCAAATGCTGTGTTAATAATTTCATATTTGGAGTAATATTGTTAGGTCTCATAAATTTTGTGGTTTTATTTAATCCTTTTAAATGTCTTCAGTATATTAAATTTTCTACATGCTTCATTAATTTTTGTCCAAAGCTTCGTTCATATCCTCTTGTTTCCAAATATTATACTTTGTCTTCGCTATATTTATTACCTGATAAAATCATAAATAATTTACCAAATAATTTTCTTAATAAAGGAATTCACAAAGGTACAACTTAAGCAACGGAGTCTTCAAAGTTTAAAATCAAATAATTGACATAGCCGGAGAAAGTATTTAAATGTTAGTACGCCTAAATGTACGTCTAAAAATGTTACAAACACATGTTTTAACAAAAGAAACATAAACATCATTCCTGCCATAAAAAGCTTACAAGTGAGATATAAAATTTAATGAAAACAGTGTAAAAAACTTACTTTTTCATTATTTTTGCTTCACGCTGCCGGTTTGCCCTACGCTTGTTTATGTACAAGGGTGACTAAATAGTCCAGGTCAACGCCTCTGGATGGCCCATTTGTTGGTTACCAATCGAGATATTAGCGGGGTAGGACTTAGCGGTGGTACAACTAAAACAGCCTTCCTATACGATTATGTGAGCTTACATTACAATTAATTGTTTAAATGCAGCTTTAGTATTTAAATGAAACAATCGTAGTAACGAATTCTATTGACCAAATAAGTATTTAGAAAATTTGTTATTTTTTTTTTTTACTCAGAACATGGTATTATTATCAAACTAACTTTAAACTTACTAGACAGATTTATGAGTGAGTGATTTTACTTTTAAATAACGTTTTCAGTAAAACTAAGTACTAACTCCAGATATATCGGAGTTTAGTAGTTAAATTTATATAAGAATACTAGGTTGCCCATGCTTCGCAACGGAAAGCGAAAGTGATTAAACATTTTGTTTGAATTTCCACACCACCTATTAGGTATCAAACAGGCGCGTTATATTTTTAGCTGTAACTTTGGAACGGTTTGGACCTTTGCAAAATCCTTTCTTATTGCACCTATTCAATATGTCAGGAGTCTTTGTCCAAATTTCAGCTTTCTAGATATTACGATTTGGCTGTAGAGCGATGAAAGAGTTAGTGACTGTCTTTGTGTTTTATATATTAAGATTGTTTGAATTGTACTATTGGATAACTTTATGTACGACTTAAATATCGACTCACGTAACCAAGTGTGTAGATTATACTTATATACTCCGTGTATAACTTTACAAAGTACCGATTAAAATGTATAAGTACGCAATGTAATTTATGTAGTAAATAGAAGCCAGATTTTTTTTCACCAAAGCAATGTGTGGTTGGTCTTTTAATGTTATATTTGTGGACTAGTTCTATCAACCAAAAATTTGTATTATGAATTATTTTTCAAAAGACTACTTTTTTACTAAGGACTATATGTAGGTATACTAGGGAACAGATAAGAAAAATAAGTAATAAAAATTACCGAAGTTAATCAAATATAATGCGTAATTTTCTGAATAGAGTTAACTGTGACCCTCACCCCAATAATTGCTGGGTAGGATTGAATACTAATTAAAACATAATTAATCCTACTTAGTATGTTAATGTGTTTAAACACAGCTCACGCTTCGATAACAATCTGATATTAAAACTAACTGATTTCGGACTCCTTCGCGCTCTGCATCCGTTACGAATAAACAAACGCATAATAATCAGCTGTCTCTTGGCTTATTTTAGATGCTTTATAGCATATATATATATATATATATATATATATATATATATATATATATATATATATATATATATATATATATATAGCTTTTTGCTCTAAAGCAGACTAATCTGATGATCAGGTGATAGATCTATTAAACTCATGGTGATTGGTCTTTGCTTCTCTACACAGAGAAACCATAACGGAAATACTTTGATACCAAGATAATAATATTTATGACGTCACAAGCAAAAAGTCAAAACGATATTCCGTTTATAATTTAACCGTGTTTTACGGTAATTTAACCGTGATTTTTAAATATCAAGATACTTTGTATAACACTTTAATAATGTTCTTCCTCTTGACCTTTGTACGAATAGCTTCCAAGGATGTTGTATGGACAAGGTATGAGCACTTCCATTCACAATAATTCATTAATTTTTTTTTTATTAAAAAAAACTTTATACAATAAATTGTATGCTCTGAATACAGGGACATTTGTTTGTATAAACACAAAAATGAAAATATTAAATGATTATAGATTATGTTTTTACATGTTTAATCTTTGTAATGTTAGTGGTGGATGTATAGTAATTCACAGTATATTTTGTCTTTTAAACTTTGTCTAGTAAACTATAAGAACATATAGGTAGGTATTAACTCACTTTTTCATTTTTAAATCAAGAATCTTAATGATGTTAATAAGGCATAATACACAAAAGGAGCTGAAAAGTGCTGATTGAGAACGGTAAAGTGTGTAGAGGGAATGGGTTATTGTACTAATATTCTAACTCAACATATGTGGGTACGTAATAGGTACCTTACTTTTAATATATTTTTAAATATGTTTTAAATCATAAGGTGATGTTATTTTTTTATTTATTATATACAATAGTCGCACTTACTAACAGACTTACAAAAAAGTATAAAAAGTATAACAATTTAATAATACAACTTAGTTATAGTTTTTCAATGCAACTTGCATTGAAAAACTATAAAAAAACGATTTTTTCATTATCATTGAAGGTCATTTTGATCGCGTAGGTATTACTGAAAAACGATTTAAAGATAATTTTACTGGTCCCGATTTCGTAAAAAGTTTCACCCTGCTTCATGATTAGCGCCAGCATTATTAAAATTTTATCTTGACTCTCGCAGATCAAAGTAACTTAGTAAGATGGGGCAAAAGCTACCGAAAAATCTTGCAACATCTTTGGCGAGGCAGTAGGAACCGCGAAACACTTGCTAGTAGGGTGTAGGGTATTTCTAAATAGAAGTAAATAATTGCGTCGCCACGATTAAGTATTAGAAATCATACGAGAAGCGGTTAGTCTTTCTGTAGCAAGAGCGCAGAAGGGTATATAACAGCCACCAAAATATCAGTAGAGTTCGTAAAAGCAGGATCGTTCAAAAAATCTAAACTAAAACCTTATTCGGTCTTGGATGTGTCTCCTAATTAGCCTTTTATGATGGACACGCATGAAAGGCAATACAAAATCCCCGGGAATGTTTATGTTTCGTCATCCAGGCCGGACTTATTCTTGTAATTAAAACAACCAAGGCGCGTTATACTTGTGGAGCTTACTGTACCCTGGGAAACAAACATACCGAAAGATCATTAATTTAAGCTTAACAAGTATTACGAACTATGTAACAAACTGATCAGGAATAAATTTATAGTTAATTTGTACGCTGTAGAAGTAGAAGTGAGAGGTATAACAGCAAAATCTCTCTACAACTTAATTAAGGATCTCGGCCTTTCTAGAACGATCATCAGTTCATTTCTGTAACGTATTTCAAAGGCGGCTTTAGTAGGTTCTTAATAATAATTTTCACATTTCTTTGGTTATTTTGTCTTTTTAACGTTTTCATTAAGTAAAGCCGAAAAGGATGCACAAAAGTTAACTATGTAATATTCGTACTGCAACATCGATTAATTTGATTGTGAATTTCAATTTATAAAATTGAAGAAAAACATTGCATTTTTAATTACATTGACTGCAGAGTTAATCATTTTCCATATTATCTAATATATACCGGTCTTTTGGCTTGAACTACAGTTCAAGCTATTTTTATAAATTTTATATATAAAAAATATGAAACAAAATTGGATTCAGAAGTATCTATGTTAAATACAAGTAATGGTACGTATCATGCTCGAAAAAATTTCAAATTTCAGAGACCGTCTACTTTCTATTCCACACATCTTTTTATAGTTAAAAAAAGCTTTAACTACTTATTTTCTGATTTTAAATATCGAAGAGTTTTTAACACGTCGTTGAGTGATGTTAAATACTGGCAATCCATACAACTGCAATTCTTCAATTATAGGTTTACTTGTTTATTGACATGTATATTTTGTAGGTGTGATAAATTGATTCTCATTTATCAATTTATTTTATCTTTACCGGCAGTATCAGTTTAAGTTATTGTTCTTTTTAGGAAAATAAATATCAATATATTTCAAAGTGACAGTAGTATTGACAATCAGCTGACGCCTGTCAGCCAGTACGAAGTGTAAAAATGTTAAATGATATCATTGACGGACAAAAATGTTAATAAAAGGATAACATCAATAATATGAAACCATGGCCGACCGCCTCCGTCAGATCGCTCAAAGAGTGAAGGACAAGATCCATTTACCTCAAGTCACAACTATTAATAGCCGCGAAAAAGTCGATCAGCTGATAACCAAGTATGTGCCCGCGTCTCGAGTTGCAGAGATCGCTGAGAAGTTTAAGCATGTGGCTGTTACCAATAAGGTGAAAGAATTAGTATCACGGTATGAGAAATTCACCGGAATTGAGGAGATAATGGCTATCCAGAACACCGTTGTCGAAGCCCAGGTATTTAAGATTATTGATTGTCTTAAATGTTAACAAAAATATCTTACTTATTATCTTGAGTGAATGTAAAGGTAAATTATTTAACTTTCATTTGTTATTTCTACTTTATTGTCAAATCAAGAAATTATATGAAACTTCATAGTAGTTCATTGACATGATAAATACCACACATTTTTTTTGTCTAGGAGATACAACAGAAACAATAGTGCTGTAATAAACAGACAGATTTATTTGTTTTTCTCTCACTAACTAAACACAGACAAATAAAAGTATGTCTTGTTTACATAAAACAATTGCAAATTCTTCTCTAACAATTATGTATAATAGATTTAGTAAAATAGTGAATCAATAAAAAATATAATAATTTTAAGGAACTTTTCATGACCGCTCAAGACCGTCGGCGGGATTTGGGACGTGAGTTAGCTACCATTGAGGCCCGACTCAAGGAACTTCATGCAGAAATGCAGAACACTATGAAAGGCGATGAAAAGTATCTTCATCTTTGCACAGAAGAACATAAGGTACACTATCAATTAAATTGTTGTTTCTTGTTGTTATAGTTCAATGTTACCAACTTCAAACTAATAAAGGTTATAATAATTTCTTATGAGAATGAGTTTCTTACAATTATTTCAAAATTCTTATACAGTTAATAATCCAAGAGCGTGCAGTGCGTACACTATTTTCTGAGGCGGAGAGGGAGGAAAGGGAACTATTTGCTACAATGTCGGCAGCTGTGAAACTCGGCCATGAACGAGAAAGGGCACATGCTGAGAGAAATAAATATTGGTACATTGTTGCTTCTATATTTGGTAAGAAGTGTGATTATATTCTGTCCATATACTGTTTCATGTAATTTACTATTCATAACATAGTAAAATTACTTTTACGTATATCATTCTGGAGATTCAATATTCCAGGCACAGTGCTAGGTATAGGCGGCTCAACCATCAACAACCACCTAAAAATGGCAGAATTCCGTGATATGATGGAACAACAGATGGCTCGCAGTGCAAGTGTTCTATACACTATCGCGGGGGGAGGCACTGCCAGCAAGACAGACATTGCTGAAGCCATGAAGACTGAGTTTGCGTATCAGGTACCCTATAACTAGAATAATAGTCATTGCTCCATTTCCTTTGAAGGTGATGACAGAGTCTGTATCCTGCATCCTATACAGTTATAGGCCTATCACCAAGTCTCTAAAAATGAATTTAAATCGAGCCTGACTTAGAATAAATAGTTTAATATAAATGAAACCATTTATTGATTGCTATATTTGAATTTTTGTCATTAACAGTTTAGTAATGACAACTTTAATCATTTCAGGAACAACTTGCCAACAATTTAAGTTTAATGCAAGATAACATAAATAATTTAGTCAGTAAACAGGCGTCTCTGATTGGTAAGTAGTAGATAAGTGAAGTTTTTTCTTTAGTATTTGAAAAGAAAATGCTTTTTATATAATAATTATCATTTGGTTGTCATCATTATTAAAAATTATTCTATATTTTTTAGTTAACCTTCTCTTAACAATATTATTTACTAAAAACTTTTCTATTGTTTTATAGCTGTTTTGATTTTAATATTATTTACTTCTTTGAATACTATTAAATATTTATTTAATTTCAGACCATCTCAGCCACCAGGATCATGTTATAGAAACCCAAATGCGTGAACTTAAACGTTTAATAACGGCCGCGTCCCAGAACAGCGCCAAGTCGGACGCGGCACTAGCGAGAGCTATGTCTGAAGTACAACAGGATATAGACGAAGACAGGGATGCAGATAACCCTAAACAAAAGGGCTTAGACGCAAATCAAATACTAACAGGATTGGGTATTCTAATGTGCGCTGCTGTTTTGTTCGGAAATATCTTCGGTCGTATTAGTTGATTTATTGTAAGATTAAATTTTTTATGTCCATGTTTAATATTTATTGTCAAATGTCAATGTCACTTAAAATTTCTCAAATGTGTATTGTAAAAGTTATTTGTATAACTCGTGTCTATGCTTATTAATATAGTTTAGTATAAAAAATTTAAAGGGAATATTCGCTTTTTTAAGACCTCTAAATATAACCTGACCTAAACTATCGTGCATTAAGTGAGATAATTTTGTTTCCTGTCTTCTATAACACTGCTGGTCGGTTGGTTTTTATAAGGTTTTATAAGACATATTGTTGTATTTATCTTGCAATATATTATTAACATTGTTGATATTAAAATATTTTTGAAAAATCATAAGTTATTTAACTATGAACTATGAAAAAGGCTTAGAGGTAGAGTGTAGTTTTCATAAATCGTCTTATGATATAAAATATATGTACATACATACATAATATAAATTTTATGTGGCGATTTTTGATGATACTTTTTCTAATATTACAATATTGCAATATATTAATTAAAGAGTATAAACAACAAAATGTAAAAAACATGAGATTTCAAGTTTATACAATCATTTCTAAATTCTTTGCTAACGGCCAGTCCTATTGTTTTAGAATTGAGTAGGACAATTTTCAATTCTTAGTTCAACGGTAAAACCAACTCAAAAACATCCAAATCCGACACTATTATGTAGCAACTACCAATAGAAAATTTTTATAAAAGTAAATTTACACGAGCTTTATTTGCCATAATCCATTGCCTCATTTATAATATACTCTGTGCGTTGCTTATTGTTAGGTTTTTACTTTTTTTCACTCCAATACCGTTACAGTCATTAATAAACCAATGAAATGATAATAGTTTTTTATCATTGGTAAAGTTAAACACTGAATATTGGGCATTACAGTTACTCTATTATTTCTATTACAACTTGGTAAATTAATGTTTGTTACAATTCTGACTCACTTCTTTCGTAATTCCTAATAAAATATATTAATTACCACTAAATAAGAGCAGTAGTTATTATCCTTGATAAACTAGCAACACATAATTTAGACTATAATTTTCATGACATTGACATGTACATTAATATTTTGAAGTTAAAGGCGCATAAGTTGTTTACTATAAGGCATTTAAGAGGCGTAAAAAAAACAAAGATAATTAACTAATTCTCTTCTACAACATGCAAGAAGGTATGCTATTCTTTAATTACTTATTTCTTTAAGAGCTTTAAATCTACATAAATTTTTAAAGTTTACTGTAATGTGCTACTTAGTTGCTGTAGCATAAATAATAATACCTTAGATTTAGAGGTAACTGGGGTGTCTCGGAGCGGCAGGGTGAGGAAGAAAAGCTCGAAATTAATGGACTTCGAGTCTCCGGATGACATTGAGACGCGTTTCCGGCGGCAAACTCCAATGAAGACGTACCCAGGAGTTAAACAAGATGAACCAGTGGAGTTTCCGGAGACCCCGCAGAGACCACCAGAGGAAGCGGGAACTGCTTCTGGTAGTGAATCAGATTTTTACGAAAACAATCCAGATAATGTTGATAGGTAAGGTTATGAGATAAATACTACTAAATGTTAACCTGAAACTCAGAGCTGTTGTAAATTAATGGCTATATATTCAATTGCTCTAAGCTCTGCAATATTGTTGCTTCCTTGTAATCACTTCCATTGTTTTCCATTATCATTTCTAATTATATAATAATTCTTATTGTTAATCTTTAAAGCGAATCCCTCTTATAGTGGTCTATCTAAAAGTGGTTTTTGTACTATTCGTTTTTGAAATCTTCTTTTGGACCAAATTTTAATGAAATTCTAATCAGTTCTCACATACTAATCAAAACTGTGATTTTTCATAATTGCCATATACTTGAAATAAAGAACTTTGATTTGAAATATATTTACTTGTTTTTCAGCATGGAATCTGACAGTTCAGGATCAGACGAGGGTTCTGCTCGTACTCCAGCTAATTCATTATATATGATGGAGAAGAGCAAGAAAAAGTTGATTGTTAAAGATGGACGGGTAGTCGGTAGAGCTAAGGCTCAACGAAAGGATAAAGGTTAATACTTGAATTGAATATATAAAATAAAAATATCATCATATCTACTTTAATTTGTTAATACAAATTCATAAATAACCTAATAAACATTTTCTAACATAGAACATCTTATAACGCAGGTAAAACTCGGATAACTGCCTACATGATGTGGGCGAAGGAGGCTCGTAATGACTTGCTCAAGAAACATCCAGATATGGACTTTTCAGCTATTTCAAAACGGCTCGGGGAGATGTGGGCCAATGTAAGTAGCTTTATTTATATAGCGACATTGTTATAACAGTTGCTATTTGGAATAAGGCATCCAAGAAGGGTATAAGGGTATGAAAGAGCAGATCTAGGAAGGTTGTGTTGTTTTGGTGATGGCTATACTGAAAAGTGATTGGGTGGATGGATATTTTAATGGTTTTTGTGGGAAAATAAATGAAGAATATAAGAAAGTGCAAAGAGGCAAAAAATATAAACACCTCAATACTCATGGTGCACCCCAGTTTCAAGCTGCTTCAGCATTCTATCCATAGCCATATTAAACATTTGGTTTCCAAGCCAAGATTAACATCTAGAAAAATTAACAGTGTTAAAAATGTTATTTTCATATATCTAAGAACAACGATAAACCTCCAAAATAAAGTAATAAAATTGGTAATATAAACAAAAATTAGATATTGTATAATCTTGTACTAAAATACTAGGGGACCATATTAAGATACAACAAACGACAAAGTTTTAATCCTATCATTTTGTCAATAGATGGCGTTAAATCAAGATTGGTTATACTTAAAACACGGTGGAAAGATTTTACTAAAACACGATGTTTTTTGTGAATTTTGTATATAAATCGCTTTAAAACAGTTCCGATGAAATCTTATATATTAATTAATAGTATTAGTGCCGCAAACTGAAATTAGATGACATAAAGAATTGGTAAATTGTTGTTGGCCAGGGATTGCAATTTATATAAGAAAAAGTATTTGGCAAATCATAAGGGATGGATATTGGGTGGGTTATGCTATGATAGAAGAAGATGCCGTATGCTGAAGGGAAAAGATGAGAAAGTGAAGAGAGAGAAGTGAAAGTGAGGGATGGCTTTGCTTTGGCTATATATCAACAAATTGAATGCTAATTTTAATTTCGATTTATTTATATATACACTATTCTTAGGTTAACTACAACGAGCGGTATTTATGGAAGCGTAAAGCGAAACGATTCGCCATACAAAAGGAACAGAGCCAGGGAACTGTCAGTAAAATTATATCTAACCCAAGTAAGTCGCTACCATTTTGATTATTACCTGTAAACATGATTGTACATACACATTGATGACTTTAAATTAATCTTTTATCTATGACTTGAAATTCTTGATGGCTTCCCATCGAAATCATCGGAAACTACACCCAACCATCAAAAATAATCATCAAAACATTTAGTACAACTAACACCGGTATAGATAATATCAAATCAATAGATGTAACTGTGTCAGTACATTTGAAATATATGCTCCATTACAATAAATAGCCAGTTTCAAATTTGATACTAACATCCGATAACAACAGGTATACGATCGTCACCCGCGGGCCCGGGCCGGCCTCCCGGTCAGCCCCCGGGCCGACCGCCAGCCAGGACGCCCGCAAAGCCGCCCACCCCCCCGCAGCAGACCGCCGCAGTGAGTATCGCCACCTCCATGCTTCCTTGTCTGTCTCTATCTCTATCGTCGTGATAAAATAAATGGTACTGTTCCGTCTCCTAGGCGGCGGCGGCCCCGGGCTCCGCGTACCGCCCTCCGGGCTGCGGGGCCGCAGAGGTGGCTGCGCACCTCCGCCTGCTGGGGGAGAGCCTCGCCATCATCGGGGAGAGACTCAAGGAGCACGAGGTAACCGACACGACAACCCCGCGAGAGTCGCGAACCCCGACTGACGGCCGTCCCACCCCGCAGGGTCAAATCGCGGTGTCGGGATCGGTGTCCGTGTTGCTGGACACGCTGCTGTGTTCGCTGGGCCCGCTGCTGTGCGTGACGCGCGCCGTGCCCGCCATCGCGCCGCCGCAGGCCCTGCTCAGGGACACGCTGCACAACATCGCCTACATCATGCCGGGGCTGTAGGCCGGACGAGACACCTCCAGGGCCCGAGTGCGTTCACACCGGTAGTGCCACTTGTCTATTTTGACGGTTCTTTAAGTGTATTATTGTAAGTAATTGGCTAAATAAAATACGATTTAGATTTTTTACAGAATCTTAATAAATTGTATTATTTTATTAGTGTTGTTTTTTTCACTATGGTGTGCGTAGTACTGCGCTTGATCTTATTCCCTCTTACCTAAATCAAAGAGTCCAGAGAATTGATGAATATAATTCTAAATTGGCTGATTGTCACCTAAAAGTCGGTGTTCCACAAGGATCTATACTTGGCCCCTTTTTACTATTAACTGACATTAATGACTTGCTTTTGTAAAAGGTTTATGTAACATTGTGCTCTTTGCTAACGATAACTGCTTATTTTTAAATTTGGCGTAATAAGAGAAAGGAAACAGTGCTCTGTTACGTGTTCTTTATTGGTTCGAAACTATTAATTTGGTTTAAGTTTGGTTGGCTAAGAAAATAATTGTATAGAGTTTAAAACAATCTAAAAAAAGTTTAAAAAAATCTAAATTGTAGCTTGATCCGTAACAATAAAGTGTTAATTAAAACTGACTGACTCAACAATTTTCTCAGGTATAAAAATATCTTCCTAAAAATATATAATATAATTACTATATTTATTTTACAAAAAAGAATTGTGATCTGTATTAATAACTTAAAAGTTAGTAATTCTCTTTTATATGTTTTTAAGAAATTGGTATTCTTAGTAGTCTCTCAATACATATTTAACAACATATTGTTTTTATTCCAAAATAAATACCTATATCTAAAAAACACGATATTTAAAAGAAAAACAAACTCGTGACGCCCAAATTTCGTCTTTAAAAAGTTACTAAATCCATCATGGGTTTGATTGTACGCATATATGTGTAAAAGTCAAGTGTATTATCAAATAAATCTTAATATAAAATTCAAGAGCGTTAAATTGATCGAAATGTGTGGTACTTAGGTTGTGGACTCATTTGCAGGATGTATACATTTAACATTGTTAAATTTCATTAAAAAGAGCAACTGTTGAATTTCACACTCACTCTACTACCTTCTACACAAACTCCTTCACTGTCGAGATTGCTCTTCTGTGGAATTCCTTGCCTTTATCTATTCGACGCGCTCAATCTCTTTACATTAAAAAAAAATCTGTTCTTACCAATTTCTCTTCCGTCTCTTATTCCTTTTTGTATCTTCATTGCAAACTATTAATACCTTTTTTGTAATCGACATTTATATATTATGTGACTTTAAGTATGTATGTATATTTATTATATTAACACACGATAGTGTGTTGTACATATATATAATATTTTTTATGTTTATGTTATATTTATTTTCTCAGTTGTAAACCACTTCCGCTTTTACTTGGTGTAACTCCTATCATATTATGATTAGCTATAAGAGATCGCTTACTAGCGATAAGGTCGCCCTTTGTACATTTTCATTTTATATTGGTTTGTATTTTTTTTTAAAGTAGACAAGATATTTTATACAAATACGGAAGAGTAATGGTCCCAAGAACTTTAAAGCCATTTCATATCAATGAAGCACCAGAAGATTTCTCACCACAGTACCTTAGCTTGTAAGAAATCCAAGGTTTGAGATCATTGCTTATCACAGGGTTCAATATCTTGATTTGACGACACAACAAGTATAGATGAACAAATTAAAATAACTACACTAGAGGCACAATAATAAACAGACATGGTATTGAAACTTTAATTCCGATCGTCGCCCCCCCCCCCCCTCCCCCTAGACAGACATGGCATAAACTATTAAATTTCGAGCTCGTCCCCCCTCCCTACAAGAGTCGCCCGCGGCAGGTGGGCGCGCCGCAGTAGCAGTAGAGCACCTTCCCGGGCACGGAGCCCACGTCGTAGTTGTAGTTCCAGGTGAGCTCCCCCCCCGCCCGCACGGCGCGCAGCGCGAAGAACGCCACCCACGGGAACCGCGGGTCGTGCGTGTCCACGAACACATTCTGCACGAACACGTTCGGTACGCACGAGTGCTGCGAACGTTTTGTATTATATATTATTTATTTGTACAAGATTGAATATTAACTAAATATGTAGACAAAAAATCATTTATGTGAGGCTGGTGGTGGGAATAGGAGGTAAAAGTTTTTGATTTGACATATTGCCAGATCCTTTACCGTATTAAATTATTATGTTTGTATTATGTTAAGGAAAAATACTTTTATTCCAACAATCGAAAGATTAATTCCTAAAACAGTGTAAATGCTCGTTATAAAAAAAACGAGCATAATCTTTATTTTACAGAAGGCGCTGACAATAAACCACTACACAACATACACACATACACACACATACACACACACACACACACACACACACAGTCAGTGCGACACTCATGTACAGTAATTAATCTATCGCTGTAACTTGTAGTTTATATTTAATATATTTTGACCTACATTTTAAAATTTAAATAAAAACAAATATGTTAAAGTTTTTGAAACAGCAATTACAAAAATATATAAATTTGTTTTTTTCAAAATTGTTTTTTTTATTTGAAAGTGCAAAAGTAATCTTAACGGAATTGGAAAGTTTCATATTTTTTTTCCATTGAAAATTTACTTTGAAGATATTGGAATTTCAATAACTATTATTTTCTAAGGGCTCATTACCTAAAAAACGTCACTTTTTTTCTTTCCGCATATGAAATGCAATGTGCCATGTGTGTTACATTCAAATTTAAAACTTTCATCGAGTACTTTTTTATTTCGGGAATGTCCCGACATTCTGTGAGTGTCGTGAGAGAGATGTATTATGTGACGAGTGTGTGTCGTCTTGCCACTATTATTATTATTACTAGTATTAAAGTATTTAATTTGTTTACAGAATTCCATTTTAGTTTATTTCTTAGTATACTTAAATAGTTTTTACTTAAGTTGAAATTTTATTGTTATCCATATTTTTTTACATTACAACTAACCTAATAGGGCACAACAACAACCAACCAAACAACAACCACATTGGCAACCCACATACAACTACAAGTGTGAAGAGCTACTACGCTCTGATGTTCACTCCTACGGATCTATTCTCTACCCACTCTATCGACTGCTCAAATAATATTAATAATACAATAGAGCATTACTAAAACCCAGATACGTCTCAGGAATTGTAAATAAAGCTAGTGATTAAAAATAAATACAAATTAATCATAATAGACGGTTTCTTTACCAAGAGATATAAAAATGCATGGAGTGTCTCAAGGTACCGCGTTAGGTCCTACTCCGCTCTTCATGTATACTGTTGTTACTTTTAATGTTGTGTATCAAATTGAGATCAATATCTATTTCAAAGTGACATTGCCTTACATTGAGATATCTGCCGATGTTCCCTTGAACCTTGGCGTCCATGATGTAGCAGGCTTCGTCCTCACCGAACAGGGTCCGGACCGATCTAATAACGAAAATCAAGTTCAATTTACTATTTATTATATTCAAATTTCCATTATTTATAGTTAGTTTTCAACAAAATATCTGTCGAAGTATTCTATAATTTTAATTTCGTTAATTTTACCTATATTTGGATTTAAATTCGTTAGCACCCATTCCGGCGGCGGCCGTGAAGCACGAGGGCTCGCGAACTGAGACAAAATAAAACACATTATTATAATTATTAGAGTTATAATAATTTTAGTTCCAAATTATATAAAATGGTGGTGATCCTGGCACGGTCTCGATCATTCGGTCATTTTATATTAATGAACAAGCAATACTAATTTGTTAGTCTATAGATGTCACAAAACGAACTTCTCAAAAGCTGTGTGTCTGTAATTAATTGATTTTCTCATTCAGTAGTTTAACTGAATAGGTCTTTGTACGGTTTTTAATAAAAGATTTAAGGTTTAAGTAAATAGTTTATAACTGTGTTATATAATTTGACTGCCATATAACAATCATTGACAACGATAAAAAAATCTCGCCTTTTGGAAGCTTTAATCACGTGCGTAAACCAGAAGAGACACTATTGTTCTAAAGAACTGTAGATCTACCAAAATACTATAAATGAATTCGCAAATCTTATGGTTAGTTTACAATAACTACTTTTATATTTAATATTTAAATTATAAAGATTACGTTACTTTCGCAACTGTTTTCTTCTATTCATTATTAATCCTTATCTAAAGAGATCATTTGTTAGCTTCGCTATTTAACGTAGAACAAAATAGTCCATTACAATATATGAATCAAATAACACTTAAGAACATATTATAGATTTAAAACTATACCATGGTGGATAGTGGATTTGATATTAGAAATTGAAAAATAAAAGACACTAATGGGCAGTTCCGAGGTAAAAGAGAAACTTACTCAATGCGGGCGAAGCCGAGGATAAAAACTATGTAACACTATGTAAATCACCTTCTTCATCATCGCTGATTGTGATGCATTCTTCATCGTTCTCCTTCCTGACGTTTTCGTGATCTTTCTTAACCGGAGTATCTTTATCCACCTTCGAGTCTCTCCGGCGCAGACGTTTGCTGTCAAAAATAATAATTAAGTTATTTTTAGTATATAAAGTGAAATTTGTTAATTCATATAAAATAGATTATTATCTAAATCACTTGTAGATTGTCCAATCTGGGAATCGAACCCGGCTCCTTAACTAATATACATCGAAGAGTGTAGCTGTCTGTATGTTTGTCAAAAGTGTTTGACTGAAAGATTGGAATAGGACACGAGAAGAGTGCTTCTCGTCTCCTATTCCAGTCTCCTTTATCTCTTCCTACTCCTATCTATTTACTGGAATATATATATATATTATAAAAATACATCTCACTTAAACTCTGTGACCCCCAGTCCGATGTGTCCCGGCCTGAAGTCGTCGTCTTCCTCCCCGTTGTTGTTGTAGCCCTCGTCCTCCGATGACGAGGACTCCGGCTCCTCCTCGGCTATAAGCTGTGTCTTCAGCAGCTCCGCCTGGCGGAAAATACGTGTAAAGTTTTGTCATTTGTATTGACAAAGATTTAAATTTGATATTGTATATAAATAAACTGAAATACGTTATTACAAATTAATAATATTAGATTGAGCAAAAATATAACCTATTTTTAATCAGTCTGGCAAAATAATAATAATTATTATTGATATCAAGGTTAATAGTATGAGAGTGAAAGATGAAGTCATAAAATAATAAACCATAAATAAATAATTAAAGACGGAATCCAAAACCAGGGGACTGACCTGATCTAATTTCTTGATCTTCTCTGGTATATCCTCCTCGTAGCCCTCCTTCATCTGCTCCACCACCTCGATGTAGTCCAACTCGGCCAGGTACTCGTCCCCCTCGTTCAATCCGTCCTGGATAGGGATGACGACATCAATAATCCATCTACAATCTAAGATGGAAAGCCACCTTATATGATTTCCTAACTATCTCCAGCCACAAGACTATTTTAAGGGTCTTATTATTAATTCCATAAAGATGTCATTTTCTAATTAAACCACAGAAAATGTGAAACGCTTCTTGTGATTCCTTTCAGGCTTCGAAACGTTTAACAGTTATAATTTGTAAATATTAACAAACAAGAATCAATATTTTCATGTCTCTCACCAGGTTGGCGGTGGCGTCCGTGAGAAGGTTCCCCGCGTACACGCACACGAAGGCCCCCCGGGGGATGTCGTTGAGGGCCCGGATGCCCCACCCGCGGTTCAGGGTCTTGAACACCTGCGAACCCACACTTACGTCACTACGACGTCACACTTACATCACTATGACGTCACACTTACCACACTACGACATCACACATTACTACGACGTCATTATTCACACTCAAAATATAATTAAAGTTTCTTTTAAGTTTCACGGAGAAATACTTTATAATTTGTTAAATTCTCAATCAATGAATGATGTAGTCAACTCACCTGTAACTTGAGTTGGAGCGGATGCTGCGCGACGCGGTTGAGACACGTATCTTTACACTTACACCTGCATTATACAAAATATTAGTTAATATTTTAATTTAAACTGTTTCATCATTTAATTTTTACTGTTCATATTAAATATTGCTATTGGTTACTAAAAAGGAATCGATTAACCCCACCTGGAATTACATTCGTATATTCCGCTCGGTAGGGGCTCGGGCAGTCTCTTGTACACGTAGCCGACGTCCCCCTCGAGGCCTATAGTCCGGGCCCCCTCCAGGGTGAGCTTCCAGCACGCACACTTGCTCTTGTCCTCGCAGTCGTCTTCGCAGTCGCAGCCGCAGAGGAACTCCGGGTCCAGGTTGAGAGGGACCCCGGCGGTGGGAGTGCGCTCCGTGTTGTACGAGCAGAACTCCGGGAGGGACTCGTCGTAGTAGTTCACGCACGGTACCGGCACATTCTCCTTGCCGTGGGATAAGTCCTGTATTCACGAGGTTTTTTATTATTATGATTTTAAATTTTTATCATACCTATATCGGTGCGTTAATTTAAGTTACTTTTGAATATATTTGAATATATATATATATATATATATATATATTAGAGTGATTCAAAAATACATGTGAAATTTTTTTTTTTTTTTTTTATCTGGGCACCCTGTCATTTTGTTCTATTGGTTAAAAAACTTCCACCAATTTTTTTTTTCTATTTTTAAAAGAGGTTTTAGGGGTCGCTACCAGGGATGAAGTGTTGGGTTTTATGAACAGGTAAAAAATAAGTAATAACCTATTTTATTAAATAACTACAACAATAATTTAAGGATAACTACTATTATAACTAAGACTAGTAACTTAAGATGTTAATGTAGACTTGTTACAATCGGGGAATTTTCGCCTAAAGTCTTTGACCGCCAATAATAGATACTGTTTCTGGTCTTCGTCTGTCGTATGAAGGCGATTGTACACTTCAATCAACGATACTCCCCTCTCAGCTGTATCGTTGATAACTTTTAGACCCTTTACAACAGACACACATTTTTTAAACTCACAATCGTCCTTCCGGGTCTGCACGTCCTTTTTTTAAAAAATCGCAGGAGATGGAGATACTTTTAAAAAACGTTAATATGTGAGAAGATACGAAGTCCTCCAGGTTTTTTGTTGCAATAAGGTTTTGATCCAGGATGGCTGGCTTTGGAGAATCTTCTGACCCTTCTATTTGAAGACCAGCAACCATCTTTCGCTTAGTTTTCAAAGAAACTGGGTCGTCAGAGAAGGCACAAGCTACAAGTTTTTTTGATAGGTAACAAAGGTGCCCCAACGCTTGTTTCATAGCAATTTTTGAAAGTGATTCATTCACTTTATTGTAAGCTAATAAATCCTTCAAAAGTTGTAAGTCATTCCTTGGCGCAGACCATGCGCAAGGAGCTTGATACCAGTATTTGGCGTAAATTCGTACAGTCAAAATGCAAATTCCTTTGATTCCTTTAATTTCCCTCTTCGTCAGTTTTTGTTGTTCCCGAAATAGATATATTTTAAAAGAATAGATGGCCTTCGCCATCCACCTTACCCGGTGGAGACCAGCAGGCGCTCGAAAAGATACACCTTTCTCAGGTGTTCCTCCCAAAAATATGATTATCAGGTTAAGTAGTTCCTTATAATCGTCTCGTGGTTGAAACTCGTTAAGGTGGCTTTCAGCAAATAATGTCATCTCTTCGGTAACATCTGCTACTTTGTTTTAGAGTTTCAGGGTCCGCAGTAGCTACCCTAAAGTCCTCTTTTAGTATTTTAACCCAACGTTTTTGCAGTCTTTTGAGGATTTGTATATATGGCCCACTAGAAGCATTAGTTGCTGAAACTACGATGGCTTCAAGCACAATCTCCAAAATGTGATGCCTGCATGGAGGCCATAATAAATTTTTTTTTTTTTATCGGGGCACCCTGTCATTTTGTTCTATTGGTTAAAAAACTTCCACCAATTTTTTTTTTCTATTTTTAAAAGAGGTTTTAGGGGTCGCTACCAGGGATGAAGTGTTGGGTTTTATGAACAGGTAAAAAATAAGTAATAACCTATTTTATTAAATAACTACAACAATAATTTAAGGATAACTACTATTATAACTAAGACTAGTAACTTAAGATGTTAATGTAGACTTGTTACAATCGGGGAATTTTCGCCTAAAGTCTTTGACCGCCAATAATAGATACTGTTTCTGGTCTTCGTCTGTCGTATGAAGGCGATTGTACACTTCAATCAACGATACTCCCCTCTCAGCTGTATCGTTGATAACTTTTAGACCCTTTACAACAGACACACATTTTTTAAACTCACAATCGTCCTTCCGGGTCTGCACGTCCTTTTTTTAAAAAATCGCAGGAGATGGAGATACTTTTAAAAAACGTTAATATGTGAGAAGATACGAAGTCCTCCAGGTTTTTTGTTGCAATAAGGTTTTGATCCAGGATGGCTGGCTTTGGAGAATCTTCTGACCCTTCTATTTGAAGACCAGCAACCATCTTTCGCTTAGTTTTCAAAGAAACTGGGTCGTCAGAGAAGGCACAAGCTACAAGTTTTTTTGATAGGTAACAAAGGTGCCCCAACGCTTGTTTCATAGCAATTTTTGAAAGTGATTCATTCACTTTATTGTAAGCTAATAAATCCTTCAAAAGTTGTAAGTCATTCCTTGGCGCAGACCATGCGCAAGGAGCTTGATACCAGTATTTGGCGTAAATTCGTACAGTCAAAATGCAAATTCCTTTGATTCCTTTAATTTCCCTCTTCGTCAGTTTTTGTTGTTCCCGAAATAGATATATTTTAAAAGAATAGATGGCCTTCGCCATCCACCTTACCCGGTGGAGACCAGCAGGCGCTCGAAAAGATACACCTTTCTCAGGTGTTCCTCCCAAAAATATGATTATCAGGTTAAGTAGTTCCTTATAATCGTCTCGTGGTTGAAACTCGTTAAGGTGGCTTTCAGCAAATAATGTCATCTCTTCGGTAACATCTGCTACTTTGTTTTAGAGTTTCAGGGTCCGCAGTAGCTACCCTAAAGTCCTCTTTTAGTATTTTAACCCAACGTTTTTGCAGTCTTTTGAGGATTTGTATATATGGCCCACTAGAAGCATTAGTTGCTGAAACTACGATGGCTTCAAGCACAATCTCCAAAATGTGATGCCTGCATGGAGGCCATAATAAATTTTTCTCCAGCTTTTGCTCTAGTAAGGTACAAGCTCCATTGAATTGACCTGTGTTTGATGCTGTGGTATCAAAACACATCGATTTTACTTTTTCATCTAAACCCCAGGACAATAACATTTCATAAACAGCCGAGGCCATCGCCTGCCCTCTTCCATTCGGAAGTTTTGGAACATCCAAAAGCCGTTCCACTCCCTGTCCTGATACTATAACAGGCAAGCGATCCACAACCTCATGTCCCGTTATGTCCTCGAGCATTTTACCATCCCAGTGAACGGTAAGCGGAACCTCTGGCTTAAACTTGTTTTTTAGAGATTCTGAGATTTTTTCGTCGCTGGATTCGCTGACGCCGAATAGAAGAAAAGCTAACGTTGTACTTCTCAGTATCACAGCCAGCGCTCTTGAGAATCGATGTTAATACCACAGCAGCTTTTCGATCGTTTATCTTAGCAACATCAAGACTTACAGCCTAACGTTGTACTTCTCAGTATCACAGCCAGCGCTCTTGAGAATCGATGTTAATACCACAGCAGCTTTTCGATCGTTTATCTTAGCAACATCAAGACTTACAGCCTAACGTTGTACTTCTCAGTATCACAGCCAGCGCTCTTGAGAATCGATGTTAATACCACAGCAGCTTTTCGATCGTTTATCTTAGCAACATCAAGACTTACAGCCTAACGTTGTACTTCTCAGTATCACAGCCAGCGCTCTTGAGAATCGATGTTAATACCACAGCAGCTTTTCGATCGTTTATCTTAGCAACATCAAGACTTACAGCCTAACGTTGTACTTCTCAGTATCACAGCCAGCGCTCTTGAGAATCGATGTTAATACCACAGCAGCTTTTCGATCGTTTAACTTAGCAACATCAAGACTTACAGCCAAACGGTCATCGCTTAATTCTTTCCTCCCTTGTTTTCGCTGTGGCTTCGAGGTAGACGGTCCTGGCAATTGAGGCCGACTGTTTAAAGAGGTCGAAGACGACGACATTAAAAAAGGTTGGCTATATTACTACTTACTTAAAGACTAGCTCACACTCTATTGCGAAATTACTACTTTAATCTTTAAACCCTTTCTGTAGCTTAATAACCTGAAATCTGAAGAAGTTAAAAAACGTGGATAGAGGATATGTACCAGGTACCTAACGTACCTTGTTTACGCTCAGGTACAAAAATACACAAAGGCACCGCCATTTTGGTTCCCAAGGGCTGCAACCCCATTGCCGTATGTAACGCATTTTTCAAAAACTTTAATGGATGGTAGCGACCCCTAAAGTTGACTTAAATTAAAAAAAAAAAAAGGGGTATATTAAAATGGGTGTATTTTTTTTCATATTGGAACCATATAAGACGGTGCCCCTATAAAAATTTAAAACTAAAATTTTTTAAAACACTAATATATATATATATATACTATATATTTGATATCCATTTTACCTCTACAAGAAATATCAGAATATTTTCACCAATAATGAAAAATTTGTTTCTGGTAGAGATCTCTTTAAGAGGTTATCCGTAGTATAAATTATATTTTATATAGATTGTCATTTGTATTTATTCCTGATACAGATACAGGACACAAGTGTTGGTGACCTTCTTGCCGACGTAGCACTTGTTGAGCACGAACTCGGCCAGGCAGTGGGTGGAGGGCGCGAAGTCGAAGAGGTCGACGGGCAGGTCGTGCCGCACGGCGCGCAGGTAGCGGTGCAGCTCCGCCGCCGACCGCAGCCGCCGCCCGCACGGCGACACGTACGACACCGCCTTGCTGCCCTTGTAGCGGACTATCTGCCTGTACTCACCGCCGACGACATTGTATTAGACAACTGTCATTTTTTCTTATGAATGAGGAGGTCAAACGATTTTATTTTATTTTATTTTATTTTTTTTTTGTTTTGTCTCTGCTGTTAGCCCTACTGGCCATGACAGCGTCACCGGTGGAAGGAGGAGGAGGTCATAATACAAAATTTAGAATGCGAGCGTCGACACCGCCGCTCACACACTCTTGCAACATACTGGAAATCGCAAAAGTATTGCCGACCTTTTAGGCGGGAGTATACCTTTTTTGAAGGTACCCATGTCGTATTGATCCGGAAATACCTCCAAAGGAAGTTCCTTCCACATTTTAGGGGTATGTGTAAGAAAGATCTTTGAAAAAGGTAAGATTGTTACGTTCCTAGGTGGTACGGAGGGTATGGCAGACGATGACTTGCTGCGCGGTGATGAAAATCGGCGGCAGCCATCAGATCAAATAACTCTTCGGAACACTCCCCGTTCTAAATGAAGTAGAAGACGCACGAAGCCACGACTCTAAGCAATGCTAAAGAGTCGACGTTTTTGAACGGCTGGACTCAATTCAACAGATCCTCCATTTTGACAACATCCTTGGACCCTTGGCTAGATTTAAAGAATCTGGAGGCATGGGAAACACAAAGAGTAGAGCACCGTACTCTCTTCCCATATACGACTTGGAGTATATATTTTAAGGCATCTCTCGTTAAAAAAAAGTGTAGAAAATATTTTTTAACAAAATGATTCACTAATCCATAGAGCATAGTTGTTAAGATCTATTACTAAATTAAGATACTACCGATATTGGAGAGTTGGAGATATACTCATTAAGAAATAATAAATAAAAATTAATTAAGGACATCCTTTTACAGAACTGTTGCAAGGCCTTTTGTAGTTGAAAATTGGAAGAGCGATAGAATACAATGATAGAATACAATACAAGACATGTCAGGTAGGAACAGATCTTACAACAGGGGCAGCACTAAATTAAATTGATTAATTTAATTCTAGGAATAAAATAAAGTCGTAGATAAAGTTGGAACTCATCAACCAATACCGAACGAAGCGCGTGCGAAGCCGCGGGCGAAAGCAAGTATATTAATGTTACCGCTCCCATCCGCTCAACAGTGGCTTTGCCAGAGGGTTGTACGTCCTGAGGTCCTTGAGCGCCAGCACGTCCGGTCTCTTGCACTTCGGAGAGCAGGTGTGAGGAACCATTTTCAACGGTTTTACTTGTTTTTTGGGAGTGTAGTACTGAAAATATGTATATATATATATATGTATATATATATATGTCTGTTAGTTCCTTAAATGTTATAAACAGCACTCACCACAACCCGACTGGTAACATTATCCAGGTTCTGTCCGCCGGTGGGAGGCGGCCTCACTTCCGTTGTCGACTTCTTGGCAACGGCTCGCTGGCGGCGCACTTCCTGTGAGGACATATATCCGGTTAGCGCACGTAGCACGGCGGTCCAATTAAATTATATATATGTCTTAGTCATTACCTCAGTCTGCTGTTGCTGTTGACTAGATTCACTTTGTTTGCTGGTCTGTTCATCCGATCTCGTGTACTCCACATACGGCATGTTAGTCTACGAAGATATATTTTTTTTTATTTATCTGTCTTGTTTTCAGTCATAACGCAAAAGTACTAATTCAAGACATAAGATTTTTCAACATCGGGTAATTCTCAAATTTTCATGTTAACCTCAAATGTATGGATTTGGTTAAATAAAATTTTCTGAGGTCACTGTAAAATACTATAATTTAAACTGCAGTAACACACCCTACTATGTGGCTGTGTCCGGGGCAAACCCCTGGGCCTATGTCGCTCCGCGGCCTGAAGCTCCAGGTAGAGGGGAGCCAGGCGGGTGGAGCCTCGGTAAATCCACTCCCTCCTCTCCCTATTAGTGAACTGGACCTCCACCAGAGACGCGTCAACCGACATCACAACCGACGACCACCAATTACCTGAATATGTACCAAAGATTTAGGACTTTTCTTTATTTTTCTATTAAAAATTCCGCTAATACTGATTTTTAGAAATAATTAGATAAGAACAAGGTAATTACTCAATGAAAAGGGATGATTAACATGAACCGAGAACAACCTATCTAGTTCAGATCGTTATAAGAAAATAAGCGGATCAAAACAGAAGCAAGTCTCCATCGTAATAATAATAGAATAAAACTAAGTGAATATAAATGTGCTATCACTTTGAACTGAAAAGACGACGTTAACAAAATATACATATAAATACCCCTCCACTCCGTCTTGAGGCTCTGCCCGGGATGGAGCCGCACCATGGGCCTCTCGGGGTACGCTAGGAGGTACTTCCGCACAAAGTCCCTCGACTTCGGCTGCACCTCCTCCCACACGGGGGTGGTGCGCTCGCACACCGCCCGCACCCACGAGTGCGGCGCATACTGTGCGTAGCCGTCATCGAAGAACACCAGGTACCTGGAGCACGGACATATGTAATTAGTCTCCTAGTATATAGAAAGACTTTTTCTTAATGCATTATTTTATACAACATCTATATACAAAATTTAACTGTATTTTTTTATGTATTGCGAGAGTTTGAAGAAGGCAGCCAATAGCGAACGACGATCACTATTACGTCATCGCCTGCAAAAGTTATAAATATAGGTGGCGAGGCGAGGGCGAGCTTCATTCCGCGGCCGTCGCGCGATTAGTGTAGACGTGTCTCGCGTTCTAACATCGTACGCGGCTCGCGATATTCCAATTGGGAATATTCTGGAGCTCAAATTGTTCTTTTCAGAACAAATAGTACGGCAGCTACATACATATATATGACCACTATATACCTGGACACTCACCGGTAGTTGTTGACTGGGTTGGGTATCTCCGCTATGATACCCGAGTAGAAGGTGTCTCGCATATTCACGTCCTTGAAGAGGGCTATCACTCGGGTGCCTGCAAATAATAATAAGTACTGATTATTACTATTACTATATTTATGACTATAGCTTTTGCATTCTGGATGAGAAATAGTTGTTACCTTGTATTATATTTATTTTTCGTCTGTTTAACAAACACGAAAACAAAACCGATAAAACTGTTCAAAACGTTCCAAATTCAAAATTATTGTCTCTCATTGGAAATACGTTCCATTTTCAAAATCTTCGTAAAACAGGAAAATGTGCACTGAGGTCCATTGGAATTGCAGTAATTTGTAAGTTTTTTTTAGTGCGTACACAAACGGACAGAATATTTTAATGTATATATTAATTATAGTGTTCACCGATGGTCATCCTGACGTCGGGCGGGTCGCAGTAGGCGAGACACCTAGCGGGGAGTATCTTGCTGGGTTTAGACAACTTGTAGTCGAACTTCACCACTCTGCACATCGTGAATGGCATCGACTGAAATTAAATTTACACCATGGCTATAATATTGTTTGTATAGGATAGATTTTTTTATGTAGAATTTATTTTAGAATAATTTTATTAATAATATTTACAAATGCTCACCATTTACTTATATTTACAAATACATAATTATAAATTGTTATATAATTTTAAATACGATGCATATAGCTATGACGATACTAAATTATACCACAGCATGAATGTATTCGACAAACACACACTTAACACACATTTGTAAATAATAATTAATTAATTTTTTTGTTTATAGATATTTATTTATGATGTTATTAAAACCTACCGCAGTCTTGGGGGTGATCTCCACTATCTTGGCCTTCATCCAGGAACCGTACACGTTCTTGGAGGCGTAGACCGTCATCCCCACTTTGAGGGGTGGGTAGGACATCTCCCCCGCGGGCGGCAGGTCGGGCGGGGCCGCCTCCACCGACAGGTGCACCACGGACACCTCCTGGTTCTGATTATTTACATATATATGTGTATGTTGTGTTTTGGAGACTATAGTATGGTATAGAAGTAGTACACTCTTTAACCGCGTAGCTGGCTGTAGATGGCCGTAGCTGGCCGTAGTTGGCCCTATTTGGCCAAATACCGATTACCGGAGATCAGTTAATCTTAGTGACAATTGTATTTTTGGGTAAAAATATTTTTTTATTCCAACAGCACTAAATACAGTGTTTAATACATAATATATATGTCGTTTTTTTTTACATCAAGCTGAATTACTAACTAACTACTATAACTATTACTATCAACGCATGGCTTAAGTCATCTTAGATGAATCCTAGGTTCCAATTCAATCAATCCTAGGTAAACTAAAATAGGATATTTGAATTACCCCCTAAGGGATATAATAGGGTATTTAAGAAAATTCATCTAAGTAAAGTCGGGGCGTAGGGTTTAGTCAAATAGTTTTTTGTAAAAATATTATTATCTTATTATCAAAAGGACCAATACTCACTTCGTCTTCTGTCTTTTCGTTTTTGAAATCCATACTTTTAAGGCTCTGTAATAAAAAAATATTTATGTACAAACTTTTAAAAAATGACTTTTTTTTTATTTATATATATATATATATATATATATATATATATATATATGCACCATAAAAGTAAAAAAAAGTCAATTTTAAAAGACATCCACTTAGGATGAACTTATTTCTACAAAGAGATCTCTTCTCTCACTACTACCAATACTACTCTACTCTTAGAGTGTTGAACAGATGGTTTAAGAGGGCACAGGAAAGTACATTTTATAATAATAACATATAGATATACATACATATATTATACATCATAATTTTATCTCATACAAACATACAATTAATAAATTTAGTAGCAAAAATATATAATACAATATCAAATATCATTATAAAATTTCGAAATTTGTCCAAGAGTGTGTAAATTTAAACAAGCAAAGCCGCAAAACGATAGCTAGTAATATACGTACCTGGTCAGCCAGCGGCGTGTACCCCAGTGGTATAGCTGACCTCTTGACAGGAGTCTCCGAGGACGAAGATTTTTTACGCTTCAAAAAACGACTCCCCTTGAAAAAAAAATCATCTCAATCACTATGTATACACATAGGAAAACAAAAGTCGAAAAGTTTTTATATTTGGAATGCAGGCTATTAATAATTTATTATAAAAAAAAAATTAAAGTTTGTTCAAAAATTTAAATTTTGAATTATTAATTTATAAGGTTCCTTTATATAATAGATAAGCTAACAGTTTTAGTGTAATGAATTTTTACCATCACTGAATTTCGAGACTTTTTTTCCAATATGACTTCTAAAACACTACAACTAAAACTTTTAGGTAATCCGCCTTATGGACTTTGAAACCTCGGTTGTACGAAATAAAGTTCCTTAAGAAAACACCCCCCCCCCCCCCTCCCAAAAAAGTTACTTGAGGAAAAAATTGGCTTTAGTATTACATCTAAAGCACACATTTAAAAACAATATTTAACTCACCTTTCCTGAAGGATCCACGCAGGTATACTGAAACAATAAAATGTCACAATATAGTTAATATAAATCTTAGTCCATGGTAGTTTAAAATTATATTTTATTACATACTTTTAAATCAAATAAAATAAAAACTCGATAAAGCTTGTATACATGCAATAAATCAAATACTCAATAACAATGTTATGGCTCAACGGATTTTAATAAAAATCAAGATATTTAATAACATTATAGGGAAATTTGTGTCATGTACTTAAGGCATGTATGAACAACTACATAAGGGAAGTATATAAGGCTAGTACATAAGGGAAGTACGTAAGGCAAGTATATAACGAAAGTACATATGGAAAATATATAAGGCTAGTACACAAGCCTATTACATAAGGCTAGTATGTAAGGGAAGTACATATGTTATCGTTGTAAGTGTCCCTGGTGTATGGGTACAGAGTAACTCACGGAGCAGTTGGGCACGTCGTAGATGACGACGGCGGGTAGCTCCTTGATGTCGCACTCGAAGGTTGCATACAGCTCTGTGCGCATCTTGTCTGTGTTCACCTGGCACTCATCCAACATCTGATTGATCTCCACACTCTCCTCTGAATGGGATAACAAAATCTTATTAATCACATTAATCAATCACAAGGGTTAACAAGCCTGACATTAGTAAATGCTTGGTGTGAAACGTACTCTGCAGCGCTTTAAGCTCCTCTTGCAGCTCTCCTTGCGCGTGGGTCAGTCGGTCGTCCAGCTCGAAGCGCTGCCAGGTCGCGTTCATTATCGCACAGAGCTTCTCCTCCAGGAACCTGGTCATCATACTCATGACTCATAGATATTTATCTAAGTAACTTCGTAAGAATGTATGTTTAATCTCCAAAACTAGTAAAGCTATTTAATTTTTTTTATCATCATGGACATGATGGCTGTATATATATCCGATTAAAAGTTTTTTGTCAGTTTAAAATTAAATAATCACCTAGCGCCCTTCTCCCCCAGGGTGCTCTGGTCGGGGTCCCGGGGCTCCGCCTCGTCCTCTGATTCGGAGTCCGAGATCTCCACCAGCTCGTCGGTCGGACGACCCGGATCCAGCTCCAGCAATGGAACCAAATCGCGGATTCCAGATATCAGAAACTAGTGGGAGGAGTAAACATAATTTTTTTTTTAATTGTTTAACAATTCTATTATTTATTGTATTGAAAGGTCTTTAATAATGTGTATATATATATACCTGATTCCTTTTCTCCACGACGTCCAGACAGTCTTGGCAGACGTACCCTCGTTTCTTCCGCTCTGGATCGTAGAAGTTGATTGTAGTGTTGTCAGCTCGGTAGTAGTCACAACTGTTCCTACCACATGACTTGTTGATGCACTTCACTGGGCCCGAGGACTGCTCTTTTGGGTTATCTGAAACTATTATTTGACTAATTAAGAACGGGGACAAGCCCACAATTAACACATTCGAGCCCGGTTAATTTTTTACGTTTCTGATCACCGGCTAATAAAATAAAATTCTGAAGCTGGTTGCCGCTAACTAATATCGTCAAGGGAAGGATAAAAAGTATAGAATATGTTTGCGGCAACTAGGTGTAGAATTTAAAATGACGTGAATTCACGTCAGCGGTCGCGAATGTGTTAATATTATATATAAACATAAATGGTAGAGATTATTGCCTAATAAAATCAATCCAGCCAACTCCAACAGAACAGAACAGAAAATATTATTTTAAAAATCTATTTAAATGTTTGTATCTAGGAATTCTGTAAATTAATAAAATTTACAGACAATTTAGTCATTGAAAAAACATTAAAATATATAATTGCTTATATTGCCTCTCACCAGTGGATTGATCACCTTGTTTTCCATTAACGTCTTCATCATCAGAGTCCAGAGTGAAAACTTCGAGTCCTTGAGATTTGGTCTGCCAAGGGTAAATACAATTTAGATTATAAATAAATACATACATATAATAATTGATAGCAAAATATATTAATGTTTTACCTTAGTTTGCTTTTCCATATTTTTTTCTGGTTTCTTCGTTTCAGCGGCTGTTTTTATTTCTTCCTAATTAAAATGAGAAATTTAGAATATTTGCTTATTATTTTATTGATTTTAATATAACTTCTTTTTTGAGCGAAGCGAGCGAAGTGTTCTACTGGAGACTTTCATATTTTTGTCACGAATAGGCTCGAAAACTACTTCACGGAAAATTACGAAATTTTTCAATCAAAAAAGACACATATTAGGTGATAGTTTAAAAAAAAAAATTGAAAATTCAATCGTCAAAAAACTAATATCCTATTGAAGTCAATAGGAAACGATGAGTCATTACACTGAGCTCGCTTCGTTCAATATGCAAACGGCACCCGAGATTTCGCGAGCGCAGCGAGTCGAAATTGAGGGTCTGTAGGCGTCCCTAGTAAATTTTTCTTTTGAACAAATAATTCTCATAAGCACTAAAGATGTTCTTCTATTTAGGTTATAATGTTTATTTATTTTTAATTTCATTGTTATACTCACTGACACTGAATCCTCTTTAATCATATTACTTCCTTGTATTTCTGTAACTACAGTTTCCACACTCTCCGTTTCATTTTCGATTTTCATTGATTCCTGTGCATCTGAGAAATAAAATTGTTATTAAATTTATATTTTGATCACAATGTACGTATGTACCTTCCTCTGATGAAGTTTTTTACAAATATACGTAACTCAATTCTTTTGGTATTTCACTTACATTTTTGGTTTCATTATTTTCTATTGCTTTATTCGCATTTAGTTCATGTAATACTTATTCTGTTTCTTTATAACACGTAAATGTGTATTAATTATAAAATTTGATTCTTAAGAAAGACAACAACATCAAAGTGGAACAAACACAACAATTTTTTTTTTATTAGTTTTATGGGGTAGGTAGGGGATTGTTTTACAAAAAAAAATCCTTACCTTCTGGTTCTATTCCTTTCTTTTCTTGTATTTTTAATTGTGTCTGAAACAATATGAGCATTTGAATTTCTTTGTTAGTATAGATTCATTATTTTTTTGTTTTTTTAATTATAGCAATGTAATATAGTTAAAAAAAAGTTTTTTTAAATTGCAATTGTAATACATTTTTTTTATGGCTTACTTATTAAAAATGAGAAATTATTGTCTATAACAAAGATTTTTGAACTAATGTTATGCTACATAGATACTCAAGTCCTGGAGTAAGCGGAGGGAAGGAGTAAAAGTTAATGACACAACCAATACATGCTTTCTACAATTAAAAACTAAGAGAAAATCTTACTCTGTGGACTTTTGCGTCTGTTTTACTTTTTTCTTTTTCATCAGATTCCATCTGAAAAGAAACAAGAAAAGTTGTTAATGTTTAGGTCAATATAAAACACATTAAAAAAAATATCCATAAAAAAACAATTAATATGTAAAGTATTAGATAATCATTTAATTATCAGGTCTACAACTTTGCTCCCGCCGTTTTCCAAAAGATGGCGCTAGTAGCCAGTAATAGTTCAAATAAATAAATCACAGTTGTTTTCCATCAGTTTTGACATCTATAAATATAACCTTACATCGATATTAGTTAATTTTTGTTTGCGTCATATAGTTACACTTAATTAAATATGTCAACTTATAAACCGAATTCACGTCATTTGCGGCAGATTTTACTTTTCATTTCAACATGAAAAAATCGGCGGCTGAGGCTCATCGGGTTATTTGAAGTACTTATGGTGATGATACTATAAGTGAAAGAACGTGTCGCGAGTGGTTCCAGCGCTTTAAAAGCGGTGATTTTGTTGTTGAAGATCGGCATAGCGGTGGCAGAGAAAAAACTTTTAAAGATGATGAACTGGAGGTTTTACTTAATGAAGACTCGTGCCAAACTCAAGAACAGCTAGCAAAATCATTGGGAATAACTCAGCAAGCAGTATCAAAACGCCTGGATCAGCTGGGATGATCTAAAAACAAGGATACTGGGTACCGTATCAGTTGAAACCAAGAGATGTTGAGCGGCGTTTATTTGCTTGTGAACAGCTGCTTGAAAGACAAATACGAAAAGGATTTCTTCATCGTATTGTTACTGGGGACGAAAAATGGGTGCACTACGACAACCCTAAGCGACGCACATCATGGGGATTGCCCGGCCACACTCCTACGGCGACACCTCGACAGAATATTAACGGATCCAAGATCATGTTGTGTATTTGGTGGGTGGGTGGATCAGCTTGGCGTAATTTATTATGAGCTGCTAAAACCTTCTGAAAAAATTACTGGTGCACTTTATCGAACGCAATTAGTGCGTTTGAGTTGGGCATTAAAAGCAAAACGGCCGCAATACGCTGATAGACACGAAAATGTAATTTTGCAACACGACAATGCTCGACCTCACGTGGCGAAAGTAGTCAAGACGTACCTCGAAACACTGAAATGAGAAATTCTACCTCACCCGCCATACTCTCCAGATGTTGCTCCATCTGATTACCATTTATTTAGGTCGATGGCACACGGCCTGGCGGGCCAGTGCTTCGATTCTTTTGAAAAAGTGAAAGAATGGATAGATTCTTGGATCTTATCAAAGGATGAAGAATTTTTCCGACGCGAGATTCGTTTGTTACCTGAAAGATGGGCCAAAGTAGTGGAAAGTGACGGACAATACTTTGAAACATAAATAAGATACCATTTTTTTTAAATATAATTTTTAAATTTAAAAAAAAAACGGCGGGAGCAAAGTTGTAGACCTAGTATTAATGTTCCAAATTTAGCTATTTGGTTATTTATATTATCGTTGAGGTATTTTTCGAAACCTTCAATAATATTTTGAATTATATATTATATATCATTAAAATTTACATAAGTAGGATCGAATTTTCGATCTGTGGGGATCTCTGTCCGCTGAGCCATGTCGGAGCTCACCTTGATCATTTTTAATATTAACTAGCTCTGCCCACGTCTTAGTCCGTAGCCTACATTACCCCTTATAACAATTAAAAGTAATTAATTTGGAATTACAACCAGACACTTCAATTTTATTTATATGTATAGATTGTGAAATGTATACAGATCATAAAAAATATATAAAAATATATCAACAAAATGTAGAAATAGCTACATAGTTCAATTAATTAGTTTAATACTAATAATTCAAATTGTATTAAAGTTTTAATTACCTTATCAAGAGTCTGTGTTGTAACTTTAGTGATGGTAAAACTGAAGTCCTTCTCAACGGTGGGTGTTGCATTTGGTGTGTCATTGGGGTCATCTGATTGCGGATGGTTTGAGTCCTCAGAGTACTCGGCTATCATTTGGTTGCTGCTGTCTGTTAAAGTTAAATTGTTTATTTATTAAAAACTATTTTAATGAAGTAATAAATTATGTTTTAATTATTTTTGTATTAGATAAAATTCCAATCCCTCTATAGTTACCAGCTTATAAAGTATATTTTGTAATAAAATATTGTTAGTAAAGAAAAAGCGTTGATATAAATAAATATTTGGGTTCTTATTTATTTTGATGTTAAGCTTCATCTAGCTTTTTTACCAAATAATTTTATTGTTGTATAGTTTTCACCCTCAAAGTATGATGTGAAATAAAACCTTACCATCAAAATGCTCTAAATCATCTCCCTCCTCATCTTCCAATTCTTCATCTTCAACCTCTTCATGCCCGGTGATTCTAGAAGACTCAGATAACAGTCCTAGACGATCAGAGGTTTCAGGAACATCTTCTATATCTTGTGTCGATGAACTGAATAAGGGTACTTTCTGATGGCTTGTTGAAGGTTGAGGTTCTATATCTTTTGGATTTGGAAGTGATTTTTCACTATAATTTAACTCACTCTTTCCTAAACCACTTACTGAAGGTTGAGGATTTACATCTAGATTTTCAATATTGCTGATCGGTGAATCTTTGATGGAATCTTCATCTAATTCCAATATTTTTGGAGCTACTTCCAATGTTTGTTTTAATTTTAAAGATAGTCGTTTTTTCACTTGATCTACAGGTTTCGATGATAACTCCTGAATTGATAATTGTTCAATACCTTCTTTTTTAGTATTATCTTTTGACAGGTCTAGCTTTTTACCAATTTGTGAACTATTTAACTCATCTGTATCCACATTGTCAATCTTTGGATGTTTCTTGATTTTTAAATACGCTGATTCTATTACTTCTGACATCTCTGAAGTTTCTCTTTCAATATCCATTTCTAAACTTTTAGCATCATCTATTGAAGTAATATCAATTACATCTTTATCTAATGTTAAATCTACTTTTATTTCTGAGTTGGGTGAAGATTCCAACAAATTTTCCTTTTCAACTTCTTCAGATACTTCTTCTCTAGTTTGGAGCTCAGGTGGTTTTTGGATGTCTAAATTAATTTCTTCATCATTCAAATCTATTTCTACTATTGGAGCATCCTTTTGTTCATTTTCATTATCATCCCGGAGTAACAACTCTTCATCTTCAAGAGTAACTGCTATAGTGCTGTCATCCAGGTCCATTGCAAGTTCTTTTCTAAGCAAATCTGCAGCTTTATTTCCTTCTTCACTCAATTCATTATTTATATGTTTTTCTGAATCATTTACAATATTTTTGCTAAGCAATGAATCATTACTTTTTTCGTCAATTACAAATTCAGTTACATTTTTTTCATTATTTTTGTCAATATCACATGGCTCTAGTTCTAAGTCAGGCGACATTTTAAGATTTGTTAAATCTTCATCATCACTTAAATCACTAAGTTCTTGAGTTAGTATTTCCAACATCATGTCCGGTTTATTCAAACCGTGAGCTTTTGCTGGTTCAAATGTGTTATCTAAATTTATTTCATCTATATAGTTACTGACACTCACTTCCTCCATATTCCTTTTTCGAATAACATCAAATACCTTCTTAGGTTCTGTGGGTGATACATTGTCATTTTCCATGGTAACATCTTCTAAAAGAGCATCCTCATTCGTTACAGATATATCATCGATATCATCATCGTCCCACCTCAACTCCATATCATCTTCAATACTACCGGCGCGTTGAATTGTTTGATCTTTGTTTTGATCTACTTCGGGCCCTGATACCTCTTCATTTAAATTTTGCGTCTCGTCAACTTCAACGATATTCTCTTCAGTTCCAATATTTTGTTTTGAAGCCATATTGGTACGGAAATAAAAATCGATGAGAGGATTTTGTATTTATTTATAATACAAAAATACCATTATCGTTTACAAATTGTTACTGTGCATCATTTTATTCAATGATTCATTCTGACCTTTTCAAAGTACTCTTATCTCTAATACTTGATATTATTTTAATAACATGAATAACATGTATGAGAAATAATAATAAATTATTCCAAACTCAGATTTCAGTATTCAACAAACTCATGATTCAGAATACATCAATACTGAATACAATACGAAGACCTGTCACAATTCATATGACAAATGGCAATTGTGTAATGACAACTGATTCAAGTTCAAGCTTGACATCTTATAAGAGAGCTTTATAGTCTATATTCTTTCTATAAGATTGGATTAACAAAGAAGATAACCACTACTTTTCAATTGGGTCTTAATTGTGATTTCCTAGCTTCGCGAATAGAAATGGAAGATAAGAGAGAAAAAAATATATTATATTGTCCTTACAATTGAATATTGGCGAAAATTTTATGATATTGAAAAGTGTTTTTTATACCTATTAAACGTGTTTTTAAGTTTATTTAAATAAAATATATTCTTATAGATTTTATAAACTTTCCAATTTTGTACAGAATTGACACAATAAATAATTTTATTCATTAACTTTACTGAAAAAAAAATATATTATATTATTTTTATTAGGTAAAATTACTCCTACTTTTTGTTAGTTAACCTTAGATTATGAATTCAAAATAGTGAAAATTTTTAAACATTTTGTACATCCGATAACTGATAAATAAGATAAAATATATATTAGATTTTTAAAACTTGCAACATTAAAATCATAAAATCGAAGGTTTGCGAAAATGAAATCGCGCAAAATACATGTTCAATGATAAATTATATATTTAAAAAATACACACGAAATACACAAAATGGGAACTCAAAAACCTGGAGAATGGGCGAACTCGCTCATTGCGAGATTCGAAGAACAAGTATGTTGTGTATTTTTCGTAATATATGTTATAGGTCCCACCCTAAAAAATATTTTTGTTTACAAATAAATAGTATTAACAGATTATTTTGTTTTATTATTTGTTCAATAAATTAATTTTGTTATACATTTGAAACATTTAAATAAAATTAATACAGGCCAAATGGCAATATTATATATATGTAAGCCTACACAATTTTCAGCTGTATATTTTATTAGTGTATAAAATTAAATAATATATTTTTTCAAGTAATCCTACTGAATCATAATTTTGTATAATAAACATAACTTATAATTATTTTTATTAGATGATACTTTTGATATTAAACAATAACAACTTAATACTTAATAAATAATTGCAGCTCCCTTATAAGACGGGGGCACAGAATCTGCACTCCCGCATCAATGAGGAGCAGTGTAAGGCGTGTTTGGTTCAGATCAGTCGGCACCGATTTTCTCTTGTGATAGCTGGACTAACCAAGATCTTGCAAAGAGTTAATGAACTGGTAAGAATTTGTGCTGTAATAATAACTAGCTGATTCCAGCCCGCTTTGCTGGGCAAATAATAACAAAGAATCACAAATTGTATGTGAGTAAATTGAAAATAATCACATATAATCACAAACTGTATGTAGGTAAATAGAAAATAATCACAAACTATGTGGGTAAATAGAAAATAATCACAAATAATCATAAACTATATGTGGGTAAATAGAAAATAATCACAATTAATCACCAAATGTTTGTGGGTAAATTGAAAATAATCACAAATAATCTTAAACTGTATGTGGGTAAATTCAAAATAATCATGTTCTGTATGTAGGTAAATAGAAAATAATCACAAATAATCACAAACTGTATGTGGGTAAATTGAAAATAATCATGTTCTGTATGTAGGTAAATAGAAAATAATCACAAATAATCACAAACTGTATGTGGGTAAATTGAAAATAATCATGTTCTGTATGTAGGTAAATAGAAAATAATCACAAATAATCACAAACTGTATGTGGGTAAATAGAAAATAATTACAAATAATTACCAAATGTTAGTGGGTAGATTGAATATAATCACAAATAATCTTAAAATATATGTGGGTAAATTGAAAATAATCACAAATAATCACATATTGTATGTAGGTAAATAGAAAACAATCACAAATAATCACAAACTGTATGTCAGTTATGGAACCCTAATCCTACGAATAAACATAGTGAGAGGCCAAATAATTTTAATTTCTACTGCAACGCAATGATATAAGAGAGGGAGCGGGGTAAACTTTGCAGTTTTTTAGTTGTAACTTTGGAACGGTTTGGACCTTTGCAAAATCCTTTCTTATTGCACCTATACAGTAAGTCAGGAGTCTTGTGTCCAAATTTCAGCTTTCTAGGTATTACGGTTTGGGCTGTAGAGCAATGAATGAGTCAGTGTGTTTGTGTTTTATATATTAAGATTAGAAGCATGTTAATTTTTGTTATCTATTAACTGAAAATGATATGAATAAGAACTACCAAAAGTAATTGAATAAGAATAAATAGTAAATTCTTTTATTTGCCTTATATCATCATAATACACAATGTTTCAATGGTATTATATTTTTGGATTTCAGTATCAACCAACTATAACATCATGTATAAACCGTCCCCAAACAGAGTTAGAGAAGGGATATCATGACAGCCTGGTAATAGTTCTAGATACACTAGAAATTTGCTTAAGCTCCCAACCTAAGGACACTGCAAAATATGATGAGGCAATGAATGTAAAGATATTACTAAGAGAAGTCTGTCAGTTTATTGGTGAGTAATATTTAATATAATGCTTAATTTCATCTCTATGCAGCACCAATCCACCTACAACTTGGTGTTTTAGTTGTAAATCAGTGAACATCAACCATCAATTAGTGGACACGGGGACTTATGCATGTACCTCTATACTTTGGCTTAGAATAGATTATTTAGGGTTTACTGAGAGACTTCACTAATGTGTAGTATCATTAGTAGTAATAACAGAAAAAAAACTTTTTCTTTAAATTGCAAAAATATTTATAATATTCTTATAACATAAATAAAATTAGAAACCCTATATGAATGCAAAAACTGACTAAGATATGTTGTTAGTGTTGTGATGAAATAATGTTCAATTGTAATCAAACAGAAATTGATTAAACTTGATAAATTTTATTATAGTTCTTTGAGATTACTTTCAAGACTTACTACTAATGTTACTGTAGTGGAACAGGATGATAAAAACTACTCAAATCAAATCAAGTTATTGTAACACTTATTCAATGTATGTCTATTCTTGGTGGATATTCATTATCACAAGTTTAAGATCTTATAGAAACTTTTTCAAAGATATCAAGTTTTAAATATAATAGTATGTTTGAGGTACAAGCTGTTGGTGGTTGACTAAGGCATGTTTTATGTTAGATTCATCCCTCTAAGTGGTGGTTTTTTTATGCAAAGGTTTACCAGTATGTGATGGGATTATCCATTAAGATATATGTCTGTGTGAGTTTCTATACATATATATATATATATATATATATATATATATATATATAGGTATAAAGTCCTTTGTGTTGTGTTGATTTGTTTTGATTCCTTAAGATAAGAATATATTAATTATTTGATTTTAACTCCATTGTAATTTGTGTTTTTCATTGATTGCATTAAGGTGTTTTAGATAGGCAGATGTTTGATTATGTGGTCCAATTTCAGTGTTAACAGCATTAAAAAAATAAAACTTAATTATTTTTTTTGAATTTAAAATGTTAATCCAATTAAATAGGAAATTAAAGCATTTATAAGGACTACTCTCGGTATCAGTTTTGACAAAAATATGTTTTATAAATTTCAGATCTGCGTAACGAGACCAACGTAAATAACACCCTCTTGAGACAACTGGCCAGTAAAGTGCTTTTTGCTTTAAGTCTCAATTTCTTTAACGCAGTGTTTAATAGAATCAGTGCGAGACTGCAGGTGGGTTATATGATATTTTCTTCTCTACAGTTAATATTACAACAATATTTTAAAATGTATAATAATATACTCTTTTTTTAAGGAACTATCTTCAAGTTCTGAAGAAAATCCAGATTATACCGACATAGAGCTAATACAACATATCAATGTTGATATATTGAGGCTCATACGGCTGCTTACAGGTTTGTTGATTTGTTTGTCTATCTGTTAAATATATATAAATATGGATATATGGATGGAAGTATATATTTATATGGATGTATGTTTCAGAATCTATACAAAAGTTTAAGTTATTAAGGAAATCGGCTCATATATTTCTAATAGTTTCCCTTGAGAAGGCAATATGGAATTGGATGGATACTTATCCACAGGTAACTTATTTAAAAAAAGAACACTTATTTAAAAAATATATATATTTTTTATTTTATTTATTACATAGTAATAAAACTGTATACTTATTATGGTATTTCAGGAGTTCTCTGAAGTTCAGTGTCGGCCTAACGAGGAGTTGAGCAAGTGCTGTGACACGCTGTTCGACTCTTTGCAGGACAGCTTCTCGGACAACAAGAAGTCAAGAGTGGCCATGTGGCCAGCGCAGATCATGCTGCTGGTGCTCAACCCCGTTAGTATACCTGTACCAACTTTATAATTATTACCATCTACTAGTTACCACCTAGGTAGAACGCACGCATGCACGCACGTACTCGTAACATTGAAATGTCAATAAAAATAATGTGTTAAACAAACAATAAATAAATGTATTAACTTATGACGGGCTGGTATATTGAGAAGAATACTTACCGTGACTAGTCCGTGGTTCGATGCCAGGTTAGAAAAAAAAAAGATTGAAAAAAATCGAATATAATAATAATAATATTCTGACCCGTGGAGAAGCGTGGATGGGTGGAATTTTGTATATATATTTTTTGTTACTACAGAAAGTCCTCGAGGAGATAGTAAATGCAGACAGTGGCGCCCCCTGCAGCCCCAGACACACCAAAAAGAAACATTTCATAGATTCAGTAAAACGAGGCCTAAGTAAGTATAGCTAGATGACCTTAAATAACAAAATAACAGGTAAATTAATGCAGTTTTAAAGAAATGTCGAAAATTGATTCGTTTCTGTAAATTTAACGAAGATATGCTAAAATTTAAATATCCCGGCAATATATTAAACTTGATCTTGTATCATAATATATAGTTAGTATCTCGTATAAATGTAATCAAAAATATTAATAACATAAGAGAAAACAAAGCCTGACGGAGACAGAGTTTTTATAAAGATTAGTATATTCTCGATTCCGCTGACAGGTCCCCAAAACAACTCGAAGCAGATGACGGAGGCGGCCGTGGTGACGTGCGTGAAGCTATGCAAGGCGTCCACGTACCTCAACATCGCCGACAGCGGGAACGTCACCTTCACCCTCGTCAAGTCCGTCATCAACGACCTCAAGGTGAGGGGCGCGGCTCCCGGCCGGGGATCTGATCTTTTCATCCCTCATCTCTCATCTTTCTCCAGTGGCTGCTTTTCAACCCCGGCAAACCGTACTGCCGCGCGCCCCCCGGCGGCTGCGAGCTGGAGCTGATGACAGACTGCTTCGTGTCCCTGTTCCGCATCACGCCGCACTCCAACGACGCGCTGCGGGTGTGCCTCAACCTCGCCGCCCACGTCGCCTACCACTACGTCATCGTCAACTCTCTGCTGAGGTAATGCTCCCGGCCAGGAGCAACCCTCATACCCTCCCCCCCCCTAACGTAACGTAACGACATCCCCCCGCAGGATTATAAAGCAGCCCCGCCTGCCGTGGTGGCCGCAGATCGAGTTGCTGTACCCCAGGGCTGCCGAGCTCAGGGCCATGTTCACGGACACACTCAACAAGGCCACCCAGGTGAGCATATTGTGCCCTTAATGTTGACACCATGCTCTATGGGATTGAAGATATAGAAACCGCTGCAGGTGTTTAATTCCAAAAATATAGACTTATTGTTGCATTTTTGTAAGTTTACCGGAGACGGATTTACCGTTTACATATTCGAGATTTCATTTCAGAGTTATGCACCCCTACATGTATTATATGGTGATAATTTCAGGGCTACATAGTGCATACACCGTTACGAATGATATCGCTGTCACTGAAGTCTAAGGAAGTGCAGTCGAAGTTCAACAAGTCCGAGGAGATGCCGGCCTACAGGAACCTGCTGCTGCTGCTCGTCAAACTGATACACGCCGACCCCATGCTGATGTTGAGTGTAAGGGAAATATATGACATGAATAAGCGGACATAACATCTTTTAATCATTATGACATTTGGAGTTTTTTGCTAAATTATTACCACCACCATGCATATAAGAGTATAGTTCTCCATTTGATTTTTTAATTGTTCTTATATTTCTATCAGCCATAAACACACATTTCATTTTCTTTCATTTATTTAAATTAAAAACCAGTTTATGAGGTAGACCTACAGACAGAAGCATTGTGAGAAAATACCAATAAGAAAGCCTTCATACTCGTAAATACGAATAGATTGTATGTGAATTCTTTTATGCATATCGAAGTGTAAATCATTTTTTAAAGGATCTATGACATCATTATAGAATCGCCAAAAAAACTAATAGCTTTTTATATTGCTTAACCGTCGATCTGATCGAGTGATCCCTTATTTAATTATACATTCCTAAAAATGGCTACACTTACATAACACAGCAAATTCAACACACTAAGACTATCAAAATAGATTTCATAAAATATGTTTTTTTTACAGACAGCTATTTTTAGTAGATTAATGGATTTGCTAATTTCATTTTTGCCTTATTTCCTTCGCAACAGTCACATCTATAAATTTCATTGAACCCCCCCAGAACCCAGGCCGCTCGGGCGTGGAGATCCAATCGTCCACCACCGAGCTTATCAACGGGCTGGTGTCGCTGGTGCACCACACCGGGATGGGTGACATCGCGCAGGAGGCCATGGACGCGCTGCTGGCGCTCCACCGACCGGACCGCGTCACCGTCTGGAACCCTGAGGCGCCCTACAACACTTTTTGGGACATCAGGTAACACACATCCTTACAAAGTATAGAGGATGGATCTCTCTCCTCGTGCTTCAGTATCAGTAGTTTTGTTACTTGCCATGTTGCCATTGATTGCATAATTATCTATAAATATTTGTTTATTCTCAACAGTTCTCAAGTACTCTACAACATATCTCAGAAACTAATACAGAGGCAAATATCAAACTATCGGGACGTACTCCGCTGGCTACGAGACGTGTTGACATGCAGGAATGAATTCTTGACCAAACACAAGGAATACGCCAACGTTGGCTCCCAAATACCTATATGTAAACAGGCGCATATCAAGTTAGAGGTATGTTTGGTTAAATTTATTGGTTAAATTTAAAATTCTAATTTATATGAATTAAATTTAATTAAAGTTCATAATCTTATTTATATAACGACGGCAAATATTGATTTCAGGTGGTGTTCTTCATGTGTCTCTGGTCGATCGATACGGAGGCGGTGCTAGTGGCGATGTCGTGCTTCGCACTCCTCTGCCAAGAAGCCGACATACGCTGCGGCTCCGACGACGTGTCGGCTCACTCGCTGCTCCCTAACTACGCCGTGTACCAAGAGATAGCACACACCTCCACCGTGCTCACTACCGGTCCGTGCATTCACACACCCACACGCACACCACCGTGCTTACTACGGGTCCGTGCTTTCACACACCCACACGCACACCTCCGTGCTCACTACCGGTCCATGCGTTCACACACTCGCGTTCATACACTCACATGCACACCTCCACCGTGCTAACTACCGGCCCGTGTTTTCACACACCCACATGCACACCTTCAGTGCTCACTGCTGGCCTCTGCATTCACACATGCACATATACATGTACACGCACATACCACATTCTTCAGTACCGTTTCGTGCACTCACACATCCACACGCACACCTCCATCATCCTGCGGTCCTACCTGCCGTGGAGTAAGATACACAAAAACATACACAAACAAGCGCTCACCCTTCACACTACCTACAACATTATTGCCTTAGGAAAACTAAACTGTTTGTCTTATCACTAATGTTTTTACAAGCAGCCAGTCAGGATATGGCAAGGGGATGTTATTACAAGAATATACATAGTAAGTATATATATATAAATAAAGTTGGAAATAATATATGGATGAATAATAATATTTTTAAAATTAATATTTTTAATTTATAGGTTCAGCGGCACTGCAGAAGCGAATAATGGCGTTGTTAAGAAAAATAGAACATTGCGCTAACGGAGTACAACCGGTGTGGGAAGAGACCTTTAGATGTTGGTAAGGAAAAGTAGAATAGAACTTTGGATCGATAACGCGCCTTGAGCCAAGTTGATCATTAAAATCCCGTCCTCTCCTGTCTTTCCCCTTTTTTGTGTGTATTTGAGTGCGTGTCTCTTAGCTATTATAAACGAATGTATTAGGTGGAAGGTGTATCGTAATTATCATAGTTATATTATATTATTCTTTTTTTATAGCTATATGTATATATCGGATTTAAACCTTCTAATTTAACTGTATGTAATAATAAAACGTATTTAGTAAATGCTTCAATTAACACAGACGTACTCGTTTGAATCATTCTTCCCGCTTAATTTACCTGTGGAATCAACGTGATTGTGTGCCACGGAGTGCAACTTTGGGAATCGGATGAAATTCAGTCTGAATTTTACCGGAGAGACACTTTGGTCACCTTACAGGTTACGTTAGAAATTTCTTAACATACCTCGACATACCATCAAACCAGTATCATAAAGTTTTTTTAGTGTTTTAGCCAAGGTGAACAATTGAGCCATGTCATTATTTAGATCGATTGAATTGCGTGATAAGAAATCTGCGTGAGCCATATCTTTTCCTTTGTTATAAATTATGTCAAAATCAAAGCCTTGCAAAAAGGCGATGCATATACAAACTCGCAGTGTCAAGTCAATCTTTGTTTTAAAAGTCATCTGAAGAGCAAGGCCAAGCTGGCCTCGATAAAATTGCGAGTGATCAAGAGAATAAGGCGGTGCTTTTAAGTCTGGCCAAAGACTTGCACTCTATAAGGTGCAGGTTCGGCCACACATGGAGTATTGGTCTCATCTCTCATGGAGTATTGCTCTAGTCCGGATCACCCCAATATCAGCTTTTACCATTTGACCGCGTACAACGGAGAGCCGTTCGGATCATCGATGACGCAGTGCTCTCCGAACGGCTTTGGCATTGGCATTTGGCATTACGTAGAGACGTAAATAGAAGGGGGTCTATCTAAAACTGTAAAACTTGACAAGGAATCTACGATGGAAAATAGTTTGGGAACATTTGCTCTAAAGGAACGTCAGTGTTTATACAATTGTAGTCAGTATTGTGGGTACTTACGGAATTTCTCTTGCTGCAGCTGCTGGCAGTTATTAGTATCAGTCGTGAATGCCAGTACTGGCGACAGTTTCAGTACTAACAAATCGCGCTACAAACAAATCTTTGAATTATGGCCATGTAGCACCCGGGTAGGATATTTCATCATTTAGTATCACGCATCTGTTTCGGTCTTATCAGGACCGAATTCGGGTAGACTTACATGATTGACTTGACCGCTGTGGCGTGCTTAGGGGTTTCAATCAGCGCTTTCATATTGTTGTTTTAAATCTCGAAAAGTAGGCGCCAGTTGTTACCGCCATTTTCTTCACCACTGCGGTGTTTCGACTTCCGGTTGGAATCCCACTTCTGATGACGTAGTAGGAGGCCGATTACAGTTGGAATCTTCCCTATTGTTTATATTGTGGTCGTGGATGCGTGGTAAAACTTAGTTTCTATGCTGTTGTGGACTCGATGGTCCGAATAAAAGTGCCCGCTGCATCTCAGAGACAAGAGCAACTTCCTGACCATCACGACCCTCAGGCTAGACTCTGTCAAAGTGCGCTAACTTCACACATTTGCGTTCCGCTGTCAGTTGAGGTCCCGTACTAACGATTATTCCGATATATGAATAAGAGATTAAATAATCATAAAGAAAAAGGATCTAAATATATAAATTAAACAGCAATAAGAACAATAGATTTTTTAAAATTTACTTAAATCTTTAAATTAAATAGTAATAAAGACAATTGATTTGTCGCCAGTTATCAAAATGTCATCCATTTACAACGATAACATTTGTTTTCATAGAATTAGGTTAGGCAATAATTCTAAATACATTTTTAACTATTTGATTACCTGAAATTAGTAATAACTTCTTAGATTGATACAACACAACACAACAAAATAATACATCACATGATCCATTTCCGATAACGTCCATAATAATTTCTAAAAGTATACAAAATTACTTATAGTCATTTCACTACAGTGTAAGTTCGTTAGACGATAATTAATTTATTTTTAAAGTAATGAGATGGTAAACTGTAAGATAAGATTAACTGTAAGCTTGCGGCGTCAATTAGAATATTTTTTAAAAGTGTCTATTTGTATTCGAAGGGACTCTGTTGTGAAGCTGCTGCAGAAGTACCCCAAGTGCGTATCGGAGGACGCTCCCGAGCCGCTCCACCGCGCCGCCGCCAAGAGAAGGGTCACCCACCACGCCAGCGAACACGACCTAGAGGTAACCCATCCATTCGTTACGGCATTTCGTTCTAAGGCCTATCGATAATTTGAAATACATACCTATATATCCAGATGCAGATCCAGGAGTGGGCCAACATCACATCGTTCTTGTGCGCGTTGGGAGGCGTGTGTCTACAGCGACGACCCGCCGCCGTCTGGAGCACGGCGCCACCCGGTACATACGCACACACGGACACTAGCACGCACATACATGCATAAGCACACACGCACACACGCAAAGGCACACGCCCAGACGCACGCACACACGCACATACACTTGAAACTATAAAACTAAGAAGCAATGTTACATTAATAAAATAATTATTTTTTAGATTCAAGAAAGTACAATGTCCTCGCGAATAGTTCACAGGAAGTACAGTACTGTCCGGTCACGCAGTAAGTACAATAAACGAAATATATATTATTAATATAGATTATATAACGAACAAAACGGAATTAACCCCATTTAAAAGATAAAAAGATTTCAGTAGTAGTAGTAGTACGCTGTCAGACAGACAATATTTGAAAATATATGCAATATAAAATAAATACACTAAAAGTGGTTAAATAGGTGATAAAAAAACATAATAACACCATTTTTTAAGTTATATATATATATATGACATTTTTTTTACCACTTTAAGACAATAATTTTAAATTAAAGAACGAAGGAATTTATATGTATGTATTTTCAGATTCATAGGGCAGCTTCTCCGTCTGCTTCTGTGCAGCAACGAGCGATTCGGCTCACAGATACAAAGCCACGTGAAGGAGCTAGTCGGCAACGAGATGTCCCCGGCGCTGTACCCCATACTATTCGATCAGATTAAAGCAATAGTTGACAAATTCTTTGATCAGCAGCAGCAAGTAATCAAATATATATATATATATATAAATATTGTTTTATATTAATTGTACGAACAACTAAGTATCGTTTGATTACAATGTGTGTACACAAGTAATTAGTGTATGTACACACATACATACGTATATTTAGATCTTTTTTTTGTATAGAGAATGCTACTGAAATGTAAAATATAAGACATCTTGTTGAGCGAAGCGAGCGGAGCGCTCTACTCTAATTTTTCACATACTTTGTCACAAATAGGCCTGAAAATTACTTGACGGAAAATTATGAAATTTTGCTATCAAAAAGACACACATTAGGTGATGGTTTAAAAACAAACATTTTGAAAAATATCATGTTGTTGAGGAATAATCGTCAAAAAACTGATATCCCGTTGAAGTCAATGGGAAACATTGAGTCAATACACTGGGCTGAATATGCAAACGGTACCCGAGATTTATCGAGCGCAGCGAGTCGACATTGAGGGTCTGTGGCGCCCGTAGTATATATGCGTACACTCAAGCCCATGAAGGATTTGTTAACTTTTTTTAAGACGATATTTGGAAAGGAATACTAAATAATGACTACATAATATGTTATCGTTCCCACAGGTGATGTTGACGGATATAAACACCCAATTCGTAGAGCACACGATATTTATAATGAAGAGCATACTGGATAATAAGAAGAGCGACCAGCCCTGCGAGCACCTCAGCACCACCTCCATAGAGGGATTAATGCTGGCCATCGTCAGGTCAGTACGAGTGATCCAGGACAAGCTATAGAGCAACCTGAACTATCATTATATATAACATTGTATGTCACGTAACGTCCCCAGGTACGTCCGTCACTTGGACATGACTGTGCTGTCCGTGCACATCAAGACCAAGCTGTGCCAGGTCGTGGATGCCATGATGAGGAGGAGAGACGACCTCGCCTTCAGACAGGTCGGTGATCTAAAAGATATCTCAACTCGATACGCGTAATGTACATCTTAAAGGACTTAGAATTACATAAATTCCTATTAATGCATCGTTATTTTAAAAAGTAACAACAATAGTTGTAAAGTCGGTTTAAAAAAACTGAAATATTGTAAAGAAAGTTTACCATAAAAGTAAAATATATAAATATATTTTTAGGTAAATTGTAATTTGTATTCTGATGAATTAATTATTTTTGTTTTTATAGTATAAGTAAATCGTAAATTTTAATAACAACATAACAACATTCGACTAATATTTAAATATCACGAATTTATATATAAATTAATATTTCAGGAAATGAAGTTCCGCAACAAAATGGTGGAATACGTAACGGACTGGGTGTTGGGAACCTCCCACCAGATAGCGCCGCCCTTGAGAGCGGACGCCTCCTCTATTACCAGGTGGTTACATACACAAATACTAACATATATATATGTATATGAGATTATTATGCAATTTGTGTGCAGGGAACTGGACCAGGCGTGCATGGAGGCCGTGGCGGCGCTCCTGAAGGGGCTCCCGCTGCAGCCGGAGGAGTCCGACCGAGGGGACCTCATGGAGGCCAAAAGCCAGCTGTTCCTCAAGTGAGACTCACTTATCATTACGGGAAACAGCTTTTTTTACAAACTGATCAACTATTAAATAGCTTAAGGGCGTTTTTGGGGTTGTTTCAACTTGAAATAGGGAGGGATGATAAAGGGAAAAAACGAGGACGGCGTAAAACGACCGTGCTGGTTCAATAATTATATAATATTCTCAGGTACTTTACGCTCTTCATGAACCTCCTCAACGACTGCAACGAGGTGGAGTTGGCGGAGGGCCCGGGGCGGCTGGAGACGCTCCGCAACGCCACCATACAGGCCATGTCCAACTTGCTCTCCGCCAATATAGACTCCGGACTCATGCATAGTATTGGTGAGAACCTAATTGATTTTATTAATTCTGTTAATTCCGACTCTATCTGCGATTGCAGAACACGGAATATAAGTAATCTAACCTAAAAAGATACCATTTTTTTTTCTAAATTTTAAAAGCAGAAAGAGATCGACGGGTAACGCTCGTTTTTTGATTGATAAGCTTAGATCGTCACTAGAACAGACAGACAGACAGATCGGTCACTACAATATTTATATGATATATAGATATGTCAATCGTAAAAGACGTTAAATATAGATAAAGATAGTATATATTAAGAGTAAGTTTGACCGTAACGTGGATCACTTTATCCGGGCCAGATTTGGGCTACCACCGCGACCTGCAGACGAGGGCGGCCTTCATGGAGGTACTGACCAAGATCCTGCAGCAGGGTACGGAGTTCGACACCCTGGCGGAGACCGTGCTGGCCGACCGCTTCGAGCAGCTCGTGCAGCTCGTCACCATGATATCAGACAAGGTACCACAAACCCTAACACATGTGCTTGTTATAATTTCTACCAAATAAGTTTGTACAATTCAATTAATTAAAGCGAGCAGAAACGACATTACTGATACGTTTATTGAAAATTTAGAGATTATTATATTAGATTAAAAAATTTTATCATTTTTTTGTTTTGTATTAACTGTGGATTGCAAGTAAATTAATATACAATAAAATATCATGACTACATTTCTGTTAATACGTTTGTATGTAACAGGGCGAGTTACCCATCGCGATGGCTCTGGCGAGTGTGGTGGGCTCCGCTCAGATGGACGAGCTGGCGAGGGTGCTGGTGTCGCTCTTCGATGCCAAGCACCTCCTAGCGCCGCTGCTGTGGAACATCTTCTATAGGGAGGTGGAAGTCTGTGCCGTTAGTATCGTTATTGTATCTATTTTTTTTATTTATATCTTTTCATCTTTGAATCCATACCAGTGAGCACTTGTATACGTAAAATGGGAGTGGCATATTCTCATACCGTATGTATCGAAATAAACCCTTGCGTAAAGACACTCTTCAACTTAAATTAAGTCGAGTGTTGCTGACTCTGTTTGCTCTGAGAATAACCACACAAGAAACTTAGACAGGTTTTTTTTTATTGCGATCACTGTTTCTGAAACGTCAATAAATTTGATGGTTTACCAAAATTTTGTTTGTTGATTACAATAATATACCCCTACGTACGTGTCCCCCAGGTGTCGGACTGCATGCAGACGCTGTTCCGCGGCAACTCCCTGGGCAGTAAGATAATGGCGTTCTGCTTCAAGATATACGGGCACGGGTACCTGCAGGCGCTGCTGGCGCCGCCGGTGGACGCGCTACTGGAGCAGGCCGACCGCAGCGCAGGGCTCAGCTTCGAGGTGGACCCCGCCAGGTACTACCATATTACATTATTTTGAGAGATTAAGTTGGTAAGGTACTACTACTTTTTTGGCACAGGCTGGTGAACAGAAGAATATGATTGCAAATAGCGCTGATGGACGTACACATATTTCGATTGCGGCAAATGTATGCCAGTGCAAAGGAAATTAAATTAAAACTAGGACAGGAAAGACAAAGGACGGAGGCTTCCGCCTCTTCTGTCCTGTAATCTTCTGAAGAAGATTACAACTAGAATCTAAACGATCTAGATTTAAAAAAATGTATTTTCAGATTGGACCCCAGCCAAGACATCGAGATCAACAGGAACAACTTGCTGGACCTCACTCGGGAAGTGTTCGAGAGGATCGTAGGGTCCGCCGATAAGTTTCCCTCCCAGTTACGGAGCATGTGCCATTGCTTGTATCAGGTATTACCTTCTAACTCAAATTTTGAAGTGAAACTTCCTTAGAATCTTTATAATTTCAAACTCGATGTAACGAAAATGCGTCACGATGAAGAAACAAATACATAAATGTATAGGAGAGAATGAGATAGAAGACATATTACCATCTATCTGCTTTTGGTGCCATCTTTCACTCAATTTTTAAATAGTGTTATTAGAGCCATATATTGAAGTTGTTATTTCTATTTAACATACGACAGATGGCGTTGAAACTTTTGTAAAATATAATCAGCTTGATATAGGAATACAAATATTTTACATTAAAGTATTAAATAACAAACCTTACATTTATCCTGATACTCTATATCTATCTCACTCTCTCGTAGACTACTTTAATGTTTCACTTATGTGTGTGAATTACATCATACTCCATTTTTTTAGTCTATTATATTTAAAGTCTCATCAAAACATGACATATAGTGGCGTTCTTGAAATATGGGATCAAAAGAGACATTATTTTAGATTTTTTTTAATAATGTCGATTAATCAATTTATATACTCGTAAATCATTAATTATTTTTAACTATAATGTCTGTATCATTGTCAGGTGCTCAGTAAGAGGTTTGTGCAGTTTCCTCAGACCAGCGTGGGAGCCGTCGGCACTGTTCTGTTCCTGAGATACATCAACCCCGCCATCGGTAATATGTTGTTTGTTTATTTATTTATATCCACTTTGAATCCATACCAATGATCACTTGGGTACTTCAAAGGGCCTATTTACTTATCAAAATAAGCCCTTAAGACACTCTCAACTTAAATTAAGTCTACGAGTGTTCCAAATTCTCTGTTTGAGAAAAAGCATTTGTATGCTTTTGTACTGCTACTGCTACTGCTGAGTTTGTACTCAGCCGGGTACTTCTTTATTGATCACTGTTTCACAAACGTCAATATATTTAAAGATCAAACATCTCAATCAATTCTATAAGCGGGCCTAATGCTTAGTTAATAATGAAAAAAAGAAATCCGTTGCAAGCAAGACCAGACATTGTTTTATATGATTTGTACAATATTATAATAACACTTTACATTGTTTGTTGATTAACATATGCTTTGTTTGGTGTTCAGTGTCTCCCCAAGAGATGGGCATCGTGTCCCGTCCCCTGCCGCCGCACGTGAAGCGCGGCCTCATGCTGATGTCCAAGATCCTCCAGAACATCGCCAACCACGTGGAGTTTTCCAAGGAGCAGCACATGCTGCCCTTCAACGACTTCCTCAGGGAACACTTCGAGGCTGGCAGGAAGTTGGTGATATCTATTATAGGAAATACAAAAAAAAACAATAATACAGACAATCAATTTATACACTCTGGTCATTTAATACATCCTTTTTATATATGTATTTTTGGACAACTTATATATGTATGTGTGGGTGTGCGTGTGCAGGTTTTTCATCGAGATTGCGTCGGACTGCGAGTCCCTGGAGCAGGCGTCCCACACGCTGTCCTTCATTAGCGACGGCAACGTGCTGGCGCTGCACCGCCTGCTGTGGAACCACCAGGAGAAAATAGGGGACTACCTCTCCTGCAGCAGGGACCACAAGGCCGTGGGGCGGAGACCCTTCGACAAGGTTGGGGTTCCCATTAGTCTTTGTTGCTCCTCGAGATCGCGCCTCCGGCTACCTAAACATATAAATAATCTATTAATTAATTTTTGAAGTGGTTCATATTGACCCGGTACCCCTTTTATTGATAATAAGTAATAATCAATATTCTTGTAAAATGTTCAGATACTCTAATGTTTCTTTTGTCACCGCTTGGTCGTAATTCTCAGTATACTGACAAATATAGCACTCTTACTTCTGATAGTTCTTGTAAAATTGTTGAAAGGAAGCCTAAGCGTAGTTTGGTAATGTTCCCAGATGGCGACGCTGCTCGCATACTTAGGACCTCCAGAACACAAACCGGTCGAGTCGTAAGTACTATTAATTAAATTTCAAATGACTTATCATCATCCACCCGCCTTTAACGGTCAGTTTCATCAACTAATAACTAAGTCATGTACTCCGTAATAAAGTTATACGTCAGTCTCTTTACGTTACGTAACTATACCGAAACTTTAAATTAATAAAGTTTCGCCACTTAAAATATGTAAGTTAATATTTTTCTTGTTCCAATTTATCGAAAAAATGATTATAAATCTAATGTATTGAACGTGCGTCCCCAAAAAATGATTATATATATATATACAAAATGCTCAATTCGTCAAGGCAAGTATCGGTCTCTGTGATACCATGAGAACGATTCATGTGACCCATGTGAACCATACATGATTCTTGTGAAGCATCCATGATCCACGTGAACCATCAGGTATTTAATTTAAAGAAGGACCGTGATCAAAATTTAACCATAATCTCCCTTTAGTACTTCAGGTCTGCTGTTCTCGTCGTACGCCCGCTGGTCGTCCATCGACATGTCCTCGACCAACTTCGAGGAGTTCATCGTGAAGCACAACATGCACCAGAAGGAGGAGTTCAAGAGCATCAAGAGCTTAAACATCTTCTACCAGGCGGGGACCAGCAAGATTGGGAATCCCGTCTTCTACTTTATATCAAGGAGATATAAGTCAGTTTATTATTACTAGTAACAAAACTACTAACCAAAGTAACAGATAGTGTTATAAAAGACTTTTTGCTTGGTTGATTAAGACATCTAAAACATATATTTAAAGATTACCTTGATTTTAATGAAATGAATAAATTTAAAGATAAATTAGTTTTATGCAAATTTAATAAATGTTATAACTAATTATATATGAATACAAATCCAGGATAAGCGAGGTGAATGCCGACCTTCTGATCTACCACGTGATCCTGACGTTGAAGCCCTTCTGCCAACAACCCTTTGAGCTGATCGTGGACTTCACGCACACCAACTCCGATAACAGATTTAGGTAAGGTCAAAAGAAAAAGATATTTAGTTTACATTATCACATGTAGGAATTTAAATAACGTTGAAAAATTAATGAACAAACAAGTCCAGAATATTTCCGATACAGATTTAAATTATCCTTAGTAAGAAATAAAAGCCGAAAAAATGTTATTTTAAAAAAAATAGATTGAGTACAGTATTTACGCACATAATATGATAGGTTCTCTAAAGTATAACTCATTAATACCTAAATATATTTCCAGGACGGATTTCCTCCAGAAATGGTTCAGCGTGCTGCCCGAGGTGGCGTACAACAGCGTGTATGCGTGCTACATCTACAACTGCAACGGCTGGGTGCGGGAGTACACCAAGTTCCACGAGGCTATACTGGCGCCCCTCAGGGTACAACAAAAACATTACCCAAATATATATTGCTACGCGACCGTACGCGTGTGCGTGTGTCCGCTAGCGTACGTCAAACTCAGAAACGCATCCATCCACATTCATATTATTACTGTACATATAAGTCTCAGTATAAAGCAAGTACCGGTTTGATTAGGAGGAGTGGTTTTTTTGTATTTGATGGCATATTTAATGAATCGACTAAAAAATAGCACATATCATTAATCGGGTAATATGATTAACACATTTAAGGAATATGGTGATATAAATAACACATTTAATGATTTGGGTAATATAAATAACACATTTAATGATTCGGGTAATATAAATAGCACATTTAATGAATCGGGTAATATAAATAGCACATTTAATGAATAGGGTAATATAAAAAGCACATTTAATGAATCGGGTGATATAAATAGCACATTTAATGAATCGGGTGATATAAATAACACATTTAATGAATCGGGTGATAGATATATAGCACATTTTATGAATCGGGTGATATAAATAACACATTTAATGAATCGGTTGATATAAATAACACATTTAATGAATCGGGTGATATGTATATAGCACATTTTATGAATCGGGTGATATAAATAACACATTTAATGAATCGGTTGATATAAATAGCACATTTAATGAATCGGGTGATATAAATATACGTATCGTTGACAGGGGAACAGGAAGATAATATTCATAGACAACCACAGTCGGCTGAGCGAGTTCGTGGAGCCCGAGCAGCAGAAGCTGCCGGGGGCCACACTGGCGCTGGAGGAGGACCTCAAGGTCTTCAACAACGCGCTCAAACTATCGCACAAGGACACTAAAGTGTCCATTAAGGTTTTTGTTTTTTTTTTAATGGGTACCAAGAATAATAATTAATGTTTATTTTTGAAATAGGAAAGCTAATACATTTGAACTTAGTCCTTTTTATGTATGATGTAGTCGGTGATAGACTTGGATTTATTGTAAAAAACGAATTCCATTGACGACAAGCTGTTTTTCTCTGAAAACTAAATTTAGGTATTTATAAAAACAAAATTATAATTATGATAACCGTTTTATACCTTAAATGTTTCCAAAATTTTCCGGAATTACATTATATTTTCTAAAATAAAAAGTGATGGAAGTATTGAAACGTCCTTTAGAACGTTTTAACGTACGTACGAACGTAGAAAATAAGTCTATACAGTTTTACGAACGGAGTCCGTAAAACTGTATAGACTTATTTTCATTCGGAAAGGACGTATAAAACGACTAAGGCATCTTTCACTTATAAAACTTTTTTTTACTAATGTAATTATTAGTGTAATAATTCTGTAAATGGTATATAATTTGTTCTATATATGTTTGTCTCCTACCAGGTGGGACCTACAGCTCTTCAGATCACGTCGACGGAGAAGACTAAAGTTCTGGGTCTGCCCGTGATGCTCAACGACGTCTACTACGCCTCGGAAGTGGATGAGGTACAAATTTAATAATAGTATATTATTTGATAAAAATTAAGTAACATGTATATATATCACTTGTACAATTATTATTAAAATATGTTTTTTTTTATCCTTAGGTGTGTCTGGTGGATGACAATCAGTTCTCTCTGTCCATCATCAACGAAGCCACCCCGTTGAGCTTCATTCATAACGACTGCGATAACATTGTACAAGCCATCATACACATACGAAACAGATGGGAGCTCAGCCAGCCAGTGAGTTATATCACTTTATATGTTTAAATAACACTACCTTTGTCCGCGGTGTCGGCCGTGCAGGAATTTATTGAGAGAAATGCTTTGAGCTTTACTGGAATGAAATATAAGGGCTATTCTTTTTTATGCGGCTATACACTTTCCCTTATTACCAGGACACGGTGACCGTCCACCAGAAGATCCGTCCCAAGGACGTTCCGGGTACGCTCCTCAACATGGCGCTCCTCAACCTGGGCTCCTGCGACCCCACGCTGCGCACCGCCGCATACAACCAGTTGTGCGCGCTCACCGCCACCTTCCACCTCAAGATAGAGGGACAGCTGCTGGAGACCGCAGGTGAGTGGAGGAGAGAGTGAGCGCTGGCCACCTTCCATCTCAAGATAGAGGGACAGCTGCTTGAGACTGCAAGTCAGTGGAGGAGAGAGTGAGCTTTGGTCACTTTTCACCTCAACATCGGCCACCTTCCACCTTATAAAAACAAGTTACTGACTGTTGCCTCTAGTACCTTAATAATTTTAGTCTAAATAAAACTTGTGAATTAATAAATAACTCAAAAGGATATTTAGAGAGCACGTCTGTTCGTCTCCATTTCCGGGGTTGCTCTCATTATTTTTCACCTACATTGAAAACGACACATTATAAGTAATAATATATGTATATAAGTGACTTGGATATGGTTATTACCCCCAGGTCTGTGCATTCCGTCCAACAACACCATATTCATCAAGTCCGTTAGCGAGAAGCTCGCCCACAACGAGCCACACCTCACGCTGGAGTTCCTCGAGGAGTGCATACAGGTTTGTATTTGTATTATATACTAAAAATAATTTTATGGCCAATATTCACATATTTTTTATTTTTTTGTACCAATAATATTTTTATGTCTTCATCGACCAGGGCTTCCGTGGATCCTCAATAGAGTTGAAGCACTTGTGTTTGGAGTACATGACGCCGTGGTTAGCCAACTTAGTGAGGTATTCGTACTTTTGTTTATCACTTATACTAATGAAACTATGTTTGCTTTTGTATCTGGACGCGGTAATCTCTAAAGGTTCCAATTTTCGTATTTGATACTTCATTACACTTAACTTTATAACCAATATTAAAATTGTTTTTAAAGAATATCTAAACATTACAAGTGTTTGATATAAAACTATCAAACCTGTTCCTTGTAAAATAATTTTCACTCCCAAAAACCGGTTTTAATCGGAATACATATAACTGCAAGTGTCGTACGTACAGATTCTGCAAGCCGTCGGACGAGTCCCGCCGCCAGAAGCAGGTGGCGGGGATCCTGGAGAAGCTGATCACGCTCACCATAGAGGAGACACAGATGTACCCCTCCGTGCAGGCCAAGATATGGGGCTCCATCGGGCACGAGCCCGAGCTCATCGACGTCGTGCTGGACAGCTTCATACAGAGGAGCGTCAACTCGGGTACGAACACTTGCCTTTTAAAGAGTAATTAACCAGGCTTTTACTCATGATGTTAGTAGTGAGAAATACAACTTCCTTAGCATAGGTTCTTTTTAAGGTTTATCCTTTATACGTGCGTGTAAATGCCTACTTGAATAAAGATATTTTGAATTTTGTTTTAACAGTTAGTTTTCATATATAAAATTTCGGTATTTCTTTTCTGGACTTGGCCATATATCACTTTGTAATACAAGAATACAATTGCTTTAATTTAATAAAATATATATTTAAAAATATATATATATAATTTCATTCTTTACTATTTTTTTTAATGTTATTTGAGCTTTAATATTTTTATAATCATCAGGGCTGGGGTCACCCATGATAGAGATAATGGCGGATACGGCGGTGGCGCTGGCGTCCGCCAACGTACAGCTGGTCTCCAAGAAGGTCATCGGCAGGATGTGTCGGGTAGGAACTCTCTTAACTTTTACGACGGTCGTGACGACGTCACGCCTAAGTAAACATTGCAATGCTTGTACGCTCAGTGAATACAGTTAATATTGTACCTCATCGGAGACTAAAAGGAATTCCAATATTAATAAGTCGTGTGCGGTGTGCAAAAAACATTAACAGAATAATACTGAGAATAGAGTGGATACTGAGACCTCCTCTCCTTTTCGATATTCGGATGAGCAAAAGTTGTTGTTCATTGCAAGTAATTCTCCAACATAAACAATTAAATTTTTATTCTGTGGCTTAATAAAATCCTTTTCCATCGTTGACGTTTCTTAGACTGTATAATTTTATCACAAAATTACAAATAAACAGCAAAACAATTAAATAAATTATGTAAAAAACAATAAAACTCCGTAAGATCATAAAGGTCAAAAGACATCACAGACAAAGACACGTTGTTTACTTAGGCGTGACGTCATTCACTCTGATTCATGTTTCAGTTACAATGGGTGGTTGTAGTATTTTATAATTTTATTTTATTGTAAATCGTATTATTTCATTTGTTTTCTAAGTATATTTCCTTCAGGCTCTTTCCAAACTGCCCAATAATGCCTTGGGTCCAGTTACCCCGGCCACTGTAAGTTTTATTTTTGTTTTTTTTTTTTTTATTTATTTTTATTTCATTAATTTTATAATATAAAAAGGATAAATTTTTTTATTGATTATAAGAACATTAATAAATGAGAGTAGTAATTGGTATTTAAAAAATAAAATAATTATAAAAACTCATTCAGTAATTTAATAGCTTTTTAACAACAACATTAGTCTGCTTATTAATAACAATTAATAAACTTTTTTTTTTGTTTTAAGTCTGTCATTCATTTCAATCGGCGCATGCTGACCATTTTGATCGATAAATAAGAGAATAACAAAATCTATACATATATATAATATATATAAGAAATATGAATATTACATATTTGTTTGTTCAAATATCACACAGGTGGTGGACAAAACCTGCCACTCCCCCACCGCCATGTTGGAACAGCACATGATGTGGGACGACATCGCCATCCTCGCGAGATACCTGGTGAGACATGCACCTAACGCACATAACGACATCTATACACGTAATCCCGGAGCGGTGCAAACTTTAACTTAATCTAGTCAAAATCACTTTGATTTCAAATCACAATCAAAGGCATGGACCGAATGACCCGCGTCTGTTCCAGCTGATGCTGTCGTTCAACAACTGCCTGGACGTGGCCCGCCACCTGCCGTACCTGTTCCATACAGTGTCGTTCCTGGTGTGCTCGGGGTCGGTGTCCATGCGCGCCGCCACGCACGGCCTCGTCATCAACATCATACACTCGCTCTGCACCTGCAACTCGCCCACCTTCTCCGGTAATGATCTACTATTTTTCTCTATCAAGAGAACGTCCTAACAGGTCTCTACAAAAATATATAACAAATACCTTACAAGTATATGACACATGTTGATAAATGTAATTCTGAAGTAATACCTCGACCACGACCTCGACTTCGACCTCGGCCTCGAACGAGTAGAGCTACGTGAGATTTCGATGTGAACGAATTCGCCAACTGCAACTTTTATTTGATTGGGCGTGTATTTTCAGAGGAAACGCAGCGAGTCCTGAGGCTGTCGTTGGACGAGTTCGCTCTGCCCAAGTTCTATCAAATGTTCGGTATATCCAAGGTGAAGTCGGCCGCCGTCACCGCCTTCAGGAGCCCTCACAGCAGACACGTTGGGGACTGGTGAGGGGGCGGACAAACATAAACATATACTATTGTTAAATCGAAGATTCCTTTCCAATAAAAATAAACAGTTATCGTGACGATAACATACAGCAAATACTAAATTAACCTCAAAGCGCCTTTCATCCTTGTCATGGACATAGTGGATCAAACGCATCAACACTTTCTTTCCTTCAGCAATAAAAAAAAATTAAAGTCGCACGATTAGAGCATTGGACCTAAAATAAGTCATTAAATATTTTTATTCACTAAAATTTTAAACAGGTACTCCGACCACTCGTACTCGGATATGAGTGTGGGCGGTGTGTCGGTGGGGGTCGGGGTGGGCGCGGGGGGTTCGTGTGGTGGGGCGGGAGGTTCGTGCGTGGGCTCCGGGGGCTCCATGTCGGATCGGGAGCGCCTCCCTCTGCAGTCGCTGGAGACCATCGCGGATGCGCTGCTTGAGATCATGGAGGCCTGCATGAGGGATATACCCAACTGTGACTGGTTGAACACCTGGTAAGACTGTTCCTTACTGCGATAAAGTTGCTCATAAGTATAAAAGTATTATTTATCTGTGTACGTGTTTGTGCAATATAATATCTGTTCAGAAATTTAGTTGCCAAATGCTGTATAACAATTGTTATTCTCAGGACGTCTCTGGCGAAAAGTTTTGCGTTTTGTTTCAACCCCGCCCTGCAGCCGCGTGCTCTTATTGTCTTCGGTTGTATAAGTCAGTATAATTAATACTTTCAATTAGTAGGTGATCTCGTATGTAACATCTAGATACGTAAATTTAAAAAAAATCCCATTTATCTTAAATGCCTTTAATACTATCCCATTTTTACGTGACTATTTAAAAAACAAAGATTATAGTAGTGTATTTTAGGGTAATTTGTAATTTATAACAAATATCTGCAATGAATGAATTTATTCAGAATTTAATTAATTACATACACATAATACAGGTCAATATGGTCTGAATTCAATTAATATTCAGTTAATATGTATGTGCAGGTAAGAACGTGTCCGACGACGACATGAAGCAGCTGCTTCGTATCCTGGTGAAGGCGCTGGAGGCCTTCAACGACCTGGCGCTGCTGGAGGCCATCATCATGAGCCTCACCAGGTTGCAGCCGCTGCTCCATCCGGTACACCTGGATATTAGTATATCTACACAATCATAATATGAGTGAACAGTTCTGATGATGATGATGGCGTGGTGTGCAGGAGTCGTCCATTCACAAGGCGCTGTTCTGGGTGTCGCTGTCCGTGCTGCAGCTGGACGAACCCACGCTGTACGCCGCCGGCCTCGCGCTCATGGAGCAGAACCTCCACACCCTGGACTCACAGGGCGCCTTCGACCATAAGGTAGACTGTCATGTCATATAAAGTCTTATTCTTACCCTCAGACTTTCTCTAAGAAGGTAGATAACATTTTCGGCCTGACTAGGTCCTGTGATTCTATAATGTTCAATCTTGCTTGTATTTTATGGTCAATGATTTCATAGACACTAGAGCAAGTGATGATGGAGACGAGAGAGCCACTGGAGTGGCATTTCAAACAACTGGACAATGCCGTGGGACTGAGGTGAGTAACATTAAACCAACTTTTAATTTCGTTTTTAAGATGAAAATTTGTTATATTTCGGGTCCTAGGAAAGTCTAACAAATCATACCAAAAATTCTCGTGATTTAGTTTTGGAAATGGCCAACGTCGCTGCTATTAGGACGATACACATAGAGACATATTCAATTTATTCTATTTATTCATAGATAATTTTAAAATAGATTGCAGACTTCATTAAAACATAAAGTCTGCATGTCTTCAATTGTTTTTTATATCTCTTTAAATCCATACCGTCCCTCCATAGCTTCCGCTCCAACTTCCACTTCGCGCTCGTGGGTCACCTCCTGAAAGGCTTCCGTCACCCGGCGGCGGGCACGGTATCACGCGCCTGCCGAGTACTCGCCGCGCTACTGGCACTCGCCGCTAGACCCAACAGGGATAAGTTCCAACTCACACACCGCACCGTGCCATACCTCACGGGTACGACCTCACACACACATTCCCACCAGACCCAACAGGGATAAGTTCCAACTCACACACCGCACCGTGCCATACCTCACGGGTACGACCTTACACACACATTCCCGCCAGACCCAACAGGGATAAGTTCCAACTCACACACCGCACCGTGCCATACCTCACGGGTACGACCTCACACACACATTCCCACCAGACCCAACAGGGATAAGTTCCAACTCACACACCGCACCGTGCCATACCTCACGGGTACGACCTTACACACACATTCCCGCCAGACCCAACAGGGATAAGTTCCAACTCACACACCGCACCGTGCCATACCTCACGGGTACGACCTTACACACACACACTCGCCAGACCCAACAGGGATAAGTTCCAACTCACACACCGCACCGTGCCATACCTCACGGGTACGACCTCACACACACATTCCCACCAGACCCAACAGGGATAAGTTCCAACTCACACACCGCACCGTGCCATACCTCAAGGGTACGACCTCACACACACATTCCCACCAGACCCAACAGGGACAAGTTCCAACTCACACACCGCACCGTGCCATACCTCACGGGTACGACCTCACACACACATTCCCGCCAGACCCAACAGGGATAAGTTCCAACTCACACACCGCACCGTGCCATACCTCACGGGTACGACCTCACACACACATTCCCACCAGACCCAACAGGGATAAGTTCCAACTCACACACCGCACCGTGCCATACCTCAAGGGTACGACCTCACACACACATTCCCACCAGACCCAACAGGGATAAGTTCCAACTCACACATCGCACCGTGCCATACCTCACGGGTACGACCTCACACACACACACACACACTTACACTCGCCCCCAGACTCAACAGGGACAAGTTCCAAGTCACACACCGCACCGTGCCATACCTCACGGGTACGACCTCACACACACACACACACACACAAACTCGCCGCCAGACCCAACAGGGACAAGTTCCAACTCACACAGACACACCTGTAATTAACACATTATCAAAGTGTCTGTCTCTCTCCAGCATTAGTGTGTGTGAGCGAGGAGGTGAGGTCGCGGTGTCACGTGAAGCACTCCCTGCCCAAGTGGCTGCCCGACAACTGCGACCACTACTGCCCCGCCGTGGAACATCATCAGGTCAGGATTTCTAATACTTATCGATCGAACAAATAATTATCTACGTCTTTCAACCCTGGCTGCATACAATAGAAGAACTGACATACCGACAAACTCGTCTTTTCAAAATATCTCTATACAAACTTGGTCCTAACAGTTATAAAACAGTGTAAAATGGAAGTTCCAGACGCAGGCAACTGATCCTATAGATTGTTATGGGATTAAAGTTAAATCTAAAGTATAAAAGTTTTATGTGAAATGGTATATATATGTATGTTCTTCAGTCGTCCATGCTGATCCAGCCGGCGACGACGTCGTGTGCGGGACGACGTCGGGACGGGGACTACACGGGGGGTGAGTACATTATGAACACGACCGGGCCTCAAACGTGCGACCATAGTGGCGTCGGCTCGGCGCCACCACCGCTGAGCTAATGTGTTCGTACTCGCATTGATGATTTTTTATTATGAAGATATATTTTTATGAAGATGTCAGCTATATTTTTTCGTGGATAAGCTCAATATTGATCAAATTAAATTATGATTAAATGATGTGAATGTGAAGTGATGATGATGATGATGTATGAATATGTATCATTAAAGGTAAGTCCCCCCACTCGAGCGGCGGCCACAGCCCGCACCTCCCCTCCATACCCCACCAGGTAATGTACCCCCTCGATAGGTATACATTTATTTACGGAAGGAATATATTTATTTATATATATATATATAAATATTTTCTTTCCAATTATCCAATAAATTGGCATAGTTTTAAAATTTGAAACAAGTAAATCCTGTGTGTAATTTGTAATCATTTAAGTATTTCATTACTTGTATCATGCGGACGTACAGTCATACTTTAAAACAATATTAAGGCATCGTTTTTCAATTTTACAATTAATTAATACTTCGCTTTTGATGGGAACATTTTTAACTCAATCTAGAAATATTCCAGATTCATTCCTGACAAAATAAGTTTTTTCCAAAATTCCTATAATTAAATTAATAATACATCATACAATAGCTCTTCAAATTAAAAGTTAATTTCACATATGTATATATGTGCGTATGAAACCTCGAAAGTATTAAAAAGGATAAAGATCCTTTATGGTAGTTCTTTTTCATAGGATTTTTTTATAGTGGCAAGCAAGCAACTAAGTGGCACATCTTTTAATCTTTTATATGAGAGAAACAAATATCATTCAAATGAGGCTTTATAGTAAAAGAATACTAGAATGACTTACTGCGATTATTCTAATCATTTAAAATAATAATATTTATGTAATTTATTATATAATTACATTTTGAAAACTAATGCCCTAATAATAACAAATTATTACATAAACAATAAATCTAATATATATATATATATATACAAAATTATCAAATGACTGTATGTGTATCTATTACTTCTTTATTTGTATTTTTTGTGATCTGTGGAAGACGGTAAATAGCCTCCAATATCTTCCACACATCACCATATAAAAATTCTTCTTTCCAGTAAACTAATCATTCTATCATATTTCATGCTACGCGTGGTGGACGTTTTCGTTCGTATGACAACGCATATTCGTTACGTCACGTTTTGCTTTAACTATATATATATAAATAACACAACATACATAATAATAATTAAAACGAATATGTCGTCCCGCATGTTTATTATCGCTTCTCCTATATGCTATAGTCGGCCAGGATGCGTTTTAAGACTCAGAGATCGTTCTCCGTACCCACGTCCAAAGATACCATCCGACCACCCAGGGTATTCGTCTTTTATATATATTACTTGTAATAAAACGGAGGAGTGTGTTCGTTTGCACGCACTAATCCATATTTTATTGAACTAGGGGCGCCAACAGACCCTCAATTTCGACTCGCTGCGCTCGCGAAATCTCGAGTGCCGTTTTGCATATTGAGCGAAGCGAGCCCAGTGTTATGACTCATCGTTGTGGACAATGTCGGTGATGTAGGAGATTTAATTGTAAAGCAAATTATTCGCGCGAATTTTTTTTTCCATGACTTCAATGGGATAACAATTTTTTGACGATTATTCTTCAACGAAATTACATTTTCTCAAAAATGTGCAAAACTTCATAATTTTCGGTCAAGTAGTTTTCGAGCCTATTCGTGACAAAGAATGTGAAAAAGTCTCAAGTAGAGCGCTCCGCTCGCTTCGCTCAATAACTTTATATTTAAAAGTCACTGACAAAAACTAGTTATGAACGAAACTTATATTCTTTTATATATGGTAGGTAAATATGGTGTATGAATTTATTAATATTAAACTTTGTCTTATTGTTGTCGCTTAGCTTCACCCCCAAATTATAAACCCATATGTGAACCCATACAGCTTTTAACCCCTAAACCAAAAATTACCCAAATAACTTCGTCTATTAACTTGGACTCCGCTAACAGTAAGAGATGCGTTCAAAATAATAATTAGTTTTAGTTTAGATATGTAGTACCCCTAAATGACGTTTTTTTTAGTTGCTTTTTTATTAGTATTTTTAATAGGAGAGATTAGTTTTTAGATGAAATTATAGTTTTTCTTTAGACACAATTTCACTTCAACCACTAAGATACATTTCCGAAACGAAAAACAACCGGTATAAACTAATATCAATATATTTATATAAGAACATTTCCTATAATATTTTAATTTATTTCTCGCAATTTGTTGAATGACACGCGGTTCAATGACAAAAATATAAATAAGCACAACAGCAATTTTAATAACAGCTTCACACACTTGTAAATAACCACTTATGGAATCCATGCTTCTAATGATAGGATATACAGACGTACGTAGATATATATATAATATCTATATATACAGGACAGCGAAGGAAGAGCACACAGCGTACAGCACGGGTCCGCTGAACGAGACCTCGTCGATGTGGATAGCGGCCTTGATGTAAGAAAGGAATTGTTTTCCTTATCTTTCTTTATTTATATGTTTTTTCTGAATATAAAGGGAGGTGAAGATGCCTCAGCAGTTTGAAAAAAAAGGGTAGGGAGGAGTTTTTTGTTTTTCTTTTTGCAAAGGAGGGTGTTCAGTTCAACTGTTTTTTTTCACATGCAATACTAAAATCACAGCTATTTCTTGGGCCCTTTATGAGAAAGGGATCCAAAAAAAGGAATAATTTTTTCGGTGTTGGTTGAAAATTTACTGAATGTTAAAATGCTCTCACAGGTGGCGGAGACCGAGGGGCGAAGCACCCCGGCCGACGAGGCAGAACGCCCGGCTTCCGCACGCTCCGGGGACTGCGACTACGCCGAGCACGCTAAGGTCTCTATCATATACACAGGAATGGATGCCTCCACCGAGATTTTCCATTCTCTTCTCGGGTGGATACCTGTTCGAGTCGGCGTTGCTTCAACAATGAAGTAAAACTGCAGTTAAAATGTTTGTCCGCAGCAGTCGTCAAAGGGCGCATGTAACTCTCTGCTGGACCCGTCGGTGCTGGGGGACTTCACGACGCAGGCGCTTGTGCTCACTGTGCTCGCCACACTCGTCAAGTACACCACGGGTAAACCCACCCAGTGTACCCATAGACTGCATCCTCAGACTGCACCCATAGGCTACATCCACAGACTACACCGACTGACTACACCGCCCGACTGCACCCACAATAAACACCCATAGAGAGCATTCACAGACTGCACCCGCATACTGCATCCACAGACTGCACGCACAGTATGCACCTACGTCCGCCATAGGCTACGTCCACAGACTGTACCGACTGACTGCACCGACCGACTGCACCTACAGTATGTACCCATAGACTGCACCCATAGAGTGCATCAACAGGCTGCACTCGCAGACTGCACCCATAGACTGCATCCATAGACTGTATTCACAGACTGCACATTCCACAGACCGACACATTCCAGCATAGTATTTATACATTTTGATTATTCTTTTTTCAGATGAAGATGAAATTAGAATTCTTTATCAATATCTCGCCGAAGGTTCCGTGGTGTTTCCGAAAGTATTTCCCGTTATGTAAGTTGGTATTTTATTACATTTTAGTTGTTGTCGGTGGCCTTATCACCTTCCCCCTCTATCTCCTAACTCAATAAGTGAAGTCGTCAATCGCAACTTGATCGCTTATCATTATCGCTATCGCTTGAACTTAAACAAAATCGCTTTCATTCATTCATTACTTTTGCCTTAACAGAGAAAAATAAACAAACATATATAAAAATCAATAGACAAAAATAACAACAATATTAAAAATATGTTTTATTGCTTCTCCTAAACGAAATTCCTTAACGCGGCTTAGAAATCGTCGCGTAACATATTTCCTTATATTGTGTGTGTGAGTGTATCTATCTCGTTCTCTCTCAGTGTCCCTGTCTCCTTTTATCATATAACCTCAACGCTTGGCTGTAGAGACACGTGGAAATGTTGAAAAAATTTATTTGTTACTTGTGTTAGTATTTTTAAAAACCTACATTAATTATATCTATAATTTCTTAAATTTTCACAATGTCAAACATTTTTAACAGACACAGTTTACTGGATATGAAAATCAACCACGTACTGATGCATTGTCACGATCAAGTGATACTGAGCGCGGTGCAGAGCATCATACAGGTAGGTATCGTATTTGACTCTTATTATTATTATTATTACTAGATAATAATATTTAAATATTTGTTACAAAGAACATGATAGCGTCGGAGGACGCCAGCCAACAGCAACTACACTACATGCAGTCGTGCGGCTTCGGTGGTCTTTGGAGATTCGCGGGACCCTTCACTAAGGTATCATTTGTTATTTATTCTAAAGTTACACCAGAACGTGTGTGCCCTATTGTGGCATTGTTTTATTAATAATGAATTAATTGTGTGAAATTGCAATCAAATTCCTTCTTCTCTTCCCTTCGTCCCTTCACTTCCCTTATCTTCTTCCTTTCCCTGTTCCCTTTCTTTTTTCCCTCCTCTTTTTCCTTTTCCCTTCCCTTCTTTCTAATATCATTGTATCGTAAAACATGGTATTGTGGTAACCAAATTGTGACTGCGAGTGTTATTTGACGTCTGCGGAATTAACTCTTATTTGCTTCTACCAGCCATTACTTTTACGTTTACGTTCTAAATGATTAGAAAATTAGATACTGGCGAAGGTCAATCTCTAATAAGTACTGTATTGATTTTGGCAACTTCAACGATAGTCCCTATTCTAAGAATATAACTGTAATCGTTAACTGCAACTAAGACAGAGCTTCTGTTATTAGAATTACCCGTTCTAGAAATAATACAATGGAAAAACCACTTTCTTTATAGATTGACCACTAAATAGAACGCAATATGCCATTAAGACAATTTATTATTATGAAAACGTAAGAAGAATTTTTAAATACATTCAAATGGAAGCGACGGAAGAGAAACTTTCGTTGCGAGTCACACAACGAGATATTAAAAAAGAGAAAACTCTCCTGTGAAATTGTTTATTAATGTTCATAAAAGGAATATCCAAATTAACTTTGTCTTTAATTCGGGAGTGTAATCAAAAATTATGAATGAATAGGAAAATATTCGAGAATTGTTAAATTATATTTACAATATATTTGCTCTTCTGTTAAACGCTGTGAAATTGTGTAGTCAATGTAATAAATTAACTAGGGGCGCCAACAGACCCTCAATTTCGGCTCACTGCGCTCGCGAAATCTCGGGTGCCGTTTTGAGCCAAGTGAGCCCAGTGTAATGACTCATCGTTTCCCATTGACTTCAATGTTCAGTTTTTTAACGATTATTCCTCAACGACATGACATTTTCAATTTTTTTAACCATCATCATAATGTGTGTCTTGGAAAATTTCATAATGTTCCGTCAAGTAGTTTTCGAGCCTATTTGTGACAAAGAATGTGAAAAAGTCTCATAACCTCCGTTTCTGTTTACTTTAATTGAATGCACAGAACCAATGCACGGCGGAGAGCAGCGAGTTGTTCGTGAACTGTCTGGAGGCGATGGTGGAGACCTGTCTGCCCGGAGACGACCGGGCACGGCCGGACCCGCCCGACCCCGACCGACATGATCGACACGACCGACACGACGCCGACGACAGGAACCACGCACACGCAGCCGGTAACCACACCACGCACCACACATCACAAGTGTCCCACAAATTGTAACAAAATTACAATTATTTAATTCCTTCTTAACTTTACTGATTTGGACAACACTATTAATCCGAACACAAACTCGTGAATGAGACATATTACATATACATATTTATTTCAGGAGTTCATCGTCAGCCCACCATATACTGTTCCGGACAAGACACTTAGCAGTCTGAGGTGTGTTAATACATATATACTAACTATAGACCTATTTCAACTAGTTGCACATTTAAGAGTTGTTGCTGAATATTTTTGCAACCTGTGATGAATCGTAAAAAGCACTTGGCATTTTCTGTGATTTATCGAAGGCATTCGACTGTGTACAGCATGAAACTTTAGTTAGAAATTACATTATTATGTCATTAGAAATAAGGTTCTTGATTTTATTAATTCACATCCTAATGAAAGAATTTGGAATGTAGACGTGAATGGAAAGCGTTCCTCTGATTTATATATTAAAATGGGAGTAGCACAAGGCTCTATGTTAGGAGCATTCTTGTTCATCATTTACATACATGACGTTCCTTACTTTGTGGAGGATAAACGTGGGATAGTGTTGTTCGCTGATTATAATTCTCTTGCTTTCAAAATTAATATAGCAAATAACAATTGATGAATTGATATATACAATGCTCTCTATGATATTGTACAATAGTTTAACACTGATAATCTGTAACGTCGTCTGTACAATTAAATAATGAGGAATTGGATTTAGTTAATTCTATAGTTTTAGGACCTTAGATGCAAAATTGCAATTGGATTCCTCACATATGAGTCTTTGGAATAGTACTGGTTCTACCACATAAGCGGTTCAAATAATAAGTCGGTTAACAAACGTTGAAACGTCCAAAATAGTTTACTTTAGCTACTTTCACAGTATCATATATGGATATTAACTTGCACTGCAGAAGAGGGGCAACCTACAACATGAGGCCACGAAAGTCGTTTAGAAATAAATTCAGAGAAATCCAACTTATGACTGAAAAAAAATATTTTGTATATAAAAATATTAATAAAGTCAACAGAAATAAAAATAATATTGCTATGCCCAACAGTGGGCTCCATAAAATAGGTAATTCCTTGAGGGTTAATTGTATACGCTTCTACAAAATACTACTCAGTAAAGTCTTTATGTATTTAGACAATTTTTTTCGTACATTGCTCACTAAATATTGAGGTTTGTGAAACAGTTATCATAATAAAGCAATACCACTGAGTATGTGTGGTTCCTCTCAGAGCAGTGCGTTTGTAACACTCGTATACTTAATTTAAGTGGGGGAGTCTTATTATGGTATCTTTAAGACTTTAAGATATATATGAATGAATAAAATTTAATAAAATTCTTGTGATATTCAATGTTTCAAGTATAATAAAGGCGAATAATAATTAACATGAAAAATTGCAGTTAAAAAAAAGTTGTACAGATATGTTAGCCTATTATTTAAATAAACTCAAACAATTGTTACAGGAACTCAATCTGGCGTGTTGTCGCACGTGGTGAAAGAAGTGTATGACACTAGTTACTGTTGGATGTCTGTATGTCTTTATGTTCAGTGTAGCACAAGATTTAGAAAATATTATATTTAGATATATATATATATATAAATATTAAGGCCTATCCTATGAAAAAACACGAGTTATTTTTGGGACCTAAACTTTTGCCAGAAATTATTAAAATTTATTACTTTAAAGAAGAAGAAGCATTAATTGTTTAATAGTGTTTATAAAAATCAGTGTGTTTAAAATATTTATGTAAACAAGAGAATACCATTTTATATAATTCTTCTTGCGATGAACCCTAATAGAGATTATGAGGTATAATTTCCTCAGATGTTATTACTGCATTAATATAATATTTTTGAGTGAACCTATTCCTTCCTCCTCCAACTCTCCTTTATCCCTTCCCGTTCCTTGATCGTGGTAATACATCTACCACTTGTCACCCCTTTTTTAAATATAATGAATTGAAATCGTATTTACTATGGTTACATTTTTTCAAAGCCTAAATTAATCAGTAATATGAAAGATACTTGCCTATAAATTAAAATTACTAAATAGTTAATAAGTACAATATTGATTTGGTGTCTATATATATATATATATATATATGTATATATATATATATATATATATATATATATATATATATATATATAATAATAGTAATAGTGACCATACTCGATTATTTATTCGTGTATGATCAGCCTAAGTAAAGAGTCTATAATTATTCGGTTTTTGTAAATATACTATAGGTATTTTTTTTATAATTTTTTTAAAATATATTTTAAGCATATTTTAATAGCTATCACATTTTCAGCGCCTCCTTCACATAGTACAAATTATGTTTATACTACTTACTAGCATTTTAATTCCCGCGAATCCTATCGTTACAATTATAAAGATTTTATTAATTGATTTTTTTACGAAAATAAATGTTTTTGGAAAAAGATGTCTCCTTTAATTAATTTCATTTAAAATGAAACTTAAATATATAGGTTTGTCGGGTTGTGTAACCGGTAGGAGCCTATTCTAGTACTAATTTGAACAGATTAAGTATTTTTAACAAAAATATGGCCATGACATGTTATATATGGCCTAAAACAGGTCTAGATAAATATATACTAAGAGTATAATTGTATAATTATAATAGCGATAGTTCCCACCGTACCTGTGTTTATATACATACATATTGTCTCAAATATTAATTTTTCTAACTTTATATTGGGTGGAAGTCAGTCTATTTATAATTAAACTAGGATCTGCCAACCGTGTGCGGCGGGTGTTGAGCTGAGCCCTCTCCTTTCTTCTTTTATTGATAACTCTTGAATGGCTAAACATTTTTTCAATCTGTTTTCGCTATAACATCCGCGTTCGGCTCAAACATACATGAGAAAATTTTTAGCTAATTATCTCGTCGCATTCTGGAGACAACTAAACACAAAAAGGTTTCCCAAACGATTAAGAGCTTAGCTTACGCTCATCTCAACAAAGAGTATACTCTCCGCACTACATTCACTATTTAAATATATATTATACAGTATTATTATTTATAAGAGTACCTAATTGATATATTGTGAAAATTATTTATTGTATTTAGTAAAAAATGTATAATTACTGGTCGTTTTATTTTCTGTCCCTTCTCAAAATTTGTACGTGTTACAGACAGATTGATAAACCAAAGCCAAGATATATAAATACATATAAATAAAATTGAAGTGTTTGTTTGTAATTCTATATTTTTACTAAATGTATATGAAAGTATATACGGTACATATAAAGAAAAATTAAATTGTCTTCTGTTCGTCTGTCTGTTTGGTCCGGCTTATCTCTGAAATGGTTGGACCGATTTTTACAGCTCTCTCACTGGTCAATAGCTGTTTTAATAAAAGTAACTTTGGATACTCTTATTTAAAAAAAACAAATTCCGCGCAAAGTCGTGGGCACAGTTAGTTGTAAAAAAAAAACAATTTCAAACAGGAGACTGGTTTTCAAAAATAAAATCAGATTACATTCGAGAAAAAAATTTAATAACAATAAACCAACAACAACCCCCCTCCCCCCCACACGTATATAAAAATATGAACGTAAATACATTGGAATATTACATCTACATTATTTTGAGCGTTAACGAGCGTTGATTGAGAATAATAAAAATAATTCTTGAAACATATATATATTTTAATTATATTTACTATAATTCAGTAATTTATTAATTTTCACTCATCTATTTATAAGTCAACAGTTATTTGATATTGAAATACAGATTATAAAATAAATTCATTTATAAATGCAATAAGTGTATAAGGTCAATGACCTCAACGTTATATGTCATATGAAACAGTGATGTACCATCCGAGTCCTGTAATTATACAATACTATATTATACTAAACGTTATAATGTACTTGAATCATTGATTTTATACAATTTAGTTGTAATATTAATTGAAACTACCATATTTGATTATTAATGTTTAAAGCTTTTACTGGCTAATAAGTCATAAATTTACAATTTAAATTTCATGATTTTAGATGTTTATTATCTTTTATTGAGCGAAGCGAGTGCAGCGCTCTACTGGAGACTTTCACATTCATTCACGAATAGGCTCGAAAACTACTTGACGGAAAATTATGAAATTTTGCAATCAAAAAAAAGCACATTAGGTGATGGTTTTAAAGAAAAAAAAATGAAAAATGTCATGTCGTTGAGGAATAATCGTCAAAAAACTGATATCCCATTGAAGTCAATGGGAAACGATGAATCATTACACTAGGCTCCCTTCGCTCAAAACGGCACCCGAGAATTCGCGAGCGCAGCGAGTCCAAATTGAGGGTCTTTAGGCGCCCCAAGTTACTATATCTATTGATTATATTAATTAATTATTTCAAAATTATTTATTAATATGTCAAATTGGAACAATATATACAATAATAATTTTAATTAATAAGGACCGGGCATTCACATATTAGAGGCAACATCTTGTGCGACGCTTTGAAACCAACATTGATTTTGTTGCCTGAACGTGACGTCACAACGAAAACATCAGATAAGGCTAATCGTCAAGTTGATATTTAATATAAATATTTTATTCTATTAAAGTTAAATGAAACATTTTTATTTAAATACAATTTATGATATATATATTTTAGATAATCATTTAGAAAAATTTAAAAGTATATAAAAAATCTCTGATACGAAATTATAAATGATTATAATATATCGGTCAAACGATTACAAAAGTTATTAAATTTTGTTTGTATAATAACAGTCCATCTCATCATCATCATCATATTGTTTTCTCGCCTGAACATGACGCCACAAACGTAATGCATGTTGGTTTCAAAATATTTTCGTCATGCCGTCTCTAATAAGGACGCTCGAAAATATGAACATATTTTTGACACAAATAATTATTGTCGTTTTAATTTGTGTACAGACTAGTAGTGAGGAATACCAAATTATGAGAAATAGAAAGCAATTATAAAACCCAACAATAATTCAATAATTCGCCACAATGGCGCTGGTGTTCTATGTAACAAAAATTACGAAATATCCGTGTAGAAAGATCACGTGTAAATTTACCAAACAATATAAAGAATTATTATATCATAAAACCCTTCTTGTAATAGCATTTTTAAATTTAAGCTTCGTTGAAAGTTTCGTTATTAGTTTAGTGTTTTTTTAAGGACACTTTAGTACATAGAGATGGTGCTTTCTTCCCTCTTCACAGTCGAGACAAATAACCAACTACACTTACGTTATGGAGGGTGGAGTCTATATGAACCATTCCTGTGTATGAAAATGGACTAAAAAGTGGCGCTGCAGAATAAGGTCAATTTTATACTATACAATATTGAATTACTTTCTAATTACTTTATAAATTTTATAACAATTAAAACAATAAAATTACTAGCCATTATTAAAAGTTCAGCACAAATATATACATGTTTAGGTATATTAGGAAGTTTTTTAAAGTAGGTTGATTTGTGTACGATATTTTATTAAAGACTTTCATAGAGAAAAAAAAAATGTTTGAACTCGGCTCACTTCACTCAGGGTAAGATAAACAAAATTGTTAACAAAATACTTCAGTGCCCATGAGACGGTCACCTCACCTCCACCCCCCACAACTTACAACTATGATATTAACGGAACAGTTATGAAGTCAAAATATCTTGAAGATCTGTGTGTTCTATATCTAACCGGCCACTAAACTCTTTATTTAACTGCATCTGTGAAAAAAAAAACATAAATCAAATAAATTGCCATTAAACAATTATTAAATAATATTGTAATCCCGATATAGCATATTGTATTGGATAAAAACAATATATTTAATTATAGAAAATCAAACTGCTTGTGTATGGTAAATAACATCTTTTAAGCTTTTTCACCAGGACTTAAACCTGGTATTACACTAGTATTACCATAAAAGATATAAAAATAAGTAATACCTTATAATTGAGCTCCAGCTACGTATCGAATTTCAATGATTTTGTTTCATCAGATTTTGAGGAATTCTGGAATAACAAATAATAATCAAATAATATACACATGATCTACACTAAAACATTATAATTTCTACTTTAACGCCAAAGACAACTATATTTTAAATTAAATACTGATTGAATGACAGTGACCTAGTCTTTTGGTCTTGAGGTATGATTCAAACATGAGATAATTCATAGATTGTAGCTTTATTTGAAGCTAATTCTATAGTTTCTGATTGTGGAATCAAGATATAAGAACAATATCCCTAATCAAGTATTAGAATCATTAAAATAATACCGCATCGTCGGGAATAGTGTCATTTCCATTGTGTAAGCTCTCCCTTAATGTGTCCTCGTCGGAAGGCACGTCATAGAATTCTTCGCTATCCATGTCTATGTCTGTGCCTGCAAATATTTTGTACATGGTAAACTAAAGTTGTAAATATATCCTTAGTTCCTAATATAATAATTCCCCTTATAGTTTGTCATCTCTAATGATGATAGATAATATAACGTCTTTATTGTAGTTAGTTAGTTAGGAGGTATGTAACATTTTAATAGTTATATACTAACCTTACATTTTACTTACAAAGGATGAGTATAGTTTATTTATATGTTGTAATAAGAATCTTTCTAGAATATTTGTAAGACAATAATAAAAATAATGTTAGGAATAACATTTCACTTATGATCTTGCTGACCTTATTAGTAAATGTAGTCAGCACAATCATATTTCAAAAATACAATAAACAATAAAAATATAATATATACCTATTAAGGACTGACAGTCTGTAAAGTATTCGGAGTCAGTAACATCCCCGGCAGCTGGTGCAACTTCTCGTTTTGCTCTTGGCTTGGGTCGAGCTCTCCGAAGGTGACTGGAACCAAGTAAAGTACTGGATACCTTACTTGTATATACATCATGATTATGTAATGATTGTGATTGTTTTTGTATTTTTATGCCAATTAAATTGAAATGCAGGTTTATTCTATTACACTTATAATGACATGAAATAAAAATTTATAAATTTAGCTTAAAGAAATGTTAAGGAACATGTGTTTTTGCAGAATCAATTTTGAATGTAAATGTTTCCTTTTTAAAGTTGTGTTTAATATTATTTTTTATATATAAACATAATTACGTTTCTTTCTGTAGTTCCCTCAGGGCTTCTAGTTCCGTCCTCATGGCCGCTACTTGTCTATCTAACCGGGCCACTTCACCAACTGTATTTCAGTAACATATAAATAAATCATTTTTTCTTCTTAATTACTTTATTATTACGTTTCAAACCTTTTAACTATGTCAAACAATTATTTGTTAAAATTCATATGACACCTAATTTAAGATTTTTATACACTTGTTCAATTCATTATATATTTATAACTTTGGATATTGTACCTTATGTAATAAATAGTAATGTAACTATTACTTACCTAACATAGCCCTTCGTTTTTCGGCGTATACTTGCTCATATATAAATACTCCGGCTGCACCAACGATACCTACAATAGCGGCTCCCATCATAAGACGAGGTGAAAAATAGCTGTTAACGTTCATTTCGATTGCCGCAAATTATCAAGTTAGCCTCTGTTTCACAATATGTTTACAAACAGAGGAAGTATATTTAATTATCTGCTCCAGTTTTTTGCAGTTTCATAAAATGATAAGTATTAAATTGCTCTAGTTGCAAGGTAACCAAATATAAATATTATTTTTAAAGAATAAAGCCAAAATGTTTATTTCTTTAGAAAAGGCTATGCCTGATTAATTCTTAAATGTTGCTATTGACATTTGTAGTACTCTCAACTCTGTGATTGACATTTCAGAGCCCAGGAATGTCAAATGTCACTATATTACTGTCCACACTTTTTGGTGTTGTAAAGGGTCGTTAAAAACCGCATATCGAGTATTAAATTATAAAAATATGAAATTATACTTGTATTGAATTTTGAATAATTTATTTTACAAGGATCATATAGTAAGTAGGTACCATATCATATTGTACAGGATATGCATATGTATTATTTTTAACGCCATAAAAATATGTAAGACGTAAAAGTGAAGTGAAAAAACTTTTTGTTTCTTTGTTAAATGTTAAACTTCCATTATGTTATGTTTAAAATTAAAGAACAATGGCAATTTTTTACCTGAACGTTTTATGAAGCGTCTGAAAACAAGACAAGAGTGAAACTTAATTGTATTATTTAGTCGTTTTTTACACGGTGTTAGATTTACTTGGGAAAGCCACGAAAAAAACTTTTATTTAATAAGCTTTTAATTTCTGTTTTTTGCGTATTTCCGGTGTAATACAATTAAAAAATAAAAAACTATTTAAAATGATAAATAGCAATATTAATTTTTTTTTGTTGTTATTGCTATATAATAAAGAAACTATATAATTGCGTTTGTTGTATGTATTTAACTATAAGATTAATCAAATATATTAGTACAGGGCCATTTAAATGACTGACAACTGACTAATAGTTTGACTGACTTTGACACTATTGGAAGCCATTTTAACTAGCTTTGCGTTTTCTATTTAGTTTTACGCTGTCATCGCGTCCTCTGTGCAACTATTCATTCTCGGACGTCTTAACAGATTTCGATTGTGTCTTTCTGTTCTGAGTGTTCTTTTATCATGGATAGCAAGCGCAAGCACATATTGTGCGTGAATTGTAATATTTGCGTGAATACTCTTCGCCGATATCGGATTTTAGAACAAAATATAAGTGTGTACGATGCTCTGCAACTGGGTTTATCCACAAATCGTAAGTTCTTAAAAACACTATTGCTCGTGTTTATCTCTAAATTATATTAAATTAACTCGTTATTTATACTTTCAAACATAGTTTGTTATAATGCGTTAATACTTATTACAAATTACTTTCAGATAACTGATGAGGATTATGTTTGCGAAGCATGTTGGAAACTTTTTATAGATACTGTAAATCAGAATCTTCAACAGAATACTGCTAATGAACTACAAGCTGGACCGACACAAAGTCAGCGTTGTCATACCAATGTTTGTATTTTATGCAGATGTTCCCTCATACAAAGGCAAAATGAGAAAATATTAAGAGATAATCCCTCTGAACTACAACGGCAGATGATAGAAATAATTAAATGCCGTAAGGAACCACAACAGGTGTGTACATCTTAGTTTAAGTTCTGTTTTATACTATTATTTTTATGTATTCTATACACATTGAACTTATAGGTTTTATTCTTTTAAAATGTTTGTTTGATTTTATTTATTTTAATATCTAATCTTTTTACAATTATTCAGATTGTGAGACTTACATAAATACATTTATATTATAAGTTTAATTTACCCTGAATAACATTAATCCTAGATATAAGTGTTTTATATGTTAAAATCAGAAAGATTTCTTATATTTCTGCCAGGTAACAACTTCAGACAATGTATGCTATGTCTGGTGGTTGCGAACCAAAAGAGAGGCCCTATATATGAATCGCCTGAATGAATTAAGAGTTGAAGAAGCCATTCAACATGGGGATGATGATGATGTCTCACGTACTGAGCCACCTAACGAGTCTACTGTTGTGGAGAATATCTCAATGCCAAAAGCTGGCATATCTTTGGAGGACCACCAATCTCATGAAGATCCGCATGAGCAAGATATTGTCAGGCCCTCAGGCATTCAGAATACAGAGAATGGAACTATAGCATTACCATTATAGGAGCCGCCAATACTTGTAACCATTGCCTCTTTCCTGGCTGCAATAATATTGATACACAGTGTTTAAAATATTATGTAATTAAAATACCATCTTGTTTTATTTTTACTATAAATACCTATATTTATTTTTTATTTTCCTTTTTTTATTGAGTTTTATACATGTCTGTCCTATATTATCCTTATCTAAATAAATGTACAACTACATTTTTCTAAACAAAATATTTTTTTTTCATCTGTATACTATACTATATGATCGCTATAGAATAGCGGTGCGCTTGTCGATTGGTGCTGCCTAAACGATGGTGTTAGCGGGTTCGATAGTAGGTAATTTGCTAGCACGCATTGGACCATCGGCTGATTAAGCTGCGATTCTTTACCTATCTGGTGAAAGAGGCCTATGTCAAGTATTGGAATGTTAGAGGTTGAAGCTTAGTAAATAGAGATAGTTATCTGACACATTTGCAAAGAAGTAAGATCGGTTTTCTTATATTTAGACAAATATTATTCATTGCGAATATATATTCGCGTTAATAAACGCGATAAAATAAGTTCAAGACTTATTCTAACCCCTTACTAAACTATTAACTAATATTAAAAACATCATTAGAGAAATCTCTTACGCATTTTTTAATATTTGTATAGATTGTACCTGCAATCAGTGACAACTAGTATTGACAGGTAACCTCAAATTATTGTTAAACAAAAACTGAAATATCTTTTTTTTGTGGCTTTCTAAAAAAATATTTGTTTCTGATTAAGCTTATGCAATGTTACCCCTATCGTTTAAATATTTTTTTATATTTAGACGCTTCCAAAAAATGTCAGGTAAAATGATGTATGGAAAGCTGCCATTGTTCTTTCAAGTCTACATTAAGTATCTGAGGCCAACGTTCAAGATTACTATTACTACTTCTGACGTAACAATTAATTTCTCTGTTAAATTGAGCCGAATCATATTGGGCGATCTAATAGTAACAGAAAAGAAAATTCCATCATAAGTAAAGTAAGTTTGTTTTAATATCAATTTGATTTCGGTTGCACCATCTTGTTAATGTTGTTCTATTCTGAATGGTTAGATACATTATGACAACGAGATTTGATGACGATTGGAATAATGACTGCTGACTTCCACGACTCATGACTGTCATGAATGAAGGCAATGTTTGTGTTATAGACTTTTGCCGGAATATCATCTTCAGTACTGAGTTCTGAAAGCACGGAAAAGTAAGCATAAAATAAAGGTAAGCCTAGAAGATCAGGTTTCTCTTTTTCCGTATGGGCCAGGGTGTAATTTTTCATGTGCCACGATGATTACGGTAACGGTTGGCAGAAGTATTTTTGAGTGACCAGAACTTTTAAAAACCTTCGACGTTCGCTTCAACCCAATTTTGATGACATACTAAGAGTAGCTCTAGCTATTTGGTGTTCGAATAATATGGAAGAACGGTTGTATTTTTCTTTAGTACTAAAGAGTTCGGATACTTAGCCACACAGTGTAGAAAAGATACGCCTGGCACTGTAGAACTTGGTATTTCCATTCCCTCTAATACCACTTTTGAGGTAAACAAATATGTCTTCATTGGTAGGAAGGAAGAAAAACGAGATTGTGGGTCATCGTTGATGTGTGACCACCGCCGCCCATGAACTCTTGCAACATCCGAGGATTCACTATAGCGTTGCCGGCCTTGGAGATAGGAGTATATGCATTTTTTGAAGGTACCCATGTCGTAGCTATCTAGAAATACCGCCGAAGGAAGTTCGTTCCACATTCTTGTGGTACGTGGGAAAAAAGTCCTTGAAAACCGCACAGTGGAAAATCGCCACGCATCCCGGTGATATGGATGGTAAAAGAGGCGATGGCGAGCTGTGCGGTGATGAAATTCAACGGTAGGCATCAGATTGAATAGTTCTTCGGAACACTCCCCGTTGTAAATGCGGTAGAAGACGCACAAAGAAGCCACGTCTCTACGCAATACCAAAGAGTCCAGCCGTTCGCAGAGCACCGGATCCCTGACAATCTGAACAGCTCTCCGTTGTACGCGGTCAAACGGTAGAAACTAATATTAGGGTGATCAGGACCAGAGATGAGAACTGTATTCTATGTGGCCGGACCTGCGCCTTATAGAGCGCAAGTCTTTGGCCAGGCCTGAAATACTGTCTCGCTCTATTGATCACTCCTAATTCCATCGAGGCCAACTTGGCCTTGCTCTCCAGATGGCCACGAAACTGATAATCGCTCGAAATGTCGAGACCCAGTATTTTGATACTTGGCGCGGCAATTTAGAGGAGTGCTCTCGAAGAGCGGTAATACGGCAAATGGGGTTTTCTTTGTGGTAAACGCTCAAACTTGTGTCTTTTAGGGTTTGAATTGAACATAGTTCAGTTCACCCCACTCAGAAACCACCCCTAGAGACGTCTCAATAGAAGACACAAGTTTCTTTCAGCACTCGTCGACGTTTTTTCGAGAGAGACCTGCACAGCCGGAATATACCGCATTCCCAGTGTTGTCATCCGCATAACAATGTATGTTGGGAATATCCAACATATCATTGATGTGCAGGAGGAACAGAGTTGGGGATAGCACGCAGCCTTGGGGTACACCATCGTTCACGGGCTTGGGGTCCGAGCAAAAACCGACGAGAACGATCTGTATGCTCCGCCCAGTGAGAAAACTGGTGATCCACTTGCATAAACTCTCGGGAAGCCCATAGGAAGGTAGCTTCGAAAGAAACCCCTTGTGCCATTCACGATCGAAGGCTTTTGCCATATCCAGACTAACTGCCAAATCCTCTCCTTGCTTTCAATAACCGCTGCCCAACAGTGCGTAAGGTATAAAAGAAGATCACCAGCTGATCGACCATTGCGAAAGCCATATTGTCGGTCATTGATCAACTGGTGATCCTCGAGGTACGTTTGGAGTTGTCGGTCGGGATATTGATCTCCATTATTTTGGAGATAAGGTAATGGCGATAGGTCTGTAGTTGGTCTGTAGTACTGGGTCCGAGCTATCACCTTTTTTAGGGATATTATGTCATAAATTCAGTCTCCGCTTTGCTACTATCCGAATTGTAGAGGCATGCTAAAACTCTGATTATGTGTGCGTTACCAAAGTGTTGAATGGTTCTTACGTATAAAATTACCAAATTTGACAGTAGCAGATATCGTCGCTTACGCACACGGATACTTCGGAGTGAGATGTAAAATGATGTAAAATATATATATATATATATATATATATATATATATATATATATATATATATATATATAAACATAATAGGTATCCAAGCAGTGTTGCTCTAAGACTCTGCTAAAACGAGCTAGGCTGGATGTGGACGGTGTGTAAGTTTAATATTACAATTCTTAATAAGCCTGGTTATACATATTTATAGACAAATTCAAACATTAATATACGGTTATTTAATATATAATTATGAAAAGACTGCAAGTAATACATTTCTTGGATCAAAGGCTAAACTGTGATAGTTTAAAAACACTTTGATGTGTAGTTTGTATTTTATTTAATTTTTGACATCAATCATGACAGCGATACAAGATGTGTTGACAGTCCAAATCATTTATTAGTTGACAAGTCATTTTTTGTTTTGGTGTCTTAATGTTTTAGATACTATTTATTCTTCAAAGTATTGATTAAGTAGATCAAGTTTACAATCATATTACTTTCTTTACTACGTCCAAAATGATGGTAAGTTGAATAGAGTACATTATTAGGTTATCATAATGAAACCGGGGGGCGTATCCAGTTAGAATCTTATGAACAGTTAATTCTTGTAGTAGATGATACTAAAATATTTCGGTGTAAACACAAGTTCAAGTATTAAAATCTTTATAAAAATTAGTATTCTTTTGGATTTTTGATGTTACGATTGTTATGAATTATAAAGATGTGACGTGGTTTACAAAAAAAACTAATACCGCTATCTGTTTAATTACCTTAACGATAATACGAAATTATTATATTAGTCATGCAACAGTCGATGCGATTCTCTGCTACAATTTAAAATGCTAATTATTTACTATTTCAATACAGTTACTTACTAAGAGAATAGTTAATCAGATTTGTAGAAGAGATTAAAATTATTACTGTGTACCATATTTAGGACTGTGTGGAAGATAGCACCAACGATCCTCTCTCTGAACAAGTATCTTCACCCACCAATGACACTAAAGTGGACAAAAAGAAACCAAGTGAAAATGTGTCGCTTGCTGATAATAGTTTGCTGGTGAGTTTATTAAGAAAAGTATTTACTATTCTTTATATACATTAGTCATTCTGGACTTAGTTTGAGTAGCAATTGTGGAAATGAAGCCCACCGCTGTTTATGTAATCTTTTATAATTATTTAAAATGTTTGATGTACCAATGACAAGTGCAGCATTTGTGTAAATGCTGGCAAACATCTTCCGTAATTGTCTTACTTTGTCTAAGTGTTATGTTATGATTTTTTTTGTCCCATTGTAGTTTCTAAGAGCAGAACGAAAGAATATAAAGTTTCCATCAAATTTATGATTATTTTAGTTCAGGGCTTATAAAGTAGAATAGTAATTAATTATTTTTATGTGCATTTTTTACATGTGACAAAAAAAAAGTACAAAATAATTTAATATTTTGTTCAGTCAATTATTCATATTAATGTTGATAAATCCATTTGATGATAAGCATAATAAAAAAAGTCATATATATGCAATATTAATATTTTTTTCTCTATTTTAAAAATTAATTTAAGTAGGCACTCTCTGTTTTTTTTTAATAATGACAGTCCTTCCATGATGTTACTTTGCATCCATGTTTTGTAGATTACAAAAAATGTACATAACTTTTTTATATAATTTATCAGAAAAACAATTGTAAATAATTTAAATAAGACTGTTTACACATGGAAACCTGTTTCCACTATTGATTGCTAGTTGGTTGAAATCTGATAACCTGGTATTTAAATATTACCAACACTGTATTTTATTATATATGCAATAACATAAAATATAATATATATTATATTTGGGGTTTGGGTTTTTGCTGTTATTCATTATAATAATGAATATTGACACCAGGATAAATATTATTAACCCTTACCCTAGTCAGGGGGGGAGGGAGTGGGTAGATAATTTGATTTCGTACTTAATATTGTTGTAGCAAGTTAATATTGTATACCTTTATATAACAAACTTCAATATAATAATTTAAGAAAATTTTTAAAATGCCTAAGAACTGAGGACAAGAGTTAATACAACATATGTTTTAACATTACAAATAAATTTGTCAAAAACATTTTAATAAAGAGGAATATTTATAGAAAATATTATTCACTTCCAATTAACTGATTTTGACAATATATAACCTTATCATACACATGTTATCAATTATTCACACTGAATTGACATAAAGCTGTGTTAATAATTTTTCAATAGAACACAAAATGTACACATATTAGTGGAAGTTGTTTGTTATAACAGAATAATCGGATTACCACCTATATAAAGTTGAGATTAATAAAATCAATAATATATTTATTATTTTGTTAAAATGAATTGTAACAACTTAACCTCTAACAGACTTTATTTTAAAGAATTATTTGATATGACAAATATTTTCTAATTCCCTTCAGTATCGTTTTACGGATGTTGCACTGTAGTACCTAGTAGTACTATATTTGTATATATGAATATGGTTCTTTATATACCTATTATATGTATATGGATGTAGTAAAAGAATTTAGTTGAAATGAAATACTATTATTATTATTATTATGTATATATGTGTGTGTATATTTACAGGTAGATATTTCAGACGCTCTTAGCGAAAAGGAGAAAGTCAAGTTCACCGTACACACAAAAACAACTCTACCAGAGTTTTTAAAGTCTGAGTTCTTTGTGGTCCGGCAACACGAGGAGTTTGTGTGGCTTCATGACAGATACGAAGAGAATGAGGAATATGCTGGATATATTGTAAGTATTGTATTATAAAATGTAACGTGCTATATTCCTCGATAGCCCTGATCAAGAAGGTCTGCATACGATTACATTTTTTGAGATACTCAACATTTGCATAAAACTGACTACATTAATACACGCAGTACGTGTAGGAGCCGCACTCGTATAACGGAACGTAACGCGTATGCGGCTCAACACGCAGAACGTGTGCAGCGCAACGTAACGCGTATATGGCTTAACATAATATTTATATTTCAGCCGCATCAGCGTTGCATTGTAGTCTTAAAACCGCTGATCAACTTCATTGCTTTAGTGTGACGTCACGTGATTGCGTTTGCTTTCGACCGAGACGACTTAAATATTTTATATTAATTGATATTAAACTTTAATTATTTCGCAAAATTCCGTATTAGTGAGTTTTAATTCAGATGTAAGATTTCACTGTCATGTCTTTGTATTTTCTAAGACTCTAATTTTTATATTAACTTTAGATATATGGGCTTGGAGATTTGATTTTTTTATTGTTATTAGGGGCCGTCCTTAAATTACGTAACGCTCTGAGGGGGGGGAGGGGGTCTAAGCTCGCGTTATGAGTCGTTACAGGGGGGTCGGGGGGTGTTTTTTGAAACGTTACGTAACGCAATATTTTAACTTTTGTGTTTTAAAGTACTCTCAGAACACAAAATTCACAGGCATTGAATTCGAATATCGTTATTTATTTTCAACTATCATGTTCGAATGTTAATTGTTTTTGTAAAACGGAGCAGATGTTCGAGGCTAAAAATAGACAGATTAGTGAAAACTAAATTTGTCAGTACAAAATAAATTGAGGACCCTAAACTCACACGCTTTGTATTCGAGTATCTACTATAAACCGTTATCACATTGGAGATTTTATTGCTTCTGTACAATAAACCAGATGTTAAAGGTGAACAATCCTTCGTAGGTCATATTTTTGTTGTTTTCGTGGAATAAAATTAAATAGGGACAAATTCTTTTATTAGCCAGATTAGAAATTGAGCTATTTCTAGATAATAATGGTTCAAAACAGATGGTTTACCTCTTTCTCCTGAATTGTCAACTAATGACCCTTAATAAAATCCTACATTCTGATTGGCAGTTTTGTTTATGTATGTATTGTTGAAATAAAATAGGAGGGGGAAGTGGGGATGTGCGAGCTCCTTTATAAGCCTGTGTTCGTACCAAAAACGAACATTGTTGTTCAAAATTCGAACCAACTTATCTCCTACTTACTTCTGTATTCATTTTACATTTTTCGAGAAATGAATTTTCTGGTATTACCAGATTTGACGGAAAATATTATATAAAAATTATGCTTTAAATAAAAAAATAAGATAATAATAACATTATTATACGGCGTCATTAATATTGAAAAACTATAGATTCCCCCGGCACCCCCCCGACCGGACTTCGACGCGTCAAGGGAGAAACTACAACGACTCGGGGAGGGAGAGGGAGCACTCACACGTGAAGAGTTCCTGAAGATGAAGGAGGAACTTGAAGAGTAAGATGTACAGTATTTATAAAAATGTACAAAGTTAAACTAACATAAAGAAAATCAATATTAACAACATGATAAATGGGGAAATAACTTCTTCCTATATAATACCTTGAACTATAAATGCTTTAATGGGATAAAAGTGGTCATTCTTTTCCAGTTTTTTTATTTTATTTATTTATTTAACTTCACGCCATATCCCTTCCCGCCGCCTTTCGCCTCGGCCACAGACATCAACCTCTTAATACATGCACTCTGGGAGACCCTCATGCTTTTCCAGTTCATACTTGATAAACATACAAACATAAACACAAAATATTAGTAAACTATATGTCATGAAACACAACTGACAGTGGTGTTATCTATATATATATAAAGACAATTTAAGTGTCTGTTTATAAATCCAAATTAACAGCTTTCACTAAATACATATGAAAGTATATACGGCACATAAAACATGTTTTAAAATTTCTTGTCTGTTTGGACCGGCTAATCTCTGAAACGGATGGACCGATTTTAACAGGACTTTACTGGCCGATAGTTGACATTGTAAGGAGTAACTTGGCTACTTTTATAATAAAAAAAAAATCGGCGCGGACGAAGTCGCGGACAGAGCTAGTTAAGTAAATAGTTAAGCTCAATTCGCGTCCCTTGCAGGGAGTATCTAGCTACATTCAAGAAGACGGTGGCGATGCACGAGGTGTTCCTGCAGCGGCTGGCCTCCCACCCCGTGTTCCGAGGGGACGCTCACCTCAGGGTGTTCCTGGAGTACGAGCAGGACCTCTGCGCCAAGCCGAGGGGACGGATGGACCTCATCGGGGGACTGGTGAGTGTTATACTATCTATCACATTCCATCCTATCCCATACCATCCCATTCCATCCCATCCCACACCATCCCTCGTTAATGCGAGATAGTAATACCGAAATCTAAAGTAACTGAAATACTTCAACAGATGCGTTCGATGACGACAACCACGGACGAGATATACCTAGGAGCTACCGTGAGGGATGTGAACGACTTCTTCGAGCAGGAGACCACCTTCCTCCAGGAGTACTACTCACACCTTAAGGAGGCAGTCGCCAAAGTGGACCGCATGACCACCAAGCACAAGGGTTAGCAGGGTTTTAAATTCTTGTATATCACTATTAGATACAGAAGGATAAGTTTGTTCCTCCCCCCAGAGGTGGCGGACGCTCACATCAAGCTGTCCTCGTGCGTGTCCCAGCTGGCATCCCGCGAGGCCCCGCACACCGAGCGACTCCTCACCAAGGCCGCGGACACCTTCGATAAGTGTAGGGTAGGTATCAGTATTAGGTAGGTATTATTATTATTATTATTATTATTACTATTCATACTTACAGGTTAAGTGTGTTTTTATTATAGCTTTATAAATGTTATTATTTTTTTTACAGAAAATTGAAGGTCGCATGGCTTCGGATCAGGATCTGAAGCTGGCGGACACTCTCCGGTACTACATGAGGGATACGCACGCCGCCAAGGCCGTGCTCGTGAGACGACTGCGGTAAAATCAACCTTATTACAATACACATACGGTCGGGTTTGATACCTATAGCTTTTGACTGTTAAGGCCGTGCAGATAAAACGACTGCGGTAAACTCAACCTTATTACAATACACATACGGTCGTCTTTGATACCTATAGCTTTTGACTATTAAGGCCGTGCTGATGAGACGACTGTGATAAACTCAACCTTATTACAATACTCATACGGGTGTGTTTGATAATTGTAGCTTTTGACTGTTGAGACCATCCTGGTGAGACGACTGCGGTAATATCAACCTTATAGCAATACACTTACGGGCGTGTTTGATTTGTAAGACAGCTGTAGTTTATATAACTACAGAGTATAATTTGTACCTTCATTAATATATTAATTCATATCCAATCTTCGTTACTTTCAGTTGTCTTGCCGGTTATGAAGCGGCCAATAGGAATTTGGAGCGAGCCCGAGCTAAGAACAAAGACGTACACGCGGTAAGTCACCCCTACGTCATTATTGCGTCATCACACCGTTATGTATACACCTCACTACTAACACTACCACAATCATTATATCATAGTATTGTCATGGAGTAGAGAGGTGAATATTATTGGTTCAAGAAAATACAGTGTATATATGGTATGATACACTATTATAAGACTCGTGTCAGTTTGGTATAATATCTTTCTGTTACACTGTGACTGTTACTGTCCTTACACTGTATACACCATAAACAATAATAATCATTCCTAAAACTATGAAATGGTCAATAGAACATAATATGAAAAAACACGATATTTAAAGACAAATCGAAATGTATCGATACAATATCGATATAAAATCGATTAAATCGAATAATTTATTAAATATGTATGTAAATATTATCATCTCTTTCACACGCACGTGTAATATGTAACACTTTGTTTTTTGTTTGTTGCACCCAGCCGACGGAGGTACAGGAGGTAATGCACGCTTAACACTCTGATCAATTTATATAAATACGTGGTTGAAATCGATCCTTACACATTATCCGGATCGATTATCTGCATCGAATTCTGAACTTAAAACAATCGAAATTAATAACAATTATAGATCAAAATCGATCCTTACATAGTCAATCCAGATCGATTATCTGCTTTGAAAACCGAGCTTAAATCAATCCAAATTAATAAAGAGGTCGAAATCGATCCCTACTTGGTCAATCCAGATCGATTATCTGCCCTCAATAAGATTGTATATAAAGTGTTTGTGTGTGTGTAGGCGGAGCAAGCCCAAGCGGACGCGTGCGCTCGCTTCGAGCAGCTCTCGGCACGCGCCCGGGAGGAACTCATCGACTTCCGCACGAGACGAGTCGCCGCCTTCAGGAAAAGGTATTATTTATATATATATATATATATATATATATATATATATATATATATATATATATATATATATAAATAGAAATAACATTCAACTGTCCGTTTATTATTCTAAATTAACAGCTTTTCGCTACACGCATATGATACGTAAAAAAATATTTTTTTTGGTTCAATGATTACTGAAACGGCTGGACCGGTTTTAACAGAATTTTCACTGATATCTAATGTTATAAGGAGGATGTCTAAGGAGGAGGTTACTTTTATTAAAAAAAAACGTACTCCTCGCGAACGAATCCGCGTGCACAGCTAGTTGTCTTAAGTTATGTAACTTCTGTATCTCAGTGCCCTTACAATGTAATGTGACCGTTATTTTGTATGTCGTCATGTTCGTCCGTCTGTCCGCAGTATAGCTCAGAAACTTGTAGAAAGCTGTTACTCGATATATATACTCGTATATATATTAATGAGACTGACATTTTCCAGTTTAATAGATCTAGCGGAGTTGGAAATCAAACACGCCCGCGCTCAACAGGAACTGTTCAGGAAGTCATTACAAGTACTGCGGGAATGCCAATAAATATATATATATATAATATATATATAAGTATAATATATGTCTGTATGTAGCTTCCGGGAATTGATTATTTTTACAGGACACGTAAAAAATAGTTATTCCTTATTTTGTTTAATTTTTTACTAAATTAATATTATATATTGCTCAATGATGTATCGTATAAATATATTTTTTTATTTTTCTCACCCAATTTGTCTATTTTGAAAGGTCAATGACCTGACATTTAAAGTATTTTTAAGCCAAATGTGTATGTCTCGTAATTATATGAATTTCCTTTAAGGTACAGTCAACAAAAAAATTATTAAAATTAAAACATGTTTTTATTATAATAATTATTGAATTTGTTGTATTTTTCACTCGTTTCGTGTTCGCATAATAAAATGTATGTATGTATGTATGTATTGTAAGTTATAGATATTAAATATTTTAAATACACGAATTATATCTGTGTTTGTAGTTTTTTTTACTATACATATAAAATTGATGTGTCTGTTTGTAATTCCAAATTACCTTCTCTTATTTAATACTTACATAAAAAAGGTTTAAAATATTTGTTTGTCTGTCTGTTTGTTCTGGTTAATTTCTGTAACGGCTGGACCGATTTTAACAGGATTTTCACTGGTTATAACTAATGTTATAAGGATAATATTAGGCTAATTTCATTTAAAAAAACATTTAAAACAAAAAAACATTTAAAATACGAGTGAAGTCGTGTGCACAGCTTGTCTTAATATAAAATTATAAACAAACCGCAATACACACAATGTTTAGCAAATGTTTTATCTAGGTAAAGAGGGTAGGAGGGAGGGAGGGAGGAGGGAGGCTTCGCTCTTTGTCTCTGAAGGGCTTTTGTAATGACGGGTCCGTGAGAAACTATATAATAATAATGTCTAGTTACTTATCTTCACAGCTTTAATCAAAGAATAAGTCATAGAATACAGGATGTATTCTATATGACGTATTCTTTGATTTCATGAAGCACTTATCACACTGCACAATTTATAAATTGAAACACTTAATAAAATGAATAATAATACATGTTGCTGTTTGTATAGACATCGTTTAGAACGTTTTTAACTATATTGTGTACAGCAGCGGCTTTAGGGCTACTGACACCCCGGGCAAAAATATTTAGGCACCCACTTAAGGAAATCAATATCGAGTATTTATTTTTTGCTGAACCAAATCATCTGACAGCTGAACATAGTTGTGAATACGGCACATAGAGAACAGTATTGAGGGTACACAGCGCGGAAGGCAGAAGGCCAAGGCCCCAGACCTCAGCGCCCCCCAAATTTGGCGCCCCGGGCCGTCACCCCATCGCGTGCCCCCCTAACGCCGGCACTTATTGTGTACAATATATATTATGGAATTATGTACTCTTATGTATATATGCCTTATGTACAAAGTAATATAAAAACTCATATCTTTGACTGAGTGTTTGTATATGTAACTGGTAAGTTATCAATTCTATATCCTGTTTGACTCCGCGTAATTTTGGCAAAAATAAAATATTTAATTACCTCATAGAGAAGGAGTAACGATCTTATATTAATTTTTGTACATGACTAAAGCAACAATAAAATTATTTCACGTTTCCATTGGAAAAATAATTTTGAGTTGCAGCAGTGAACACAATTTCAGCAAAAGAAATATTACAATGGGATACAATGGGAGTAACGAAAGTCTCAATTCCAGAAAACAAACTGATTGATCTTTCATATTGAAATTGTTGAAAATTTAATTGATTTTTTTTTGTTTCATTAATGTCTTACTTAAATAAATGACATGATGTGTTTTTTTGTTTTACACGCAAAATTGGAGACTAGTTTCAAGGTTTTGTCGGCATGTTTAGTGTAAAAGGATAGCTTATTTGCACGAAACGGTGGAAGGCATCTGCTATTAATACGAATCAAATATTCCAGAGAATATAGTGCTAATATTTTACCATACAGGAAATTAGGATTTCTACAGTACAGAAAGGATGGGAAAGGAGTAGATGGTTCACCTGATGGGAAGTTATGATATCTATAAAATAAGTTCAAATATGTTATCATTTCTAAGGACTTGGTCAGAACGTTAACATAAAAGTGTAAAGTGATAATTATCGACAGCAAGCATGGTTTTAACAAAATTAACTATATATTTGCCCCCAGTTACTAGCAATACTGTTGGAATACCACTCACGCCCTCTGTAATCTCGGCCTTCATATTGATAACGCTCAGTTGGAGTGTTTATATAACAGATTTATGCCGAAAAGTTTCGTACTCGTTAGGTTCAGTTTATCGGTACAAAACAAAGTGGATATTTTGTTCAGTAATTATAATCATAGTAATTAACTTTACAATTTGAGTATGTGCATTTATTTTAACTAATAGTTTTAGTTTATTTTATACTACATAAATATTTAAAGAGATGTATATATTTATGTAGTATTTAATATTTTTAAAGTGTTTTATTTATTTATTTACCTTCACGCCATATCCCTTGCGGGGTAGCCAGAGACGACGGAGCGCCAAACGCTACGGTCTCTGCATACCTCTTTCGCCTCGGCCACAGACATCAACTTCTTCATACATGCCCTCCGGGAGGTCCTCATGCTTTTTACGTGACCTTCCTCCAGTATCGTAGCTACTGTGTTTTCGAAGGTCACTCGAGGCCTCCCCCTGTCTCTCTTACTGCTCACTTTTCCCATATAAATCTTTTTTACCATTCTTTCATCACTCATTCGTTCAACGTGCCCAAACCACCTGAGCACGTTCTTCTTCATTCTCACCGTGACATCTTCGCTAGTACCTGCCATTCTGTGGATCTCTGCATTGCGGATTCGATCAGCTAGACTGACTCCGCATATTCTGCGAAGAGATCGCATCTCCACAGCATTCATCTTTCTTACATTCTTCTTCTGTGTTACCCACGTTTGGCTGCCGTATAACAGTGTCGGTAGCAAAACTGCATTGTGTACAGCCAAACGTGGAGCTATACTGACGTTTTGCCGTCTCAACAATGCAGTCAAAGCACCATTGACTCTGTTACCAGCAGCAATACGCCTTTCCACATCCATTTCGTATCTTCCGTCTCTGCTAAACATACTTCCCAAATATACCACTTCATTCACTTGTTCTATTATCTTATCATTCACGTTGATCTTACATTCTGTTCTTTCTTCATTTCTTTCAAATATCAGAACCTTCGTCTTATCTACATTCAGTGTTTTAGTGTAGCCTTTTAAATCACTAGTCATTTTTCTTGCAACTTTTTTTTGTGTTCTTATTTCCCTCATTGTTTTTTTCTGTTAACATTGTTGGTTCAAGACAATCTCTATCATTAAGTCCGTAAATTGTACTATTTTTTTGTATAATTAAATTTAATAAATATATAAATAAAGTTTGCAAGGTAGGGTGGAAAAAAGTGGTTTCTTCTTCCGCATCTTTCACTCACTACGAAAAGTTATAATATTGACATCAATAATGGCGGTATTGCCCGGGTCGAGCTCGAATACGAGCTACGAGAATATGAATATACCTAGGCTTCCCCACATTTAAAACATATTTTTGAACCGGATATCAAATCATATACGAGGCAACATTCCCTTCACAACGGAAAGACGCGACGCCATAGCAACAATAATCACAACAAAACTAAATCAAAATATCAAGAGTGTTTTGTTAATAAAACTTAATATTATATAATATATTATTACCAAATATGTTATTCACAGTGGTTTAAAAATTTCATAGTAAGTATACAAGTAGTTTCTTTCGAGATTTTTTTAATTTACGATTGCATTTGAATATAATCTGTAAAATATATAATTAATATTATTATGTTATTATTAATGTTTAACATTTATATGTAAATAATTTAAATTATTGACAAATTAATAATGAAAGCAATAAAAACATGAAAAAGCTTTTAAAGTGTAAGTAAAAGACGATAAAAATAAGAAAACTGATATTTAATAAACATTTTTTGATACATATTTTTACAATAAATGTAAAGAAAAATAATTATATACAATATACTATGTTAGACATTTGCAAGGAATAGATAATAGTAATAAGAAATATACACATTTCTTTTATAGCTAAATCGATTTTGATTGTGATTTTATGTTTTAAAAGTTAATTTAAATGTAAGTTTAACGCTATTAACCTGTGCATTAATATGGCTGACTTACTAATATTGTTTTCCAAATTTTTTAATAAATGATACTTATATACAGATTTATTAAAGGTTTAATTAACTTATTTATTTCAGATATTAATTATGGGATGTTAAATCAATATGGTCCCGGTAACGGTGTGTATTGTCCTGTTGCTGGGGGGAGTGAGGGGGGTGAGGGGCAAGTGGGTTGAGGGGTGGGTGGATACAAAGGAGGTAATATTATATAATAATTTACATTTTATGAATACATTATTTTATTATTATTTTTTTATTTTATTATTTTTTCTATCGTCTCTGCTGTTAGCCCTACTGGCCATGATAGTGTCATGGTGAATACCTCACACTTGTTTTTATACTATTTATCTATTTATTTATTCACATTTCTTATATTATATTGTATTTTATAGCTATCTTAAATTTATCGTGACGGTTTTGTTTATTTATAAATAATTTTTATTCAAAAGTCTAAATAATGACGTGTCAAATGACAAACATTACAAACAAATTAGTAAAAATTCTTTCTCTATCATCCATTAAATATTGATATGAACTCATTTTTAAATATCTTACAGTCTGCATTATTTTTCTAGATTTATTTAATAGTTAAAACTCAATAATAAGTTTCTTTAACATCAGACCTATAGAATATACAGTTTAAATCAAACATTTAAAATATAATCGGCTCCATTACATGTCGACAGTTTAAAATGTGTTTATTTATTAAAGTCATTGACAGACAACGAATTAAGGAATGACATATTCGATGTAAAAAACACGCGATTGTAGACATGGTTAATAATTAATTACAAAAAAAATAGGCTAAGGCCCTAAGGGTTTAGGTTTTATGTTGATATTTAATGCTATTTGGGCAAGAAATATGGATGTGTGCGTCAAAATGGATACATGTTCGTTGACACGTACGAGTTCCTCGTAGGTATTTTTTGATAGAACAAGCTTACCTTTTACATATGTGGAATTTATCCAAGCCATGTATCATCGTTTTAATATCTAGGTTAGATCAACTCCCCGCAACAGTGAACAGTTTTAGTCAGTTTTCAGAACCGTGTTCTTGATGACAGTCGACACCTAAAATATATGTATATGTGTAGGCTATTTTATGGCATTCTTCATATTGTTGACATTCAAAGCTGACTGAGACTGGCAACAAAATGGAGTCTTGGTCTTAAAATCAGCAGAATAAAAGTGAACACATTCTATGATTTCGATTCACATTCTAATATCATGCCAATAGCGCTCAACGGTGCTTCTTTATTAGATTGTTACAGCTTTCGGTACCTTGGCTTAGTTGTACAAGATCATGGATAAACTGTCAAATATAGAATGAACTGTAAATTAAATAGATTCGTCCCAGAATAGGAGGTCTGTCTTTTGGTTTCACTTACCTGACCTGACCTATGATGATGATAAGATTATGAATTCATTAACAAAGTGTCGAATTTTTTTGCACATTAGCTAACATAGAAAAACCGTCGCTAAAGCCTTAATATTCATATCATAGACTTGGCGGTATAAATAAAGGCATTAATTATTTACACATTTAATCTGTTTGTTATATATTTTCTTTAAGACGGGTATTTTTGACGTCTATGATATATTAATTAAGTGACTGGAAACAGTGAGGAAACCAAGCAATCAGAATCTAACTTATACAAAATTTTCTATTATTATTATTATCTTTTTTTGTCGATACTTATTTTTCTTAATTTGTTTCTCTGAAATGATAAAATCAGCAAATATTTTATTTGAATATGTAGCTTAACTGAATATTTTTATGTGATCAGAATTGGGCGTTCCTGGCTCGTTTCTGTTTTCTCTCTCTGGAAGGTCAGTTCGAGTATCTAATAGAGTACGATAGAGATATCGGTACACCTAATCTCTTGTTGTATTACGATGAAGACAGCCAGTGGCCGTCTGTGTATCACAGTAGTAAGGTAAGATGAAACTGGATAGTGAAGGTTAATAAAGTTAATCGACTAATAGTTACTGTAAATCTAAGTATAGTGGAAATTAATAATCGATCCATGCATAATTATTCTCTGGATTGAGTTTGTAGGAAATAAGCAGGGTTGTTTCTGATCGATTAAACGCCAATTAAAGTTTTACTTACTTGATCTTTATTGTGTTAAATTATTTAAATGAATATCTAAAATAAAGTATTAAAGAAGTTCAAAATGAGTAAAAATTCCACAAATAGTCAGTGCGTCTTTAACGACATTAGCATAGCAAGATATAGATGGCAATTATCAAAACGTCAAATAGAATGTTCAATATTTATATATATTATAAATAATACTATTAATTTAACAGACGTGTAAAGAACGGGAAGCCGTGTTGAATAAGGGCGGGCAGAACCAGATAGTGAAGCTATCTCACTGGTATCCAGATACGGAGTACTCCGGCTGCATCCTTACGCAATCTAACAAGGAGCTACCGGCTGCGAAAAGGCATATTATTATTATTTAATATAAATACTTACTTTATTGATATGAGCGTAAGCAAAGCTTTTAACCGTTTGGGAAACTTCTTTTTGAAGCAACACACATAAAAACTACTGAACCGATTTGAATGAAAATTTACAGAGCTGTAGAGCTTGGGAATGGGCATGTTATTAAAACAGCAGAATTAAAATATCTCATTCCGTTTAGAAATGATAGTCAAAAAACTGTTTCTCCCAAAGACTTAACGTTATCAGAACCTCCGCGCGCATGCCGATCGTCAACATAGAAATACGCTTATAAGCAAATAAAAATCAAATATGTATATAAATAAACATATTTTTAATAGAGCATTCAAAAAGGGGAGGGGGATCACCTCAACTCCCGCACCGCATCGTGGCGGATCCTAGTATTCTTTTGTAATCCAATATCCGGCGGAAATAAATGGAACTTTACTTTTCAGTACAATTACAACACCTATATCCAAGAATATAACAAAAAATAAAAATACTAATAGTACTAAAACGGAATTACCCTTGGATCCACTATATTACAATCAGTTCTTAAAAACGACTACCCCTAAACCAACTACTGTAAGCGACACTAATTCTACCACGTGGTACGAATTGTTGCCGGAAAATGGCACCACAACTGTGTTGCCGGAAGATGAATGGGAAAATATTGGTCCGCAAATAAATGATAGCCATTTGGAAAATTTAAAAGATGTGGAATTGTTATTCGATAATTCAAATACTAGTGGTGTGAGTATATTTAACATAAACTTAATACATTACAATGAATTTCTATCAATTGCAATGAAATGCATATATATAAAATATAGTAGTTATGGTGTAATAAACAAAATAAAAACATGTTGAAACAAATTTTAGCATAAAATAAAACGTTCAACATTTGAGTTATACGAACGATACCGCAGACGACGACTCTACTCGGAATCTAATCAAAACGGGCACAGCAGTTCCAATACTAAAACTGTCAAATTTATTGTTTCGTGCCGCAATTCTAGACGGTTTAGATCAGCCAGGGAGAGGTGGTGGTTTATCGCCATCAGCAACTGTGGTAGTCCCAAGGTAAGGAACACAGCACTTTATACAATATTCATTAATTTAAATACATCTTATTCTTATAATCAGTCAATTCTAATAATTTTCATGTTATTAATAAATATTATAGGGTTTAGATGTGCGTTACAAATTTTTGATGACGAACGGACCCAACGGCGACTTTTGGCATGAACATTTTTCGGCAGACGAGTTTTGTAAGTATATTATGTTATGACAATATTTGTTCAATATTTTAAACAAATTATCGCATTCCAGACGTACTACCAATACTTCTCGCATACACGTTCGCGTACGTAATAGTGATGGTCGCAGTAGTGATGTGCAGCGTCGAACTCAAAGCTCGACATCTACTACACTCGACATATAAGTTATTTTTGATATCGATAGTGGCACAACACTGCGGTGTAATGTTACAGAGCTTAGCTGGTATACGATACGCGTATAATGGTGTTGGGAACTCAACTGCGAGAGTGTTAGGTAAGCTTACATACGAGGGCCAAACTGAAAGTTTTTAGAACTGGCCACTTAAAAGCATTATATTAAAAAAAATAGTTTAAAATTTGAAAATAGAACTCTTTACCAATATTATTGAGTGTACATTTCATTCATTTGTCATTTGTTTTACGATTTGGCGGCAAATTGAAAATTGTCTGTGCACGTCAGAATGAATTTAAGCCGAGAAAATTTTCGTGCAATGATTTTGTATGACTTTCGATGTCATTTAAGTCAACAAGAAAGTTATGATAGACTTCGATTGGCTTTTCACGATGAAGCCCCATCTCGTGCCACAGTTTACAACTGGTTTAATGAATTCAAACATGGTCAAACTAATCTCACCGATGATTTGCGTGAGGGACGGCCTTCTACAGCGACGACTGAAGATAACATCAGTGCTGTGCGGCGTATGATAGAGACTGACAAAAGAGTGACCTATCAGCAGATTCGGACAAGTCTAGGCATAGGTATGAGTCAAGTGCACAAAATCCTCCATGAACATTTAGCGGTCAGGAAGCTTTGTGCCCGGTGGATACCGCATAATTTGACCGAGGCTCAAAAACTCCGCCGTGTTGATTGGTGCCGAGAAATGATCCAAAAATTTAACGGAGGTGACTCAAATGCTGTGTTCGACATACTAACGGGTGACGAAAGCTGGATTTACTGTTATGATCCGGAAACCAAAAGACAGTCTGCTCAGTGGGTGTTTCCTTCCGAAGAGTTGCCAACTAAAGTGAAGAGAGGTCGAAGTGTTGGAAAAAAGATGGTGGCCTCGTTCTTCGGAAAGACAGGTCATTACGCGACAGTAGTCTTAGAGGATCAGAAAACGGTTAATGCAGAGTGGTATACTAACAATTGTTTGCCACTTGTCTTGGAAAAAGTTTCAGAGAAACGACCTCGCAGCAGGATTCTCCTTCATCACGACAATGCCTCGTCGCACACTGCCAGGCAAACGATCGACTATTTGGTGACCTCAGACGTGGAATTACTGGGTCACCCGCCGTATAGCCCCGACCTCGCACCCTGCGATTTTTATTTATTTCCGAAAATAAAAGAAAAACTTCGAGGAAAACGTTTTATAGACGCCGAAGAAGCAGTGGCTGCGTTTCAAAACGCCGTCGAAGAGACCCCTAAGGCCGAGTGGGCAAGGTGCTTTTCTCAATGGTTCCATCGAATGCAGCGATGTATTCATGTAAATGGACGCTATTTTGAAAAGTTACAATAAAACTAATAACTTGCTAGAATGCTTAGTTTTTGATTTTCTAAAAACTTTCAGTTTGACCCTCGTATCACTTAATATACAATCAATTTTTCAAATAGGAATGAGAAATTAAGATAAAATTAAAATTCTCATACAAATGCAGAGGTTTTTTTTTCAAGTCGAGCCCTACACTTATAAAACGTCAGATTCTATTTAATACTCTTTTAATTTATTAATTCACATTTTTATAGAATTTAATATTGACTTAGTCATCATCATATATGATGCTCTTCCCAAGAAATTAAAAATATATATTTTAAGATTTCTCTTTACATCTAAACTATTAGTGGCTGTAATATAAAACATGTATTCTTCTATTAATCACAAACAACTAGATTTTCAAATTTTCTATATAAGTAAAAACCATTTTTAAACTCCAGAAAATTTGCTACATGGCAATTCTTTCATAGTCTAAAGGTCTAAAGGTATACCTTATTGAGCAAACCCTTTCATAGTATAAAGGTATAACTTATTGAGCAAACCCTTTGATAGTATAAAGGTATAACTTATTGAGCAAACCCTTTCATAGTATAAAGGTATAACTTATTGAGCAAAACCTTTCATAGTCTAAAGGTATAGCTTATTGAGCAAACCTTTTCACAGTCTAAAGATAAGTCGACACTATAGACGAATAAAACTATATGTTTAATATCGCTTTTTAGGTCAATTTCTCTGTGGCGTATCAGAGACAACGTTCCTCCTACTCCTCATACTATTGGCTAAGGGTTACACCATAACACGAGGTCGTCTCAAGGTCGGCTTCACGGTGAAGTTGACGGTGTTCATGTGTTGCTACATCATCACATACGTAGTGTTGTTCATTTACCAGGCTAAGGTGAGTTCGGATTTTAAAATATTCTACTTCAATGCAATCAGGACAATGTAATAAATGTAATAAATTTGATAAAATAGTGTATGAGGCTGAATCCGAATAGATTAGAGTTACTAAATGAAATTATTAAAAAGTATATATTTTTTTAAATTTAACAATTATTGACATCGAAAGACTATTATATCTATGACGAATATTATAAAGATAATATGAATAATATTGACATACAACTTAAGACTTATATGACACATGCATTTAATTTTTTTTTTACATTGTAGTTTATTTATAAGGATATGAATATTTTAATTGTTATTATTATTAACATGTTATTAGAGTATGTTAATGATGTAATGTGAAAATTATATTTAGATAAAAGAGGCAAAATTGTTATTGGAAATAGTTTTAAGAACTTTATAAAACAGAAATTACCAGAAAAAAAAAGGATATGAGAATATGTTTTTGGGAGAGCAAATAATTCCTTATTCCAGGCCTTTGATCCTGGTGAAGTACTGTACCTGTACGAGAGCCCGGCGGGCTACGGTCTAATAGTGCTGCGGATCACGGCGTGGTGTGCGTTCCTTTACGCAACTTTCTTTACTGTTAGAAAGTATCCAGAAAAGGTTAGTTACTGGCCAGTTATATAAAATTTTAATTATAAATAAATATGGTAGTTATAATATCAGTTGCGAAATTTTTAGTCCAAAAATATATTAATGTTACATTTGGACAGCATTTTAGAATATGTTTTGTATACATTCAAAAGAAATTTATAAAATTCTTAAGCTTCAAAAAATTTCAGATCGTTTATTTATTTATTTATATCTTTTGCACTTTGAATCACTACCAGTGATCACGTGTATCAAATGGGAGGGTTCATTTTTATATCATACTTATCGAAACAAGAACTTTCGTTAAGACACTCCAACTTAAATTAAGTCTACGAGTGTTCCAAACGCGCTGCTCTGAGAGAAACCACGAGACAAACTCTGTGTGATATCTCTTTATTGTTATCACTGTTTCATAAACCTTAATATTTAGTGAGTAATGTAAGAACAACTAAAACCATTGCAATCAATTATGTATGTGCTGTTAGATTACCCAAAAACTACCATTAGAGGTAATAATAGCAATACAAATTTATTAATATTATAACACTTTCAGAACATGTTCTACTGTCCTTTCTTCATCTGTGGGACGCTGTGGTTCTTTGCGGGACCCTTATTCATTTTAACCGCAAACTCTTACATAGGCAAGTGAAACTATAGTACTTATGATTAATTTATATACGTTAGCCATGTTATACTTATGTAAATTAAATATTCAGTCTATTAACACTAAACCTACCAAGTACCGGTCAAATTGACCGTTCTTAAACTTTTGTAAAACTTACACATTTTTAAACGTTATAATATCGTTATCAAACTACATGACAATTCTTAGAATATGCATATAATATTTTCTACACTTTTTACTTTTAGTTATTTCCATTATTACCTGCGTTATATAATAAAATAACTTTTAATTACCGGTCAATTTGACGGCGTGCGGAAGGAACAGGTATCCAAGAATTGTCGGTAGGTTTAGTGTTAAGTGTCGGCAATGTCCCGAAATAGAAGTAGAATATGAAATTAATTAAAAATAACATAGACACTATGGCTCAGGTGTTAGAGCGACGGGATACCCAGTAATCACAGGTTTGAATCCCATTCGCGATCATGAAATTTTCTGTGCATTCTGTATTTATCAAAGATAAACCTTAACAAATACGATGAGTTATACGAGATTCAAAATAAAAATTTGATTGTTTTGTATAATATTAATATTAAATAATTTTGTTTTTTAGATAAGTGGGTCCGCGAGAGTGTGGTGACCGCTGTCCTCCTCTTCATAACGTTTAGCGGGCATACTATGTTTTTGGTAATTTCACATTATTGAATTCTATTTAATTATAAAATACAAAAAAATATCCATATAAAATACATGTAAATAGCCCTTAATATATCTATTATAATATAGTTAAGAGTATCATATTATAATTCAACATTTAAACTACTATACATGTATATATATATATATTTCTTTTCCAGTTGTTAACACTGCCGGTTTTCGCTAATAAGAACTTTCCCTACCACGTACGGACAACTCAGATTGGAGTTATGGAGGTATGTATTAAGTTGAAATAAATGAAGAAGGTAATTTTTTTATTAAAATTGAGGGCAAACGATCATGCATTTCAATTCTTATGGTAAGTTATCATCCTCGATGAATAGACAGGGATAAGAGAGTGGGATATAGGGGGGAGGGCATCATTTGAGGATCTCTTTTAGTACAGATATTTGTTTACATACCTATTATATAATAAGGAGAAGGTCCATTGTTAGGGTTGCCACCTTTTGTTCTTGTAATTAAAGTAAATTTTATTTTATTTTCTTCACCTTTAATAATATTAAAGGTGAAGAAAATATATTTTAACTTTTCGTAAATTGTACGATACTACTAAACTTTTTTCAATCTATATACAAATTAACTCTTCATAGGTGTACTAGGGGTTTTCACAATGAATCAATGTTAACATTTAAATTTATTAACTTAATAACTTTTCTTGTAAAATGTATGCAACCGAACTTTTTTTAAACTCAGAGAAATCAAATTTTATTTTGGCGTACTTCATTGTCCTTATAAAGTATAATGTACAACTATAAAGCACTTGTGGCAACCCTATCCTGTAGTTATTAAGCCTTAAAAAGTTAAATTAATATAATAATATCATCATATATGACCATTATAATATAAATAATTTCTTTAAGGTGAATGGTAACTCCACATTGGACAGATTTGCACCCACCGCGTATCATCCCAGCGGTGGGAACGCCCAGACTGTTATCATACCGCTTACTAGGTACTTACATAGTAGACATTATTGAGCGAAGCGAACGAAGTGAGCGGAGCGTTTTACTGGAGACTTTTTACATTCTTTGTCACGAATTGGCTCGAAAACTACTAAACGGAAAATTATGAAATTTTGCAATCAAAAAGACACACATTAGGTGATGGTTCTTATAAATTTTTTTTGAAAAATGTCCTCAAAAAAAAATTTTTTTTTTAAATCATGTCAAAAAATTGATATCCCATTGAAATCAATGGGAAACGATGAGTCAATACTCTGGGCTCGCTTCGCTCAACATGCAAACGGCACCCAAGATTTCACGAGCGCAGCGAGTCGAAATTGAGGGTTTGTTGGCGCCCCTAGTTTATTTATCTCAATTACATCAATATTTAAAATTAACGATTAAAATTATAGACGCACAGAGGAACTCATAGGTAACATGTACAATCAGTACATGGCGACCGCACCTCCGATATCTTTGGATAACGAGACACCAAAACTAAATGGCGTTTCCAAAAGATCAATGAAGTCCGGAAATCTCATCCCACAAGATAGTACTGAAACCAACACATCAGATGATATCAATCCTTCCATCAGAGATATATTTACTGTTGAGAGTCAAGTTTCAAAAAGGGATCCCGAAGTGGCAGATCCGGTGTTGCCAACAACTGAAAATGAAATAGTTGAAAAAGTTGAATTACCACCAATCGTAAGGTCCAGGAGAAATATTTTGGAGCCAATTAAAAGAGATGTCCCGAGCTGGTCTTTGGCGAAAGGTCCAAGTGTTGTTGCTATGCAATTAAAGAAGCCAAGTCTTGATGAAGAAGGTAAGAATCTACAAAGACATTGTGTATATTTACTAAAATCATGTATATATTTTTGTTTAATTTCAGACGATTCAGAATCAATACCGTTAAATGGTAAAAAGATAAGAAACGGTCAGTCAAGTTTAGGAGAAATGAGCACTATACACGAAGGTCGAGAGAAAACATACATTCGCACACCAACAGATATATTTACTGTACCGACGAGAAGTTAACTATAATATTAATAAGGTATTTTCAGCGTTTTTAAATTTAGTAACATTACTAATAAATCACTTTTTTTATGTCATTTATTGTGTCCATAAAGTCTCACTGTAAGTGCCTTTAACATTTTTGTAAAAAGTAGTAAATAATATTAAAAAATCATCAAGGATTTTGGATCAAAATTGTGACTGAAGGTAGTCTTTTCATATATGAGTAAAATAAAATATATATTTTCTCTGTTCAAGATTTATATTTGTGAAGATGTTAGAGAGAAACAGAAAAATATTTGAATTTACAAAATTAAAATGTTTGCTAAAATTAACAGATAATTTTTGAAAAGAGTAGCCACTATTAAAAAATTTTCTAATACCACTTAAATCATCATTCGAAAAAATCTGAATCTCTCAGAATCCGAATACCTCAGGATCTGAATATCTCAGAATCAGACTCTCTCAGAATCTCAATCTCTCAGAATCATTGTAGAATTGTTCTCTTTAACATTATTATGTTGTAAAGTATGACGTAAGTTTATTCGATATTAGTTTTTGTGTAACACATTAGTGATATTTTCTAGTCAAAGCAATAAAGTTTTTAACTAACTTTGTTTTATTTTGTACTATCTCTTCAGCGACAGTTTGTTGAACCAGTGGCAGGCAGTTAGTCAAACATCTAAATGTCTATTTGATGTATAATACAGTCTTTACAAAAAAGAGACGAAGCTTCTTAGCTTTCCATGGATTCACCGTGCGGGTGCCGGGCCCTTTACTATGCGTATACACGCTCATCTTCACTGTTTACGCTCCTCTCCCTACCTAACCAAATATCGTAAGAACCTACTAAAGCCGCCTTTGAAATACGTTCCAGAAATGATGATGATCGTTCTAGAAAGGCCGAGATCTTTAATTAAGTTGTAGAGAGATTTTGCTGTTATACCTCTCGCTCCTACTTCTACAGCGTACAAATTAACTATAAATTTATTCCTGATCAGTTCGTTACTAAATAATCATAGAACACATACGAAAACTTTAGTTCCTGTTTTAAGATAATGAAAAAAAAACAAACATCTCATATAATAATTGTTATATTTAGAATAGACCAAGAAAACTTTCATTATACGTGTATTTTAATAGCGGAAAGTATTCTTATTATATTACATTTATTTAGACTTGAGCCGTTAAAGAATTAAATACACAATTTTCTGTATAAAATCATAAAAGAAATAATAAAGCAACTTTCATGTACAGTTATTTCCAATCTACTAAAACATTAAATGTGAATTTAGAAATGATAATCCACAAAATCACAAGACAGACAAACACACATCTTAATCTTCCCACTTCTTAAACTCGAGTCCATCGGGGGGTTTCATTTCCACCTTTTCACTCGCAACCTGGTTCCAGTTGGTGCTGAGAACAGTGCCACCAGACTCCACCTGAAAAATATCGAATATGTATTAAGTATATAATATAAAGATCTAATATATAAATCTAATTACTGGACTGATTTTGATGAAATTTGGCATTATAACTACACCAACATTTAGTATTTCTAAGTAGCATTTCGTTTTCATGGATTGATCATAAAATTTAAATTATTTATAGTCAAAGTATTAATAAACATACAAAGCTCTTATTCATGGCTCGCCTCACTTCATCAGAACCCTCTCCATATATTTTCTGGAACAGAGCATTCAATGCGGCCTCACCATCTGGTTTCTCTTCTTCTTCCTGAATTAGAAAATCTGTTAATGTTAAACTGCCTGGTTTTGAAAAATCACAATTAGTTTTTAGATAAAGTAATATAAGAAAAAACTGCATTATTAAACTACAATTAGAATTACAAAGTGTAAACGAGTTTCTGGTGTTTTTGATTGGCTTTTGTCAAAATATTTTATGTATATTTACTTTATGGTACCAACTATTACCTGTTTCATATCTTTTTCGATCTTGTCCCAGTCTTTTTTAAATAATTTCGGAGGCTGCTGTGGTCCAGATGCATCTAGGACAGCTGTAACAATAACAATATATATATCAAATATTTTACAATTTAATTGAGTCGACCAAGTCAACTTAGTCAATATTACATTACATATTCTGTGATTAAAGTTTGAAGTCTCAATATAGTAATCTGACCTTGAGGTATTGCTTTTATCTTCTCTTCATTACCCTCTCCTTCTAGAAGATTCCATCTCAAGCCTTCCTTCTTCCTCAACTTAACCTCTATTTTGGACGGTGACACGACATATGTGCACAATGAAGGTACTATTTCATGAGCTAATTCTACTTCTAGACTGTATTCCGAATCTGAATTGGGTATGATGCTTGAAACTGATAACTGAAAAATATATGTATATAAAAATATTTCGATTTTGTTAACTTACTTCTGCAATAATTTGAAGCAAGTCTTAATAATGTAATTTTAACCATTTAAAAGGTTAGTTATGTATGAAACAGAATTGTAAATTAGTTCTCGCTTTCAAGATTGTGTTTTTTATTTTCATGGCTCAAAATTGGTTAACTTTGTCATTAACTATTGTTAATTACAATAGTTGTAACTTCTAGGTTTTACAAATTGCATATAAATTGTATTGTACAATTAGTTGCCTCTTCATTGTATTGAACAACATTTAATCATTCATCATAAATTTTAGTATAATCTACTTACGCTACGCTCACCATAGTTAACTTTTACTTTATTGCTGTCTGCATTCTTGATAAGGATAGTAACAACCACTAGTACATCAGTTTGGTACCAGTCATGCCTAATTTTTGGTTTTAGTGCCTATAAATAAATACTTAGTTATACTACATAGTTGTTACGTTTTAAAACTTTATACTATTTAATTATCAATTTTATTACATTTGTAGATTTTAAATAAATTCTGTTAGTTTAAATTTAGATCAAGACCAACCTCTGTAGCCGGACCTTCGTTAGGTTTACTCATTGTGTCATTAAATTCCAGGTGTAGGTATAGGATGATGAATCTCCTCACTCAAACTTTTAAATTATGCGTTTTTCAGATTCTTCTAAGAATAAATAATCTTGACAGCAAATCAAAATATTCACTTTTTCTTTACAGCGACTTTTCTAGACTTATGCTTACAATTCGTTCTTAAACTAGTGACTTTGACTTGTCAATACTTTTTTTTCTTATTATTGCTAATAACAGTATATTTTGGTTAGGTAGATATTTTATCGTAGATATAATTTAAAAACAAAACGTCTTTTTAAAACAGGTTAATGAAAAGAGAGTTTAAAATATAAAAAACAATAATTAAAACTTTTTCTCTTTATTTAATTTTATTATAAATATAGTAAATATTTTTTAAATGACGTAAAATATGTTTCTATTTAGTATTACAATTCGATTAAGGTATAAACGAAATATGCCAAGATTAATAAAAATTTTAAATAATTTAAATTATTTATTATACATGATTAAATGCCGTCCTTGTCGAGTCGACCTATAGCAGAATAATAAATAGTAATATATATAAAGCAGAACAAGAACGAATGATAAAACAATGTTATTATAAATTATTATTCGCCCTGGCTTTGCATTGAATACAACTGACTAATGTGTTTAAACGTCGAGTAGACAAAGGATTTTATAAAATAAATTTATTCTAACAATTACATTTAATTGAATGGTATAAAATTTAAAACATTTTTTCCCTCCCCATTCATATCAATACTCTTTCAAACAACTTTTCCTTATTTACTCGTGTGCAAAATAAGACTGAAGACCCAGCATCTCTCTATGTATGAATGACATTACATTGATTGATCGATTGATTGATTGCATTGACACTGACATTTGACAGATATCTTTTCTGAATTTCACTTAAATAAATCTACTATTTATATATAAAGACGCTTTTTTATTTTATATTCATATTTTAGTATATATAATTGAAGTGTTCAGATTATTATGCTGGTAAGACAACAGACTTTAAAATTGTATAGTTGTGATAATGCGGCTTATATTTGTCCTTTTGTTTACTTTCAAGATAATTATAAAGTGATAACGTTTATACTGTCTATTGTCTAAAAATTACAAGAATATTTGTATACTTAAATGATTATTCTAATATACATAAATAGTTATTAAATACATTAAACGTTTTGTTGTTTATTACATTTATATTTACTATGTATAATTTTAACTATATTTACTTGTGTTTATTGATGTATTTCAGAATATTGCACTAACCTTTCTGAAACAAATATCACTTGAAACAGCAAAATACAGTACAATGGCAAGCAGGAGAGTTGCTGTGTGTCAGATGACTTCAGTGGCGGATAAGTCCACCAATTTAAGTGTTGTGGGTCAGTTAGTTAGCAATGCTGCCAAAGAAAATGTGCAGGTTATATTTGTTCTTACTTTTAACTCCCTCAGAAAGATATTTGCTGGAGACCTGAGAACTGATAACACAAACCGGGCATGCTTAATTTATGCTACTTTATTTTGTTCTTCATACTGTTTGAACGATTACCAAAACCTTGTTGAACAAGTATATATTGCTCCATAACAGAATCTGTAACTTTTTAGGGTCAGATTAAGAGATAACACAAGCTTGAGTTTGTTCTTTCCATTTATATTATGTGTATGTTATATAATTTATTATTATCAAAAATATCAAAAACAAACAGATTCTTGTAATTGGATATTAAAATCCATTTGACAAGAGGATATACCTTCCTGTAGAACAAAACTATATGTCATTCTATATAAAATATCATTATTGTATTGTATTAGCTGTTATTTTTTGGGATAACATAATTTAATGATGGTTGAAAAGATCCACATCTTAGGTTGTCGATTCAATTGCGGGGTTGATATGATAATGTATTTTTTAATTTATAACAAGCATTATTTACAGATGTTATTTTTCCCCGAGTGCTGTGATTACATATGTGATAACAAACAAGATACCGTTATGTCTGCCGAGTCACTTTTAACGGGAGATATTGTTAAGAAATATAAGGAGCTAGCCGCTACATACAATGTGTGGCTGTCGATGGGAGGTCTGCATGAGCGAGTAAGTGTTTTAAATAATTTTATTGATTCAATTTTAGTTAGTTGTTGTTGCTATGTTGCTAATTAAAATAATTTTCACAATATAATTATAAGAAAAGCGTTTTTTAGGATGAAACAAATCCAGATAAAATATTTAACACACACATTATAATAAATAACAAAGGTGACATTGTGCAAACATATAGAAAATTACATTTATTTGATGTTGAGATACCGGAGAGAAATATTCGATTAAAAGAGAGCGATTTCTGTACCCCCGGCGGCCATATTGTGGCGCCCGTTGACTCTCCTGTAGGAAAAATAGGTAGTCTATATTTTGTTATAAATTTCTTATGTTTTATGAAATCCAGTGTTAATAAAAACGTTGGTCCAAAATATATATAAAAATTTGTCATACATTTAATATTAAGTGTAAATAAAAAATTTAATTTCTCCTTTTTTTAATAGTAGTTAGTAAATGTACTGTTTCCTTAATTCAGGTCTCTCCATCTGTTACGATCTTCGCTTCCCAGAACTAAGCACAGCTTTAAGCATAATGAAAGCTGAAATTCTTACATACCCCTCTGCATTCACTTACGCTACAGGATCAGCACATTGGCACCTCTTATTGAGGTAATAATTTAATAAATATGTACAATAATATTGTAATTAAATTAATAAATTATTCTAAATAATCTGTATTCTATAATATATTTAATATTACAGAGCCCGCGCAATAGAAAACCAATGTTATGTAATCGCAGCGGCGCAAACCGGTCACCATAGCGCGAAGCGTCGTTCATTCGGTCACGCTCTAGCCGTGGATCCCTGGGGCGAAGTCCTAGCGGACTGCGGGGACGACGCCCCCTGTTACAAAGTGGTGGAGATTACTGATAGATTGCAAGAAGTCAGAAGAAACATGCCCGTCTTCCAGCACCGGCGGTGAGTTAATGAATGAATTGAACGAGTGAATGAAGAATTATTAAATAAAATATATTTTGTTTCCAAATTTCTGTTTATCAGGCCGGATATATATTCACTATACTCTCTGAGTCTCCGCAACAAGCTCCTTCCGGAACACTCGGGAGCTCCCCCCGAGCCTGTTCCCAGCGGTGGTCCCGCGCACGTGTTCGGTCACGTGTCTGTTCCCGAGTCGTGCGTATTCTATAAGAGTGACTTGACTTACGCTTTCGTTAACTTGCGGTGAGTATTGGATACATGTGGATTATTAAACATTTTTTTAAAATTTAAATAAAACGGTCCCGTGAGAAACATAACATTAAAATTGTTGGAAAAATGTTCTTTAAAAATAAAAAATACATCAATGCCCGAAAATCGAACCTGTGATATATAAATTTGTCACGAAGTATCTCGGCGTTAATGGAATGTGTGTAACAACACTGCAGGTGTGTTATCCCGGGACACGTGTTAGTGGCGCCCCTCCGCGCCGTCCCGCGGAACAAGGACTTGAACGACCAAGAGGCCACCGACTTCTACAGGACCGTGCGGTTGGTGCAGAATGTGAGTTTGATCTCTTAGATGTTGTTCACTTTATATTTGTTCATTCGTTCTTCATTCGAACGATTTCATTCATATTAATTTATATGTTCATTCGTTCGAGTTTATCCAATATTGTGTTTGATTATTCGTTCGATACATTCGTTCGAGTACATTCATATATGTTTGATAATTCATTCCTTTGATACATTCATATTTCTATATTTTTCCATTCATTAGAGTTAATTCTTATTTGTAATTTGCGATTATTTTCATTCTTTTTTTTTTTTTATATGCAAAAAATGTACGTACTATATATACTATATATATGTTGTTGTTGCAGTTAATGGAGCGTGTCCATAACGCATCGTCGTGTACGGTCACGATACAGGACGGACCGGACGCCGGACAGACTGTCAAGGTATATTTAATTGATTACGATGGTTTCAGTTGGTTTTAAATAGTTTACTAAGTATTGAGGTTTGTGTAACAGTGATCACAATACAGATATACCACACAGAGTTTGTTGTGTGGTTCTTCTCAGAACAGTGCGTTTGTAACACTCGTACACTTAATTTAAGTTGGAGGGTGTCTTTATGAAAGGGCTTATTTTGATAAGTATAGTATCAATAGACACTCTGTCGTACACAAGTGATCCAGTATTGATTCAAAGCGGAAAAAATATAAATAAATAAATAAAAAATAATATAATAATAATATGCCTTTTGTTAATCGCTAGGTACTTATTTGAGGGATTTTATAAAAGGAACAAGAAATTTTTATAATTTTTTTTTCTCTTCCTTCAGCATCTCCACTGCCACATAATGCCAAGAAAGAAAGGAGATTTTATAGAAAATGATTTGATCTATCTGGAACTAGCGAAGCACGATCAGTGAGTTTATAAACTATGATGACTATATGTTTAATAAATATTTACATATTAACAATTAATATTTCCAAATATTAGAATAAAACCAGGTCATCCATCGAAACCTGCGCGGAGTCTGGAAGAGATGGAGACAGAGGCGAGCTTTCTTAGGGAGGAAATGAAAAAGATGATTGAATCCAGCTAGCTCGCTCACTCGTATGGATTATCTTGCTTGTGAAAGAGATAGCATGTCTTTTACAAGCAAGATTTGAGAGACTAATAAGTAATGTAAAGGAATAAAACTTTCAAGTGACGTAAGAAATAGTGAAATTGTAATTGTAGATTATTGTATATTAAATGTAAATATGTTTTAATAAAGTTATTTAAATAATTATTATTTTGTTTTTATTTTCCCAAATTGAAGGCATTATACATTTTTTGACATGAAAAGATGTTTAAGATCAGCCACCCTACACCACCCTCTCTATAAACTAATAAATATAATTTCATACCAAACGCCTGGGTGTCTGAGTTCATATCTGTTATAGTCTCCTTCAGATTTTTGAAGGTGCTCTGGCTGCTTGGAGACAGTCAGTGTGTACGCATGCCATGCGTGCGTGGTCTATAGGTAATGCAGAAATGGATCAATTCTGGGGCCATCCAAACGAAGATTGACGACTCACTTCCATAGATTCCCTCCGTCGAAGCCGTTGTTCTTGGAGACTAAGGTGCATAATACCGATTGACTAGGGTCACGTAACGCTCACTACGTGGGGAGATCTGTGTTAAACTTTGGTATTTTATTACATAATATACATTGTTACACCGATGACAGCACTGAATTGTTGTGGTGTATTCGGGACTTGCCTTTAATCTTCAAAAGTTGTGTCTTCGGTAAATCATGCCGTCGACTAAAGAATATTCAAATGATTTAAAAAATGCTGTGATAACAGCCGTACAAAGTGAAACGGCTCAAGCAAAGTTGCTCGATTCTTTTAAGTGTCTCGGAAACTTGATAGTGCGTGGAATGAAGCTTACAATGAACGTAAAACTGTGAAAATAAGCCTGATGACTTCAGAATGGTCGAAGGTATTGTGGAGTAATTTATTTAGTGTAATTTGATGGCATACGGTACGTACGACATCCATTAAACAAAAAAAAAGTTTAATACTAAATACCCACAGTGAAATACGGCGGATGGCACTATTATGGTATGAGGATGCGTTTCACGTCACGGAGTTGCCATTGCACCACTTGTTACCATTATCATTATTAGTTAGAAGGTAAGTTAAATCGTTTTGTGTATGCGGAGATAATTAACAAGCAAATGCTACCATCTTCTAAAACGAATATGCCGCCGGGCTGGGCGCTGGGATTAACGATCCTAATAAGCACAAGTCGAAGCATGTAACTTCATGAATCTCGCAAAAATCTGGAGTGGCCAGAAGAAGTGCCGATTTAAACCCGTTAGAGCATCTGTGGGAGGAACTGGATCGCTGCATAAGATGTCAGAATTATTCAAACAAGGAAGCTTTTTACGAACCATTAACTGAAGAATGGAGTCTAATTCCTATTGATTGTTTGCAAAAATTAGTTTATTTAATGCAGGCGCGCTGTGAAGCGGTATAAGCGAATGGATATGTAACGAAATAGTACTAATTTATAAATTGAAAATAATTTAACTTAAAAAAAATATATATTGAGCAAACTTTTGTAAATTTTTTTTTTGTTTGTCATTTCATACCTTTTAGTTATTTTAATTTGTGTAATTAATTTATATAATATTTAATATATTTGAAACGTGACATCACTCAATATATTCATTAATTCAAAACAATACTGTTTTTTTTTAATATGTAGTAAATTGTACATGTAAAAATAATGTTGAGCGCTACTGTATATCATACTTATTACTTCTTTTTTATGTAAGAGGAGGGCAAACGAGTTTGAAAAGCAACGCCTCTACGCAATGCCTAAAAGTCCAGCCGTTCGCACCAGTTTCCCGACAATCCGAACGGCTCTCTGTTGTACGCGGTCAAACGGTAGAAACTAATATTAGTGTGATCAGGACCAGAGATGAGAATAGTATTCTATGTGGCCGGACCTATGCCTTACAGAGCGCAAGTCTTTGGCCAGGCCTGAAATACTGTCTCGCTCTATTGATCGCTCCTAATTTCATCGAGGCCAACTTGGCCTTGCTCTCCAAATGACCACGAAACTGACAATCGCTCGAAATTTCGAGACCCAATATTCTGATACTTGGCGAGGCATTGAGATGAGTGCTCTCGAAGAGCGGTGATACGACAAATGGGGGTTTTCTTAGTGGTAAACGCGCAAACTTGTGTCTTTAGGGGATTGAACTAAACATGGTTAAGTTCACCCCACTATACTATATAATACTAATAAGGCATCTTCCACACTCACAAAATATATAATTCGCTCTTATATAGCCTAGATAAGCAAAAATAAAAGTCACAACAATAAATCCTATTAATTTAGTTATTTCATTCATACTACCACTAACTAACTAACTCACTAACGGCTTCTAACTTTTAACACGGACTCCAAAGTTATTTAATTTGAAATCTAATCACTTCCAAACTTTTCTGGACCCGTGAACTGGGCACTTTAGGGAAAGTTTCGTTGCAATGATTGGAGTTTTCTGTGAAAACCCCATTTTTAATGGGACGCTCATTTCGTGGATTACAATGAGGATTTTGTTTATTTCATTAATTAAATAAAAACAAAATATAAGTTACAATGTTTCAATATTATACAAATATAAACCACATAAAGTTAAAGAGTTAAAAAAACATAATATGATTTTTATTATATATGTTATAATAGTTGTGTTTCTAGTAACTAAACAACTATAGTTAATTTTAATAATGTTTCATATTTTTTTGTACTTTCTAAATCTGTACCATAGTTTTTTCTTTATACATTGTGTGATAAATTTACGCTCACACTTTCAGACTGATCTAAATTATTTTTTTAGTAATTTTCGTCTTTCTGTAATTCTAAAAACGGCTCAACGGATAGATAGATAGATAGAAACGAGAGAAGCTGCTGAAAAGATGTTAATAAAAAATAATCTTTTCTAAAACAGTAGTGAAAGGCATTACATAAAACTTGTTACAAAAGGGACAGTGAGAAAAGGTCACCTAATACAATATTGACTGACTTAAATGAAAATCAATTTCAAGCTATCGAAAAGGCTATTGGTGTTGAAACTACCTTTCAATTCAATTTATCAAGTGGAACACTTTGTCGCTAATTTTGTTACACAAAATCCTAGATAGAGTCTTTAACACATTTTAATAATAGTTTTAGAATAAAATAACTTTGTTTTTAAAATCGATTGTTTATTAATTAATTTTCTTTATTAAGATTGCATTAAACGTTTTACTTTTATTTAATTTATCCCCAAATTGTACTTTAAATAAATGTATGTCTGAAAGTATTGATTTATTTGTATTTTATAGCTTCTTTGTTCGTTTTCTACCGCATTTACAACGAGGAGTGTTCCGAAGAACGATTCGATCTGATGTCTACCGCCGAATTTCACCACCGTACAGCTCGCCATCGCCTTCTTTACTATCCATACCACCTGGATGCGTGGCGATCTTCCACTGTGCGGTTTTCAAGGACTTTTTCCCACGTTCCACTTGAATGTGGAACGAACTTCCTTCGGCGGTATTTTCAGATCGATACGACATGGGTACCCTCCAAAAAGGCATATGTTCCTATTTCCAAGGCCCGCAACGGTTTTGTGAATCCTCGGATGTTGCAAGAGTTCATGGGCGGCGGTGATCACATGTCAACAGTGACTCGCAAGCTCATTTTCCCTCCTCTAACATAAAAAAATATGTATATACATTGCACATACTTATTGTTACTTTTCTGTACTGTCATGATTGTAAAAAGTTTTATTTTTGCGTACTGTATCTGGTATTCAGTAAAAACAATAAAAGTATATTTTTAGAATTCCAATTTATGAAAAAAATTGGGTTGGTTAGTATTTAGTTTTATAACCAAGTATGCCTTAAATGATACATTTCTTATTTTATTATACCCAAGTATGCCTTAAATGATACTTATTTTCAAAGGCCGAACTGGTGGACTGACCGTTAGAAAGAGGCCAGACATTACTCATGAAAATAACATTTCAATAATTAATTGTTTTTTACTGAATACAATTATATTATATTATATTTAAATTAAAAGAATAAGTTTTTGCTGGCGGTGGGTGGCACATGCAAACACGTAACTATTATCATAATTGTTTTCTATTTTAACACATCATTTATTATTAAATTTTGTCTGTAAATGATCAAGAAGCAATCGTGAAATTAAAATGGTTTTATAGTTGTTTTTTTTACCTAAAATAAATCGATATGGAAATAATACATATTTATTTATATAAGTAAAGATTATTTAATTTATTTTGTAAATCCTTGTCTCTTAAAATAAAGTAAAGACAATTTAGTGTCATGTCATATCTCGTGCCAGCATTATCTACTTTGTTTTATCTTCATAACTATTGTATTGAATGTTTTTGCTTTATTTTCTAACATTCAGATTCGTATGTGTATTCAAGAACTTTGAGATATTCAGCGGAGACACATAATATATGAAGTGCACTCGAGACGCCGAAGTCTCTTGAGGTGAAGATTGACGTAAAGAGAAGATGGAAAAGTTTGTCAAAAAGGCAACAAATTATTCTTTATTTGTTGATAACTTCATTTCTCTGGATTGCTATCTATTTATTTTAGATACACAAAATAATCATATTTCTTATTTTAATTTAATTGGTAGGTATTTTGTGTATATTTTATTATAGGTTTAGTATTGTATTATAACAACGTTATAAAACTGGATATTATAGTAACCAAATAATCGCATGTTCGTCACAATTTTATCAATTTAAATAAAACAGAATGCGGTGAAATGTTTGTAGTTAATTTAAACCAATTAAATCTGGGGCGCATTTGTAATTAACAGACAGATTTACGTAATTATATAGATAATTATAGAACTATATAATTATTTGATTAGTGTAGATGGATTTTAATTATAAATAAATTTAGGTATTGTTTATTATTATATAAAGTATAAGTCATTCTCGATTTCAAATGATTAATTTCTTACAAGAATTAATCATTTTGCCAACTAAATAGTTACTTTGAATTGTCATTTGACGTTTACAAAATACTTCAATTCAATTCTTGAAGGTTTCTATCAATTCCAATTTCGTTCAGTAAATTTCACCACTGTCACTCTGAATAGATAAAATACAGCGGAGGTTTTGTCGAATATATTTTGAATAAAATGAAGTTTTCCTTCTGCTGTGCAAGCGTGGTTATTGAAAATGAAAAATGTTATCAAGAGGGAGCTATCCTGGAATTATAACTAGTGTATATTATAATGTTATAAAAAATAATGCAGTTTGAGCAATATTTACAAAAGACCCAAATTGTTATTTATGTGACAATCGCCAAAATAAATGTCAAAGGTTTCTATTATTTCGTGAAAATTCTTGATTTCCTGAATGACAAAGTAAGTTAAAAAAGATAAACAGAAAATAATATTAATACATCTACAGTTGATCATTGTTCTTTGTCTAGTCTAAATCAAAATTAAATATTCAAGTGAACAAGTTTTAATACAACATATGTCACTGAAACAAGTTATTACCAAATGTTATTTCGTTTTCAATAATTAAAGGTTATAACATTTAATCTTTATCTTTCATTACATCCATAACTTTCTATATAACAAATAACTTTCCCCTATCTTCCATTGTCGTATTGTTTTCAAACTTTGTAATCTTGCGGGAACAATACTGTAATCTGACTTAACTTTCGGGTTCTTTAGAAGCATACAATATAATAATACGCTTCTTATTATAGTCTAAAAAGAATTATTAGGAACAGTCAGTAACTATGTTGTTTCTTAATATATTTTGATATAAATTATAACTCTAATATTGTGACAGATAACATAAATAAATCTTCTTATATATTTTATTCCATCAAAATGTAAATGTGACATTAAGGTTGTATGTAGCCTTTCCTTTCCTTCAGAACTATAAAAATAGCAGTAAATGTGATGAGTTTGTCACAGGCTATCTATATTTCAAATAACTACAACAAGGCACTACAAGAATAATATGGTGATTGCTTGCTCTGTATAACATACAAAAAGGTATTAAGTAAACCCACGGAATTTTTTTTTTGTTCTTAAAGTAAAATTACTTCGTCACTACATTTCAATAGGTTGAAAAGTTTTTGTTCTAAGGGCAAAACATAAAACATTGTCTATATATAAAATACTACAAAACTACTGGATGGGTTTTGATGAAATTTTGCTGTAATGACTTATCTGTTCCCACATTTTTATTAACATATCATTAGCGGATAGTATACACGGATCAAATGTATTTTCCTTGTATGTGTAAATTTAATGATTTGATATTGACTTATTATTTTAAAAAACGCTTAAAATAAAAGCCCTTGGAGCTCTGAAGTATTAATATTTGTCCCAATTCCGTTCTTACTTTAGCATAGCTATAAGCACACTGTCAACTTAATATTAATTTAATTATATTATTTATTACATTAAAGTTCTTATTAAGTATTAATTTCATTTTAAAAAAATATAAAATAAAAATTTGTTCAAATAATATAAATTTTTTGTAAAACAATCAGAGTCTGCCATCACAAAGTTAAAACGGAAAAGTGGGTCCCGTTGTAATGAATATTTTAGAAGCTTTTTAATTGGTTGAGGGAGACGATTAAAAATGTATCAAGAATAAATGATAAAAAAGAGGTTATCATTTACACCCGTGTGTTTTAAAATATTTTATCTTTTATCTTTTATCTTCTTTCTACCTTTTATCTTTTTAGTGATAGAGTAGCGTTGTCAATTGAATGCAGAATTACTCTTTACACTAGAACCAACGTGCACGTTCAGAGTTATTTATAAACAGTTTTAGTACTCGATTATACTTCCTAAATAATTTATACATACATATATACATAAGTCAAAAATACACACACGTAAGTGTGTGTGTGTTCGTATGTATACATTCCAGATATAATATGGACCAGCACCCATCGAGGATCTAAGGCATTTCAGTAGCAACATCATTAAAATAATTACGTTTTTAAATTTATTGAACTATGTTCGTTGTTCGCTCGTATTATATTCTTTGTTAAGTTTGCCTAAGTTACTCCTGATAACATCAGTGAAAGTCCTGTTAAAATCGGTTCAGCCGTTTTAAAGATTAACAGGACCAAAGACAGAAAACAATATTAAAAATTGATTTTTTGTTCAAGATCCGTATACTTATATATGTATATATTGAAAAGCTTTTAATTTGGAATTAGAAACTACACTTCAATTTTATTTATATATATAGATTTCTCTAAATTTCTTTAATTATTTAGATATTTAGTTAAACTATATACTTTTTTCAATAAGAATCTTTAATATATCACATTATTCAAACATATCTGAATTATATAAATTTAGAATATTATTGAAAAGAATTTAGTCATTTACATATTAAAAATAGAAAAAACAATATATATTTGGTAATAAAGGTTGTAATAGTAAAGTAAAGCATGCAGTGATTCCCGTCCTGGAGCTCCGTGTCCTGCAGTGAGCGTCGCGTCAGAGGGCGGAGCGGTCGACGCCTCGCTCGGTGTTTAAAAAGTTTATCGTGTCTGTTTTGTGTTGTGTTTGTGTGTTTGAGGGATGTTCTGAGCTTCTTTGAAAGGTGAGTTCTTTATTATAATATTATTTTTTATTAATAGAAATGGAAATGTAATTCTGTTGTTGTTGTAAATATTTTGTAGATTTTTAAATGTAACTCTAAAATGTAATATTTGTATGTTTAACGTCTATAAATAAATATTTATAAGTGTTTATTTTGATAGAGAATTTAGAATTATTACAGTAATTTTGTGATAAGTTACGAAATAATACATTTTAAAAATATTAGTCAATATTCTGAGATAAATATAAATTATTTACAAAGATATCAATATTAATACGATGATTATTTCTGTTTTATTTCTTTATATAATGTATTATTTATATGTTCAATATTTATAACAAAACTCGTCACGTATGTAAGATACAAAAATCATTTAACACTGTTAAATGTAATTCTAGAATTTCGTAGACGTACGTAGACGCTCGTAGACTATAGATTTGTAGATCTCACGTAGACCCCAAAAGTGCTACAAATATTAATTTGTCATTAAATAGTAAAAAATATAATTTCTTTAGGAATAATAGTTTAAAAATGTAACACGATTTTGATGATACTTTATTGTTATGCAATTGCTAAAATGAAATAACGTAGATTTTAGAACATGTTTAAATAATAAAAAAAATATATCGGAAGGTCTAAAAGTTATGCTTTTCTCAGCCTCGGTACCTTTTTTAGGCTTGAGATCTATATCTCATGTTATTTTTCTGACAACGTGCGTGTAAAATGTCATGACATTTGAGTAAGGCATGAAGACGCAACAAACAAACTCACATTCGCTATAATATTTGTATGTTTTCTTTAAAACCTTCTCTTAATTTCGATATTGAGGTAATAATATTTCATTTAGAATCATTTTCTTGAATTAATTATATTATTTAGTTCATGAAACATGTGTGCTTAACGTAGGTGTAGTTACTGTATGGCGCTTGGCGGTATATATCATATATTAATGTCTCCAAGGAAATCCAGGTTGTCTCATTATATTTTAAATGTACAGACAAATTTAGTAGTCAGATATTTGTTATAGACAAGGACAAAATACAGTAGTCATACAAATTTGGGTCGCGGCAATACGTAATTTTATAACTACATTCGAATTATTGTAAACATATTAAAATGAAGTCTCTCTGTAATTTCAAATTAAAAGCTTTTCATTATATGTTTATGAAAGTATGTACGGTACTTACATAACAAAATAAAATTATTCCTTACCTGTTTGGAATTTCTGGACTGATTTTAACAGGAGTAATTGATTTTATAAGGAGTAACTTATTTTTGCTTAAACAAACTTTTTAAGCTTTATTTAAACAAACTTATTCCGAGTGAACGAAGTCATGGGCACAGCTAGTATATATTTGATGTAAAGTTTGTTAAAATGCTTGAGTTTAATAACGGTCAAACCACCATTTTATAAGAATACCTCGGATCATTAAAAGTAAAGCAAAATAGCTCAACCTTTTGAATAATTAACTAAGGTTTTGGATACTTCAATGGATATTTTAAATATATTAAAAATTCTTGATATGTTTTATTTTGGACGGAATTTATCCTCAATTATGTACTGTAACATCAAATATTAAACTGAATTTTGTGTTCTACTAGGGGAAAAATCAACAAAACTTTTTTTAACATGAATATTATATTCTGGACAAAGAACAATAACATTTTTGAAAAAGCTCACTTGTATTTCACTATTTTTTGTGTAACATCCAGATTTTATGATAATCTTATCTCCTCAATCAATAATATGTAGTAGTTCGAATATGACACTGAGTAAACACTGTGACTCTGTGCGATTTAGTTTTTATTGAAATTGTCTATGAACTTGTTTTTCTTAATTGTATATATTTTTTAAAATATTTTGGCAATTTTGTAAACTTATTGGATTCAAATTTATTTTTCTGTTACAGATGGTAATAGATAAAATGTTTAATTCACTTAGGCCGTTAAAGACATGGTAGATCAATTGTCAGAGCGACGAGGCATTGTCTGAAAGGTCGAAGGTTCGAGTCCTCTTCTTGTAATTTTATGTCTATTAAATGATATTGCGTGACCTTTATTACTACCTACCTACTAATTTAACAACTGTCTTATTAATATTCTATATCGTTATTTGGTAGTTTCGGACAGCTGTCCTAGTTCACGTATGGTTTTAAATAATAAATGAATTCAAATTTTCGATAACCTACATACGTATTCTGTATTCTGTTGTGTTAGTAGGAGTGCGTGCCGGTCACCATACTTGTAATTGTTTCAACACAATATATATATGAATAGGGAATTTGTGTTATTATAGTTTCACATAGTATACTATTCTATATTCAATAGTTAAAGATAAAATAGTAGTAGTAGTAGTAGTAGTAGAGTATACATTGTTATTTAAAAAAAAAACTAATTCCATTATATATTATATAATCTATTGATATATATTTAAAAGCATACTCGTATACTGTTTTTTGATGTAAGAAATAAGATCAATGAAAACAGGTACTGTTATTACAAAAGTTAGTTTAAAAATTATATTTTAGGAATAATAACATTTTATAATCGTTTATCAAATAATGTTAATCAAAGTTAACTTTTAAAATAAATATAAGGCTAGTTGTAGGATGAAAAATAACCTTTCACTTGCCTGTTCTTAAGCGCAGAACAAACTGTGAGCTATATAAATTAGCTTAGCGTAGCTTGCTATGTTTTATAGCTCGGTTTAAATTGCAAACTACTTGTGAGAGGTTTCTAAAAGTTAGCCCCGTTTGCAGTGTGATTTACTTAACTGCCTCGGTGAAAAAAGCTTATTGAAAGCTAGATTCAGTGAAAGAAAGAGCTTTTTTTTATTTCGTTTCTCAGTTAAATTTCTATTCAAATTACTTTTATATAATAAAGTTATTATTATAGGTAAAATATTTTATTGCGTGATAAGCAGATAAATATTGCACGCCTTTTGAGGGGGGGCTTGGAGTGGGGAGGTTGGGTCGCAGACAAACTTGCTGGCACCGATTTGACCGATTAAGGTCGTTGTTAAGCAATATTATATTATATTAGCAAATCAGCGGTTCATGCTGGGATCTTGGCATGGGATAAGTAGCACTTAAGTTAAGATATTGTAATTTTTTTAACAAGAGCTACGAGCAATACAAGACAGAACTCAAGACTAGCTTTTGAAATCTATCATTACATCTGTTTATCAAAGGTGAAGTCGGTCTGTCGGTCTGTCAGTTTTCAATAAAATTTGTCCGTAAGCAAAACCGCAGACAAATGTATATATATATAAAATGTTCATGCACTTAGTTAATGAAATATCCGCTTATCAGTGTATCTTATCACCGCTCGATAAAATGGGTTGTTGTTGTGGTACTAGCGACCAACTGAAACAATGTTTCAAATATTTATATTTATTTCATTTAAATATAATCCTGTATATATATATATATATATATATATATATATATATATATATATATATATATATATATATATATATATATATATATATATATATATATATATATATATATATATATATATATATTTTACAATAATATTACAATTAATTACAATAATATATTATTATTAATCTTATTAAGGGATAGCACCCAAATAAAGATTTTTGAAATTTTTCGTCGTTTGTCTTTGTTCACCTGTACATTTGTTGGCTAATATTATAAAGAATCCGATTTTTCTATATATTGTAATCTTCATTTAGTATTTACTGTTTATTTTATTTAACTTATCAACAAACAAAAAGGTTGTGTTAATTTAAATTATACACCGCACTGCCTTTGTTTTACGTTCGATATATATTTTTTAATAAACTGTTCTGTTGAATTGCCTCAAACTTTATCAATTCTGTATTCTGCCGCAGAACAAATTCCGCACGAACGGAGTCGTGTTCACAGCTAGTATAATAATAAGTAATCTCTTTACAAAAAAAAAAAATATAATAAACATTTGATCTACATTATTTATTACTTAAATTAAAGATGATATATATTTACAACATGTTATATCTTTTTTAGTAAGCACACATTACTGTTGCATTTTAAATCTATTATTTTAATTTTATTATGTCACTGCATTTAAGACCTTACACCACTTACTATAACAATGAAATTGCTTTAGCTGGTTTATAGGGAGGCAATTAAAATTAAATATTTAACTGAGATATTTTACTGTCTAAAATATAACAAATTTTAGTTTAAAATATATAACCTTCTTTAGTTCTTTCAGGTACATTACACATGCAAAATTACATTGACGGAGTCATTCTTTTGTTATATAGATTTAAATAATTCAAAAGTTACGTTTTATTCTAGTAAATTAAATATAATAATTAATTAATTAATCTTATTAATATTTACTCTTTCAAGACAAATTCTTATATATCAAAGAGTTCGTGTGTTAACATATTTATTCCAAGCCAGTGATCTGAGTCTTGTAAAGGTCATTCCTATTATCCTGGCCTTGAATTTATTAATTAATTAAACAATTTTAACTCATGGACTTTTTTTTTATATAGTCAACAATTTTATTTATTTTTCATCACTGCGTTTTTTATAACGGTCATATTATTTTATATTTTACTTTTCACTAAAATATGATGCAATGATTTTTTGTCTTTATTTCTGTACCATTTATGAGGGATGAATTTCAATGTATTTTTTGTTTGAAAGTTATTTCTATAAAGTTTCTTAATTTTAAATAAAGTTTACATTATAAAATTATCAACACGAACCGAACTCGAACCTGCGTTTTTTGGTAAGCCAACCCATCAAATTGCAGATTGAGCTATCGTTTCAAAACGTTGACGATGCTAATACTCTATATGGATGGATCTAAGTTTCCCAAAGGTTATCAATACGATATGCTGGTCTAGTGGTTAGTGACTCCGACTGAAAAGCCAAAAGGTTGGGTCTTTGATTTCCATACACGACATATTTATGTTACATGCAGATTATCAGAGTTTGTACGTATTTTCTGTCCGTTATCTTACGTAACGGTATTTTCGTCTTACAATAAAAACAAAAAGTAAAAAAATCTTTATTGTCCTTTATATTTCTCGTTTTGATTCGTTATACGTACGAGTATTTTGATTTTTGTTGGTATATTGCACTTTTATTTTAACAAAAGTACCAGATGTCATAAAAATCTTATCTTTTAATCTTTATATTTTTTGGTTGGAGATTTTGGTCCTAAAAGGTGCAGTTTTGATCTCTAAAACATTATCTATTTGAATTTGGTTAATATTTCCAAAACTCCTCTAAATTACTAAGCCAAGCTAAGCTTCTCTTTGTCAGGATGGCTTTATGAAGCTTTCAGTTTAACTATATATAACGCTTTTGTTATATAATGAGACGACCTTCGTTATGTTTCCTATAATGTTAGCAGTCAAAAGCAAATATTTTTTAATGTGATATTTGTGTTATTCTTTCGATATTAATTATAATAAATTTTAAAACCTATCAAGTGTATAGAAAAAATAAATTAAGCCAAATTGCCTCAAATTGTTTTCGGTTTATTAAAAATATACTTTTCAAGAGTTTCCACTTCACTGAAGTAGCTCAAGAACTTTTAATTATTCTGTTCAAAGCATTTCACGTCGAATTAATAATTTAATAATGTTTCACGGTACAAGTTTCCCAAAAACTCATAAATTATTCAAAGTCATTGAACCCTGTTTGATTCTGTGTTTGTGTTGTTTTGTTTCAATTTTTTTCATATATTTTTTATGTATAAAATATTAAAGACTGTCAATATTTCTACTCATACAAAATGTTTACATTTTTTATTTAAAAAAGGAGTATCTTAAAGAAACAGTGTAAAGAAAGCTGTTGTTACTATATATAATTATATGTAATTATATTTTGTTGTAATATATAATTAACTAACTATATAAATTCGTAGTGCTGTAATTTCATTTTTGAATGTTAGTCTATTTATAAAGGAAGATAATATCGCACTACAACTATTAAAACAGTAATATATTTTTTCAAACACAGCAAGTTTTTGGCAGTGTCTACTAAAGAAATATGCCAAATGCAGATAATCAGCACGGATCTGTAGTAATGTTCCGAACAATTAAAGCTTATTTTGTTTTTAAACCAAGCTAAGTTGTGTTGGTGTTTATAATATTAAATGTTCTATAAGACTAAATCCCTGATAACATTAATAAATGATATTCACAATTAAATATTCTATTCTATATGAGTTCAAACTTATGGAATTGCATCTGGTCTTCTTCTCTATAGACGATAATTGAAAATGTTACGTGTTGTGTCTAAAATCAGAATTATTGAAGTACTATTCCCTCCCACATCCCTGGGCATACTATTAATTTGGATGTGAACTTAGGTTGCTATGGTAACCTTAGTCATATTATCCGTTGTTATCGTAACCGTTGCTATAGTAACTCTTACCTCCGCATTAAATGTATAGCTCCTACATTTTTTAAACTTGGCGAAATGAAAAACGTTGAAATCTGTTGGGTTATGAAATCCGTAAAATCCGTTCTTAGTGGACGTCTACGTCACAAAGCAGTAACTATGTAATATTTTAAGTTAATCGGATAGATAGTTGAGGAGGTTTCGTGATGAGTTAATGAGTAGTAAATCGCTTATATAATATATATGTATATATAGATTATTAAAAAGTATTGTGGTCTGTTTTATTTGTATGCGGCTTACTAATACGAATGCGGCTTTGATACACGAACTTGGCTTCGGCATGCGGCACTGTAAATTGCAATAATACTGTGTCGTTACTTATATTATATAAGCGAAAGTACAGTAGATAGTCGTTTTATTCGTCGAGTAAGAAACAACACGCCCGTTATAAGGTAAAACAGAGGCTTTAGTGCTTTAAATTTAATCCAATTTTTTTTATATATATTAAAATATTTATACAAGATACCACGAAACAAGTCTTGCTTAAATAATGTTTATACATACAATTTAAATTAAATTAAATCTTTTATAAATTTATAGTAAGAACCTATATCAGATATTTTCCAGTAGGTCAATTGAGGACGATAAAGTTTGTTATCTCTGACAATATCTATCATTTTAGAATATTATTATAATATAAATACTGACTAAATTAATATATAATTTTTAACGTCTCTTCCTCCACTCCCGTTTTAATAAATGAGGATTTATAAAAATGTTTTATAATTCAAGTTAAAAAGGTTTCTAGTAATTATTAATTTTTTACACATTTGTTTTGACATCACGCGATACTATAATTAATGCTTCGTGCAATTTGCACAATTATTTTACACTTTTTTATCATCCAAATTAATGCCTACAGACACTTCGTCCTTGTCCAAGTTCAGAGGTAATACAAAGTTCAATTTGATAATTATAAACAATGTAGTTAAAAAAATAGGGATTATAATATGCAAGTCTCACTTAGCTGTAACATAATTAGAAATAAATACATTATTTCATTTTATAAGAAACAAGCTGATTCCCGCCCGCTTCGCTGAACACACTATTAATTTGGATGTGAACTTAGGATGCTATGTCCATTGTCATAGTATCCGTTGGCACCGTAACCGTTGCTATGGTAACCGCGTTAAGTGTATAGCTCCTACAGGTTTAAAGCTTGTCAAAATGCAAAAAGTTGAAATCCGTTGGGATAGGAATTCCGTACAATCTAAAAAAGAAGTAACTATGTAACCCTTAAGTTAATCGGACAGATAGTTTCGGAGATTTTGTGATGAGTTAGTGAGTGGTAAATCGCTTATATATAGATGTCAAGCGGCTTTTCGTTGAGAAGAGTGAACTAAAATATTTTATGTACGTGATGTCACTATTTATTATGTGATTATAATACAGATTAAAATAAGGATTTATTGTATATTTTTGATGACTTAAAAATAGAATATCAAGTAATCAAGAGATTAATCAGTACCAGTTTAATTTTAAAAATAAAGGGAGCTATTACTACTAATATGAATGATTAGGACTTATATTACTTGGGATAGAGTCATTATATATTAGATCATTCATACTATAGGTCACAATGTATGCAACTTAATTTAATATCTAAAAAGTGTATTCATACAAGTATTGTCTTTAAAAGCTTTTAAAATAAGTTTAATACATATTTTATTTAAGTCGGTTGTAACTAATAGAATAACTGTTTTCGAATAGGTATTCCATGTTTAAAACAAAGTGACATCTGCGCGGGTACCCGCAGTGATAAGTTATCAGCAAAAACTTTTACCGCGTTATTTTTATTATGATTACAACGTGTACTAGTATTTATTTGAGATACTTCTGTTTTAAAAGTTGTGTCATAATTGTGTTAGGTTATCAGCTATTCCTGATAATAGGTGCAAATAACAAATGAATTGAGTTTGTTTAGAGTATTTTAAGTTTGATTTTAATCTCAGATTGTATTTTGATTATTAATTTCGGCTATAGAAAAACTTTTGTTATATATTAAACAATATTTGTCTCATCCAGTAATCTTTCATCTTCATTTGATTTACATTTCCGGAGTGAGAAAACGAAGATGTGATGCCAACTTAAGACTTGAAAGCTGAATGCAATAAAAATAATATATATGTCAGCGGGGTGCCGTATTTCAAGAATAAAAACGCGTGGCCTGAGTAACCTCAAAATGGTTTTTGTTTAAATTAATGGTATACCTAGTTTTGGTATAAAATCGCTCAAGTTTTCGTGTCATATTTTCTCGAGACGAAGCCATCATCAAGAAAAAGTGATTATTATAAATATCTACGTCGTTTTTTGACTTTTGAGAATGGACGGTAGTCAAGATCGTGGAATTTGTGATGTTGTCAATGCTGGCTTAGTATATTTTAAACACACAACGGGGACGCTTCTTCATACATTAAGCATTTAAAGTGTTATGAAGTAAATTAAACCACCTGTTGTTATACACAATATTGAGTTAAGTGGTAATTACAATATATGATTCACCATAAAATGTTATCAAAATCCACACACAAGTAAATAAAGTTTCAAAATCAATTCAGGGTGTCAATTTAATAAGACGATAATTATCGATAAGTAATTTACATTGTCTGTATGTTCTTGTTATTCATATTAAGTTTATTTTTTTCTGGATCGATATTCCAAAGACCGCAAGTTCAAAATTGATGAAAAATTATATATTATAAGAAATATGTTAAATTTATCTTTTAAGTATCACAATATAATGGTAAGAAGTGTTAGTACACAAGAAAAAGTGTGATTAAAAGTCCTTAATTGTATTATTACAAGTAAACCTTTAATTGTAATTTGTGAGTTGCGCGGTTCTCATAGCAGAGCGCGCTTGGAACCCTCGTTGTCTTAATTTTAAGTTGAAGTGTCTTCAAATAAAGGCTTATTTCGATAAATATGATATCATAGTCTTGACACTCTCATTTGATATACAAGTGATCATCGGTATTGATTCAAAGTGAAGAAGGTATCATTAAATAGAATTGTAATAAAAAATACGATTTGTACTAACATAGTTTCACAGTGTAATAGTTTCTTGTACTCTTCTTATAACGTACGACAATAGTGGTATGACCTACTTTATAATGATATCTTATTATCTTGTTTTCGTACTAAATTTATACGGAATAAGTTTTTGCTAGTTATGCAACTTTTTTATAGGAGTTACATAATAATACACACTTTAACAATCTTTTAATAAAAATCATTCTGATAATTATTTTTTTTATAAAGATACACTTAACATACAGAAAAAAAAAGAAAGATACAGATAATTAAGAAAACCGCTTTTTATATAATCTATTACAAAAACTATATGGTTAAAGTGTCATTGTAAGTAAGTATAGAAAATATATCTTTTATATTAAAAATATGTTATTAACACATATTTTTAATTTTTAAATTCTAACACATTAAATGTTGTGTTGGAGACAGGTCTTAATTGTCGTAAAAGGATTGTCAGAAGCAAAATATGGGATTAAAAATCTCGTTTTATATTTCACATTTAACCATTAAAAGTACAAACGGGATTAATTTTTTTTTTAAATTTACACCGTCCATGGAATTAAAAGATATATGATGTCACGAGATGGACACTTTGATCTCATTTTACTAATTGTAATAATTATGTAATGTATCGTACATACCGAGAGAGTGTTTATATTTTAATTAATTTATTAAGATGATATTTGTAACTAGGATCCGCCAAACGTGCGCGGCGGGTGTTGAGCTGAGCCCCTCTCATTTCTTCTTTGCTTGATAACTTTTGAATGGCTAAACCTTTTTTCAATCTGTTTTCGCTATAACATCTGCGTTCGGCTCAAACATACATGAGAAATTTTTTAGCTAATTATCTCGTCCCATTCTGGAGACAACTAAACCCAAAAAAAGGTCTCCCAAACGGTTAAGAGTTTCGCTTACGCTCAGCTCAATTATAATTATAATTACAATATTAAAATGCGTTATAATTTAATCTGAATGTCATGAGCGATGTTACTATTATTGCTCACAATTTTCCTACTCTGAAAATATCTAAAAAATATATACACATATTAAGTCTTTTTTACTTTTTAAATGACATCATACAAGTAAAATTTGTGATCTCTAATCAAGTTAAGTTCAGTTCGTTAGATTTAGAAATGGAAATATCGGGTCTTTTCCAACGTTACTTCTCAATCAGTGAGCTGGGTAGGGAACAAATATTAAGTTATATATCATAATTTACATCGATGAATAAGATTAGATAAGATAAAAAAAAAATAAGACAAAAAGTTACTTTAATTCATATTGTACTCATAAATAAGTCGTTTGTTAAACTATACTCAATTATTGATGATCAAAATGAGTAATAGTGATGTTTAAAAATTAAGTTACTCTTAATCTAACAATTAATTTTATTACTTTAATAAGGCGTAGTAAAGATCATTAGAGTCGAGTGTGAAAACGATCTCGTGACGTCACATTAAAGCAATTAGAGCAATTATAAGTGCTCGGTGGGTTTATGTTACAACTGCCTCTAACATCCATTAGTTTTGTGGTAACTATTATCATTTAAAATGTATATTAGTAGAGTATAGATATACTTTTATGTTGAGTGATTATAAATATTTATTAAGTGACAGTTGCTTCCAGCTTGGAAATCGTTCATCCATGTTCCTTCTTGTAATCCGTTTGTTAATTTCTTGTACCCTGTCGTTCATGGTTGTCGTGCCGCATTCTTGTATCATGCCAACCTTTCGTGTTATTTCGACATTTGTTTGTAGTTCAAAATAATTATCTTTTTGCTTTAATAAAATATGAACAGATATGCTTTCTGTAAGAATAAGGCAATCATTTTACACAATATATTATTATTACATTATTTAACATAGATTTATAATAACTAATTAGATTTTATTGAAATAATTTACTGAACAAATTAAGGCACATAAGCTCTCAAATATGTATTTTTTGTTCGTTTCTAAAAAAAGATTTTTTGAATGTACTTAATATATTTTTACCTATTATTGTGTTCAAACCTGTGTAACCTTACACCTCCCTTGATACAAAAAATTAGGTCGAGAACATTTAGGTTACACATTTTAGCGGTACCAAGCGGGTGTTATAATCAAATATGTAAGAGATTTCCAGACTGTAAGGTTACCGGAATGGATAAAAATTTTACCACACCACACCCACAGGCTTTCAAAATATCGGATTCGGAAGAATTTGAAACAACGATATGATATACTATCCCATTGAGTATAATCGAGTACAAGTGCTTGCGATATTATTACAGAGGCAGCATACACAAAGACAGAGTACAGAGTCAGTTTACACAAATATGAATAGATTTTTTCATCCTATTAAACTATGTATAAAATAAACTGGATTATGAAATGATTATATTTATAGTTTGAATGGAGTTATTTAAGTATAAATTATATAAATATTGTTATTCCTTTGGTTGTAACTAGGATTTTTTTTTTATCTGTCCGCTCCTCCATCTTTCTCTCTCTCTGCAACGACTCTGTAACGAACATACATATTGGCCCCGTCCACAAACTTTTGAAATATTTATTTTCGGTAGCTTCTCTACGCGTCCATTCGAATTGTAATTTTGTTCACGATTGCCCATTTGAGTGTATTGTTAGATAAGTTCTTAAAAGATATGATAGGTTTAATAAAATTCTTTCTCGATTAAAGGATTCGTTTCCCAATTCATAAGCTTTAAAATACAATTTTTTATTAGATCAATTATCCCCATCGCCAGCAAAATGGTTAATCTTGGAGGTGTGAAAAAAATTATATAGGTATACCACAATTTAAAAAGAAAACTATCACAATGAGGTAAGCTTTACAAGTTCTTTTTTTTTTGTTAGAGGAGGGCAAACGAGCTTGCGGGTCACCTATGACAAGTGATCACTGCCACCTACGAACTCTTGCAACAACCGGGGAATTGCAAGACCCTTGCCGGTCTAGAAGGTGGAAGTAAACGTCTTTCTTGAAAGTACCCATGTCGTATCGATCCGGAAATACTGTCGAAGGAAGTTTGTTCCACGTATTGTGGTATGTGGGAGGAGGGTCATTGAAAACTGCACAGTATAGGATTCCCACGCATCCAGGTGGTACAGATGGTGGTGGTTCACCTCATTCTGAGACCATCTCCAGGCAGGACTGTATAGAAGACACAAGTTTCTTATGATACTCGTCGACGAGAGAGCCCTCTACGGCCGGAATATACCGCGTCCTCAGTGATTGATATGCTGAAGGTACAAAGTTGGGAAATGCAGGCAGCCATGGGGTACACCAGCGTTCACGAGCTTGAACGATCTGTATACTCTACTTAATAAAAAAGCCGGTGATCCACTTGCGCGAGCTCTATAATTAGCTTTGAAAAAAGCTCCTTGCTATAACATGATCGAAGGCTTTCGACTTATCCAGACTCACTGTCAGACCATCTTCCTTGCTTTCTATTACAGCTACCCAATCGTGCGTAAGATGTAACAGGAGATCACCAGCCGATCGACCATGACAAAAGCCATATCACCAGTCATTGATCGAATGCTGATCAACGAGGTACGCTAGGAGCTACTAATTTACTAGCATGATGCTCTCCATTAATTTGGAGAAAAGAGAGGTAATCGCGGTAGGTTTATAGTTAACTAGGTTCGAGCTATCACCTTTTTAGGGATCGGATGGACAACGAAAACTTCCATAATAATAATAATTTTAATAATTATTATTAATATAATTCTTATCCAGTGGCGGCGGCAATGTTTTTCAAGTGTCCTGGACCTTTTCATATCGTGTCTTAAATTCATTTTTGAAAATAACGATCATTATTGTATTATATTTTTTAATATATAACTGTATTTAGGTTTCTAAATATCATATCTTAATAATAATAATAAGTGAGAATGGTTTAAAATTATCTCTTTTATCGAGATAATATACTTTAATTCAAATTCTATATTTATTGTTCTGAATGGCACTACTAACTTTATTAAAGATAATTGTTAGCCTTTGTTCTCAGTTTTTCAACAAATTTGTATTGATTTTGTGAACAATACTTTTTAGCTTTTACTTAGTTGTTGTCTTGTGGATTTCACTAATTATATTTTTTATGAAAATATTTATCTATAGTTATATACAGTACTAATTTTAAATTCTCTAACTGCATAGAACTCACTTTATAGGACAGAACAAATTAATTATTAGACATTAGTTGACATAGGAAGGAAATTAATACACGCCTCCAGAGACAGCTGACATGATAACCCACTAAAGCAATCATTACATTATAACTACAGGCACTAGTGCTTGCTATTAAAATATTATACTCGTATGTTCAAATATAATAAGACAAACAGTTACTTGTATGCATACTAAGTAGAACGAATTTAAATGTAAATAATTTTATATATTTTTTCATAAATTTAGTTTGAATGTATATTTATTTATTTTAATAATACAATTATTTGTAACACGAATCATAGAGTAAATCATTCTTTATCAACTCCACAAATAAAGCGGTGAATATTATTTGTATACCATTATTCGTATTAATACAATTTGCCGAGTCTGACTTGGTTTGTTTTTAATATATATTTTTATAGACAATAACTTCATCCAACTGCTGAGGCAGTTTGCCAAATTTACTATAATATTCATTATAAATTTTATTTACTACATTAAAAAAAAATATGTAAGAGAAGGGCAAACGGGCGTGCGGGTCACCAATGACAAGACCTTTCTTAACATAGTACTAAAATGTGGAACGAACTTCCTTCGGCGCTATTTCCGGATCGATAGATACGACAAGAAAGGCGTATACTCGTACCTCCAAGGCTAACAACATTATTTGATTCCTCTGATGTTGCAAGAGTTTGTGGACTGCGGTGAACATCTGTCAACGGTAGCCTGCACATTCGTTTGCCCTCCTCTTATATAAAAAAAAAGAGTCGGATTTCTTGTGAGAGTTGTACGTTGAATGGGTACTATACTTCGTAACAAGCAATGATCAGAGGACCCTAGGGGATCCTCGTCAGCGACGTGGTACTTTCAGCGATGTGTAGTCAGCAAAAGATCCAACAAAGAGGGCATACGTCCACTAGACGAGTGTGCGTCTTGTGTATTCAAATTCTGTTTAGTACACAAAGATTTTATACTTTGTGAAATATTGATCTAATCCGGGCAATAAAAATAGATTATCTGTATATTTGCTATTTTATAGGCATTTTCCATTGCTGATTCTGATAATCCTTGTGTGATGTTATATAGCCTCTAACTCTTATCAATAAAAGGGTTATCAAATGCAAAATAGATTAATAAACCAGGTTAAGGTAAAGTATTAAAACTTGTACTGATATTTAGTAATAAAATAAAGTCGGTTTTTACCGTTAATTCATTCAGTCTGTCGTAAAGATAAATAAAATAGAGGACAAACAAGGCGATTATTCCACGACGTCAAAATTAGGTTTGTATCTACTTACCAATTTCTTATATAATTCTGTCCTTATTATTTTTATCAATATAGTTTTAAGTCTTTAGCTCAAGCGGTTTCAGGTTAAAGCGTTTTAATAGTTACCTAATAAAATAAACATTGTTTGATTTGAGATATATTAATATTAGAAAAGTATTTTAAAGATATTTTTATTATAAAAATATTCCACACCTAGTTATAACTAACTATGAGTAAACTTTCTAACAGAACAGACATTTTGCAAACGTTTTTGGAAAAATAAAGATATGCTATTCATTTATCCCTTTGAAAAATATTCATTGAATGAAAACTCATATTTTTCTAAGATCTGGAAGTCATTTTTTTATATTTTATTATATACATCTAAAGTAAGCTTATATACAAGTCCGTCAATTATCTAGTTTCTAAACTTACAAGCATTTTTTGACTTCTTTATGTGTAAGTCAGTCAGTCAGTCAGTCAGTCAGTCAGTCAGTAAGTCAATTATTTATTTATATATTATTATATATACAAACAAGTAACATACATGTTAATACATTATTACGTTATTTAGTAGGAAGAAGTAATAATTGTGGCTATTGGAAAAATACAATTCAATTAATTAATACCCAACTCTAAGTAAATTGAAATGCGTCGCCACTCCGTATTATGTAAGTATTTGTTTATGTACATAGTATTCTGTATATTAATGTAGGTTCCCGTGTTTTTCTATGAATGTCTGCAAATATGGCAAGCTGAAGGTATTACACATCGATAAAATATGCTTATATTACATTTAAAATAAAGAATATAAACTTAAAAATATATTTTAGTGTTTGGACATGTTTCTAACGTAGCTTGGTCATTTTCCTGTTAATTGAATAACCTTTAGCATTTTAATAGAACAACTTAGTAATTAGAACTTTTAGAGTTAAAAACTTCACTAAGATAAAAAATCCATGCCCGCAGGGGGACACGCGTGGGTAGACCTCGTGTGTAACTCATTTAAAATATAACTCACTACCTAAGAATAATACATGATGCCGTTGTTTACATCAAAAATTTTCAAGCAAAAAGCGGTTTTAATTTTTTTTCTCGAAAAAGGTATCTTTTTTGGAAATACTTTTGGTACTTAAATTTAGAGTAAAAAATAACCTTTCTATTAAAAATATTTGCGAGGAGGGAATGTTTACCAGAAAAAAGTTGCCGTGGTTTTACCTACTTAAAATTTACAAGCTAAAAGTGGTTTTAATTTTTTTTCTCGCAAACGATATCTTTTACGGAAAAACTTTTGGTACCTTAATTTAGAGTACAAAATAACCTTTCTATTAAAAATACTTGTAATGCAAGAATGTTTACCAGAAAAAAGTTATGATTTTTTTTCCAAAAATTTTCGGTTTTTTTACCCCCACCCCTAAGTTATTGAAGTTACGTTTTCAGTTTATCTACATTAGTTATAGGTATTTATCAAAGACATCATATAATATGAACGCGATTGATCTCCTTTGTATAGGGACAAAGTTATGGTCGAAAAACTGAAATCAGAAAAATTGAGGCCCCAGCGCCCCCTGTGACCGGATTTCTCTGGTTAACGAACTTGACCTTCATTTTTGGATGGTTGATTTTTGTGCAAAGTTTGAAAGTGATCTGAGCGAAACTGCGGCCGCTATCGTGCTGACAAAAGTCGAATATGGACGTACGCACGCATATATATATATATATATATATATAAACTTTTTGACCAATGGTCATTTCGGACTCAGGCGGTCATAAGAAGACCTCCTGTGAAGAAATTTTTTCAAAATTCGAAAGTAGGGGACAAATGAATGGGCAGACCGAATTCTTCGAGGTCTACCCAAAACATTGAGCCTAAATGGACAGAGACGAGTACGACATTATTATTATTATTTATATTTTGGATTTTATTATATGAATGACAAAATTGTAGTCTACACACACCATAACACTATTTTACAATTAAACATAATTTTAATTTTAGTACATCAAAATCAAAGGGTTGTAGTAGAGGGAATGGAATGAAAATCACTATTTTGCCACTGTTGCAATTTCGGATTTTCATCAATACTGATTATACATTATGGATTAGAAATGTATTAATCGGAAACTGAAGTGGTTCAAATTTAACTTACAAGACGACCCATATGAACTTACGTTTATATAAAGTTAATTTTTTTTATTAGATTATATCATTGCGGTCGAGTCTACCCATATTAGAGCTCCAGACAATTCGCTTCAGCTAGGCTTTATTAAATTGCCAAAGATTGTGAAACAATATGCCAAAAAAAAAATCCGTGCCCGCAGGGGGACACGCGTGGGTAGACCTCGTGTTTAACTCGTTTAAAATATAACTCACTACCTAAGAATAACATATAATGCCGTTGTTTACATCAAAAATTTTCAAGCAAAAGCGGTTTTTATTTTTTTACTCGGAAAAGGTATCTTTTTTGGAAATACTTTTGAACTTAAATTTAGAGTAAAAATAATCTTTCTATTAAAAATATTTGCGAGGAAGGAATGTTTACCAGAAAAAAGTTACCGTGGTTTTACCTACCTTAAATTTTCAAGCTAAAAGTGGTTTTTATTTTTTTTCTCGGAAACGGTACCTTCTACGGAAAAACTTTTGGTACCTAAATTTAGAGTAAAAAATAACCTTTCTATTAAAAATACTTGTGATGTAAGAACGTTTACCAGAAAAAAGTTATGAATTTTTTTCCAAAAATTTTCGGTTTTTTTACCCCCACTCCTAAGTTATTGAAGTTAGTTTTTCGGTTTATCTACATTAGTTATAGGTATTCATCAAAGACATCATATGATATGAACGCGATTGATCTTCTTTTAATAGGGAAAAAGTTATGGTCGAAAAACTAAAATCAGAAAAAGTGAGGCCCTAGCGCCCCCTGTGGCCGGATTTCTCTGGTTAACGAACTTGACCTTCATTTTTGGATGTTTGATTTTTGTGCAAAGTTTGAAAGCGATCCAAGCGAAACTGCGGCCGCTATCGTGCTGACAAAAGTCGAATCGACGCACGCACGCATATATATATATATATATATAAACTTTTTGACCAATGGTCATTTCGGACTCAGGGGGTCATAAGAAGACCTCCTGTGAAGAAATTTTTCCAAAATTCGAAAGTCGGGTACAAATGAATGGGCAGACCGAATTCTTCGAGGTCTACCCAAAAAAAGTTTTCTGTATTATATCGCGGGATCATTTTATTTAATTAAACTTGACTAGAACCTACTGAGAGGACAAAATCAAGTTTCTAAAGATAAATAAAATTAAAGTAGCTGTCTACGATTTCAAAGCAGGGCTCCTGAGAATCAAATGGATATTACAAAAAAAATATTTGTCTTTTTATTCATGATAAACTTAATTTAACTTGTAGTAACTTCTTGGAAAGTTAATAATAGAATATAATGATAAGAACAATCAACAATATACCAAAAGACAGAACAATTTTGAAATTTATTAATTTCATCTTACTTGCGAAAAACGCTTTAAAGATTTTTCAATATGAGACCAAGACAAGAAATATTGTATTAAGTTTCTTGTAAAATAAACTTTATTGCAAACCTATAAGGTTGACTATAATATAGAGTAGATTTTCTCGGTTTTCTGAATAGCTATTGAATAGGGTGTAAAAGCGATCTCGTATTATCGTAAAATAAATATAGTATATAAAAATTTGTAAACATTTACTTACATTTATTACTTTGTCAGAAACATATTTTATTTTATGATGTTATAAAATATTAGTAAGTGTGTTAAGATATTTATTATTAATACTTTTAGTTGCATTTCAATTTATACATTACTTTATTGTGAAATATAAAACAAAGAGTTGCTATTAAATATAAAAATTAAAATTAAAATATATATATTTATATATAGCAACGGATACATGAGGAAACTTATTTCTTTGTTAAAGAAAGAACATATTTTCGAGGTAGGTAATTGATCTTTAAGAGGCTGTATCATCGAATATTAAGGCACAAGGTCAGATACTACGTGAGGGACGAAAGGGCGTGAGTTGTAAGATTATTCAACTTGTTATATAAATACTAAATATTTGAATATTTCCAGTTTTCTGTTTAAAAACGATCATAATTAATACCGAAACTGATTTTGTGATTTTCTGTCACACATTAAATTTACATCGAATACTTGATAACTTTTCGGGTTAGTAGTTAATGGATCGCACTGTTCAGCTAAAATGTCAAAAGTTAGGAGCGCATATTCTGCCTATCTGGATGCATGTCTCTATTTACCACAAAAAAGGGAAATACAAAATTTTCGAAGTATACTATAAATTATTAATGTTTTAGTTAGTAAAAATAAATATACTAACAAAACATATTTCGACATTTCGACAAGGTGTAAAAGCTGCGGGTAATATCTGATGATAACAGTGGAATAATTATTCAGAATTTCATGAATATGCAATGTTTATTAAAACGAAAAGGTGATTTACACCTGTCTCATATAAATATGAGCGTTATATTAATAAGTTTTGTTTATTTTAGATTAAGATTTAACTTTCTTTAAAAACATATTCTTTTCTGATTTAATTTTATTTAAAAATAAATATTTTATTTTAAACTAATTGTTTCTCTGACTATTTTCGCGTAGACCACAGAATTCGAATATTTTGGAGACAGTTATGAGTATGGATGATAAACGAGATGCAGCCTATTGTCTAAGTAGTGGCAGCACCTTGACGATTACGTCATCCAATGGGTATTTCGTGATACGACGTAGCTTAAATTGTGGAGGGGTACTAAGGAACAGACACTTGTCTTCGAGCCATGCTGAAGACTAGTAGTACGCCTGACGCCAGACTGGGAACTGTCATACGTTTAATGAAGACTAATGATAAGATAATTAATATAAATAATATCTAATAACACTGTAAGAGAAAACTACATAAGTTATCAAAAAATATATATAACACACGATATGCATTAAAACAGAATAGTGGACACTTATGTTTACTATGCATAATTATGCATAGTAAAACTAAGTATCTATATTATAAGTATATTTTTTTCTATACTGATATTAATTAATATCAGTATAGAAAATAATCTTCACAGTCATTTTCATCTTCAGTTGTTTTGAAATAACTGAAACTATCATCAATAGTGATACTACAGGGGATGGAATTATTTGTACCAAACTCTGTGGTACCACATAGTGGCAGATCGGGGCCTTGGTTTAATGCGTGTGTCAGGGCTGCAGCAGCTGGCAAACGGCAGACTGAGGCTTAGGCTAATGCGTTAGTTACTAAGGATCCGAACTATAGAGTTCTGAAGAGAAAATATAATCGTGCCTCCAGATTCTTTAAACGGCAAAATGTCAGAGGAAAGTTCAAGCATGTAGTCATAATTCGAGATCAGCCGGCAAAGTACCCGCCTGGCACGTGCAAGTTCTAGGCGCTGTCCAAAGCCACTCTGGGAAAATTTTGCCAGCCATCCCTGCCGCCATTGCACACTGGGAACGACGCTCTGTCCCAAACGGCAAAAGAGAAAGCCGATCTTTTGGGCCCTTTTTTTGCCTCAAACTCGACTTTGGGCGACCAGGAGATGACATCGACTATTATCCCGCGGTGACCTTATCAGATATCAGACCTTAATGCCGGAAATAGTTTTTCGGAAAAAAATCTTCCGAAAAGTCCTCTTTTCCTTGGAAGTTCATAAGTCGAGTGTCGAGATGCACAATTGTTTGGATTGACCCGGTGCTTTGTGAACGGCTGGACTCTCTGGCATCCCACCTCCATACCCAAAAGAATTTAGATATTTTTTTAAAATTCTTGTCTACTACTACTACTATTTTGTATTAATTTGAATAAGAATTTTGCAATAAAGATTTTATATATATTTTTAAACAGATTGTCTGGGAGGAAACTCATTAATATAGAAACGTCCAGTTATAGGCCATCAACTATAAAGGACGATATTTTCTATAACAATATGACCATTTCGAAGATGCAGTCTGTATTATTTAATTAAAATAATGTAAATTTTTAAAATATTTCATTAATAAAATACCGTTATGTATTAAGAGGTAACCTTTTTAGAATGGAAAATCTTGTGAAATAATAATAGGTGTATATTTTTAATTAACGTTTGTTGGTTTGTCAGATTTTCGTTGCGTTTTACAGAACTCAAAATTTTATTTTCGTTACATCTAATAATTATATTACAGTTCACCAAATTTTTAGAAAGTTTCATTTAAAAAGAGCCAGACAATGAAAATATCTTAAAAAATGATCATATATCTGATCCAATGATGAGTGGTTATCCAATTTATCGACTACATCATTTACAAAAAGCTCGACAGAATATAATACTAATAATTACGATAGTTGTTTTTTTATTGGCTCAAAACAAAATCAAATATCAAACAATGTGTTCTATTATTTTATTATTACGAGTATTATATGTTCAGGTTTTATGTGCCCACGTATTAAACCTACAGATGACCCCGTTCAATATAATCACGTACAGAACAGCTGTTACTACGACGCCATATTGTAAGCTTAAAACAAAATGTTTAGAAAATTCCTTTTTAACATATAGTAGGTGATTAATTTAGTGAAAAGAAAATGATTTCATTTTCTTTTTTACTTAATTTAAATTATACGTTATTGATGGTTGTTCTTAAAAGGAAATTACAAAACATATTTTGTCCGATTATATTTATTTTTGTATGCTATCCTTTGTAGATAAATATAGAAAGTTGCTAAATCGTTGCTACCATTATGAAATGTTAAGAACATGTAGAAGACTAGGACATCGGAGACAAAGGTACCCGGTTTTGACAACCGTCTTTCCAACTAACCAAACTAAATGTATATATAAGTCCTTCATGACAATCTTCTGTTATTTTTTTATGTCTTCGTTATATCCTAACAGATGTATTTATATAAAATCAAATCATGTTATCTTACTATCGATATGGTAATATCAACTTCATAAAAACATTATCCAGAGTGTGTCCCACAATTTACAGGAATAGAAGCAAAAGTGATTGAAGTAAAACAAAGAAAAACTAAAGACTACATAATATATTACATAATAAACTAGTAATTGGAACGGTTATATTTGGCTTAGTTATTGATTTGTGACTAACCGGTATTTATGGCTGCCTAAGCACTAATCTACGTGAATGTTCATTAGACTCAAATAAATCATCCATTGCTTTCGTTTATTAATTTATTTGTTTGTATCTGTTTGTTTCTATCAACAGTTTTTAACTAGAGCTTCAAATAATGTTCAAATTTAACATAACTTTTGTTCTTTATATTTTACTTTCTAAGAATTTGTTTCATATATTTTTCTTTTTGTTTCAGGTAAAACAACGGAATTTTCTGGTAACTTTTAGCCGCGAGAAGTTTTTATACAATTGTATCCTGTTTTTTCTTTTTGTTACTAATTAGCAACTTTGTTTTTTTTTAAACACAAATATACTTTGCAACCTATTGTAAATATAGGTTTACTAAATTTGATCTCTTATAACGTTATAGTAAATAAGAATAATGTTTTTAATGAAATATACTATACACATAAATAAACAAGTAATATAAATGTTTTGTACTAAAATATGTAAGGCTCATTCAAAGACATTATCTCGATTAAAACCTAATTATTTTATTGTTCTGAGTAGCCACATAATCGTTTAAGAGTATTTTCTTCTTTTACACAAGACTATGACAGTAACTTAAGAATTCAATTTCTTGGTCGACTGAGTTTCAATTTACATTTATTTTATTAAGGTAATAATATTAATTAATAGCTAGAGATAGAATAATCTTCTTTCGTTAAATATAGAAAAATATAAAAATACAATAAAATCAAGTAGAATAAATGAGCTTTCTCTCCTCAAGTCCAACCTCTCCATCCTGGTCAATCACCAGAACCACGCAGGAGAGGGACACTTAAAAAAATCTAGAATCATATACGGTAACAAAGTCAATGGCACCCTAAATATGGAGAACTATTTAGAAGAAGTTTATGTAAAGGGCCGCTTCCTGGGGACAATCGCCAGGGCACATCTGGAGCTGACGCTGGACGTGACAGCATGCGAACCTTGAGTTGAATAGGCGGGTTGGAGTAGGAATTACGAGAGCTCATGCCTTGTTATTATAAAGTAAGAGCCAAAGGTCCCGGATATATATACTTGAGCCATTATTTAAATCAAGAAATCAAGTAATCCTAAAACTTGTAGTTTTTCTGAAACTCCTTTAGCGAACAGTCATATCTTGAAATATAATAGCCACAAAAGTACTCGACACAATTAAAATTAACATTGAAAATTCTAACACTTCAAATACACAATCACTATACCTATCTTCTCAAAACACTGAAGGTAGAAAGACTAGTACGACACCTATTCTTTTAGAAACTGACAATACCTCTTCCAGTAGTACTATTTTAGAATCAGACGCTAGAAAGAAGTGGTTAAATCAAAAACTGCATGAACTGATGTATTGTTTTTATAAAGTCAAGGTAGAAGGACCAGGATACATAACACGATTAAACAATCTATTTTGTACCTGGAATTCTACTAACACTAAAAGTAAATCACTTACAGGAAATTCTGTCACATCATGCACGTAGCATTATTAAGAGAAAAATAATTTCAACAGAAGTACTTGAAAATTCAATTAATTATTCATAATACCCACCTAGTTCACCAAAAATTATTTAAATCCCAATTAATTTATAGTTAGATTCTTATACACACCATGATATAACATATAGAAGTAAAGACAATAGCTGAAACGGCTGCCTCTAACGCACATAACCAGACACAAAACACACGTTCTGTCATAGAGGAATAAAAAAACAGAGTAATTCAGAATGTTTTGATGCTGATGAAGACAGTTGTTACAAATATTAGCTATTAGCAAATGACAGAAACGACTATAAACGATAGACAAGAACTGCCGATGTCTAAATTATATATGGTTTTGAAAACCTAATTATTTTTAATATACTTATAGCTAAATTATTAAAAAGTCAAAAGAATCTGAGAGATGATAATATAATCAATTCTGCTGTAGCAACTTTAATTCTAGCAAACGATCAGAAACCTTACATCAAAGGTAACCCAAATAAATTAGGAAGTCACAAACTTATCAATATCAAAGTGCTTCATGTTAAGAATGCCCGTTAAGAAGTCATTATAGTGACTAATTTTCGAATACTGAAAATAACACAAAACCTCCGAAACTCTTAGTTACAACTGGCAAGAAACAAATTTTCCTCGAACTACTACGGAAGCTTCTATACGTAAATAGTGAGTCTAGAACAAACAAACAAACACATCATTATTAAGTATACCAGTAATTAAAGGAGTAATATTTATTCATGTATCATTGATGGTCAGATCTAAATTTTATTTAAATGTTTGTTCGAGTGAATTATTATATAAGTTGTCTCAATAAGTTAATCTAATAACACATTGTTACTTAACTACGAGTACTGTTTTTTTTAACCGTGCATTAATTATAATTAAAAATGTTTGTTAATACTACCGACTATTATCTTCCTATATTCTTTATTTTTCAATCAGATGAAAGCTGTTCCATGCCATTTTGTAATGCTTCCTTTAAAATGTATTATATCAGACTTTACCTTCTTATTGCCATGGTTTTATTTAATTTAGATGTATAACTATTATCTGATGTTATTCATAATAATCTAGAACAAAGACTTGATGTGCGCTCTGAGAACAAAAATATAAACCTAGTAGAACAAATATTGACACATTGATGATTAAAATTTAATATCGATTTTCGATTACGATATCTTTAATACGATCCTATCGTTTTACCACTCCTTGACGCTTGTTTACCACAGATGTGCAGACAACTCGGCGACATCTTATATTTATAATACCTTTATTATACTGGGAAGAGAATTAGAGTAAAGAATAAAAAAATGTTTATAGTGGTACTTACTTTTACGATAGAATTTATAGGTTTCTAATATAATCCCGTCGTTATAATAGATATCATGATTGTCAAATCCTTGGTTTTTAAGTGTTCCTTTTATAAAATATTATTATAAAGATGATTCAGTATACAATCAATTAAATGACTTGAAAGTAATGATATTATATAAATAACAACAGTACAGAATAGGTAAGAAAACCATCGAAGATATCTGTTAAGAAACAAGCAATAATGAAGTAAAATAGTGACAACATATTCATGTCTCTTTTGTTTTTTATAGTAAAGTCATTAGAAGTAAACATATGACATATTCTTTGAACATCACTACCTATACTAGATTAACTGAGACGAAAAAAGGTTAATTAACCGCAACCCAGTCCGAAGCGCCTACAGAGAGAAGACCCTCACATAACACTAAATATATATATTGTCAAAGAGACCCATTTAAAGCCTTGAATGTAATAAGCCCTTAATATTTTATCGTATATTGAATAATAATTGTATTGATATCGACAATGTACCCAATTTTTGTAAAATAGGTTACAAGCACTAGATTGAAGTAGAACTTTTACTAAAAAATATAATTTGTTTTCTTGTGACTTTCGGGGTGACGACAAAGATTAATAATATAGAACATCTTAATCTAAAACATGCAATAGAAATAAATATTTAAAATACTATTTAGGCTTTACATTGTTCCTACTCCCATTGTTATTAAATATCTCTAACTACCCTTTAAGGAGCAATGTGTGATGACACGTGTATAAGTTTATATATATAAATATTATTATTAATGTAAATACATTCTCTGTTAAATTCTATTATGCGCCATATATTATGTAGAAAGCTAGCGAGTGATTGGCTCTAACAAAGTTACTCACTGGCGTAGTATGGAGGCTGTGCAATAAATGAGACAATATTAATAATTAAATCCATAGTTGAATTTGATCAAAATTAGTAAAAAAATGCCGTAATTAAATATATAACGATATTACATAATTACGTATTTAGTTTATAAAGATTTATTATTTAATCAAATGATCACAAAAAACCTAATACATTACAAATTGAGAAGACTCAATGGAAGGATTACAGTCATTGAAAATGGTATTTTGAGAAGCAAAAAATTTAAACGTGAATAAAAGCAGATACTTAATATTCCCGAAGGTTTATTATTTTCGTCCAACCGCGAAGCAATTGAATAAATTGTCTTCAATGATATATTTTTATATTTATGTGCGATCAAACTAACAGACGGCACCAACAACTATTGGAAGATGCCTCTTGTTGGAGTCACCTTACAAAAAAAATTCTGGGGTCAATTATATCTATAAATTTGATTTAAATATATGTGTATAAACATAAAAAGAAGATTACAGATAAAAATCCTAAGATCAGAATTTGAAGCTTCGTTTGCAAAAGTCTTATTAGTAATATTTCACTTAACAAGACTAAACCTATTTACTTATAACTCTTTTTTCAATTTTTTTTAAATGGTATTCACTTAGAACCTACTATAACCGTAATAAAATAAAATATACGAGTAGATGTTATTGATTCATTTGATATCATAACCTACTTTCTGCTTATTGTTTTCGGAATTATTGCACAAATATGAACTATATTTGTCGATGTTAATGTCAGCAATGAACCACAGACATCGACTCAATATATCATGAACAATAAACAGTAATTTACAAATGTAATTTAGAAATGGATCGAGCATTTTGTGGCAAATATCGTAAACAACAAATACCACCTGTATCACGATAAAATAAGAATAAAATACGAGTATATTTTTATACAAATATATATATATAAATACTTCAAACAAACTAAACTCTTATGCTATATACTTAACTCATAATAGATATTCTTTTTAGTACTAACTAATTGGCAGTTGTACGAATAATATAAATACTTTACAACGATGCTTTTCGATCCAGCATTTACTAAACATGTGATGGTGAACCTCAATACTGACAGAAATTACCATATAACATATAACAAAGCTATAAGTTGCAATTTAAAAATAAACGATATAAGGCTTTGACAAAATGTTTGTTTTTGGTTTCATTTCCTCAATTCTTTTTGTTGTATTGTCACTCGATATTCTTTTGTACTTTGAAAATAATTTAAACATGTTTTTATTTATAAAGTAAAAACAGATCAAACGTTTATTCAAATTTTTATTCCTATTTCATATTTTTTTATTTATAAAGAAAAAATATACATCAAACATTTATTAAAATTATTCCTTTTTCATACTGAAATAAATGTATACTGTAGTCATCATTTTTTACAACAAATGAAGATAGAGCCAGTTAAAAAACGTATGTGTATTTTTTTATGCAAATAATACAAGATCACATTTTCAGTTTCAATTTCGTTAATATTTTTATTATTATTTTTTGTAAGCAATTGCTAGTGTAATGCATCCAATTCATGCATCCACTTTTTTTAAAATAATGTCTTAAAATAAGGCGTTAACTATTTAAAACTCGATACTTTCAAAATGATTAAAAAATGTATTACTTAATCTTATATCTGTATTCTTACAGATGAGTTACAAAATGTAAAACCACTTGTAATCTTGTTTTCATTCTGTATATATAACATCAACATCCAAATAGAAGAAGTTGACTCATTAGAATAAGGGTGAAAAAATATATTCGTGTAGTTGCAAGCATAAAAAACGTTACGTTAAATTGAAATATAAATGAACTGAATATTGATAAAAAAAATGTAGATGTCATCATTGTTGTGATGTATTTTGTAAAATATTTTAAAAACTGATATCCAATTTAGTGTTTTAAGCTTTTATAACCATAAAAATATTTAATGCTCCGTACATTACTAACACTACTAGGATCCGCCCACCGTGCGCGGCGGGTGTTGAGCTTCTCCTTTCTTATTTTCTTGATAACTTTTGAATGACTAAATATTTTTTCAATCTGTTTTCGCTATAACATCCGCGTTCGGCTCAAACATACATCAGACAATTTTACGCTAATTATCTCGTCGCATTCTGGAGACAACTAAACACAAAAAAGGTCTCCCAAACGGTTAAGAGCTTCGCTTACACTCAGCTCATTTAAACCAGTACAGCTCAGACAAAGCAACTCTCACAACCTAGTTAAAAATATATGAAGTAAATTGTCGTTATTATTGGCTTGAGGCTTTTGATTTTTGTCTAAATATTTACTAAATATATTTGATTCTGTTTCAACGGCATCTGAAAATTTTAATACCTGCACTTATTGAAGAATTTCTTGGATCAGAAAATTTTATTTTGAGGTTCTGACCTTTTTGTATTCGCAAAACCATGAAGACAAGCACTTATCACCCATCCTTATATCTAAAAAATAAAATAATTATTTAACTTATGATTTCATTTACTTTTAGAATCTGTTACAGATAAACGAAAATTATTCCTCCATTTCTATCAAATACAATATGACGTATATATAATTCTATGTACAACGGATTAATTCTCGTCTCTAAGTTTCTGCACTGGAAATGCAAATTTTGTTATTACGAAGTAGGTTGAACTTGTTTCACAAAATGCATGCGAAATTTGCCCCAAATATACATACATTATTATTCTGTTTGAAATTACGTGTAAGTAATTAAGACAAGTTTGCCTTTCTCTAAAAGTACACCCAGCTAGTGTACCAGGAACAAACAGACTTTATTTTAAACATAAAAAAGTTTCAGTTGGAACATAACTTCATTTTAAATATATTTTTTGACACACTCATCGACACTCATCGCAACACTCACTTTATAGAAAACATTCATAACTACGATTCCTGTTATGACACTAACAACGGTCTCTCAGACGACGCACAAGAGACAGCCGCCATGTATCTCTGTTGGTATAACATTCATCGTCTCCATTATTAAATTTTAGTGATCGAAATGGTGAGTCATTATGCACTTTAGCCTTTTAAAATTTAAAATTTTTTTTTAATCTGTTGTATGATAAAACGTGGGATACAAGCATATAGAATAATCTAGTTATATAAACACAAACTTCACTTATAAAAATATATTTATAAATAAAGTTTGGTATCAACAAATGTAACGATTTACATCTATCAAGTTGTAAAAGAACGTTACACCAAGTAGGCGGATAGTCTATACTTCTTAGTGGTCAGAAATTCCATCATCTTAACGAGGCCCAACCATATAAGTATTTAGGAATTTTAGAATCAGGTTAGACAACAGCTATCTAAAGAATATTTTAAAAGGGTTAAATGTGTTGCAAATTCATGTTTAGCTTCTGGAAACATAGTGAAAGCCATTAACACGTTTGCAGTACCGATCTTCCGGACATAGATACAAAAAGTAGTAAATTACTAGCAATTAATAAGTTACATCACCAAAATGCAGCGGTAGAACATTTTTTGAAACATACCTACATGTAACTTCCAGAAAAAATTAACAGACTTTCGTGACTGACTTATGAGCATTTTTGTAATTATATTTATGTATATAGATTTGTGAATTGAGTATAGACTTTATAGACAGATTATATTCTGCTGGATAACAATATTACTAATTTTTTGTCACTTTCAGCATCATTATAAATTTTATTTCCTTCATCGTAGTCTTAAATTATAATAAAAGTATTGCTGAATTTTATAAAATTATATTGAACTCTCTGGTATAAGTTTGTTTTTTATTATTAGAAAATATATATAGGTTTCTAATAAAATGGTATTAAAAAAACGACTTCAAGTGAATTCCAAATTTAGATAACAAGCAAAATTTCAGAAGCGTCTCAAATTTAAATGAACCTAATAATTATATAATGATTTGTTGTGTATACATACAATCTAATTATATATTATCGACTCGTTCGTTTAATTACTTCAATTAATCTCGTTTGACTTGATAAAATATGTGAAATACTCCTTGTATTGAAGAGAAAACGAATCATTAAACCGGTTACCGATAATTGTATTAATTTTTTAAATAAATGCAGGTTGAATTGCTTGGTAGGGTTTGGCACAAAATACAATAAGTACGATCATAAATTGTCTTGGCATGATTGATTTGTAATTTACAACATTTCACCAAGTATAAGTTTTCGTAAGAATACGTAAATTTAAGGTTTTCTTTGGTTTAGTTTTAATTTAAAAGTATTTTATGTTATATCATATAGTAACAAAACAAAATGGCTGCGTAAACTTATATATTCCTGAGATGGAAATTCTTTTAAAATTACACATTAAGTTTTCCGAAGATGCTATTAATATTTTTAATTACGATCCTCTGTACCTTTTTTGTCGTCGCTGTTGAGGATTAATCTTTTAGTACAAAACTATTGTCTAATAATGACCTGATGAGCTTTTAGCGTATTTAGGAACTTATATTTTTTATGGCAAAATATGTCAGTCAGAAAGTCAGTAGTCTTTTTTAGAAAGCATTACACTAAGAAGCATTGATTCGTTTGACTTAATTGATTTGGTCAAGGTTCTAACAAACATAATATATCCCCTTTCAGTCACATAGCTTGGTTTATAAATGTGCAACAGTGATTAATTTAATAAATATGAAATTAGAAGAATGCCGTAGGATCGTTTTAAAACCTGAAAAAAAAAATGTAAATAAAGTTTGTGGTTATTCATCTAGATAATTCTAAAAGATTGTATCTCTCATTTTAACATTTAACTGATTAAATAGAAATATTTAAATTTTAAAAGACTTAAGTGCGTAATCGCTTGCACCATTTTGATCACTATAATTAATTATCACTATTATTAATAATGGAGACAACGATTGTTATACAAATGGAGACACAGGGCGGCTGTATCTTGTGCGTCGTCTGAAAGACCGCTGTTACTATCGCAAGAAACCGTGTCGTTGTGAGTGTTTTGTATAAAGCGAGTGTTGTGTTGAGTGTGTCGAAAATATATTTAAAATGAAGTTTTGTTTGATTGAGATTTTTCTATGTTTAAAATAAAATCTGTGTTTGATCCCGGTACACCAACTGGGAGTACTTTTAGAGAAAGCCAAACATGTCTTAACTACTTACACGAAATTTCAAAGAGAATAATAATGTAATTATGTTTTGGGACAAATTTCGCATGCATTTTGTGAAACAAGTTCAACCTACTTCGTAATAACAAAATTTGCATTTTCAGTGCAGAAACTCAGAGATGAGAATTAATCCGTTGTACATAGAGTTATATACACGTCATAGTGTATTTGATAAAAATGGAGGAATAATTTTCGTTTAACTGTAACAGATTCTAAAAGTAAATTAAATCATAAGTTAAGTGCTTGTGTTCATGGTTTTGCGAATACAAAAAGAGCAGAACTTTTAGCTAAAATTTTCTGATCCAAGAAATTCTTTAATAAGTGCAGGTATTAGAATTTTCAGATGCCATTGAAACAGAATCAAATATATTTAGTAAATATTAACAGGAACAATAAAAGCTTCTATCCAACAATAATGACAATACGAATAATATATGAATATATATAACTAGCTTTTGAGAGCAGATTTGTTTGAGCTGTACAGGTTTAATAGAGTTAGTTATATACGAAGTATTAAATATATATATATATATATATATTTTTTTTTTTTTTTTTTTTTAAATAAAAAAAAACAATATTTTTATCTTTAAAAACACTAAATTGGACCTCGGTTTTTAAAATAGTTTACAAAATATCACACAACAATGATGACGTCTACATTTCTTTATATCAATATCTGATTCAGTTTATTTATATTTCAATATAACGTATTTTTATATGCTTTCAACTGTACGAATATATTGTTTCACCCTTATTCTAATGAGCAACTTCTTTTCTTTTGATGATATGATATATACATAATGAAAACAAGATTTCAATTGGTTTCATATTTTGTAACTCATCTGTAATCATCATGTAATCATCAGGCTTTATTCATCATGAAATTATCGATTTTTAATGCGTTAACGCCTCATTTTAAGACATATTCATTTTAAAACGATTATAGAATGGATATGATGGATTGGATGGATTTAAAAAAAAAAATTATTAACAAAAGTGAAATTGAAAACGTGGTCTTGTATTATTGGCAGAAAAAAAAACGTTTTTCAACTCTGTGTTTATCTTGAATTGTTATTGAAAAGTATGATTACAGCTCACATTAATTTCAATATGAAAAAGGAATAATATTTTGAATAAACGTTTGATCTATGTTTTTACTTTATAAATAAAAACATTTAAATTATTTTCAATGTACAAAAGAATATCGAGTGACAATACAACATAGAGAATTGAGGAAATGAAACCAAAAATAAATGATGTAAGGCATTGACAAAATGTTTGTTATTTTTAAATTGGAATTTACAGTTTCATTATATATGATAACTTCTGTCAGTATTGAGTTTCACTATCATTTGTTTAGTAAATGCTGGATCGAAAAGCATCCTTGTAAAATATTTGTATTACTCGTATTGATGCTGAAGGAGGGACCATTACATTACATTGAGACTGCCAGTTAGTAAGTACTAAAAAGAATATTTATTATGAGTTATATAGCATCTATTTATAGAGTTTACTTATATCAAATATTTATATATATAAAACAACTACATTAGTAAATTAATGTTTAATGTTCATGATATATTGAGTCGATGTCTGTGGTTCATTGCTGACATTAACATCGACAAATATAGTTCATATTATAGTTCATATTATATATGCAATAATTCCAAAACAATAAGCAGAAAGTAGGTTATGATATCAGATGAATCAATACAATCTACTCGTATGTTTTATTTTACTGGGGTTAGATAGTAGATTTTAAGTTCATACCATTTTTATTACAAATAAAATAAAAATATCTGAATGAATCGGTATTTTAGTCTTGTTAAGTAATATTCGTCTTTTGCAAAACGAAGCTTCAAAGTCTGAAATCTTAGGAGTGTCCTTTGTAATCTTCTTTCTATGTTGATACAGATATATTTTAATTAAATTTATAGGAAATAATTTGTAGTATTTTTTTTGTAAGGTGACTGCAAGAAGAAGCATCTTCCATTAGTTGTTGGCATCGTCTGTTATTTTGATCGCACATTGATATGAAAAATACATTGATGATAATTTACTCAATTACTTCATTAATAATAAAACGTCCTTCACGTTTATTTTTTTTTTGCTTTTCAAAATACCATTTTGAATGATTGTAATCCTGCCATTGAGTCTTCTCAATTTGATGTTTTATATATTTTTTTGATCTTTTGATTAAATTTACATCTTTATAAACTAAACTAAATACGTAATTATGTAATTTAATAGTTATATATTCAATTACGGTTATTTTTTTAAGTAGTTGAAGTTTAACTGCGGTTTTAATAATTATTATGTCATTTGTTCCGCAGCCTCCACACTACGTCAGTGAGGAGGTAACTTTGTTAGAGCCAATCACTCGCCAGCTTTCTACATAATATATGGCACATAATAGAATTTAACAGAGAATGTACTTATATTAATAATGATTGTATAATGATATACGTGTATAAGTTAAATATGTATATTAACTTATACGCGTGTCATCACACATTGTCCTTTAAGGGTAGTTAGTGATAATTAGTAACAGTGGGAGTAGGTATAAAGAAAAGCCTAAATTATAGTTTAAATCTTTATTTCTATAACATCTTTTAGATTAAGATATTCTATATTATTAAGCTTTGTCGTGACGCAGAAGATCACAAGAAAACAAATTATATTTTTTAGTAAAAGTTCTACTTGAATCTAGTGGTGTTACCCATTTTAGATATTTTAGGTATATTGTCCATATTAATACAATTATTATTCAATGTACGATAAAATATTCAAGGCTTTATATGGGTCTCTTTGACAATATATATATTTAGTCTTATGTGTGGGTCTTCTCTTTGTAGGACGCCTCGAAATGGGTTGTGGTCAATTAACATTTTCTCGTCTCAGGGCATCTAGTATAGGTAGTGATATTCAAAGGATATATCATATGTTTACTTCTAATGCCCTTACTATAAAAAACAAAAGAGACATGAATATGTTGTCACTATTTTACTTCATTATTGCTTGTTTTTTAACAGATATTCTCGATGGTTTTCTTACCTATTCTGTACTGTTGTTATTTATATAATATCATTACTTTCAAGTCAGCTAATTATTTATGTACTGACTCATCTTTATAATAATATTTTATAAAAGGAACACTTAAAACTCAAGGCTTTGACAATCGTGATATCTTTTATAACGAAGGGATTATTTTAGAAACCTATAAATCCTATCGTAGAATCAAGTAATACTAAAACAGTTTTTTCTTTTTTTCTCTGATTCTCTTCCCAGTATAATAAAGGTGTAATAAATATAAGATGTCGCCGAGTTGTCTGCACATCTGTGGTAAACAAGCGTCAAGGAGTGGTAAATAGATATGATCGTATTAAAGATATTGTAATCGAAAATCGATATTAAATTTTAATGATTGATGTGATAATAATATTTGTTCTATAAAGTTTGTATTTTTTGTGCTCAGAGCGTAAATCAAGTCTTTGTTTTAGATTATTATTATAACATCAGATAATAGTTATTTATCTAGATAATGAAAATATATTTAATAAAACCATAGCAATAAGAAGGTAGAAAATATTATTATTTTTAAAGGAAAGCATTACAAAATGGCATGGAACATTTTTTACATGATAGAAAATTAAAGAATATAAGAAAATAATAGTCGGTAGTATTAACAAATATTTTTTTAATTTTAATTATAATTATTGTAGGGTTAAAAACCAGAACTCGTAGTTAAGTAACAATGTGTTATTAAATTAACTTATTGAGACAACTTATATAATAATTTACTCAAACACTCAGTTAAATAAAATTCTGATCTGACCATCAATGATACATAAATAGACATTACTCCTTCAATTACCCATATACTTAACAATGAAGTGTTTGTTTGTTCTAGATTCACTACTTACGTATAGAAGCTTCCGTAGTAGTTCGAGGAAAATTAGTTCCTTGGCAGTTGTAACTAAGTTTCGGAGTCTGTGTTATTTTTGGTTTTCGAAAATGTGTGAGTAAAATGACTTCAGCAGGAATTCTGAGATTAGCAGCCATCTAAGGGGTTATGCCTTGTTTTAGTTTCTTTTTGACTGTAGTAAGTTTTGATAAGAATTTTACACTTATGTTAGTATTGAGATTTTTTTCCATCACTGTATATAATAAGTAAATTATACAGACTTTAGTTTATTTTTTATATTTCTATATGTGTATATCACTATTACATACGTTTTCATTTAGGTAATTTTTATTAATTCATATTTGGTATACCTATTGATTGTATTCTTGTAGACACTCTTAAAGAGATATAAAGATCTCATCGACCAAGAAAGGCAATTATGTTATTTAAATTAGCAGCTTTATAAATGTTCAGTTTTATAATTATTTACATTGAGTACTTAAAACAATTTTGTATACAATATTTTCGTTTTAAGTCGAAAAAAATCTTTATTTTGACCTTTATTCGTATTATGTCCTCTCAATAAACAAACTATTATAATTGGAGTCCACTTGTTTTGGTCTATAAAAGGACACTTATTAATAATTTGATATATAGCTTTCATAGTTTTAGGAAACACTTTCAAAGTCATAGTCATTTCAAAATATGTAAGTGGTTTTCAATAAGAAGCCATATACATGATATTTATTCTGTTTTCAATTTCCTCGTTTCATGAATGGAAGAAAATCAGACATTTCTTACACAACTGCAATTTCCTTTTTACAATAAATGTATTGACGTAAAAAACTCAATATTTTTTAAATATCTCTTTAACAAATATGCAGTTATAAGATATATGATTAATTTATAGATGGTATAGTCTAATTTTAGTTACTAGATTGCGAACTTATGAGTTATTGTGAACTTTCAAAAATAAATATTCATAGGTAATGTCAAATTCTGGCGGTTAAACAAAATTAATATTAGTATGTACAAAAAATAATTTCATTTCTAATAACAGTAATATTTCACTGAATCACAAGCTGTAAAATAATAAAGTCGAAATTAGTGTCTAAATAAACTGTAACTGAGTATCATTTATCAATTCGGACATTTGACCTTCGACCCTGTACGAGGACGACCGTTATAAAAACAAAACTATAGCCATTGGTAATATAAACGAGTTACAAAATTAATATATAACAACAATTCATATTTTGTTATTGCATCTATTTAATTTTGACATCATATTAGTAATTAGAATGATTATTGCCGTCATTAGAAACAATACTTTATGTTATAATTCTCACTAAGACCTTTTAAAGTTAGACATATTTTGAATAAGAAAAAATTACATAATCTTAATGTTAAAAAATAAAATAAACAAGCGTTACCAAATCAAAAGATGATACAAATTACAAAATTAGAATAAAGTAAAACTAAAAATGTATTATAGAACAAAGAGTTTACAATTTAGTAATTATTTACTAGCACGTGTAGTATAGATAACATAATATATGTTAATAATACATAACATGTGGAGTGAATATTAGAATTCAATTAACTAATACACTCGTACACACACACACTGATGAAACTAATCGACATGAGAGCCTCCGTGTATACATTATGCTGAATAAAGCAATTTATTATAATACTATTTTTCATTCTTGGAAAATGTTATCCCAAAAAAATTGTATATAAATGGTCCCAGCTAATGCATGAATTGACAAATATGAGGCATATGTGAATAATACTTTATCAGTTGCAAAGTGTCGTTTTGAAGTTAGAACTAATGTTCCGAAGGTGCTTTCTATATTCGAAGCGAAAAAAGTCATTAGAAAAATCTACTTGTAAATAAAAATCTGGACTTGTAACAGAGAACCTACTTAAATTAATAGTGTTCATTAAATTATACAATAAATATAAAATGAAAAAAATATCAAACAAATTAGTGTAAATATTTAAATCGTTAAACCCGCAGGCAACGAGTTTTTCGTTTGACATTAACTTTTCTATTAAGATTTGTAAACCACTCTTTAAATCTTTGCTAATATTCGATTAAAATTCAATAAATTTAATATTTCCTTCTTAAGTAACATAATTCAGCAGATTATTAATAAATAATATATTATGCAATAAGCTTTACTTGATTATTTATGGGAAAAAAAAATGCATTTATATACATATATATATATATATATATTACTATATTATACTGAGTATAGTCTTCGATGAAGGGTTGAAGTACTTCGGCAGACGTCACGTCCCAAATAGTTATAAACTAATGAGTAATTAAAACTAATTATACACATAATTACTTTATAACTACCCTAAAACAGAGTTAACCTCTCGTTTCCAAAGTTTAAATAGGATAATAAAGAACAATTAGTAGGAATTTTATTATGGGACAATGTCTACATAAAGGAATCTGCTCTCTCTTGAAAAGAAAATTTTAGATTGAATTTGATTTTACAGAAAACGGAGCAGGAATATAGAATATAGGAATAGAGGACCGGAAGGTCCTGTCCTTTTGAAATTCTAAGGGCGAAACATAATGGGTGAAGCAATTACGTTTCTCCATCGTTGTATCAGCAGTTTTATGAGTGTTTTGGGTAATTGAGAATTTAAGTACGAATGTTTCAATATAAACACTCAGTACATATAAATATAAGTAGGTTTTTGTGTTTTGTCGTGATTATTTAGCAGTACATGATTTACTGCTAATAAATTTTTGATGGAGTCTCTAGTTTGTAATTCTCATACATTTTAACACCCACTTATTATAACTCAATAAAATTCTATATATATTTACAGTTTCTTTAATATTCTAAACTGGTATGTTTTATTAAATATTACATTTGATAATTTTAATTTTTAAATTTCTTTACCACTATAATTTTTGCTATCAAAAATTGCCATTAACCAGTTCAAAGATCTAAAACAAGTGAACTTAAATTTATATTAAGTTTAAATTCTATTTCATAATAACGTTCAGTCATAAATCCTTGAGACAAAATGGCGTCCCATTTTGTCAGCTGTTTATTTAGGGCTAATAAAATGTTAATGAGATGTTTGTAATGTATTTTGTTACAATAAAAGTATTCATTATTTTACATAATTACTAAAATATTGTTTTAAACAATCTATTGAAACTATTGTAACGGCTTTAGGTTTGTATAATATTTTAGGGTTCTCCATTAAAATATACACTTAAGCCAAATTTAATCTTCTGTCTTGCAAGTAAATAATTTTTCTCAAACATGACAAGTTAGAAATGTTGGTAAACCACGGCGAAGTTTATAAAAAAAAAATATTTTTTTACTTGTCAATTTAAATATAAATGTTTGTTATAAAATATGAAAGTTGGTTCTATGTTCGTCAGTCACAGAAGCATTTAAAGGTATTGTGCGAAATTTTCACTCATAGAAAAACCATAAACTTAAAATCTATACTACTTTTTCCTTAAAACGAAAAGATTTCCTTTTGGGACGGGATATTTGGCTGTAGGAAGCGCGAGTTAACTGACACTCTCTGTTAATTTTATTCGTTTATTTTGAAATAAAATCTGTGTTTGGTACACCAGCTGGGTGTACTTTTAGAGAAAACCAAATATGCTTTAAGTAGTACTTCCTTAACTTAATTTCATAATAGAATTATGTCATTATGTTTGAGAGCAATATCACATGCATTTTGTGAAACAAGTTCAACCCAGTTCATAATAACAAACTGGGAGTTATTTTAGAGAAAGCCAAAGCCAAACATGTTTTATTTACTTACAGGTAATTTCAAACAAAATAATAATGTAATTATGTTTGGGACCAATTTCGCATGCATTTTGTGAAACAAGTTCAACCTACTTCGTAATAACGAAATTTGCATTTTCAGTGCAGAAACTCAGAGACAAGAATTAATCCGTTGTACATAGAGTTATATAAACGTCATAGTGTATTTGATAAATATGGAGAAATAATTAGTTTAACTGTAACAGATTGTAAAAGTAAATTAAATCATAAGTTAAATATTTTTTTCAGTTGTAAGATATAAGGATGGATGATAATAAGTGATTGTCTTCATGGTTTTGCGAATACAAAAATGTCAGAACTGTAAGCTAAAATTTTCTGATCCAAGAAATTCTTTAATAAGTGCAGGTATTAGAATTTTCAGATGCCATTGAAACAGAATCAAATATATTCAGTAAATATTTACAGGAACAATAAAAGCTTCAATCCAACAATAACGACAATACGAATAATATATGAATATTTATAAATAACTTTTGAGAGCAGTTTTGTTTGAGCTGTACAGGTTTAATAGAATTAGTTATGTACGGAATATTATATATTTTTATCGTTAAAAACACTAAATTGGATCTCAGTTTTTAAAATAGTTTACAAAATATCACACAACAATGATGACGTCTGCATTTCTTTATATCAATATCTCAATCAGTTTATTTATATTTCAATATAACGTATTTTTATAAGCTTTCAACTATACGAATATACTGTTTCACCCTTAACGCGATTTTTAACGCGTTAACGCCTTATTTTAAGACAAATTAATTTTAAAAAGATTATAGAATGGATTGGATGGATTACACTATCAATTATTAACTAAAAATATTTTTTTAATAAAAATAGTAACAAAAATGATATTCAAAACGTGGTCTTGTATCATTCACATAAAAAAAACCGTTTTTCATAAAAAAATTGTTATTGAAAAGTATGATTACAGCTTACATTAATTTCAATATGAATAAGGAATAATATTTTGAATAAACGTTTGATCTATGTTTTTACTTTATAAATAAAACGTTTAAATTACTTTCAATGTACAAAAGAATATCGAGTGACAACACAACAAAGAGAATTGAGGAAATGAAACCAAAAATAAATGAGGTAAGGCATTGAAAAAATGTTTGTTATTTTTAAATTGGAACTTACAGCTTCATTATATATATGGTAACTTTTGTCAGTATTGAGTCATTTGCTTCGTAAATACTGGATCGAAAAGCATCCTTGTAAAGTATTTGTATTACTCGTACGACTGCCAATTAGTTAGTACTAAAAAGAATATTTATTATGAGTTATATAGTATAAGAGTTTACTTATTTCAAATATTTATATATATTTGTATGAAAACAAACTCAAATTTTATTCTTATTTTATCGTGATACAGGTGGTATTTGTAAATAACTATATATTTACCACAAAAGGCTTGATAACTTTCAAAACAACTACATTTGTAAATGAATGTTTAGTGTTCATGATATATTGAGTCGATGTCTGTGGTTCATTGCTGACATTAACATCGACAAATATAGTTCATATTTGTGCAATAATTCCAAAAAGTAGGTTATACCAGATAAATCAATACAATCTACTCGTATGTTTGTAGGTTTTAAGTTAATACCATTTTTATTAAAAGAAAATAATAATCTGAATGCATCGGTATTTTAATTTTGATAAGTAATATTAGTCTTTTGCAAAACGAAGCTTCAAAGTCTGAAATCTTAGGAGTTTCATTTGTAATCTTCTGTTTATGTTGATACAGATATATTAAATTATAAAATTTATAGGAAATCATTGTTTGTAGTATTTTTTTTTGTAAGGTGACAGTAAGAAAAAGCACCTTCCATTAGTAGTTGCTGCCGTCTGTTATTTGGTCGCACATTGATATGAAATATATAACATTAACATTGAAGACAATTTACTCAATAGCTTCGCGGTGGGACATAAATAATAAAACGTCCTTCGGGAATATTGAGTATCTGCTTTTATTCCTGTTTATTTTTTTTGATGCTAAATAACATTTGAATGACTGTAATCCTGCCTTTGAGTCTTCTCAATTTGTAGTCTAATAGACTTTCTTGTGATCATTTGATAAAATTTTAAATCTTTGTAATTTAAACTAAAAACGTAATTATGTAACATCGTTATATATTAAAATACGGCTATTTTTTTACTAATTTTGATCAAATTCAACTGTGGATTTAATAATTATTATTATGTCTCATTTATTCCACAGCCTCCACACTACGCTAGTGAGGAGGTAACTTTGTTAGAGCCAATCACTCGCCAGCTTTCTATATAATATATGGCGCATAATAGAATTTAACAGAGAATGTACTTATAATGATATTTATATATTTAACTTATACACGTGTCATCACACATTGCTTCTTAAAGGTTAGTTAGAGATAATTAGTACAATGGGAGTAGGTACAACTTTACATTAGTAAAGTTTAAATTATAGTTTAAATGTTAATTTCTATTACATCTTTTAGATTAAGATGTTTTATCTTATTAATCTTTGTTGTGAAGCAGAAGATCACAACAAAACAAATTATATTTTTTGTAGTAAAAGTTCTCCTTCAATCTAGTGTTTGTAACCTATTTTAGAACATTTGGGTACATTGTCGTTATCAATACAATTATTGTTCAATATACGATAAAATATTCAAGGCTTATTGTATTCAAGTGCTATAAGGGTCTCTTTGACAATATATGTATTTAGTCTTACATGTGGGTCTTCTCTTTGTAGGACGCCTCGAAATGGGTTGTGGTCAATTAACATTTTCTCGTCTCAGTTAATCTAGTATAGGTAGTGATATTCAAAGAATATGTCATATGTTTACTTCTAATGCCTTTAATATAAAAAAAAAAACAAAAGAGACATGAATATGTTGTCACTATTTTACTTACTTCATTATTGCTTGTTTTTTAACAGATATTTTCGATGGTTTTCTTACCTATTCTGTACTGTTGTTATTTATATAATATCATTACTTTCAAGTCAGTTAATTGATTATGTACCGACTCATCTTTATAATAATATTTTATAAAAGGAACACTTAAAACTCAAGGCTTTGACAATCGTGATATCCATTATAACGAAGGGATTATTTTAGAAACCTATAAATCCTGTCGTAGAAGCAATTACTACTATAAAGAGTTTTAATTTTTTTACTCTGATTCTCTTCCCAGTATAATAAAGGTATTATAAATATAAGATGTCGCCGAGTTGTCTGCACATCTGTGGTAAACAAGCGTCAAGGAGTGGTATATAGATATGATCGTATTAAAGATATTGTAATCGAAAATCGATATTAAATTTTAATCATCGATGTGATAATAATATTTGTTGTATAAAGTTTATATTTTTTGTGCTCAGAGCGCACATCAAGTCTTTGTTCTAGATTATTATTATATATAAGTAACAATGTGTTGTTGTGTAAACAAAGATTAAATTATTGAGACAACTCGTATAATTATATATATATATAATTCACTCAAACAATCAGTTAAATATAATTCTGATCTGACCATCAATGATACATAAATTAATATATATTACATAATTACACTCCTTCAATTACTGGTATACTTAATAATGAAGTGTTTGTTTGTGTGATGTGTAGATTCACTGCTTACGTATAGAAGCTTCCGTAGTAGTTCGAGGAAAATTAGTTCCTTGCCAGTTGTAACTAAGTTTCGGAGTTTCTGTGTTATTTTTGGTTTTCGAAAATGAGTAAGTAAAATGACTTCTTAACAGGAATTCTGAGACGAGGCAAGATTTTGATATCAGGCAAAATTTTGATAGCGATAACTGTGCCATAACTGACTTAGTGAACCGTTAGCAGCTATCTAAGGGGTTATGACTTATTTTAGTTTTTTTACACTGTAGTAAGTTTTGATAAGAATTTTACACTTATGTTAGTATTCAGATATATTTCAACACTTTTTATAATAAGTAAATTTGACAGATTTTTTTTATTTATTTACCTGTCTTGGCCTTTTGATATTGTTTTTTTTATATTTCTATATATGTATATCACCATTACATACATTTTCATTTGGGTATTTTTTATTAATTCATATTTGGTATACCTATTGATTGTATTCTTGTAGAAACTCTTAAAGAGATATAAAGATCTCATCGACCAAGAAAGGCAATTATGTTATTTAAATTAGCAACTTTATAAATGTTCAGTTTTATAATTATTGAGTACTTAAAACAATTTTGTATACAATATTTTCGTTTTAAGTCTAAAAAAATTTATTTTGACCTTTATTCGTATTATGTCCTCTCAATAAACAAACTGTTATAATTGGAGTCCACTTGTTTTGGTCTATAAAAGGACACTTATTAATAATTTGATATATAGCTTTCATAGTTTTAGGAAACACTTTCAAAGTCATAGTGATTTTAAAATATGTAAGTGGTTTTCAATAAGAGGCCATATATATGATATTTGTTCTGTTTTTCAATTTCCTCGTTTCATGTATGGAAGAAAATCAGACATTTCTTACACAATTGCAATTTCCTTTTTACAATAACTGTATTGACGTAAAAAACTCAATATTTTTTAAATATCTTTTTAACAAATATTCAGTTATAAGATATATGATGAATTTATAGATAGTAGAGTCTATTTATAGTTACTGGATTGTGAACTTATGAGTTGTTGTGAACTTTGAAAAATAAATATTCATAGGTAATGTAAAATTCTAAAACGGTAAAACAAAATTAATATTAGTAAGTAAAAAAAATAATCTCATTTCTAATAACAGTAATATTTCACTGAATCACAAACTGTAAAATAACAGAGTCGAAATTAGTGTCTAAATAAACTGTAACTGAGTATCATTTATCAATTCGGACATTTGACCTTCGACCCTGTATGAGGACGACCGTTATAAAAACAAAACTATAGCTATTGGTAATATAAACGAGTTAGAAAATTAATAAATAACTATAATTCATATTTTGTTATTGTATCTATTTAATTTTAAGTTCATATTAGTAATTAGAATGATTATTGCCGTCATTAGAAACAATACTTTATGTTATAATTCTCACTAAGACCTTTTAAAGTTAGACTTATTTTGAATAAGAAAAATTTATATAATCATAATGTTAAAAAATAAAATAAATAAGCGTTACCAAATCAAAAGATGACACAAATTACAAAATTAGAATAAAGTAAACCTAAAAATGTATTATAGAACAAAGAGTTTACAGTTCACTAATTATTTACTAGCACGTGTAGTATAGATTACATAATATATATTAATAATACATAACATGTGGAGTGAATATTAGAATTCAATTAACTAATACACTCGTACACACACACACTGATGAAACTAATCGACATGAGAGCCTCCGTGTATACATTATGCTGAATAAAGCAATTTATATATTTTGTAAATACTATTTTTCATTCTTTAAAAATGTTATTCCAAAAAATATATATGTCCCAGCTATTGCATGAATTGACAAAAATGAGGCATATGTGAATAATACTTTTTCAATTTCAAAGTGTCATTTTGAAGTTAGAACTAATGTTCCGTAGGTGCTTTCTATATTCAAAGCGAAAAAAGTCATTGGAAAAAGCTACTTGTAAATAAAAATCTGGACTTGTAACCGAGAACGTACTCAAATTAATAGTGTTCATTAAATTATAAAATAAATATAGAATGATAAAAATATCAAACAAACTAGTACATTTGTCCCGGCTTCATCAATGTGCTCTTTTTTTCTTTATTGAAAATATTTAAATCGTTAAACCCGCAGGTAACGAGTTTTTCGTTCGACACGGACTTTTCTATTACAATTTTAAAATTACTCCTTTAAGTTTTGCTAATATTCGATTAAAATTCAACAAATTAATGTTTCCTTCTTAAATAACTTAATTTAGCAGATTATTAATATATAATAAATATATTATAAAAAAAACCTTTTATTTATGAGGAAATAGTTTTCTCTTCTTTTTTAATTATATATATTTGTAGTTTGTATAAATTTGTATGCTCAGTATAGTTTTCAATAAAAGTTAAAAATACTTTTAGAGACGTGACGTCCCAAATAGTTATAAACTAATTGGTAATTAAAACTAATTATACATATCCTTTATAACTATCCTAAAACTCGGAGTTAAACCCTCTCTCCTCTCCTCTCCTCCAAAGTTTAAATAGGATAATAAATATCAATTAGTAGTAGTTTTATTAGGGGACAATGTCTACATAAAGGAATCTGCTCTCTCTTGAAAAGAAAATTTTAGATTGACTTTGATTTTACAGAAAATGGAACAGGAATATTTCCGGTCCTGTGTGATCCTTTTGAAATTCTAAGGGCGAAACATAATGGGTGAAGCAATTACGTTTCTCCGTCGTCGTATCAGCAGTTTTATGAGTGTTTTGGGTAATTGAGAATTTAAGTACGAATGTTTCAATATAAACACTCAGTACATATAAATATATGTAGGTTTTTGTGTTTTGTCGTGATTATTTAGCAATTCATAATTTACTGCTAATAAATTTTTGATGGAGTCTCTAGTTTGTAATTCTCATACATTTTAACATCCACTTATTATAACTCAATGAAATTATACATATAAATGCTTAATATTCTAAACTGGTATGTTTTATTAAATATTACATTTGATAATTTCAATTTTTAAGTTTCTTTACCACTATATTTTTTCGCTATCAAAAATTGTCATTAACCAGTTCAAAGATCTAAAACAACTGAACTTAAATTTATATGAAGTTTAAATTCTATTTTATAATAACGTTCAGTCATAAATCCTTGAGACAAAATGGCGTCCCATTTTTTCAACTGTTTATTTAGGGCTAATAAAATGTTAACGAGATGTTTGTAATGTATTTTGTTACAATAAAAGCATTCATTATTTTCATAATTACTAAAATATTGTTTTAAACAATCTATTGAAACTATTTTAACGGCTTTATGTTTGTATAATATTTTAGGGTTCTCCATTAAAATATATACTTAAGCCAAATTTAATCTTCTGTCTTGCAAGTAAATATTTTTTCCCAAACATGACAATTTAAAAATGTTGGTAAACCAGGGCGCAGTTTATATAACTAAATATTTTTTTACTTGTCAATTATAATATAAATGTTTGTTATAAAATATGAAAGTTGGTTCTATGTTCGTCAGTCAAAAAAGCATTTAAAGGTATTGTGTGAAATTTTCACTCATAGAAAAACCATAAACTTAAAATCTATACTACTTTTTCCTTAAAACGAAAAGATTTCCTTTTGGGACGGGATCTTTGGCTGTAGGAAGCGCGAGTTAACTGACACTCTCTGTTAATTTTATTCGTTTATTTTGAAATAAAATCTGTGTTTGGTACACCAGCTGGGTGTACTTTTAGAGAAAACCAAATATGCTTTAAGTAGTACTTACTTAACTTAATTTCATAATAGAATTATGTCATTATGTTTGAGAGCAATATCACATGCATTTTGTGAAACAAGTTCAACCTAGTTCATAACAACAAACTGGGAGTACTTTTAGAGAAAGCCAAACATGTCTTAATTACTTATAGGTAATTTCGAACAGAATAATAATATGATTATATTTGGGACCAATTTCGCATGCATTTTGTGAAACAAGTTCAACTTACTTCGTAATAACAAAATTTGCATTTTCAGTGCAGAAACTTAGAGACGATAATTAATCCATTGTACATAGAATTATATAAACGTAATAGTGTATTTGATAAATATGGAGAAATAATTTTCGTTTAATTGTAACAGATTCTAAAAGTAAATTATATTATAAGTTACGAGTAAGTGCTTGTCTTCATGGTTTTGCGAATACAAAAAGAGCAGAACTTTAAGCTAAAATTTTCTGATCTAAGAAATTCTTTAATATGTGCAGGTATTAGAATTTTCAGATGCCATTTAAAACAGAATCAAATATATTCAGTAAATATTTACAGGAACAATAATAGCTTCTATCTAACAATAACGACAATACGAATAATATATGAATATTTATAACTAGCTTTTGAGAGCAGATTTTGTTTGAGCTGTACTGGTTTAATAGAGTTAGTTATATACAGAGTATTAAATATTTTTATCGATAAAAACACTAAATTGGATCTCAGTTTTTAAAATAGTTTACAAGATATCACACAATAATGATGCCATCTGCATTTTTTATATCAATATTCAGTTTATTTATATTTCAATTTAACGTATTCTTATATGCTTTCAACCATACGAATATATTGTTTCACCCTTATTCTAATGAGTCAACTTCTTTTCTTTTGATGATATATATACAAAACAAGATTTCAATTGGTTTCATATTTTGTAACTCCTTTGTAAGCATACAGACATAAGATTAAATAGTAATTTTTTTAAGACTTTACTTTGAATTTATTGAGTTCATTTTAATCATTTTATAAGTATCGATTTTTAAAGAGTTATCGCCTTATTTTAAGCCATATTATTAAAAAAAAGTGTATGAAATGGATTAGATAGATGGACACTATCAATTGTTAACAAAAAATATTTTTTAACATAAATATTAACAAAAGTGAAATTGAAAATGTGATCTTGTATTATTCGCATTAAAAAAATACATAATTTTTTAACTGTGTTATCTTGATTTATTGTTAAAAATGATGACTACAGCTTACAATTATTTCAATACGAAAATGGAATAATAATTTTAATAAACGTTTGATCTATGTTTTTACTTTATAAATAAAAACATGTTTAAATTATTTTCAAAGTACAAAAGAATATCGAGTGACAATACAACAAAGAGAATTAAGGAAATGAAACCAAAAACAAACATTTTGTCAATGCCTTATATCGTTTATTTTTAAATCCCAACTTATAGTTTTGTTATATGTTATATGGTAATTTCTGCCAGTATTGAGTTTCACCATCTCATGTTTAGTAAATGCTGGATCGAAAAGCATCGTTGTAAAGTATTTTTATTACTAGTATGAAATTAGTTAGTACTGAAAAGAATATCTATTATGAGTTATATAGCATAAGAGTTTACTTGTTTCAAGTATTTATATAAATTTGTATAAAAATATACTCGAATTTTATTCTTATTTATTTTATCGTGATACAGGACAGGACAGGACTGTACGAAGCATCTTCCATTAGTTGTTGGTACCGTCGGTTAGTGTGATCGTACATTGATATGAAAAATATAACATTGAAGACTATTTACTCAATTGCTTCGCGGTGGGTCATAAATAATAAAACGTCCTTCGGGAATATTGAGTATCTGCTTTTGTACACATTTATTTTTTTTGCTGCTCAAAATACCATTTAGAATGATTGTAATCCTGCCATTGAGTCTTCTCAATTCGTAGTCTAATAGGTTTTTTGTGATCATTTGATTAAGTTTTAAATCTTAATAAACTAAACTAAATATTTAATTATGTAACATCGTTATTTATTCAATTACAGTTATTTTTTGCTAATTTTGGTTCAAATTCAACTGTGGATTTAATAAGTATTATGTCATTTGTTCCACATCCACACTACGCTATTGAGGAGGTAACTTTGTTAGATCCAATCAGTCGCCAGCTTTCTACATAATATATGGCGCATAATAGAATTTCATAGAGAATGTATTTATATTAATAATTATATTAAAGGGTGATAATTGGTAACATGGGGAGTATGTCTAATGTAAAGCCTAAATTATATTTTAAATATTTATTTCTATTACATCTTTTAGAATAAGATATTTTATATTATTAAGCTTTTCGTCACGTAGAAGATCATAAGAAAATAAATTATATATTTTTTAGTAAAAGTTCTACTTTAATCTAGTGGTTGTAACCTATTTTACATAATTTAGGTACATTGTCCATAACAAAACTATTATTCAATATACGATAAAATATTAAGGGCTAATGCATTCAGGGTTTTCAATGGGTCTCTTTGACAATACGTATTTAGTCTTATGTGTGGGTCTTCTCTTTGTAGGACGCCTCGAAATGGGTTGTGGTCAATTAACATTTTCTCGTCTCAGGGCATCTAGTATAGGTAGTGATGTTCAAAGAATATGTCATTTGTTTGCTTTTTACTGTAAAACCAAAAGAGACACAAATCTGTTCTCACTATTTTACTTCATTATTGCTTCTTTAGTGTTTTTAGCAGATATGTATTATGGTTTTCATACCTTTTCTGTACTGTTGTTATTTATATAATATCATTACTTTCAATTCAGTTAATTAATTATGTACTGACTCATCTTTATAATAATATTTTATAAAAGGAACACTTAAAACTCAAGGCTTTGACAATCGTGATATCTATTATAACGACGGGATTATTTTAGAAAACTATAAATCCTGTCGTAGAAGCAAGTAATATTCAAACAGTTTTTCTTTTTTACTCTGATTCTCTTCCCAGTATAATAAAGATATAATAAGTATAAGATGTCGCCGAGTAGTCTGCACATCTGTGGTAAACAAGGAGTGGTAAATAGATAGGATCGTATTAAAGACATCGTAATCGAAAATCAATATTAAATTTTAATCATCAATGTGATAAAAATATTTGTTCTACTGAGTTTATATTTTTTGTTCTCAGAGCGCACATCAAGTCACAACATCAGATAATAGTTATTTATCTAGATATTGAAAATAAATTTAATAAAACCATAGCAATAAGAAGGTAGAAAATATTATTATTTTTAAAGGAAAGCATTACAAAATGGCATGGAACAGCTGTCATCTGATTGAAAAGTAAAGAATATAGGACAATAATAGTCGGTAATATTAAGAAACATTTTTTCATAATCTTAATTATAATTATTGCACGGTATTAAAAACAGTATTCGTAGGTAAGTAACAATGTGTAATTATATTAACTTATTGAGACAACTTATATAATAATTTACTCAAACACTTAGTTAAATGAAATTCTGATCTGACCATCAATGATACATAAGTAGACATTACTCCTTCAATTACGGGTATACTTAAAAATGAAGTGTTTGTGTGTTTGTTCTAGATTCACTACTTACGTATAGAAGCTTCCGTAGTAGTTCGAGGAAAATTAGTTTATTGCCAGTTGTAACTAAAATTTTCGGAGTTTCTGTGTTATTTTTGGTTTTTGAAAATGAGTGAGTAAAATGACTTCTTAGCAGGAATTCTGAGATGAGGCAGAATTTTGACATAAGGCAGAACTTTGATAGTGATAACTGTGCCATAAGTGACTTAGTGAACCGTTAGCAGCTATCTAAGGGGTTATGACTTGTTTTACTTTTTTTTACACTGTAGTAAGTTTTGATAAGAATTTAACACTTATATTAGTGTTGAGATTTTTTTCCATCACTGTATATATATAAGTAAATTAAACAAACTTTTGTTTATTTTTTATATTTCTATATATGTATATCACCATTACATACATTTTCATTTGGGTAATTTTTATTAATTCATATTTGGTATACCTATTGATTGTATTCTTGTAGACACTCTTAAAGAGATATAAAGATCTCATCGACCAAGAAAGGCAATTATGTTATTTAAATTAGCAACTTTATAAATGTTCAGTTTTATAATTATTGAGTACTTAATACAATTTTGTATACAATATTTTCGTTTTAAGTCGAAAAAAATCTTTATTTTGACCTTTATTCGTAGTAGGTATGTCCTCTCAATAAAAAAACTGTTATAATTGGAGTCCACTTGTTTTGGTCTATAAAAGTACACTTACTAATAATTTGATAAAAGGCTTTCATAGTTTTAGGAAACACTTTCAAAGTCATAGTCATTTCAAAATATGTAAGTTTTTTTCAATAAGAAGTCGTATATATGATATTTATTCTGTTTTTCAATTTCCTCGTTTCATGAATGGAAGAAAATCAGACATTTCTTACACAACTGCAATTTCCTTTTTACAATAAATGTATTGACGTAAAAAACTCAATATTTTTTAAATATCTCTTTAATAAATATGCAGTTATAAGATATATGATGAATTTATAGATGGTATAGTCTAATTTTAGTTACTAGCAGGCGAACTTATGGGTTGTTGTGAACCTTCATAGGTAATGTCAAATTCTGGCGGTAAAACAAAATTAATATTAGTAAGTAAAAAAATATATTTCATTTCTGATAAGACCTTTTAAAGTTAGACATATTATAAATAAGAAAAATGTACATAATCTTAATGTTAAAAAATTAAACAAACAAGCGTTACCAAATCAAAAGATGACACAAATTACAAAATTAGAATAAAGTAAACCTAAAAATGTATTATAGAACAAAGAGTTTACAGTTCACTAATTATTTACTAGCACGTGTAGTATAGATTACATAATATGTGTTAATAATACATGTGGAGTGAATATTAGAATTCAATTAACTAATACACTCGTACACACACACACTGATGAAACTAATCGACATGAGAGCCTCCGTGTATACATTATGCTGAATAAAGCAATTTATATATTTTATAATACTATTATTCATTCTTGGAAAATGTTATCCAAAAAAAAAAATGTATATAAATGGTCCCAACTAATGCATGAATTGACAAATATGAGGCATATGTGAATAATACTTTTTCAGTCTCAAAGTGTCGTTCTGAAGTTAGAACTAATGTTTCGAAGGTGCTTTATATATTCAAAGCGAAAAAAGTCATTGGAAAAAGCTACTTGTAAATGAAAATCTGGACTTGTAACAGAGAACATACTCAAATTAATGGTGTTCATTAAATTATACAATAAATATAGAGTGATAAAAATTTCAAACAAACTAGTGCATTTGTCCCGGCTTCATCTAAGAGGTTTGACTGTTTATGTGCTCTTTTTTTCTTTATTGAAAATATTTAAACCGTCAAGCAATGAGTTTTTCGTTTTACATTGACTTTTCTTTTAAAATTTTAAGATCATTCTTTAAACTTTGCTTTGCTTATATTCGATAAAAATTCAATAAATTTAATGTTTCCTAACTTAATTCAGCAGATTAATAATATATCATATATTATAAAAAAAACCGTGAAAAAAGGTGATTATTTATAAGGAAATAGTTTTCTCTTCTTTTTAATTATATATATATATATATTTGTAATTTGGATAAATCTATATACTCAGTATAGTTTAAAAATACTTTTAGAGACGTGACGTCCCAAATAGTTATAAACTAATTGGTAATTAAAACTAATTATACATATAATTACTTTATAACTATCCTAAAACTCAAAGTTAAACTCTCGTTTCCAAAGTTTAAATAGGATAATAAATATCAATTAGTAGGAGTTTTATTATGGGACAAGGTCTACATAAAGGAATCTGCTCTCTCTTGAAAAGAAAATTTTAGATTGACTTTGATTTTACAGAAAACGGAGCAGGAACATTTCCGGTCCTGTGTGATCCTTTTGAAATTCTAAGGGCGAAACATAATGGGTGAAGCAATTACGTTTCTCCATCGTCGTATCAACAGTTTTATGAGTGTTTTGGGTAATTGAGAATTTAAGTACGAATGTTTCAATATAAGAACTCAGTACATATAAATATATGTAGGTCTTTGTGTTTTGTCGTCATTAATTAGCAATGCATAATTTACTGCTGATAAATTTTAGATCGAGTCTCTAGTTTGTAATTCCCATACATTTTTACATCCACCTATTATAACTGAATGAAATTCTATATATATTTGTAGATTCTTTAAATTTCCTCTTTAATATTCTAAACTGGTATGTTTTATAAAATATTACATTTGATACTTTTAATTTTTAAACTTCTTTACCACTATAATTTTTCGCTGTCAATAATTGTCATTAACCAGTTCAAAGATCTAAAACAAATGAACTTAAATTTATATTAAGTTTAAATTCTATTTCATAATAACGTTCAGTTATAAATCCTTGAGACAAAATGGCGTCCCATTTTGTCAGCTGTTTATTTAGGGCTAATAAAATGTTAATGAGATGTTTGTAATGTATTTTGTTACAATAAAAGCATTCATTATTTTCTTAATTTATAAAATATTGTTTTAAATAATAAAAATGAAACTATTTAATTTTTTTTATGTTTGTTTAATATTTTTAGGGTTTTCCATAACTAAGCCAAATTTAATCTTCTGTTTTGCAACTAGATAATTCTTCTCAAACTCGGCAAGTTAGAAATGTTGGTAAATCACGGTGAAGTTTATATAACTGAATATTTTTTACTTATTTAAAAAATATATATCTAAATATTTCTGATATTATAAAATATAAAAGTTGTTTGTATGGTTGTCAATCAAAAACGTGTTTAACAGATTTGTGTGAAATTGTTGCTCAGAGATAAACCATAAACTTAAAATATAGACTACTTTTCCCTTAAAACGAAATGATTTCATTTTGGTATGGGATCTTTAGTGGAAGAAATGGCGAGTTTACTGCCAGTCTCTGTTATTGTAGTTATTCGTTTATTCAAATATTTTTTTGTACTTCCAAGTATTCCAAGTATATTGCACCTTGTACTTCCAAGGAAATAAAACTACAGACAAGTTAGTATAATATAAAAAGTTATTTAATTGAAATACTATCTTTTGGGAGGGGTTTCGAAATATATATTTGTGATAAGACCTATCGGGTGTTAATTTGTAATAATTATTTCAGCATTGAGGCATTAGTTAATATTTTTATAATTTAATAGTCAGAATATTATTAGTGTTTGTTGAGTCTATTACAAGTTTTCACACTGCGTTAATTGTTAACGAAATCATAATATATTATAACTTGAATAGAAAAAACTAACGCCATCTATTGAATTCTAGTGAAACGATGTACTACCATCGTTTGAACAAAACTAATAGAGGCAATAAAAAAAATATGCTGTTACTTAGAAAATATAATGTAAGTTATGTAAGTTAATTTATTTTAATGCCGTTGCATTAATTACATGAACCAATAAACTATTATAATTACATATATTTACCCTATTTCCCATTTTTTAAATCATTAACAAAATTTTGAGCAAATTCTATATAATGAATAATTACATATTATTACGGTATTATTTTACTATTATAACTGTTAGTTATATTGTATGTATGTTGATTATACTTTCAGGTCTTAAATATTCAACTGATCATTATGAAATTTGTCACACAAGTTGTTAGAGGTATATGCAAAAGCACCCTGAAAAGCACTGTTCTTGATGGATGGGAAGGTATCTTTTAGACGGCAGCTTGTGATAATTTATTTTCTTTACAGCGCAGACAAAGTCACTGACATAAGTTAGTATATAAATTAATATAAGAGAATTAGTAAATCCATGCATAATTTAATGATGTCATATCAACAGCACTTATTCGTGGTGTTGTATAGTTGATGTGTGTTAATGCCTCTTATTTATCACCTGACCTGCAATTATAATTACGTGTTCGGATTAAAATGATTTGTTTATAATTAGATGTTTTATTTAATTGCTGAATTCATAATTAGTGTTTAATTCTCGTAGAGTGTAACCTTGTTTCCGATAATGAGCATATCTTTTTTAATATTACACGAGAATTAAAATAATTATATCAAAATATTACTTATTTCTTAAATTTTTTCAAAGGTATTACAATTTTTGTTAAACATTTAATATAATAATAAAATAAATTGACCTGAAATTATCAATAAGTATATCTTAAGTAAAAACATATAATAGCTTAAATAATTTTTATACCTTGTAATTTTCAGAACGCTGTTACACGCAGATAAGTAGCAGTCAAGTTTATGGTAAATGACCCCAAATGGGTTCATTACAAATGACCCCAAATGGGTTAATTACCAGTGAGACCAATTGCAAAATAAATAACGTAAATAAAGTACAGTAAATATATGCAACACTAAAGTTTAATTCTAAAATAGCAAAAGATAATTATATTTACACTAACAAAAGGTTTTATTTTTATTATACAGAAATAGAGATAGTTAAAATAACAAATGACCTCTAAATATCCAGCTACTGTAATGATAAAGTAATACCCAAATCTGCGTGCCCGGGGCGAGTGTTACATGAGTAGTCGAAAAACTTTTTCATTACCGACAATTGAGTATTTTGCTCATTTTTACGTCAAAAGTCAAAACTATAAGAGTTTAAACCTTTGTAGCGGTGTTCTTTTTATATTTAAATAGAAGTATACATTGAAACGATCTGAACAGTTCAAAAAATACGCTCTAGGACACACACACACATACACACACACACACTACACCGATGGTAAGTCGTGACATCGATCATGGAAATCTGCATAAGTATTCGGGTTAGTTGCAAATACATTATCACTCTTTTGTGTGACAAGAAATAAAGGAGACTAGGGCAAGGATATAATCACATAACGAGAACTTCATACATTCCTTAAAATATTAATTAAAAGATTGTTACCTTTATAAAAACATATATGCAAATATGTTTCTATATATATATAAATAAAATGAAAATATGAAATTTTAATACTAAGTAATGTAACAACTTAAAATGGTAAACAATTTATTATATTAAGAAGACTTATCTCTAATATTTTCTTACTGACGCTAACTTATTCAAAGGACTTACACAATACATTTCATCCGTTTATTTCCTCAAAAGATTCGCTTTTGGACATCCATTCACTTTGTAAAGATATTCTTTTATTATTCCGTTTGTATAAATCAAAAAGTCATCTTCAATTCTAACATTTTTAACCTACCTAATTATATGTTACACATAGTTTAATTTATTAACATATTTTTAAAAAGTTTATTCGATCTGAAACTATTATATGAAGGATTATTTTATTATTAATTTATGTATAATATCTGAATATTAAACATAGAACGTAATTAAAACACCTTTATGTGCTCATTATTGATCGAATATTGAACTTTGAACATTTCGCGTGTGTGGATTTGATTGCATTATGTAATGTGATTTCAAATTGTATTCTATCAGATTAATATCTCGTTAAATTGTACACGGGTTTTCAAAATCTCATCAGGTTTACAAATAATATTTACATGGCTTACCTGTTTTCAATGATGTTAACATCATATTATATGCGAAAAGTTGTTGAGTAATAAGGGTTCAAAGTAATCCAGTGTCATGTAAAACTTAATTAAATTTATTTTGTATATTGTGTACAAATTGTTTCAAAACGTATGCTTAAAATATATATTACTCTTATACCTGCTGTATAAGATTCTTTCTTATATTACATAGAAAGGAAATTAATATATTACCTCTATAATTAGTTGTTCAATTATTAGATATTTCATATTTGGAATATAAAATTAAAACAATATTTGGTGCCTTTGATAGACTCACTATCGATATGTGTGTTTTAACGTCCATTTACCAATTATGCATAGTATTGAAGTTTATATTAGTTGCTGTGTGAGTTTAATTAATTTAAAGGCAGTAATGGATGTGCCGTGTTTATGAAAAAGTTTTCTTGGTTTGTTTGTATTTTAGTTGGAATGGATGTCTTGTTGTATCCGAAAGGAGAGAATTCAGTACATATTATAAAATTATTTTTTTGTTTAGCGAAGCGAGCGGAGCGCTTTACTGGACGAATAGGCTCGATAACTACTTGAGGGAAAATTATGAAATTTCGCAATCAAAAAGACACACTTTGGGTGACGGTTTAAAAAAATTGAAAATGTCATGTCGTTGAGGATAAATCGTCAAAAAAAACTGATATCCCATTGAAGTCAATGAGAAATGTTGAGTCATTACACTGGGCTCGCTTCGCTCTATATGCAAATGGGTCTGTTGGCGCCCCTAGTATTAGTTGCTGTGTGAGTTTAATTAATTTAAAGGTAGTAATGGAGGGGTCGTGTTTATGAAAAAGTTTTCTTGGTTTGTTTGTATTTTAGTTTGCATAGTCTAGATGGATTTCTATGGTTTTATTGTTTTATCCGAAAATGTATGTATAGAGAGAATTCAGTGCATATAATAAAATTATTTATTTTTAATAATATGTCACAACGTTTTAAATAATAGGCGACTTAAATGTTACTCTGTCACACAATTTTAGTTTAAGAGTACTTTAGCTCCATTAATGTGGGTGTATGAACCATTTACTAACACAAATGTAGGTGTGTAAACACAAACAAAGGGAACTTGTCTTCTTTTATTAAATATGTTAATTAATCCAAAAACTTATTTTTAAATATCATATGTAGCGGCAATAAATATTAATCTTTTGCATTTGCGTGAGCTTTCTCGTTTGACGAGCGATAAAGTAGATATTGTTGTAAGTAATCAGTTAATTTCCTTAAAAAAAGAAAGATTATGTTTGTTTAATTTAGTGGTTCATCATGTAAATAAAACATATCAATTCGTAACAAAATCAGAAAAACAATTATAATGGAAAAGATAAAATATTTTGTAATTTTAAATAGACTTTCATATTTCATATAGTTTATTATTTTTGAAAATATTGTTTGAGAAACGTTATTTGAGAGCGGAATCGACGGCGAAATATGTCGAGAAGTCTAAAGCTGGTGTCTAACATGAAATTCCATATTTAAGCTTGAACATTTTATTTTTGAGGAGAATATTGCACGTAGGAAAGTTCATGACATTAGAATTTTAGTATAGTGTCAGAAAATCCTGTCGTTAACCTTAAAATATTTTTAAATAGAAAACTTTCATAAGATTTATTAATTGTTTTCAATGGCACATGTATATATATAATAATTTATTCATCAGATTAACAATAACAATCATCAACCGAGAACGAGTCAATCGATTTTACTTTATTTATGTTGTGTTTGTACTTGTCAGGATAATTGCAAAACGAGTTGACAGCAGTCGCCAACAAAAGTGGAGAAGTGTATTTGCGCATGCGTTAAAAAGTACTCACCGAAATTTCAGTCATTTTGGACACGTAGTTGTTGTTTGACAGTCGATGTTAGGGTTTCTTGAAATAATGGAAAAATCGATTATCGGAGGACAGAGATTTTCGTCGAATGAAGAGGCCATCGCTTTTGTAAACAACTATTTTTCCGAGTTGAAAAGATGGGAGCATCGCTGGAAGAAGTGTATAGACTTACAAGGAGACTATGTAGAGAAATAAAATTAAATTTGAAGAAAAAATGTCTTGTATCTTTGTTAGGTCAGAAACTTTTCAGACAACCGTCGTATGAATATAATTTTTTTTATGAAAATTAGTGAAATTCGATTTAATCGCACTTCGACACATTAAATTAGTATAGTAAGGTAACTTTATGTTTTGTAACTATACTTTAATTTAGTGATTAGGCTATCGTATTTATAGAAGTAGAGAAAAATTATGGTGAGAGGCAATGGAATCATGATCCGATGTTCTTGAATAAAGCTAGGAATTTTTCTAAGATATTTAAGAACTTTTGCGTACAAGCTAAGTCAATTTATATTAGAAATAAAATCCTAAATTCAGAAGATAAAATAAAGGCAAAAGGAACGTTTTATCTAGTGTTTCTGGAAAAACTAGGGCTGCTAATGGACCTATAAAGTAAAAATAACGTTTAATTAAATACAGTAAAAAATTTGGCGGCTATTTTTACTTACTTATCTTCACGCCAGATCCCTTGCGGGGTAGCGAAAGACGACGGAGCGCCAAACACTACGGTCCCTGCATACCTCTTTCGCCTCGACCACAGACATTAACCTCTTCATACATGCCCTCCGAGGAGTCCTCATGCTTTTTATGTGACCTTCCTCCAGTATCGTAGCTACTGTGTTTTCGAAGGTCACTCGAGGCCTCCCCCTGTCTCTCTTACCGCTCACTTTTCCTTTATAAATATTATTCACGATTCTTTCATCACTCATTCGTTCGACGTGCCCAAACCACCTGAGCACGTTTTTCTTCATTCTCACCGTAACATCTTCACTAGTACCTGCCATTCTGTGGATCTCTTCATTGCGGATTTGATCAGCTAAACTGACTCCGCATATTCTGCGAAGAGATCGCATCTCCACAGCATTCATCTTTCTTACATTCTTCTTCTGTGTTACCCACCTTTGGCTGCCGTATAATAGCGTCGGTAGCAAAACTGCATTGTGTACAGCCAAACGTGCAGCTATGCTGACGTTTCGCCGTCTCAACAATGCAGCCAAAGCACTGTTGACATCCATTTCGTATCTTCCGTCTCGGCTAAACATACTTCCCAAATAAACCACTTCATTCACTTGTTCTATTATCTTACCATTCACGTTGATCTTACATTCTGTTCTTTCTTCATTTCTTTCAAATATCAGAACCTTCGTCTTATGTGCATTCAGGTTTAGACCATTACTTTCACACCCATCTTTCAGAGTGGTGACCAATGCATGCAGATGGCATTCTGATGATGAAATGAGCACTGCATCGTCTGCATATAACAAGCAATTGACCTTAAGGTCATCTACTTTCACTCCCATATCACTGTCTTTCACGCCTTGGAGACAACTATCCAAATACAAATTGAACAACCAAGCTGACATAGCGCAACCTTGCTTAACACGGGTGTCAAACCAGGGCGATATGTCAGCTCCTACTGGCACACAGGCTGAGGGATCTCTGTAAAGAGACTTTACAGCCTATAGCAAGGGTCCGCCCACATTGTATTGGGGCAGTATCAGTATGTAGAATTTGAAAGCTTTTATAAATACCATTTTTATCTGCTTAAAAAAAAGTTTTATAACATTTATTTTTATTCTTACAAAAAAAAAACTGTATTATTAACGCATAATATAATTAAGATGAAAACTTACTTTTCTCGTCTGACTTTACGTCGCTAGACCCAATTAGCTCTATTTGATAGATATTAATGTGGACTGCCATGAATTTATAATATCCTCGCTAAGGAAACCCATTATTTCCCACCAAAGTAATTTTTCGAAGAGAATAACATTAGGCATATTTAAGACCGTAATTCAGTTAATAATAAACTACATCACATGACTTTAAACACTGTATATACTGTATCAGTTATATTCTGTAACGTATTTCATATATCTATCTTTAGGTTAGGCTACGATAGGGCTGACGTATGAAATTTAAGAAAATTACTTATGTTATATCATCTGTATAAGTTACTAAATCTATATACCTATTTATTTAACAATAAATATTCATAATATATAATACCATGATCATAAATACATGATATTATGAACAGGTTGTAGTCCCTGTGATTTTATAACCAACCAATAGTTGCATTTATCATTTATTCATATATCGTTATAGATACCACCCGACGTGTGTAATACAGGATAATAAATGTAATTGATGATAAAATAATGATGCTTCTATCAAATTTGCAGTAGTTGTGCATTTCTGTATCTATATCTCTTTGAATAACGCGTACGTTTAGTTCTAGCTATAAACATTCACGATCAGTATTTTAAATAACAATAATGTCGACCAATATATATATATTTTTTTGTTTTAGGTAAAATAAAATACACTTTGCTGTTGCTACAAGTTTAAAAACCAGCATGTATAGTACGAAAATCGCCTAAATATTTGTTAAAGTTTTTAATGGTTATTCGTGATTTATATTAGTTATATATAACAAGCTATATTTATGGTTTGATAAACAATGAATTGAGATTAAAAATACATTAAAAGCATTAAAGTGAAAGAATGTACGTAATAAGTTGGATGATACCGGAGTAAATAACACACAATTGTATTTATCTAAAATAAAAATAAAAAATGTTATTATAAAACAAAACATTTCAATTAATTAAAATCAAATGTTTACATATCGTGAATTTCTATCTACTAACCTAAAATAGAAAAATCGGCAATTAAGGGTATTTACTTTCAATATTTTGTTGTTTCAGACAATGAGAAATAAGAATTAAATTACTTGACGAGCAGGCTTAAAATCTCCATCTTGTCATTCTCATTTTTTAGTAGTAGTAAGTAGTTAAGGACCACATCATACATATTAGGCGGATACATACTTGTATATTAGTCCACGTACATACAGTATACAAAGGTTACATGTATACAAATCATTTATCTCTGGAAGTCAAAATATTAGAATATTAATTACTTTAATTAAATGTAGTTTAGGACTAAATTAGTTAACTCATTATCAATTATTTTAACCATACACACATAAAATAAATAAATTTAACAAAATTGTTTTAGTATTTCATTACTCCGCTATTATTCAACAACAATTTTTAAAAATTTAATGGAATGTTTTAGGTTCTTATAATTTCTTTTCATATTGTTCTATGAGACAAACTAGTTAAATTTTAAAATAGACCTATAATATCAATTTATCTTAGAATTGTTTTAAACAACTATTATTTTTAAGAAAACCGAAACAAGCAATCCATTAACTGATCTGGTATCGTCTGATAGATCTTTGTGTCACTGTTAAGGGATGTAATAAATCATTGGTTTTAAGACCAGTCGATAAGTATAACATAGATGGATACGTTTAAATTACATCAACCATTGAGGGATTTAATAGATATAGTTTAATTATTTTAGAGGAAATTTATCATTTATCAATTTGAAAAAAAGATGATCGCAGAAAAGGACAAAGTAGAAACAAGATTAGAAATACCCTTTTTATTATTTATCTGTGATTGCTTATTATAAATTTAAATTACTAAGTGTATTTACGTTTGGTTTTTATTGTCCAGAAGTTTAAATTGTTGCACAAGTGATGGTATAGTCTATGTCCTTAGGAATAGCTGTTCTGTGAGATGTAATTGACAGCACAATAATCAAATTTTTACTCTATTCGACTATTTTTTCCTTTATGTTACTAGATGTAAGATATCCAGTATGTTGAATTGATCGGGCTTAAAAATAGAATGCGCTGTCTTAAGTATTAGAGATTTTTCTCGTTATTGAAATTCTCAAAGCTTATTAGTAAATTATGGTTTTTATTGTTGTTATGATTATTAATTTGAGATACTATTTGTAAATCTAAACCTGAATCTGAATTGATGTGGTACAAATATGAACTTTAAGTTTTTTATTGCGGACCAATAGAGCCTTCAAAGATAAGACATGTTCCCACATAAAAAAAAGTTTTAATTTGAGATATTTACTTATGGAGTTCATAAAAACAGGGTCCTCATTGTTCTTCTTTTTGGTTTTTAACGAGAACTGAAAATATATAATAAAATTTCTATTTATTTTCCTGTCCTTACTTAAGAATGAACTTTCCAGGTTGTTTTGTATTTATATTATTAAAGAATTAAGAGAAATAGACCTTTTTTTAATTAAACGTGAGATGTTTCTGAAAATTAGAGAGACAAAAGTAAATTTATGAATGTTTTTCAAAGAAATTTTTAATTGAATATTTTACTAACTACATTAATACATACCTAACACAGGGATTATAAATCAATACGTTTTACTTCATCATCAGTTTTTATTGTCATTATTATACTCGAACGATGTACATTTTTAGTTTATATGGTTTACTAATGAATAGTCGATCTGCTAAATGAGATAAATTTCGGATAAGTCACTATAATAGATACTTTATCTCAATCTTGAACACGTGACGTGCTTTGGCTGAGACGACCGTTTAACGTAGCTCTAAACGTTAACGTCTCACTTCATACAATTTTAGGTGACCAAAATTGTAGTAAAAAGGGATAGGGGAAAGGGAAAATGGGTTCAGCCTATTTTTCGTACTTTATGTTGTTTAAGGGAATCCACCTACATGAGAACCTTTGTTCTTCTTTGACATTGAAGAGGGTCTATTGTGTTCGTGAAAAAGATTGTTACTATGAAATGCCATTCCTGAATTAGTATTTAGGCAGTTATTTGACAATTATGATGGTTTGGGTAAACTTTTGAAATATAACAATCAATATTTTACATTTTCAGTTATAGTCATGAACAGCCCTTTATTGCACTTATTAAATCATGTTTTTAATTTGTGTGGTGGTTGATCAAATTGGTTCAGAGGTTGATGTCTGACAATGTGATTGTTTTACCTATTTCAATCATAAAAAAAAACGAAAACTTGTAAATCATGATATTTTATGAATGATTCAATCATTATAGTCTTTTAAATGATAATTTTTAAACATATTTCTGAGAGTGTTTACAATGAAAGTATGAATTATATTTGTGATACGTTTAATATAATATCAATGTAAATTAATTAAGAAGATTATAAACGTATTTGTAGACATCCTAATTTTAGAATGAAAATGTCGTTCTTACAAAAATTTAATTATATCCTCTTGTTTCGTGAACGGTTTAAAGTGGCGAAGTAATTATACCTTCAGCCTTCTAATTAGAGAAAACGATTTAAATAGCTAAAAAGTTTTAATTAAAGATAATTCTACTGAGTTTCTTACACTTCAGATAATACGAGACACTTATATAAATATGTTTGTGTATATGTGTTTATAATTGTATAGTAACAAGATTTTTACATTCATATATATTAAATTAATAAAATAATTTTGATCACCACAACGTATCAAAAATATTTCAAATTCTGATTATTTAATTTTTAACTATTTAAAATGGTCTTATCTTATTCTGTTAAAATAGTACCAACATATCTCCAATAATTTATGAGAAAAGGTGGATATATGTTTGTCTTTCCAGCAAAAAACTGAACGTATTAATAAAAAGTTTACAGAAAATTTAATTTAAATATATCAAAGAATAGATTTTCTACAATTAAAAATATATATAAATATATAAATTACCAGAAATATAAAGATGTAAAGTTAATCAAAAACACATTTAAGAGCTATCTCGTCCTGTTTAAGAATTTTCTTACCTTTATTTTTAAGATAAACTTGGGGGATCTTATATAATATTAGTTTAGTGCTAAATAACTTAATTTTGATTGTATTATTGAGTGAAGAGTTTTCATTCATTGATTTTTTTTATTATTCTCGCTTATGTTAAAAGTATGAGTTTAGAAATAGTTTTTATTAATATATAATTTTATTATAATGATAGCAAATATAACATTGTATGTATTAGCCAACTACTTAGCTTTCCTGTTTTATTTTATTATCAGATAAATCTTATGTATGCGTAGCAATCAGAGAGGTAATCGTGTGCTAACAGCTTTATTTCATTCCACTACACATCTGAGAATTATATATAGAGAAGGCTTAGAAAAGTTTATATATCCTTGCGACTAAAGATTATTTAACAATTGTTATAATACTTCTAGATATGAATAATTACAGACAGAACGATCGTTTCTTTATTACTCACATTTACCAGTCTGTGAAACAGCCGAAATTAATTTAGTTTAACAACAGATCGGTACTAGAATGGTAAGAAGATGCAACTTTAATTAGTTTTCGATGGAATGGAATAAGTAAGAGACAGACGTGTCACTGGAGGAAGTTAATTGAAAAAGTTTTTCACTGCAAATGCTTTAATTACGAGTATAGAGTAAATAATCTTAATCGTATATTTACGGTCACTAAATCAATTAATGACTGAGTATTTGATATATTTTTAAAAACGTATTAACGTATTTGTAGACGTAACACAACAACGTAAACGTATTAATGGTAGTTTTTTTTTCAATCAAATATATTGTGAAATTCGTCAATACTATCAGAACTCAAAGCTAGCTTGCCAGAGGAAAAAATATTAAGGAATTATTTGTTAAGCGGGAAACTTTTTCTATTATTTTATTAAAGGTTTCATGTGATCATTCCTCCTTCATAAAATATATATTTGTTAGAGTGTAATGTAACGCTTGAATTTTTTTAGGTTCTCTTAAAAAAAAGGGTTTAAAAAAATATATTTAGTTGCGTTTAATACGCAACTAAATATATTTTTTTAAACCCTTAAATAGGTATGTTTAATTATACATTTTAAAAATGTAACATTTTTAAAATGTATAATTAAACATACCTACTTTTCTGAACATAAACAAACAATTTTCTTTATTTAAATAAATGTTCTAGTAATATTTTTTTGGGAAGTATATGTCAGAATTAAAACTTTCTCTCAACTCTCTACAAGTAATGGTCATAGTTCTAGAACATTCTTAATATTACGCCACCGATTCAGTCTTCGGAAAAGTGAACCATAAATTTAAAGTTGAATATAAATTTAAAATGTTTTTATTTTGTTATAAAAAAAGAAGTATTGCAATGAAAGAAAGAAAGAAGTAAATTGCAAATGCACTTATACCGCCTCCGCCGACTAAACAATGGTCTTTTCTTGGAAATTAATCACGTGAAATAAATGACATTAAGAATTCATGTTTTGTGTATTAAATAGAGTTCTTTAAGATCTTTTACTAAATACTGAAATATTGCACATAAATCTTACATAAATACCGACTCAGAAAACTTTCTGGTCGTTTACATAATTTTCCTTAATCACAACATCGTTATAAGACTAAAAAAGGCGTCTTAAAACAAATTGCTTCTTATTAATCTATTAAGGAATTGAAATAAAGAAGAAAAAGAATACATTCACATTATTTGCATCTTTTTATACAAAATATAATAAAAAAGATAACATTTGATTCAGAATATTTTAAGTATAGTAATGGAAATTTATAAAAGTAAGATTATAACAAGGAAATTTATTTAAGAAGTACATAATACAATATTTACAACAACTATGTACTTTCTTATATCGGTTTATTTGCTTTTAAATTATATAAAGTAAATAATATTTCAAAATCAAAACAAAATTAAACCATGAAAAAAGAACTAAATTTCACAATAGTAACTAAGTGCAATTCTTTCTGTATTTTTCGGTTATATCTGACGGTTCTATCTACCATATACATTCCAAAAGAGTTGTTCGATTTATTTGTAATAAATTTGTTTCAGTTGTTTTGTATCAAGAAAATTTAATGTAATGTCACAAGTTGACCTGACTCAGCTTATTTATCACAGTAATTATTTATATAGTTATTTAAATACCTTATTGCACTGTGTAACATTAAAAAACAAAAATAGACAATAAAACACAAACAGAAATATAAACCGTGCAATGGCGACCGCCTTATCGCTTAAAGCGATCTCTTACATATCTTTTACAGTTCCTTTGAAGATGATTAAGAAGAAGAGATCAAAAGGGATAGTGTAAATGATAACACATATTAATATTCAAAAATGGTAAACATACTTATACTAGAAACAATATAGTTTAAAAAAACCTAAGATTTTGAAAATAACTCAGTATGACACTTTCATTTAAATGTTCCTAGGCAAGAGGAACCTAAAGTTATGAAATTTTCTGTCCTAATTTAAGATGTTTGTTGATAGATCGATAAGGAGACGGGGGAACCTATTTATTATCTCTTCATGTCTAATAAAAGTAACTTTTAATTACTTGTAATAAAGACTACATCCATGATTTATTATTTGAAAGTCATGTTAATGTTGCTTTGTAAGCGATTGCTGGTGTCACGCGATATTTGGGGTTATATTTATATAACTGGCAAAGACAAATATCAGTTGAAATAGTCCATCGAAAGTAGGTTATATCAGTTTAAATTAAGGTATTCTGTGTATAGCCGATATAAGCAAAAAAATTAATATGTTCATTATATGATAACTTTATTATTAGTTGTGATGAAAAAAATGGATAATTTCTGCTTTTTCTAATATGGTTAACCGTGTTCTTAAAAAGTATTTGATGGTCTCTTGGCTCAGTTGTCAGTGACCCTGACTGTTGAGTTGAAGGTAGTGGGTTGGCTACAGGGGATAATACTTTAGGAGGATCGCAGATAATTGTTATGAATGTATTTACATGTCTATGATCGCGAAATCCGTCGCGTACAGGAATACGGCAGCTCTAGTTATGCGGGTCAAATGGTCGTGCTCGACTTGGTTTGTATCATAATCTCATAGTAGATCTGCGTAAAGTAGCCATAATAACTAGACACGTGAATTCCCACATTTCCCTCCCATTCTTACGTCTACATACATCCCAGTTTCGCAAGGTTGACTATGGTGACATGGGTAGTATAGAGAACTGTAGTTTATATTTCGAGGAAATCATCTATTTCAATATAATTAAAATGAATCCAAGAAATCCTTTTGTGTCTAAAAACAAGTGTGATTATTGCTTGTTATAAAAAAAATATTCCATTATATTTCATTACCGCAAGATAAGCTATATCTCAAAGTTCTGTTCAAAGTTAAACAAGAAAACCAAGCCGCTATGTTAATTATCAGACCCGTCTTAAATTCCATCTTATAATATTATCTAGAGATATATTATACATATGAATCTCAAAAGTGTACGAAATATGATATTGTGTTAGTTTATAGCTCTTTTAGTAAATTGTGATTTGAATTCGCATAGCCATAAAAATAAGCTTACGGTTGAGTTTATGACCCTTTTAGTCGTATTACAGTTATTCTTAGTATTGCTATAACTGCTAAATATAAACCTACTTTATATGCTGAATTAAGAAAGCATTTATTCTTACTATTATTACACATGTTATTAATCTCCTAAAACAAGAGTTACTTGGTCTCCTAGTGCTTCTTACAAAAAGCGTATTTACATTTTATTCCCTAATTAAACAACTCTTGGTTAAAACCCTTTTTAATAAAAGGATTTTTTGTTATAAAATTCTGTTTGCAATATTTCAGTTTACTACGTCTCATTGTGTTGACTTTGATGAGTCAGTATTTTTTTCTATATTTATAAAACAACATAAAAATGGTATAATTTATTTCTTAAGAGTTTGTAATTCTAAAATTATTTATCCGCAAAGACAATTTTTTTATTTGTACAAAACAGGGTCGTGAAGAAGGAGCATTGTTTCTGAAAATAATAACATCGAAATAATATTAATTATAATGATGTAATCAGGAAACAGAATACATAACCTGTTAATTTTAAACATCAATTTTATTTTAAATAAAATTATTAATGTTTACCTTTTAGCTTTGTTAATTTTTTATATATATATATATTTCTCTGTATTTTTATTTATATATATATATAAATAAAAATACAGACTAAACATTAAGTATAGACAGACAAGTTTTATAGTCTTAAAGTTATTTCCACTACTTTAGAAAGTACGAATAATTGAAAAACGATAGGGAATTATATAAGTTAAAAAATCGACTGATGTTAGTTGTTAATAGTGTGGAATCATTTTCAGAAAATTTTATTATGTATGTGTATAATTTGGTTTAGTTTATTTTTAATCTATAAACATTGTGTTTGAGAGTCAAAAAAGTAGTTCCCTTAGTTGGAGAAGATATTTTTTTTCGTACTTAAAATAACAACCATTGATTGATTGTAAATTTGGTATCAATTTCGTTTTCTTCGGGTTTTTTTCTACAGAAAAAAGTGACAATTTATGTGAGTTTTGATGGATTATATGTATGTGGGTTAATTTAACGTAATAAGAACATTTTAACAGCTTATTCGAAATAAGCAATGTTATATTAAGCTACTTTAATTAACAAAATAAAGTACATTTTGATGGTCAATTCGTTTGAACTATTTGTTTGTTCGTTAATAAAATGTTTTTAGGGAATGATCTCATAAAAACCCCTAACGATTTCCTATAAACTATTTCATGAGGGTAGTTTTATTGACTGATTACAAATGTGAACGAATTTTCTTAGAAAATTCCCGCTCGATTTTCTTTAGTTTATTTTATAAAAAAAAAAGACTTTTCCATTCCTGAAACAAAAACAAGAAAATAAGTTTCTTGTTTTTGTATACATACTCATCCTTCAGGAAAATTGAAAAGTTATAAACTCTGTTGACATATTTGGCTACGTTGAAAGTAGTTGAATAAAACTTTTATATAACGTAAAGAATTCAGTGTTTTTATAATAACTATCCATTAAAGAATATAATATTATTATTGTCACGGAGTTTGCAGAATTCAAAATGTCTTAAGTCAGAGATAGTGTGACTAACAAGATAATAGAAAAAATGTATGTATGTAATATAAGAAAGACTAGATCAATTAGTAGTTCTGTCTTTATATATTTTCATAGATTTTTTTCATGTTTCAATAAAATTGATAATGAATAATTATGTTATATTATTGTTTATATTTCCAATATCTGAAATAAAAAATACAGGATTTAAAGAAATAATCAATTCAAATAATCAAATCAATCTAAATGATTTTTTTTTCTCTAATAATTTGATTACTCTAAGTGTAATTTAACTCTTTCTAAATCGCGTGTGCGACAGCTGTGTGGATCTCAGTGCGCATTTTGACCGCTTGCCAATTTTAAAGTGTTAAAATCAATGTATTGGACCTTAGTACGTCTTCAGTTCCAATCCGGTATATTTTTTATTGTATTAAATATTAAATGTTCTAATATGTTTTAAGGTTTTCTATTAAATTAATTTTGGTAGTTTTTCTGTGAAGGTCAACTAATAAAAAACAAAGGAACAGAAACAATAACCAAATTAGTAGTATTCAATAATTTTGTTTTATGTACTTTACATATAGCAGTTACTATAAAAGATATCTAAAAATTACTTATATCCTACTCTAGTGACTCTTTAATTTACTCAGTGCTGATAACATAACATATGTTCAGCCATGTATACAGCCCAAGTCTTTAAAAAGGGACAAAATAGGGAACAATTACTCTTCTCCTTCTGCTGATACTCGTACTTCAATGAACGTAATATCATTAAAGTACACTTTACTTCAATATCCTGAGCTATATGCAATAAGGAGTCAAAATACTAAAACCTAAACTGGGTTAGTTAAATCGAGCATAAAAATATTATTTTATGGTCATGTCTAAAATTAATTTCGGGCTGTATCTGCGTTATTTTTTCGAATCTGCTCGACTAGTTACGAATCTATTTGTGATCACCACGAGTTCATAAAATTCATGACCCGTTGACACGGTGGTTCATGTAATAAAAAAATTAACATCAGCGTAGCCGGGCTACCAAATATAACAATATTTATAAATTACGAAAGTGTACATACAAAAAACTACATAAAATTATTTCAATATAAGGATGTCTGTGTTTCCTGGTCTGACACTTTATTGCATAACGCAGCTCATAAACTTTATACTATATGGAGGCTTTAATGTCTATTAACTTCATGTTTGCGTGTGTTCGTATCCCTTAATTGAATAACATATTCCCTTTACTTACTTCAGGACGTCGTCGTATACAAGGGTCATATAGGATATATATCTTCATGCTCCTGTCTGGTGTCACAATCACATAGAGACGGCGCAGCCGGCCTTGTTGTTTTTGACGGGTATAAACTCGAACATCATTTATACTATACGATGGGATATCTATGTTTGTAAGGAAGGATATCTGCTACCGTCGCCTTTACATTTTGAAGGACATGGATAATCATGTTAGAGTCTTCATCGGCCTCTACAGGTTCCATAGTGGTAATCCAGAAACAGATCAACTCTTGGGTCATGTTCATGTCTTGGGTCATGAAGATTGATAACCTGCTTTTAAAGACTCCCTCCGGCGAAGTCATAGTCCTTGGGGACTTCAACGTATACAATACCGATTGACTTTATATATTTAATGCTCAGAAGGCATATTTTATGGATGTGTGCATTTAGGAGTAGGCGTTGCGTACGTGTATAAGCGTAATCTATTATTGAAGGCTTTTCGGACAAATATTTATATATTTGTCCGAAGGATATAAATATTTAAATATTTTGTATATCAGTTGGAGTCATAGTATCAGTTGGTTGTATAGGTGTATATCAGTTTGTCCTAACTATTATCGATGTTTTTAAAGTCATAAGATCAAAAGGGCCATCACCTAATGGTAAGTGGCACAACAGCAGCCTATTTGGATATCTGCAATATAAAAAGTGTTGCAGATACGTTACCACACTTTAGAAACGGGAAGGGAAGAAATGAAGTAGAAGGTGGAAAGTGGTGGAAAGTAATAAAAGATCTGCTCTCTTTTTCCGTTCTTTGAATTAATTTCTGTTACTACAAATCATAATGTCAAATATTTAGATACTCTACAGAAAAAAGAACATTGGGCTTTCTACATTTCATATTAATTTTGGCTAATTTAATAATATTTGTGCTGAAATATTGAACACAATCTTTTTAATCATGGCTACATAGTCATAGAACTCTTATATTATATTCCTCATAAATAAGGAGGCATTTCAGGACAAGTGAGGTGACATCCCATTGCATCTTCAGAAAAAGATCTTAATGGAAAATGTCTTATTCTTAATACAACATTTTATCACTTGTATTTTATTACTATCATCTTTAAAAAAAATATTCATGTTATAAGCTTAACTTCCTGCATTTTATTTGTAATATTTAATTTTAAGTAATAAATAAAATAAAACAAAACAAGTAGTATTTCATATAACATTTTATTAAAAGAAATACTCATTGAAAATTTTCATAACTTGACATTGAAATATATTTTACTCTTTTTAAGCAAAATATATTTTAATAAATAATTAAGACGGAATTGTCAGCACTTTATCTGTTTGATTGTTAAATCGAACATAAGTGCCAATCATTTGTTTATGGAATGTGCGGGATTATTTATTTATACAAGATTTTAAGTTATAATTTCATTTTGATGATTTTTTTATTTATTTATTCATTTTTTAATAAATTATATCACTTTTTAAATAATCTTTACAAATTAAATTGTCAATGACATCTTGAGATGTGAGATATATATACACGCGTGGGATGGAAGGGTAAGGGTCTATTATTGTTTTGAGTTGTTAAATTAAAACTGAAGTTGATAATTTAATTTTAGGGTACAAGTGTTTTGTTTGTTGTTTATGTTTAATTAAAACCTGAAATTTATCAATATTGACCAATTTGATAAATTTCAGGTTTTAATTCTCATCCCTTTTATATAAATTTTTAAAAATAGTACATTTTTAATGTAAAAAAAAATATGGCCACCAAATATAAATATAAAATAAAAAGCTTTTTTGGAATTTTTTTGGTTTATTTTATTAGAGCAAACATACAGTTCTAATAAAATACACATGTATTTTAAAAGGTTAAGACAATTAATTAAGAAATTCTACGTACAAATGTCGAGGCCTAAGATCTAGTACATTATAAATATAATGTAATAATACATAACAGATTTTTCATTAAAAAAACAGCTGGGGTCAAAGATAATTAAACCGCTAACTGACTCAGCGCCGACGTGATCCTCAATGACGATACAATATTTGGATACAATATTACTGTTTAAATTTTCCTCTGCTTTCGTATTTTTATTATTTTATATTTGTAAACTATATCAATGGATGATAGCTTCACTTGTATATAAATTAGCTCCAACTGTTTATAAAAAAAATATTTTGTTCGTGTAATTAAATTCCAATTAAAACCAAAATATAAAATGTTTTGTTATTGGAAAATTATTTTAAACTTGTGTTAAAACTTTTACCCCTTACGAAAAATACTTCTTAAATGTAGTCGTTTTAATTTCTGAGATTGCGTGATTGGTATTTAATATATAAAATTTTTTTTAGATTATAGAAATGAAAAAAACTTCTTAAATTCTCAGAAGAGAAGATATTAATTTGTCTGTCATCAATTTCTTTGTCTTTGTGATCAATGGCCGGTTTAATAATTGAGAATTCTGAAAGCATGACTTTAATAAAGAGTATTTTAAAAACTATCTACAAATTAAGAAAAAACTATGTTATTAGGTTACTTTATTTACATTATTACAAAATACTATCGGAGATGACGATTCATAAGATACACCATAATTCATAAAATAAAAAATATCCAGAAGAACAATGCCAAGAATTTTATGCCTTAATATCAGTTCTCTCAATATAATTTAACTTTAATAAGAAGGGACAAAAAAACAATTATAGTTTCAAGTCTAGTTTTCAATGTTAATGCAGATGTCGACCATCTCGAGGTGAATAATTCATTTTGTTAGAACTGGTTTAAATAACTTTGTTTTCAATTGGCTTTCTGACGGTGTTTCACTGTGATCGGATAGAAAAAGAACGCTTCAAAAGACACAAGGATTATTAACAATATTCTCCGTCATGTTTTGATAGAAGTCATATTTTTAAATGATCTATAATTATCATGTATATGATTAACAACTACGTATGTACGTACTTATTACATAACGTCACTCCAGAGACCTATAAACTGTAATGTTTAATGTACCTATTTGATATAACTTTATTATTAACACGCATACTTGAATTAGAATTGAAGGAGTTTCTGGAAAATGATTGGCTTCTCTTGTTGTTATATAAAATAAGTTATTGTAGAGAACATAAGTATATGTTTTTATTAAAAAGTCACTGTAAAGCATACAAGCGAAGTTAGACTAATTTTTTTTAATCATTATTAAAAGTGAAAATCAACAACTGGTTTTTGCTGCAATAATGGGGAGGAGGACTTTACCACATGATAAGGAACATATTTTCTGTTGAAAATTATTGCAATAACGTAAGTATCGCTATAAGAAAATTATGGCGCAATCTTCATAGCTATGTACGTATATACAAAATATATACTTTATATATTCTATGAAAGAAATTGCTGAGGTTTAATTATTTAAAATATGTTATAAATATATAGCTATAATAAAACGCTGAAAAAATATACAAAAGCTAACAGATTTTCTTCTGGTGTATGATATTTCTTACTTTCTTTTTGTCAAGACGTTTAAACAATAATAAGTCGGAGAAGAGGTTTATTAAGTTTGTGTAAACGACATGAAGATCTTTTTATCTTTTTGAAATATATAATTCTTAAGAGCAAATTTTTTAAGTCTCGAATTAAAGTTTTTAGAGTTTTAAATAACGGGGAAACACGGTAAATATGGTTAAACGTAAAACTTTACATAAGGACTGAAAAACCGTTCACAGTAAAGGGTAATAGTACGTGAAATATGTTACGATTAAGCTAGGAGTGAGTACTGACATGTCGACTGACAGAGACGTATGGAGGAAAAGGTGCTACACCGACCCAATGAACTGGGATAGGGGTATCAGGTTCTTTAAATCTTAATTTATTACAGAAGATACTTTTTTAACAACGTACTACTTTCACAGGAGATAATAATTCCAAGTATTATTTATTTTACATAGCAAATTGCCACGAGACTATTAAATTAATGAAATAATATTTTGAATAAAACATTAGTTTTTTGGCCTTGTATCACAGTCATTCAAGATATGAAATATAGGCGATTTTCTTATAATCATATCGTAAAGCAAAGTAAGTTTACATCATAATGACTACTAACGACAAAATCATACTGATACAATATAATATCGAAAATAAGGTTTTTGAATAAAGTAGAATTAAATATTCAACAACACAAACAGGGCCTTTCGAAAACTGAGTTCTCGTGTCTTCTACCGTGATAAATTTAACATTCTATACATAATCATCTGCATTAACATTGAAAACTAGACTTGAAACTATAATTGTTTTTTTGTCCCTTCTTATTAAAGTTAATTTATATTGAAAGAACTGATATTAAGGCATAAAAATAAAAGAAAGAACATATTATAGTAGCTATTTGTCACATAGTTTATAAATAACTTTTCTTGTTTTTCTTTTCTCGTGTCTAATGTCATAAGCAATGACGCCAATTAAAATGTGATAATATAAAATATTTGGTGATGGTATTATTATTTTTCTGTAATCCAACATGTAAAATACTTTTTACCACGAAACATTTTCTTGTTCTTACGGAAGAAAAAACTATGATTAGATGAACGAGTATTTTTCAAATTTACTTTCTTTGTGATAATCATGGTAGATGATACAATAAAAAATTATCGATATTTCTCATGCCATGTAGATACGAGTATTGTGAGCCAATAAGTAGCACTCAATACACGCCTTGCCTTGCCTTGACCACAGCTCATATGGTGTAGTCAGTCAACCAAGGAAGTAAAATCCTCTCCGTGAAGATCGCTATAGCTATTTCATCTACATTTTGTAGGTAAGAGAGCCGGAAACTCGTATTCCCACATTTTCTATTTCTTTCATAACTTGTTCCTGGTAACGTGTTCCTATCCATAGTAAGAAATGTCAAAATATATATAAATAAACTCAGTTTACTTTATTTCATAAACCTTGATATTTCTAAAAGTTTAGTAAATTGTTTTCCTCAGTTAGTAAAATCTTTGTAGATTACATTTAAATTGCCAATTATATTGGTTACGTAAAGTTTTGAGAATTAATAAGGTAATTTCATAATAAAAAGTAGTTTGTCACAAAATATCTCGAAAGCTTGTAAACTTTAAAACTGACTGAGTTAAGGTTACTTAAAAGAAAAGTAGTAAAGATGGAAATATAGAAACCATAATAAAAATACATAATCAAAATGTCTTTAGTTTAAAAAGGTGTTATTCGTTCTTTATTTATTTTCTTAATAACTAAAACATTACTTATACTTATACTTAAATGTAAATGATCAACTTTCATAGACATTATTTTATGAAAGTGTCATTATATTTCAGAAATATTTTCTTTAAGTATCGAAACGTATTATATATATAGTTTTTTAAAAGCCTTAACATTGTATTTCTAATTTGAATCTAAAATAAAGTTAAATAATTGTTCAAATTACATTAATATTAAAATAGAATTAAGATAGTCAAAGCCGCCGGCGCACAGTTAATAAGATTAGGAATAATAGTATTCATATTCGTCATTAAATTAACCAAAAGAAAGAACACATTATTTAAAAACCTTCCACAGAGATTGGTCGTTATAATATAGCGCTCGGGTTCAATGCAAATTGTCTTGATATAATATCCATAAGACGTTTACTTCCAGGTCGGTTCTTCCAATAATTTTCAATTATGTTATCAATCAGAGATTGAATTCGCTGTCAGTGGGAAGAATGAAGTTAATTACAATTTTATCTATTTGAAGTTAAGGTGTAATGTTGTTGGTGATACAAACTTTATTTTTATTAATGACTTGGGTTGTGACGAAGACGATATGACAAAATAAATAATTAAATAAATATTGTAAAGAGTATTCTATCAACCCTAGCGATCCCTATCATGAAATGGTTGTAATTAACTAGGTTATTATGAGTACATCCATACGACAGTAGTCGTTTTATTGTTTTCAATGTTTTTCTACTTATAGAACGCTTAGGAAAATAGGATAAAATAAAAAAAAAAAATCTTCAATGAACTTTTTATCATTCACATTACAATGACTGTTAATATAGAATCCTAAAGACAAATAGTTCTATAACAGTTTTTTTTTGTATATGAGAACATTCTTAAAATATTTAGTTAATAAAATTTATTATAATGGATAAGCGAAGGTTGTAAATTGAGGAATGATAAGGGATGTCATTATTGGTCATTAAAAAGTAAAACTAGTTATTGTAATTTTAAAATATTTTTTAAAATATGTTAACATTTTTTCATAAAATAATGTCAATTAAAAATCAATAGCTTAAGATGCTACTTCTTTGTCTATTACGTTGTCTGTAGTATATTTTTATAATTCTCTATTACAGTGATTTATGTCGCAAATGTTGTGTCGCAGGTTTAAAGTACACACGTCCAACACATTTAAAAGATGAACTTTGTCTCTACTTGAGACACGAATCATTAACAACTTTTTAATTGGACTTTAACCATTGAAAGGAGTCATTTCAGTGAAATTGTGAACGGACTGTAAATATCACTTTTTCATAAACTTCCTTTTCAGTTGTTGAGTGGTGACAAAAAATAATGTTAATAATATTTTGAGTTTATAAATTGTATAAGAATAATTAAGACAATGAGAATTACAACCCTGATTTTCTGTTTGCTGATAAAACAAAAGTGGGTCTGTTCTTCAACCTCCTTATTACATTACAATAGAGCTTATCTTTTAGGCTTTATAACGTTCTTTTACAAGGGAAATATTATTTATGTTGTTTTGTCACAGGTTAGATAAGTTTTTTTATTATTTCGAATATTTTAAATGTTATATATTATTTGTTAATGTTATATTGTGTTAATAATTATGCACTTTGTTAAAAGAACTTATTGTTTTCCATTTGTGTAGTTTTAGGTATGACAAATGTATTCATAAAATTGTTGTTATTAAAATATTTTCGTTCCTTTTAAATCTTAACATAAATGTTGAAAATTTAATAAGGTTAATAAAAAAGCTTTTTCAACCTTTTTCGAAATGGTTAAGACACGTTTTTTATGTCCTAACATTAAAATAGTTAAAAATTACCGATTTAATTAATTAGAAATTTGGCCGCAGGTTTCTAAATCTTCTAAATCTTCATCAAACAAGAATCATAATAGAGATAAAAAACCGTTGCTATTTGCTATAATGGCATAATGGGCTTATTTGTCAATAAGAAGACTTAAAAAAGGAAAGTTACAAAATGTGGATGAAGATGCATCCACATTTTGTAAACTCTCTTATTGTCATTGTGCCCGAGTTATTGACCGACTAATTGTGGATATATGGATAGCAGAAAGGGATTAAAAAAACTGAGCAAACGTGTTGAAGGTCGATAGAAGTAAAAAATAACGTTTTCTCGATTAAATATGTTATAAGCTCATTAAGTATGTTAATGATATTATGTAACTATGACAAAATATAACTTTAGTTTCAAATTCTTAGCACAATATTAATATTAGTGCCTATAATATTAAAACTTACAAAGAGCAAGTCGTAGTTAAGATTGACCCGTTATGTAATCTGAAACAAGTCAAAAGTCAAATATACAAAATAACAATAATAAGTTATCAACTCCTAATTGTGTATTCTAGAAATGCTGTAATTAAAATAGTGGCTGTTTTATCGAATACATGCAATAATTTAAGATGTTATGTCACAGGTATAATTTATAGCGGTCACGCGACTTTGAATAATTCTTAAGCGGAAGCGGAGATGGGAGCGAACCATATTTTTTTTGCAACCATTGTACACCATGTTGTTCGACGCTTGTTTTTACTGTCCGTGTCTGTCTGCAACTTGACATATTTCTCAAATACGTAAAACTTTAATAATATCAGATTTCCATGTTCATTTACTATCAGAATGATTATCTGCTCTTTTATTCCCTAATATAAAAATAATTTTCAATTTATTTTGGTATATGTTATATATAATTTTAAAGAATATGAATAAATTTAGTTTTAAGTATACGTATTTATGTGTTTGTATTGCGAAGATAACAACATTAACTACACATTATTAACCGCTAACTTCTGTAATATGACCTAGGTGTTATGTCACTAACGTACCATGACCGATAATAATTTAATGATAAGCTAACTAAGCTAACTCGATATGGTATAAGTGTTTCGTTGCCGCTAGTTGAGAAACATTTGTTATTCATTATGTGATTTTATAAGGTTGACAAATTACGTGTTTATGGAAAGTTAAAATGATTAAAACACCCTGAAATATTTATTTTTTACGCCAGCAATAATAGTTATTTTCATTATTTTTGTGGCATTCATATTTCAATGGTGTTTTTTAATACTTTTTGTTTATCACCAGACCAGATCTGAATAATAGAAAGTAGTTTTAGGAAACATTTCGGACCATTATGCATTGTAAGTTATATAAGGTTAGCTACTTTTTTTGATTCTCGACGTTTCAACCGAATTACACCAGTCAAGCTCGCGGGATGACTCCGTCATCGCGTGGTAGAATATACCACATCAAATATGAACGGATCGGGGTAGCTCAAAAACATGACTATAAATAAAAATATTAAACCGTTGCCAGCACAAATCAATTAAAGATATAAGAATGTAATTAGAATAAATATTGATATGACATAAAACCATTATGTTGACAATGTTGTTAATGTAGTTTTTAAGACTGAATGTTATTTAGAACATTAATCATTTTATATTTAGTTCATCTCATCATAAAAAATACACTTTAAACTTTACTTCATCATCATCAATCATCAATTATTTCCAATCTCAGTTAAATTACCCATTATAATATTCTCCAATGCCAGAATGAAGGGTAAAAATAAAATCATAAAAAATTTAAAAGCGGAAACGAATCAAAGCATTTTTTCATGTTTTTGACCACTTTGATGTGAATTCTCGAAGCGTACATGGCATATGTCATTGATATTTAAATCGAAGCGTCCAGATCGTAAAACTCTTTTGTTTAATAAACCTTAATAAAGCATAATTAATAAAAACAGATAATTTTTTACTTTTACACTAGCTTAATTTAATGTTTTGGCCTTAAATTTCACAGAAACTATTCCCTATTAAATATATAGACGTGAAGACGAACTTGAATTATTAATAATTTACTACTAATTACTTACAATTATTATTATTAGTATTTTTAGATTTTAAAAAACAGATTTAAGTTTTTATTTATTATCCATACAAAATTATGAAATCTAGAGTAGGGATTAGGGGGATATAGGATTCAGCTTCACTATTTCACTTGTATACTCATTAAGCTTAATTCAACTTAACCCGGTAAGGGAATGATACTGTAACGAGTTGACCCGTATCGATCTGCAGACTATTGTCTACGTTCTTTATCCATATACGCATAATCCAGTGAAATTAAAATTAATTGAAAGAGTGTATTTATTTAGTAATCATTTTAACATAATTTATCTCAATTTGTTTACGTTTTTTCACTATTAAATCGTAATATTTAAAGCGTTTAAATTTTTTAATAAAAAAAAACTATAAAATATTATACATTTAAAATGTATTATTAGGTATTATATGTAAGTGATTAGTTTGTGTATTAATTGTAACAGTAACTACAATTAGTAAGATTGTATTTCCATTTTAAATAAAAAATACATTTAGAACAGTCTTAAAATCTCTGATAAAAATGCAGATCTCATGTGATCTTTAAATTACTTGGGAATATTGAATAGGCATCTGAAATCTCAATATATATATATATATATGATACCTTATTTAATTAAAAAATGATTTGTTACTAAGGAAACTCATCTGCATAGATAAAATTGAAGCTGATGACGATGATGAAAAAACCTTTTTTAAAGACATATTTTTTTATTAAAGACACAAAAAAATGTTTTTTATACATTGAAATACTTTTATCTAATTATATAAAGTTTTTTGAGTTATTTAATCTAAATAATCTATTAATGTTAAAAATACCTCAATTTTTTTTAACATTATAAAATCAAACAATTACATTATACGAGGGTCAAACTGAAAGTTCTAAGAAAATCAAAAACTAAGAATTCTAGCCAGTTATTAGTTTTATTGTAACTTTTCAAAATAGCGTCCATTTACATCAATACATCGCTGCATTCGATGGAACCATTGAGAAAAGCACCTTGCCCACTCGGCCTTAGGGGTCTCTTCGACGGCGTTTTGAAACGCAGCCTCTGCTTCTTCGGCGTCTATAAAACGTTTTCCTCGAAGTTTTTCTTTTATTTTCGGAAGTAAATAAAAATCGCAGGGTGCGAGGTCGGGGCTATACGGCGGGTGACCCAGTAATTCCACGTCTGAGGTCACCAAATAGTCGATCGTTTGCCTGGCGGTGTGCGACGAGGCATTGTCGTGATGAAGGAGGATCCTGCTGCGAGGTCGTTTCTCTCGAACTTTTTCCAAGACAAGTGGCAAACAATTGTTAGTATACCACTCTGCATTAACCGTTTTCTGATCCTCTAAGACTACTGTCGCGTAATGACTGTCTTTCCGAAGAACGAGGCCACCATCTTTTTTCCAACACTTCGACCTCTCTTCACTTTAGTTGGCAACTCTTCGGAAGGAAACACCCACTGAGCAGACTGTCTTTTGGTTTCCGGATCATAACAGTAAATCCAGCTTTCGTCACCCGTTAGTATGTCGAACACAGCATTTGAGTCACCTCCGTTAAGTTTTTGGATCATTTCTCGGCACCAATCAACACGGCGGAGTTTTTGAGCCTCGGTCAAATTATGCGGTATCCAGCGGGCACAAAGCTTCCTGACCGCTAAATGTTCATGGAGGATTTTGTGCACTTGTCTCATACCTATGCCTAGACTTGTCCGAATCTGCTGATAGGTCACTCTTTTGTCAGTCTCTATCATGCGCCGCACAACACTGATGTTATCTTCAGTCGTCGCTGTAGAAGGCCGTCCCTCACGCAAATCATCGGTGAGATTAGTTCGACCACGTTTGAATTCATTAAACCAGTTGTAAACTGTCTCACGAGATGGGGCTTCATCGTGAAAAGCCAATCGAAGTCTATCATAACTTTCTTGTTGACTTAAATGACATCGAAAGTCATAAAAAATCATTGCACGAAAATTTTCTCGGCTTAAATTCATTCTGACGTGCACAGACAATTTTCAATTTGCCGCCAAATCGTAAAACAAATGACAGATGAATGAAATGTACACTCAATAAAATTGGTAAAGAGTTCTATTTTCAAAATTTAAACTATTTTTTTTAATATAATGCTTTTAAGTGGCCACTTCTAAAAACTTTTAGTTTGGCCCTCGTAATAAAAGCCTTGACTTATTTGAACTTCGAATTGAACTTATTTAACAATTAAATTTTCATATAGGGTAATTTGGAATGTACTAAATACGACTAAGAACACAATAATCTAACAAGGTGTATAGAGTTATAAAAGTGACATCGACTCTACTAACACCGATCTCTATCAGACACTTTATTTACTAAGATTTATTGTACGTCGGTATTGACTTTAGTTGTTGTTATTGACTTTGTCGTAATTATATGATATTAGTTTTTTATATTTGTATTGTTTTTTTTAGTTCCGGTACGAAATTAATGTATGTACTGAATAATTGTATTTGTACAGTTTAAATATGTTTTTCTGTAAATCTTAAGAAATAGTTTAAAAATACTAGAAGTATTTTCTTCTAGTGTTGTCAAGTTTCCTTTATTCCCAAAAATTTTAAATATCTTATTAATAAGTTTGTTATAAAACACCTGGTAAAAGTTTTTGATAGTTCTACTAGTTCTTGATGTGAAGCAATATTTATTGTTTTGAACATAACAAATCTTTTCAAAATTAGTTCTACAAGATGTCTTGCTAATTATATGAGCATTCTTATATAATTTATATTAAAATATATCGAAATTGGACGTTTTAATTACTATTAGCAAAACTATTTTATTGTAAATGTATTTTGGTATTACAAAACACTTAGAGTCATGGTAGAATCAGACTATTATAGGGTTATTATATATTGTGAAAAGCAACATAGACGCTAATTTAAATTCGTCTCGTCTTCTCTTCATTATGACATTTATTCTCACAGAAGCGACCTTCGAATAAATTACCAATATTAAGCCCATTATTTGTTCGTGTATACTTTGTCTATGTTTTCTGTATTATTTTCAGAATACCACTTATAAGTAACGATATAATAACTTGAGTTTGAAAGAAAATAGTAATTTCTAGAGTTATTCAACTCACTGATCCAGGAATAGTTTTTATGAAAACCTTAGACAAATTTTATTTTAAAAATATACTTATTTATTTATTGTTGAGAAGAACAAAAGTGAATTTTATAAACCAAATATGAATAGCCCCCTCTACTGTTCACAAAATTGTGCTTATTATTTCTACTTATTAATTTTTAATCTTTATTTTGCACATACAATAAGTAAGACTGTTTTGCAAAATATATTTTTCAATATCAATAACTCCTAATTTATAGTTTTAAAGTAAAAGAATTAATGGAGCTTATTTAGATCTTACTCACTGTTTAATATGTTTGTAATTAAGCTAATAACTGTTGTAATTAGGATATGCTGTTACAAATTTTAACGACAGTGATTTTCTCTGCAATATTCATGACAATTATTACTGCACATGAGCAAAAACGACCGTACAAAAGGAACAAATAAGTGGTAAATTTAAGTAGTCCATACATAATTTACTGAGAATCTATATATTAATACGTGATGCCAAAACTTTGGACCCCTTTTTACGAAACTTGCGCGGACGCAAGAGCATAAAACTTGGCACACTTATAGTTTATGTACAGGAGAAGTGCAGAACGCTAATATTTTTCAATAATAATGCTTATAAAGTACATTAAATCAATAAATAAAACATTACCCACACTATCATGCATTTCACACACCCATGTTTCTTTTGTTTTTATTTTGTCTATAGACATAGAAATATTACACACACTACCATGCAAATTTACACACGCATACCTACTACAGACTTACTAGAGTACTGACATTGACATATCAAAAATATATATATTTGCCTATACATACTCTGTGGTCAAATGGTTTCTTTTGTTTTTCATTTTGTGCATAGACAGAGTACTCAAAAAAAAAGTTTAATTTGTCTCATTTAATTAAATATAAAAAAAGATTTTAATAATAATGCATAAAAAATAAATTAAATCAGTTAATAAAACATTATACTAACCAGCATGCATGCATTTGACACACGCATACATACTCTGTGGTCAAATTGTTTCGTTTCTCTATTATAGACGTAGTTGAAAAGTTTGTTTGTTGGGGGTTTATTGAATGTTTAAAGTTAATTAAAGTTTCATTTGACGAATACTACGTGAAATACTGAGCGTTTATACAAATTTATGTGAGTTGTGTGGCAGTAAGATACATTTAAACGTATCGTCGCCTTTCAAGGACTATCATTATATGCATAAAGAAAGCTCTGTAGCAGCAATCTGCAATAACAACATTCAGGTACAACAATTTTTGATATTGCTGGTTCAAAGCAATTATTGTAGTTTACGATTTCAGTAATTGCATATACTTTAGGATAAATAAGTGATTTTGTGTAAAAACTTTTTCTCTTCTTGATTTCAGTAATCTATGAAAGAACTTTAATTATGCCTCGACGTAGAACATTAACGAGTCGGAGTGAGAGACAAAGAAGAAGGAATATTTCTCTAAGAGGAAGGAATAATTCCTCATCAGTAGTATTAGATAGTAATATCATTTTGAGAGATGCATTTAAGTGTGCTCTAAATGTCATTCCAAATGTGTTTTTAAGTTATGACATTAACATTTTGAACCTGAAGTGACTTTAGGCGACCAAACTGCATTCGCTTCATGTTGTCACAAGGGTAAACCAATATTACTACCCTTAAGTCAAAATGAATATTTGATTTAAATTATTATATGATGGACTTACTTCAAATGAACCTTCAATAAAAAGTAATCAAAAAATTATTTTGAAAATATTAAGAAATATAATTCATGTTTTGCTATGGTTAGCTCAGAAGCCAAAGTTGCTGAGGCAGTTACAAGTGGAGTGTATCATTTCAAAATACATGATGTTTATTATCACAGATCAGGCCCAATGACTGCCGCATATGGTCGCTTACCATGTTATGCACAATTATATTTTTATGATGTTAACATGTTATGCAAACATGTAACAACAACATAATGCATGAAATTTCACTGGAATTGGAACGCAGTAATCCTTTTGTGCGGTCATTCATTGCAATGAAAGATCATTGTCAGAGAGTTGAAAATCAAAACAAAGAAATTTGTATGCTCATTAAAGTAAATCATCATTTAAATCTACTCCGATTTAATGATGCAGTTCAAACTGATGTAGCAGTAATATTTAGTACAGTTGATGGTGAGCCACCTTTTGAACGACATATGATTTGTTTTTCAAAAGTTAATGGTATAATTAAGAATATCTCAGTTTTGGACTCATCATTAGACCCTTTAGCGTACCCACTGCTTTTTCCCAACGGTGATACTGGGTGGCATGTCAATATTGCTCATAATACACCAACTACATCTAATTCAAGAGCACCCAGAAATAAATTAACCATGCTTTAGTATACAGCCTATCGACTAGCAATTAGAGATGATTTCAGCATTCACAAAAACTATTTCTGCAGTGGATTGTTGATATGTATGTGAGAATAGAGGGCTCACGATTACATTTCATTTGACAAAATCAAACAAATCTTAGGTCTGAAGTTTACAACAATTTAACAGACTACTTAGAATTGAACATTTCTTTTAATTTCATATAATTTGTTCAAAAAAGAAATTGGCAAATAAGAGTAGAAAGTTTTCGACAGTAGAACCTTAATAATGTTTGAATATTATATTTTAATAATGTATATTAAGTCACTTACAATTTAAATTTATTATATGGTCGAATTTCGACCACTGGGCGACCACTAGTTATATAGAATTGAGTTTCAAAAATATATATATATACCTTTATTATACAAATCCCAAACTACCCTAAACTCGTTAATCCTTTGTTATGTCACTTTTCAACTAGGACATGTGACCTTCACACTTGAGACGACCTTTCTAACTACTACCTTATATAATAGTCTTATTATTTTACGGCGAGTGACAGACAATACAGGGTTTAATCACTATGATATATAAAACAAAAAACAAACCCCTACAGCATCTGTATGTATATCTGTCTAATACCTCTTTTTATAAATTACTTTAAAATTAGTTATTCGTATATAATTTACATAACTACCTAGTAAGAATCAAAAAGTATCGCTAAATATATTTCATAACTAATTACTGAAGACTAATCGATGAAGAACAAGTCCTGCAGAAACCAATTCTTTCTTCTCCAAAATATCAATCTTGTCTATGCAGCCTCTGTTGTGTAGTGTAGTGGACTGTTGGTGATAGCTATTAGGAACAGATGTTCAGTGAACAACGTCTAATAATAAAACCAATGGTATTAAACTTTCTATATTCTATGATAATATATATTATCCGACTGTTCTTATATTAATTAAATGGGAGTCTGCTTGCACGATTACTTTCGAATCTGTTCAGGGTTCTAATTGTGAGCTTAGAGTGGATCCACGGTGTACCTAACATGCAGTTCTCTGAAGGGCAAGGCAAGCCAGGTGTCGTGCAGATTTTCTTCGCTCGTGGTTTAAATCATTTTAATAAATTGTTAACACACTGAACAAACTGTATAACATTTGTAATATTCGAAGCAGTTATTTTTATTTTTATATCAAATTCAAATATAATTGTTAGTATTTGTCATTATTTCCCCGACCGTGCAACCTCTTGTTTAGATTGTGAAAATGATATATAAATAATTCGGTTATGTTGGTTTGTTCGTGATGTCATTCTATGTCTCACAAAATATAACAAATTAAAATATAATTATGGTTTAATAGTTTGGGGGTACTTTCATTTGGTTTTCGCTTGATCTTTACAAATTGATTTGTTAGCTTAATTAAAAAAATCCGTGGGTAGACCTCGTGTGTAACTTGTTTAAAATATAACTCACTACCTAAGAATAACACATAATGCCGTTGTTTACATCAAAAATTTTCAAGCAAAAAGCGGTTTTTATTTTTTTTCTCGGAAAAGGTATCTTATTTGGAAATACTTTTGGTATTTAAATTTAGAGTAAAAAATAACCTTTCTATTAAAAATATTTGCGAGAAGGGAATGTTTACCAGAACTTAGTTGTCGTGGTTTTACCTACCTAAAATTTGCAAGCTAAAAGTAGTTTTAATTTTTTTTCTCGGAAACGGTACCTTTTACGGAAAAACTTTTGGTACCTAAATTTAGAGTAAAAAAATAACCTTTCTATTAAAAATACTTGTGATGCAAGAATGTTTACCAGAAAAAAGTTATGAATTTTTTTTCCAAAAGTTTTCGGTTTTTTTACCCCCACCCCTAAGTTATTGATGTTAGGTTTTCGGTTTACGTACATAAGTTATAGGTATTCATCAAAGACATCATATGATATGAACGCGATTAATCTTCTTTGTATAGGAAAAAAGTTATGGTCGAAAAACTGAAGTCAGAAAAAGTGAGGCCCTAGCGCCCCCTGTGGCCGGATTTCTCTGGGTAACGAACTTGACCTTCATTTTTGGATGGTTGATTTTTGTGCAAAGTTTGAAAGCGATCCGAGCGAAACTGCGGCCGCTATTGTGCTGACAAAAGTCGAATCTGGACGCACGCACGCATATATATATATATATAAACTTTTTGACCAATGGTCATTTCGGACTCAGGGGGTCATAAGAAGACCTCCTGTGAAGAAATTTTTTCAAAATTCGAAAGTCGGGTACAAATGAATGGGCAGACCGAATTCTTCGAGGTCTACCCAAAATAAATAATCATAGAATATTTTAATTGCTTTCCTGTCCGAGGTTTTGATTTCACAAGCGTTGAACCGTGTTTTATTTTATTTGTATTTATTGTGTTTATTATATTATATTTATCCAAGATTGCTATTTCCTATACAAAACTTTAAAATTTTATTTAACCTTTCAAAATTTGTATAAAAAATAAATAAAAATATAAAATAATGGCTTTTATTACTATTGATAGTCTTCTAATCAGTTTTATCAAAGTCTCTGGACTATAGCTGTTGTCCAAATAGACAGATATAATTTTCGATAGAAACTGCTTGATCAGTTTTAAACTACGCTTATTTATCTCTTAAATAAATAGAGTATAAATAACACAGGCACACAAAAAAAAAAGTCATGAACCAGAGGGGAGACCCCATTATTCTTAGGTTTTTGGGATCGCTGAAACCGAATATGACAACAAAAACTAATTTTAATTGCCCGTTTTCCCGCTAGCACCCCCTTACTACCTCTTAAGGGGTGAAAATTGAAATTTTTGTATAAAATCAAGATAGATGTGTATTTCTACATTTTTTGGGATGCTAAAACTGAAAATGATAACTAAAAATAAATTCATGACTACTATCACCCCCGACCACCACTTACAGGGGGTGAAAATTTCAATTTTTCTATAAAATCAAGATAGATGTGTATTTCTACGTTTTTTGGGATGCTGAAACCGAAAATAATAACTAAAAATAAATTAATGACCACTATTACCCTCTACCATCCCTTACAGGGGGTGAAAATTTATATTTTTCTAATTAATCAAGACAGATGTGTATTTCTACGTTTTTTGGGCTGCTGAAACCGAAAATGATATCTAGAAATAAATTCATGACAACTATCACCCCCTTATCACCCCTTACGGGGGGTGAAAATTTCAATTTTTCTATAAAATCAAGATAGATGAGAGAGTATAGGAAGCAGTTTTTTTTTACAAGAAAAAAAAACATCATTAATAATTTTTGAGTTTGCAAAGTTCTCCTTATTTATGTATTTACGCCAACTTTTCTATATCATCTTATCTTGGACGTTGTCTCAGAAAATAAAAATAAAAATTTTAAAATTAAATCTAAGGAAAACTTTGCTGGAATCTATTCAAGTCCTGTAGAGGATTTTTAATTAAATTACTTTTATTTAATAGATATGAAAATGACAAAATGACAGATTTGAATATCCTTTTTTATATTGTACGAATGTGAGGTGCATGTGTTCTATTTCCGACAAAAATATGATTACAGGAGTTAACGAGGGCTTAATGTGAATTGGATTTTCTTCTTATCGACTTGAAATTACGTAGGAAACGATCGCAGCTATCATGACTTCCACTAATGACGTTACGTTAAATAAATAATCCATTGTGTATATAAAATAAAATATATACATATATATACATATGTATAAATATATATAAATATACAAATATATACATATATATATATATATATGTTAAATCTTGATAATCTTAAGGTTTTTCTTACATTTTGGTTTAAGTTTAAAACTCTTTTTTATTTGCTATTTTTTTCTCTAAAATAAATATTTATTTTATGCCATTATGCCCATTATGAGGTGTCATAAAATGACAACATTGGGGTCAAACACAGTACAATGAAGTAGAACTAACGTTTCATATTATATATTTTATTTCTATATGTACTTACTACTTTAGAGATTACATTTTTTATTATATATAATGATATACAGAGTGCATAAAATTTAAGTATCATCATATTAATATGGAATAACTTTATACCCCTTTTGTCAAAAATTACGCAGACGGAGGAGTATCAAGTTTCACACAATTAAAGTTTACAAAAAGAAAAAGTGCAGAAACCTAAAATTTTACCTAAGAATACAATAGAAAATGAAATGATTGCAATCATTAAATAAAAAGAAACAATATTTTCACTTCAACGATTATAGAGAAATCTTTTTACTATCGTAGATTTTCGTCAAATTTGCGGCCACTAGTCTTGAATTTGATTGAATTCTCACAGTATTTTAAAAGTTATAAAATTATGAATTATACCCTATAAACAAAAAAGAGAAATTTCTAATCAAACTTATAAGACTATGGCCATATGTATATTAGAGATATTTAGGCAAAATTGATTGAATTTAACTCGTAATAAAGAATAATTTTAATATTCAAGAAATTTATATCGTTTACTATATTTTTTATCTTAAACAATTGAATTAATTGTATCTGTATTTTTTTAAAGAAAAAAAAAATTCCTAATAGTTTTGTTATACAAACATTTATTTTTTTTAAGTCAATATTAGTGAAAGATTAGAAAGCTTATAGAGGAATTATTGAAGTAAATTTTATCTGATAGCACTATCAAGAGCCGTCACACTTCATTAATTAATCAAAAATTTACATAACGTTTGTGAAAAAACTTGTTAGTTTTTAATTTATTACCCCCGACGATACTGTGTGTTATAATTTTTGTAAATGCATTTGTTTTTATAATTGTTTCTTGGTTTCAGGTCCGAACATCTCTGACGAAGTCTTCATAATAAGTAAACTTTTAGCTTAATAGTTATTAATTTGCACCTACATGTCAACGATGGCTTCAATGTATAAAAAATCCGTGCCCGCAGGGGGACACGCGTGGGTAGACCTCGTGTGTAACTCGTTTAAAATATAATTCACTACCTAAGAATAACACATGCTGCCGTTGTTTACATCAAAAAATTTCAAGCAAAAAGCGGTTTTTATTTTTTTCCTCGGAAAAAGTACCTTTTTTGGAAATACTTTTGGTACTTAAATTTAGAGTAAAAAATAACCTTTCTATTAAAAATATTTGCAAGGAGGGGATGTTTACCAGAAAAAAGTTGCCGTGGTTTTACCTACCTTAAATTTTGAAGCTAAAAGTAGTTTTAATTTTTTTTCTCGGAAACGGTACCTTTTACGGAAAAACTTTTGGTACCTAAATTTAGAGTAAAAAAATAACCTTTCTATTAAAAATACTTGTGATGCAAGAATGTTTACCAGAAAAAAGTTATGAATTTTTTTTCCAAAAGTTTTCGGTTTTTTTACCCCCACCCCTAAGTTATTGAAGTTAGGTTTTCGGTTTATCTACATTAGTTATAGGTATTTATCAAAGACATCATATAATATGAACGCGATTGATCTCCTTTGTATAGGGACAAAGTAATGGTCGAAAAACTGAAATCAGAAAAAGTGAGGCCCTAGCGCCCCCTGTGACCGGATTTCTCTGGTTAACGAACTTGACCTTCATTTTTGGATAGTTGATTTTTGTGCAAAGTTTGAAAGCGATCCGAGCGAAACTGCGGCCGCTATCGTGCTGACAAAAGTCGAATCTGGACGCACGCACGCATATATATATATATATATATATATGCGTGCGTGACCATTGGTCAAAAAGTTTATATATATATATAAACTTTTTGACCAATGGTCATTTCGGACTCAGGCGGTCAAAAGAAGACCTCCTGTGAAGAAATTTTTCCAAAATTCGAAAGTAGGGGACAAATGAATGGGCAGACCGAATTCTTCGAGGTCTACCCAAAATATCAGAGATTCAAAAAAGAAACTAGTGTATTATTTTTGGGTACAAATGTCAATATTAATGAACAAATAAATGTATATTATGATAATCCTTATATATGGTAGAAGAAAGAATTATTGCTATACAAAATAATATCGATTTTGAATAAATATAAATTCTGATAGGTTGTAAAAGTTTTTCAAGAAATGCATGTTTGATGTTTCATGTTTTTTATTTTAATCGTATCAACACTTAACTATATAAATATTTAATGATAAATGACGTTAATATAAGTATTTCTTTATTGCCCTTCAACCAAGTGATAATATAATGACAACCAAGAACAAATCATAGTGGAAATTCTATTAGAAAGTAACGCGTATCAATAGCAAAGTTATTCCTTAATTCGCTTTGCATGCTAGGAATGATATACAATTCCCGTGTGAATTATCGCAACTTTAGCCAACTTATGTCTAACTTACAACATATATGTACACGGTAGTTATGCAATTTACAAGAACTTACAAAAAAAATAATTAAAAAACCAATCATAAAAATGTGAAATTGTGTAGTGTAGTATAGTATATATATATATATATATGTATTCTTTACAATTTTATTTGAATTCGTTGTTGCTAGCAAGCGTTAGTTTAGGAAAAACTACCTCTCCTACCAGCATGTTTACCAATGCTTAAGTCTGGTACTGTTTGTTTTATTTATCGGTTGTTGTTTAAATATATAATTTTATTATGACTTTACTTATATTTAATAAACAGCAAATATACTATAAATAATCAAACGAAATATAACTTAGTTCTTCATTATTTTTTTAATTAACTGCTACTAATAACAGATTTAATTATCACCGATGCTTTCTGAGCATGTATTATATCTAATATTTATAGCTAGGATCCATCATAAGCGAATATATCGGACAAACTTTGGGTATAATGATAGTATTTTAACAGAAGAACAGTAATTGCCACACGTTTCGGTTGTTGCCGTCGAATATTAACAATAGTTTGTCAAATACTAATAACACTGTATTCAATTTGATTCCTTTTTATTATTTCTAAAAGGGTATTTTTGTTACTTAATTTATCAAAACTTTTATTTAACTACCAACCGCTTGTTAAATAATGCGTATAGTTTAATGTTTTACTCATTCAGTATAATTAAATAATGTTAAATGACTCCTGTGTAAATAAATACAAATGGTTTTAATTGTCGATGTCGTGACGATCGCAATTCTTAATGGATATTACAACTCATGCATTAAGCTTTATGATCCTTTGTAGGATTGCCAATATTATTATTTAATGTTTACTCTTCTTGAGGCACAGTTTATATTGTGTATTAAAACTTACATTTCAACATAAATACAGATTAAAATATTTATAAACATGGGAGGGACTCGAATCTTCAAATGAAAAGTGTAAAAAGTGGTTTATCGGGTTAGGTAAAAAAAGTAATTCGGCTATAGCCCAAAATAAATAGCCACATCGACGCATCGCATAAGTGAGATATCTGCTTCGGATTTAATCAACTAAAATAATGAATCTTATTTCATAGTGTTTTATTATTTCAAATTCGTGTTGACAAAATAGTTCATTTTATAGTGCAGTATGTAATATAGCTTATCCTGAATAATCTATTATAGCTGCGTTTCTTATTGTGAAATAGCCGGCGTCGACGGCTTAAATACCATCCTCTCCTCACAGTCTTCTTCAAATCTTTCCATTTTCTATTGACTTTGTCGTATTTGCTTATATGTTTGAATGAGTCCATGAGTGACAGCATCGTATATCATCGTATTGTAAAATTGTAAAATTACAGATCATAGGTACTTAAGAGATATTTTACAAATGTAAAAGGTTTTGTCTATACAGATACTTTTCAGAATTAAATATATAGAATTTTGTACATAGGTTACTATAGTTATTTCTTCTTTAAGCTGCTAACTACTTCATCGTTATTCTATATACATGCTAGAATAAGTTGATTTGATATTAAATAAAAGTTCGTTTAAGACGATTTTCTCTTCATTATTGACTTTAAATTTGGTTTAGACACAGTTATATGTATTTTATATTTTGAAGTAACACAATTCACAATAATTGTAAGAAACATCACAAAATAAAATTTACATTTATAATTATAATGAATAGTAAATTTATTATAATTACAAGTTTATGTCTAGTTCTCTCTATTTCTCTCTCTTTGTCTTTATTTTTAATGCAAAACTAATTAATTAAAACTTCTCATTACAAGACCACTCTACCGAAAAATTTGATATAATCCTTTTGTGCTAAATGGCTGAACAATCCATTAAGGAATCTGAAACGTAACTGTTTCTTTCACTCAGACGGAGTTCAAACCCCTTTTTCTTTAGTTGAAGTATTCTGAACGCTTGAGATAAAACTTTTTCTTTATTGTTTTCGGACTATTTTAGAGACTCAGAGACGGTTTTAAAGTTTGTTTAAATATTAAAGAAAAAGCTACTTTATTCAAGCTTTATTAAAAAATATATATAATAGTAATAAGAACTATTTTTACGAATAAGATTTACGTTTGAAGTTTTCCTGAAAAACAATAAAATAGCAGACTATTACTAATATTACAAAGGCAATACATTAATTTTACCAATAATAAATATAATGAAAAAATAACATCATTTATAAAATACAGATAAGGATAATGTTTTACAAAATAAATAATTTCCAATATAAAAAAGTTCTTAAGAATTATAGATAATAATTGACTATTAGAAATATAGACGATAATTGAATTATATATTTTTATCCTGTATAAGTCATGGATATACCTTTTTTTTTATTATAAATTAATATCCATAGACATTTGTCCATGCCTTTCATTGCAATTTTAAAGCAATTTTGACATGATTTTCATAGTGATGGGAACTTTGCAGGAAATTAGGTATACTTTAAAAGTAATAAGGTGTAAAATATATGGTTTTCTGTATTCCAATCACCAATTCGTCCAACGTACAGCCTTCGATTTAGGATTAGATAATACGTGACATGAATCCACACTAGGGATGTATTCTAAGGTTAAAGATCTAAAGGTTTGTGTAGACTGGAACATATATGGATGTTTAAAAATTAAATCGAAATAACATTTCAATAAAAAAAATGTACGGGAAATCAGGAATATTAAAGTTAAACAAATAAAGAATATTGTGTAATAAATCTTACATAGGACCAAAGGCCTTCAATTGAATTGAATTCAATTTGGTATGAGGGTATCAGAGCTACTATCTTATGATTTACCAGGGACTTGATCAGATAGAGGACCTCGATCAAACTACAGTAGACGTTTATTTCTCAAAGCTGTTATGTTAACATATATATATGACTTGTTGTGAAAATAAATTAAGCGAATATCTAGTATTTCTTTGAGGTTTTACATGTTTTCATCACATATATTAAATTACCTTAAGTTTAAGGTTCACGGCAGACATAGGCATGTGCATCTTTAATAATTATTATTTTGTACTTTATATTTTAATATTTTGAAACATTTTTAATAGATCAGTTTTTAAATAAAAATTAAATTGATTAGTTTTTTCAGTGTTAAGCAATTCTTTCAAATAAAGTGAGTATATACATATATAACTTTAGTTTTTGTTATTTCAGATAAAGTAAATTTTACAATTAATTCTTTCCATAGGCAGAAAAGTAAATTACATACATAACAATTGTTTATTCCATGTTCTAACATCTCTTTTAAAGTATTAATTTAAAAAGTTTTAAATTCAATTGTTTTATTTTGTAATATAATATAATGTTGAAGATAGTATTATATATAGTACATAGTAGATTGTGGTTTAAATTATTATTAAATTTTATTCATACCGTGTCTCTATGAGTACAGGCACGCTTACATTACGACATACTTATGTATAACCCGCCACCCCTGACTGTCAGGCGTGAATAACACTCTTTAAGTCTTAGTACTGTTAGCAACATCAGTATAATTGTAATTTCCCTCTTCAAGACTTTAGAATGATAATAGATATAATTTTCTTGAAATGTATTGGTTCCTCCAAAATATGTCTTATTTTGTTCTACATTTTATATTATTTTATGCAATAATTGTATTCTTGAATAAGGAAACATGTGGCTCCCTTAGCTTCAACATAAATAGCGCAGCTAAAGTTTATGTAAGGCTTTGTTTAAAAATTGTATAACCCATCTCTAAAATCTTAGATAATATTGTAGTATTTATACTTCTTGGTATGCAGATTATTACTTGTATAAAACTTTTGTCAGAAAGAAATAGACTATTATGTTTTTGTCTTTATTTATATATTGTTGTAAAACTGTGGTTTCCACTAAGAGAATTATAGATATTTATTCGATTCAGATACTTCAATAATAATAATAAAAATTAAATAAATCAAATTTTCTTTCTGGCTGTATAAGACGTAGAAACTTATAATCTACCCTTGATTACAATACGTCAAATTTATACTGATATTAATATTTTAATAAGAAATGCATATGGTATTACGAATATACCATTATGACATTACCTACTTAACTAACTAATGGTAGGTTATCAACACTTTCCAGCGACGTCTACAATTATGAAAAGTCGTAAAAGCGTTGCCATACTAAAGAAATAGAATGAAATTAAGTGGGACAGGTGGGGTAAGGGTAAGGACATGCGGATTTATCGTGAAATATAACTATCCCTGTTGAGACAGCCGATACGAGTTGATGTTACACTTATTGGATGTAGCTTGTCTATTATTCTACGAATTTAGTTTTAGCTTTACAGGCTCTACAACACTCAAAGTTATATTATCTATAAATACAAATATAAAACAAAAAAGAACAGATACTGATTCAAATTTAATACTAAGATAATAATTGGTAACGAGTTTTCGAAATCCCTTTATACGGTACATAATATAATTATTATTATATAATAATAATAGCATTTATTTCGGGACTAGCCCATAGAGTGTTAGTGTACAAAGTATTTTATAATCTATTGTTAGTTTAACTATATCTTCACTTATCTTAAATATAATTTCAGGTTCATGTAATTAGAATATCATTGAAACTAGAATTCAATTATCTAATACAGTAACGATTATATACGGATATTAATCTTTGACTGTATCTTACTTAAAATAATAATATATTATTGTAAATAATAATGTAGTTATATATTAATATATTAATGATATATTATTATATAAAAATATATATAATGTATTAATTTATCAGAGGTGTTAGATAGATGCAACATATATTTACTTATAAAACAAAGTATCAATGGGAAGTGGAAATTCACAGAACAGTGAACCAAAGAGAAAGAAAGTTAATTAAAAGCATGAACAGCCTCTTGAATTGTAGATCCGTTCACACTTATTGAGATGCTCGAGTGAAACAACTCTTATCTTATTAACCCATATTTCCTTTCAAGTCATTGATTTTTGATTGAATGGATGGGATTTTCTAAATTCTCGTATCAATTCGGAACAAAGGCACCGTCCCAGGCCTTTTAGTATTTTTATTCTATTAGATATGCAGTTCATATATTCATCTTGTATTAAAAATGGTAGATACTTGTAATACAAGTTTAAAATTATTTAATGAATATACTGTTATATACAGTCTTTTTTTTTCAATGTCTAACCTAATAATTTAGAGGTGGTAGAGCCTAGCTGTAGTTTTCTGACTGCAGCTGACTCGATCGGGGAAGGACCACCCTCTCACAGAAGACCGACGTGTAGTAACCAAATTCATTTGGTTATGTTCCGTCGGTGAGTGAGAGAATCCGGAAGCCCAACACCCCCCCCCCCCTGCCAAACATGATAGCGATGCCTCCAAAAAGTATACCCCAGGAGGGTACCGGCTTTGATGAAGCCGGGGACCCCCTCCCCGAGCAAAATCGGGGGAATGATCGGATTTTGCTCGGGCTGCCCGTCGTATCTGGGGCGGGCAAAGTATCGCCTGTTGTGTTTTTTGAGGGCAAACGACGGCAAACAGCGGCACCCCGCTCCACTCTAGATGTGGACTTTTGCAACATCCGGGGGTTTCACTCGAACCTAAACGCCGTCCACTACCACCTTGAGACGGCGCAGCCGGCCTTGTTGTTTTTGACGGAGACGCAGATATCTCAACCTAGCGACACAGCGTACCTATCATACCCCGGGTATAAACTAGAACATCATTTTATACCACACGCCGGGGTATCTGTGTTCGTAAGGGAGGATATCTGCTACCGTCGCCTTCAGGTTTTTGAAGGTCGGGACCTGTCTTTACTCTGGCTGCGCGTGGACATGGACGACCGTGTCAGAGTCTACGCGTGCCTCTACAGGTCCCATAGTGGTAGTGCAGAAACGGATCAACTCTTGGGCCATGTTCAGGCGAAGATTGACGATCTGCTTTCACAGACTCCCTCCGCCGAAGTCGTAGTCCTCGGGTACTTCAATGCGCACCATGCCGATTGGCTAGGGTCACGTGCCACCGACTACGCGGGGAGATCTGTGTTTGACTTTGCTCTGGCAAATGGTCTGTCCCAGCTGGTAAAGACGCACACTCGTCTACCGGACGTGGACAGCCACACGCCCTCTTTGTTGGATCTTCTGCTGACTACACATCCGGAAAAGTACCAGATCACTGTCGAGGCTCCCTTAGGTTCCTCTGATCACTGTCTGGTACGGAGTATAGTGCCCATTCAACGTTCTGCTCGCACAAGACCTGCGACTCGACGCGTTTGGCACTACAAGTCAGCGGATTGGGATGGAATGCGGTCATTTTTTGCATCCTACCCATGGGGGCCGATTTGTTTCCCTTCCAATGATCCTAGTGACTGCGCTGCGGCTGTAGCTGATGTGATACTTCAGGGCATGGAACTATTTGTACCAAGCTCTGTGGTACCACTTGGCGGCAGATCGCGGCCTTGGTTTGATGCGTCTGTCAGGGCTGCAGCAGCAGGCAAACGGCATTCTTATCAAGCTTGGGCTAATGCGTTAGTCACTAAGGATCCGAACTCTAGAGTTCTGAAGAGGAAATACAACCGTGCCTCCAGATTCTTCAAACGGCAAATCGCTAGAGCAAAGTTTAAGCATGTCGTCAAAATTGGGGATCAGCTGGCAAAGTACCCGCCTGGCACGCGCAAATTCTGGGCGCTTTCCAAGGCCACTCTGGGTAACTTTAGCCAGCCGTCTGGCCTGGCCTGGGCTCTGGCCCACACGGCAAAAGAGAAAGCCGATCTCTTGGGCACTGTTTTCGCCTCCAACTCGACTTTGGACGACCAAGGGAAGTCACCGCCTATCATCCCGCGGTGTCAGAGTTCAATGCCGGAAATAGTTTTTCGGCAAAAAACTATCAGGCAGTCTCTTTTTTCCTTGGACGTTCATAAGTCGAGTGGGCCGGATGGCATTTCTCCATTAGTGCTACGAACGTGTGCCCCTGAGTTGACTCCAGTGCTAACGCGTCTATTTCGGTACTCCTACCTTAAAGGCGTAGTCCCGGTTTCATGGAAGCGTGCCCTTGTCCATCCGATCCCTAAAAAAGGTGATAGCTCGGACCCAGCTAACTACAGACCTATCGCCATTACCTCCCTTCTCTCCAAAATAATGGAGATTATTATCAACCGACAGCTCCTAACGTACCTCGAGGTTCACCAGTTGATCAATGACCGGCAGTATGGCTTTCGCCATGGTCGATCAGCTGGTGATCTTCTGTTATACCTTACGCACCGTTGGGCAGCGGTTATTGAAAGCAAGGGAGAGGGTCTGGCAGTTAGTCTGGATATGGCAAAAGCCTTTGATCGTGTATGGCACAAGGGGCTTCTTTCGAAGCTACCTTCCTATGGGCTTCCCGAGAGTTTATGCAAGTGGATCACCAGTTTTCTCACTGGGCGGAGCATACAGGTCGTTCTCGACGGTTTTTGTTCCTCCTGCACATCAATGATATGTTGGATATTTTCAACATACATTGTTATGCGGATGACAGCACTGGGGATGCGGTATATTTCGGTCGTGCAGGTCTCTCTCGGGAAAACGTCGACGAGTGCCGAAAGAAACTTGTGTCTTCAATAGAGACCTCCCTGGGGAAGGTCCCTAAAGACACAGGTTTGCGCGTTTACCACTAAGAAAACCCCATTTGTCGTATCACCGCTCTTCGAGAGCACTCCTCTTATTGCCTCGCCAAGTATCAAAATACTGGGTCTCGACATTTCGAGCGGTTGTCAGTTTCGTGGTCATCTGGAGAGCAAGGCCAGGTTGGCCTCGAAGAAATTGGGAGTGATCAATAGAGCGAGGCAGTACTTCAAACCTGTCCAAAGACTTGCGCTCTATAAGGTGCAGGTCCGGCCACACATGGAGTACTGTTCTCATCTCTGGTCCGGATCACCCCAATATCAGCTTCTACCATTTGACCGCGTACAACGGAGAGTCATTCGGATTGTCGGGGACCCAGTGCTTTGCGAACGGCTGGACTCTCTGGCATTGCGTAGAGACGTGGCTTCTTTGTGCGTCTTCTACCGCATTTACAACGGGGAGTGTTCCGAAGAACTATTCGATCTGATGCCTACTACCGAATTTCACTACCGCACAGCTCGTCATCGCCTCCTTTATCATCCATACCACCTGGACGCGTGGCGATCTTCAACTGTGCGGTTTTCAAGGACTTTTTTCCCACGTACCACTCAAACGTGGAACGAACTTCCTTCGGCGGTATTTCCAGATCGATACGACATGGGTACCTTCAAAAAAGGCATATATTCCTTTCTCCAAGGCCGGCAACGCTCTTGTGAATCCTCGGATGTTGCAAGAGTTCAAGCAAGCTCGTTTTGCCCTCCTCTAACATAAAAAAGAAAATAAAAAAAAATACTAAATAAAATTTTGTTTTTTCTGTTTAAGAGTTATTAGTCGATGGAAAGATCTTAAAATCTACTTTCGGCATTTGGGTGGCATTTTAATTGAAACATTCGCTGATCAAATATGGGATTTTTTTCAACTAAATTCAATATAAAACCGAGATTAAGAACTCAAATGATTTCCTTTGTGTACCGTGTAGTCATTGAAATAAATTATAACATTGTGTTTAGTTGAACTATTCCTTATAAAGGTAAAATAAAATACCTCAATAAAAAAGTAGCTGCACACATCGTCAGGAAAACGGCCTGGCCTAGAACTGTTATTAGAATGCACGCTCAGTGCATATTTGCATGCACTGTGTGGTCTCATTACCTCGATTCTATAACTGAAATGTTGTGCGCTTTCATCTGAATATCGACTTAAGAGGTTATAGAATTTTTCAGATAAATGATTATATATATTGAATATTACACCTTTATGTTATTTACGAACCCAAAAAATACTATAAATAATAGGAAATAGTTGCTTCATAAATCTAAAATATGTTTAAAAATTCAATCTAACACATTATATAAATTATACAAAGAAATCCCAAATGATATAATGCATTAGAATGTAAGTTTGTTTATTCATTTTAACGCTTTAACTATTCAATGGATCATCATGAAATTCCCCATCGAAAATACTACTGTTCCCGAGGGATAGTAAAATAATGACAATGGCAAAAAGTAGTATTATAAAAACTAAAGTACCGTCAATATGACTTTAGCAATATTTTCCTTGAGAAATAATTCTCGTTCATAGAAACGTTCACTTCGGTGACATTCTTAAACAAAGGCAACTCTATTGTCGCTTGCAAGACTTTAGTTATAGTTTATGGTACTAAAAACTAACAACATTTAATATGCTGTTTACGAAATACATCCATATAGTATTATGGTTTAATAGTATGTGTTTGTAAATATATTATTAATATAATATAATACTAAAATTGTATAAAATATTTGTAAATGAAAACAGTTATAAAATTGTTAACGATCGTTCTTAATAATAATATGAACGAATGTTATAAATGTGATATGATGATATGAGTATGTTTTTTATTCTACCCAAAGGAGTAGATAGTAGTAGTAGGAGTTTATGACAGTAAGTTTTGATAAAAAATTGTATTCAAATCACTACACTATTTATTATCCCTCAAACAATTTAATAAACTAATTACTTTTACTCACTTAAAAATTAAAAATAAATCTTATAAAATGTTTCGTCGGGGAACACTTTATTGTCATATCTTAATTTAGTACTCAAAAGGTTAAAAACCTTACAATTAATTAAGAAAGTAGGTCGTTATCTTACATAAATATAGACAATTTTACCGAGAGAAAGAACAAAGAGAAATCAAAGTGATTTGTTTTTAATATATAAATATAAAAATCAATGACTTTGAATGTTTTAAAAAATATGTTTATTTAGTGGTATATATATTAACTTAATTCAATAATTAATTGAACATCATTCTTGAACATCACAGAGATATACCTTGAGGTTTTTACAAATTAGCAAATCTTAACTAAAACATTTTGACTAATTAAACGTAACAAAAGAAAAGTTCACAGAGCTGTTACATGTAATCTTAACTTCTTGACGCAAACTTATTCAGACTGTGAATGTTTTGAATCTAAAAATTAATTTGAATGTTGTAAATAATCTTTTAATATTTATATTTTGTTTTGTTTATCAAACAATGGTATTTTATCACATTCCTATAATTAACATTTAATTAATATTGAATTTAGCCATTACACCAAAAGAATATCCTTTTGCCATTACTAATTTGGTTTGGCAGAAAGACGAGAATACTGCAATACAATTTGATATCTATCGAAAAAACTTTTAAAATTATTTATTTATTATAAGCATTGTGTTAGTTAACGAGCACTTGTAATTTTATTTATCTTTTAAATAATAATTTAATACTTAATAATTATTTGTAGTTCAAGAGTTTTTCTTTTATGTATTTAGGTTTTTCAAATTAAACTTTTGTAATTCTAACTTTGTAACAATACGTGTATTCTTAAAGTTCTAACAGTATACATCTCACATTTTAAACAATGTTTCCCCGTGTTATATAATAAGTAAGATAAACATAAAGTTGAAATAACTAAAGACTGTTATTAATTTTACCTTTGTAAATAAGTTTAATAAAAGATAACTTTAAAACTTGACATTTAATATTCACTTATATGAATTTCACATTGAAATAATAAAATATATTTTGCTAGACCAAAATCACTTCAAAAGCAAACGCTTATGTTTTGAGACTACAATCAACAGTGAGCAATATTTTTTAATAACCAAATATTTTTGTTACTTTTGTATGAAACAAATCGCCTATTAATGTATATACCAGACAAGACTATAACAAAAATATTTGTAGTCAGAATTTTTACAATTTAATCTTATATTTTTAGTTATATATTTATGGTAACTAGGTATCAATGTTAAATTTAGTCTAATTTGTTAACTGTGTTTAAATATTCCATTTTCTGATTCGTATTAATTATTCAAAGTGAGTGAGGTAAATTTGAAATACCTTGAATCCTTTGATAAGATATTTGTGAATTATTTATTATTTGACAACTATAGTAATTGATTAATTATATTACTTTCGAAGACCGCTGAAATATTTATTTGCTCATATAAAGAGATAATACATAGAAGATTAAAACATAGTTTCCATTAAACTGTTACGATTTACCATGTTAATATTTTAAAATATATGCTCAAAACACGATTATCGAGAAATTATTAAAATCTCATTTAAAAAAAGTATTTCTGTCATTTAAATTCACTAACACTTAATTTACGGGAATCTTTTAACTGCGTGGAAATATTTATTGTATAAACTAATTTAATAAAAATAATCTTATCCTCTCTTTGCCGTATTTCCTAGTCCTTTAGGAAAGTAAAATAGATATGTATTAACGAAAGAATTCAACCCTTATATTGCACATTTCGTGAATATCCCAGGTTCTAACAACCCTGGATAATGTGATCCGTCCACGTATCAGAAAATACTTTTTATATTAGTTTCACGTCTGCAGCTGCGTCGCAATATGTAAGTTGTTCCCAGAGGACGTTCTGACTGCTGACCGCATATCTATCGCAAAGGATTCAATACAGATTATTATTATAAATCTTTATAGTGTAGTTCTACTTTTATTTTAATAATTTATTATTTGACTAATTGATTAAAATCTTAGAACTGGTTTCTACCCTCGCAAAAAATAAGATTTGACTTTATAAAATATAGCTATCAAATGTTTGAAAATGTTTGAATGTGTTTCAAAGATCGACACATTGATTGGGACTTTCGAAAAAAGTCTAGAAGACTAGTCTAGTAAAGTAGTAGTAGTAAGTAAAAGTCTAGTAGTCCTAATAAATATGATTATAAATAGAATGTTAAATTCTTTAAGGTAGATAGAATATGGTGGCATAGTTGAGTTTTAGTCGTGTCGATGAATATTAAGTTAAATATTAACATCATATAGATAAACCACACACCCACAAGTTATTAATGACTATATCATTTCTATCCCTACGATTCTAATAATCTTCCTAAATTACTGAGTCAGATTCTAAGAACAGCCGAAGTTAATAATCGACCTACAATTGCTTGAAATCAACAATAGATTGCTTCCTACAAAACTCAATCACCTCGATGATTATTAATATTGATACGAAGAAACAGATAGTAATTTCAATCTGTAATAGCAAAAATTGGATCGGTATTGTCTATTAATTCCGGTCTTTAGATATTGTATGTTGGTAGTATAACAATTATAACATGTAGTTTACTGTTAAGAGTTTGAAATGATTGATTGTACATTCAAACCAGATATAATCTTCGTTTTGTCTTGTACGAGTGTGTCTTTCAACATACATATTAACACTTACAGATATTAACCATTTAGACCAATTTCCCTATCAACTTTCCAACATTTTATTTCCTTAGTCGCCATTTTTATCAGTATACACAATAGCTTAAATTATTTAATACATCTCTCGTTATAAGTATACTAGCTCATTCCCTCCCGCTTCGCTGGGCACACTATTAATTTGGATGTGAACTTTGGTTGCTATGGTTACCTTTGTCATATTATCCATTGTCAATGTAACCGTTGTTATAGTAACTCTTACCCCCGCGTTAAGTGTATAGCTCTTACAGGTTTAAAATTTGACAAAATGTTGAAATCCGTTTGGATAGGAATTCCGTAAAATTCGTTCTTATTGGACGTCTACGTCACAAAAGAAGTAACGATACAAAATTTCAAGTTAATCAGACAGATAGTTTCAGAGATTTTGTGATGAGTCAGTGAGTGTTAAATAGCTTATACAATTATGTATATAGATTATTAAAAAACATATATGATAACTTCAGTTCTTCTGAGACACATGTATTACGTAACTACTAAATTGATTGAAGTAATTTTTTTTATATATCAATCTAGATAATGTAATATGATAATGTTTAATGGAACAATAAATATTAATAGTATTTGCAGCAAAGATATTACTAGGTAGATGTTATTTATATTCGTCGATATACATAGAATTCTTTTACGAAAGGCATTACTATATTTCTTGGCAATTACTTAAAGTATTCTAACCGACTACGGTAAAGAATACCTAATGCCACCTTTTACTAGTGGCCTCAAGTGGGATTGTGAGTGTGTTATTCTTAATTAAACCTGGTTGGTAGTACTGTGATCACATTCAAAGTGTTTTTATTTAGTTTCAGAGGAGAACGTCAGACGGAGTCGCTTATGTACTACACACTAAGTTCTTTTATACATTTCAGATATTGATATTAAAGATTTATATATGAATAAATAAAATAAACTGAAATATTTTAATGGTCTCATGATCTTTATTATATAACTCTTACATACCGGGATCAATCCCAAAAAAAGACCTTATTCTCAGTTTGTTGTTCCTGTAAATGTAAATTGTTAAATATGATATATATGTTCTATAAATTTCTATCTTCTTCCAGCTTATTTTAGATCTGTGGCAAATAACTTTCTGATCTGATTGTAGGTTGATAACGTCAAAAATTTATACCAATATTTTGAAAATTTTAATAAAGTCAGATTTCGATTTTGATTAAGATATAAGTAAAAAAAAGATATATCTCAATAATAGACTATCGTACTATTAATAGTTTACAGCAGTTTCAACAATTAATTACTAAGCTTTTAGTATCGATTTCATGATTATATAGAATTAAAATTAATTACAATAAAATAAATGAGAATTGTAATTATGCATTATTCGGGATAAATTATTTATAAATTTGATTATTTGTTACGTGATTCTGGATGTTTTCTTTAATTATGATAATAAATATTCAGAAAGTTTCAGAAACAAGGTACGAAATAATTGTTTTCATTTTAATATTAAAAACCCATACATTATTAATCAAATATTTTTGAGCCGTTTTTAGTATTTGGAATAAGTTTTATTTAAATGCAAAGGATAAAATTACATATTACAATAACAAGATAGGTACTATACGTCTCGTATTCGTTCAATGGTGAGTTTTACCTAAATTACATAAAGGGTTGGACGAGGAATGAATTTTATATTTGCTATTGGTGATAATGGCTTTGAATAAAATTAGACTCTATAACAAACATTTCATACGTTTAGAAATACTGGTGAAATTGATAACCTAACAATAACTTATTTTACGTTTGCCGTAATTCTGACTATTAAAATTTTAAGAACAATTAAATGTATTTTTTTTTGTATATGTATAAGTACCTACACTATGATATTTTATTGGCTTAATAACTGACATCTATATGATAAATAACTTGATAAGTGAGTCTGTAATTTGATTAAATGATTAGTTTTTATTTGTAGTTATTCTCTTATATATTTAAAATTCTTTTATTAGTTAAAATATGCCGTGATAACCTTATTACTTGCCAGCTAGCTTATAAACTATCTGACATTCCAGTATTTCCAGATACATTCATTCTAATACGATTATTTCTTATTTTAGATGTAAGCTAGTTTCACCGTTGACCTTTATAAGAATAGAAGAAGAAAAATTACAAATCTTTGTAATAACAATAAATTAAAATAAACAATTAAAAATATATTAAATTGAGGTTTAATCTATCAATTATATTATAAAATGAACATGCTTTAAAACTCGCAAGCAATAAAGTGCCATCTTATTAATGTCTTGTTTAAGTTATGATTATTAAATGACGATGTTTCTATTGGATTTATTCTAATTTAAGATAAAGTATTTCCTTTTGTTGAGCATTATGTCTATAAATATGTTGTTACTGATTATTCTGGCGATTTAAAATAATACCACAAGATTTCACATTTTCTCCCACTGTTACAACAGGAATTTAATCAATCTTTGGCACAATTAAATGCCTTGCATGTTGGCCCACACTGTTTGACGTTTAAACTATAGACGAATCTCCCCAAAAAACTTCATTTTGGGGATAGAGGAATCCTTTGAATCCATTTCTGGTGTCTGTTTTTACAAATAACTAAAAATCGAATTTGACATAAATCTACGACATTCTGAATATTTTTGTACCAATCCCTGCTGGGGTGTTATAAATCCGTATAGAAGTTGATCCTACAAAAATATTTTGTCGTTCGTTATTCAATATTCTGATATTTTACGAGTATTTTTTCTCCTCAAGAGTTTTATCAGCTTTGATTTTGACATTTTTTTTTGTTCACATATCACATACCGGTGCAGTTTTAAACAATGCAATCAATTGAGTACATACTTTGTTGAAGTATCTAATTATTGTAAACAATAGATCTCTCATATTTTACTGTTCGCCTTGCATGAATTTATACATACCATCTGATACCGGTAAAAAAGATAGACGTTTTCTGTAGTACATTGTATATTGGATATTTAAAAGAAAGATTTACTATTTTTGTACATAAAACAACAAATTAAAATCAGTAAAGCATTATATATGTTTCCTATATGTTACCTTGAAAGTGGTCGTGAAATTTGACCCTATATATTATATATCTACCTCTAATTGTTAGCAAACTGAGTTAGTAAATCTAATAGCAACGTATCGGTAGGCTTTGAATTTACTTGTAATAACTAACATTATAAAGGAGCGAGAGATCTCTTGACTCTACCTGCATACTGTGTAAACTTTCATTAAATATTTATGAAGTGTGGATGACTTTGGGAGTAAGTGATTTATAAAAACTATGAATCAGTGATTCATGAATATTATAATTTACTTAATGTTACACAATGAGTGAGTAATGAATGAGTCAGTTGCATTTTTTTTCTAATTTAACGAGTCTTGTATTCTTTTATAAGCAAGTCTCCAATTAAGGAAAATCTGTAGACATGATTTATCGTAATCTTTTTTCCAACTCAGCTCAGTTGAAACCAATTTCAAAAACCGGTCGTAGCTTTGATAATAGACTTCTATTGAAATTACTTTTCATAGAATTTGCCAAGTTTGAACATTGAACAATGGCTTTTATTTGGTAAAGTTACTTCGATTTAGTCCTTATTAGATCTTTAATATTATTCTAATATTATAAAACATTTTAGTTTAAATCGACTTATTCTTCATAGCATGTTAGAATATATTCATTAAAAATGAGGTCATTTTATTAATATTAATTACTTTGTAGAATTGTAATTTTTTTCTGACTGAGCGTGAATCATTTTTCATTTGACGTAATGAGAGAGATTGCATAAAATATAAATTATATTACACTTCATAAAGAGTGCTGGCAAAATAGAAAACAGTTTTATTATATATCTCAACGTTTTTCGTATATACATTACTTTGTTATTTTCTTTTATTTATTTTTAAAAATAATTTGTTATTATTGTATTTTAAGATATATTATTAAAATAAAAATATAGTGGGAAATTAATAAAACATTATTTTTTGTTTCACTCAATACCATGAATTTTGGAATGGAGGTCAACCTTATGAAAATTATACTAACACAATCATCACGGTTCATGGGTCAAGTGGAACGTGATATAAAGAAGGGTTGAAGCGGTTGAGTCATGTACTACAAAAGTTCGAATCAAATAAAGCAAAAACTATTAATTTTGGTATTGGTTTGGCATTTCAGATGTGTGGATTTTGTGTTCTAAGTTGAGATGATAATGGCTTACTGCTTGGTGGTGCTGCTTGCTGTGTCGTCGTGCAAGCCACGGATGTTAGAAATAAATAATAATTATTTTTGGTATTATATATAAACTAACACAATGAGATTATTTTTAATGGCACCTTTTCCTTTCTATACATTTTTTGTTTGTATCTTATCGTAATAATTAACAGGAAAAATTCTAAGTTTCCCAATTTGTAAAACCGTTTTTAATTACAATAATAGTAAGCTGTAGTTAAAGAGTGCTTCTTCTTTATAAGTCTTGAGCTAATTAGAGATGAAAGAAAAATTACTACGAAAGATTTATTCCTTTATTTGTCTATTCTAAATAAGCAACCATATTTTTAAATATTATTTAACACAAATAAAAAAATTTTAGCCATATCGTTGACGACTTAGTTCTCTCAGCTAGCGCAATGCTCTTGTATATAATAAATAGTTTTAGAAATATTAAACTATGTACATTATACGTTTATGTAACATGTCCTCGAAATATTGAGTCCCTAAGAGGTTCAATCTATCCGCTGCCTGTTGTTCAAAGTGTTACAAAAGTTTAGATGTATCACTTATTCTTTTTTTTTGTAATGTTTCCCAACTTTACAAAAAGCAAGTTTACTTAATTAATAATAAACTAATCTATTTTCGTGTACGTTCCGGGTTTTTATAATATATATTGTATAAAAGAATTTCATGTCCCTATAAGATTTCTTCTAATTAACGGAAGGAATTCTAAGAACTTTTCTTTACCTTGTTTTTCATTAAATATTGATGTTGACGTAAATGTAGGTAATATTATATATTTTTATTTATGTCTATTATATCATGTTTATATTTACTCTCCTGTAAGTTTCTTCTTCCCATAATCTAGGAAAATATTAGATTTTCTATGAAAACAATAAATTTTCGAGTTTAATAACCTTTAATTAACAAAACGCAACAACTTCGAATTTTTAATCAAGTTTTGCTTTCTTATAATACTTGTGTTTTAACTGTGCATTTTAGTTCTTTGATAAATAAAAATAAAATAAAAATAGGAATAATTATTAGATTCTATAATGCTCATATAGATAATCTACTATTATAGCTAAGGTAGCTGGAAGAGATTTATTCGAAAATATAAGCTATCCCATGTACATAATTTATAGTTTAAGTGTCTTTGTAAAATAAGGTACAAATCTGTGTCTGATTACTGCAATTAAATGGTGATTTAACCCAACATTATTTAGTATTATATACCTTCAATATATCGTAACGCGTAAACAAAATAACACTTAGTGATAAAAGTAAATTAATTTATAATTTTGGTCTGGAAATGGTTGTCAATTATGTAAATTATGACCAAAATGAGGTTTATCCTCAACAGATTGAATTTGACATGACATCCGCTGACAGCATCTTCCGACGAAATTGAAAGATTAAAAACATATTTTATACATTGTGTTTGATTTGGTACTGTATGTTACGGTATTTCGTCTTATATTGCTTTGATAAATATAAATAATAAACGAAAACATAACCTTCAAATGAACCGTCTGTAAAACAAACATCGAGCCATTGTTAAGATAACATATGGTATTATTATGTTAAATGTTCCTAAAATATTAAAATAAGCAGAGCTATTATTTAAATACAACCCTTCTCAATTAAAGTTATTCAAATTTTAAATGTTTATCTTTCAAATAAAAATCTAAACACTTTATTTTCAGTTGCCAGACTTTTTATCTTGAATTACGTATCTGTTTTTGGTGGTGTCTTGTCGACCACCATCACATCATTATCAACACTTCTTGGGTCGTTTTTTTAATCTATAGATTATATTTGAAATTGGACTAAATCTGTACTTTAAATAAAAAAAAAAAAGTAATTGATCTCCAAAAAACGAGTTTTTCAATTTGTATGTTGTTTTCAAGTGGTATGTTATTTGCCTTAGCGTTGCAATCACACAAAAATGTTAGAAACCTTTTTTTTTTTATAAATAACACAAAATTTGTTTGGGATGATTGCAATGTAACTAAAAATATACGGATTATTGTATAGGCTTCATAAAGTGATGATTTTTTTAATGATTATGGCTTGTAATTTAAAATGGTAGCGAGAGTGTAGACGAAGTCGTTAGGCATAGTATACACATACAAACCTATTCCATATATATATATTACATATTGACATACATGTCGAAATAAAAGGTCAAATTGTTTCTTAATTATCCTTAAATGTTATAAGAATCCTATTTTTATTGGTTTTAATTAATCATCACATTACTTTTTATACATGCGTAAAGATATAGTCGGACAAATAACGCTTGAAGACCCCATTTTAGTCTCAGATGTCTAGAGCATTTCTCATTATCTTGTTCTGAATACCTCGACTGAGCGGTATATAATTCCAGACCGTCGTTAGCATTTATTTTAGTCAGTCACGGTTAGATATTGTTTAATTAAAAATATTTCTATTAGGCATAAGAGTAAATAAAACATGGCTGTCATTGTTTTTATTAAATATTTTTATTAGAACACAGGGTTGGCTAATTTGTAGTAGGGGTATAATTTATAAAAACCAAAAAATATCATTTAAAAATAAAACATTTTGTATTATTTACTTGCTTAATCTATCTTGATTACTATAAAAATAAATATAGTCATAGTAGATTATATTTTGTGTTTTTTTTAACATTTATTATATAACTTAACCACAAAATCCTAAAAAACAAGCTAAGCACCACTATTTACTCACCGAATCCGGTCTGTAAATTTTTAATAGACCAAACTAACTTAATCCGGAATTATATAGTCTGGCGGCACGAAAGTGCCCCCGAAAAGTCGCGCAAAAAGTTAAAAGTTAAACCTTATCATAAAAACCTTTAATTTAATTATTATAAAACTAAAAAGTGGTTCAATTGCGACTGCTTGCTAACGTTTGTGTATAATCAAATATATCGAAATTCTGGGAAAAGCACTCCAAGTAGGCTTTTAGTAAGTCCGCAGATGAAGCGCAAATGAGAACTGAGATCCCATCACGAACATAAAAAAATGCCCAAGTCTCGCAATACTCTAAAAAGTTATGAAATCCAATCTTAACCAAATCAGTTAATTCAGTAAACCTGTCTATGGGAACAGCTTTCCAGCTACTTTGTCATAATTAATACTCTGTTAGTTTACTAAATACATATTACTGTACCTATATCAATATTAACTTTTATTACATGTCTTAATGATGTTATTTTCATTTTGGACACAGGTACATTACATTACAGTACACTAGTGGGTTTTACAGATGGTATAAAATTTTTAAAAACTAATTTTATTACAACTCTTGAACATGTAAAACCGTAGTTCTAAGATCCATCATTCTATGCTACAATTCATCATTGTCATTTATGTGAAATTTCGAGATGAAAGCTATACCTGATTACTCTCCAATGTAAAATCTCTATGTAAGTTTAGTTTATATTTAATACGACATATACTGTACCTAACATTTATATTGTAGCATTTATATTTTAGTATCTTCAATCAAAGAGTAACTTTTGAATTGAGTAGTTTGATTTACTATTATTATACTTGTTAAAAAGCTAGTTTTATGATCTCTTTGCAAAACGTTTTTTTATTACCTAAATAAAACTAAACTTATTAGTACGACAGATATTTGGTATGCGCTACATATCCACCCGCTATGATTTAATATTGACAAGGGTCTCCATGCTTCTGCGAATATGCTCAAAAACTTAAAACTTTAAAAGATAATCACACTAAATACACCGCCTTACAGAAATTATGTTCATTAAGTTGTCCAATACATGTGTAATCCAGATCAGTTTCTATTTGTTAATTTAGAATAAGTAAACACTTTTCTGTCCTGTGTCGATTTCCATTTATGGAGGATGACCTAGATTTCCTTTATTGGTAATTAAACCAAGCATCACGTAGGCTGGGGAGAGAAAATAAATCTATAAAGGTGATAAAAACGAAAGGAATACATAAATATGTAAGCAATTTTAGGTTGTTTTTTTATATTATTGGGTCCCTTTACAGTCATCCATGGATTTTTAATACCACAATGTCCAAGAATAGTATTTCTATTGTCGAATATTTGAGTGTAGATTTCAAACTTGCCAGTCGCTCAGTACATTTTAAGTTACGACTTAATGTTATTTTAAGTAATATTTTAAATACATACGTATATACGAAATAACTTGAATAATATAATTTATATAGCATTAAAAAATTATACCAAAGAAATTTGCTACGGACGAAAAGGATATCATATTGTATGGATGAACATTTTTGTTGCATTTTATACATATAAGTTATAAAATAATAAAAGTGAAAATTTTAATTTTAAGGAATATATGTATATATTCTTTTTTTTTCGAGATCGAGTTAAATTTGTACTTACCGCCCTAAAGGGTAAAATTATCCGTAATATTTAAAAATAATTATAGTCGAGTTATTAAACCAACTTATAACCTCCCAATTCCAAAAACCTCCAAAGTATCATAAATCAATTCATAAGATATTAATATATTGTATATATTATTGCGTTTCCCCATAAAAATTTAAGAAATTGCCACAGTGCATATTTTCCGAAATGTTGATTTAGAGATTAACCAAAAAAAAAAATCACAAAAAAATGGGCCAACACAATAGTTTTTATGTATTTTAAATATACCCCGAACCATTTTTTATGTTTCCTCTTAAACACAATTAAATTTTCTAAAAAACAATTACATTTTCCGGGCAGCGGTGATCACTTGTAATCAGTGACTCGCACGCTGGTTTGCCTTCCTCTTTCATAAAAAAATACTGGGAGAGCCAATGTCACTGAAGACATTTATAGCAGTATTAGAATCATACAATTTAAAAACAAATTTAACGGAGGCTTTATGTGACTGTGCTGGATTTTAAGTTTTATAATAATCAAACCTATGAATTCAACAAAAAACGACACGTGATGCACATAGATAATTATAAGAATTATTTAAATTACATTTAGATCTACATTATACTATATTATTTACATCATAAAGATAAATGGCCGTTAAAAAAAATTACCTACACCGAATTAACAAATAAACGATTTGATTATAATTAATATAACACTAATTAGATTTTAAGTGTAATTCACTTTTTTATCTTCTAAATAGTTTCAAAATTGAAGAATATGGATGTGTTGTTCAAAGATTATTTATATTTTGTACCTAAACGACTCCTTTTAGCGATAGTATAGAAAGAAACTGGGTAAGTATATATCTCAAAATTTTTATTATTTTAAACAAGTTGAATTCTCGCCCTTTTCAAAGTTAGAGTTCCTTAGCGAAACTATATTTTTACAAAAAATACATAAAAACATACAAAGGAAAGTACTCACGACAGATCTGAAAAGACCTGGTGAAATAAATTCAGAATGCTCGTTATTGTTTTTATTTGATTTTTTATTCAAACTTATAAAGATCCTAATTACACTACCTAGTCACTCTACAAATATATTTAATGAAAGTTTCAGCGATTGCATAAACATTTTTAGATCAACAGTATAATTACAATCAAAATGCTATTAAACAAGTCGAAGTTTCTGAAGTTGCAACAAACAAGGTTGGAGATACTGAGATACTATTATTTACTAACTTTGCCGTATTACCTGACTTTACCCATGTGAAAAGATAACAACTTAAATAACTAATAATTAAAAATGTCTTACAGACTGCGATAGTGCTTTTCACGGGGTTCTTGTTTAAGAAATTCTTATTTCATTCTAGGATTAAATGAATCTTCAACTTTCAACTAAATATTCAACTAAATTAATATATTTTTACGTAGTTAACCGACAAACCTCCAAACATTATATTTTTTATGTTTGTTAACATGACTTTTCTAAATATTGTAAACGCGTACATAAAGCATGCATAAAAAAAGAATACTAACATATTTTATGGGATAAAATAAGTTTGTCATAGATATAATGAGGCTCGGTTTCGATACATATCTTATATATTTATTATAATACTATGAATTTAACAAATTAATCACTTCAACAACATACCTTAAAAATATTTTTTGAAAAAAAAATATAGAACCAGACGATTAGATCGATAAGCCTGTAATATTTGTTCTCCGCATCACTGCACCAATATTATAGGAGCGATAAAATATGTTCCATGTACCCACAACAATGAGGAATGATTACATCGTGATTTAGTGGTTTAGGAAGTCGGTATAAACCAAAATATAAATTTTATTGAGCCACTTGCAAGTCCACAACCCTTAATAAAATACGAAAGAAATATTAAAAATATAAAAAATATACCCGAAATGTTGCTGGTTTTTGTAATTAGCTCAAAACTAAATATCTTTGAAATATTCGAAATGAAAATAATGTATTAACAAATTATTATATGAGATTTATTAGTGTTTGTACGTATCGTTTTAATTTATAATAAGTAAACTGAAAAATATATAAATGATAAGAGATTTAATATTCTTCTAGGTTGCCGAAAAGCCCCATCAAGTGGATATTACTGAAGTTAAGAATAATTCAGGTATATCCACATAAAAAGAAATTTTAATAAATTCGGTTAAAAAGATTTTCTTAATATTGGAGTAATCTAAAACTATATTTTTTAAACTAATGTAACCCAAATAACGCTATTCAGGATTTTAGTTTTCCCAAAAACTTACTGGATCCTTAAATCACTAAGAGAAATTAAAAAAATAAATGGAATTATTGTAAATAAATAACACAAATACAATAAAAATTCATCATAATTATAATCTTTTTGCAAGCATTTAGGTAATTTGGTAATTAAACTCACAAATATCTTATAACTGCAATAGTGTATTAACACAATACAACGATTTTGTTCATGGTGGCCTTTATTAAACCATGATCGCTTTATTGACACGCCTGTCTCAAAAATAATTTAGTTCATTTAAACATATAAACTCTGAGTTTTAAGTAAATAAGGTATCAAAGATATTAAGGAACACGTATTTTTTAAAGTCAGTATTTATTAAAAAACACAAAACTCTTTAACTTTACAATGATATAGATGGAAGACCACAACAACAACATGAAGCGCTCGTAAAATTTTATTAAAAATATAACATTTTTTCGTTTCTTCAGAAGATGAAACCAACATTCATGGTTTTTGTATGAAAATCGATTTTGCTAATTCTGAGAGTGCGAATTCTGTATACTTACATATAAGTTATATTGAAAAGGTGCTGCGTTTAAACGGGACAGTTACTGGCTGAAGCATCAGCAGCATATTTTTCAGGTTGGCTGTAGATCTACAGACAACCTTATGCATCTATAATGTTATAACTAGTTTGTTCATCATTATATAAAAATGATTTATTTTTTTGATATTTATATTAAGAACAAGTTTATTTTCTTAAAAACTCTGATAGTTCAAAACGCCTTTTGTCCAGACCCACAAATGAAAGGCAAAGGCAAGAAATATATATATAAATATTTTTAGGATTAAATAATACTGTAACAAAATAATTAACTGAACGTTTACAGTTCTGAAGCACCTGCACAAGATGTTGGAAAGGTACTGCGTGGTCATGTTCCTGGTTCACAAATTGTTCACAAAATATGTATAAAAAGATAATGAAGACTTCCCTGGAGGAGGCAATGACTAATATATATCTTGTTTTTAAATATTTATCTTGTAAATTATGCTACTTATTAGGTTATAAAATATAACCAAATTGAGGATTGAAGTTCACAATCCAACGAGTGAGATAGACAGCAAATTATGTAAATTATGCAGTAAGTGGTTGGCAATGGCTGCCGCATTGGACGAGTCCTTTTATTACACGTGCTTTGTCATAAGTGACGTATTATTAGTACTTTTACACTAATGTTGATAAATGTAGTACACATTTTATACTTCTGTTTGCTTATTATTTATTATTATGTGAACACCTAATTGTTTTATTTACTTTATAAGTTTTTGTTTATGTAATATTTTAGCTCATAAAACTGCAAAACATAATAATTTTGAAATATCAAAAAGAATTAAATAATATAATATATTAGCTCGTAATTGCTTTTAAACAAAAATATATTATATTATTTATTACTCTATGTATTAAACATTCACAAAATTATAATGACCGACAAATAATATGTTTTATATGTAGATTCGAAAAAGCTTTATTTATTTATCGATTTTATTTACTAATTACAACTAAATATTGCTTATAAGCAATATACTCGTACTATATGCTGGGTATATGGAGAAAATAACTTAATAAGTTAATTACACTTTCTTGGGTATTTAAGGTATTTAAGTATAGTAGAAATACTAACTAATAGCATTTCTTAGAAATAAATACTTATATAGTACATCTTTGTCAATATTTATCGAGTGCAGAAATGTTTTTTTTCAATTTAATATGTATGTTACGTTTATTAAAATAGTATTGTTATTAAAAGTAAGATTGATTGTTTGATCTCGTTAAAATAAATTATTGGTTAAAAATTTTAATAATTAAATTCAAACAATTCATCAGTCTTTCCATTTACTGGTATTATATTATATTTTTAATAAAATTATTAATTTGTGTAATAATATTACAAAATAATCAATTATTAATAATTAACATAAAACATTTAGAAACTAAATCACAATAGTAACTAATTAGGTTTATTTCTGTTATAGAAACAAATAATCTTTCAAAAAGTGACCTTCATCACGGAACCTGCATGATCGTTTCTCCTCTGATAGTATAAAAAATATATAAATTTAGATTATATTTTTGTATAGTATGACAAGTATTGTAACATTAAGTTTGACGTTTCTTCTCTCTTCGCTTTTCAAGTGATCGTAGTCAATTATATCTAAATTTTTATGTAAACAAACAATCGGATGAGCATAGAAAAAAGCTTTGCATTATTCATTTTATTTTTTTTTATACTTGTGTCCAGTGTACAGCCTTCAACCGATAACTATAAAAACGATGACGTATGCGGTAATGACTTTCGTCTACCGTTCACTGCTATTTATTAACATAGTATGTATACTTTGATATATAACTATGTATTATTTCAAAACGCAAGTATACAAATAAATACATTTGCTTTTTAAATATATATTTTTTAAATAGAAAAAAAGTAATTACATGCGAATGAGAGAAGTGAAATATGCAAACGAAATTAGTAGCCAGAGCTGAAATAAAACGCTGACTAATAATTCAGCGACTGGCGTGCATTAGCCATTAGATTAGGCTCCAAGTCAATTATTTAAGGGATACTTAAATTTACAAATTTGATTCAAACTTGTTGATTTGATTTTTGTGGCTGGCTGTATATCTGGGTACAGTCAGTAAGGCGCTACCAATTATATTACCGGCAATTATTCTCCTCTATTTTCACTTTTTCTACAAATTGATATTAATTTTGTTAATTAATAGTACAGTGTTTTTATCTGACTTATCTTATCTTTTTTACTTTTGCTGATCTTTTTTATTACAAAAAAATATGCTATTCGTTTATTAGAAATAATTGTGACGTATGATGTCTAAATATTACAATATTGTTTATTAATATCTCACAGGTTTCATTATTCGAATATTCTATTCAACGAATTTTGTTGGTATTCATGTTTATGAAATATCTTGACATTTATAAAGTATACTTAAGACCAAAATTCTGTCCTAAAGAATTCTTAATTAACAATTGTTTTATATCAGGTAATAAGTTGTTAATGAAACCTTCTTAAGGACAAAGAATTCTCAATTGATAGCTGAAATTACATTCATTTTAATAAAAACGGAGCACCATTTAGACTTGTATTCTGATGATAAAGTAGTACTAATAAAATAATAAAGATGTTATATGGGAGGTGCAATTAGCTTTTAGCGTTGGTAATAAAGCTATTTTATTACCAATCTGTGTACAACTAATAGTTGGAAGCCTCCTTTTTAAGTGTGCTGTTGCTTATGTCCTGGTTGTTTAATTATGTATCTTAAAAATTCTTCAATATATAAATCATATGAATTTGAACAACTAATATATTTTGTATATTTATGTATACTGTACTTTTTTATATTTAAATGCAATAGAAGCTATTGCCAACAATTTTGCCCGTGCTTCATGGGTATCAACAGTTATGCTGTGTAGATATGTTATAATATTTGACACTGCTGTGACATCGGTCACCGAGAGAGATAGAGTTATCTACATCTATGCGACAGAAAAAAACAGGGTGGCGTACGTAAAAATAACACACTATTTTTTCGGCGTTAGAAAAATATTGGGTTTGATTTCATCTTTTTTTTAATACTTACAAATACACTCGTAAGACGTAAAATTAGGAAATTTGGAAAGGATGTTGTTTTTGTTTCAATCAGATAGCAAATGAATAAACGCGCAAACTAATAGTATGACATGGACATCATCGAATATAAGTAGCTAACGATGTAAGGTCATCCATGAGGAGTAGGTAGGAGTGAAGGAGGGTAGGAGTGGAAGACGAATCTCTCCTCCAGAGAAATTGATTATATCTAGGCTAGGCTAGTGAAGGATATACAACAATAATGTTGAATAATAATTATTAAAAATAATAGATTATGCTTTAGAAATTAAGAAAAAAAAAACGCCAATGCGTATTCATAATTGATTTGAAAGGTTATACTTAATTGATGACTTGTATTTAATTATTTGGGACGAAGGAAATTGTAAGTGTAAAAAAAAAAAGTATAGGGATTGACAATAAACAATAAATTAGTATAGAGTTTGGCAATAATACAAGTTGTATTCTGTGGATTTCATTAATTCGATTTTTCATGAAAAAATTTATCTATAGAGTACTGTAAGGAGTAAAATAGAAGTAAAACTAATATATATACAAAACTAATTTTAAATTCCCTAAGCGAGCAGAACACACTTTTTTTCCTTTTGTACTTTATAGGACAGCATTATTAATTATTAGACATTAGTTGACATAGGAAGGAAATTAATACACGCCTCCAGAGACAGCTGACATGATAACCCACTAAAGCAATCATTACATTATAACTATAGACGCTAGCACCTGTTCAATTATAACAAACAAAGTTACTTGTGCATGTGTGTATACTAAATAAACCGAAATTAAAAGTAAATAATCTTTATATAAATTAAGTTTGATTTCATATTTTTTTTATTTTTTAATAATATAATCACTTGTAATACCAATGAAAGAGTAAATAATTCTTTAACAATTATTATTCGTATTAATACAATTTGCGGAATCCAACTTGGTTTGTTTTATCCATGTTTTATAGACATAATAACTTCATTCAATTGCTAAAGTTGTTTATAAAATTAACATTTACTTATTCATTTATAACAAAAATGGATTAACCGCATGTTTGCTATTTTTATAAGCCTTTTTATAATTAATGCTATGCGTCATTATATAGCCACTATATACAACTATTATCAATAGAAGGGCTATCAAATGCAAAATAAATTTAATAACGAGGTTGAAAATTATAGTTAATATCGTGTTAAAGTAATAGTGTTGAATAATATTTATTTTTAAATAATAATTTAATAATATAAAGGTGGCTTAACATCGTTATTTGATACCTTTGTCATCTAGATAAGTAAAATAAAGGACAGATGAGACGAACATTTCACGACCGTTTTCATACATTTTACATTATAAAAGTATTTTCGACATAGTTTAGTAAGAAATGGAAAATTTGCAAACGTTTCTACACATTTGTATTTTTGGAAAAATATAAAAGGCCATTCGTTGATCTCCAAACTTGAAAACATTCTTTGCAATAAATCTGGGATACATTTTAAAATATTTTGTGCAGGTATGCATCCGTCAAAGTTCGTCAATTGTCCATTCTCTAGGCCTGTAAAGTTTTTTTAATTCTTTGTACTTTACGTTCTATATTTTAGTAATTGGACATGTTTCTATAGTAGCTTGGTCTTTTGACTGTTAATTTTATAAAATGTAGTGTTTTTATTATCAAGTGAAACTTCTAAAGTCAAAAACTTACTTAGGCTACAAACATTGAGCTTTAATGGACAACGGCGTGGTCGACAATAGAACGATGTATTTTGTATATTTATCAAGCGGATCATGACATGAATGTCAAAATTATAGTTTAGTATTAAACTTTACATGACACTATTCATAGGAAACCATTTGATAACCCAGTATGTTGTAACGATAGCCATCTTGTATTTGAATATTTATACATATAAATGAATCTGTTTATGGCATATGGTAAATGCGCCATTTTGATGTTGTAGCCATTTTGGATTTACATATATACTAATAATACGTTGAGCATAGGCAAAAAAGGTATTAATCGGAAACTGTGAAGTGGTTTAAATTAGCTTACTTACATTAAATAAAAACTTGTCTGTAAGGTACAGTATGACTCCCTCCCTCACTCATGAGAATAAGATTATTGTAAGTCTATCCATATTAGAGCTCCAGTCAATTGGCTACAGCTCGGCTTTGTCATCTTTAAATTGACAAAGACTAAACAGACAAAATGACAAAAAAAATGAAAATGTCTATTACATTGTATCGCAGCAATATTTTACGTAATCGTACTCCACGAGAACCTACTGAGTGGATAAAATCGAGTGTTCAGAAATATATATAATTAAAGTAGCTATCTAAGATTTCAAAGCAGGGATCCTGAGAAAGAAACAGATATTACAAAAAAACATTTGTCGTTTTGTCAGGATAAACTTAAAATTTCACTTATAGTAACTGCTTGGAAAATTAACAATATAATAATTGTATAATATGTAATTGATTTTTCAGTATTAATCTAAAACAAGAAATATTGTATTAAACTCCATGTAAAATACTCTACCTAAAGTATTAGTAGTAATACTTTAACTTTATTACAAACTATAAGGCTTACAATGTAATGTAGATTAGATTTTATAGACTTTCTGAATAGCTATTGAATGGGATGTAAAAGCGATCTCGGATTATCGTAAATAAGTATTGTGAATTATAAAAGTATGTGAACATTTTGTAAGCATTTACTTTGACGTAAACCTATTTTATTTTATGCCGTTAAAATATTAATAACTGTGTTCAGATATTTATTATTAATATTGTTAGTGCCGTTTCAATTTATACAATATTCTATTTGGAAGGGCTGATAAAAAAATAAATTTTAAAATGTATATCAAACAGATATTACAAATATAAAGAGATTATGAGGCGCTTAATATTATAATAATAGCATCAAAGGTTTCGATATACTCGATTGAAACCTTACCAGAATAATGAAATATAAAAAAATAATGATCTCGAGTCAACAGCTTATATCCGCTAAACTGGGATTTTGAGTACTTTGTTAAATTCTAATATTAAACTAAATTACTTTAGTATTTATAATATTAATATACTTATGCATTATGTACTATAGTATATAGCTTATAATAGTTAACATCATCTTATAGAATTAGTATATGTAATGTTAGTATGTATGTGTACTATTATTTTATAACATACATTGTATATAGATGTAGGTATAACATATATACTATATATTTATCCTACTTCATGTACCAACTACTGCAACGAAAAGAAATGTCCTTGTAATTGTAGGTTGCCTGTAAAAAATCACTCTAAGTGATAAGGCAGCCTTTGTACCAGTCGTTTATATTAATAAATTTACATATATTGTGTGCAATAAATAAATAAATAAAACCTTCCTTCCTTCCTTCCTTGAAAACCGATAACTACAAAAATATCTACCTATATTTTGTAAGGTTGTGTATTAAGAGTCATATTTCACCCGTAAATATATGTATATTTAGTAACGAAGAAATAAGGAAACTCATTTCTTTACGAAAGAGCGAACATATTTTCAAAGGACGTAATTGATCTTTAGGAAGCTGTATCTATCGAAAAATAAGGTACAAGGTCAGATACTACGTGAGGGATGAAAGGGCGTAAGTTGTAAGATTAATCAACTTGTTATATGAATACTAAATATTTGGGTAATACCTGATAATAAAACTGGAATAATTATTCGGAATTTCAAGAATAGGCGTTATTTAATAATTTGTGTTTAAAAACATAATTTCAACCCGTCTCACATAAATGTGTGCGTGGTATTAATAAGTTTTGTGTATATTCGATAAGAAAAAATATTTATCTTTTCTTATTTTATACTAGTTATTCTGCTGACTATTTTCTCTTAGACCTGAGAATATGAATAAGTCGGAGATGATTATGAGTACAGAAACTGAACGATATGCAGCACGTTGTCCAGCTGGTGGCAGCACCTTCGCGATTACGCTATCTCATGGATATTTCGTGATACGACGTAGCCTATATTGTGGAAGGTTATTAAACATACACTTGTTTTCGAGCCCCGCTGACGACTATTAAGTACTACGCTTAGAACTGTCATACGTTCTGTTTAATGAAGACTGCTACTGCTACTGCAGATATCGAAGATTCCGTTATGCATGAACGAAAACCAACGATACGCCCACGTGATGTCTAAGAAAGGCGTAATAACGATGTCGATCCGATAATTGACATAAACAATGTTTGAGAATACTACATACGTTAGAAAAAATATATAACACATGATGTGTGCAGTAACACGGATAGTGGATAATTATGTGTAGTAGGCATAATAAATACCAATTTAGAAATCAATATTCACAGTCAGTTTCATCTTCAGTTTGTTTAAAAATAACTGAAACTACAGTTTTGACTACAAAAGTCGTAGATTTTTCGTATTATTTTGTATCGAGTTTCATAAGATTTTCGCAATAAAGGTCATATATGTACATATATAAAGTGTCCAATCAGATTGTCTCGGAGGAAACTTATTAATATAGAAGTGTTCGGTTACAGGCTATCAACTATTACGGACAATATTTTATATAACAATATAACTATTTCGAAAAGGCAATCTGTATCATTTAATTAAAATTATATTATTATCCTTTACAATAATCTAATATTATTACATTAAGTTTATAGTGGAATATAATTTGAAATAAAAAAAAATATGTATATTACAATTGATGTCGATAATTGTATTATTGTTTATCCACTTTGTACAAAATTTTGTTTAAAACGTGCCAAGCAATGAAAACATCTTAAAATATGATCTAGTTTGATCCAATGGTCATCCAATTTATTGACTACGTCGTTTACAAAAAGCTAGATAGAATATAATATCAATAATTAAATTAGTTTTCTTTGTATTGGTTGAAAACAAAAGCTATTATTATATTATCTTATTATTCCGAGTATTATATATTCTAATTTTAGTTGCCAACGCATTAAACCTATAAAATGACCCCGTTCCATGTAATGTCGTACCGAACAGCTGTTACTACGACGCCATATTAAAAGCTTAGAACCTAATGTTTAAAAAATTCCTTTTTAGATTTATTTGGTCCAGTTTCACAAGATTTTATTTTAATTGGTAGCGTTTCGTCTAAACTAAGTACCATTATTTAAACTAAATCACATTATCTTCATATCGATATAGTAATATCAGCTTCATTAAAGAATATTCCAAAGCGTAGGTCAAAATTTAGAGGAAGAGAAGCAAAAGTGACCGAAGTGAAACAAAGAAAAGCTAAAGATTACACATTCCTGCTGTGATACATTATCTATTTGTCAGATACAATTGTTAAGTAAAGCTCCATATAATTTTCAAATCTATTATAACTTTTATGCCCTATTTGTTACTTTCTAAGGATTGCTAATGAATTTTTCTTTTTGTTTCAGGTAAAACAACGGAATGTTCCGGCAACTTTCAGCCACGAGAAGTTTTTATACAATTATGTTCTGTATTTTTTTGCTAATTAGCAATGTTTAAAAATAATTCCGTAATTTTTTAATAAAAAGTTACTTTGTAATTTTTGTAGGTTTACTAAATTTGTTCTCTTATAACGTTTAATAATAAAAAAGAATCATTGTAATTATAATATGAACATTAATAAAAGTGTAATCTAAACGTTGTGTATGTAAAGAATTCAAAGACATTTTCTTCTTTAAAACTAATTATTTTATTCTTCCGAGATAATGGTTTAAGAGTCTTTTCCTCGTTTAGTCAGCTATTTATATTAATTAAAAAATCGTTTAGAATATATAATTGAGACAGTAAGATATCAATTTCTTAGTCGACTAAGTTCAATTGACTTTTATCGTATTAAGGTTCTACTTAATATTAATTCATAGCAATGGATACGGATTTTTTTATTTTACATTCCTTTATCACAAGGTACTTTTAACATCACTATAATTTTACAACTCGATGTACCTATCAATACTTTTCTTTTGTTTCCTTCTTCTCAGTCTTATATTAAAATTAAAGTACTATATTGAACTCTCTCATATAAATTAGGTCTTTATAATTAGAACTTATGCCGAGGTATATATAAAATAGTAAAGTAATTTACTTCAAGTGTTTTCCAAATTTAACCAACAGTTTCAGGAGCGTCTCAAGTTTAAATTAAATATTAATAACATTGAACTTAATAATCATATAATGATTGATGATGATGATGTATATAAAAAATTTTATAATATACTATCAATACGTTCGTTTAATGACTTCAATTGCTTTTGCTTGACTTAATATTATTTAAAAAGTACAAGTAAGTAAATAGAAAGACTATTGAAGACAAAACGAATGATTAAACAGGATACCAATATTTTCTACATAAAGAGGTGGAGTTGTTTGGTAGGGTTAGGTACAAATTACAATAATTACGATCATAAAATGTCTTAGAATGATTGGTTTGTAATTTACAACATTCAAACAAAGAAAAGTTTTCATAAGATTTTGTAAAAGTAGGGTCTTTGTTGGTTTACTTTCAATTTAAAAGTATTTTTTATTATCATATCAGATACTTTATAACATCTATAATATAATAAAACAAAATGGCTGCGTAAACGTATATTCCCTTAGATGAAACCTCTCTGAATATATTATATTAACTTTTGATGATGCTATTAATATTTTTAATTGCGATTCTCTGTATCTTTTTTGTCGTCGATGTTGGTGTATAATCGCGCTGCAAAAAAAACTTTTGTTCAATTATGACTCACGGACTTTAGTCCTTTTTGGGACGTGTATAACATTTTGTTTTAGGAAATCATGTAAGGCAAAATATATAATTATACTAATTTTTTTTTTTTATATTCTCTTTATTTTTTAGGAATAACTAGACTGAGAAGCAATCAGTTGATATAATTGGTTTGCTGAATTTTAGAACATATGTGGAAAAATAAATACCCTCTTTCACAATCATATAACTTGGTTTATTCAGAAAATTTATGTTTATTCATCTAAATAATTATATATACTTGTATCTCATACTGTATTTGTAACTGATTATATAGTCTTTTCACAACTCAAAAATATAATAAAATATTTTTATTATTAAAACGCTAAAGTGCATAATATCTTGCATAGTTCTGATTACCGTGAATTGACAATGGAGATATTCAATGTTATACTAATTTGAGGTCACCAATAAGTTTTAGTTAAAGACCGGCTTGTCTCTTCTGCGTCGTCCGATATTACAAGAGACCGTGGAGTTGTGAGTGTTTTATATATTAAACAAGTTTTGTTCGATTAATAATATATTCCTGGTACATTAACTGGGTGTACTTTTAGAGAAACCCAAACATGCCTTAAGTAGCACTTACACGTAATTTCAAACAGAATAATAAAGTAATTATGTTTGGGAACAATTTCGCATACCATTTGTGAAACAAGTTCAACCGACTTCATAATAACAAAATTTGCATTTTTAGCGCAGAAACTCAGATACTTGAGATAATTCAATCTAAATATAAATAGATAAATATCATAGTGTGATAAATATGAAGAAATAATTTTAGTTTATCTGCAACAGATTCTCAAAATTAAAATGAGATAATATCTTAATCTGCTATTACTATTAACCGAATATTTACTATATTTACCACAACAAGCTCGATCTATTTAAAAACGACTGCACTTGTAAATTAATGTTTAATGTTCATGATATATTGAGTCAATGTCTGCGGTTCATTGCTGACATTAACATCGACAAATATAGTTCATATTTGTGCAATAATTCCAAAACAATAAGAAGAAAGTAGGTTATGATATCAGACGAATCAATACAATCTACTCGTATGTTTTATTTTACTGTAGTTATAGTAGGTTTTAAGTTAATATCATTTTTATTAAAAATAAAAAAAATCAGAATGCATTGGTATGGTCTTGGTAAGTAATATTAGTAAAATCTAAGGATTTTCATTTGAAATTTTCTTTTTATGTTTATACAGATTTTAATGAAATATATAGGTAATAATTGATCCTAGTAATTTATGATAGGATGACTGCAAGAGAGATGCATCAGTAGTTGTTGGTGGCGTATGTTCGCCCATCGCCATCACCCTTTGACATAAAAATATAACATTTAAGACAATTTACATAATCTCTTCGCATTAGGACATAAATGATAAAAGCTCCTTGAATATTGAGAAGCAGCTTTTATTTATCTTTACAAGTTTTGCTCAACAAAACAACGTTATGAATGACTGTAATTCTTCCATTGAGTCTTCTCAATTTGTATTTCAATAGATTGTTGCGACTATTTGATTAGTCTTTAAAAACTAAACCAAGTACGTAATTATATATTATCATTATATATTTGTTTGTACGTTTTAATACGGCTATCTTGAAATTGCTTTGATCAAATTTAACTGTGGATCTAATAATTATTATTATGACTCATTTATTTCACAGCCTACATACTACGCCAGTGATGAGCTAACTTTGTTAGAACCACTCGTCAGCTTTCTATATAATATACGACGCGTAATACAATTTAAAGGAGGATGTTCGCATATTGATAATCAATATTATAATTATAAATAACTTATCTACGAGTCATCTAAATCATTTTGGAATGACATTAAGTACAAGCAGTCTAAGCGGAATAAGGTACAAATTAACAACAATGGTCGTAGTTTGAAGGAAAGTGAATGTGCGGAATATTTTGGGTTGTATTTTCAGTCAGTATATAACACTGTGAGACCAACATTGGACCCGCTCAAAGCGGAAAGTGAGGCTTGCACGAAAGGCGCGGCGCGAGTCCATGTGGACCAGATAAGCGTGCCAGAACTTCATTTGGCCTTACGACGGCTCAAGCCAAAGCGCTCACCTGGTCCTGACGGCATCCCACCCTATGTCGTGAAAGACTGTCGCGCAGCGTTTGAAGGTCCTTTAATATATTTATTTAATATGTTTTTAAAAAATAATTATTACCCTGAAGAATGGAAGATTACGAAAGTAACTCCAGTACCGAAGAGTAATACAGCTACTGATGTGAGTGGTTACCGACCCGTGGCAGTACTGTCTGCTTTCGCCAAGGTGTTTGAATCTGTGCTTCAACAATGTATTTATAATCAAGTTAAGTCTCAGCTGACAGAGGCACAGCATGGTTTCAGACAGGGTCGAAGTACAAGAAGTAACTTGTTGTCGTTTGTGTCCCACCTGGCGCCAGTCGTTGATGACGGAGGACAAGTGGATGTAACGTACTTCGATTTCCAAAAGGCATTTGATACTGTGGATAATGACATCTTACTCACTAAATTCGCAGCGATGGGTTTCACACCTCATATGTTAAACTTCTTTGCCAATTATCTTCGTGATCGCAAACAGTATGTAGAGTACGCAGGATACAAGTCCAAACCATATTTTACTTTTTCTGGAGTAAGTCAAGGCAGTAATCTCGGGCCTTTGGAATTTCTTCTCATGATTAATGATCTTCCGGCGGTGGTGAGCAGTGCGAGGTGTCTGTTGTATGCGGACGATCTAAAGATGTACATGTCCGTAACTGATTCTTCCCATTGTGAGCTATTGCAGCAAGATATTAATAGTGTTTTATCGTGGAGTAAAAAAAATAAATTATTTTTTAATGTGGAAAAATGCTGCGTAATGACCTTCACTCGTGCTAAGATTCCACTAGAATGTACGTATACGATGGATGACAAAATCATACCGCGAGTGGATAAAATACATGATCTAGGAGTCGAGATGATGCCAGAGTTATTGTTTCGTAAGCACATTGTTGGGATCTGTAAGCATTCTTTTAGAAAACTAGGTTTCATTTTAAGGCAATGTAACGATTTCCAAAACACATATTTAATAAAAATTTTATATAACGCCCTTGTAAGAAGCCATCTAGAAACGAATGCCATTATCTGGAGTCCGCAGGAGTGTAAATATATACAAATGTTAGAAAAAATTCAAAACAAATTTACGAGATATTTATATTTGAAAGAGTTTGGTGTATATCCGTATTTTCCGCTGATGTATCCGAGTTTGTTTGTAATGGGTATGGTCGGGTACAACAGATTGGAGGTGCGGAGAAACGTTGCACTGGTTAAGTATATAGTTAGTGTATTACGCGGCGAGATACATCACCCAGATATATTAGACCTGGTACAGTTTAACATACCTAAACTAAGCGCGCGGCGTCGAACTGACGTATTCTGTTTACCATCAGCCAGGTCTAATTTGCTCAAGAATTCCCCTATGTCACAAGCTTTGCGGTTGATGAATGAAATATCAATGCACATAGATATATTTTCGGACAGTATGTCGAAAATCACGGAAGTGGTCCAAAAGATAATGGAAGATTCTGCTTAAGGAATGGTAAAAACATTGTTATTTACTTGTAACATCGCATTAGTAGTAACTGTTAAGATGTTATAATTGTATGTGGATGAAATAAATAAATAAATAAATAAATCTTACATTACTCCTAATGGCTACTTAGAAATATTTAGTAACAATGGGAGTAGGTGTAATGTAAAATCTAAATTATGATTCACATATTTATTTCTATTACATCTTTTAGAATAAGATATTCTATTAATCTTTGTCGTGAGAAAGTAACGAAAAAACAAATTGTATTTTTTTGTATAAATTCTAGAACTTTTATCTAGTAAGTAATCTTGTAACCCTCTTTAGATATTTTAGATCTATTGTCGATAATAAATTAATTATTTGATCAATACTATTGTTGTTCAATATTCGATAAAATATTAAGGGCCTTAAATGGATCTCTTTGACAATATATGTACTTAGTCTTATATGTGGGTCTTCTCTTTGTAGGACGCCTCGAACTGGGTTGTGGTCAATTAACCGTTTCGCGTACCAGTTAATCTAGTATAGGTAGTGATGTTCAAATGATGTCATTTGTTTATTTTTCTGCTTTTGTTGCTATAAAAATAAAAGAGACACAAGCATGTTGTCAATATTTTACTTAATTATTGCTTCTTTAGTTTTCTAACAGATCTGTTCGATAATTTTCTTGCCTATTCTGTACTGTTGGTATTAATTTAGTATGATTACTTTTAACTCATTGTAAATTTACTCATCTTTAACATTATAATAATATTTTGCGAAAAAAATACTTAAAATCCAATGCTTAAAAATCTGGATATCTATTTTAACGACGGGATCATCGTAGAAATCTATAAATCATATAATAGGAGAGATTACTACAGTAAAGAGCTGTTATTTATTTTTGCTAGTATAATAAAGGTATTATAAATATAAGACGTCGCCGAGTTGTCTGCACATCTGTGGTAAACAAGCGTCAAGGAGTGATAAATCGATACGATGGTATTAAAGATATCGTAATCGAAAATCGATATTAGATATTAATCATCGATGTGATAATAATATTTGTTCTATAAAATTTGATATTCATTTTTTGTATTCAGAGCGTACATAAAGTCTTTGGTCTAGATTATTACGAACAACATCAGGTAATAGACCTAGATATTGTAAAGAAATTCAAGCTTAGTCACTTTTTGCCTTTCATTCTTTTATTCAATAACCAGATTGAATTGAATTAATCCGGTTGGACAACTAAAACCTCGACATTACAGAGGTAAAACGTAATATTATAGCCAATTATTAAGGAAAGTATTGGCAAATAAAGTATTGGAAAGTATATGGCATGGAACATGATTAAATAATAAAGAATATAGGAGAATAACAGTCGGTTGTATTAACAAGTATTTTTTCATCATTTATAAACATATTTTATTTGATAATTAGTTGCACGGTTTAAAAGAACAGTACTCATAGTTAATTGTAACAATGTGTAACGTTATTAACTTCTTGGGACAATCAACAATCAGTTGTATTTAGATTATAAATAGATATTATTTCTTCAATTATTGATATACTTAATAATGAAGGTTTTGTTTGTTTTTCCAAGAGTCACTACTTATCTATAAAAGATTTCGTAGTTTAGTTCGAAGAAACTTAGTTGTCGTTAATTTCTTACTGGTTGTAACGAAAAGTTTATGTTATTTAAAAAACGAAAAGTTTATGTTATTTAAATAATGTCTTTAAATTAACAATTTCTTATAATTAATTAACCCTTATAAAACTATTATAATTGGACTCCATCAATTCATTAATTATTTAATATATAGTTTTTATACTTTTAAGAAACACTTTAAAGTAATAGATATTTAAAAAAATATGTATATGGTTTGCAATAAGAAGTCGTATATATGATATTTATTCTGTTTTTCAATATCCTCGTTTCATGAATGAAAATCAGACATTTCTTCCTACACAACTGCAATTTCCTTCAATAAATGTTTTGATGTGAAAACTCAATGTTTTGGTTTTATTGTTTTTTTAAATATTTCTTCAATAAATATTCAGTTATAAGATATTTGATGGATTTGTAGATGGTACAGTCTATCTATAACTACTTTTTTTCTGTAATTAGTAGTATACTTTTAAAAAATATATATTGTAATTTCAAACTATGACGGTAAATTTTTTTTTATAAATAAGTGCGAAAAATATTTTTTACTTATAATAACGGTTATATTTGCCTGTATCCGCTATCTGAAAGTAGTGTGTAAATGAACTCTTTGACAAACTAAAGTTATGAATATCATTTATCAACTCGGACATTTGACCTTCGCCCCTGTATGAGGGCGACCTTTTAAACACGCGAGTATAGCCATTTATAATATAAACAAAGTAACAAAGTTAATACATTACAATAATTTATATACTGTTATTGCATCTATTTAACGTTAACTTCATATTAGTAATTGATGACTAATTAAAATGATTATTGCCATCAATAGAAACAATATTTTATGTTATAATTCTCACTTAGATCTTTTTAATGCTATAAATATTGTGAATTAGGGAATATACTGAAAATAATAGTGTTAATTAAAGTTTTGAAATAAATAAAGAATAAAAATTATCAAACCAACTGATGTATTTTTGTCGGCTTCATCGAAAACGATGCACCGTTCTGAGGTATTTGTTTTCTTGATTGAAAATATTTAAATTGCTAAACCCACAGGCAACGGGTTTTTCGTTTGTCATTAACTTTTCTATAAAAAAAATAAAATCTCTCTCTCTTTAAACAGTTGCTAACAGTCGATTAAATTCAATTCATTAAAGTGGGATATATCATCGTCTTAAATAAGATCATTTAGTTTATTATTAATAAAAATATATAATACAGAAAAAAAACTAGCTTAAGTTGATTATTTGTGAGAAAAAGATTGCAAATTCATTTCTATCTATATATAAAATCATTTGTTAAACTTTGTATCGTCAGTATAGTCTTCGATAAAGGGTTAAGGCACGTTTACAGACGTGACATCCTAAATAGTTATACTCTTTAATACACATATTTTATAAATCCCTTAAAACTCTCGATTTTAAAGTTTAAATTGGATAGTGAAGATCAGTTAGAAGGTATTCCTTTTAAATACATTTCAATATCAAGTTAGATAATAATCTTTATTGAGTTTTAACAAAAAATAATAATTTTACAATGTAGACTGTAATGGACTAAAACTAGCATTCCAGTTATAGAATGGACTATAACTGTATGTAGCGTGGCGAAATTATCTTCCTCATATATTTTATATTTTCTTAAATATGTGAATTATTAAGTTATTTGAATATATATTGCAATACATTTGCACATAATGCTATGTGAGAAATGTCAATTTCAATGGACGATCAATGGAATGGACGTCAGACAATATAATATTATTGGATTAGATTTATTTTATTTAAGAACAATATGACGTAAATAAATTTTTATTGACTTTGATTTTCGAAAAAATAGAACAGGAATATTTCCGGTACCGTGTGAACCTTTTGAGATCTTGAGAGCAAAACATAATGGATGAAGCAATTAGGCTTCTCCGTCGTCATATCAGCAGTTCTATGACTGTTTGGGAAATTGAGATTTTTTTTAATTTAATTATTCTATAAGTACTAGTAGTGCCTTTAAATTTCATCTTTTACATTCCAAACTGGTATTTTGTATTAAATTTTATATTAGATATTTTTTACTTTTAAAATAACCGCGACAATTTACCGCTGTCGTAAAATATAATTTACCTTACCACGATAATTTTTTGATTTAGTAAAATATCATTAACCAGTTTAAAGATCTAAAACAACTGAACTTAAATTTTATTAAGTAGCAATTTAATTACGTTCAGTCATAAATCCTTGATACAAAATGGCGGCCCATTATGTTGGCTGTTTATTTAGAGCTAGTAAGCAAGATGTTTGTAAAGTTTTTGGGTTACAATATAAGAATTTATTATTTTCTTAATTTATAAAATATTGTAATACATAATCTAAATGAAACTATTTTAATAGTTTAATTTTGTATAACATTTGTAAGGTTCTGCATAAAAATATAAACATAAGCTCAAGTTTTTCCCAAATTCGACAAGCCAAAATTGTTGCTAAAGCTTCATATTACCTAATTGTTTTTAACTTGCCAATGTAATTAAAATATAAATACTACTGATATTTAAAGTGTGTAAGTTGGCTGTATGTTCGTCAATCAAAAAGTACTTAATGGATTCGTGTGGAATCATGCTCGTAGATAAAACCTAAACTTGAAACAGACTACTTTTCCCCTTAAAATTTACAGGATCTTATTGCAAAAGGAAATCGTAGCTACCATTTGATTGTCGAAAACGCGAGTTAACTATTACTCTCTTTTAATGTAGTTATTAGTTTATTCAAAACATCTTGTATTCATTTCAAAGAACGTAAAAACACTGATCAGCTAGTACAATGTAAAAAAGTCATTAAATTGAAATATTATCTTTTGGGAAAGGTTTCGAAATGTATACATTTGTGATGAGACCCAACGAGACCCAATTTCTACTAATTATTTTAGCATTAAACCTTTTAGATATTTTTATATTTTTTTAAAAAGGAAGATTATTATTAGTGTTCGTTGAGACTATTACAAACTTTTAACTTAAATGGGTACTTAAGTCTAAATCATCATATATTATAATGTGATTAAAAAAACTAAGGCCTTCCATCAATTTCTAATAAAACGATGTAGAAATATTATTCTAAAAGAAGAAACAAAAATATATCTTTGTAAATGTATACAATACTCTAATTAAAAAATTGGTAAGTTACGTAAGTTAATTTAATCCAATATAATTTGATTAAATGACCGATGTAACATGTTTTGAAAATTTACAGAATTAAGAAATTAGTAGAAATAAATTTATTTACCCTTTATCTCATTTTTAAATCATAAATAACATATTCTGGAAGTTCTATTTAGAGATTGTTCAAATATAATTTTAGTATCATCTTACTGTTATTAGTTAGTTTGTATGTTTGTTGGTTATGGTATCAAACCTTGACTACTCAACCGATCATTATGAAATTTGATACACACATTGATAGGGGCACAGCAAACAATATATTTGCACTGAAAACAAAGTAATGTTATTGATAAATGGGAAGGTAAATTTTAGATTATCTATTTTATCTGAATTTTATTAGAATCTGATATAAAACTATTCATCTTTACAGCGCAGACAAAGTCGCTCACATAAATGTATATATAAATATAAGAGAATTAGTTAACCCATGCATAATTTAATGATGTCATATCAGCGCTCATTCGTGGTGTTGTATAATCGGTGTGTTAATGCCTCTTAATTATCAACTGACATGCCATTATAATTAGGTGTGGGTTAAAATATAATGATGTGTTTTATTTAATTGCTGAATTCATAATTAATGTTTAATTCTCATAGAGTCTATCCTCGTTTTATTATATTGTTATACTGAGAATTTTTTTAAAATATTATACGAGAAAGTAATTTATATAAATAATTTTTTATATTTTTCTAAAAGGTATTCTTAACAATTTTGTTGAATATTTAAGGTATGCTAAAAGAATTGGGCATGAAATTATATTTAAATAAATTTTTAATGACAACCTAACCTTATAATAGTTTAATTATTTGTTGTAGTTGTAATTGCTCAGTTGTGATAAGTTTAAACCTTCGATATCGAACATAGTCGATATTTAAAAGCGACGGCGTCAAACATTTAAACTCAAAGATTAAATTTAAATTACACATCATTACAATCACTGTGGCGTTATTTTTTTATATATAAATCTAAGTTTACTCTAAAGTAATCGAATTGATATAAAAAGCAAACACATACTACAAAAGCACTACACCGATACTGTGACATCGTTCATGGTAATCTGCATAAGTAATACGGGTTAGTTGCAAATGCGTTATTACTCTGATGTATGGCAAAAGGAAACATTAAGAGTCTAGGATAAGAATACAATCACATATAGAAAACTTAATACTCTTTTAATAATATTAATTATAAAATAGGTTGTAAATACTTTTATAAAAAGATAGTTAAAAACATAAACAATATCAGCAAAAAAATTTGAATATATAAAATATGTACGAAATCTCTAAAATAAATATTTAATACCAACGAACTAAGAAACGTAACAGCTTAAAACAGTAAATAATTTATTAAAAATATAACAAATAGAAGACTTATCTCTAACATTTCTTTACTGACGCTAACCTATTCAAAGGATTTACACAATACATTTCAGCCCCGTTTATTTCTTCAAAAGATTCGCTTTTCGACAACCATTCACTTTGTAAAGATATCCTTTTCTGTTTTTCTATAAATCAAAAGTTGTTTTTTTACTTCAAACACACTTTTTATCCTTCTTATTTATATGTTACACATCGTTTAATTTATATTTTTTAATATTTATTTGAGGTAAAAGTATCACTTATATTTTACTCTATTTGAAGAATTATTGCCTTTTCTTTATGTATTATATCTGAATATTAAACAGCGAACGTTATTAATCCTCCTGTATGTACTCATAATTAATCGCAGACGATATTGAACTTTGAACAGTTTGTGTTTGTATATTTTAATAGTGCATGTGCATTTTGTAACATAACTTCAAATTATATTCTATCACATTATTTTCACGTTAAATCGCAGCCGTTTTTACAAAATCTCATTATGCTTACAAATAATATTATACACATACCCGCTTCACTTTTACATGTTTTTCTATAATGTTACCATTATTTGATTTGCGGAAAGTTGATTAATTCGCATTTAAAGTTGTTGTCTCATTTGAAAAAAACAATTTATTGTGGTTAAATATATTTAAAGTATAACCCTCTTGACCTTATTTAAAGTTGGAAAGAATAGCTTCTTTCGATAAGCTTGCTATTAATTAGACCCTCTCGACATTTCCATTTGATGTACACAAGTGATCAAATATAATTAATCCAAAGTGCGAAAGACATAAATAAAAAAATATGTATAAAATGAATCATCGACACCAACAAGAGTCGAAGGGCGAAACTGCGTTCTCTGAAAATCTGTTAATGTCACTTTATCAAACAATCTGTGATCTATAGTTTGGAAGAAATGTTTCAAAATAATTATTCTTAAAATGTAAATGATTCTTACATAGAAGCATCTTTTCTTATTTTATTTAGACAGGAAATTAATATATTATCTCTTACTCTAAAATTAGTGGCCCAATTATCAGGTACATCATGTGTGGAATATTAAACCTATATTTAGTGCCTTTGATCAACTCACTACCGTTATGTGTGTTTTAACGTCCATTTACCAATTGAGTATAATAACAAAATTTGGTTCAGTGGTCGTGTGAGTTTTATTATTTTAAAGGTAGAATCGGAAGTATGCTTATATATTCTTTTATATTTTTTGTTTTCTGTGCTTGCTTGTCTTTTAGTTCGCATGGATTTTCATGGATTTCTTGTTTTAATTTAAAGCGCATGTAAGAAGAGAAATCAGTACATATTATAAGAGTATTTATTTTTAATAATATGTCATAAAGTTTTAAATTAAAGTCAATTTAAATGTTACTACGTCATACTTTTTTAGTTTAAGAGTAATTTAGATCGATTAATGTATAAACTATCTACGAACACAACGAGTGTGGGTGAGTGTATATACACAAACACACAAACAGAGGCCACTTATCTTGTTTCATTATATATTATAATTTTAAAAATAATGCATTATAATAATAATAATAATAATCATTTATTTCAGGACCAGCCCATATAGTGTTAGTTACAATATATTTCTTAAAAATTAATGTTAGTATAATTACAAATCACTATTACAAATTCAATTACAATATTATTACATATGTTTAACATTTAATTTCAATCATCATTTTCACTTAAATATAAATTATAAATGTCAATATCAAACATTATTATAAAAAAAAAAATCAATGTCAAAATAATTAAAAAAATAATGAACAATTAATAAACAATAAGAGAATAATAATAATAATAATAACAATAAAAATAAAAATAAGTCATTCTTGCCCTATTACTATACGTATCATTTTGTTTTGGATCGGACAGTCAGTACGTGAAGCAATCATCTTGAGGATGCCGTTGTTGCTGTCTCTCAATCTTCTTAGCAATGAGCCGACTTTTTTACGAATTATTGCTCCATAGCTGTCCGTATGAGCTTCTGCAAACATGTGTGATGCGGAGCAATATGGAGGTAGCCGCAACAGCATCCTAAAAATGTTGTTATACTGAATTATATATTTCATTATATATTATAATTTTAAATATAATTCCAAAATTTATTTATAAGTATTATAAAACTTATTTATGAAATTGCACGACGTTTTGAGGTCTAATTCGATGAGCGTTAAGATAGGTATTATTGGTAATCAGCTTTCTTAATTTATTTGAAAACGAAGAACGTTTGTTTTATTTGTTTGGGTAGTCATATATAAATGAAACATGTCAATCGTAACAAAATCAGCAATACAATTATTATGAAGACGATAATAAACGTGAAGATAGATTTTCATCTCGAAGTCATTTTGTTTATTATTTTTATTCATAAACTTTATTATCGTTTAAATCGTATATATTGTTGCTATTTGAGAGCAGATGACGAAATATGTCGTGACATCTAAAGCAGATGTCTAATATTAAATTCAATATCTAAGCTGCAACATTTTTATTTTTGAGCTGAATATTGCATGTAGGAAAAGTTTAAGATATTAGAATTTTAGATTATCTTCAGAAAATCTTTTGTAAGCCCTCAAATATTTTTAAATAAATATATACATAAAATATATTGTCAATTTCACATGTATATAAATAGAAATTAATACCTTATGTGTACGAACAATTATCACTCGAAAATGGGTAAATCGAGTTAGCTATTTTATTTTCGTCGTGTTTGTAATTGCCAGTATTATTGCAATTTGAATAGTATTTTTTATAAAAAAATGTTAATATTAATGTGTGACAGTCATTTTTAATGCAAGTAGACATATTTAACCGATATGTACACTAAGTATAAGGATGTCTCATTTACTTCATTAATATATTGCATCCATTCGTAACTGGGGCGGGTAACTATTACTTGAATTATTTAGATACCTAAACCAATAGTACAGATTTATTTATTATGTTTTGTATGTGGAAGGACAAGACCTTTTCCATCAGAGTACAAATACTTCTGAAGCAAAAGTTATTTTCTTATTAATATTATTTTTTAACCTAAATTAATGTACTCTTCCTTAAATAATGAATTAAGACATTATTTTCTAAAATATAGTATTTAAGATTGAAGTTTGTTTTAATAAAACCAAATTTTATCGCTAAATGGAATAAAAAGAATGTTTTAAAGCATTTATTTTTATATTAAACACCCAAAACTATTATATTGTTAACGCTTAACATAATTAAGATGTAAACATACTTTACTCACTCACTTTACTTCGCCAGATCCAATTAGCACTTTCTTTGATAGATATAAGTGAGGACTGTCATGAATTTATAATATCCTCACTACAGAAAGACATTATTTCCAACAAAAAATAAGAAGGTATATTTGTTTTCCTAATTAAATTAATAATAAATTACATCATATAACTTTTCACTCTATCTGAAAGGTATCAGTTACATTCTGTAATGTAATTTGCATATCTATCTTTAAGTTAGTCTACGATGGCGCTGACGTGTCCTTGTTGGACAAATGTCTCTTAAAAATAAAGAATATTTTTATGTTCATCGATAAGAATGTTTAGGTTATATACCTAATTTTATTTAGTTTTATTTATCAACAAATATTAATTAATTATTAAATAGATGATGTTATATAGATGTTATAATCGTGACGATTTTCAAACCCGACAGTTACATTTATCATTTTAGTCGGCATCGTTATTTGATCCCCGCTTTAACCCGATGTGTGTACAGGATAATTAATGTAATTCGTAATAAAACTAGTTGTTCTGTAAACAGTAGATCTCAGTACGTTAGGGGATAAGACAATGTTGGGAAATTATTTATAGTGGATTACACGAGGAGCAATGGTTTCAACTTTAAAATTTTTAATAATTCGCTATGGCCGCCATTTTGGATTTTGAAATAATAAAAAACAACTTAGATATCGGCAAAGAACACTTAGACGAAATTTTAGCCCGCTAGCACCCGCAAAGTCCGTTTTTGTGGTACGGATCAGAAATAAGCCATTTTGAAACGCCCAATAAAAAAAACGGTAGACATACAAATTTAAATAATTCAAAGAAAATTGGTAGGTGTGCTACCAATTTACCAAGAAAACAGGCCAGATAAAAAAAAATCAAAGAACATAATCACCAATTTTTGTGGCGATCGGATGATAATTGCTCCTGCTACGCCAAAAACAAAACTAAAAAACGCCGCCATTTTGGATTTTTTCGTCCAATCAAAAAAACGGCTCGACATAAAAATTAAAATAATTCAAAGAACACGCTTGCCAATTTTCGTGACTATAGGATGAAAAAACGGAACAAACGTGCTGAAATACATACGGAAAAATAGCAAAATGGGCCTATCTACTAGGAACGTAGTCCTTCGGACAAACGCTTCGCTACGCTCAGCATTCGTCTTTCGGTCAGCAAGATGATTCCGTAAAATTTTGCAGTAGTTGTCCATTTCTCCGAGTTGGATAAATAAGGTTTTATATAAGAGAAGTATCTCTTTAATGTTACCGCGTCAAGTTTCAAAACCAAGGAACAATTATTGTTAAGAAAATCGCCCAAAAGTTTTCTAAACCTTTTTTGTAGTTGTGTTTTTCTTAAAGTCTAAGATTTTTGTAAATTTAAGTAACAAAACTTTGTTTTATTAATAAGCTATAAGCTGTGATTTGAAAATTCATTAATTGGTTTTAAATATATTGCATTACTGTGAAAAACTATTCGATAAGAATTCTAAGAAATTGCATGTTATTTTATAGGTTTTTATTAAACTACGACAAATTGATCTATTATATTTATTTATTTTAGAATTCTGTTACTGTTATTTTAAGGAAAGACAAAACAAGTGGGCAATCCATTAACTGATCATGTATCATCTGATAGATCTTTGTGTCACTGTTAAGGGATGTAATAAATCATTGGTTTTAAGAACAGTCGATAAGTATTACATAGATGGATACGTTTAAAGCACATCAATCATTGAAGGATTTATATATGTAGTTTAGTTATTTTATAACAAATATTGTAATTGTTATTTGACAGGACAATAACCATAATTCACTGTATTCTAATATACTTTTTTTTTAATTACTAGATGTACGCCATCTAGTATGTTAAATTCATGAGGCTTAAAATAGATGGCGCTGTTTTAAATATTAAATAAACCTTTTTGTTGTTTTGTAAGTTCTTGCTTGTTGCTAAAAATCTCAAAGCTTTATAGGAAATCATAGTTCTTATCGTTATTTTGAACATACATTTTAGTAACTATTTATAAATGTCAACCTGAATCAAATAGTTTTTTGGTACAAATATAATATGTAAGACATGTCCTCATCTAAAGATAATCTTAATTTGAGATATTTATTTATCGAGTTCACATGTCTTCATTGTTCTTTTTCTTGACTTTTTAACAAAGGCTTTGAAATTATATAATAATATGTTGTAATTGTTTCCCTTTTTTTCCTGTAAGGATGAACTTTACAGGTTGTTTTGTATTTATACTGTTAACGAAATAGGCATTTTTTATTAATTGTTGATGTTTCTGCTTTTGACTGATAAAAACTAATTTATGAATGATTTTTCCAGGAACCTTTAATTGAATTTTATACAAACTTTATTCATTTTATAAACCCATACATTTTATTTTAGCGGTTTTTATTATCACTCTTATACTGGAACAATATGTATTTTATAGTAAATAAAAGTATAGTTTAGGGTATTCCCTAATAGTTTATTAACTACAATAGCTACTTCATCACAATCTTGAAAATGTCGTGGACAAAACAAGCGTTTACCGAGTTGTAGTTTGTAACTACTAAACTATACTAATGGTTGTACCCTTTCATAAAAATTTTGGTGATCAAAATCGTAGTAGAAAAGGAATAAGAATAGAAAAGGGAAATTGGGTTCAGCCTAGTATGTTGTTTAAGAAAATCTACCTACATAAGAACCTAGTTCTTCTTTGATATTTAAGAGGGTCTACTGTATTCTTGATGAAGTTACTATCAAATGCCATTTCTAGATAAGTATTTAGGCAGCTATTTAACAATTATGGGTGTTTGGATAAACTTTAGAAATAAAACAATATTTTTTTTACATTTTCAGTTTTAGTTATAAACAGCTGTTTATTACTAATCTAATAAAACTATTATTAATCTTGTTTTAATTTGACTGAGTTTATAATGAAGGTATTAATTATATTTGTGATACTTTTAATATAATATTAATGTAAATTAATTAAGAAAATTATAAACGTATTTGTAGACATCCTAATTTTAGAATGAAAATGTCGTTCTTACAAAAATTTAATTATATCCTATTATTTCGTGAACAGTACAAAGTGGCGAAATAATTATACCTTCAGTCTTCTAATTAGAGAAAACGATTTAAATAACTGAAAGAAAAGTTTTAATTAAAGATAATTCTACTGAGTTTTGTACACTTAAGATAATAAGAGAATATATAAATGTACAGAAAAAAGACCTATAGATTAAAATCTATTAAATAAAATAAATACTTTATCACATAAGTGAAAATATTTCAAATTCTGACTATTTCATTTTGAACTATTTTAAATGTTAAAATAGTACTAACATATCCCCTATAATTTATGAAAATAGGTGGTTATACGATGTATATGGTGTTTGTCTTTCCGGCGAAAACTTAAAGAACTTATAAAAACTTTACAGTAAATATAATTTATTTATATCATTATCTATAATTAAAAAGATATGTGTAAATGTAATTTGTTAAACATTACAATTTGAGTATTACGTGTTATAGCGTGTATTTGAAATAAAACTACTGCTTTGATTTGACTCATAAACTTTATAAAAGGAAACTGCTACTTAAATACTAAATCAATTGTCATGAAAATTTAATACGAACTTGCCTTGACAAGACGGTACACGTCTATCAAATAATTCTGAAGTTAATACATGAAGTATGTTGAAAATCATTGTGTGAAGAGAAGTATGTTAATTACGCTACCGTCAAATGTGCTCACATATAATTTACACAGAATTAATAACATAACCTTATGTACAATTGTTAAATTAAATATAAATTCTAACTAAATATCTGCTTTAACCAATATAAACCATATTTTCACTCAACCGTTCTGTATAACTTAAAACTTGTTTCATTTTAAATTTATTAAAACAAAAATTACATTAAACATTTTGTAAATTGTAATTACTGAAAACATTTGAAATTTTAATATTTATTATAAATTTCTTCGTTACGCAATAATAGAGAATCGCGGTTATTGAGATTTACTGGTTCCAATTTAAATATAATGTATTTTTAACAATAATAAATTAACACCGTTATATAATTGTATTATACTGATTTCAAATATAACATTCTATTTATTAGCCATTACTTAGCTTTCGTGTTTTATTTTATTATCAGATAAGTCTTATACGTAGGAATCAGAAAGGTAATCGTGTGTTAACAGCTTTATTCCATTCCACTGATCATCTGAGGATTATATTTAGAGAAGGCTCGGAAAGGTTTATTAAATCCTTGCAACTAAAGGTTATTTTACGATTATTACAATAATTCTAGTCATTTTTAAATAATTACAGACAAAACGATCATTTTTATAATTTACATTATTTACCAGTCTGTGAAACTCCCGTCCAAATTAATTTAGTTTAACAACAAATCGGAAACTGGGATGGTAAGAAGATGCAACTTTAATTAGTTTTCGATGGAATGGAATTAGCAAGAGATCTGTCTCTTGCTTATTGTCTTACTTACTCTTGTCACTGGAGGAAGTTAATTGAAAAAGTTTTTTTACTGCAAATGCATTAATTATGACTATTGCTGAAAACGATTGCTTCTGTCTAGCGGTATTTGTAGTTATATTTATGTAACTGGCAAAAACAAATAACAATTGAAATAGTATATAAAAATTGGGTTATAACAGTTTAAATAGAGGTGTTATTTACATAGTGGATGTGAACTACAAGCAAAAAAATTTGACTATATCCGTTGTGCGATAAATTTATATTTATTTTGATACAAAAAATAAGTAATTTCTGCTTTCTCATATATGTTTAACCATGTGTTAGGTCGGTGGTCGGCAACTGATGATGGTAGCGTGTTCAATTTCTATTGAAATGCATATAATTGTTCTGAGTGTACTTATGTTTCTTTGATTGTAAAATCTTGTACAAGAATCCGACATCTCTAGTTATTTAATTACTATTATTAAAGTTTGTTGTTTTTAAAATCTAAAATATTTAATTATATTACATTACCATAAGTAAACATACCTTATCTAAAAGTCAGTACGGTTTCAAAGTTAATAAGAGAAAACCAAACTGCTATGCTAATTATCAGACCCTTATCATATTCCCTTTTATAATATTAGCTAGAGATATATTATTTATGTAACCTACATACACACACACATACATATATATATAACAGTATTTATTATTACATGGAAACAAATCTGTACAAAGTATAATATTACGTTAGTTTATTCTCTTTTTCAGTAGATTGTGATTTGAATTCGCACAAATCATAAAAATAAGCTTAAGTTTGAGTTTATGACCCTTTCAGTCGTATTAGAGACATTCTTAATATTATTATTATTGCTAGCAATAAACCTACTTTTGTGCTACATTAAAAAAGTATTTGATTTTACTATTATTATACATGTTTTGAATCTCTAAAAACACTGAAACGTAAGTTACTTGGTCTTATAGTGCTTCTTATAAAAATCGTATTTACATTTTATACCATAAATAAATATTTAGCTATTAGTTTAATATTAGAATTTGTACTTAACACTTTTGTTTCTGTTATGAAATCATCTCTGCAATATTTTAGCTTACTATGAAAAGAATGAGACGTCATTGGGTTGACGTTGCTGAGTAAGTGAGTAATTCTAAAATTGTTTATCCCCAATGAGAATTATTTTAATTTATTCAGAACAGGCTCTTGAAATAAGGACCAATATTTAAAATTATTTCGTCTGGAGATAAAATACATTTTTTAAAATTTTTGGATGTCACTTTTGCTATTTTTTTTAAATACTGGATTGGACTTTTTGTCTTCTTGAAATGAATTTTATAAAAGTTATTCTTCAATATGGAGTACATTAAGCACTTCATATGTTTGATCGTTCAATTAACAGACATAAGTGCTATCAATCAGTGATTGATTTATGAGAGATGGAGTGTACGGGAATATTTATTTATTATACAAGATTTCATGCTATGCATTTTGTATTTTACTTATTATTTTTTTACTAAATTATGACATGTTTTAAATTATCTTTATAATTTAAATTGTCAACGACATCCTGATATCAGAGATATATAAACGCGTGTGGGATGGAAGGGTAAGGGTCTATTATTGTAATGAGTTGTTTAATTAAAACTGAAGCTGATAATTTAATTTCAGGGTACAAGTGTTATTCATTGTTGTGTACGTTGGTTAAGTGGTTAATATTGAGAAATTTCCGGTTTGAATTAAAAGAATTCAAACCGGAAAAATATTTAAATAAATACGAACTTTTTAAATTAAATCTTGATGTAATCTGGAACAGATTTTTATAACCATTAAATATAAATATACGTTAAAGAGCTTTTTGAAAATTCATTCCTAAATGGATTTCATAAATAGTAAATGTAAGCTATAGACTATGCTTAAAACTATTTACTAGTTAAGGAATAACGATGTTAGTACGTTACTTTATTTACATCACTTACTAATAGATACTTTTGGAGATGGCGATTGATAAAATACTCCATAATTTTGTAAATTAAAAAATATCCAGAATAACAATTTATATCTTTGTCGATTGAATTGGCCTGAACGTGTTGCTGTGTTAATAAATGTCATGATTAAAAAACGTCAATTTCATGTCGTAATAAGAAGGAACATACAAACAATTAAAGTTCCGAGTCTAGTTTTCAATGTTAATGCAGATATCGGTCACCTCGAGGTGAATAATTCATTTCGTTAGAACTTGTTCAAATAACTCTGTATTCAATCGACTTTAAGACGGGGTTTCTCTGTGATCGGATAGAATAAGAAAACTTCAAGAGACGAAGGTTATTTAAAAACTTTCCTGACATGTTTTGACATAAGTTATAGTCATCTATAATTATCATGTATATGATTAACAGTTACATACTAATCATTTATTACATAACGTTGCTCTAGAGATATAATTATAACAATAATAATACTAAAATAAATTATGGTAGGGAGTGTAAGTATACATTTTTTTAAAATAGTCAATTTAAAGCTAGAGGCCTATTTAATCTACATATCTACATTATTAAAAATGAATGTAAATAACATTTTTTTTTCTCTAGTAATTGAAAAGGAAGATTTCAACTCATGCTGCTGAAAACAGTAGCAATGACGTAAATAAAAAATATATTGCAGTAACATAAATATAAAATATATAGTAAGCTATTGGCTATAATAAGCCGCAAAAAAAAGTCTCTTACAAAAGAAAACGGATATTCAGAAGAAAATATCATACAACTGGAGTAGTGTGATATTTTTTATTTCCTTTTATCAAGACGTTTAAATATTATAAAATAAGAAAAGAGATTTATTGTCTGTGTAAAGAGCATGAAGAGATCTCGTTTTATATGTACAATTCTTAAGAGTAAATTGTTCAAATCTCGATTTAAGGAACTTCAGTTGACCCAAGGATTAAAAAATCAGTCACAATAAAATGTAATAGTATGATTTATGTTACGATTAAACTACCAATGGGTACTGATATGTGAGCTGACAGAGACGTATGAAGGTGCTTCACCGACTCCCAATGAACTGGGATAGGTAACAAGTTTTTTAAATCTTCATTTATTATAGAGGGTACTTGTTCTAACAATGTATCACTTCCACAAGAAATAATAATTTCAAATATTATTTATTTTTAAACATGACACTAACAAATAAATGAAATCAAATTCAGAATAAAACATAAGTTTTTTAGCCTCAGCACACGATGAATCAGAAGATGAAATATGAGTGCTTTTCATTATTTTGCCGCCTGTCAATAGGATGAATCCAGAGAAAATAAAGTTGTAAAAATTTTAATAAATTTTAATAAATCAGATCTCTGACATTTTCTTTCAATTCATATAGTGATGCAGAGTTGGTTTATATCATAATCCCAATTTTATCGAGAACTATTTCGAAATTGACAATCGCTCGAAATATCGATGTTCTGTATTCTGATAATTGGCGAGAAATTGAGAGGAGTGATCTCGAAGAGGGGTGATACGACAAATGGGGTTTTCTTAGTGGTAAACTCGTAAATTTGTGTCTTTAGGGAATTGAAGAGAAAGGGTTTCAGTTCATTCCACTTTGAGACCATCCCGTGGAGGTCTCTATAGAAGATACAAGTTTTTTTCGTCACTCGTCGGCGTTTTCCCGAGAGAGACCTGCACGGCCAGAATATACTGTATCCCTAATGCACTCATCCGAATTACAATGTGTGTTGGAAATATCCAACATATCGTTGATGTGTAGGAGGAACAAAGTTGGAGATAACAGCAAATATCGTTGAGAACGACCTGTATGCTCCACCCAGAAAGAAAGCAGGTGATCCACTTGCATAAATTCTTGGAGGTCTATAGGAAGGAAGCTTCGAAAGAAGTTCCTTGTGCCATACACGATCGAAGGCTTTTGCCATATGCTAGACCCTCTCCTTTGCTCTAAATAACTGTTGGCCAACGGTGCCTAAGATATAATAGAAGATCACCAGTTGATCGACTATGGCGGAAGCCACACTACTGGTCATTGATCAACTGGTGATCCTCGAGGTACGTTAGAAGCTGTCGGTTGTTATTGATCTCCATAACTTGAAGAGAAGGGAGGTAAGTGCGATAGCTCTGTAGTTAGCTGGGTTCGAGCTATCACCTTTTTGAGGGATCGGATGGACAAGGGCACACTTCCATGAGCTACGCGTGCTGAAATAGACGCGTTAGCTCTGGAGTCGAATCAGGGGCACACGTTCGTAGCACCAATGGAGATTTGCCATCCGGCCCACTCGACTTTTGAACGTCCAAGAATAATAGAATCTATTGAATAGTTTTTGCTGAAAAATATTTCTGGCATTGAGCTCTGACACTGCTGGGTGGTCAGCGGTGTCTTTTCCTGGTTGTCCAAAAGTCGAGTTTAAGGCAAAAATAGTGCCCAAGACATTAAATTTCTCTTTTGCTTTTTTCCCTTTAAAATTAACAATAACATTCTTCTTCAAAATTATAGACTATTACAGTAATAGCAATTGTTAGTAAAGCATCAATCTACTTTCACTATAAATGCTGTTATTAAAAAAGTTAGTAAATCGGAATTACTATAAATATTATTATTTGTGACATGAAATGAAAGAATTCTGTAATGACCAATAATGTTTTAAATCATTACAGTCCCAAGTTCTTGGAAATAAGTTGAATTAATTTATATTCATAATTTATAAATATTTTTTTTTTTGTCATAAGCAAAGAGGCCAAATAAAATGTAATCGATAATATTATTTCAATACAAAAATAACCATAAGAATTTTGCAAAAATGCGAACGAAACAAAATAACGAACCATTTTCATATTTTTACGGGAAGGAAAAAAAACACTTATTGAATAAACGAGTATTTACCAGCTTGCTTTTACATTGTGTTAAATTTAATGATAAATGATACAATAAAAAATTGTCGATTTTAGTCATGACATGTATATATTGTGAGTTGTGAGCACACCTTTTTTCGAAATACAGGCTACCTTTTTTGTTACAGAATGGAGCCTAACCACGCTACTCTTGGGCTTAATTACATAGCATAATTTGTTCTTATTTATTAAATATGCAAATTTTATCACGGTATTCTTTTATATCAATAATACTATAATAGAAAATTGTGAGCGTTATAGGGAAGGGTTGAACTTTTCACGAGACTCTGTTTCAAACAAGCATTAACACTAAACATTAAATGGTCGTATATGTAGATATAGAATATATATATATATATATATAGAATATTTTAATAATAAATAATAATCAGCTTATTACTTTTTAAATAGTTTGTCTATATAATACATATGTTAGGATATGATGCATATAGTTTTATATATTCTTTTTTTGCAGAATCTTCACACTTGTAGACTATTTGTAGTCATTTGACCACACCTTATATGGTGTATCTCAACCAGGGCATTATAATTCTCTCCGTCAAACTTGCTATGGCTATTTCGTATGTAAGAGAGCCGGAAATCCGGACTCCCACATTTTATCTCTCTTTCGTAATTTCCTACATACCTCTCCATTTCCGAAGGATGGCTATTCTATCCATATAAAGTAAAAATATAAATAAACTCATATTACTTTAACTTCTTTTTCCCATTTTTTTTTATTAATTTTTTTAAGTTTAGTAATTTTTTACTGCCCTGTAGCTAGTAAAATCCCTTTAGATTACGTTGCAAAATAAAACGGTTTTTAAAAGTTATAAAAATTAACAAAGTAGTATAAGCAAATGGCCCTTTCTTCCAGACACCCTAGCGTTAGAAAAATTGTGAACTAATAAAAACGTAGATGTAAAGTTGTAACAACAGAAAGAAATAACTACACATTAATACACATATAATATTAAGGAACACATATAGAATAAAATTGACGCAATAAACTATACAATATATATAAATATAATAAATTATACATAATGTAATATAAGGTCAGTAAAATCTCAATAATCAATCAAGTAATCATTTGATAAAAAGTATACTTAGACAGTATTTTTTAATATAAAAAAAATTTGATTTCATTACAGGAAGAAGTAGCGCGTTCCATAATTTAATTGCTTGTATTGTGAAAGTTTTTGAAAAAAAAATGTAGTTTGAATAGGCTAAAAATTATGTTCTCTCAAAAAGTGGTATTTAATTCTTTATTTTTTTTCTTCAAAATATTAAAATATTTATCTTATTTGTCTAATTATCAGTTATCAAAATGTTGTATATACTTTAATAGATATTATTTTATGAAAGTGTAAATATATTTTAGAAACATCCTAAATATACACTTTGTAGAAAGCCTTACAAATTACATTAAAATTACCTATATATAGTAATATATTAACAAATATAAATATGATAGTTGAAGCCGTCGGCATACAACTAGTAAGATTAGTAATATTCATATCCGTCATTTAAAGAACCAATAGAAAAAACACATTACTTCAATGAAAAACGTTTCCATGGAGATTGGTCGTTATAGGAAAGTAAATCGAGTCCCATGCAAATTTAGTCAATTGCCTTGATACCCATAAGGCGTTTGCTTCCAGGCCGGTTTAATTTTAAATTATGTTATCAGCCGTTTTAAAATCACTGCAGCTTAAAAAAAGTTATTAACATTTTTATCTATTTAAATAATGTCGAAGTATATCACCAATAATCTTTATTTTATTAACGAATTGAGTCAGGTTGAGACAAGGACGAGATGATAAAATAAATATATATTGTATTTATCAAAACTCGTTTATCAATTGTTATGATCTCTATTATTAGACGGTTGTCATTATTATTAGTACCGTAGTAAAGTAGTAGTTTCTTTTTCAAAGTTTTTTAACTCATAGAATGTTACCAGCATCTTAAATAATAAACATATGACCACTAACCTTCTATTACCTTTTTTGTCTCTTACATCACATCACATTGTAATACACAAGGTTGTAAGTTGCGGAATAATGAAGAATGTCATTAATTGTCATTAACATATAAAACTAGTCATTGTGTTTTTAAAATATTTTAACTTTATTTATTTTAGATTGTTTTATTAAATTTTTTTCGTTTAATAATTTCAATATTTTTTTTCAAATAACTTTAGATAGTACTATGTCTTATAATACGTTTTCTGTGCTATATTTTTATTTTACTGTCCTAAATTTTAACTACAAATGTCCAACATTACCAACAAATGAACTTTGTCCGTTATTAAGAAACGAATCATCAACAACTTTCAATTACATTTAGAAGAATATAATTGTGCCATATCATATCTCCCAGTAAGTAACTTCGTGCATTATACGGCGTTGTTGCCTTTTTTCATAAACTTTTTCTCGTCAATAGTTAAGTGATGAAGAAAAGGTAAGGTAAATATTTTGAGTCTTTATTAATATTATAAGATAAATTCTCTGTTTGCTGATAAAACAAAAGCGGTTCTTTTATTCAAACTCCTTCATTATAACAGGACTTATCTTTTATTATTTTGCACGTTATTTTACAATGGAAATATTATTTGTGTTGTTTCTCCAGTTAGATAAGTTTTTTTTTATAAACAAGACTTTTGAATGTTATTTGTATGTTGTTGTCTATTCATGATATATTATTTAATATAGTGCAGGCAATTCTCTGATACGACACAATAAGTGTACACTACACTTCATTTACAAATTTGAACAAGGATGATGAAAATTTTCTTGGTTAAAAAAATGCGTCTTAATAAGTTTATATTAATGGCTAAAATATATTGTAATAAAAGGTAAAAGAATAACAATTAAACAATTTACAAATAATTATCAATATTATATAATTGTTAGATGGGTTGGGATTTGTCAATGAAGTAATATATATACAATGTAAGTATATCTTTAATTATAATGTACATATTAAATAATATAAAGGAAAAAAAACATTTAACCGTCTCTAAATGTTTTTTTTTATGTAATTGTTGATCAAACAAGAATAATATCTGATAAAAAAAGAGTTGCTATTTGCTATAAGGGTGTCCTTATTTGTCAATAAGAAGACTTATTGTGTTATGGACGGCAGAAGGTGATTAAACTGAGTAAACGTGTTCAAAGACGATAGAGTAAAATATAATGCAACTCGGCTAAGTGTATTTATGAGCTCATTAAGTAAGTTAAAGATATTATTTATGAATGCCATAACTATAGTTTAAATTTTTTTACATATTATTAGTATTTGTAGTTATAATATAAAAACACAAGGAATAGTTGCTAAAATTGATTTTTTATGTAAACAGAAACAAGTCAAAAGTCAAAAACTTAAAATAACAATAACAAATTTTTAAATCCTATTTATCCATAAATGGTGTAATTAAAATAATCGCTGTTTTATCGAATACATGAAATAATTTAAATTATCATGCCACTGTGGTTTAATTTGTTGTGGTCACGCTACTTTGGATAATTTTTAAGCTAAAGCAGAGGCGGCAGCGAATCATAAAAAAAAAAAAACCATTTTACGCCCTGCAGTCGTTACTCTCCGTGTATTTTAGTCTACAACTTCCTCTATTTACCAAAGGTGGCAACATATTAAAATTTTAGCAGATGTCTATGCCCACTTACTATCAGAACGATTAAGTTCTATTTCATTACCTAATAATAAATTTTTTTTTTTTTTTTTATATAGTCGGGGTAATAATTCACATAGACACTAATATCTACTATAGATTATTAACCACTTGCTTCTGTAATATGACCTAGGTGTTATATTACTAAAGTACTGTGAACGTTATTGATGTAATGATAAGCTCACTCGGATATGGCGTAAGTGTTATGTTGCGGCTATTTGAAATACATTAGTTATTCATTACGTGATTTTATAAGGTTGACAAATTATGTGTTTATGGAATGTTAAAATGATTTCAATTTCCTGAATATTTATTTTTATACCAGATTTTTAGTAACAATAATAGTCATTTTTAAATTATGGAATTCAGGTTTTTAATGAGTTTTTTTTTAGTTTATGTTTCTTATCACTAGAATCACTGAATAATTATAAGTTTTAGGAAATATTTTAAATTATATATTGGGTCTGTTATGTAATATAACTTGTTTAAAGTTTACTTTCGTTTTTCGATTCTTGACGTCACGAAAATCACCGGCCATGGTCACAGGAAGACAGACAGACATTTCGTAATGGATCCGATATATAATACAAAATATATACAAAAAGCGATAGTTTCAAAACATTTATTCCAGTAAAAATAAATCGTTTCCGGGACTCATCACAAAAAAAAAATATCAAATTTATTTTATTTCTCAGTTAAATTACCCATGCTACCCAGTTGACTTAAACATTTTTCCCAATAACAGAATAAAGGGTGAAATAAAATTATTTAAAAATGCAGAAAGCGGCAATCAAATATTTTTCCCTTTTTTGGCCACTTTGGTGTGAATTTTAGAAGCGTACATGGCAGATGTCTTTGAAAATGTTAATACAAGCGTTTTAGTTAACAATCTTTGCTTACATTTCTTAATTAGCCTAGCTAAATAATAAACCTAGCTATATAGAAAAATAAAACTGACATTATTACTATTGTTAATTTTATTTTAAACCTGATAAGTAAGCAATATCTTTGCAAGTGTACATTTGGGAAAATGAAGATTTGAAAATGGCATCCAACTCTTTCACTCAGCGTAGGAAATAATCAGTAATCGTTTTATTATCTAAGAGATGATGTTGCTATCCCGGTCGACTCAGCCGGATGATTGTATGAGGTATAGTTAAGTAATTATAATCTACCACTTTTTACATTTTGATTTTACTTTGTAATAAAATTATTTTAGCTGTCATATTTCCAAATTAAAATAGAAAACAACGTGGAATTGCAATCCTGAGATAACTTTACGGTAACTGTAATGGGGTCAAAGCGATTAAGCGCAAGTAAAGAGAAAATATTGTAGATTAGAAGCAGTGATAAGAATTAATTTGTGAAAAAATTTTCGCTGAATCGAATGGACAGATACTGTGTCATCACAAATATTATTTTTGTGTTATTTTAAATTACTATCAATTTATAGTTATTTATATTTTTTAAAAAGAATAGACGCTCTTATATAATAATAATAATAATAATAATTCTTACATTCCCAACGGTGAATTCAGGATGAAAACGAATCTGTTACTCTTAGCAGGGTCTATATATATAATTGATGTAAGTACGGAAAGTAATAAAGTCAATAGTCCTATCTAGTTATTCACATGATAACAATTATATACAAATTATTTATAGTACCGGCAATGAGGTTTAATATAAATAGTATTTGACTTAAATTGAATATTGTTTAAAAACATACAATATACTATGTATAATAGAATAAACCACATTTTACTAAATTCATTCCACAATAAATTCTAATTTTGTCACATTGTTTATATAAATTTTATGTTCTCACTTGTGTACTTGCCTTATTTCCAAATCAGGGGTAAGTCTCTTTGTGAAGTGCTACTAACTTGATTGTGGTGAATTACTTGAGTCTGGCTAGAAGTTGGTATTGATTTTCACAAGAATAGTGCGGTTTCAAAATTCTCTCCTAACTTATTACATCGTAGAAACCTAATAAAATAAAATAAAATAAAACTCAAAGAAAGAGCAAATACCTTTCCTTAGAGGCATATTTTTGTATTTTTTTTTTTTTATATTTATATATCTGTATCCAATTAAAAAAAGTTTTTTTGATTTTTTTTAAATATACTTCATGAAAGTAAAAAACTAAAAAATCCATTAAAGTTAAATATACGTTCGTCTTTTATTTATTAAATATATAAAAATGAATCAGCTCAAATACAATATAATAAAAGCTGCTGGTCGCTTTGACAGTTCTTATTTGAACTTCGGAATAAAGATGTATAAAACTGAAATTTATTTATTGACTGCTTTTCAAGTTTTGCCGACATAAAAATACAAAATATTTTATTATGTATATTATTATTTAACAATTCAATATTAAAATAGGCTGATTTGTTCTAAATACGACTAAGAACACAAAATAATATAACCAGGTATATAGCGCTATAAAAGTAACATCGACTCTACACACCGATCTCTATCAGACCCTTTATTTACGAAGACGATTTATTGTACGTTTTATTGACTTTAGTTGTTGTTCATTACTGATAGTAGTTATATATACTTGAATTGTTTTTTTAGCATCGTAGCGATATTAATATATGTAAAGAATAATTGTTTTTTTTAGTTTTAATATGTTTTGTTGAAGATCTTAACAAATTGATCAAAATTACTAGAAATACCTATTCCTAGTATCGTTAAGAGTCTTTTGCTCTGATTTTTTTTAATTTTAAATTAATAATTTTGTTACAAAACACATTTTTAAAGTTTTTGATAGTTCTACTAGTTCTTGATATGAAGCAATGTTTATTGTTTTGAACATAATATAATAATTCCTTTTAAAATTAGCAATACACCTATGTCAGCGCTTTTGTACAATTTTTATTAAAATATAGTACATTTTGACTTTTAATTATAATTATTGACATACGTTTACTAAAAATATACATTGGTATAATAAAACACTTACATATGATGTCTGATTCTTATTTGGTAATTTTTCTTGTTTGAATTTGTATAGTAGTTTAAATTATATGTATTTTATATTCTTCTCGTCTTCTATTCATTATGACATTTATTTTCACAAAAGCGATCTTCGAATAAATTACCAATATTAAGCCCATTATTTGTTCGTGTATAATTCAAGTCTGGGTTTTCTGTTTTATTTTCAGAATACCATTTCTAAATAACAGAATAATAATTTTAACGCGTTTGAGGTCAACAGTAATTTGTAGTTATTCAACTCACTGATCCAGGAATATTTATTATGAATACTTCAAATAATTTTTAATTTAACAAAATTGAATTTTGTAAACAAAATATAAAGTTAATGGGCTCCCTATTGCTCACACAATTATGGTTCACTACAGTAATTATTTAATAAACGATTAGGTACTTTGGATGTTTTTCTTATTTTAGTATATATTATATATATCTTTTCTATAATTTGTTTATTAAAGAGCTTGTTTTTTAATTGTACGAAATTGTTACATATTAATAACTTACAATGTGGTTAGTGAAGTTAGTGAAGCTGGATGGATTATTTCAAACTTAAATACTGTTTGATTTGTTTTTAATTAAATAAATAAGGAGTTTGAATATGTACAGGTCAAGCTTATAGCTGTTCCTCAGATATGCTACTGCAAAAAAGTTTTTATATAACTATAATATTATAGAAAACACAAACTACCCTAAACTTGATAATCCATTGTTATCACACTTTTCGACTCAAATACTTGACCGTCTTCACACTTCAGACGACTCTTCTAACTACTGCCTTATGTAGCACAAGTATTATTATTTTACAACACGTAATACCACAGGGCATGATCGTTATAAAATATAGACTATAAAACAAAGTCCTTAATATTTCAGAATAAAGTAATGTATAATGTAAATAAGAACTTGGTATGAATTAAAAAGCCTCGCTCGATTTATTTCATAACTTATTGCTTCAAATAATGTGTCTATAATTAATTAAGACCAAACCCTTCAAATATCACATCTGTTCTCTCTGACATATTAATCTTGTCCATACAGTCTCTGTTATGTAGTATAGTGGACTGTTCGTGATAGCTATCAGAAACAGATGTTCAGATATGTTATTTATCACACCATTGTTTTTACATAAATTGTATCAGAATTTGCTTGCTCGAATAGTTTCGAATCTGTTAATCTCAGAGCATGGCTAAACCATGCCTTACCTTGCGTGCAGCAGCCCTCTGAACACTGGCAATCTGGATCTCGTGCAGATCTTCTTCACTGTTGTAATGAATTGTTACCACGTTGACAACATTTGCTTTTCCACTGGTTCTATTCCGTGTATAAGTAAATAAAAATTAAAACAATAGGTTTGATTACTTATTATAGTCTCCTAATCAGTTTTATCAAAACTTTTGTAGGTGTTGAGCAAATAGATAGATAAGTATTTTTTATAGATTCTGGGTGATTAGTTTTAAGCTACGCTTATTTATATATTATAAATTATAAATAGACTATAAAAGTTTAATGAACATGAGCAAAATTCTGGAATTTCATTCAAATGAATTATCGTTTCGGGAACTTTACGTATATTTTATATTCTTATAAATAAATCAAATATTTATTTAATAAATTAGCGCCTTGTAGGTATGTAGGTTCACAAGGTGGAAAACTGATAAAAATCATTACATGTAGTCTATTTTTTTTTATCAAAATTTGTATGAAGGTTAGGTGCCAGAAAAAAACTATAGGAAAAGAAATCAAAATTACACGTAATAAAAAAAAAAGGTTAAAATAATTAATTTTTCATTAAATTATTATATAAACAAATGAATTCTCGGAGATGGCCTCTATGAAGCTGTCAAAGTCATTAAGGCCTAGACATTATCTAAAGTAAATAAATGTTAAAATAATATAATACTGTGTACATCAAACAATATAACCTCGTGATCTAAAAGTCGACTACAAAGTTAAAATAAAACTAAAAAAACTGATGGAATTTCGACCTGAAATAAGCTTATTCATTAATTAAATTTACAAAAACAGTTTGTTTAGACAACTTTAATAAACTTTTAAACAGACATACTTCTTTGAACATTTCTATTGTCTTATTTTTTTTTTACAAAACAAAATTATCTTCTAACCTTGACTTTTAAAAGTTCTCTTTATTTTTATTTTATTACACTGACTTTTCCTTCATTTTAATATCGAGATAGTTATCTTGTAGACTGTGTCGGAAATTAAACATTAAAATGTAAAAATTTAATGTAAGTAAAATTTTGCTAGATTGTTTTCCAGTCCTGTGAGTAGAGATTTAAATGATCAACATATAATAATCATATTCGTTTAATAGACATGATGAGTTTTTTAAAATCCCTTTTTATATTGTACGAGTTAGTACATGTTCTATTAGCCACAAATATGTTATATCATCGATTAACAATGATTTTATTTGAATTGTATTTTCTTTTTACCTACTTGGAATTACGCTGTAAAATACTACTAATAATAACTTTACGTCTAGATAAATAATTCATTGTATGTCTTGTTAATAAAAAGATTTATATATGTATATCTATTTATTTATTTATAAAACTTTATTGCACACAGTACACGTATAAAAGAAAAAAAGTAAATATATTGCTTTATAGAACTGATAGAAAAGCGGTCTTATCACTTCGAGTGATTTCTTACAGGCAACTTACAATTACTAGGACATTTCTTTAAAGTTGCAGCATTTGGTACACGAAGTAAGAAAAATATATATGTTATATAAAATAATACAAACTTATACTACAAATAATTCTATAAGATAATGTAAAGTATTATGAACTATAATATGCTAAATAATACTTGTATATATATATCTATATAAATGATCTTAAAATCTAATCAGTCTTATATATTTTAATCAAATATTGATATTGATTGGTTGATTAGATTAATGTTTTAAAAAACTACAAAAAACAATAAGTGACATGCATTTTTATTATTTATTGTAGAAGTACGTGCAAGTAATTCTATGTTAGCTAACGTAAAAGCTTGGTACCAAAAATGCTTACGTAAGTTAAATTCAACTTATCATTAAAAAAACTATAAAGCTCTTAAGGCGAAGTTTTCATATTTTCATATTGAGATGAGCAAAGACCTTTATTAATTGCATGATTACTCTCCCATCATCAACAAATCAATTTTCGGCTAGTTGCGCTGTTTCCTTTAAAAATCCTGTTTCTATCGCTGATGATTCTTTGATGTTTGATCACCGTAACAAAAATAAACAGCAAATCAATTAATTTAATTGTAAAAATCAATATAAACCATAACAATATATAAGTTGAACCTACATCATAGATGACGTGTTGTTGTTTACTTAGGCGTGACGTCATTCGCTCTGATTGGTGTTTCAGTTACAATGGCTGATTGTAGTGTTTATTTTATTGAAAATGCTGATAATCTTAAGGTTGTCTCTAAAAATTGGTTAAAGTTAAAAAATTTTTCAACATATGTTTCTCTAAATATATATATTTAATCTAACAAAAAAATAACAGGTTACGAGTATGAGGTATGTCTTCATATGTTGCCGTGGATATCAAAACACAGTAACAATATAGGAAATACATATCTGACTTTAATTTAGTTTATTTATAGAACCCATGAGTCTTATTAGAAATTTTAAACATGTTGAATTAGGAAGATTTTTTAAATATCTATAATGTTATATGGAGTGTATATAAAGTAAGTGTCATAATATTAATACGGAAAGCAAAAACTTTGTACCATTTTTTACGAAAATTACGCTAGTATCGCATTATTAAAGTTTACTTGCAGAAACATAAAATTTTACTTAATTATGCATTACAAAATGTATGCATGTAGCTGCAAATGCATCAAATTAATAAAAGAAACATTACTCGCACTATAATGACTATAGAGGTTTACTTAATGTAAAAAGTCATAAACAGTCAGTTATAATTTTAAACATAGTTAACTATTAATTGAAGTCTGGAACAAAATACAAATATTATTTTTAAAGTATCTTTAATATTTATAAAGAAATAAATGTTATTATTTTTTTATATATCACAAGAAAGAATAATTGCGACGAAAATAATATCTATTTTGAATAAATATTATCATTCCGATAGTAACTTAATCTCTTGAGAAGATATCTTTTGGGTAGACCTCGAAGAATTCGGTCTACCCATTCATTTGTCCCCTACTTTCGAATTTTAAAAAAATTTCTTCACAGGAGGTCTTCTTATGACCCCCTGAGTCCGAAATGACCATTGGTCAAAAAGTTTATATATATATATATATATATATATATATATGCGTGCGTGCGTCCAGATTCGACTTTTGTCAGCAAGATAGCGGCCGCAGTTTCGCTCGGATCGCTTTCAAACTTTGCACAAAAATCAAACATCCAAAAATGAAGGTCAAGTTCGTTAACCAGAGAAATCCGGACACAGGGGGCGCTAGGGCCTCACTTTTTCTGTTTTCAGTTTTTCGACCATAACTTTTTCCCTATACAAAGAAGATCAATCGCGTTCATACTATATGATGTCTTTGATGAATACCTATAACTAATGTAGATAAACCGAAAACCTAACTTCAATAACTTAGGGGTGGGGGTAAAAAAACCGAAAATTTTTGGAAAAAAATTCATAACTTTTTTCTGGTAAACATTCTTGCATCACAAATATTTTTAATAGAAAGTCTATTTTTTAGTTTAAATTTAAGTATTAGAAGTTTTGCCCGTAAAAGGTACCGTTTCCGAGAAAAAAAATAAAAACCACTTTTAGCTTGAAAATTTAAGGTAGGTAAAACCACGGCAACTTTTTTCTGGTAGCATTCTCTCCTCGCAAATATTTTTAATAGAAAGGTTATTTTTAACTCTAAATTTAAGTACCAAAAGTATTTCCAAAAAAGGTACCTTTTCTGAGAAAAAAATTAAAACCACTTTTTGCTTGAAAATGTTTGATGTAAACAACGGCATCATGTATTATTCTTAGGTAGTGAGTTATATTTTAAACGACACACGAGGTCTACCCACGCGTGTCCCCCTGCGGGCACGGATTTTTTTTAATCGTATTAACTATCTACATAAGCATTTAATAATAAAAATCACATTCATAAAAGTATTCACTTTATTCTATTTCTACGAAGTAATAATATAATGATATCCAATAACAAATCAAAATCGTAATGGAAAAGCTATCAGAGAGTAAACTCCATTCGCTTAGCATGCGAGGAACGATACACAATTTGCGTCTGGATTATCCCGACTTTAGTCGTCCCGACTTATATAGTACCATATATGTGTAGGATATTTACAGTTTACAAGTATGGATTTAATAAGTTATTCAGACTTCTTTTTCCACAATATTTATCGACTTTTTCAATCCCGTAGCATAAAAGATTTATACTACTATTATGTTATAAGTTATGCCTTATAATAAATACAATGTATAAGGTTTTCTTTTATATGTCGACTATTAAGTAAAAGTTATCCGACATCGTATTGAAAGAGCTTACCAGCTCTTCCTCTATGGTTTCAAATTCATTCGGAGGTACATGTATATATATTGTGGTAATATGAAAAACAGAATTATTGTTAAGTACAATTTTAATGTGTGTACTTAAAATCATTATTAGGTTCAAATCTTTGTTACCATATAAGTACATTATAAATATTACATTCTATCATTTGTACAAGCACTTGTTCTTACTATTTCATTTATATAGAGACCCTGTAAGTAATTTGTTAGCTTTAAAGAGACAAAATAACACAATAACAAAAACTTAAAACAATGTATATGATAGTATAAGCATTCTTTACAGTGTATTTGAATCCGCTGTTCTTTGTTGGGAAGCATTAGTCTAGGATAAGCTGTCTCCTACCAGCACGTTTATCAATTCTTCACTTCACTTCACTTCAAGTGCACTGCTTGTTATGTTTTTCGGTAGTTGTTGAAATATATTATCTTATGATAACATTATTTGTATATAATATTTATGCCTTGAACATTCCTACCACAACTATACAAACAAAATGGAAGGTAGACATTGGTATGGTTTGAGTTTTAATTATGAATATGTTTAAAAACAAAGGTCATAAGGATAATAATTTAACAGAAATAATGAAATGTGTAGGTTGGTAGATAGAATACTATATTAATAATACTGTATGCAATATTATTCCTCTTTTCATTTCAAAGCATTGTATCTTTGTTACCTACTTAATTTATCCAAACTTTTATTTAACTATCCACCGCTTGTTAAAAAATGCGTATAGTTTAATGTTTTTCTCATTCAGTACAGTTAAATAATGTTGTATGTATTTATGGAAGCAACATTAATAAACAGTTGTGATTGTCGATGCTCGTGACAATCGTAATTCTTAATGGATATTGCAATACATTAAGCTATATGATCGTTTTATTGGATTGCCAATATAATTATTTAATGTTTGCTCTTCTTAGGGCACATTTAATTTATATTATATATTTAAAATTAAAATTTTCCTGAAAAACTCTAAAATCTAAGAATACTATTAAATTTATAAAGACAATACATAAGTTTTACGAATGATCAACAAAAAACATTTAAAATATGCAGATGATATTATTTACAAAGATGTGTTTTAATATAAAAAGGTCTCTACTTACCATAAAAAATATAGATCATTATTGAATACTTTTATTTTTATCAGGAGGTATGCATGAAAAAATATATAACTATGTTATTATTAAAAAAACAACATTTTATAATAGTAAAATATGTATCCTGTATTGAAAGGAGTAAGATCTAAAATGGATTGTTTCCTGTATTCCAATCACCAATTTGTCCAACGTACAGCCTTCGATTTAGATAATACGTGACATGAATCCACTCCAGGGATGTGTTCTAAGCTCAAAGATCTATAGGTTTGTATAGAATGGAACATGTTTAAAATTTTATAAAAAGACCAACTTTTTTGTTCCTTCGCCTGTCATCTCTATTTGTTTAAAAAAAGTTTTAAATTGAATTGTCTAATTTTTTAATACAATATCATGTGGAATATACTATACAGTAGATTTCGTGACTTAAATTTAATTTTATTCATACCGTGTCTCCATTACTACAGGCACGCTTGCATTACGACATACTTAAGTATAACCCGCCACCCCTGACTGTCAGGCGTGAATAACACCCTTTAAGTCTTAGTACTGTTAGCAACATCAGTATATTGTAAGTTGCCTCTTCACGACTTGAGAATGATAATTGATATTTTCTTTTTAATGTTTTGGTTCTTCGAAAATATGTTTTATTTTATATTATTATGCAATAATTGTGTTATTGAGAAAGAAAACATGTGGTTCCCTTAGTTTTAGACAAAATAGTGTTGCTTAGTTTACATATAAGTTTTACAAAGATGATATGACCCATTAAAACAAAAATATTCAATTTTATTACTTATATTACTTAGTATGCAGGTAATAAAAAACAAAAAAAACTTATGTAGGAAAGTAAAATACTATAATGTCTTCTGTCTTTACTTATATATAGTAGTATAACTATGATTATCATTAAAAGATCTACAGACACTATATTATTATTTATTCCATTCAAATACGTCAGAAATAATGGTAAAAAAAATAATTAATATAATTACTTTCTGGCTGTACAAGACGTAGTAACCTTCAATCAACCCTGGGTTACAATATATGTCAATTATTATATATTTATGACATATGAAAAGAATATGATTACGATTATATGACAATTACTACCTTATGACTACCTATATTATTACCAGGGACGTCTATAATTGTAAAAATGGTAAAAGAGTTGCTGTTCTCAAGAAATAGAATGGAATAAAGTAAGAAGGTACTCGTAGGTGAGGAAGTAATACTGTAAAACTGAAGCATCTGGATTAACTGTGAAGTATAGTTCTCGAAAAGCCCGTAGAAGCTGCAGTTATGATTATTAGCTACAGCTTATCTATTATGCTAAGAACTAAGCTTTAGCTTTACAGACTCTACCGCACTGAAAGTTATATTATTTAAAGATTCAAATATAAAAAGTTAAAAATAGATACCGACTCAGATTTAATTATTGATACTTAGATTAATTTACACGATACATAATATAATTATCATACACCAGAGCGGTGTGTAAATCACATCACTTATCTTTAATTAAATGTATCTTCAATATAGTTTCAGGTTCATGTAAGCTGTAATTAGAATATCATTGAAACTAGAATTCAATTATCTAATACAGTAACGGTTACATAGAGTTGTTATATAATATCTGATCGTATCTTAGTTAAGGCAATTATCTATTAATATAAATATTAATATATATGTGATATATTATTAGTTTAAATTAAACATAATTATATGTATATTGGTTACTATATAAATTTTGTTTGGATCTTTCTGGAAGTGAGAAATTTAAATAAAATATAATAGTATATTTATTATGATATATTATTATATTTATTATAAAAAACCTCAATAAAAAAGTAAACTACACATCGTTAAGAAAACGGCATGGCCTCGAACTGCTATCGGCGTGCGCGCTTAGCGCATATTTGCATGCACTGCGTGGTCTCATTACTTCGATTCTATAAGTGAAATGCTGGCCATTTCAATCTGAATATATTCCAACTTAAAAAATGTTAGGTTCAGGTTCACAGATATAGGATTATGTACATTCAATATTACATCTTTATGTGATGTTCGAAGCTCAAAAATTCAATTGCATAATAAAAAATAGTAAGTGTTCACTAAATCTCAAAAATGTTTTGTAACTCTAATACATTTTAAAAAATTATAAAAAGAAATTGCAACTGTTTTTTTGTTCATTTAAACGCCTCAACTATTCAATCGATCATCATGAAATTTCATACTGAAAATGTTCTCGGGAGATAAAACAATAACACTGTTTTTATATATGTATAACATTGCAGGAAAAGATAAAAACTGGTATGATTATAAAAACTAAAGTACGGTAAATATGGCTTAAGCAGTATTTTCTTTGAGAATTAATTCTCCTTCATAGCAGCGTTCTGCTCGGTGACATTCTTAAACAAAGGCAACTCTATTTAGATTATGTCGCTTGCCATACTTTAGTTTTAAAAATTTATATAGTGCTAAAAATAATAACCTTTTTAATACATTTTTTTTTTAAAATCACATAATATCCATAGAGTATTATAGTTCAATATAATGTTTAAACGTATTCAATAAAATCTTATACCAAAATGTTATATAATATTTATACAAGCAGTTCAATATTATGATATGAGAATATCTGAAATTTAAGTTATATATGTCAATTACGGTTAAATATGATAAACTATGGTTATTAATACTAATGAATTGTTTTTATGACAGCGAAGACTGCAATTAAAAACAATTCATTTTATAAAATTATATCAATGAGTAACAGTGCAAACTTATAATTAATTAATACTTAAAAAGGTGATTCCTGGCCAGTATTTGCCCAAGGATGCCTGTAGTGCCAGTAGTTTCTAACTCGTTTCCAACCTATCGCTGCAACGCGGGCGGTGTCGTATTCATTTAACATGAGGCGTCAGTATTTAATATTCTCCACTTTAAACGTGGGAATTGACTTGGTTTTATTATATTCATTTGCCCCGGCTATGCTTTCTAACAGATGTTATCAATGTAAAAGAGTCTATTTATATTAAAATATTTTCATTTTACCCAAAGAAGTAATATGAAAGTAAGATTTAATTTGTATTCAAATCACTACACCCATCAAAGGATTTAATAAACTAATTACGCTAACTTCGTTAATATTATAGAATTAATAATAAATCTTTTAAATGTTTTCTTCAGGGAACACTTCATTCTTTTACATAATTCCGTACTCAAAGGATTATAAGCCTTACAGTTAATTAGGAAAATAGGTCAATAACACCAACAATAAATATAGATACTTCCATCGAAAGCTTATCCTAAAACATAAATTATATCACGTTCAAAGAAATCAAAGTAATCAGATTTTATTTATATTGTGAATATAACACTATGTACTATTTATCAATCAGTAGCTGTTCCAACTGCCAACAGTTTATATTCCAATATAAAAATTCATAAAACATCCGATTAAAAAATAATTTAGTTATCTATGTTTTAACTTAATTCAATAATTAATTATACAATATTTTTGAACATCAAAGAGATAAAACCTTGTGATTTTCACATGCAAACATAACTTTGTTAAAACATTTTGGCAAATTTAACCTAACCCATTTTAACCTAAAATTAAATTAAAATGAAAACCTACATAGCATTACATATAACCAAAACCCTGACGCCAACATTAACAGATTGAGATGTATGAAGGTTTTGAACCTGAAAATGAAATTGAAATTGCTTCAAATAACCTTTTAAGATTTATAATTTATTGCCTTTTACGATTTATAACGTTTATAGTTTTAAACGAGGTTTTATATAAGTATATTTAAAACTTCGTTTAAAACTAACTTCACTAACAATTAATGGAAATCTTAAATATGCGTGAAAACATTTATCGCGTAAACTGATAAAGTTAAAATAATTTATTTCCTTTCCGTAATTCCTAGGCATCTATATTCCTTCCCATGTCTCAAAGATGCCAACAAAATTGCATTTTTCATATTTGCTCGTCCATACAACTTAACATCAGGGAGATGGTCATTTGTCATCCAAACCAACAAAGGACTAAACAACAAATGGGCAACTTGGAAACTGCCATCTTATTGGAAGGGAAATTTATGTAAAAGTTACGTTATAGTATTAAATGGTATATCCATTTTAAATAAATTATTACATAGCTGTAATCTCGTATTTATTAATTAATTTCTATTATTTACATATTAATTTAAAAAGGTAAATAAATTAGCTTTCTGATTAATATTAATATTAAAGATATTATTATTCCGTGACAAAAAAGATTCTAATAAAAATAATAATATAAATACATTAAATTAAAGTGACTTTTTGTCCGGTTGTCGATACTTTCGGTATTAAGATCATTAGAAACTTTACAATAATTTTTCACATTGTGTCATAACTACTATTATACCTTGATAGATTTTGTTACTAGATAAGGATCAATATATAGATATTACACATATAGATGTGGTAAGGTTATTACTGTATGTTATTGTATTTTTTCTTAGCATAATATTATCGTCCTTTATATGGGAAACTTATTACATAAAATTACATAAATAATATATTTTTACTCAATTATTACATAAGTTTCAATAATCTTACAAATATTTTTATTATAAATAAATAAATTTTATTCAAATAAAATATCTTGTTCCACTTTCTTTCTTATAAGATAATATCGATATGTATTAACGATAGAATCCAACCCCTATACTGCATAATTCGTGAATATGGCAGGTACTAACAACCCTGGATAATGTGACCCGTCCACGTATCAGAAAAATTTATATTACTTTCACGTTTGCAGCTGCGTCGCAATATGTAAGTTGTTCCCAGAGGACGTTCTGACTGCTGACCGCATTTCTGTCACAATGGGTTGGATACAGACTATTACTGTAAATCTTTATAGTGTAATTTTAATTTTACTCTATTGACTTATTATTTATTCTAGGCCATACTTTTTAAGAGCTAAAATAATAGGTTTTTAAATTTTAGAATTGATTTTTAATCCTCACAAAAAACAAAATAAATATGTTACCGAGAAGACATTAGATGTTTTGTCGGTTTTGTAAACATTGCTATTTGTTAGCTATATTAACAAAACTTTGAAATTATCTACGAGCATGTCGAGTTATATTAAGCTTATTTAATGTAAATGTTAATCTGTGTTACAAATTTAGCAACAAAGGTTAGGGCTCTCAAAAAAATCTAGTAGACATCGTCTCATTAGTTCCAATAAACATGATTATGAATAGAATCTGAAACTCTTCAAGGGTAGGATACGGTAGCATAATTGACATAGCGACGGGAGGGTTTCCTAGAGGTAGTAGGTTGCAGTCTTGGCCGTGTCGATTAATAATTATAATTATAATAGTCTATATTTCATTAAAATTAAGGAATAATTTCTTTTTTGCTTAATTCAATCTTTTATAAAAAAAGTAGTATTATTACCAGAATGCGTATATTAGAGGATCCAATACCATTAGATTTGTTTAATGTAAATTTAATCAATTTATAATAACGTCTATCGTCACATAATTATTAATACCATAAAAAAAATTGACAAAAATTCCCATCAATACTTTTCATTGAAAGCTAAAAAAAGGGTAACCTTCATAAATTATTCTTTATATATACAATTCTTAGGTTAATGTGCTTTGAACTATTTTTTCATTAATATTTCATCAATTTGGATGATTTTTAGTGCGTTCGACCGGATTTCTAAATGTTAATTATTTGCCACTGGATCTGTTTGGTAGTACTGTCATCACATTCAAAATGTTTTTTAATTTAATTTCAGAGCAGAGTAACTGCTGGGTTTGATTATATACTACACACTAAGTTCTCTTAAATAATATTTTAAAATTTTAGAACTTACTATAAAATATCTACAAAAATTTTTTTAAAAAAAGCTCAAAAATGGAACGTTTATGTGCTAACGGATACTACAATATTCAATATCCGAATAATGTGATGCGTCGTGGTTTTTGGGCTCTTGAAAAAGGCATGAGACAAGCACGTTAAGTTTCTTTCACCAGCTGTTCTCTGGTCTGTGGCCAATATTATATATTTTATTTATATTTTTATATTTATAAAAAATATGTAAACAAAGAAAGGGATATAATAGTACTATAAATATTTTACAGCAGTTGTAACAATTAAGTACTAACCTTTTATTAACGATTTGGTGCTTATATAGAATTAAAATTATGTAATTAAGAATTCTAATTGTACATTACCTGAGTAATGTATAATTACAGTAAATGATGTCATTTAGCTCAGGATAAATTGTATATATATATATACAATATAAACGTATCACTTCTATTATTTTAAAATAGTAGTTTCTTTGTTATGTATTTGATTATTTGTGGCGTGATTACATATTTCATTAGTGAAATAGATACTTTACGTCTCGTATTCACTCAATGGTGAGTTTTGACTAAAAAGCTGATCAAGTTAGTATACAAAATATCTAAAAATAACATAAAGGGTTAGACGAGGCATGAATTTTATGTTATGTGAATTAATAACTTAAGCATTACTTCTCAAAAACTATCTGACATTATCATAGTTCCAGATACTGGTCCGCTATATTTATTCAAACCAAATATTTATATAGGATAGTTGAAGCCCTAGTTTCAACATCACATCAACTTACATAGATATAGAAGAAGAAAAAAAATACAAATATTTGTAATAATAATAAATTAACATATATATTAAATTGGTCTACTTACTATTAATTATGAGTATATTAAAATACGGATACGATGAAATGCCTTCTAACTATTATTGCCTTGTACCTTATGCTTCTTAAATGACCATATTTCTATTGCATTAGTTTGAATGTAACAAAAAATCCTGCTATTGATTGAGCGTTGTGTTATTTAACATTCTGAAATTTAAATTTTTCCTAACTATAAGTTGCTCAAATTTGGAAGTAGTTGTTATCTTGTTAATAATAGTAAGAAATTGTATGTAGTTTGATGAGTACAATGGCTCCAGTGGCGGAGCTCGTATATTTAATTGGTAGGTACTGAAGTTAATTGTAACAGCTAATGTCAGAGATATATCAAATTATAAAGTGAGATTTTTCATTAAGTAATTATTAATGGTAGATGACTTTGGGGATTGAGTGATTTATAAAAATAATGATTCATGAATATTATAATTTACTTAATGTTACCAATGAGTGATTAATAAATGCGTCAGTTGCACGATTTCTTTATATTCAACTAGCTTAATTTCAATGTATTCGTAAAAATCGGTTAATGAAAATCTATAGATATCATTTACAATAATCTTTTTTTCAACTCAGCTCAGTTGAAATCAATTTCAAAAACCGGTCGTAGCTTTGATAATAGACTTCCATTGAAATTACTTTTCATGGAATTTGCAAAGTTTGTGAACATTCTAAAGCGGATAATTGCTTTTATTTGGTTAAGTTACTTCGATTGAGTACTAAGTGGTTTTAATATTATAAGAATATTGAAAAGATTTTAGTTTAAACACTCCCTACTCTTCATTGCATGTTAGAATATATTCACACAAAAAATTAGGTCATTTCATTAATTTTAATTACTATGTGAGGTTTTTGTATATTTTTCTGACTGAGCGTCATTTATATGTCTTTTGACGTAATGAAAGAGATTGCAGAAAGTATAATTTATTTTACATGCTAGGAAAAAAGATAATAAATTTCGCACACGGAAAATATATATATCGTATATCGTTTATATTTCGTATCTTAATCACTTTGTTACTTTCTTTGATTATTGGTTTAAAATGTAATTGGTCATTATATTAATAAGATATATTATTAGAATTTAAATATAGCTAGAAATTAATAATGCATTGTTTTTTTTCCTTAAGCCTTGAATATTAAAAAGGAGGTCAACCTTTTATAATTTGTACTAACACAATCATTAAGGTTCATGGGTCAAGTGGAACGTGATATTATGAAGGGTTGATGTGATTCAAGTACTTTTCGAAACAAATAAAGCAAAAAATAGTATCTTCACCAGAATATGTAAATAATTTAAAGTGTACCTAAGTTCGAAGGATGACGGTCGATCCTTGCGTTCTGCTCGTGAACGGATCAGGCTTGCAGTAACTGGTCGTCTTGCTAACTATGGATTATTTTATTATTAACTATTCATTAATTAGGGCGACTTATCGAATTTATTGTGATGGTTCTAGTTCTCCGTAAACTAATAACTAAATGGTGAGGTTTGTGGAACAGTGATCACAATAAAGAGTTTGTTGTGCGATTCTTCTCAGACCATTTTAAGTTGGAGAGGTCTCAAAATAGGCCCTTGTGCCATTCCCATTTGACTTACATAAGTAATCACTGATATTGATCCAAGGTCGCAAATAAATAAATAATGAGTATTACTGGTGTTATATATATACTGACACAACAAATAATTTTTTAAAAATAGTATTCTTGGTTTTTCTGTATTTCATCATATTTACTCCTAATTCGTAAAATCGTTTTAGATTGACAGTGACAGCTGTAGTTAACGAGTGGTCCATTTTTATATATCTTGAGCAAATTAGAGATGTAAAAAAATTTCCAACAAAAAAAAATATTCCGTTATTTGTATATTATAACTATACTCTTTAAATTAAAATAATAATAATTAATATGACTATTTCATTGACGACTTAGTTCTTTCAGCTAACGAAGTGGTTGTATAAATATTAGAATTATATTTTATTTAAGTCTGATTAATGGAATTAAATGGTTATCTAACCCCAAATTATTTAATATGATATACTTTCAATATATCATAATCAGGACATAAAATAATATGTGGTGAAAAAAAAGATCATTCTTTTTAATTTATAATTCTGCTCCGGAAATGGTTGTCAATTATGTAAAATATGAGCTTAATATAAACCGTAACAGATTGAATTTGACATGAAAGCTGCTGACAGCCTCTTCCGGCAAAATTGAAAGAATTGAAAATCATATTTCTTGCACAGTATTGGATTTGGAACTTTATGTTAACGTATTAAGTCGTATATTGCTTTGATATTAAGAATACAATTGAATGTTATTAATGAACGAAAACATAACCCTTAAATGAACCGTCTGTAAAACAAACATCGAGCCATTGTTAAGATAGCACATAATATTATTACGTTAGATGTTCCTAAAACAAGCGGAGTTATTATTTAATTACACTATCATCAATACCATTCATCTCAAAATAGAAGGTTTTTTGAATTAAAGTGGATAAATTTTCAATTATCCTCCAATATTATAAGAGTTCCTTTTTTATTGGTTTTCATTAATCTACATAACCTTTATATTTATATTATAAGCTTGATTTACGTAATTGTGTTATCCGACAAATAACGCTGGAAGACCCCATTTTAGTCTCAGATTAAATGTCTGGAGCATTTCTCATCATCTTGTCCTCAATACTTCGACTAAGCGGTAAATAATTTCAGACCGTCGTTAGTATTTATTTTAGTCGATTGCGGTTAATAAAAATATAAAGGTATCAATCACAGTTGATTACAGATATTTATATTAAAAAGCAAACTGATTAAAACATAGCTGCCAATTTTAGTTTATTTATGTAATCAAAATATCAAAATTTCTGGGAAAAGCCTACTAAGATTGGGAGTGTGCTTTGAAGAAGCCTGCATCTGTAGCTCAAGATAAAGTACAATTCCAGAACAAAGGAGAACTACCAAAAAAGTACTGAGATCCCATCAAAAACAAAACATGTAAATAAATGACCAAATCTCGTAATTTTCTAAAAGACTATGAAACCCCATCCAATCCAACTCAGTTAATTCAGTAAACCTTTTTATGGGAGCAGTTTTCCAAATGATTTGTCACAAATGATACTTTGTTAGTTTCCTAACAACATTTTATTGTAACTATACAAAAAAATATTAACTTTTTTTACATTTCTAAACCGTATCATTTTTATTTATGGCATACATACCATATTAGTGGGTTGTATGTATTGTATAAAATTTATAAAAACGAATTTTATAAGCATTCTTGAACATGTAAAATAGTAGTTCTAAGATCCATCATTCACTGCTACTATTCATCATTGTCATTCATGTGGATTTTCGATTAAAGCTATCCCTGATGTAAAATCTCTATATCAGTTTAGTTTATATTTATTACAACATATACTGTACCTAACGTTTATATAGTAGCATTTATATTGTCTTTATATTTTAGTATCTTCAACATAAGATTATTATATTATAGCAACAAAAAATTGTTAAAAAGCTGGTTTTATGGCCTCTTATCAAAATGTTCTTTTAGTACCTACATAAAACTAAACTTATTAGCATGCACGCTATCAAAGATATTTGTATGCGCTACATGATCCATCCGACGTGATTTATTATTGAAAAGGGTCTCCTTGTTCTGCGAATATGTACTTTAAAAGCTAATCACACAAAATACACAGCTTTACATAAAATGATGTTAATAAAGTTATTCAATAGATGGGTAATCCAGATAAGTTAATTAAATTGTTAATTAATTATTCGATTTATTCATTCAGGATCAGTACATAACTTTTTAGTCTTTGTCGGTTTTCATTTATGGAGAATAACCTAGATTTCTCTCTAACTCTCTTATTGTCTCGCCAAGTATCAGAATACTGAGTCTCGACATTTCGAGCGACTGTCAGTTTCGTGGTCATCTGGAGAGCAAGGCCAAGTGGGCCTCGATGAAATTGGGAGTGATCAATAGAGCGAGGCAGTATTCCAAACCTGGCCAAAGACTTGCGCTCTATAAGGCGCAGGTTCGGCCACACATGGAGTACTGTTCTCATCTCTGGTCCGGATCACCCCAATATCAGCTTCTACCATTTGACCGCGTACAACGGAGAGTCGTTCGGATTGTCGGGGACCCAGTGCTCTGCGAATGGCTGGACTCTTTGGCATTGCGTAGAGACGTGGCTTCTTTGTGTGTCTTCTGCCGCATTGACAACGGGAAGTGTTCCGAAGAACTATTTGATCTGATGCCTACCGCCGAATTTCACTACCACACAGCTCGCCATCGCCTCCTTTACCATCCATACCACCTGGATGCGTGGCGATCTTCAACTGTGCGGTTTTCAAGGACTTTCTTCCCACTCAAATGTGGAACGAACTTCCTTCAGCGTTAATTCCAGATCGATACGACATGGATACCTTCAAAAAAGGCATATATTCCTTTCTCCAAGGCCGGCAACGCTCTTGTGAATCCTCGGATGTTGCAAGAGTTCATGGGCGACGGTAATAACATATTAACGGTGACCAGCAAGCTCGTTTGCCCTCCTATAACATAAAAAAAAAGAAAAAAAAAATTTCTTTATAAATGTAACTGCACTTACCATCCACGTGAGCTGGGAGAGGATAAAAATGATTCCCTAAAGGTAATAAAAACGAGCGGTTAACGGAACTAGTATGAATTTTTTAGTTACGTAATTGGTTCGGTTTATAGTCACTCATGGATTTCTAAAACCACAATGGCCAAGAATATTTCGCTAATTGTTCAACTTCTACTAAGTGGATTTAAATAATATAAAAGTTACAATTGATTCAGATTTCAAATTTTAAAGTCATTGAGCATATTTTAATTTATGAAACGCAGACACATACAGTTGCTAATTTATAGTTCTATTTTATTGTTATTAAAAGTATTTACTTTAAATTATGATGAAGAAAACGACTGGAATAAAATAATTTGAATGGTAATTAAAAATCATAGCAAGCAAAAAATGTATTCTAATTTAGTAACTGTACTTTATTACAGTGAAATTTGCAATTTCTGTTCACAAACTGTGGTGTCACATTATAAAGATGAAAATGTTTAATGGAAATAAAAAAAAAATATGTTATCACAGAGAATTAACTGAATTTTGAGGAATTTTCTTTAAACCTCTTTTTTATACTTGATCGATATTTAGTTTACTGGATAGTGAAGTATCAAAAATATTCATGTATGCATGCACACAAAGTACACCTTGGCTCGAAACAAAAATCTGACGCATAAAAACAATCTGGCCGAACAATGAAAACAATAATTGTTCTTTTTGGTAATAGAATAATTCAGCAACAAGGGTGACTTTTTGAGCGGAAGACTCAAAATCGTATTTACCACCCTCAGTGGTAATATTTTCAGAAATCCTTATCTCTATATTTGATATTAATTACTAGTAACTACGCCAGAAAAGTGACTCACAGCAGCCGATGCCTAAAAACCTTCAAATCAATTAATAAGCCACTACCGTAACTTTAAATTTTCATATACAAATTCATTTAATGTTAGTTTTATTATAATTTTATCTATTGTATATTTCTGTGTTTTCCCGTTAGAAATAAAGAATTTGATGCATTAAATAGTTTCCTTAATGTTGATTTATAGAATAAAACATAAAAAAATGCCAATACATACATACAAGTAAATTTTTCAGAGTAAAAACTATTAAAGTGGGGTACAGAACCTATTACCATAACTAATTTGGCAATAACCGTCTAGTAGTATTATCGTAATTCGTTTATTAAATAAATTATGAGATAAAAACTTTAAAAAACGATTGTTTTGTATTGTGTCATGTACTAAATATAATTATTTTATCAAAATGTTATTTATTACATATTGAATACTACCTACTATTTCTATGCTTCGCTATGCTTTCACTCATTACTATTTTATTATATGAATGAATTTTAAGTTATTTAAAATTTAAAAAACTTTGATGAGAACCCTCAATAAAAGAGAGTATCAATGTAATTTTCATAATATTCTCAATATCAAAACGGAATAATATTTTTATGCAATAAAATAATTGTCATCAAAAGACCCGACACTCGTCCGTTAGTAAAAAAAACATGAAGAATATTTTTAGCTTTAAAAATTTCCGACCGCATAGACATTATAATAAAATGTATAAGAGTAAGTGTGCCAGGTAACGGAGTAGAGCTTTTACTTTGGTAAAAGTACATAAGTATTAAAATAAACCCAGTTATATACGCTTGTATGTATTTCTTTATTACCCCTCTATTCTTTAAGAGTGGTAACGAAATAAAAATTAAGGAAACTATGTATTTATTTTCTGAAAAGGGGGATATTACAAATTCAATACATTTATGTTGAATTTATAACCTGAATAAATGTATCCTTATCCAAACTGAATGAGAGAGTTTTTTTTATTTGCATGGTGAGGTGGTAAGAGAAAGAATTATTGACTATCATAAAAAAACTGTAAATGTTCTTTTAAGACCTTTAGAAACGGTCGAGGTTTTGATAGCTCTTTTAATAATATATTTGTAATTAAAGCAATCCAAATATAAACCGTATTAATATATATTAATAAACTCTCAATATATATAGAAGGCAATATAATGTAAATGGTAATTTATGAGATATATGAGAAAAGATCACAAAGTTCAGTTCATGCATTAAGAAACACGTCGCCGCATTGTCTGGTTATCTGTAACAAACAAGTTTCATTGAAAAATCGATACATCTTAAAATTTTATTTCGTCTTAATATATGTAGTGCTTCAGATAAATAAGTGTAGTAAGTATTAGTTCATACTAACAATGGGATATCTCGATTTATTTGTTCAGCATTCAAGTCAGTTCTCAGCTAACAACATTGATCATCACTTTATATAGAGAAAAATATTATTATGAAAGTTATTCGAAGTTATTTTAAAGTTTATTGCTAGATTATGATTATAGTGTGGGTTGGCTAATCTAGAATTAGTACTGTCCTTTTACAGAATATTGACTAAAGTAGCTATTAATGGTACTATAAGAATTATTTGTGGGAGTAGAAGAGGTGGATGTCAAGATTAGCAATGAATTTCAATTTTAATAAGACTACCTTGTAACTGAAAGAATCACATCAACGGATGATGATTCATTAAATAGACAAAATCTGTAATGACAGTGTTTTGTTTGCATAAAAGTAGAACGAGTCTATAGAATCCCCTACAGAGCAATAAATGCGATGCGTGACTTTATATTTCCAACAGAAATGTTTTTTCCAATGTTTCTTTTTTTAATTTAATATTTTTTTTCCATTTTCAATTTCAATTATGTATCAGATGTTGCCAGTTACTTCGTTTTCTGTAAATAAAATTAAAAATCTAACCTTTATAATGCATACAAATGTTTTTGTTGAGGCAATTTTTTGCAGTGAAACGTATGCAATACTTTGATTAAAATAATAAGCAAATCGTAAAGTTATTGAAATTTCAGTAGTTTTTTTTTCGTTGTGGTTATAGCAGAAATAAGATTTTTTGCTTTCCGGTACAAAGAATGTTTCAGAATTTCTATTACAATCTTAAACTTTTTCATTATTTTGCCATCGTAAAGAAGGAGACTTTAACAACGTATACAAATTGATGGTATTTATTTATTTCACCCAACAATAATTAATGGTAGTTATACTTTTATAATCGACTATAATTACAACTATCTATAAGGAATATAATAGTATTATAAAATATTATTAATTATACCTTTCACACATATTTTAATAACATTCTCCAAACATATTCAATAGTATATAGATACACTGTGATATGAACATAAGGTATTTTAATAAGAATCTAGACATTCTTCTCATAGCCTGTAGACAGGAATTCAAATTATTTATCTAGATGTGAAGGCATTTTAGGTGGAATAATATATTTCAACTGTTAAATCCCATATGAAGTCTGACTTTAGGTGCTTGAATCTGCTTGGTATTTAAAATTATTTACAAACTATATTGCTTATTTTGTGTACATAGCTTTAGAATACTAATAAAAGTACAATCATAGTGTAGAATTCATGTGTATAATATATATAATGTTCCGAGTATTCCCTATTCAATGTTCAAAATGTAGTTGTTGACATTTATTCATGTATAAAAAGATTTACATGTATGGATAATCATATAAGACGGTAGTAGTTAATATGAGTGTCGAAATCGCTTATGTCTCGGCACATAAAATTAATATGTTTCATGTAGTTAGTAGCTGTTTAAATTTATTATGACATATAACTTCTTGCCATTCTGTATTGTTGGCTAGGCGTCTTAAGCAATAGAAGTCAAGAGTAGATCACATAAAGGACTCTGAATACATGAGTTAACAGCTTCTTATTGAACAATTTGTATGTATGTTTTTTTGGGATGGGCTTTGTTGTAAAGGAAATCTTTTTGATTCTATGAATTAAATTATAATATGAATATTAATAATAATAATGAAATGCTAATAATTCTTTAACAAATTTTAGTAAAACAATAAATTCAGAAACCTATTCGAATTGCTCAGTTGCAAGAATGTTACACAGAACGTTGGGAGTAGTAGGTCCAAAATATTCTAGTTTGCATAATATCATTTCTCTTCAGAAAATAGTGAGACGTAAGAATACAAAAAGTAGCGATGTACTGTACTGTACTGTGTTGTATCATGTAAAAATGGAGACTTATTAACAAGTCTCTATAGCCATTAGTTAATGTTCCTGAAGTTGTGAACAACAAGGTTGGATATACTGGGCGATTTAACATAAATTATTATTTACTAACTTTGCCCTACTACCTGACCTTATCCATGTAAAAGGATATGAAGCAGATAACTACTTAAAAAAACAAATAATTAAAAAATACCTAACAGGCCGCGGTAGCGCTTCTCGCGCAGTTATTTTCACAGAAATGCTTGTTTCATTCTACGATTAAATGTATTGTATTCCCCTCCATTTTCTTTTGTGTGCAAAATTCCAACTTAAGAAATATTTTTTTACGTTATCTGATAATGATTTTCCAATACATGGCGTCTCTAAATATTATAATGGCCTACATTACCCATGCATGAAAGAAAAGAATACTAGTATACCTTTGTGATGAAATAATTTCTAGTCAGATATAACGAGCCACTCAGTTTCGATGCAAATCTTGTACATTTGTTATGATATAATAGATTTAATAAATAATCGTAATAAAATTATTATAAATTTTATAAGACTTGCGACTATTCGGTAGGCTTGTAATAATTATTCACTGCATCTCCACACTAGAGTTACTGAAGCGGTAAAATATGTTTTATGTCCTCGCACACAAAGATGAATAATTACATTGTGATTTAGTGTTTTTTGCAAGTCTGTGTAAGCTAAGATTTCTATCTTATTGAATTTATTGCATGTGCGCAACCCCTAATAAGATAGCAAAGAAATACGAAATATATAAATACCTACATCTGATATGTTGCTGGTTTTTGTTATTAATTTAAAACTAAACGTCTTTAAAACAAATATGTATTTAAAGACAGTAATAACTATGAGTTGTTTATTAAATAATTATTAAATGACCTATATGTATAGCGTTTTAATCTAAGTAAATTGAATTAATGAATGAATATATGATAAGAAACATTTTTTTTCTAGATTGCCGAAAAGCTCCACCTAGCAGGCCCTACTGAAGCTAAGGACAATCCAGGTATCTACATCCGCACAAAGCTAAATCTCAATAAATTCAGTCAAAAAGGTTTTGTTAATGTTGTAATAATCTCTTTCCTTTACTATATCTATAACTTCATCTTTTTGTTACCAACGTAACTCTAGTGTAGTTATATTCAAGATTTTAGTTTTCCTAAAAGTCATTGATACCTTAAATCACGGAGGAATGTCAGTTACCTAAAATATTACCAACATGCTGACGTTAACAAGACAAATTACACCTGTCCGATCCGGAAGCCAATGAGAATTGCCGAAATTTCGAACAAATTGACAGTATTCCCGCGGTATTTGATCAATATTGTTGGATTAATGATTTTATGTAGACATATCTCAATATATTTTGATTCATTTCGAATATTAATTATAATTAATGTATGATAATATAATTATTGACTTATACAATTGTCATTAGTTAAATAATTTTTATGACTAAAAAAAGTGGACTTCATTCTAGAAAGCGTTATCTAACTGTAAAAAATATAACATAATAATAAGGGTCCAACAAACAAATATTTAACGGGATATAGTAATCCCTCTAAATATTTGGTAAATATTTTAATTAGTTTAAGTAAGTATTTGGTTATAATTATTATAATTAGGTTATAGTTAACCTAAAAGTATAATAAAAAAAAAGTAAAGGCTATTTAAAATAATATTGTTATTCTTTTAGCTTTTATTTCGGTATCTATAATTTTTACGCAATACTGTTCAAGACTATTATTATAGTTGTATAAATATCTTATAGACGTATAAATACAATATTTAGTTTTTCAGTGAGTCATTATAAAAAAAAAATTCTAATTGTTTTTTTTTTGTCCAAAATACAAAAAATCTTCATAATTATAATTTAGAGGCATGCGTTTACTTAATATACATAATTATAATATACATTGAGACATTATAAAGATACTGTGCATTTGGCCACAATGCAAGTATGACCGTGATCCCTTTCTCGACATGCCTGTATCAACAATAATTTAGTTCATTTAATCACATTAAGTTTTAAGTCAATAATAGACCTAAAATGTTTTGGAAAATGTTTTTTTTTTCAAGTCTATGTCTATTACACTACTAATTAATTAATAATTAGTTCGTTCAATCATAAACAATAAAAAGCAAGCAACCGCTTTAACTTTATAATAGTATATATAGGTAAATTTAATCAAACACATTAAAAGTTTTCCTTCGTTCAGAAGATGAAACAAACTTTAACAATAAAAAGTTTTGTTCGTGAACTCTTCATCTTTGTATAAAAATCGATTTTGCTAATTTAGAGGGTGTGGATTCTGTATACTTACATACAAATAATATAGAAAAGGTGCTGTATTTAAGCGGGACAGTTACTGGCGGACAAAGGCTACAGCAGTATTTTTTCCAGGTTGGTTGATGGTTTGCTCATAATTACGGTTATAATTTATATATTTATATTTAAAATTATTATTTTTTTCTGATATTTACATTAAGAACAAGTTTATTTTGTTACAAACTACCATAGTTCAAAATACCTATCGTCTAGATACACAAATGTAAGGCAGAGGCAAGAAATATTCTGTTTATAATTTTCTAACGAAAAAGGGCAAAATTCCATATAATTGTGACAGATAAAAAGGCTGACATCGAAGCCTTAGGTGGCGCTTAGAATATAATTATAAATATTAGGTTAAGATTTTTTAAAATTGTTTTACTTCATAAAAAAAAGCGCCTTTGGATTTGTCACAGAAGATAAAGACATACTAGATATAATATAAAAGGATAAACGAAGCCTATAGTAGTAAGTGATTTAATGATGTACTCTGTAACACCAGATGAATTACAATATCTTTACCGGTCTTTCAGAAATAATTGACATTTTAATTTTTTTAAGCTATACAACTTAAAAGGTTTCTTATTTGAGAGATTTGTGAAAAAAAGTTAATTGAAAGTAAAAGTTTATTAAAAATACACAAATTGAGGGATTGTAGTGTGCAGTCTTACTATCATTCCATTCATTAATAGAAATCGGAATTAGATTATTTATTTAAATAAGAATCGCAAGCAGCCAAAGGAAAGCTTTAATAAAAGAAACTATTCTCTTTCAGAATTCGTTGATATTTTTTCTAGAGTGCAAGGGGTGATTACTTCAACATATTAAAATGAATCGGTTAAGAATTGAACACTATATTGTTATAATTTCGTGGTTGATATTAAACTTATCCTTATTAATATTTACTTTTGCTAGGCGATCGATAGTTTGTCAGTTGTGGATTATCAGTATCACTAATAACTTACTAATTTAATTAAGTACAAGTAAATCGGGAAAGTACTAAACACCGTTTAAACACACCCTTATCGATCGACCTTCTGCGTTAGTCCTTAGCTTGCGCCCTTTCAAATTTGTGGCAAAGTAAGTTCTACACTTCCATTATAATTTGTACAGCTTAGTTTTTTATTGCAGTTATTACATACTAGGATATTTGTATTTCTGAGATGAGTTTGAAAGTAACAAAAAGGTAAGAAATAATTAAATACTAATATTAATAAGAGGTTTGAAACCAAAATAAATAAAGAAATTACTGCAAATACACCAGCCTTTAATACTAAAATTATTTCCTTTTATATAATTACACTATACTAAAGTGCCATCTAAAGTGTTATTTTAATAAATTATGATCCCAAAGATCCGATTTATAGCGTCCACGAGGTAGAGTCGTTGTGTATAAAAATGAGAAATAATTTTAAGAAATAAAATAAAGGTTCTACAATCATTAGCCATTAAGGCTCTATCCAAATTATATACGAGATACTTAAATTTACAAATTTGTTTCAATAATAAACCATCTTCTATTTTTTCAAGTTGCATAATTTATACTCCTATCTTAGAATTTAAAATGTATCACCCTCGTCAGATTTAGACAGGGTGTCAATAGGATATTGGGTCTTTTCCAACGTTCCTTCTTAGTCAGTGAGCTAGAAGTATGGAATAAACATTAATTTACATAATTTTACATCATTGAATAATGTTGAGGTTAAGAAATTTTATAAGACAAAAAGTTATTTTTAATCATAACTGTATGCGTAAAAAATAAGTTGTTACAATGCTCTACAAGCCATGAAAGTTCAAGTAAAAACTATGAAAGTTCAAAAATTATATTTCTCTTAATCTAACAATTAATTTTATTACTTTAATAAGGCGTAGTAAAGATCATTAGTGTCGAGTGTGAAAACGATCTCGTGAAGTCACATTAAAGCAATTAGAGCAATTATTAGGTGCTTGGTGGGTTTATGTTACAACTGCCTCTAACATCCATTAGTTTTTGCGGTAGCTATTATTATAATGTACATTCGTGGCTTATAGATATACATATATATAACATTTTACGTTGAGTTATTATAACTATCTGTCAGGTTAGAGGTGCTTTCAGCTATTGGAAACGGTTTAGTCATGTTACTTCTCGACGTCGTTCTTTAAGAGGATTTTTTTTTTATTTTCTCATATTCTGTCGTGTCGTTCAAGCTTATTGTGCCGCTTTCTTGTTTCATGCCAACCTTCCGTGTTGTTTCGACATTTGTTTGTAGTTAAAAATAATTATTATTTTGCATTATTAAAATATGAAAAAACTTGTCTTCTGCAAAAATAATATTTAATTGTTTTATTTATAATAAGTTTCGCTTAGATTTTATTGAAATTATTTACTGAACAAATTAAGTCTCATAATCTCTCAAATATATATTTTTTGTTGGTTACTAAAAACAAAATTATTTGCCTGTACAACTTTATAATTTTTTACCTATGATTATTTTCACAAAAATATATGAAATGAATACTTCATGTATGGGTAGCTAGATTAACTTAACGATTGTTCTATATAAGTAGTAAGATGTTCAAAAAACAAATAACTGTTCAATAACTACCAAATGACATAAGGACAAGAATTTCTTAAAACATACAGACGATAGCGTTTTATTATTATTTTCTGACGGTTTGGTAGGTACTGTATAGTTAGAAAACCAATTATTGTTATGTTTGATGGCGTTTTAAAATTATTTTTTTCTAACACTCGTGTATGTTATTATTGTCGATATAAAAGTTATCCTTATATAGAATACCTTTTGTATTCTATATAAGGATACCTTTTTTTTAATTTTGCACATACAATATCGGGGTAACAATAAAAAATTGTAACCTGTCTTAAAATTTCTATGATAATCGGTTGGATAGTTTAAGCATGAAAAATTAAATTTGCGTTTCATGTCTTAATATATTGTTCATTTTAAAAAAGTACATTATAATCACAAATATCAATTTTAATGTGAAAACATTTTCATTAAAAAAATAAATATTAATCAAAGTAGGAGATATAGAAATATATTATTAGCAAGGATAAAAAACCACCCGATTAGCGACTGAGGCATGTGTGGGTGAAACTGAACGCGTGAGTTCACTAATCCTTTTAGGGAAGAAAATCATAAGCCTTTTTGTATAAATATTGATCCAACCTCCTATATAAAGTTAAATGCTGAAACATGTGTAACTAATACATTATATAAAAAAACATGTCTCTTTTATAAATTTTCAAATAAACATAGAATGGAAAATTAGTAAACTCGACTCTATGGATGGACTCAATGACTACAATCCTTACCATTTTTATTCAATGTTTTTTAATGTTTTTATGCAAAGTAAGAAATATTGGTTAGAATTCACAAAAGAAGCGTAGTAGATAAAAAGGATGATATATATGAATGCTAAATTCAATAAGACGGAAAACGACGTGGCAGCATTTGGTCAAGTGACAGGGATAGATACTCAGAAGTTGTGACACGTTTTGATATCTATGTTATGGTGTAGATTAAGAGGTTTATAGGCTAGCTATTGTAATTTGACTTTAGCTGGTACATGATCTCTTTCGGCATGGGTAATTACAATTTGTAACAGAAGATTAAGGTAGCCTTTACCATCAGGTGGATTGTCTGTTCAATTGTTATCCAATCGCCTAAATAATAAATGTTCTTCATCTTTCTTCTTCTTTATCTTTCTTTTTTTTAAAAATGGAATGTTTTATAACAAGGGCCATTATGTAGAAAAGAATAGAAAGACATTCTCCTTAACTGACATAAAAAACGTAAAAACGATAATTTGATTCGTCCCAAATCCTTATAAAATATTGAATCCGTTGAAAACAATGAATCAGAAATCTGATTTAGGAAATATATTCAATTGCTCAAATTCAAACTATTCACTGTGCAAATTGGATAAAATATTCCGATCCAGTAAAAATCTTTATATAACCTTACACCTCCCTAGATAGACAAAATTAGAATCGGAACATTTTAACAGTTCTGAGCGGGTGTTATAATCAAATTTGTGAGAGATTTCCAGACTCATAGGTGACCGGGATGGATAAGGCTTTAATAAAACCAGCAACCAGAGGCTCTAAACATATCGGAATAACGTTTGTTGAAAAAAAGATGAATTTTACATAACGATATGAATAGAAAACAAGCGTTTATGTTACGTTTGACTACAGGGTCACTATTTTTGTATTCATTCTTCAGTTTACACAAATAGCAAAAGATTTTTTTATTCTGTTAAACTACGTATAAGCGTTATTAGAACAACAAATATTTATGGTTTCATTAGAGTCATCTAAGTATTTATAAACAATGTCATTCCTTTGGTTGTACCTCGACTTTAATTTTAATTATTACTTTACTTTTAGGGTTCCGTAGTCTACTAGGAAGTTGTAGTTTCGTCATGTTTGTCCGCCCCTTCGCCTGTCTGCAACCTAGCTTAGAGACTATTATAGTAGAATAAAATGTAATATTTTTTAAGGGTTGTTCTTTTACAGGTATAGTGGTATTGTTTTTTCTCGATTACCCTCTCATAGGTATTGTTAGATATGTATTTTAAAGATAGGGTGTGTTTGGAAATCCATTTTTCAATTAAAGAGTTCATTTTTCAAATAATAAGCTTTAAAATGCAAAATTCTTATTATACTCAAGTATTCCTCTTGCCAGCTAAATGGTTATTTTAGAGGTGTGTAAAATTTTACAATAGTTGTATTTACAAATAAATAAAAATAATTTTTTTGGTTAAATAGTTTTTTTTTGTGTGTTTAATGCTAATATTGCAAATGCTGATTAAATTTTAGACCTTAGATAAATCAAAATAATGTACTATATAATTATATATTTTAAAAAGTACACGAGTGTATAAGTATATATATATATATAATATATGAAAATATATAACGAAGTGATAATATTGTCTGAACTGTTTATATCAAAATTCTGCAGTAAAATTGTTTTTTTTTTTAATTTTCATTTGATTCTATTTTGTTATTAAACATTTTCACAAACTGATTAAGTTGGAGTATATAATTAACTAATGTATAATTAAGTATTTTAATGGTTTTGCATTTATGTATTAAGTGTCATATCTATAAAAATCTCATAGGTTGAAATAAAAATAAACCAGACCTGACAGTTATATAGGTAAAAATATAAATGATAAAATAAAATAAAATATAAAACTGGTTTAATTGAATTTTTATCTTGTTATAAAAACAATTTTCGTGATATCTTAAAATAAGTCAAATATTATTTGCTGTATAATGCACATATTACTGTAATAATATATTATTGTCATAAAGTATACTTCATACTTAAAAAAATCTTTCAATGTATGCTATAAATATTACGATAAAAATAAGGGTAACAGATTGCTTAATATCAATAGTTAAATTTGATGGCTTTTAGCATTTCCAAGTAAAGACAATCTTTTTCATTATATAAGGCTATATTTTTTGATTACAAAAGTAAAATATTTATATTATAGTGTTTTTTCCGTTCTTTAGTGTGAAAATGGCTTTATAGTTGGATATAATCTAAAAGGCTACTAATTATATTACCGGCAATAATTCTCTTCCATTCTCACTTGCTTTACAAATTGATTTTGATTTTGTTAAGGTTTAGTATAATATTTTTTTCTGCCTTGTTTAATTTTTTTTATCTTCAATAAAGCTGAATATTTTTTTTCATACTGAGATTAATTAAAATTATTCCTGATTATCTGAAATCATTTCATAGATTCATCGTGCGGGTGCCTGGCTCATTGCATTGCAAGGAAAGGAGTGCAAACAATTCCTGGGACTTGCGATCCAGGTGTAGTCTTAAGGGGCCCGATAACATGCTTACCTTCACTGTCTACGCTCTTCTTCCTAATGAACCAAATTTCATAAGAACCTACTTACGTTACGTACTTAATACATTCCTGAAATGAACCGCTTATAGTCCTAGAAAGGCCGAGATCTTTAAGTAAGCTGTAGAGATTTTGCTGTTATACCTCTCGCTTCAACTTCTACAGCGTACAAATTAACTATAAATTTGTATAAAGCCAATCGCAAACGTCACCAACGACTCTCTCTCTCACTCTACGACATGTAGATATAGTAATTGCTTTTACAAGGGAATGAGATTCCGGTGGAGTCATAACATATATTATTGTAAAGATTGTAAAATAATATGCCAGAAAAAAAAATGTAGTCTATAGTATATTGCAGGATTATTTAATTTAATTGCACTCCACTAGAACCTACTGACTGGACAAAATAAAGTTTTTAGAGATAAATAACATTAAAGTATTATATTATACTTTATTATATTTTTAAAAATAATATTTGCTTGTGAAAAACGTAAACGTGTAAAGATTTTAAATAAGGAACGAAGACAAGAAATATTGTATTAAATTCCTTGTGAAATAAACTTTATTACAAAACGATAAGGTTGACAATATAATGTAGAATTATATTTTATAGATTTTCTGAATAGCTTTTGAATGGGGTGTAAAAGCGATCTTGTATTGTCGTAAAATATGTATGGTGAATTATAAAAATATGTGAATATTTTGTAAACATTTACTTACATTTATTACGTTCACATAAACCCATTTTATTTTATAAAATATTAGTGAGTATTTTAAGGTATTTATTATTAATACTTTTAGTTCCACTTATATTTTTACAATACTATATTATTAAATACAAATATATATAATATATCAACACGAAACGAAGAGTTGCTATAACATATGAAAATATAAACAAAAATATATAAATAATAATTGGCGCTAAATATCCATATTAATAAACTCGTCAAAGAGTGCAGTAGACTCGATTGAAACCTTACCTGAATAGTAAGACATTAAACAAATATTACGAATCGACAACATATATCCATCCGAAAGTTCGGATTGCTGAGTATATTGGCAACCCTAGCGAAACGTCACTGACTCCGGATGCCTTCTTGAGTCCCATAAGGCCGATTCACATGTATCAGTGAAGTCACAATTCAAATAATAATAATAAGCCCCCTAAAATCCTACTTCACATACTTTGTTCTACTCCATATCGTCCTTCACACAATCCATCCATCTTTTCTTCGGCCGTCCTCTACCTGTCCATCTCTCTACTTCCATACCTAGCACTCTTTTAGTTACATGCCTGTCATCTCTCCTCATAACATGCCATGACAGACGCCTTACTCTATTTTTTTTGTCGTTGTTCCAAGCTTTCCTTAATATACTCATTTCTTATCCTAATTTTCGTTGTCGTAATAAAAAAATATTTTGACGATGTGCCAAAGCTGCGGATAATAACCTCATCATTATATTGAATTAATTATTTTTGAATATTCAGGTTTAATTAAACAAAAACGTAATTTCAATCTGTCTCAGATAAATGTGTGCGTGTTATTGAGAAATTTTGTTGTTTGTTTATAAGATTTTATTTTAAGAAAAATATGTTTCTCCTAGTTATTCCTGTGACTATTTTCGCGTAGACCTCAGAATATGAATATAAGTAATGTGTGACAACACTGTTAAAGAAAACTACATATGGTAGAAAAAAATATTATGTAACCCACGATATTTATTGCAGCAGCATAATGGATAATTATGTTTAACATAATAAATATTAATGTAGAAATCAACCTTCACAGTCATTTTCATCTCCAGTTTGTTTAAAATAATTAAAACTATCCTCAAAGTATAGTCAAAAGGATTTTATTTTTTTATATTATCTTCTTGTCTACTACTACTATTTTGTATAGATTTTAATAAGAATTTCGTTATAAAGGTCATCATCGTCCAACCAGATTGTCTCGGAGGAAACTCATTAATATAGAAGAGATCGGTTACAGAATATCAACTACTACGGACGATATTTTATATAACAATATAACTATTTCGAAGATGTAATCTATAATTCACATTATTTAATTAAAATTATATATATGAATATATATTTTTAAATAATGCTATAATTAAATATCGTCATATAATTATTTAATACCCTCTTTAGTATTATCATGTTATATTTTTAATTAAGGTTTGTTGGTGTGCAAGATTACAGTTGCATTTTACAGAACTCAACATTTTATTTTGGTTATTTTATTGATGTAGATAAAGTTATTGTTGGTCATCCAGTTTGTAGAAAGATGATTTTAAAAAGTGGCAGACAATGAAAATATCTGTAAAAACGATCATATGTTTGATTGATGGTGAGTGGTTATCCTATTTTTATGGAATTGATTTAAAAAAACTACTAAAAATATAATACTAAAAATTACATTTGTTTTTTGGATTGGCTTAAAAAAAAATTAAGTATCATATAATGTGTTGTATTACTTTATTATTACGTTATATTTTCAGATTTTACATGCCCGAAGCCATCATGTATTTTTAATACGTGTATTAAAATTACAGAATGTCCCCATTCAATATAAACAAGTACAGAACAGCTGTTACTACGACGCCATATTGGAAGCTTAGATCAAAATGTTTATAAAATCTCTTTCTAATATATTTAAACCAATTTGACAAGAAAATGTTTTGTTTGACATTTATTACCTAATGTAAAAGTAATAAGGTAATGGTTGTTCTAAAAAGATAATTTAAATAATATAATGTAATAATATATTTATATCACGCAGACTAAAAACAAAACCAAGAAAACTAAACATTACTCAATATATTACGTAATAGATTAGTAATTGGAACAGTTATACTTGGCTTAGTTATTGATTTGTGACTTGATTTGTGGCTGACCGGTATTTAAGGCCGCCTGAGCCAGTGCTCGGGCACGTAGATTAGATTAAAATCCATTCATCTATCGCTCCTGTAACTCATTTATCTGTTTGTTTGTTTGTTTGATACAATTTGTAACTACAGCTCCATATAATGTTCAATTTTAATCTAACTTTCATTATTTATTTTTTACTTTCTAAAGAATTTTTTAATGTAATTTTCTTTTTATTTCAGGTAAAAAAATGGTATGTTCCGGTAACTTTTAGCCTCGAGAAGTTTTAATAAAATTATGTTGTCGTTTTTTTTTTGCTAATTAGCAATACTTAAAAATAACTCTGTAATTTTTTAAATACAATTATACTTTGCAACAATTACAAATATACAATTATAATAATAAATATAGGTTTACTAAATTTTAACTCGTACAACTTTCAATATTATAAAATAATTAATTAAATTATGGATCTAAATAAAAGTGTACTCAAACGTTGTGTACTAAAATGTGTAAGGTTCATTCAAAGACATTTACTTTTTTAAAAACTAATTATTTTATTGTTCCGAGTAGCGAGATTATCATTTAAGTCTTTTCTTCTGTTAGGTAGCTAATTAATTTAAGATAAAAATCTTTTAGAATTGAGGTAAGACTCAAAGTACTTAAATTATCAATTTCTTAGTTGACTTAGTTTAAATTTAAATTAAGCTTATTAAGGTAATATTTATATTAATTCATAGCAATAGAGACAGATTAATCTTCTTTCGTCAAATTTAGAATATTATATTATAGACAATGAAGTACAAAAATAGAATAAAATGAAATAGAATACAATAAATGAGATTTAAACATTATGTTTAGAAGCTTTTTGAAAGATATCTAGCAAAATATAATTTTGGGAAGGAATTGACTAAATTTTCCATAATTGTAGTTCTACATAAAGTACGAGTATATGTAGTTTACAGAACTTTCAAATAAAAGTATCTCTTTTACAATTAGAAAATATGTACAAGTATCTAACAAAATGGTATTATAAAACGACTTCACGTGGATTCCAAAATTTAGCCATTATGCAGAATTTTGGAAGCGTCTCAAGTTTAAATGAAATGATAACTACATCGAGAGTTTAAGTTTTCATAAGAATATTTAAATGTAGGGTCTTTGTTGGTTTACTTTCCATTTAAAAATATTATGTATTATCTATATATATGCGTTTTACCACTCACTGACTCATCACGAAATCTCCGAAACTATCTATCCGATTAACTTAAAACTTTACATAGTTGTTTCTTTTGTGACGTAGACGTCAACTTATAACCCATTTTACAAAATTCCTATCAAACGGATTTAAACTTTTTGCATTTCGCTAAGTTTTACACCTGTAGGAACTATACACTTAACGCGGTCTCGATGTTACGCGGTCACGCGGTTACTATGACAATGATTACACAGGCACACAAAAAAAAAAAAAAGTCATGAACCAGAGGGGAGACCCCATTATTCTTAGGTTTTTGGGATCGCTGAAACCGAATATGACAATAAAAACTAATTTTAAATGCCAGTTTTCCCGCTAGCACCCCCTTACTACCTCTTAAGGGGTGAAAATTGAAATTTTTGTATAAAATCAAGATAGATGTGTATTTCTACGTTTTTTGGATGCTGAAACCGAAAATGATAATTAAAAATAAATTTATGACCACTATCACCCCCTACCACCCCTTACGGGGGGTGAAAATTTAAATTTTTCTATAAAGTCAAGATAGATGTGTATTTCTACGTTTTTTGGGATGCTGAAACCGAAAATGATAACTAAAAATAAATTCATGACCACTATCTCCCCCTACCATCCCTTACAGGGGGTGAAAATTTCAATTTTTCTATTAAAATCAAGACAGATGTATATTTCTACGTTTTTTGGGATGCTGGAACCGAAAATGATAACTAAAAATAAATTCATGACTACTATTACCCCCTTACCACCCCTTACAGGGGGTGAAAATTTAAATTTTTCTATAAAATCAAGATAGATGTGTATTTCTACGTTTTTTAGGATGCTGGAACCGAAAATGATTACTAAAAATAAAATTTAAGACCTCTATCACCCATTAACACCCCTCACCAACCCTTAAGACTGAATCATGATTTTGGTCCTATTCTTCACAAGTTTTTTCACTTTTTGTTTTTTTTTTTTGCTTTCTATTTAATACTACTTATACTGTTATCCATCCGGGAGTGTTGTAAAACGCTTAAAAGATGCTGAACCTAATTCTATGCCTCCGAAATAGAATTGTTACTATTTTCCTGAAAATTTAGGAGACTAAAAGATGCTGAACCTAATTCTATGCCTCCAAAATAGAAGGGACTATTTTCCTGACAATTTAGGAGACTACAGTGAGGAGCAAGATGCAAGGTTCCATCAGGATTAGAGTAGAATTAAATCATGAATATATATCAGATACTTCTGATCGATAAAGCATTTGAATTTCTAATATAAGAGCGAGAGAGAGAGTAACCTCAAACTAGTTTGATAAACATGTCACTTACTGTAAATCGTTAAAATTTCTTCATACATCTTGATTTTATACTAAATTGAAACCCCCCATTAAGGATGGTTAGGGGGTGGTATTAAGTAAAAGAGGTATCAAATTCACTTTTGGTTGTCATTTTCGGTTTCAGCATCCTAAAAAACGAAGAAATACACATCTATCTTGATTTTATAGAAAAATTTAAATTTTCACCCCCCGTAAGGGGTGGTAGGGGGTGATAGTGGTCATGAATTTATTTTTAATTATCATTTTCGGTTTCAGCATCCCAAAAAACGTAAAAATAGACATCTATCTTGATTTTATACAAAAATTTCAATTTTCACCCCTTAAGAGGTAGTAAGGGGGTGCTAGCGGGAAAACTGGCATTTAAAATTAGTTTTTATTGTCATATTTGGTTTCAGCGATCCCAAAAACCTAAGAATAATGGGGTCTCCCCTCTGGTTCATGACTTTTTTTTTTGTTGTGTGCCTGTGTTATTATAGCAACCTAAGTTCACATCCAAATTAATAGTGTGTCCAGCGAAGCGGGAGGGAATAAGCTAGTAATATCATATACTACATAACATCAATCATATAATAACAAAACAAAATGGCTGCGTAAACTCACGAGTATATTCCATTAGATGAAAACTTTTTGAATATGTTGTATTACTTTTTTGAGGATGCTATTAATATTTTTAATTGCGATCCTCTGTACCTTTTTGTCACCCGTGTTGGAGAATTATAACAAAACTTTTATCAAACAATGACCTGATAGGCTTAAGCCTTTTTTGGGACTGTATTACTTTTTTACACATTACGATACATATTATTTTTAGTAAGCTCTAGACTAAGAACCAATTGGTTGATTTAATTGATCTGTTAAACATTAGAACATACATATATCGAAAAATAATTATCCTCTTTCAGTCATATAATTTGTTTTATAAATGATCAAGAGTTATTAATTGAATTAATATAATATTAGACAAATGCCGCAGAATCCGTATGATGAATAAAAACAAAATTTGTGTCTATTTATTTAGTTAATTCTATATATTTCTAACTCATATTGTATCATTTAATTAATTAAATAGACTTTTCACAACTCAACAATATAAAATATTTTTTGTTATTAATAGGTTAAAGTGGAAAATTGTTCTCACCTTTCTGATCACCGTGAGTTAATAATGGAGTCGTCGATTTGAAGTTGCTAATTAAAGCCGGACTGTCTGTCATGACTGTGCGTCATCTGATATTGCAAAATATAAAACGAGAGTTGTACTCAATAAATTAAAGTAAAAATATTGATATTTTTTATGTATAATATAATGAATTTATTTCCGGTCTACGAACTGGGTGTACTTATAGAAAAAAACAAATATGACTTAGGTAGCACTTGTATATAATTTCAAACAGAATAATAAAGTAATGAAATGTAATTATGTTTGGCACGCAATTTGTGAAACAAGTTCAATCTACTTCGTAATAACAAAATTTGCATTTGTGCAGTGCGGAAACTTAGAGACGAGAATTAATTATATATAGAGGTATAAAAACGTCATATTATATTTGCTAAATATGGAGAAATAGTTGCGTTATGGAGAAATAAAAATTAAATCATAAGTTAAATAATTATTCAATTGGTCAGATATAAAGATGGGTAGGGAAAAGTCGGGTCTTGTCTTCATGATTTGCGAAAAAAAACAGAACTTTAATCTGAAATTTTTACATCCAAGAAAGTTTTCAACAAGTGCAGGTGTAATAATTTACAGATGCCCATTGTTATTAAAAGAGAGTTAAATTTAATTAGTAAACACGAACATCAGAAGCCTCAAGCAAACTAAACCAATAATTTACAAGCTTATATATATGGTAACTAGCTTTTGAGAGCAGTTTTGTCTAAGCTGAACAGGTTTAATACAGTTAGTTATGTACGAAATATTAAATATTTTCATCGTTTCAAAAACCCAAAGAAACAAAGATTTAGATTTACAAATACCACACTATCAAAGCTTTCAGAATAAATATGAAGTAAGATTAAACTTTTAACTAAACACTAAATTGGATATCAATTTTTAAAAAGTTTACAAAATAGGTATATGAATTAATAATTTATCAATTAAGTAAGTAAGTGAGTGGCATGCAAACTCGGATTCTCTTAGGATTTTCATATTAAATCTTCTTTTTATGTTTTTTGCACATCTATAAAATTATAGGATGATTTTAGTAATTTTTTATAGGATGAGTGCAAGAAGAAGCTAATTTCATTACATTTTGGTGTCGTTTATTAGCTTGATTGCTCACAGATATAAAAAATATAACTTAGAAGATAATTTTGTGTTAACTCAAATGTTTCGTAGTGGGAAATAAATAAATGTCTTTCAGGAATATTGAGTACTTGTTTTTATTCACGTTTACATTTTATGCTGGTCAAAATAACATTTTTGAAATGACTTCAGTCATTAATCAGTCTAATAGATTTTTTGTGATCATTTGAATAAAATTAAAATTTTTATAAACTGAACTAAGTACATAATTATGAAACATCGTTATATATATGTTTGTTCATTTAAATACGGATGTACACAAAAGGCTATTTTAAACATATTTTTATCAAATTTAACTGTGGATTTAATAATTATTATGACTCATTTATTTCATAGTCTACATACTACGCCAGTGATGAGCTAACTTTGTTAGACCCAATCAATCACCAGCTTTCTACAGAATATATTGCGCATAATAGAATTTAAAGGAGGATGTGCTTACATTGTTAACTATACGATATTTAAATATTTAACTTATTTACGTGTCATCTCACATTGCTACTTTAAGCGTAGGTAGAGACATTTCGTGACAATGGGTATAGGTATAATGTAAATTTTAAATTATAAGTCAAATCTTTATTTTCATTACATCTTTATATCATGTTATTAATCTGTTTATTAATTATTATTCAATATACGATAAAATATTCAAGGCTTTAAATGGATTTCTTTGACAATATATGTATTTAGTGTTATGTGTGGGTCTTCTCTTTGTAGAGTGCCTCGAAATGGGTTGTGGTTGGTTAACCTTTTCTTGTTTCGGTTAATCTTAGTATAGGTAGTGATGTCCAAAGGATATACTATTTGTTTGCTTTTAATGCCTTTATTATAAAAACAAAAGAGACACGAATATGTTTTCAATATTTTACTTTATTATTTCTTGTTTTTTTAACAGATATGTTTGATGGTTTTCTTACGTTTTCTGTGCTATTGTTATTTATATCATTACTTTCAAGTCAGTTAACTCATTATGAACTGACTCATTTCTATATTTATAATAATTATATGTTAGGAACACTTAGAACCCAAGGCTTTAAAAATTGTGATATCTATCATAACGATGAAACCATCGTAGAAACTTATAAATCCTCTCAAAGGAGTAATTATTACTATAAAAAGCTTTTATTCTTTATTCTGGTCCTCTTCCCAGTTTATTAAAGGTATTATAAATATAATATGTCGCCGATTTGTCTGCACATCTATGGTAAACAAGCTTCAAGGAGTGGTAAATCGATATGATTGTATTCAAGGTATCGTAATCGAATATCGATATTAAATTTGAATCATCAATTTGAACTCAGAGCGCACATCTTAATGTGACTTATCTTTGGTCTAGATTAATATGAATAACATCAGATAATACTTATTGACCTAGATGTTGTAAAGACTTTTAAACGTAGTCACTTTTCCACCGGTAATTCTGTATGTTATTCAACAGCCATTTTGAAATTAATAAAATTAATCAGATTGATTAAATAAAACACGATATTATGGAGGTAAAGCCTAATATCATAGTAAACTGAAAGCCTTACAAAATGTCGTCGAACATCTTTTACCTGATTAAGAAATAAAGAATATAAGACAAATAGTCGGTAGTATTAATATTTTTTTCTCATAATCTTAATTATAATTATTGGATGGTTTAAGAAACCATACTTGTAGATAATTGAAATAATGTGTAATTAAATTACCTTCTCGGGACAACTGTTATGATAATTCATTCAAACAAACAATTATATAAAATTTTGACCTGACCGTCAATGATACATAAATAGATTTTACTACTTCAATTACTACTGTACTTAATAATGAAGTGTTTGTTTGTTTGTTCTAGATTCACTAATAACCTATAGAAGAATTCGTAGTTTAGTTCGAAGAAAATTAATTGTCGTTTGTTTCCAGTTGTAACTAAAAGTTTCGGAGTCTTTATGTGATTTTCGGTTTTCAGAAATGGCTTTGTGGCAGGAATTCCAAGATGAGAACGAGAATGAGAACGATTTAAACTGTAGTAAGGTTTTATAAGAATTTAACACTTAAATTAATGTTAAGATTTTTTCGTTCACTTAATGTAAATTATACAGCCATTTTTTCATTAATTTACATAATTTGACATTTTTGTATATTATTTTTTTATATATATATATCTATGTAAATATCACTATTTCATACGTTTTTTATTTGGGTCATTTTAATAAATTCATAACGGGCATACCTTTAACTGATTCTTTTCTTCTAGAGAGCCCTAAAGAGGTATAAAGATCTCATTAAACAAGAAAGGTAATTATCTTGTGGTATTTAAATACTGTCTTTAATTTAAAAACTTTATAAATATTATGTATAATATTATGTCTAAAATGTCTTGATAGTTAATTAAACTACATTGAGTATTCCAAACAATTTTGTATTCAAGACTTATTTTAAGACCTAAAAAAATATTATTTTGATTTTTATTTATATTGTCTCCTCTCCCAATCAATAAACCACTTTTAATATTTGAAGTCCACTTGTTTTTGATACATAAAATCACTTCAGTCTCCATTCACTCTCTAATAATTTGATATAAAGCTTTCATAGTTTTAGGAAACTGTTTTTAAAGTAATAGTCATTTAAAAAATATGTATGTGATTTGCAATAAAAAGTCGTATATGTAAGATATTTATACTGCCTTACAAATTACCTCGTTTCATGAATGGAAGAAAATCAGACATTTTTTATACAACTGCAATTTCTTTCTTACAATAAGTCTATTGATATAAAGAACTCAATGTTTTGGTATTATTATTTCTTAAATATCTAATTAACTGAATATTCAGTAACAATGGATTATGGATTTTTAGTCGATGGTAAAGTCTAACTGGAGTTACTAAAATGTCAAATTCTGTCGGTAAAATCCTATTCTAACATTAGTACTCGTAAGTGCAAAAAATACTTTTCATTTATAATAACAGTAATATTTGATTAGAAATTAGCTGTAAATTAACGAAGTAGAAAGTAATGTCTAAATAAACTCCTCGATAAACTGAAGTAATGGGTATCATTTAAATTGGAAATTTGACCTTTGACCCTGCATGAGGACGACCCTTTTAAACATAAAACTTCAGCCATTTGTAATATGAACAAAGTTAGTACATTACAATAATTCATATTCTGTCATTGTATCTATTTAATGCTACTTCATTGTAGTTCATAGTTAATTAGAGTGATTATTGCCATGAAACAACATATTATGCTATAATTTTCACTAAAACTGTTTTAATGTTAGATATATTATGAATATGAAAAAAAATGCATAATTTGGATGTTTTCGCTCAAAATAAAATAAATAAGCTTCGCTAAATCAGGAGACAGGTGAAAAAAATTACAATAATTACAATTAAGTAAAAGCCAAAAAGATCGTTAGTAATATAGAACAAAAGGTTTACAGTTTAGTAATTATTTGCTTGCACGTATAATATTGATTGCGTAATATATATTCATAATACTTAACAAGTGGAGTGAATATTAGAATTCAATTAACTAATACACTCGTACACACATACAGTGAGGAAACTAATCGATATAACTTCGCGTATATATTATGCTGAATAAAGCAATTTAGATATTTTGTAATACTGTTTTATTCTTCTTGGAAAATATTATTTCTGTTAAAATAAAAAGGCCCAGCCATTTCAAGAACTGTTTACAATTTTTTTAATAATATTTTAGAAAATATTAGGCAGATGTGAATAATACTTTTTCGGTTTCGACTACTATTCTAACGTAGTGGTTGGAAATAGCTATTGGTAAACAAAAATCTGAATTTGTTGTATCACAAAATAGAATAAACTGAACATAAAAAATATTAAACAAGATTGTGTATTTGTCTCGGCTTCATCGAAAAGCTGAGCAACGGTGAACGTACTTACTTAAAACTCGCAGGCAACAAGTTTTTCGTTTGTCATTAATTTTTTAATAAAAAAATTTAAAATCAGTTTTTTGCTACTATTTGTTTAATATACAATTAATTTAACGTTCACCTTTTACATAACGTCATTCAGTAGATTATTAATAAATAATAAAGTACGCTTTAAACGATTATTTATACAAAAAAAAAATGCAAATTGTTTCTTTTTTTTATCATATTTTATTTGTTAATATAAGTAACGTCAGTATAGTCTTCGATACTCGTTAAAATACTTTGACAGACGTGACGTCCTATTTATTATTTAAAACTAATTACATACATAATTGCATTATAACTCCCCTAAAACTCAGAGATAAACTCTCGTTACCAAAAGTTTAAATAGGATAATAAACATCAATTAGTAGGTATTTTATTATGGAACAAGGTTTACATAAATGAAATTGTTCTCTCTTCCAGATTGACTGGATTTTCCAGAAAATGGAATTGGAATATTTCCGGTACCGTATGATCCTTTTGAAATCCTGAGGATTAAACATAATGAATGAAGCAATTAACTTTCTCTATCGTCGTATCAGCAGCTTTTATGAGTTTCAGATACGAATTGTTTTAATATAAACACTAATTAACCATACATAAGTTATTGTTAGCAAATTTCTGCTGTAGCAGTCCCTTTTTGAATTCTTATACATTTTAACACCCACATATTATTACTCAATGAAATTGTAAAAATATTTATAGTTCTCTTAATTCCAAGCTATTTTTCTATTAAATATTATTTTTTATTTTTAAGTTGCCTTATCACGATAATTTACCGATGTTATAAAATATCACTACCCAGTTTAAATATCTAAAATAACTGAACTTAAATATAAATGAAGTTTAAATTCTATTACGTAATAACGTTCAGTCATAAATCTTTGACAGCTGACAAAATGGCGTCCCATTTTGTCAGCTGTTTATTTAGGGTTATTAAAATGTTAACGAGATGTTTTTAATATATCTTGTTATAAAAAAAGTATTTATTATTTTCTTAACTTATAAAATATTTTTCTTAATAAATTAATCTAAATAAAAATATTTTAACGGTTTTGTGTTTGTATTATATTTTTAATATCTGTCTTGCAATTAAATATTTTTTAGAAAACCCGATATGTCAGAATTGTTGGTAAATCACGGCGAAGTTTATATACCTGAATATTATTTTTACCTTGCTAATGTAATTAAAATATAAAAGTTTTATTTATACAGTGTGGGCGAAGTCGCTGGCATAGGTTAGTATATAAATATCACAGAATTATCAATTAAATTCATGCATAATTTAATGATGTCATATCAACCGCACTCATTCATGGTGTTGTATAATTGATGTGTGTTAATGCCTCTTATTTATCATCTGACGTCCAATTATAATTACGTATTCGGATTAAAATAATTAAAATATAATGAGATGTTTTGTTTAATTGCTGAATTTATAATTAGTAATTAATACTCGTAAAGTGTAACCTGGTTTCCAAATAATGAGAACAATTCTAAATGAATTAATAATTAATAATTTATAATAAAAATAATCCATCCATATTCATGAAACACGGGTAATTCAATTAAAGTTAAGTTAATTTAATTTAAGTGCCGAAGATCATTAAATAACTACTCGTATTAATAAAAATATATTGTTACTTAAGTTTTAAATTTGTTACAATTCACAAGATGGAAAATCTTCTTCACTTCAGAAGATTCACTTCTCAATACCCATTTTATAACATAATATTTATACGCCAAACTTTAAATACTTATATAAAAACAGTGACAATCACATGATAAATATAAAATCAGGAGTGTTTTATTAAATAAATCATATTAAAATATTAAAGAGTTTTTAATGGATCAAAATGTGTGGGATTTAAGTTGTCGACTCTTTTTTTTTTATGTAAGAGGAGGGCAAATGAGCTGGCGGGTCACAAATGGACGTGATCACCACCGCCCATGAACTCTTGCAACATCCGAGGATTTACAAGAGTGTTGCCAGCCTTGTAGTAGGAATAAACGCCTTTTTTGAAGGTACCCATGTCGTACCGATCTGAAAATACCGCCGAAGGAAGTTCGTTCCGCAAGCGAGTGGAACGTGGAAAAAATGTCCTTGAGAACCGCACAGTGGAGGATGGACTGGATGGATGGATGAAGTGGAGGACTCTTTTAAGAGGTTGATATTATAATGTTTACATATTATTGATAAATATTATGAACAGTCCTTAATAACACTTATTGAAGCTAGTTTTCAATTTGTGTTCGGTGGCTAATGTCTAATGTTGAGATTAATTTACCACTGCTTTTACAATGGAAGAACGTCAAATGTATGTGAGACTTAATATAATATCAATGTTAATTAATTAAGAAAATGGTATAAGTATTATTTTTCATCTTAATTTCTAACTGAAAATCTCTTAATTACATAAAATAATGATATCCTCTTATTTCGTAAACGGTACAAATTTGCAAAGTAATTACACTCTTAGGCTTCTAATTAGAGAAAACGGTTTGATTACTTAAAAGTTTCAATTAAAGATAATTTTACTGAGTTTCTTACACCTAAAATAATACGAGAATTACCAACTTATATATGTATCTGTATATGTATATCTAAAAATCTTGTTTCTATACATTTATATGTATGTATACCTATATATAAAAGTATAGGAACAAGATTTTCAGATTAACGTCTATTAGAATAATATATACATATATATGTATATTTAAAATACTTTATATAATTTTATAGTAAATATTATTTTTATTAATTAAGAAATACATTTTCTATAATTAAGAAAGATACGTGTAAATTTTTAAAGATATGAAGATAAATGTAAAGTTAGTGTAAAAACTTTTTAGAGCTATCCAGTCCTGCCTGAGAATGTTTCTGCCATTATTTGTACATCATTTTATGTAACATTAGTTTCATAAATTACGTACAACAAGAGATTAACATATAAAGAAAGAATTCGAATGTTTTTATTAATATTTTAAAATTAGTCATCTGCAATCTGTTAAACTGTCCAACTTGAGTATTATGTGGTATAGTATGTTCCTCTTTGATATAAAACTATTGTTGTGATTTGACTCACTAACATATAAGGAAATTGCTACTTACATATTATAATTTACATAGACTGAAGTATAAATCAAATCAATTGTCATAAAACTTTAATACGAACTAGTCTTGATACGACGGTACACGTCTATCAAATGTTACTGAATTTAATCGTGTTGAATCTCGAAAATCATTGTGTGAAGAGAATTATGTTAATAACAACTAAAATTCATATGTGCTCATATATATTATTAACACAGATTAATGTATAATTGTTAAATTTAATAATAATATAAATTCTTTACTAAATTATTAACTAGATGTCTGTTTTAAACTCAAAATTCCGAGGTTTATAATTTGATAAACCTCGTTCTTTAAACGGTATTTTAATAAATACACATATATATATATATATATATATATATATATATATATATATATATATATATATAAGCAATATTTTTAGTCTTTTATATCGAGGTTCGATAGGATAAATTTTTATTTATATAATAAAGATTTATTTATGTCAAAATTTAGTTATTTTTAAAGAACAATAACTAAAATTTGATATTATGATAAAATAAAAAAATACTGTTTTGATCTTTATTTCTACAGTAACCCATTATATTTATCTGTATAGTAAGAGCTCCATTATTTATTTTCATGGTTGCAATTACGGGAGACACTTGAAATTTTAATATTGATTGTAAATTTCTACGTTAACCAATTACGGATAAACGCGGTCATTAAGTTCAGTTTCAAATTTACATATTATTATAACATTCTATTAATTATTTTCAGTGTATTATAACCATTATGTGATTATGTTATAATAATTGCGGAATAGAAAAGTACTTAGCTTTCCTGTTCTATTTTATTATCAGTTAAATCTTATACATATTAATCAGAGAGGTAATCGTGTGTTAACAACTTTATTCCATTCCACTGATCATCTGAGGATTATATTTAGAGAAAGCTCGGAAGGGTTTATTATATCCTTGTAACTAAAGGTTATTTAGTAATTGTTATAATATATATAATAATCTAGTCATTATTAAGTAATTACAGACAGAACAGTTGTTTTTTATAACTTACATTATTTACAGTTCTGTGAAACTCCCGTCGAAATTAATATAATTTAACAACAGGTTGGCAACTGGAATTTTAAGAAAATGCGATTTTAATTACTCCTCCATGGAATGGAAGAAGAAAGAGACAGATTTGATGCTAGAGGAAATTAATTGAAAAGTTTTTTTTTCTGTCAAATGATTTAATAACGAGTATTGATTAAATAATTAGAATCGTACATTTTGATTACTAAATCAAGTAACACTTTTAATAATTAAAATATTTATTTATCTACTTAAAATATTTTATAACCAGGAAGATGATATAATATTAAACAAACATATTGTGGAAAATTTACTAATATTGATAGAACTCAAAGGTAGGACTTCGTAGAAGTAAAATATTAACGAATTATTTGTTGAGTAAGGAACTTTTGTCATATTTTACTACAGTACTTTATTTAGTAGAAAATATATATTATATTTTTTAACTTAATATACTTCATGCTTTGTTTGTATTGCGTGTAACATTTGTATTATTTTTTGTAGTTTCTTTTACAAGTAAAAAAATATTTTCATTACTTGTAGTTTATAGTAAAAAAAATGTTGATAAAATGTATGATAAAAACACAAAATATTATTTATTTAATTTAAATAATTGTTGTAGTAATTAATAGACTGAAAAATGTTCTTCTGGTAATGGCCATAGTTTTAAAATAATTTTCAGTCTCAAGAAAACCGTTGAAAAAATATTAATTGGAGTTGTTTTTATTTAAATCTAAAATTGCAATGAAAGAAACAAAGAAGTGTTTAAATTGCAAATGTACTTATATCGCCTCCGTCAACTAAACAACAGTCTTTTCTTTGAAATTAATCACGTGAAATAAATGACATTAAGAATTCATAATGTTCTGTGTATTAAATGGAATTCTTTAAGATCGCTTCTACTAAATACTGAAATATTGCAAATAAATCTTAAATAAATACCGACTCTTTCTGGTCGTTTACATAATTTTCCTTAATCACAACATCGTTATAGGACTAAAGAAGCCGTCCTTAGCAAATAGCGTCTTATTCATTTATTAAGGAATGTGAATAAAAAAGGAAGAGGGAAAAAAATTGTTGTCATTTTTTATAAAAAAATAATTTAAAAAATTACATCTAATTTAGAATATTATAAGTACAGTAATAAAAACGTATAAAATAAGAAACATTTTATATTCCATTTCTGACTCATAATCAGCTTTGATGAATAATAATTTTTCGCTGGAATTTTTTTCTTTCATTTGTCTTGTAACTTCTATAGATAATACTTATATTAGGTACATCAAAAGTATTGTTGTCTTGTGGTGATTTTGTTTTTTGTTTGTGTTAAAATACTAGTTGATCTACTTATTTATTGTGGTATTTGGATTTTTTGTCAAAGTTTTACGAAAATCTTGAATCTTGAAATAACTGAGTTTCGGACACTTGCATTTACGTGTCCTATTTATAGCTTAGGGAAAAAGAACCTAGAGTTGGATAAAGTTTGTGCCCTATTTTAAGATGATTGTTGATAGATCAGTAAGGACAAGATATGCAGACTTATTTATTATGTATTCAAGTGTAACAAAAATAATCTTTAGAGACTTGTAATAAAGACTACATCCACGTTTTATTATTCGAAGGTCACGGAAATGTTGCTCTGAAAACGATTGCTGTCACGCGATTTTTGGGGTTATATTTATGGAAATGGCAAGGACAAATATCACTTAAAATAGTACATCGAAAGTAGGTTATATCAGTTTAAATGAAGGTGTTCTTTATACAGCTATAAGCAAAGAAATTTAGTTGTGATGCAAAAAAATTTCAGCTTTATCAAATATGTTTAACAATGTTCTTAAAAAACTTTTGTTCTGTTTGATCAGGGCATAGCAACCCTGTGTGCCTGTGATGTGAACTGTAGACAATTGTTAGGAGTTTAGTTATATGTCTTTGATTGTAAAATCCATCATAATTCCATAGAATATCAGTGTAAAGTACCTATAATAACTACGTTGCGTATAGTGAGTAAGCGGGCCTCAACACCATGTAAATACTCCCCTTTCCCTCCCATACCTACATCTATTTTCATCCCACGCAACTGTAGTTTTAATTGTTTAGAGAACTGTAGTATAATATTTCGAGGAAATCAGCTTTTTCGATGAAATTAAAATGAAACCAAGAAATGTATTATATGTTGGACAATAATCTAATAAGATTATATAAATATATTTGGGTAATATAATCCACCCACTAAAAATATACCTCTGGGTATATACTACACACATATATACTACACTAATATTTTATATCGTATATTCGATCCAGTTTTGTCTAAAAACAAAGGTAATTATTGACTGTTATTTTAAGAATTTAAAATATTTTATTATCTTAAATAAACCTACCTTATCTAGAATTTCGTTTGGTTTCAAAGTTAATAAAGAGAATAACAAACTGCTATGTTAATTATCAGATCCCTCTTACATTCCTCTTTATAATAAAGCTAGGGATATATTATTTATGTGACCCACAATCATATGAGTACACACATATTGCATACATATATTAAATAATATTTATTACATAGAAATAAATGTACATGAAATATATTGTATTATTTTACTTCCTTAGTAGTAAATTATGATTTGAATTTGCACAAGCCATAAAAATAATCTTAAGGTTCAGTGTCCCTTTCAGCCCTATTAGAGAGTTTCTTAATATTGCTATTACTAGGAAATATAATCCTACTTTTTGTGTTTTAAGAAAGTATTTGGTTTGACTATTATTATATGGTACTTGTTTTGAATTTTGAACACTAATACAGACATTACTCGGTCTCATAGTGCTTTCTACAAAAAGCGTACTTACATTTTATTCTCTAATTAAACAACTCTCGATTAGAATCTGTAACAAAAAACATTTTCATTGTTATTAAAATGTATTTAATATATTTCAGCTTACGACGTCTCATTTTATTGACATTGATGATTCAGTGAGTCAGTATTTATTCTATACTATAAACACCAAAAAATATATATTTATTTCCTAAAAGCTCTAAATTTGTTTACCCGCAATGAAAAAGACTGATGAAATAGAGAACATTACTTTTCTGAAAATAATAATCTCGAAATAATACGGCAATGCGGCTTAAATAGTATTTACAGTTATGTGAAATTAACAAATAATTATTAACATAAATATACACAAAATTTAAACGTAAATTTTATTTAATTTTCTTTTTATATTTATTTTTAGCTTTTTTTTTCTTTAAGAGAAAGTAACCTCTTGTCACTGGATTAAATCAAAATTTTAGCATATTTATATTGTTGTAATGATAAAATTTTAGCATGTTTATGTTGTTGTTTTGCGGTATACATGTTTTTTATAACAGCGGAAGGCAAACTTGCTTGCAACATCCGAGGATTCACAAAAGCGTCACTGGTCTTGGAGGTGAGAGTATACGCCTTTTTTCATGCCACGCCATGACTTATCGATCTGGAAAAACCGTCGAATTCTTTCCACATTCGAGTGGTACATAGAAGAAAGGTTCTTGAAAACTATATAGTGCATCGCAACGCGTCCAGGTGGTATGTATGATATTGGAAGTAATGAAGCATTGTGCGGTGATAAAATGCGACGGCAAGTATCAAATCGAATAGCTTTTCGAAACACTCTCCGTTGTAAATGGGGTAGAAGAAGATCGTTAGCAGCTGTCTATTGATGATGTTCGCCATAATTTTAGAGAGAAGAGAGATAACAGCGATCCCAGCTATCATCTTTTTTAAGGTCAGGATAAACAAGCCCACACATTCGAGCGGGGCTTCGTCTTTAAGGTAGGAGTACCAAAATATATGCGTTAGCACAGGAGTCAACTCAAGGACGCAAGTTTGTGGCACCAATTCTATCCGACCCACTCGATTTATGAACGACCAAGGAAATTAGAGACGGTCGGATAGTTTTTTTTGCCAAAAAATTATTTCTGCCATTAAGCTCTGACACTGGGTAGTAGGCGGTGTCTTCCCTTGGTCGTCCAAGTCAAATCTGAGACAAAATTCTCCATGTGCACTGGCGTTAGGGACGACTGTTAAAAGTTGCCCTTAGAAATCACCCAGAATTTATATTTGAACGTGCCCGCTGATCCTCAATTTTGACGCCTGCCGTTTGTCCGTTGCTGCAGTTCTGACAAACGGATCAAACCAAGGTAGCAAACTGCCAAGTGGTACCACAGAGTTTGGTGCAAACAATATAATTCCTTGTAGTATTACATCCGCAATGTATTACAGCCGCAATGCAGTCACTGGGTTCATTAGAAGGGAAACAAAACGGTCCCCATGGCAAGAATGCCAAAAAGAATCGCACTTCTTTCCAATTTGCTGATTAGTAGTGCCAAACGCGTCGGATCGCTGGTCTTGTGTGAACTGGACGTTGTATAATCACTACACTCCATACCAGACAATGATAGGAGGATCCTAAGGTGGCTTCGACAGTGAGCTGGTACTACTGGCTATCAACGTTCAGTAAACAAGTGTGCGTCTTAGCCAACTATGACAGACCATCTGCCAGAGCAAAGTTTAATACAGATTGAGATCGGTGTTTAACTTTAAAAATAATATTTTACATCACTTCCGAGTTTCTAAAAAAAAGAAGATACTTGTTTCCATAGTTCAGGAAGATTGAAAAGTTATAAACTAAAGAATTTTATTATTATTTTTATCAGGAGTTAGCAGAGATAAAAAAAATGTCTTAAGAGAGAGAAAATGTGGCCAACATGATAATAGAAAAAAATATGTACGTAATAAAAGAAAGACTAGAATCAATTAGTTAGGTTCTTTTTCAACTTATTTTTATAGGTGTTTCTTCTTATATATTATTCATGATTTAACAAAACTCATCATTAAAAATAAAAAAGACATGATGATGACAAGAAGAAAGTCTTCAAAACCATGTACTTTTTTGGTATTTTTTTATTTTGTTAACTGTATAATTTAACCCTTTTTAAATAACAAGTATGACAGCTGTGTGGTTCCCAGTGGGCATTTCCACCGCTTGTAAATTTTAACAGATTGAAATTAATATATTGGACTTTTAGTGCGTCTTCAGTTTTAAGGTAAATCCATTATATTATTTATTGTATTCATTATTGTAATTTTTTTTTGTTATACAATAACCAAATTAGTAGTATTTTAGAATCCTGTTTCATATACTTAACAGGTTAATGGTTGAAGAAAAAATATTCTCGTTCATATTTTATATTTATAAAATATATCCTGCTTGAAATTTACATATACTCAATACTGATAATATAACAAAATATACAGTCCAAGTCTTCAAAAGAGGTAAAATAAGGAAACAATTACGCCTCCCTCTCTGTTGATACTCGTAGGTAGTTTCAAAGAGCGTAATATCATTATAGTACACGTTACTTCAAGATATTACGTCAATGTCCTGAGCTGTGTGATGCAATGCTGTGCTGTGATAATGATAAAATTTAAATTGATTTATTAAAACCAATTGAAAAACTATTCATTATAGTAATATTTTATATATATCTCCGAATGCCTACGTTATTTCTTTAGAATTTGCACGACTAGCTACTAACCCATTTGGGGTCGCTATTCATGAGCTCGGAGCAAGGCGTGAAGAGCTCACGTCGCGTTTCATGTCATAGAAAAATTACAATAGCGTAGTCGGTTAAACGTATATAATAGTATTCATAAAATACGATAGTGTACATACAAAACACTATATAGTATAATTTGAATAAAGAAATGTTTGTTTTTTATATTTGAAACTTTACTGCATAACGCAACGCATAAACTTTATACTATATGTAGGCTTTTATTTCAGTTAGGGTACTCTTTGCGTGTGTTCGTATCCCTTAATTGAATAACATATTCCCTTTACTTACTTCAGTACGTCGTCGTATAAGGTCATATAGGATGTATTTTTTCAGGCTCCTGTCTCATGTCACCCAAGATTTTCACCAAGATATATAATAATACACTTCATTCAGTAATTTCGTAGTATGATGGTTTTGGATATTTAATGCTCAGAAGTCATATTTTATGCACGTGTGCATTTAGGAGTAGGCGATACGTACGTGCGTGTAGAAGGGCAATATTTATTATTAAAGACCTTTGAGACAAATATATATGGGAGGATATAAATATTTAAATGTTTCTGTTCGTTCATACAGGGCTATACCAGTTAGTCCTATCATGTTTGTTTTTAAATACGCAAAAACAAAAGGGCCATCTTCTGATAATAAGTGGCGTAACAGCTCCTTATCTTTGAATATCTGCATTATAAAAAGTGTTGCAGGTACGTTACCACACTTTGGAAACGGGAAGGAAGAAACGAAATAGAAGCTAGAGAAAGGAATGGAAGATCTGCTTCTGGGTTTTCCATTCTTTATTTAATTTGTGATACTTTCCTGAAAAGGAAAAGACGATTGAGCTTTCTATCTTCTTGAAATGAATTTTATAATAGTTATGTTGAAATTTTATACGTTGTAAGACATCTAATATAATATATTTAACTCTTTTTAGGTAAAACATATTTTAATTAATAAAATAAACCGAATTTAGCGCAGCACAAACAGCACTTATATTTTTATCGCTAAATTAATAAAACATAAGTGCTTTCAATCAATAACTGATTTATGGGAGATGGAGTGTGAGGGAATATTTTTTTACTGTATAAGATTTCATGCGATAATTTCATTTGTGTGATTTTTATTTATCAACTAAATTGTTAACAAATAATGACATATGATCCTAACATAAATATTGACATCTGGAGATTAGCGATATACGAACACGTGTGGGATGTAAGGGTAAGGGTCTCAAATTGTTATGAGTTGTCTAATTAAAACTTTAGGTATATGAAGTTGATAATTTTATTTCAGGGTACAGATGTTTGTCAATGTTTTGTTTGTTGGTTAAGTAATTTATAAAATTTGACAAATTTTAGGTGGTTCTCATCCCTTTTAAATAAACTTTTAATGAAATCTGGAACTAATTGTTTAGACCATTAAATAAAAATAACACGATAAAAAGCTTTTTGGGGTGGCGACCCTGGTCGGATTTAAAGTAAATTGGTGAACGTTTGTATAAAGCCGCTAAGCTCTAATAAATAAACTCTTTTATATTTTTATTATTTTATTAACAAAAATATTTATCAAGTATCAAATTTGAAATAAAAAAACATGTATTTCAGAACGTTAGGTTAGGTTTTAGTAAGAAAATTCTACGTTAATAAAGTCGGGGCCTATGAGTTAGTACGTTATAAATATATTTGAATTTTTATTTTAAAACAAACAGGTCAGGTCGATGATAAATAAATAAACCACTAATTAATTCAGCGCTGACGTGAACCTGAATGGCGATACAACCCTACGATACAACATAACTGCTTGTATTTTAATCTGCTCTCGTGTTTTTATTATTTTATATTTGTAAATTATAACAATGGATGTATTGTATATAAACCATTCATATAAACCAGCTCCAACCGCTCTTAAAAAAAATATATATATAAGAAAATATAAAAAGCCTAAATATAAAACGTGTTGCTTTGTTATTTGGAAAAGATTTTAAACTAGTATTAAAAAAGTCGTCCCTTACGAAAATCTACTTCTTAAATATAGCCCTTGTTATTTCTGAGGTTGCCTGATTAGTCTGTGAGTGGTATTTAATAGATAAAAACTTTAGTAGATTATAGAAATTAAAAACATTTCTTAGATTTTAAGAGAGGAAATATTAATTTGACTGTTTTTAATTTATTTGTCATTGTGATCAATGACCGGTTCTGTAATTAAAAACTCTAAACGGATAAATTTACTAAAGACTTTGTTGAAAACTATCTACGTTATTTACATTATCACAAGACACGCTCGGAGATGGAGATTAATAAGATACTCCATAATTTTAAAAGAAAAAGACAACCAAAAGAACAATTTATTTATTGTTTTATTGGTTGAATTCTCCTGATTGTTATATTGTCAGGAGGTATTCCATAAATAAAACGATGCAATTCAACTACCTAAAGTCTCTTAATCTTATCACTTTTAATCCATGACGATTCTAAAAGCATGATGGCGCCAACTTCACTATTCTGAATCAATACAAACAAGTAAAATTACCGAGTTTAGTTTTTCATGTTAATGTAGATATCAGCTACCTCAGGGTGAAAAATTCATTTCGTTAGAACTTGTTTAAAAAACTTTGTTTTCAATCGACTTTGAGACGGTGTTTCACTATGATCTAATTCAATAAGAAAATTTTGAAAGACACAAAGATTAACTACAATACTTCTCGACATGTTTTAACAGAAGTCATATTTTGATAGCATCAATAGTGATTATATATATGGGTAATAATTACATACGTACGTACTTATTACGTAACGTCACTCTAGAGACCCATAAACTGTAATGTTTAATATGCTTATTTGATAGAAGTTTATTATTAACACGCATACTTAAAATACGAGTATAAATTATTAACAGTCATTGTAGAGAACATAAGTATCATTTTATTTATAAAGTCACTGTAAAGTTATCAGTTTGAAACTGTTAACAAACATTGTATTGTTTATTTAAATTTTATATTTTATGCTTTATTGAAAATCAAGAACTGCTTTTTGCTGCAGTAATTGAGAAAGAAAACTTAACCTTACGATGAGACACATATTAACTATTGAAAACTATTACAATAATGATATCGCAATTAAATTTTTATAAATTTAAAATATAAATGTAAATAAGTAGCTATAATAAGCCGCTGAGAAAAAGTCTCTAATAAAAGCAAACGGATTTTCTTCTGTTCTATGATATTTCTTACTTTCTTTTTGTCAAGACGTTTAAATGCTAATAAGTCTGAAAAGAGATTTATTAAGTCTTTGTAAAAAGATCATTTTTTAAATATACAATTCTTAAGAGTTGTTGCATTGAATTATTAAATTGTTCAAGGCTCGAATTAAAGGAGTTTTGAGAGTTTTAGACAACGTTGGTCAAAAATAAAACTTCACCTCAGGATTGAAAAATGGGTCATAGTGAAGGGTAATAGTACACGAAATATGATACGATTAAGCTAAAAGTATTGACATGTCGGCTGTCAGAGACGTATGGAAGAAAGGTGTTACACATTTGGGATCCAATGAACTGGGATGAGGGTAGCAGATTTCTTTAAATCTTTATTTATTACAGACGGTATATGGTCTGACAACGTGTCAATTTCACAGGAGATAATAATTTCAATTATTATTAATTTTTCATAGCAATGAGCCTAATAAATGAATGAAGTCATATTTTAAATAAAACATTCATTTTCGGCCTTGTGTCACAATTCATCAGGACGTGAAATATGGTCAATTTCCATTATTTTCCATCTGGCAGTAGAATAGTCCAAAATTAAATTATAACAATCATAAGAAATCAGACGTTTGAAAATGAGTAGTGCCTTAATAACGACACAACAAAACTGATACAATATTAAGACGAAAATAAGATTTTTGAATAAAAAACAAATTTCAAATTCATCAATACGGTTATTAACTCTCGGACACATTTCACGGGACTGCCAACTGAGTTCCTGTATAATTATATTATATAAGTATACCTTGATCAATTTAATATTCTATATATCGTCTTTATCAGGACGAATGTGACATCAAGTAGGTTTCTGTCGAAGTTCCTAAGTAATAAATTTGGAGTGAAGAATAATGTTTAATAGATATCATTACATGTTACCCAAGTAAAGCTTCCGTCAAAATAATTTGTTAAAATCTTTTTTAATTTTTAAAAAAATCATTTAATTATATTGCAAGTCATTCAAGTATTCATCTTGTTGTTATAGCATTATAAAATACTCGTTCCAAAAAGTACTCAGTAAAATATTAGTACTCATACATGGTACACAATATTACATTTACATTTCCTTAAAAAAATATATTTTATCAACAGGCAATGAAATATACGTCATTGCAATTATTAGATGTCTTTAAATTTACTACTTTATGTATGTTTGTCATATTCATTAAATTATACGCCATTACAGTAATAGCAATTGTTAGTAAAACATCAATATACAGTCTCTATAAATGCTGTTGTTGCAATAAAAGTTAGTAAATCTGAATTACCATAAATATTATTACTTGTGACATGAAATAAAAGAATTTTGTAATGGAAACTAGTCGACTAAACCATAATAGTTAATGCGTTTTTGGATACGAGTTAAGTTACAGTCATAGTTTATAAATTTCTTTTTTTTTTTCTTTTTCCTATGTCTAATGTCATCAATAAAGTAATCAAATAAAATGTGATCGATAATGTTTACTTACTTTAATAACAATACCAAAAAATACCACAAGATTTAACTAAAATGTATGGTGATGTTATTGTTTTATTGTGATTCAACATGTATTAAACGAGTATTTTGCAGCTTGTTCTTTTCTTGTTAGGTTCATGTAGACATTGTGAGCCAATAAGTAGCAGTCTATACACGCCTTGCCTTATATACAGGCTTTCTTTTTTATATTATTTTATATCAACAATACTTTGAAAATTATAAGCGTTTTGAGGGAAGGACTCAACTTTGACAAATCCCGGGATCAAGCAAGCATTAACACAAATCAAATAGATGTCGAAAAGATTTTTAGAATTAACAAGGTAATTTTAGAATAAAAAGTAATTTGTAACAAAATATCTTAAAAGGTTGTAAACTCTAAAATTGGCTTAGTTAAAGTTACCTAAAAGCAGAGGAGTAAGAATACGTAAACTATACAATAGAAAATACATGATCAAAATATATTATTTATATAACATTATTTCTTTTTTTTATTATAAAAAGATTTATTTAAATAATGTTATACATACTTTAATAGCCATTATTTTATGAAAGTGTCATTATATTTCAGAAACATCTTAAATAAATATGGAAAAATCTCAGAGACAGTTTGTTAAAAGCCTTAACATTTGTTTTCTGATTTTAATTCAAAATAACGTAAACGTTAAATTACACTAATATTACACTATATTAATGATAATATAGTGTAATATTAGTGTATGAACATATAATAATATATACATATAATAAAGGTTAGGAATTATTCGTCATTAAAATAACCAACAAAAAGAACACATTATTTCGATGAAAAACGTTTCCATGGAGATTGGTCGTTATAAAGTAGCGCTCGAGTTTGCAATTTGCGTAAGCAAATTTAGGCAATCGTCTCGTTATTACATCAATAAGGCGTTTACTGACATGTACTCTATTTTTTCCAATTATGATTTCAATCTGAACTTACTGCAGCTGGAAAAATAAAGTTACTTACATTTTTATCTATTTAAATAAAGTTGTGACGAGGACAACCCAACTCAATTCGTTAATAAAATAAAGATTGTATAATAATATATAAAGCCACTAACCTTCAATTACCTTTTTGTCCCTTACATCAAAATGACTGTTAATTCTAAACTAACCCCTAAACCCTTAAGATAAATATACATATAACAAAACTTTATTTTTTTTTGTATTGTAGAACATTCTTAAAATAATTGGTTAATCAAATTAATTATAATGGATAAGTGAAGGTGTAAATTACATCTATAAGTAACTAATAATTGTAATTTTAAAATATTTAAATTTTCTTTACTTTATTTAAATAAGGTTTTCATAAAAAAATTCATTTATCAATAACTTTGGATACTACTTCTTCCTGTAATACGTTTCTCTTGTTTTCTATATTTCTTCTTTCTATTAAAGTGATTTGTAGCACAAATGTTGTATCGTAGGTTTAAACTACAAACGTAATAACACCAGTAACAAATGAACTTTGTCCTTTCATTTAAAGTAAAATATTGTACCGGTAGCATAGAAGCCCAGCGAGTAAACTGTTATAAAAGACTAATATGATGACCATTGAAACGACAATGGAAAAAAATGATAAAATCGTGATAGAACTTCCTTCATTACATGTAAATGTCACTTTCTTCATATACTTCTTCTTTTAAAATGGTTAAAAGGTGAAAAAAATAATGTTAATAATATAAATAATGAGAATTTGAAGTCTGATTTTCTGTTTGCTGATAAATCAAAGGGAGCTCTTTTCTTCAAACTCCCTTATTACATTACAACAGACCATATTTTAAAGTTTTTTATAATAGAAATATTATTTGTTTATCATAGGTTAGATTAGTTTTTTATTAATGATATTTTTATTGTTTCGAATATTTTCAATTTTGTATATTATTTGTTAGCATTATATTTTAAGATTTGCTTTATTATTCAAACTTATAATTTCAAATATTTTCTTTATATAAAGGAAATAGTGCAAGTAATTATCTGATGGATCATGATAAGTGCAAGATTAGGTGTGTTAATCACAGGAATAAAGTTGATGTTATTCCTATCTTTTTCTTCCATCTGATTCTCATTAGATCTGAACATGAATTTAAAAAAATGTAATTATATATTATAATAAACATAATAGATACTACATAGAAAAAAAAACCTTTACCTGTAATTATCTTTGATAATATTTATAATCAAACAAGAATCATGTCTGAGAAAAAAAGCTTTGCTATTTGCTATAAAGGCGTAGTGGCCTTATTAGTCAATAAACAGATTTTTAAAAAAGAAAGTTCCAAAATATCGATGCATCTTATGGTGACGTTGTGGTCAAGTTATTGACCGACTAATTGTTTATGAATAGATAGTAGAGTATTTAAAAAACTGAGTGAATATGTTGAAACAGGATAAAAGTAAGAAAATAATGCTTTCTCGGTTAAGGATATTATAAGTGCTTACTATGTTAAAGGCACTATATATATATATTATAACATAACTATAGTATAAAATTCTTAACGTACTATTAGTATGTTTAGCAGCTAAGATTGATCCGTTATGTAATGAAAAACAAGCCCAAAACCTAAAATAACAATAATAGGTTGTCAATCCCTAATTATGTATTCCAAAAATGGTATTATTAAAATAATAGCTGTTTAATCGAATACATGAAATAATGGAAGGTTATACCACCGTCTTATAAATTATGACGGTCACGTGACTTTAGATAATTCTGAAATGGAAGTGACGATGGAAGCGTACTGTAAAAAAAGTACTTACAACCTCACTCCTTACTCATTCCTTGTTCTTATTCTCAGTGTATCCTAGTCTGTAACTTCCTCTATTTCTCAAGGGTGGTAAGGTATGTAAAACTTTGATATTAGCCTATCTATATGCCCACTAATTATCAAAATAATTGTCTGCTTTTTGCTCTGAAATTTAAAATGAAGGTGAAATAAAGTATTCTTTTTTTTTATTCTTAACCGTGTACCGAATTTCACCGGACATGAATAGGGGATGAGTCATCGCGTAGTAGACTTGATACGTGAAATATAAATATGAAAAAAATCGAAATAGTTCAAAGAGAAAAATTTTAGTAAGAGTATTAAATTAATTAGAATAAATATTGATATACTATAAAACCAATATGTTGACAATGTTGAACATTTTGTTTTTTTAAAAAGAATATAGAACGTTATTTAGAATAACATTAACAGTTTTATATTTAGTTTATCTTACTATAAAAAAAAATACTTTAAACTTTACTTCACAGAGATATTAAAAAAACATCAATTGTTTTAGATCTCAGTTAAATTACTTATGGTTTGTATTTTCCAATACCGAATTGAAGGATAAAAATATTATAAAATGATAGAAACTTCAAAACGCAGCATCGAATCAAAGCATTTTTTTCTGTTTTTGACCACTTTGATGTGAATTTCAGAAGTGTACATGGCAGATGTCAGAGACAATTTAAATTGCAGCGTTCCAGATCGTAAAAATATATTATTTTCAAAACTACATTGAAAAATAAAACTAACCTGGTTGCTACAATTAATTTTAATTTGAACCCAAATTAGTTATGTCTAATTTTACTTCCTGAATTTTTTTAAAAAAGCATAGTTAATAAAAACGGATTTCTTTTTTACTTTTACACTAGCCTAATTAAACCTTTAGGCGTTGAATTCACAGAAGTTCTTCTTTATTATACATGTAGTCGAACTTGAATCAATAATTAATTGCTATTATGGTTATTAATATTCGTAGATTTTAAAAAAGGAAGCCTTGGGCGGAAATCCATTTCTTAGGTCCTATGTTATGTTGTGTCATGATATATTAGTCAATTAAATGTTGTTATATTATATTACATATTATATGCAACCACTGTAAAAGCGTTTTACGCATGAGCTATACTTTCTTATGTCTTATGGTTGAAGTTTTCTTTCACTTCATATTATATTGCAACAAAGTTGCTGTAGGCAACAGCTCTCTGCTTTAATTACAATATGTAACCAGATCACAAAAGCTTTTCCGAAACATAATTCGGGAACAACAGGTTAAAGTTTTTATATATTTAAACCATAAAATTATTATCTGATATTGTCATTGGAGTACTAATTTAGAGGGTGTGGAATTGAGCTTCACTCTTTTACTGTATACTTGTAATTCTTAAATCAAGTTTACTGTTGGTAAGAAGATGATACTGTAACGAGTCAACCCCGTATACGATGCAGACAATTCATTCATATTCGTTCATTTTCAATACAATACAAAAATCTATGTATGTACTATGTACGCATTACGCATAATTCAGTAAATTAAAATTAATAATTCGAAGAGCGTATTTCTTTAGTAATCACTTCCAAAATCATTTATCTCAATTTGTTTGACGTTTTCTCATTATTCAAACGTCACTTTAAAACGTTTTAATTGTTTAATGTAGTTAATAGAATTTTGGTTTAGAAGAAGCGATTATATATATATTTAAAATGTAGCACTAGGTATTATATGTAAGTGATTAGTTTGTGTATTAACTATAACTGTAGCTGCAATAAGTAAGAATGTTTTTCCATTTTAAATGAAACACATTTATAAAAAATATTTGTTTCAGATAATGTGTAGATTTACAAGGTAAATATTTTCTTTTTAATTATAAATTCTGCTGCTACTCACAGTAGGGTGTCCACTGATGAGGGAAAGTAATATAGTGAACATCAACGGTGACCACATAATAATATTCCGTAAAACTCAAAATAAATTGAAAATTCCTAATTTCCGTGTATCAAATAAATTTAAATAGATTTATTGGTGAAATAATGATATGATATGATATTTGTACTACCAGCAATGAAATTTAATATAAATAGTATTTAACTTGAAAATAGCTTTAATATTGTTTTAAAATAAATATATATTGTGTTAATTTGTTTGTACAAATTTTACTTATTTTAATTAATTCAACAACAAAAACAAAAAATGAATTTAACAGTAACAATAACAAAATTATAACCAAGTATAGAATGCTATACTGTGTTATAGTTTTACCTCGCTGTTTATATAAATTTTAAATTCTCACGTATGTACTTGGCCTTACTTCAAAGTCTAGCATAGGTCTCTTGTGAAATACTGCTAACTGGATTGTGGTCAATTACTTGAGTCTAGTCTGGTCTAGTCAAGTTGATATTGATTTTCACAAGAATAGTACGGGTTTCTATTTCTCTGCTATTTCATTACATGGTACAGATCACATAAAATAAAGTAAATAAAAAAAACAATCAAACAGTATTGATTATTGTTTGAATGTAAACCAAACAAAATATATCTAGCCGTAGTCCTGATTTGTTAATATGATATCGAATAAAATCTTATAATTTAAATTGCAAACAAAAAAAGCAGATACTATGTCATCACTATGATACTGTGTGTTAAATCACTTGGAAAAAGTGAAGGGACGTTTGAATCTTTAATATATATGAATAATACCTTATTGTATATGTATTAATCTATTAAAGTTTGTCTTATTTATTAATGTAATAAAATGAATTAGCTCAATTACAATATAATGAAAGCTGTTGCTTTGGCATTTCCTGTTTTAACTTCGGAATAAAGATATATAAAACTGAAAAGCACAAAAATTTATATATTGACTGCTTCTAAAGTTTTCATGCATAAATATACATTAAGTTAAATATACATTATTATTTAACAATTCAATTTTCAAATAGGCTGGTTTGATCTGTATTAAAACCGACTAAGACCACAAAATAGTCTAACAAGGAATATAGAACTATAAAAGTGACATTGACTCTACTAACACTGATGTCTATCAGACCCTTTATTTACTAAGACGGTTTATTGTACGTTGTTATTGACTTTAGTTCTTGTTGTTTACATTGACGTAATATGATGTACTAGTTACTTATATTCGTATTGTGTTTTAGTTCCAAAAGAAATATATGTAGGCAAAAAATATTTTTTGAGATGCTTAATTGTATCTTCGAGATCTTAAGAAATAGGTAAAAAATACTAGAAGTATTTTCGTCTAGTGTCGTTAAGTTTTTTTCGCTCTCAAAATTTCAACTTCTTAATAAGTTTGTAATAAAACACTTGTTAAAAGTTTTTGATAGTTCTACTAGTTCTTGATTTGAAAAAAGGTCTATTGTTTTGAACATAATAATTCGTTTTAAAAGCATCTATACGAGGTTTCTTGCTAATTATACATATAAGCATTCTTATACAATTCATATTAAAATATATTAAAATTGTTTGTTTTAAGTTTTATTATAAATTTACTTTTCTTATAAATATATTTTAGTATTACAAAACACTTATTCATGATAGAGTAAGACTGTTATTATAATTTGTATCGTGAAATGGAACTTAGACGCTAATTTATATTGTTTTAGTCTTTTCCTCATTAAGACATTTATTCTTACAAAAGCTACCTTCAAATAAATAACCAATTAAGCCATACATTTTTCGTAATACTTGAAGTCTGAGTTTTCTGTATTACACAGGCACACAAAAAAAAAGTCATGAACCAGAGGGGAGAGCCCATTATTGTTAGGTTTTTGGGATCGCTGAAACCGAATATGACAATAAAAACTAATTTTAAATGCCCGTTTTCCCGCTAGCACCCCCGTACTACCTCTTAAGGGGTGAAAATTGAAATTTTTGTATAAAATGAAGGTAGATGTGTATTTCTACCTTTTTTGGGATGCTGAAACCGAAAATGATTACTAAAAATAAATTTAAGACCTCTTTCACCCATTAACATCTCTCACCAACCCTTACGGGGGGTGAACATTTCAATTTTTATATAAAATCAAGATGGATGTGAATTTCTATGTTTTTCAAGATGCTGAGAGAAAAAATGATTATAAAGTATATGGTAACCTTATTGTATGCATATATTTGTTATTGTGATGCTAAGACTGAATCATGATTTTTGTCCTTTTCTTAACAAGTTTTTTCATTTTTCATTTTTTTTTTGTTTTCTATTTAATTCTACTCATGCTGTTATCCATCCGGCAGTCTTTTAAAACGCTTAAAAGATGCTGAACCTAATTCTATGCCTCCGAAATAGAAGGAACTATTTTCCCGACAATTTAGGAGACTACAGTGAGGAGCAAGCATCCCAAAAAACATAGAAATATACATCTATCTTGATTTTATAGAAAAATTGATATTTTCACCCCCTGTAAGGGGTGGTAGGGGGTGATAGTGGTCATAAATTTATTTTTAGTTTTCATTTTAGGTTTCAGCATCACAAAAAACGTAGAAATACACATCTGTCTTGATTTTATACAAAAATTTAAATTTTCACCCCTTAAGAGGTAGTAAGGGTGGTGCTAGCGGGAAAACGGGCATTTAAAATTAGTTTTTATTGTCATATTCGGTTTCAGCGATCCCAAAAATCTAAGAATAATGGGGTCTCCCCTCTGGTTCATGAGTTTTTTTTTGTGTGCCTGTGTTATTTTCAGAATATCATAATGAAATAATAATTTTAGTGCGTTTGAAGTAAACAGTAATTTCTAGAGTTATTGAATTTATTGATCCAGAACCTAACAATTTTTATTATAAAAATATCAATTTATTCATTTTTGAGAAAAACAAAAATGAATTTCACTAACCAAATAAGCAAGCAAGGCAAGCAAGGTAAGCTGAGTCTCGTGCAAATCTTCATCACTCGTTGAAATCAAATGTTAATTTAACGTTAAAGTTTTTTTAAGCAGTTATTATTATTTTTATACTATCAATTTCAAACATAATTGTTAGTATTTATTGTAACTTCACATCCCCAAGTGTATTACCACGCAACCCTTGTTTAGATTGTGAAGATAATATGGACATAATTGGTTTATGTCAGCTTGTTTGCCGACCCTTAAACAAGTAATCCGTGTTGTGTCATGATAACCTGCGGTGTATATTATGTATATTATACCTCAGAGAGAATAGACAACTGTTCTCTTCCATTGTATTTATAATTAGAACCTCATAACATGGTTAAACAACATACAGAATATAATAATAACAATATTCTTTGTGATAAGTCACAACTGTAAGCAGTTTAGCACAGACTAACATTGTCTGTCTACGAAATTGAAAACATTTAAATATAGTCATTATTAGATTAGAATTAATTAATTCCTTGACCTTTTAAAATAATAATCTAAAAACAATCCAAAGGTATTCATTTGGTTGGTGGTATCGTCAAATTTACGACCAATCTTTTCAAACACGAAGTGGTTATAAGAAAGTTATAAACGGGTACAAATAAGAAAGAGAAAATTCTTATCAAAGTTATAAGCCTAAATAGCTTATTTTGTACATATTAAATAAATAAAGTAAAGATATTTAGATAGAATTTATTGAATGGAATTCTTAATATAGAATTATTTGTAAAACTTAGATGTTAAAAAAATATATAATTGGTTTAATATAGTTTTTATGTCAAATAATAGAATTATGTACGTCTTTTATAAAGAATTAAACATTTTTTTTCGTAGTATTGTCCTACAAACAATTCCCTTTGAAAGCAAATATGAGTGAAAATAAGCAAATATGAGTGATAGGCTATAGAGAGATGATTAAAGTAAATATTAAGAGCTGTGATATGTTGTCACGCTCAATTTATAAATAAAAAAAATTACCAATACAGTAAACGGTTTATTTGGTGATTTGGTGTTATTTTTTTATGGTACTTGTTTTCATGACTGTTTCTTTGTTTCAGGTACGATGATTTTATACTATCAAACGTTTTTGTACTGAGGAAAGGCTTAACTTCATAAATAATTTTTAATTTACAACAAATTTTTAAATGCCTTTTGGGTAGTTTGAAATGACATGTAAACCATAGCTTCAAAAGATAAAAAAATCCGTAATTATACAAGTGATCAGTAATAGAAATAAACAACAAAAAAAATTGAATTTATCAGAGTTACAGCGAAAAACTCCATATAGTTAACTTAACACACAGTTAATTAATAATTTAAGACTGAAAAAAATATATGTATTATTTTTGAGAAAAAATGTTAAATAAAACAAACAATTAAATGTATATTATGATATTTCTCATATATGATATGTTAGAAGAATATTATTGCGACCTAAAATAATATTAATATTGAATAAATATTATTGTTCCGGATGTGAAGGTTTTTCTAGATATGTATTTTTTTAATTTAATCGTATCAACACATATTTATATAAATATGTAACAAAACTTGACATTAATATAATTATTTTCTCTATTCCATTTCAATCAAATAAAAACATATAAATAAACAATAACAAATCAAAATCATAATGGAAAAGCTATCAGAGAGTAACGCGTATCAATATCAAAATTAATCCATAATTCGCTTAGCATACGAGAGACGATTTAAATTGGCGTGTGGATTATTCCGACTGTAGGCGAATTATGAAAAAAATTAAAACCAATCATTAAAATGTAAAAATTTACAGTGTATTTGTTATTGTTAATTAATGTTATATATTTTATTATTACATTCCTTATAAATGATAAGCTTTAAATATACTAAAATTAATCACACAAAACAGAATTTGCTTCTTCGTTTATTTTTATACTTAATATTTATAACTACGATATATCTAACATAACCATGCGAGTTAAAAGGCAAGTAGATACTAGCATGGCATAATCTTTGATAATGAATATGTTTTTAAACAAAAGATAGAATGTTAACAATTTAAAAAATTTGTAGATAAATTTTTGTAAATATATATCTACCCACTGCTTGCTTAAAAATGTATATTTAAATAATGTTAAATAATTCCTGTGTAAATACAAACGGTTTTGATTGTCGATGCTCGTGACGATCGCAATTCTTAATGGATATTACAATTTATCCATTAGGCTTCATGATCCTTTTATAAGATGGTCAACATAATCTATTATTTAATGTTATGTTGTCTTAGAATATTATAATCTGTATTTTTTATTTAAATTTGTTTAGAAATGTATTAGGCACGTTATATTTACATACCCTTCTATATAAATATAAAAGTAAATAATTTAGGAACATGGACAGGACTCGAATGTTCAGTTGAAGAGTGTTTAAACGCGGTCTTAAAATCTGATCTAAGTGATTTGTTAGACTAGTTAAAAACGGAACTAGTCAGTTATAGCCTAACATAAATAACTTAGCGAAGCATCTACTTCGGGTTCAGAATAAGTCTATCTATGTTCAAATAAGTCTATGGTTGACGGCCTCGCTTAACATGAGTAGACCGCCTAGTTTTATGTTACCCTTACACATAAAAACAGTTTTGCTCCATATTATACATAATGCAGAAATATAGATAATAGGTAAATATGACATATTTAATAAATACGTATCACAATGAAATATATAGAACTTTGTACATAATCTCCATTTATCCCAAAAAATAAAAACGATTCAAAAGCGCTGCTATTGTATGTTACTATAAAATTAGTTCTTTAAGTTGGTACTTTATTCTTATTTCATATACATGCTAACTTCTAAGAATAAGTTGATTTGATAAAAAATAAACAATTTTATCCTAATTATTGATCTCAAAATTGGTTTAGACTGAGTTTCATGCATTTTATATTTTAAAATAGCACAATTCACAAGAGTTGTAAGAAACATTACAAACTTAAATTTTGTACTGATCTTTTTATTGTAACTATGGAACAATACAATAGCAGTATATTACTGATATAGTAAAAGCAATTAATTTTGCAAATTATCAATATTAAACATCACTTAAAAAGAAACAGATAAAGGTTTATTATCAAAAGGTATAGATGTATATATATATATATATTCCAATACATATTTAAAAAAAAGAATATTTTAAAATATATATCTCGTGTAGTAGGTATATATTAAAAAGAATAAGATGTAAAATAAATTGTTTTCTGTTTTCTTATCACCAATTCGTCCAACGTACAGCCTTCGTTTTAGGATTAGATACCAATACGTGACATGAATCCACATCAGGGATGATGTGAAGGCGAAAGTTCCAAAAGTTTGTAGAATGAATAGAATGGAACATATATATGGACGTTTAATATCTAAAGCTAAATTTCAACAATTAATAATTTTATTTCTTACTAGGTTACCCGTACTTCGCGACGACGGCGAAAGTGATCAAACATTTTGTTTGAATTTCCACACCACCTAGGAGATATCAAACAGGCGTGTTATATCTTTTGCAGTTTTTGGCTGCAATTTTGGAACGGTTTGGACCTTTGCAAAATCCTTTCTTATTGCACCTATTCAATATATCAGGAGTCTTGTGTCCAAATTTCAGCTTTCTAGGTATTACGGTTTGGGCTGTAGAGCGATGACTGAGTCAGTGAGTCAGTGACATTCATGAATCAGTGAACTAAACACTTTTTTCAGTAATAAGCACATTTAAAATAAATTTAGTATGGAAAGTTATAATTGAATTTTTGTTATTTGAGATTAGTTAAAATTTAAAATATTTTCTTCCTATAGACAGCAAAATATTTTACAAAAAGGCCGACCGACCTCTTGCAACATGACCTGTCATTCTTTTTTAAGTATTGTTTTAAAAAGTTTTAAATGAAAGTGTATAATATTTTAATATAATATGATGGTGTAGATAGTTGTGTAGTATATATGGTAGTAGTTCTTGTGACTTAAATTTAATTTAATTTATACCGTGTCTCCATTACTACAGGCACGCTTGCATTACGACATACTTATGTATATCCCACCACCCCTGACTGTCAGGCGTGAATAACACTCTTTAAGTCTTAGTACTGTTAGCAACATCAGTATATTGTAATTTCCCTTTCAAGACTACAGAACGATATTTGATAATCACGAACGAACTTTGTTCGTTCTGTATTGTTTTCACTTTTCTCGGATTTATGTATGAACGGATGTCTGTGGACAGGAAAAATTTTCAATACTGTTGAGAGATGGCGCTGTTTGCAATTTACTGATTTAGTTTATTTTCATATTTAATTATATTACTATTTTGTATTATTATTAATCACACTTTTTTGTATTTTTTTAGTAATTATAAATAAACACGTACTTAACATTGTCTTTTTTTCCAAAAATAATAATCATTTTACTTAAAAATCAATTGTTTTTTTATTAACATTTATAATTTCATCAAAGTTCGTTCTGGAAATACCCTGAGTATTTGCATCTTCACTGGTTTTTTTTTTTTGAAATTTTTTTGGTTCTCCCATAATATGTTTTAGTTTGTAATAAAATATCAAATATAACATAACATACATTAAAAATTGTCAAAAAGAAAAAGACTGCTATGTTTTGTCTTTTTTCATATATTGTTCAATAACTGTGACTTTCACCGAGATAAGTACAGATATTATATTTATACTATTCAAATACTTCAATAATAAAATTATGAAAAAAAAAAACCTACCTAATGCTCAAATTTTTATTCTAGCCGTACAAGATACATTAATCCTTGGTTATAGTTTACGTCACTTTTATGACATTATATTGATATGATGTATGTATTTTAATACTGTATTACTAATATATGATATTAATCATCTAATGGTAGGTCGTCATTGCTCACCATTCTTTCATGCCATTCTTAAGAAATAAAACGGAATAAAGGTAGGGTAGAAAATACTGTAAAACTACCATGTGGATTAACTGTGAAAAATAACTATCTCAGTCGAATCAGCTCGTGCTAGCTGCTGTTATGATTTTTGGCTACAGCCTGTCTATTATGCGAAAAATTTACCTTAAGTTTCACAGGATCTATCATATTCAGAGTTAAATTATTTAGATAAAAAAAAATGAAAAGTAATAGATACTGATTCATGTGTAATTACTGATACTTAAATTGATTTACATGATTCATAATATAATTATTATACACGAGGGTGGTGTATAAATCATATCATTTATCTTTTAATTTACTAATTTTAGGTTCGTATAAGATGTAATTAGAATATAATTGAAGTTAGAATTCAATTACGAAGGGAAGGCAAAAGCAATAAAGTGATTTTAAGTGATGGTAAGTTGTTTAAAAACTTTTTATTAAATTATAAATATATTTTTATAATGTCATCAGTTTTCAAAAATTTTCAAAATGTAGATTTTGTATAAGTAACAACACAATGCAGTTTTGCTACCGACGCTGTTATACGGCAGCGAAACGTGGGTAACACAGAAGAAGAATGTAAGAAAGATGAATGCTGTGGAGATGCGATCTCTTCGCAGAATATGCGGAGTCAGTCTAGCTGATCGAATCCGCAATGAAGAGATCCACAGAATGGCAGGTACTAGCGAAGATGTCACGGTGAGAATGAAGAAGAACGTGCTCAGGTGGTTGGGGCACGTTGAACGAATGAGTGATGAAAGAATGGTAAAAAAGATTTATATGGGAAAAGTGAGCGGTAAGAGAGACAGGGGGAGGCCTCGAGTGACCTTCGAAAACACAGTAGCTACGATACTGGAGGAAGGTCACGTAAAAAGCATGAGGACCCCCCGGAGGGCATGTATGAAGAGGTTGATGTCTGTGGCCGAGGCGAAAGAGGTATGCAGAGACCGTAGCGTTTGGCGCTCCGTCGTCTCTGGCTACCCCGCAAGGGATATGGCGTGAAGGTAAATAAACTTATAAAACAAATGTCCTGACTTAAACTTAATATTTTCTTAAGCTAATTAAGTTTTGAAAAAGGGCAAAATTTTAAACAAGTTTGATATAAAACGTAACGATACGCTCTATAAATGTATATTTTTGTATATTTATGTATGTTTTCTCCCACAAATATTAAAGCAATTATAAGCTGTAAATTAATATCATAAATTAAATATATGGGTGTACACATTCAAACCCAGTTCTATTCCTTGTCATTTAAATTTGTTTCTCGAATTTGAAGACTGTTTTCGTTGTCCTGTTGTTATAGAGAATCATGTGCTTAGGCATACTACCATACTGGATGGAAAGGCCGTGAAGTCTACTTTCAGAATTTGAGTGATTGAATGTCATTGAAACATCGTGGATGAGCTATCAAAATCACTTAACTTCTAATTTTTTTGTACTAAATTTATTATAAAACCAGCATCATGAACTGAAGTGAGCTTTTTAATGGACTAAACCAATTATGTTTAGAATGGGGCCATTTATTCAAAAAGAATGATTGAATTCTCATATACGAGTATAAATCTTTTTTAAGAATTTTGAAAGCTTTAATATATAGAATAAATAATATACAGATGTGTTAAAGTTTTTTTATGCCACGAATAAAAGTCATTAACACATTCTATTTAGTTCTAACTATTTAATTAAGGTAATAAAACGCTTCGCTAAAAAAATAATGCCCACATCGTTACGAAAATGGCTTGGTCTAGAACTGTTAGTAGCGTGCAAGGTAAGCGCATATTTCCATATACTGCGTGGTCTCATTACTTCGATTATATAATTGAAATGCATTCCCAACTAAGATTGACTTAAAAATTATTCATATCAATCCCAACCGATTTTACTAGGGGTGCCAACAGACCCTCAATTTCAACTCGCTGCGCTCGCGAAATCAAAAAAATCAAACAGGGGGACAGTACAATTCAATACAACAATTCTTTACGCGCTTTTCATTGTAAAACAAATTTTTCGCACGAATTTTTTTTTCCCATTTACTTCAATGGGATATCAGTTTTTTGACGATTATTCCTCAAGAAAATGACATTTTTCCATTTTTTTTAAAACCATCACCTAATAATGTGTGTCTTTTTAATTGCAAAATTTCATAATTTTCCGTCAAGTAGTTGTCGAGCCAATTCGTGACAAAGAATGTGACAAAGGCTCTAGTAGAACGCTCCGCTGGCTACGCTCAATAATGCATCTGAATGTATGTTTGTTTGTTCAATTAAGTTCCCGACAGATAGAAATATAAAAACATTGTTTTTATATTATGTTAAGTTATAAGCGTAAAAGTGTTTTTTTTTAGATAACATATTTTCAAGATACTAAAAGGAGCAAAAAGATAATGAAAGAAAGTTTTGATAATAACTTGTATTCAAATCACTACACTCATTTATTTCCCATCAAACGATTTAGTACAATAATTACTTTAACTCACTTAATACTACAGAATCAAAAATAAAATTGATTACAACTTTCTTCGGGAAACATTCCATCTTTTAACATACTTTCGTACTCAAAATGTTATAGGCTTATAGCTTTCCAATTAATTAAAAAAGTACCTGCAAGAAATATAGACAATTGCAACGAAAGTCTATCATATAAATATAAACTATATCACGTCAAGAGAAATCAAAGTAATCTGTTTTATGTGTTTTATGTGTTTTATGTGTTGTTTTTTATATATTATATAATTTAAATATAACATTATGTATCAGTAGCTGTTGGAATATCTATACATTAAATTAATTCAACTTTGAGACTTATAAAATAAAGCGTAGCTTAGCTAAAACATTTTGATTAATTAAAGATAACAAAAGAGAATCCTACATAGCTACTACATGTAACCTTAATTTCCTGACGCCAACGATCTCGGACCGAGAAATAAAATAATATTATGAATGAACATGAATTTTAATGTGTTTTTGAAAATAATCTTTTGACATTTGTATCATATTTTTTTTTAATAATTAACATTAAATTAGTATTTAACTGCTCTAACCGTTAAAAGGAATGAATATCGTGTTGCCATTACTGATATTTTGGTTTGACAGAATGAAGAATTTATTTAATAGAAGCATGGTGTTACATCACAGCATTTGTAATGTATCTTTTATCTAAGTAAATAATATAAGAAAATATTTGTATTTATTCAAAACTCTTCCTTTAAATTTTCAATATGTTGTAAAGTTTTTAAATTAAACTCATTTACTATAACCTTTTTTTCAAACAGAACTAGTTGAAATCAATTTCAGAAACCGAGCATAGCTTTGATAAAAGACTTTCATAGATATCATTTTTGTTGAAATTTGCCAAGTTTGTGAACATTCTAGAATAATGAGTTAGAATCCACCAAATAAATGAGGTCATTTTATTAATATAAATTACTATGCGGAGTTGAAATATTTTTGTGGCTGAGCGTGATTCATTTTTCTTTTGGCGTAATGAGAGATTGCAGAAAATAAAAATTATATTACATTTTACATAAAAAAAGAAAGTTAGCTCACAGAACATTTTTTATCCTATGTCGTTTATATTTCATATCTAAATTACTTTGATATTTTATATTTAAATGTAATTGGTTATTATTATATTGTAAGATATATAATATTTTAATAATACAGTGAGAAATTTATAAAGCATTGTTTTTTTGTTTCCCTCAAAACCTGAATTTAAAAAAGGAGGTCAACCTTTTATAATTTGTACTAAAACATAATCATTACGGTTCCTGGGTCAAGTAGAACGTGATATCATGAAGGGCTGAGGCGATTTAGTCAAGTACTATTAGAATTAAATAAAGCAAAAAGTAATAACTTCACCAGAATATGTTAAGTTAAATAATTTTGGCATTTTAGACGTGAGAATTTTTTTACGTTTTTGTAAGTTAAGGGGAGGATGACTAGCTGGTTGCTGCTTGCGGTCTAGTAGGTTTGCTAAACATGGATGCTTTTTTATAAGGTTTACTTACTGAATTGATTGCGATGGTTTTAGTATTGTCTTCTTAAGCTAGGAGGAATTTGGAACCCTCGTAGGCTTTATTTTAAGCTTATTTCGATAAGTATGATATCATAATAGGTTTTCCTAACACTTTCAATTGACGTACAGTGATCACTTATCACTGATATTGCTTCAAGGTGGAAAAGATAGAATTTATTTATTTATTTTATTTATCTTCACGCCATCACGCTACGCTACGCTAGCACGCTACGGTCCCTGCATACCTCTTTCGCCTCGGCCACAGACAATAACCTCTTCATACATGCCTTCCGGGGGGTCCTCATGCTTTTTTTTCTCAGAACATAAATAACATCCAGATCTTTGTCATCCGTCACATTTAATAATTCATTCATCTTCTGTTCCATTCCTCCTCTTACATTCCACGTAGCTATTTGTAGCTCCGTCCTCCACTTCCCGCCGTTCGGAACATGGCGTGTTGGTTGGCGGTCCCCAACGCCGCAAAGGTAGAAGTACTGAATATTTTTGGTATTATATATATGCTGACACAACTAGTTATTTTTTTTATGTTATTTTTTTTCTTTCAATATGTTTTTTCTGTATTTCATCATTATTAATCCCAATTAACATAATATAATTATTATAACTCGTAGCTACCGAGGTGATTGCTATTGCATATATATTAATAATTATTAGAATTTACCATTATAAATGTCCACTAAATACAGGGTTTTTTTTGAGTCTAATTAACGAAATTAAATGCTGATTTCACCTAACCTTATTTAATGTTATACATCTTCAATGTATCTAAATGCGTATTTAAAATTACACGTTGTGAAAAAAAAGAACATTATTTTTCATTTCTAACGCTGGTCTGTAAATGGTCGTCAATGATGTAAAATATGAGCAAAATGTAAACTTTAACAGATTGAATTTGACATGACAGTTACTGACAGTTTCTTCCGGTTAAATTGAAAATATTCAAAAACATTTCTTGCACAGTGTGGATTTTGAACTTTATGCTTATGTACTCGTATTACGTCGTATATTGCTTTGATAAATATGATAACAATTGAATGATATTAATGAACGAAGACTCTTAGATGAATCGTCTGTACAACAAACATCGAGCTATTGTTAAGATAATACATTATAATTTTATGTTCCTAAAATTTCGTTAAAGTTCCTAAAACCAGCAGAAATACTATTTAATTACATCTTTAATTAATTAAAGTTCATCAAATTATATAAATAAAAATAAATTTGATTTTCACTTGTTACTCACTAACAAGACGTCTTGGTAGTTTTTGTTTTTAGATTATACAATTTTATGTAGGCCTAATCTGTGCTTTAACTATTAAAAAAGCCATCGATCTCAAAATTAGTTTTTTCAAATTGTTGTATTTTAATTTGATAGTGTTGCAATCGCACAATAACGTTAGAAAAGCCATTTTTATATAAAAAACCCAAATACTTGTTTGAGCTTTAATTTATATTTAACTTAAAATTATTTGTACACACTTGATTAAGTGATGATTGTTTAAGTGACAATGACTTGTGATATATTTTATTATTTAAAATACAAACCTTTTTCATATATAAATAACATTAATATACAGTTCGAATTAAAAAGGATAAAGAGATAAATTTTCAATTATCCTCCAATGTTATAAGAGTCCCTTTTTTATCGGTTTTCGTTAATCTACATAACCTTTATATATAAGCTTGATTTACGTAATTTTGTTATCCGACAAATAACGCTGGAAGACCCTATTTTAGTCTCAGGTTGAATGTCTAGAGCATTTCTCATCTTGTCCTGAATACCTCGAAAGAGTATATCAGTTGGTTACGGTTAATAAAAATATATAGATATCATTTGAACAAAAATATTTATATTAAAAAGCAGATTGATTAAAACATGGATGCATGCCATTTTTTTTTAATAATGAAAATCATCATAGCGGCGGGTGGGCCAATGGGAATAAATAATTACTTTTGAGTTATGTGGTAAGTAGGAGGTACATATAATATTTATATAAATAAAATTAATATTGTTTTGGTAATAAATGTAATATTAATTTATTAATTAGTTAATTTATTTTTTGATTAATCTATTTTCATTTCTGTAAAAATAAATATATTCACGGTAAACTACATTTTTTTCTCGATTTTAACGTGTTTAAATAAATAGATAAATGTCGATTAGTAGTATTATTATTTTATAGCTAGATATATTTTCAAAATACATTTTCTAGCAGTTTAGGATTTATTACAAGTCAAAGTTTCTTTATTTTGTCATTGATTTACTGACTCATCGAACATAAAAATAGAATTGGTACTTCCCATTATCCTAGAGAAATGAACTTTGGTGTACAATTAAGTTTTAGTGTCTTCAGAAGAAGTCTTCGAGAATTGTGTTCAACTGATTACAGCTATTATCTACCACCTAAATATTACTCATATATTAGTATGTGCTACATGATCCAACTATTATGATTTAAAATTCAAAAGGGTCTTCTTATTCTGCGAATATGTACATACATTAAAAGCTGATCACACTAAATAAACAGGCTTGTGCCATAAAGATATCCACTTAATATTTCATTGAACTTTATAACAGCCAAATTAGCAATTTCTGTACACAAACTGGGGAAGGAAGCAAATTATAAATATGAAATGTTTTATTGCAATGTATTAGTTATGACAATGAAAAACTTGAATTTTGAGGAATATATATTCTTTTAACCTTTTTTTTATTTACTCGATAGATATTGGACAACATCAATTTCATAGATGTATGGGGTTTCGCAAATATTCATGTTATGCATACGAAGTATATCCAGATTGGAAACAATCTGACGCGTTAAAACGATCTGGTCGATCAATGTAAGTAATCATCAACTGTTCTTCTTGGTAATAGAAAAATTACACAAAAAGGGTGTCTTTTTGAATTAAGGACTCAAATTTGTATTTACAAAAATTTTAGGAATCCTTATTTATTACTAGTGACTATGTCATATACTTGTCTTATAGTCGCTGAATTCCAAAAACCTCCAAAATCTCATTTAATGTTAGTTTATTGTAATTACATCTGTTGTAAATATTTTTGTGTTTTCCTACAAAAAATTAAAAAATTGAGGCAATTAATAGTTTTCTTAATATATATAAAGAAAAAATTAAAAAAAAAACGTAAACACTATCGAAACTTATTACCATAACGAATTATGTCTGATAAAAAATTCGAAAAACTATTTTTATACCTTGTGTCATGTCGCAACAGTAATCGACTATTTAAATGTCATTTATTTTATATTGATTACTAAATACTATTGGTATGTTTTGCTATGCTTTGTCTCATTACTATTTTATAATTTAGAAGAATTAAATAAAATGAGTTTTAAGTTTCATATTTTATTTAAAATTGAAAAACCGTAATTAACGAGGGTATCAATCTAATTCTCAATATATCAAAACGGGCAATATAACATATAACCAATGTTTTACCGATAGAACCACAGTAATAACAGGTAGTTAGTTTGCTTATATTCTTTTTGTTTAATCATTGTTATTGGTTGAGGTTTGCACACATTTAACTTAGAACATGAAGGTTTTTTCATTTCAAGAATCGGTTATCGTTTATCCGATCTACTAAATTATGGCTATATGATGAACATTGTTTTGTTTACTGACATATTCACATATAAGGTAAATTTATTAAAAATCAAATATAACGATTAAGAAATTGAAGGTTGTTGTATACAAAAAAATATTTTAATATCTATGCAATAAAGTGATTGTCTTTACAAGGCTCGACACTTCCATTACAAAAAAATGAAGGAAAAATTTTTTAAAATTTCGCGACCGCATAAACATTGTAATAAAATATGTATAACAGTCAGAATGTCAGGTAACTGAGTAGAGTTTTTACTTTAGTAAAAGCACATAAGTATTCAAATATACCAATTCATATATGCTCTATGTATTTCTTTAATACCCGTCTGTTCTTACAAATCCAACATATGTTATTTATGATGAATTTATAATCTGAATATGTGTATTCTTATCCAAATCGAATGATCCGAGGTAGTAAATAATTGTATTAGCTATCATAAAAAAGTCTATAAAATTTTTTGAACACCTTTACAAACGGACGGGGTTTTGATAAAGCCTTATAATAACATATTTGTAATTTATGCATTCTGAAGCTAAACCGTATTAATATAGATATATATGTATAGAGTATATAATGTAGATAATTTATGAGTTACATGAGAAAAGATTAAAGTATCACAAAGTTCAGTTCATGCATTAAGAAACACGTCGCCGGATTGTCTGGTTATCTGTAACAAACAAGTTTCGTTGAAAAATCGATACATCTTTAAAATTTGGTACGACTTTATATATATAGTGTTACAAATATATAGTAGTAAGTAAACGTGGATACATCATATAACATTGATCATTATTATAATTATGTATAAGGTAATATAATTAAATATTGTTAAGAAAATTATTTATTTATGTTAGAGGTTTTACTGGCGGCAATGAAATAACGCAAACACTCAACATTAGTTTCAAACGGTTTATTTGTCTAAACAAAGGAAAAGAAAGCGTAGTTGCCCGAATGGCGTTACAAAAGGGACTGATTGAGGAACAAAAGGATCTTAAGCGGGCGCCGATGTGCCCGGTACAAAGATGGCGGTCGCATGGCGGTAAAGTGCCAAATCTCCAACACTTCCCCTCGACCAACAGCTTGTCCTCGGAGTCATCCTGGCTTGTTTGAGTCCAAACCAAGGCTCTGTGAGCACTTCTCGTGCTTCATTCTCGGCAGACCTTTGGTCAGCACGTCGGCAGGCATCTCATCCGTCGGGGTATACTCGACCCGAATCGTCTGTTTCTCCACGTGATCCCGAATCATATGATGTCTCGTGTCGATGTGCTTGGTCCGCGAATGGTACATCTCGTTCGTCGTCAGTTTTTGTGCTCCCAAGTTGTCATTTCTCATGACCATTGTGTCCAGGTTGATCCCGAACTCTTTCAGGAGTGTCTTCTTCTGGATGGCCTCTCTCGTAGCATCCGACAAGGCCATATACTCGGCCTCTGTAGATGACAATGCTACGGTTTGCTGCTTCCTGCACTCCCAGCTCACAGCCGCTCCACTCATGACGAAAGCGTACCCTGTATAGGACCTACGATCGACTATACAGCTTGCCCAGTTGGCGTCGACGAACATCTCAGGAGGATTGGGAGAGTTGGAGTAGACGAGCCCCAGGTCGCGTGTCTTGGCCAGATATCGCAGCACTCGTTTTGCGGCTTGCCAATGTGCTTCGCCATAACAGTCGTTGAATTGGGAAAGATGACTAACCGTGAATGCGATGTCCGGCCTCGTCGCCACTGCCAAGTACATCAGGGCGCCAATCAGCTGTCTGTAAGGGACGTCGGCGAGTTCTCCTCCGTTCTTCACGTCCACTTTCTCCAGTTTCATCCCTGGCTCCATTGGCGTAGAAACTGGCCTACATTCAGCCATCCCAAATCTCTCCAGCACTTCTTCCGTGTAACCCGTCTGACTTATCTTCACCTTCCCGTTGCTCCTCTCGAACTCAAGACCCAAACAGTATTGCACCTCTCCCAGATCTTTGATCTCGAATCTTGAATTCAGGGCGTCTCTCACCTTGTTGATCTCGGCGTCGTCTCGCGATAGAATCAGGATGTCGTCAACATAGGTAATGACGAATGTCCTGTTTTCGGCCGGTCCAAGAAAATACATGCAGGGGTCTGCATCTGATCGCGTAGCCTTCATCCTCTTCATTTCCGCGTCCAGACAACGGTGCCAAGCGCGTCCAGCTTGACGCAGCCCGTACAGGGCCTTGTCGAGCAAGCACACGACGTCCTCACTTCTCAGCACTTTTAGCATCTCCTCGGCCTTCTCTCGCACAACCTTGTCGATCTCATCGTCCTTGACCAAGTTAGCCAAAACCTCCACGAAGTACTTCGGAACTTCCATGTGGATCTCCTCGTCCACTTCTCCGTTCAGGTATGCTGTTTTGACGTCCAGTTGGCGGATCTTCAAACCTTGTTTGACGGCCACTGCCACAGCTGTCCTAATGGTGCTAAGTCGGGCGACGGGTGCGAACGTGTCGTGGAATTCAATTCCCGGTCTCTGGGCGAAACCTCGAGCGACCAGCCGTGCCTTTCGCTTGTTGATAGTGCCGTCCGGGTTGTGCTTGTTGCGAAGTACAAACCTACTGCCTATCACACGCTTGCCTCTGGGACGCTGAATTAGGTTCCACGTACCGTTCTTTATGAGCGACACCACTTCGTCAGTCATCGCGTCGATCCACTCCACTGAATCGGGTCCAGTAAAGGCTTGGGACACGGAGATTTCCGCCACATTCGCTTCCTCTCCTTGTTGGACAGGATACGACTTTCGAGGTCGGCCGCGTCTTCCAGTTCGCTCGATCCGTGGTCGTCCACGCCCTCGTCTTGTCAGAGATGTCGGTTCGTCGGCTTCTCGAGGCTGTTGGAGATCATCGTGGGGCTCCGGTGAATAAAGACCGATTGGAGAAAAGCCTCTTAAGGGGAAATCCCACTCATAGTCATCGTCTTGCTTCACCTGACCTTGTCGGATCTCGTTGTTCGCCGCGCCGATGGATTCTGGTTCGAACTCAACTTCGATCAAGTTCTCTGTCGACCTTGAGAGATCTTCCCCTGAACCGCTAGAGGGAGGAGTAAAATCCTCGACCTCGCCTTCAGGTGTTTTCAGATCCTCTCTGAAGATAACATCTCTGGTTACCTCAGTCTTCTTGGTGTCCGGAAGCCAAATTCGGTAGCCCTTTGACTCCTCCGAATACCCAACGAGGACTCCTTCTCTCGAACGTGGGCTGAACTTGTCCCTGTTTGGCGTCCTGTCGAGGCAAAACACTTTGCACCCGAAGTCCCTCAGATAGTTAACCGCTGGAGTTTGGTTGTGCCAGAACTCGAATGGAGTCTTCCCCTTCAGCTTCCTCGTGGGACATCTGTTCCTCAGGTAGTTGGCGGTGTTCATTGCCTCTGCCCAGAATTGCAACGGTAATCCAGACTGCAGGAGCAAACATCGGGCTGCCTCAACGAGAGTCCGATTCTTCCGCTCGGCAACGCCGTTTTGTTCCGGAGTGTACGGAGCGGTGAGTCGACGCTGGATTCCCTCGGATTTCAGGTACACGTCGAACGCCTTGTTTATGTACTCACGTCCGTTGTCGGATTGAAGATATTTTATCTTCAGTCCGTGCATCTTTTCAGCTGAGGCTTTGAATTCCTGGAACGCGGATAAGGCCTCACTTTTCGCCTTCAGGAACTTGACCTGAGTCCATCGTGTACAGTCATCTGTGAAGGTGATGACGTACCTCGACCCGGAGTTTGACGCGACTCGCATGGGGCCGCAAACATCCGTATGGACAAGCTCCAGCTTTCCATAGCTTCGGTCAGATTCCTTGGGAAAAGGTTGACGGGTCATTTTCCCTTTCGCGCACACGTCACAGGTCAAATCCTCGATTTTGTCGTCCAGATCTACGCCACGGATATGGCCGTTCTTCACCGCTGCCGCAAGGTCCCGGAAGTTGACATGACCCATCCGACGATGCCAGAGTTGAGCCTCTGCTCCTCCCTTGTCCACCTTTGAGGCGATGCTGCATCCCTCAGGCGCGGCGTTCTCGACGAAATAGAGGTTGTCCTTACGTTTCGCTACCAACATTGTCTCTCCGTTCTGATCGACGATCTCAGCCCTGTCCTTTTCAAAAACAACCGAATATCCGTAGTCCGTGAACTTGGAGACGGACAACAGGTTGGTTCGGACCTCTGGAACGTGCAAGGTGTCCTTGAGAATGACATTGCACGTGTCTCCATCCAGGCTTGTGGTAAGCTTCACGATTCCTCTGGCCTTTATCTCCGCGGTCGCGTCACTTGCCAGTCTCAGCTCGGCTCCCTCTTCTTTCTCGATTGTCACGAACGTTGACTTGTCGCCGCACAAGTGACTCGTGCATCCGCTGTCCAGACACCACTGCTCTCCGATGCCGCTAATGGCAATTTGACAAGAGTCGCGTTCTTCGACTGCCAGCACCGACACATCCTTCGTACGCCCCTTGTTGCCGTCGGCCTTACAATCCGCCGCCTTGTGTCCCTTGATGCCACACTTTCCGCACTTGTAAGGAAAACGTCCCTTCTCCGTCTCGCCTTTCCCGTTGGAGTTGTTGTTCTTCGATTGGGACCTGTTATACTTTTTGTGCGGGCCCTTTCGTTTGACAAACATCGCGCCTTGATCCGACGTCGATGAAGAGGCAGCGCTTCTCGCGTCACTTTCCTCGACTATCTTGATACGAAGGTTCTCAGGCGTTGGCAACTCATCACGGCTTTCAATGGCGATCCTGAAGTTCTCAAAACTTGGCGGCAGGCTCTGCAACATCAAGATGGTAAGCAGACTGGGGTTGATTGTCACTTCCATGTCTGCCAACTTATCGACGCAGTCAAAGTAGTTGCTCAGGTGTTCGCGTGCGTCGCCACCTTCGCCCATCTTTTGCAGCGTAAGACTCTTTAACAATGTGGCCTTGCGAGCTGGCCCTCGTGACTGGAACGTTTGCTCGAGTTTCTGCCAAACCTCACGCGATGTTCTGCAGCTTTTGACTAATTTCAGTTGGGTGGGAGCAATTGACAGGATCAGGTCGGACATCGCCTTTTCATCCTTGGTCACCCACTCTGCAATATCGGCTGCGTTCGCGTTTGCGGCGGCTGGTTCGGGCTTGGTGGTGGCGCCACTGACGTAACCCCAAGCGTCGTTTTTCACCAAAATGGCGCGCATTTGCATCTTCCACGTGTCGTAATTTTCACGCCCCAATGCCTCAATGCGCACAACACCACTAGAACTCATTGTTTATGTTTTTCAGTCACGTGCTATTTTCCGAAACACTGATGACTTCGCGGTATCAATCGTGTCGCGTGTTGATGTCCGAAACACTCACGATTTTCCACTTTGTTGCGCCGCGTGTTAATGTCCGAAACACTCGCAACTAGCCTAATTTGTGCCGCGTGTTAAATTGTCCGGAACACTCACAAATTTGACTTTACACTCTCTCGTAAGATCACCCGCGAGTTCCTGGAAGGACGCGCCTTTGTGTCGTTCGAAGCTTCTCGAGACAAAATGGCGCTCGCACACACGCGTTCTTTCCTACAGCCTCGATCTTACGATTTTCGCTTTCTGTTTAAACTCGCGTTGTATGCCTGAGCCCATAACCTGTTAGAGGTTTTACTGGCGGCAATGAAATAACGCAAACACTCAACATTAGTTTCAAACGGTTTATTTGTCTAAACAAAGGAAAAGAAAGCGTAGTTGCCCGAATGGCGTTACAAAAGGGACTGATTGAGGAACAAAAGGATCTTAAGCGGGCGCCGATGTGCCCGGTACAAAGATGGCGGTCGCATGGCGGTAAAGTGCCAAATCTCCAACAATTTATTTATTTATTTACCTTCACGCCATATCCCTTGCGGGGTAGCCAGAGACGACGGAGCGCCAAACGCTACGGTCTCTGCATACCTCTTTCGCCTCGGCCACAGACATCAACTTCTTCATACATGCCCTCCGGGGGGTCCTCATGCTTTTTACGTGACCTTCCTCCAGTATCGTAGCTACTGTGTTTTCGAAGGTCTCCTGTCTCTCTTAACGCTCACTTTTCCCATATAAATCTTTTTTACCATTCTTTCATCACTCATTCGTTCAACGTGCCCAAACCACCTGAGCACGTTCTTCTTCATTCTCACTGCGACATCTTCGCTAGTACCTGCCATTCTGTGGATCTCTTCATTGCGGATTCGATCAGCTAGACTGACTCCGCATATTCTGCGAAGAGATCGCATCTCCACAGCATTCATCTTTCTTACATTCTTCTTCTGTGTTACCCACGTTTGGCTGCCGTATAACAGTGTCGGTAGCAAAACTGCATTGTGTACAGCCAAACGTGCAGCTATACTGACGTTTTGCCGTCTCAACAATGCAGTCAAAGCACCATTGACTCTGTTACCAGCAGCAATACGCCTTTCCACATCCATTTCGTATCTTCCGTCTCTGCTAAACATACTTCCCAAATATACCACTTCATTCACTTGTTCTATTATCTTATCATTCACGTTGATCTTACATTCTGTTCTTTCTTCATTTCTTTCAAATATCAGAACCTTCGTCTTATCTACATTCAGGTTAAGACCATTAATTTCACACCCATCTTTCAGAGTGGTGACCAATGCCTGCAAATTGCATTCTGATGATGCAATGAGCACTGCATCATCTGCATATAGTAAGCAATTGACCTTAAGGTCACCTACTTTCACTCCCATGTCACTATCTTTCACTCCTTGGAGACAACTATCCAAATACAAGTTGAACAACCAAGCTGACATAGCGCAACCTTGCTTAACACCCGATTGGATGTCAAACCAGGGCGACATGCCAGCTCCTACTCGCACACAGGCTAAGAAAATTATTTAGAGTTTATTTATTGTTTTACTGTGATAACAATTATTGTGGGTTGACGCATCTAGAATTAGTCCCTTCTTCTAACAGAAGATCCATCTAAAATAGCTATTACTGCTACTATAAGCATTTTTCGTGGGGAGTAGAAGAATAGATATAAATGAATTTCAAGTTTATTAACAAACGTTCACGGACAACAACACCACCTTGTAACAAAAACGATCATATCAACAGATGATGATTCATTAAATAGACAAAAGCTGTAACGACAGTGTTTTGTTTGCACAAAAGTAGAACGAGTCTATAGAATCCCCTACAGAGCAATAAATGCGACGCGTGACTTCACGTTCACTAGAAATGTTTGTTTCCAATTATTCTTTTGTTCTATAAATTTTATATTTTTTTTAATTTTTGAGAGTGAGACGTATGCTATACCTTTATTAAGATAATAAGCAATTCATAAAGCTATTGAAATTTCTGCAAATTTTTTGTCATTGTAGTTGTAACAGAAATAAGTTTTTGTGCTTACTTTGCTAAATTTTTTCATTATTTTTGTAAGTATTGAACCCATGATCTTTAGGTCAAACAGGAGGTCAACACCTAAAAATACAACTATCTATAAGTAGTAATCACAGTAGTAGTAGTAGTATTATAAAATATTATTAATTATACTCTGGGTATGGACCTATTAAATATTTTTTAATAATATTCTCCAAACATATTCAATAGTATAGAAATACACCGTAATAAGGACACTAGGTATTTTAATACGAATCTAGATATTTTTCTCGAAGCCTGTAGACAATTTATTAATTCATTCAAATTTATTATTCATATGTAAAGACATTTTGGATGGATTAGTTTATTCATGACTGTTAAATCATATAATATGTTATAAGTCTGACTAATATCATAATATATGAAGGTGAGCCTTTGGGTGTACTAACTATATTCTTATTTTTGTCTACATAATTACAAAATACTAAGACAAGTACATTCATACTGTAGAATTCATATACATATGCATATGTACATAAATTCGACACCACAATGTATTCCGAGTATTTCCAATGTACAAAAATATTTACATGTGTAAGTAATAATAATATACGACCGTAGTGGATTAAAATGGTGCCTTAGTCGTTTATGTCTCCTGACACAAAGGAAATATGCTTCATATTAGTTATTTCATATGTTTCATATTATGACTTATCATGACATATAACTTCTTGCTTTTATGTATTATTGCGTACGCCTGATGCCTATGCCTGAAATATTCGTGTAAAGGACTCTGAATACACGAGTTAACCGCTTCTAATTGGACAATCTGTATGTATGTTTTTTTGGATTGTGCTTTGCTGTGAAAGAAATCTTTTTGTTTTTATGAATAAAATACTAATATAAATATTTATAACAATAATGAAATACTAATACATTTTAAACAATTTTCACAAGAACAATAAATTCAGAAAAGGATTAAAATTAGCTGTAGTAGAGTAAACAAGATGGCTCGAATAGGTCGAAATACTCTAGTGTGTTTAATGTCGTTTCCAGAAATCGGTATTTTATTACTATTGTAGGTTAAAGAAATTATGTCTCTAAATGAATGAATGAATGAACTAAAATTGCCACCAACACTTTTATTGAAAAAGCTTATAAATTGCTATAAAATGTGGAGAATATAAAGAATAGAAATATTAGAGAATAGAAATATTTGGTAATCCATATTTTTTTCTGTTAAGTAGTATATTTTTAGGATTAAAGTCTGTTCTTTCTCAAAATCCGAATCCGAAAAAATAACTGCTCTATTTCTTTATGGTCACTTTAGTATCATTTGGTTAACTGTTTATTATTATAGTTATTATTAATAAAAAAAATAGTCAATCGAAAATATAAAATAATTGATTATTCGAGAAAAAATACCTTTAATTTTATCTTTGTTTTATCAGCTGATGATAAACGTAAGAGGGTTCGGAAGCCGCAAAAAGTTTTATAACAATAATTACTGTCTTGTTTTGAACTGTAATGAACTCAGTTACTTAACTATTTTTTTTTTCAATTTTTTATTTGAAATTAAGTATTGTATTCTCTAATTTAGCATTGTTATATTATATAAGTGAACCATGTTTATTAGGATATTGTCTCTTTATTTTACATAGAAATTCACATCACATATTGTCTCTTTATTTTACATAGAAAAACATAGAAATTCACATCCATCTTGATTTTATATAAAAATTTAAATTTTCACCCCCCGTAAGGGTTGGTGAGGGGTGTTAATGGGTGATAGAGGTCTTAAATTTATTTTTAGTAATCTTTTTCGGTTCCAGCATCCCAAAAAACGTGGAAATAAACATCTGTCTTGATTTTATAGAAAAATTGACATTTTCACCCCCTGTAAGGGATGGTAAGGGGTGATAGTGGTCATGAATTTATTTTTAGTTATCATTTTCGGTTCCAGCATCCCAAAAAACGTAGAAATACACATCTATCTTGATTTTATAGAAAAATTTAAATTTTTACCCCCTGTAAGGGGTGGTAGGGGGTGTTACCGGGAAAACGGGCAATTAAAATTAGTTTTTATTGTCATATTCGGTTTCAGCAATCCCAAAAACCTAACAATAATTGGGTCTCCCCTCTGGTTCATGATTTTTTTTTGTGTGCCTGTGTTATTAAACATCAATATGTTTATTATACGATATATTATTAGGCCAATGCATAGCGTTTTAATCTAAGTTAACCTTAAAAAAATTAATGGTAAGAAAAATTAATATTTTTTTTCTAGATTACCGTAATAGCTCTTTATTCCAATACATTTATATATAACCTAATTTTTTGTTACCAATGTCCCCAAGTAACGTTATATTCAGGATTTTAGTTTTCCCAAAAAGTCACTGAATCCCTAAATCACTGAGGAATGTCAGTTACCTAAAATATTAGCAAGATGCAGACGTTAACAAGATAAATTACACCTGTCCGTTGCGGAAACCACTGAGAATTTCCGAAATTTCGACCAAATTGACAGAATTCCTGCGGTATTTGAACAATATTGTTGTATTAACGACTTTACGTAAATATATCTCAATAAATTTTGGTTCATTTCGACTAAAATAACAATTATTTTATGTGAATGGGCATAACCATTTAATTATTGTCATTATTTAAATAAATTTTTTGACCACTTAAAAATGTAGACTTAATTCTAGAAAACATTATCTACCGATAGTTTTTAAGCAATACTGTTTAAAATTATTCTCATAGTTCTATTGATATATAAAAATGTTATACTCATATAAACACAGTATATTTGTTTTTCATTATTTTTTCTAATTGGTAATCTTTGTTATAGATAGAAAAAAAATCATCATAATTATAATTTGACATGCATTACGTAATATACAAATTAAAGTCATGTATGTTTCAGTCTGTAATGTATCTGACACAATAAGGAAAATTTATTATTTCAAGTGATGCCTAGTACATTACACCACATAATAATAAATTATAATTAACTGATTCAAACATAATATAATACATAACGAATAAAAAATAAGCAATCTCTTCAACTTTATAAAAGTATGGATGGCGGATCACAACAACAACGTTTATTTATACGGCACTCATACAATTTAATCCAACATATTAAAAGTTACCCTTTGTTCAGAAGATGAAACAAACTTTAACAATAAAAAGTTTTTGAAAGATGAAAATCGATTTTGTTAATTCTGAGAGCGCGAATTCTATGTATACATGTTATATAGAGAAGGTGATTCTATATATACATGGTGAAGGGATTCTATATATACATGTTATATAGAAGAGGTGCTGCTTTAAGGCATGATAGTTACTGGCTGACATATTCGCCGTCAGCATTTTTTTTTCAGATTAGTTGATGAATATGTACTATCTTACACCTAGTTTTCTCATAATTATATTTACAACAAATATTTTTTGAGTATTTAAATTAGGAACAGATTTATTTTGTTAAAAAATAATTCTAAGTGCCTTTCATCCAGATACACAAATGTAAGGCAATGGCAAGAAATATTCTGTGTATTGGTGAAAACATTTATACGATTACACAATATCTTGGAAAGGTGCAACGTTAACATGCTCCAGGTTCACAATAAATTCGATAAGGGAGCTCTGGCCAAGGAGTCACAAACAATTGTGAATACTTTCCTAGAACAGGCAGTAATTAACTTTCTAATGGAAATAGAGCAAAATTCCGTATAGTATTAACAGATAAAAGGCCAACATCGATGTCTTAAGTGACCGCTTCGTTTAGACTTATAAATAATACTAATGTATTGAAATTGCTTTACTTCATAAAAAATAAACGCATTTGCATTTGCCACAGAAAATATAGATAGATTACGATGAGACAGATGAGAAAGTGTAGTATGTACTCGTACTATTATTCCATGCATTAACAGAATTCAGAAGTTAGGTATTTATTTGGATATGATTTGCAAACAGCTCATTCTGTCAACAGCTCTAAGAAAGTTTTAATAGAAGAAACCTTTTGTCTTCCTGAGTTCGTTGAAATTTTAATAGGTAATTAAGGTAATATTATCGGTCTTTCTTACGAAGCTTTTAGATACCTTATTAGGAACCTTTTTACGTCTATTACGGACAAGATCAATTAAAGGCAATTTTGGTTGGAATCTGTATTTTATTATCATCTTTATTTATTATCACCTAAAAACTAAACAGTTATGCTATTTTTATTATTAGTGTTCAAGTGAGTGTGATGTTGAATCGGATGTAGGTGTGCTATATTTGAAAATCAATATTGTAATATATTTTGAGACTGAAAATAATTTTTTGCCTATAGTTTAAAATAAGTTCGGGGTGGGGGATGGGTTAAAAGGAAGAGTGTCTGAGAATTATAAAGAACCGTTAAATATAAGTCAACAATTAAAGTTTTTGTTTTAGTTTAACTATTAATATATGTATGTATACATGATAAAAGATAGCTATTTTTTATACTAATGGAAAGAGATGGAATTTTAAATTGAAGCCATTCAGCACAGATAAAACAAATTGCTGGGCACTTAATGCATTACGGGTGAGCAGAAAATATATTTAATTGAGGAAAATAAAAGCTCTCCTTTGTGATTTTAAATTTTTAATAAACCATGAAATTACTTGAATATTTTGCGAGTATATTTTGGTAGTTTTTGCATAATTACACATTTCCAAATGTGAGAATTGAGTATTTGAGTCTTTATTTATAATAAACGATGCAGGAACGAGTTTATCAATATATTAATATTCCTGCAAAATAAATTGGGAGTCAACAGTAGTCGGTAATAATTAAATTTATTTCTTTAAAAAAAAATAAAAACCGAAACTCACAAATAAATAAAACAATTATCTTTTACAGTGCTATGTTATTTGGTTATTTTGGTTGAATCTTATACAATGCTAAGCTTGGTAAGGTTCTGGCAAAAGTAAGTATGTATTAATATAATAAAATATCCTCTCTACTTGGGAATTGGAGAAAGGAAATATATATGCAAACGTAGTTAGTAGCCAGAGTTGAAATAAAAGGCTGACCAATAATTCAGCGACTGGCGTGCATCCAATATGTTGAATATTTAACGATAGCAAATAAAAGGTAGACGTAATTGGCCGTTTTGTGTAATAGCTATAACTAATACTTCCGCCATAATTACTCAGATAATTACTTAGAAATATCTATGTTAGAGAAAACATGTAAAATAATGTATTATGAAGAGACATAGTGATAGTAAATTTTGGTTGAGTTCGTATAAAACACTTGAGTAATTATTTCATATATTTCAAAGGTACATTTTGGATAAACTTGCTATATTTAACCACACAGTAATAAAGTGCCATCTAAACTGTTTTTTATAAAATATAATTCGAACGATTCTATTCCTATCGTCCAATCAAAGTTGAGAGTAAGCGTTAGTCATATACAATTATGTTAAAATGTTAAAAAAATAAAGCTTCTTCAATTATTTATTAGTCATTAGCCTTTAATTCAACTATATATCAGACATTTAAATGTCCAAATTTGATTCAATAAAAAAACCATAAATTACATGCATAAATTATACTCCCATATTAGAATTTAAAATATATCTTCCTCATTATATTTAGAAAGGGAAATATCGGGTCTTTGTCAACGTTCCCTATTTTAAGTAAACTAGAGCTACTGAACAAAAATTAAGTTACATATCATAATTTACATCCATAAATAATATAAGATAAGATTAAAAAAAAATTATAAAACAAAAATTGACTTCAATTCACACTGTATTTGTAAACAAGTCGTTAGTTACAATGCTCAAAACACGTATTATACGAATAATTCCAAAAAAAGTAATCATGAAAGTTAAAAAATTAAGTTACTCTTAATTTAACAATTAGTTTTATTACTTTAATAAGGCATAAAAATGATCTTTATCGCTTTCACACTCTTCTATAATGAAAGTCATCCCGTGACGTCACATTAAAGTAATTGGAGCAATTATTAGGTGCTTCATGGGCTTATGTTACAACTGCCTCTTACGTCCAATAGTTTTTGCGCTAACTATAATTATTTAAAATATACTTTCGTGACGCATAGACATAATTGAGTTATTACAATTATTTGTTAGGTTACCAGTGCTTCCAGCTTTTGGAAATCGTTCAGACATGTTTCTTCTCGTCGGCGTTCTTTAAAATGTCTTTTTTTTATGTTCTCCTATCCTGTCATGTCGTTCACATGTGTCGTGTCGCATTCTTGTCTCATGCCAACCTCTTGCGTTATTTCAATAAATTCAATAAGTACTTTATGTGGAAGGAAAAATCATTAACTAAACGATTTCAATAAAATATATATAAGTATTAATTCTACGTGATCGCAGTAATGTTTTCAAAAAACGAATATCTGCTAAGTAACTACCACATAATTTCGTAAAACATACAGACAACTTCTAAATTTTTCAATGTATTAATAGATTAAAGTTATTTAGTTATTTCTGACAATTAGTTTTTTCTGACATTTTCATACGTTTAGGTAAAAAACTGATTATTGTTATTTTTGATGGTTTAAAACTATTTTATCTATCACTCGGGTATGTTAAGGATCCTGAGATACCTCAGCGTGATCAAAATTATGTTATATTTTGTAACCAGGGTAGGCTTTGTCCCTCAGTTAAGATATTTGCGTGTCCACCAAAAACAAGGTTGGCTGCGTCATTTCTAAGTAGAGAAACAAGTCATTGTTCTATTCCTAAGACGTTGTTCCTCGTGAACAAAACTTTACTACAAAAACAATAAGGTTGATATTGTAACGTAGATTAGATTTTATTGATTTTCTTAATAGTTATTGAATGGGGTGTAAAAGCGATCTCGTATTATCGTAAAATAAGTATCGTGACTTATAAAAATGTGTGAACATTTGGTAAACATTTACGTACATTTATTACTTTGATATAAACCCCTTTTATTTTGTAAAGTTAGAAAATATTGCTAAGGGTGTTCAAATATTTATAATTAATATTATTAGTGCCGTTTCAATTTATGGAAACAAAGAGTTGCTAAAAATATGATAATATGAAAATTTAAATCAAAATATACAAAAACAGATATTATAAATATAAATAAGAGGTTATCAATGGCACTTAATGTCTATATCACTAATTTCATTGAGGGGTGTGGTAGACTCGATTGAAACCATTCCTGAATAATATAACCTAAATAATAACAATTTCGAGTCGACAAAATATTCGTAACATTGAGATTGTCTATTTTTTGTTAAATTTTAATGGTGCTGTCAGACAAATCGCTGTCAGACAAATCGCAGTCACGATATTGGCCATTCTAGCGTGACGTCACTGATAACGGATGCCATTTTGAGTTTGTTAAGTTCAAATAATAATCAATCAATAACAATAATATTAATATTAAAAAAAAATCCGACTACTACAAAAATATCTACCTATATTTTATAAAAGATCGTCTATTATAAATCATATTTCGCCCAAGTGAAACCGAGTTTTTATCTAGTATTGATAAATTTAGTAACCTCACTTCTTTGTGAAAGAGTGAACATATTTTCGGGGCACGTAATTGATATTTAGGAAGCTGTATCTTTCTAATAATTGGTCATAAGATTGGGTTAGTTACCCACTTTCATCTTTTTCGTAGTTCGTAAGAGATGGAGGGGCGTGATTTGTGATATTGTGATTTTCTGTAACACATTGAATTTAATAAAATAATTCTACGGTGAACAAAAGCTGCAGACAATACCTGATGATAACAGTGGAATAATTATTCTGAGTGTCATTAATGTTCAGGTTTAAATGAACAAAATGTGATTTCAATCTGCCTTAGACAAATATGTGTGTGTTATTGATAAGTTTTGTGTATATCCAATTTTTATTTATGAAAAATATGGTTCTCCTCTTACTTTAAATTAGTTATTCCTGTGACTGTTTTCACGTAGACCAGAGAATATATATACACAAATAATGTGTGACAATACTGTAGGAGTAAACTACATATGGTAGTTAAGAATATCTTATATAACCTACGATATTTGTTGGAGCAGCATAGTCTATAATTATGTTTAACATAATAAATATGAATCAATCTTCACAGTCATTTTCATCTTCTGTTTGCTTAAAATAACTAAAACTATCCTCAAAGTATAAGGAAAATAATTTTTATATTTATTTATCTTCTTCTACGCAATAAAGGTCATCATCGTCCAACCACATTGTCTCGGAGAAAACTCATTAATATAGAAGCGTTCGGTTATAGGCTATCAACTATTATGGACTATAATTTATATAACATATATCTATTTCAAAGATGCAGTCTATAATTCACATTATTTTATTAAAATTATATAAATATCTTTTAAAATAGTGCTATAATCAAACATCGTCATACAATTATTAAGTAACCTCTAAGTATTAAGAGTAGAATATCGTGTGAAATATTAGCTTTTTGTATTCATAATTAATTTTTGTTACATTACAGGTGCATTTTATAAAACTCAAAATTTTATTTGGGTTACAATTTATGTTCATAATTTTATTATTGGTCATCCAGTCTGTAGAAAGATTCGTTTAATTCCCAGGCAATGAAAATATCTTTAAAATCGATCATTTGTCCGATACAATTATCAGTGGTCATCCAACTTAATTGTTCTACAAAAATCTAGACAGAATAGAATACCAATAATTACATCACATAACATAAGTTTTTTTGTATCGACTTAAAACTAAATCAAGTATACAATACAATGTTATTTTATTTTTATACATACAATGTTATATTATTTTTATATTAAGAGCATTATATCCTTGGATTTTATGTGCCCACGTATTGAAATTACCCTGACCATTATCACCCTACATATATTATGATTATATATTACGACCCTGTTCAATATAATCACGTATATAACTACGACGCCATATTCAAAGCTTGAAACAAAATGTTTAGAAAATTCAAATGCAATTTGTATTATCTGAAATAAGAGTTATATAAAGTCAAACCATGTTATCTTGATATTGATAGTAATATCAGCTTCATTAAAGAAAATTCCAGAGCATGGCGTAAAATGTAGAGGAAAAATAATCAAAAGTGACCGAAGTGAAACAAAGAAAAAGTAAAGATTACACAATATACTACGTAATATATTTGTAATTGGAACGGTTATACTTGGCTTAGTTATTGATTTGTGGCTGACTGGTGTTTAAGGTCGTCCGAGCCATAATTTACGTACATGTTGATCCATTGTTTAAACACATTAACATATTGAACAGTGACTAATTATATCTTCGTCAATAGATACAATTGTTAATTAGGATAATGTTCAAATTTAATATAACTTTTACTCCCTATATTATACTTTCTAAAGATTTTTTTCATGTATTTTTCTTCTGTTTCAGGTAAAACAACTGAATGTTCCGGTAAATTGTAGCCGCGAGAAGTTTTTATACAATTATGTTCTGTTTTTTTCTGTTAATAGCAATATTTAAAAATAACTCCTTAATTTTTTATACCGATATATTTTGTAACCTCTGTAGGTTTAACAAATTGCATTTCTTATAAAGTTCAATAGTACCAAAGAATCATGCTAATTATATAAAAGTGTAATCTGAATGTTGTGTACTAAAATATGTAAAGTACATTCAAACACATTTTTTTGTTTATTAAAAAACTAATTATTTTGTTCCTCTTTGGTTTTTAGTCAGCTATTCATCTAAAATCTTATATAACTGTTACAAGACTATAACAGTAGTCAAGATATCAATTTCTTAATCGATTTTTCAATATACATTAAGCTTATTAACGTAATACTTAATATTAATTTATAGCAATAGAGACAGATTAATTTTCATTCTTTATTTAAAAAAAATATATAAAGTATAAATATACAACAAAATAAAGTACATGTTAGATTTAAGCACCTTGCTTAGACGCTAGACTCTAGTCTAGCGTCTAAACAAGCGTAGCGTAGGTTCTAACCTAACGGATTGACTAATTATCACTAACTTTTAAATAAAATGACTTAAGGATATTTTTGTAATTATACATATATTCATATTTTGTCAATATATTTTATTCTGCTGGATAATAATTTTAGTATATTTCCTCATAAGTTACTTTTAGGATGACTATAAATTTACAACTCTGTATAGGTTATCTACTACTATCTATCAATACTTTTCTTTTGCTTCCTTGCTTTCATCTTATATGAAAATAAAAGTAGTGTTAAATTTTATACAATTATATTAAACTTTTTTATATAAGGTTTTTCATTATTAGAAAATATATCCAAGTATTTCAAAACGACTTCACGTGAATTCCAAATTTAGTCAACATGTAGAATTTTAGAAACGCGTCAAGTTTAAATGAAATGTTAATTCTTAATTTAAAAACATTTTGTTATGGTATCATATAACAACAAAAACAAAATTCCCTTAGATGCAAACTCTTTTAATATTGCACATTAACTTTTTCGACGATGCTAATAACTTTTATAATTGCGATCCTCTCTCGCAGTACAAAACTTTGTTTAATATGACCTGATGGGCTTTAGCCTTTTTGGGACTTGTATTTAATTATTCAGGAAATATTTTGGCATATTTCAGGCAAAAAATGTAAATGCATTAAAATATTGTATTCTTTACAAATTATTTTTAGTACGAACTGGAATAATAGTTTTTTTTTAATATAATCTGTCTTTATGCCCGGTACATCTGAGTATACTTTTAGAGAAAACCAAGTATGTCTTAAGTAGCATTTATATGTGATTTCAAACAGAATAATAATAATATAATTAAATGTAATTTTGTTTGGGACTAATTCCGCATGCAATTTGTGAAACAAGTTCAACCTACTTCGTAATAACAAAATTTTCATTTTCAGTGCTGAAACTCAGAGACGAGAGATAATTAATTATACATACAGTTACATAAACTTCATAGTGTATTTAATGAATATAGAGAAATAATGACTGTAACTGCAACAGATTCTCAAAATAGAAATGAAATTATAACTAAATCTGCTATATAATTATTCAATTTGTCAAATATAACAGTGGGTTGGAATAAGTGGATTGCTTGTTTTCATGGATTAGTGACAAACAAAATGATCAGAACTTTAATATGAAATTTGAATTTTTCTAATTTAAGAACGTCTTCAATTATTTTAGGTATTATAATTTTCAAATGCCATTGGCTATTAAAACAGAATCAAATATATTTAGTAAATATTTACACGAACAAGAAAAGCCTCAATCCAATAATGACAACAATTTACGAATAATATATGAATACTTATAACTAACTTTTGAAAAGCAGTTTTATTTAAGTTACGAGTGTACAGGTTTAATAGAGTATATGTCCGAAGCATTATATATTTACATCGTCTTAACATTTCATTAAAAAGATTTAGATGTTCAAATACTAGTATCAAAGCTTTTAAGCAACAACCTCGATTTTAATTACACGATAAGTAAGACATAACTTTTAATTAGCTAATCAAATACCACACAACAATAATGATGTCAACAATCATCTTAATATAACGCCTACTCATTCACTTTATGTATATTTCAATATAAAGTATTTTTTTTTATTTGCTTTCATTTACACTTACATATTTTTTCACCATTAGGTTACTCTAATAACTCAACTTCTCATTTGACGTTGATTTTATATAAACCGAATGGAAAGAAGATAAAAATAGGTTTCAAAGTTTTTAACCCATGTTCTAACATAAGACATAAGATTAAATATAGTATGTAAGAAATCTACAGCTATTTCTAAGACAATTGTGCTTACTTTTTTAATCATCTTCAGTGCATTGGTTTTTCAAGAGTTACCGCTTTATTTCAACAAAAGATAATTATTTTAAATATAATTATATAAATATTATAAAATAATAATAAAATTAAATAAAATTTTATTTATTTATATTATTATCTTGAATTTTTATTAAAAAAAGATGACTACATCACTACATAACTTGATATTTTTACTTTATAAATAAAAATATCTTTAAATCATTCTCAAAGTATAAAACCACATTCCATGTAATAATACAACAAAGTAAATCAAGGAAATAAAATCAAAATTATACTGATATACTTATCGGCATTGTCAAAAAGTTTGTTAGTTAGTTTTAAACTGTAACTTAATAGTATAGCTTTAATTATATGTTCTGTCACTATTAAACGTTTCAAAATAGGACAATTAGTAAGAATGGGAGAAAGTATAATGTAAAACCCTAAATATAATTCAAATATTTATTTCTATTACTTTTTTCAGATTCAAATATTCTATATTATTAAAATTTGCTGTGATTACGCAGAAAGTACTACATAACAAATTATATTTTTAGTAATCTCTCTCTCTTTTCCCTCCGCATGATCACGGAAAAGTTTTTGGCCCTAAACCAAAAAGTTTTCTGTGCTTTTGTGGATTTGGAAAAGGTGTTTGACAGGGTTGTGAGAAAGAAATTATGGGAGATACTGCCCCGATACAATGTGAGCGGACCCTTGCTACAGGCTGTAAAGTCTCTTTACAGAGATCACTCAGCCTGTGTGCGAATAGGAGCTGACATGTCGCCCTGGTTTGACATCCAATCGGGTGTTAAGCAAGGTTGCGCTATGTCAGCTTGGTTGTTCAATTTGTATTTGGATAGTTGTCTCCAAGGAGTGAAAGATAGTGACATGGGAGTGAAAGTAGGTGACCTTAAGGTCAATTGCTTGCTATATGCAGATGATGCAGTGCTCATTGCATCATCAGAATGTGATTTGCAGGCATTGGTCACCACTCTGAAAGATGGATGTGAAAATAATGGTCTAAACCTGAATGCAGATAAGACGAAGGTTCTGATATTTGAAAGAAATGAAGAAAGAACAGAATGTAAAATCAACGTGAATGGTAAGATAATAGAACAAGTGAATGAAGTGTATAGTATATTTAGGAAGTATGTTTAGCAGGGACGGAAGATACGAAATGGATGTGGAGAGACGTATTGCTGCCGGTAACAGAGTTAACGGTGCTTTGGCTGCATTGTTAAGACGGCGAAACGTCAGCATAGCTGCACGTTTGGCTGTACACAATGCAGTTTTGCTACCGACGCTATATACGGCAGCCAAACGTGGGTAACGCAGAAGAAGAATGTAAGAAGGATGAATGCTATGGAGATGCGATCTCTTCGCCGAATTTGCGGAGTCAGTTTAGCTGACCAAATCCGCAATGAAGAGATCCACAGAATGACAGGTACTAGCGAAAAGGTCGCAGTGAGAATGAAGAAGAACGTGCTGAGGTGGTTTGGGCACGTCGAACGAATGAGTGATGAAAGAATGGTAAAAAAGATAAATAAAGGAAAAGTGAGCGGTAAGAGAGACAGAGGGAGGCCTCGAGTGACCTTCGAAAACACAGTAGCTATGATACTGGAGGAAGGTCACATAAAAAGCATGAGGACCCCCCCCGGAGGGCATGTATGAAGAGGTTGATGTCTGTGGTCGAGGCGAAAGAGGTATGCAGGGACCGTAGCGTTTGGCGCTCTGTCGTCTCTGGCTACCCCGCAAGGGACATGGCGTGAAGGTAAGTAAGTAAGTAAGTATTTTTAGTAATAATTCTACTTTTATGTAATGTTTCTTACCTTATTTACACATTTTGGGTACATGGTTGATACAATACAATTATTATTTAATATACGATCAAATATTAAGGCTTTATTGTATTCAGGGTTTTAATGGATCTCTTTGACAATATATATATTTAGTGTTATGTTTGGGTCTTCTCTTTGTAGGACTCCTCAAACTGGGTTGTGGTCAATTAACCGTTTCTCGTCTCAGTTCATCATGATGTTCAAAGGATATGTCATTTATTTCCTTTTTACTGCCCTTGTTACTATTAAAAGAGATGCTTTATAGTTTTCTTACCTATTCTGACCTGTTGTTATATAAAGTATTATTAATTTAAGCCAATTTATTCGTTATAATTTTATGATAGGAAACTTAAAACCTAAAGCTTTAAAAATCGTGATATCTTTCATAACGACGAAATCATCGTAGAAACCTATAAATCCTTTCAGAGGAGCAATTACTACAATTAAGAGCTCTATATTTTATTCCAGTCGTCGTCGAGTTGTCTGCACATCTGCCATAAACAAGCTTCAAAGAGTGCTAAATCGATATGATCGTATTAAAAAATCGTAATCGAAAATCGAGAAAAAAATAAATAAATTTTAATCATCGATGTGACAATAATATTTGTTCTGTAAAGTTGGTTTTTTATTTTAGTGCTCAGAATGCATATTAAGTATTTATTCTAGATTATTATGGATACCATCCGATAATAGTTTAAATTTTAAAATGGATTTATTTGCTTAATGTGTTAAGAAACCTCTGTCCCTAAGATTTCTATGAGTCCCTTTGAGTATTATTTACTTTCCGACACGGTATGTACTTTAAAATTGTATTTCAATAAGTTAATATTATATTTTAAATATGATTTTTACTTACAATAAGTTAAACATTTTCTTATATAACAAGGTTTATATAATTGATACTAATCTATTTTGATAAGAAAATTCACAATTGACTTTGAAGTATAACTTATATTTTACTCTTTTTGAAGAATAATTTTGCCTTTTATGTGTATGTATAACATCTGAATATTAAACAGCAAATGTAAATAATCTTCCTGTATGTACTCATAATAGATCGCAGCGGATATTGAACTTTGAAGTTCGTGTTTGTATATTTCAATAAGGCACGTACATTTTGTAAAATGATTTCTCATTGTTTTCTATCAAATTATTTTCATGTTAAATTGTACGCTCCTTTTCAATATCATGTAATAAGTGCTTCACTCTTAAGTCTCTTACCTGGGTTATGTAATGTTAATATCATCCATTAGTTTATCAGTGAAAAGTTGTTGATTAACAAGGGTTCAAAGTTGACCTATCTTGTGTAAAATCTTAATTTACTTTACTATACTTTAGCTTCACGCCATATCCCTTGCGGGGTAGCCAGAGACGACGGAGCGCCAAACGCTACGGTCCCTGCATACCTCTTTCGCCTCGCCCACAGACATCAACCTCTTCAAACATGCCCTCCGGAGGGTCCTCATGCTTTTTACGTGACCTTCCTCCAGTATCTTAGATACCGTGTTTTCTAAGGTCCCTCGAGGCTTCTCCCTGCCTCTCTTATCTCTTTTTAACCATTCTTTCATCATTTGTTCGACGTGGCCAAACCACCTAAGCACGTTCTTCTTCATTCTCACTGTAACATCTTCACTAGTACCTGCCATTCTGTGGATCTCTTCATTGCGGATTCGGTCAGCTAGGCTGACTCCGCATATTCTGCGAAGAGATCGCATCTCCACAGCATTCATCTTTCTTACATTCTTCTTCTGTGTTACCCACGTTTGGCTGCCGTATAACAGCGTCGGTAGCAAAAACGCGTTGTGTACAGCCAAACGTGTAGCTATGCTGACGTTTCGCCGTCTCAACAATGCAGCCAGAGCACCGTTGACTCTGTTACCGGCAGCAATACGCCTTTCCACATCCATTTCGTATCTTCCGTCTCTGCTAAACATACTTCTCAAATATACCATTTCATTCACTTGTTCTAGTATCTTACCATTCACGTTGATCTTACATTCTGTTCTGTCTTCATTTCTCTCAAATATCAGAAACTTCGTCTGATCTGCATTCAGGTTTAGACCATTATTTTCACGCCCATCTTTCAGAGTGGTGACCAATGCCTGCAGATCGCATTCTGATGATGCAATGAGCACTGCATCTTCTGCGTATAGCAAGCAATTGACTTTAAGGTCACCAACTTTCACTCCCATGTCACTGTCTTTCACGCCTTGGAGACAACTATCCAAATACAACTTGAACAACCAAGCTGACATAGCGCAACCTTGCTTAACACCCGATTCTTAATTAAAGTACTTTATTGTTATTAAATATGTCTATAGTATAATCCTGTAGCCTTATTTTAAGTTGGAGAGTGTTTTTACACAAGGACTTATTTCGATAATTGTGGTATCGAAATAAGCCCTCCTGACACTTCCATCTGACGTATACAAGTGATCACTGGTACTGATTTAAAGTGGAAAAATCGTCAACACCAGCAAGATTCGATCCTGCGTCCCCTGAAAATCTGTTCTCTTTGATTTGTTAAACAAGCTCGTGTACATTTTGGACGAAATGTTTCAAAATATTTATGCTTAAAATATTCTTTAAATTATTCTTTAAAAACTTTCTTTCTCATTTTATATAGACGGAAATTTAATATATTACTTTTATATTCTATAATTAATAAGCCAATTATTACAATTAGGTATTTTATATGTGGAAAACAAAATTAAAACAATATTTGGTACCTTTAATCGACTCAATATCGTTATGTGTGTTTTAACGTCCATTTACCAATTATGCAAAATATTGAAGTTTGGTTTAGTTATCGTGTGAGTTTAATTAATTTTGAAGCTAGTAATGGAAGTATCGTGTTTGTGGAAAAGTTTTTTGTTTTTGTTTGTATTTCAGTTCGAATGGTCTGAATGGTTTTTGCATGGATTTTTTAAGTAAGATGAGAGAATTCATATCATACAATTATTTATATTTATTAACGTAACGTAACGTTTTAAATAAATTTCTACTTAAATGTTATTCTTACACCATCTTAATAAAAGAGTAATTTAGTTCGAATAATATTGGTGTATAATAATCTACTAACATAATGAATGTGGGTGTGTAAACACAAACAAAGGCCACTTATCTTCTTTCATTGTATGTGTTCATTAATGCGAAACTTATTTATAAATATTATATATATCAGCAATAAATATTAATCCTTTGTATTTGCGTGCGTTGGTGCAATTTGAATTGTATTTTCTTTATAAGAATCTTAATAAAAATATAAACATCGATTTGACACACGTAGACATATTAAATCACTGCACTAAGTTACTTTATATTATAAATTTTTTGTTATACTTATAACGGATGTCACATTTCCTTCGTTAGAATATTGCACTCGTTCGTAGCTGAGGTGAGTCCCAATTACTTATTATGTTTGGTTCGTGGAACCGAGAAGGCCTTTTCTGAAGGAGAACATCTTTTCTCCGTTAGAAAAAAAAGAAACAAATTTTTTGTTTACACTACTTTAAATTTTTTGTCTACTTGTAAACAAAAAAATATTTTCTTTTTAATAATTTATTTCTTTTCTGTACCTTAATGTATTATTTCTTAGATACTAATAATAACTTTTTTTCTAAAATATATAATTTGGAATTTAAAAAGTTGTTCTATAAATCCCTCTTTCAAGGCTAAATGGTGAGTGAAATTATTTTTTTTTTTTTTGTATTTTTAACCCAATACATTATTAACGCTTAATATAATTAAGATGAAAACTTACTTTTCTCATCTCACTTTACGTTTCGCCAGATCCAATAAACTCTCTTTGATAGATATAAATTAGGACTGCCATGAATTTATAATGCCTTCGCTAAAGAAAGCCATTATCTCCCACCAAAAGCCATTTTCCAAAGAGAATAACATTAGGCACATTTTGTTTCCGTAATTCGGTAAATAAGAAAATACCTAATATTACTTTTCACATTGTCTATACCGTATTTGTAATATACTTACATATCCATCTTTAAGTTAGGCTATGGTTATGGTGCTGACATTTTCTAATTGGACAAAAATCCCTTAAAAATACAGATATAAAAAAGAAACACCGTGCTGTTAGGTAGATTCCATAGATGAATCTACCTATTGCAATCGATGCGATGACGGGACCCAGACCCCAGAGTAGGGGTGCTACGCCGTTTATTGAACTGAGAACTGGAGATTGATATGTATATATGATCCATCAGACCAAATTCATCGTAGGCGAAATCTTACTTCACAGGTCGATAGGATAAATTAGTAGGACAAACGTAGCATCTCGTTTTTTTGGAAAAAGTGAAAGGGGGGGCTGGGAGGGGGGGTGAAAGTGCAAACCTTTGGGACACGCTACAGATCGCAAATATTGACGGAGGATTTTCAAACTCGGTATACACATTCTTAAGGACAAAATGAAGGTTAAGTTCTTGAACGGGGGAAATCGGTCGGGGGGTTTGGGGGCTGGGGGAGTTGAAAGTTAAAAACCGAAAAAAGTCACAGAAGGAGGTAAAATTTGATTGTCGGAAAAATCTTAGAAAATTAACAAATTAAAAGGACACTTTTTTGTCCAAAAATTTTTTTGATGCGACCCCCCGTTTAGGAGATACGGATGGGGATTGGTTCCCCGCTCACCTAATATATGCAGAGTGACCCGTCATAAGACTCGTAATGACTAGTAGAATACTGCTGGCCAGTTTTTCTTTGTCGATCCAACCGACGGGAATCTACCTAACACGATTGACCCTGTCGAACGAGGTATTTTTGTTTAGTGCAACTACCTGCCAAACCTACTCAATTACTTTGGTAGGTTTATCTTTTATCCTTCTATCTATCTGTTAGCATTGTTCGCGTTTTGCGTTCGTGGTAATGAAAGTCTCAAAGCTTAGTAGGAAATTATGTGTAATATCGTTATTGAGATATTTCGTTTTATCAACTATATGTAAGTCTGAATCAAAATTTCATGAAAGATCTTTCAAATATGTTCTTAATTTCTTAAGATCAAAAATCTTAAGTTGGTTTTAGTCCGTATATTTGGAAAATATATTCATATTTAGAGCCTTTAAAGATGACATGTCCTCACATAAATAAAATCCTAATTTGAGATATTTATTTACTGAGTTCACAAAAACATGTCCTCATTATTCTTCTCCTTGACATTTTAGTGAAAGCTTTGAAAAATATATAATAATATATTAAAAGTGTTTTTTTCTGTCCTTATTTAAGAACTTTCCTGGTTGTATTTATACTCTTAAGGAAATAATCAGAAGAAATAGACATTTTTTTTTATTAATTGGAAGATGTAAGTAAAAAGTACAACTTCTTGAATATTTTTTCGAGGAATTTTTAATTGGATTTTATACAAATTATATTGATTCAGGATTTATAACCAATTTTTAAAGAAATACTCTGCTGAGTTTGTTTCGTGGTTCTTCTGAGATTAGGACGCCTTTGGAACCTTTTTTGCCTTAATTTTAAGTTTTAAACTATGTAAGAAGAAATTATGTAATTGAAAAAAGAAGCGCTTATATTGATAAATATTGTAACAAAATAAGCTCTCCTGACATTTCCATTTGACGTACACAAGCGATCACTGGTATTGATTCATATTGGAAAAGATATAAATAAATAAAAAAATCCATTTGATTCCCGCGGTTTTCATTATCATTATTATCATCGAATAATAAACATTTTTTAGATTAGTTTTTTTACCACTGAATAGAGAACATAAGATAAATTTCGGATGCATTGAAGCCTTGAAGAATATAGCTTAGGGAACAATTTATAATAGCTACTTCATCTCAATCTTGAACATGAGATGTGCTGTGACTGAGGCAATAATTTAAAGTGTAAGTTTAGGCAATTAAATTCGTAGTAGAAAAGAGATAAAAATAGAAAAGGGAAAATGGGTTCAGCCTATTTTAAGTATGTTATGTTATTTAAGGGAATTCACCTACATGAGAACCTTTGTTCTTTGACATTAAAGAGGGTCTATTGTGTTCTTGAAGAAGATTGATACTATCAAATGCCATTTCTGGATTAGTTTTTGGGCCATTTGACAATTATGATTGTTTGGACAAACGTTTGAATTAAAACAATCACTATTTCAAAGTTTCAGTTACAGTTATAAACAGCTCTTTAGTACACTTATAGAATCTGGGTTAGAATTAATTTTTTTACGTAACTTCTACTTCATTCGTAAGAAACAAAATTATACGTAAACCATGATATTTTATGAATGATTCATTCATTGTATTATTGGAAATGATAAACTTTTAAATATATTTTATGTTAAAACACCGACTTTTTAATGAAAGGTTGTATAATATATTTGAGTCTTTATATTATATCAATGTAAATTAATTAATTAAATTACTATTTCTGTTTATAAATAAATATATGAAGATGTCGTTCTTACAAAACTTTAATTATATCCTCTTATTTTGTATACGATACAAAGTGGCGAGATAATTACACTTATAGTCTTTTACTTAGAGAAAACGCTTTAGATTACTTATAAGTTTCAATAAAATATGATTTGACTGAGTTTCTTACACTTAAAATAGTACGAGAATCATAAATTTATATTTGTATACATACATACATACTGAGTGAAGAGAATTATGTTAATTACAACTACCTCCATATGTGCCTACCTCCATATGTCTAATATGTTATTTACACAAATCAATATATAATTGTTGCAATATCTATAAATTCTAGCTATGAGGATGTCTGTTTAATACTCAGAATACAGATATATTATAAATCTGGGTCTTTAAACAGTGATTCATGAAACGTTGCCTAATTCTATAGACTTGATTGTTTACGAAACTATACTGTGAACTATATTTTATTTATATGAAGTTTTTGTGAATATATCTTATTTGCTTTCAATATTATACAACAAATATCTATGTTAATCATATTTTTATATTCTATTTTAAAGTTATAGATTACCATCATAAATTAAGATTTTGCAATGATTTCAATAATTACAGCTAGATATCTTTGTTTATTTATAAATGTTGATGGTGTTGAAACAAGAGTTTTTTGTTAATTGACTCATTTTATATTTCACTTTTAAAATGTGACACTTTTTATGACATTATCCTTGTGTTTTAATGCTAAAATAAAAAATAAAAGCTTATTTAGGTAACAAGGATTTATTATACACTGTTATATGTTAGAAGATAGAGTCAACTAATGCAATGCAACGCATAAGTTCATATACTAGTTCACGCAAGCGGGGTCGTGAGCTGAGCTAACTTTTGCTCTGTTCACGGTAGGGTATTTACTACGATGTTCTTTAGGTTAGTCCTTACAATCGCTACGAGAGTTAAATGGAAATATAGGATATTATCAATAAATTATTTGCCAAACATGTCAAGTTTGATATTCGTTTCAGGTCTTTAAATGGAAAATTTTCTACAGAACTGCACATAACACCCTTCTTTTCGTTATGGCATCACGCTGAAACTATCAGGTCCACTGCGATACTATTGATACAGTAGAAAGCATTCGACCTCCTTGGGTATAAAACGAATTATTATGATGATATCGTGGCACGTTCTCAAACAACAGTAACTTTGTCAATTCTATATGGCAGATTCACATAGAGTTCCTAGCAGACGGCTCTAGATCTTATTTAGTTATATTTTCATTTAAGAATCAAGTTAGCGTTACGATAAGCTAGCTAGACGCATAATATTACCCAGGCACGGCTTAGGTATTCTGTTTAGTTTAGCATAGTTTCGATCTGTGTCACCCCTTGTAATTGTGGTGGCACTGCCCCAGGATCCATAAAATTTTCTGCGGTGAACATTCCTATTGTTCGAATGGAACAGAATGCAGAGTAAGTATAGGAAACTCCTGCTTCTTTTAAATCGGTTCTTGAACATTTAGAACAAGAAACGTATGCCAATTTTTCATTTTTTTTTTATTGAATTTACCATTCTTTTTGAGTGCTTCGAGCTCTATGTGAACTGCATTCTGACGAATTTATAGTCAGTTCTGCTATGTATGAGAGTAGTTACAAACTTTCTTAGATTTCAATCCACTCGTAACTCGTGCATCAAGCAGGCGCGCGCTGTTGAGTTACTAATCGAACTAAATTAGTTCTGTTAATTGTTCAAGATCTGTCGATCGAAATTATCCGAAATTTTTCACAATCATAAAACAATATGGCATCAAACACCATGCCGAGTTTTGAAACTGTGGTATGCGTAGTTAAATGATAGCTAGCACGTAAATTGTCCTAAACTGAATTAGTAAATTATACTAAATTTAGAATTACGATTTTTTTTTAAATAAATATATGCTTAGCGCCTTATGCTCGCAATCGTTGTGGCGAGTTTCGTTAACGTAGCTTGAATAGTTTTTAAGAACAGAGAGTTCGCAGTTTTTGCGATCTGACCAGTAAAGAGCTTCGCTTCGCTCAGCTCAATAATAAGACATTTTAAAATGAATTTTAATTTGCATTAAATTTAATCTAACGAACCACATTTTCTCTTAACCATTTTGTACAACTATGTATTTTACTTTAAACTTATCAAAAACAAAAGCTACATTTTTAAGCTTGTTATTATTGGAGACAATTGAAACTTTAATATTAATAAAAAAATCTTCTTTAAGCAATAAAAGAGAAAGGTAACTTTATTAAGATTTATAAACCGTTATTATTACTTTGATTTCCCGTTTTATTTTATTATTAGATAAATCTTATAAAAATCAATCAGAGAGGTAATCGTGTGTTAACAGGTTTATTATGGAATAAACCGATGGATCCATGGCATGGATACCGTTGCATGACCACTGATCATCTGATCAGTTAAAGAATCATTTAAAGAAGGCTCGGAAAGGTTTATTATATCCTTGAACAATTGTTATAATACTTCTAGTTATTATTAAATAATTACACACAGAACGATTGTTGTTTTATAACTTACTTTATTTATCTGTCTGTGATACGCTCGTCGAAATTAATTTAAATTAACAACAGCCCAGTAACTTGAATGTTAAAATACAAAGAAAAGAAACTTTTCTCTATGAAATGGAATAAGTACGAGACAGACTTGTTGGTGGAGGAAGTTAATTGAAAAGTTTTTTAATGCAAATGCTTTAATTAAGAGTATAGATTAAATAATTGGAATTAAATATTTAAATCACTAAATCAACTACTGATTAAGTATTTTAAATATTTAAAAAAACATCCAGAAAACAGAACTTCTTGTCTTATTTCATTAAAAATTCCGTTTTAAGATCATTCCTCTTGGAGAAAATATATTATACAAGAGTTTTTTTAACTTATCAAATACTCTGTTTATTTCGTATATTGCATTAGCAAAATAATATTTACGTATGTTTTATAGTTTCTTATACATTACACATATAGAGTTTAGAAAAAGCATTTTCTTTAATTTAGAAAAATGCATCAAAACTGTACATATTGAGCTTTCAAGCTGACATTTTAAAATGTATGATAAACACCTTCTCCATAAGATTTTTTATAACATTCAGTTTTCGATTTTTTTTATATTAATTCTTTAATCCGAATAATTGTGGTAGTGATATTTTTTAGTAAGTAAAATTATTGATTGTAACACGGTCTATTAGTGACTACTAGTACTAAAATATTGTTGATATTACGCCACCGAGCCAGTCTTCAGAAAACTGAATCATAAAGTTAAAGTTGAATGAATTTCCCCTCCTTTATACTTTAATATAACAAAAGAAGTAATGCTATGAAAGACAGAAAAAAGAATTCAAATTGCATATGTATTTATATACTTCGCGATCAGCGATTACACAACTGTCTTTTCTAGGAAATTAATAGCGTAAAATAAATGACAATAAGAATGGATAATGTTTTGTAAATTATGATAGAATTCTTTAAGATCGCTTCTACTTAATATAGAAATATTACATATAAATTTTAAACAAATACCCTATCAGTGAACTTTCCGGTCGTTTACATAATCTTTAATCACAATATCGTTATAAGACTACAAAAAGGCATCTTCAACCAACTGCGTCTTATTAATTAATTAAAAAAATTGAGATGAAGAAAAAAAATCATTACATGTTATTGTTATCTTTTTATATAAAATGTGGTTAAATTAAAAAAAAATTACATGCAATTCAGAATATTATAAGTAAAAACAAGAACATATGAGTTTGTCGATTTAGATCATTATAAGGAAATTATTTATATTTGCAATAAAAAAAAAATATATATTTTAAAGTTACAACCATATAATACAATTTTTACAACTGGGTACTTTTTGATATTGGCTTAGTAAAAAAAAAATCTAATGTTCCCTTTTAAATCATCCAAAGTAAATTATGTTTCAAAATCAAAACAAAAGCAAACCATCCCAAAAGAATTAAATTTCATAATAGAAAATGAGAGCAATTCTTACATTCTGTATTTTTGAAATCTGATGATCCTTTGTACGAGTATATGTTCCAGTTGTTCAATTTTGTTACTAACAACTTTTGTTTCAGTTGTTTTGTTTGTTTGGTTTTTGAGTATATTAACATGTAACAACATAATTTGTTTTAATAATGTTATTAACACATTTTATAAAGTATTTTATTATATGGTTTTAATTTAACACTTTGTTCCCTAAAATCTATACATAATACGTATATTAAATATATTAAAAATATTCATGACTTGTGGGTGTTTTAGGTTTTTGTTTTGTGAATTATCAAATAAATGTAATATAATAAATTGATTTGCCGCAGCTCATCTTTAGTGGTATATTTTTTTTTTTACTGTAAAACCTTAAATCTGAAAATAAATAATTTTTATACACTTGCTTAGATAAAAATAAACGTAGAGTGAAGAAAATTTCTTCCCTTATTTGATATGTTTGTTGATAGATCAATAAGGACAAGACGTAAAATTTTTTTTATCAAGTCTAATAAAAATAATCTTTGGATAATAAATTGTAATAAAGACTCCATCCGCGTTTTATTATTTGAAGGTCGCGGAAATGTTGCTCTGAAAACGATTGCTAGTGTCACGCGATTTTTGCGTTTATATTTATTTAACTGGCAAGGACAAATATCAGCTGAGATACATCGAAATAAGATTATACCGCCTTCAATGAAAGTGTTGTTTATAAAGCAGATGTCAGTTATAACCAATATAATATATAATATAAATAGATATAATAACTACGTTAAGTACGGTGAGTGTGAAGGCTGTAACCCCACGTAAATTAACACAAATTCCCTCCCATTCCTACGACTACTTTCGTCCCCCTCCGTTTCGCAAGAGTGACAACGTATCTATAGTTAGTATAGAGTATAATATATATAGTATAGAGATATAATATTAGTATAGAGAATTGTAGTATAATACTTCAGAAAATCAGCTATTTCAATATAATTGAAATGAAATAAAAAAATGTAGCATAATGATATAATTATCTCAATATATTTGGTTAATATAATCCATTAAATAAATTTATACCCAGACGACACTAATATTTAGCATTGTATATTCGATCCAGCTATGTCAAAAACAAGTGTCTGTTATTGTCTTATTGTCTGTTATTTTAAGAATTCATAGTATTTTACTATATTTCGTTATCGTAAGTAAAACACCTAAGTTATCGTTCGGTTTCGAAATGAAATAAGAGAAAACCAACCCGCTTTGTTAATTATCAGACCCTTCTCACATTCCTCTTTATAATATTAGCTAGAGAAATATTATTTATGTCACCCACATAGATACATATATAAAAATAATATTTATGACATAGAAACAAATCGTTACGAAATATAATATTGTGTTACTTTATTCCCCTTTTAGTAAATTGTGATTTGAATTCTCACAAGTCATAAAAATAAGCTTAAGGTTGAGTTTATGACTCTTTCAGTCCTATTAGAGAGATTCTTATTATTATTACTGCTAAATATAAACCTACTATGTGTGGTGTGTGAAGACAGTTTTTATTTTTACTATTACTATACATTCACTGAAACACTTGAAAACTGTAATAGGAGTTACTTGTTCTCGTGTTTCCTAAAAAAGCGGTTTCAATATTTTTTTCTCAAAAGTTAAGGAATCGATGGATACAGTTTGGAACCATTTTCCGGAAATTAATTGATAAACAATTTAAAATAATTTTTAATCTATAAGGATTATTCAGACCCTAAAAAGTAGTTGCCTTGATTGAAAAAAATTGTTTTTCGTATAAAAAATAATTACAAGCATTGATTGATTGATTATAAATTTGATATTAATTTCGTTTCCGAAGGATATTTTTGTATAGGAAAAAAATTGTCAAATGTGTCAATTTATGTGAGTCCTGTAATTGATTGTGTTCATATGTGTGAGTTTAACGGTATAAGAATATTTTAACAGCTTATCCGAAATTGGCAATGTTACTTTTCAAATATATATACTTCATTACTAAATGAAACTACATTTTGATTATCAAATCTTTTGAGTTATTTGTTTGTTCCGAAAGATATAAACCTACAAACCTACAAACTATTTCATTTGGTTTTATTGACTGTAAAGATGATATATTTAAGCTTAACAAGTTTTACGAACTGTGTAACGAACTGATCAGGAATAATTTTATAATTAATTTGTACGCTGTAGAAGTAGGGGTGAGAGGTATAACAGGAAAATCTCACTAGAACTTACTCAAAGAATTAGGCATTTCTAGAACTTTCATCGGTATTTCAAAGGCGGATTTAGTATTTACTTATGAAATTTAGTTAGGTAAAGAGGAGCGTAGTCAGTGACAGTGTATATACAAAAAACTCCATAACATACTTTCAATATAAAAATGATTATTTTTTCTTGCCTGACACTTTATTGAATAACGCAGCTGATAAACTTTATATTATATGTAGTCTTTTACGTCCATTAACGTCGTGTAAACGTGTTTCTTATGCCTTACTTTAATAACATATTCCCTTTACTTACTTCAGGACGTCGTTACATATAGTATGTATATCTTCTTGCTCTGGTTTGGTGTCACTCAAGATGTCTAATAATAAACTAGATAAAAACTTAATCTACTATCATAAGTATTATTAAGTAATATGTTTTGACCTTAAATAAATGAATCGAGTATATAATATTCGTTATTTGTGTATTTAGTTTTATCGTTTTTATTATATATTTTTTTTCATTCATCTTAATATTTATTGAAATTGATTTAATCACGGGTATAATTATGTACGAATTGGGGCGAAGTTACTGGAAACACATAACGTTTCGTATTGCCCATTTCAATTGATTGTAATTCGTAAGTACCAAGTGTGAGTTTAGTGAAAAAATATTACAAGATTAATAGATAATTCTTACCTAATAAGTAAATTATCAAGTAAATATTTATTATGCCGCAGTAGGATTGATATTCAACAACAAATCTCCAGGCCTGTTACTTTGTTAGGTAAGTCGATAATTCCGTTTATTTTCGGACACTTCAATTCTATCACACGAAATAAAAGTAAATGAATAGTAGTAAAAGGTACTTGTTCAAATAAATTAAAAATTAAATTAGAAATTTGATAATTTGTTTTTACATAAAACTAAGGTTATTTAGGTAAAGTGTGCTAGTGCTTAAATTACAGACAACTTTGGTACACATTTATTATATGTATAAATTCAGTAAGCTCTTGGTATGTTGGTTTTGTACATTTATTGCTCAGGAGCCATATTCTATGAATGTGTGCATTTAGGAGTGATCGATATGTACCTGTAGAAGGACAATAACTAGTATTGAAGGCTTTTGAGACAAATTTATTAAATATTTAAATGTTTTATGTTCGTTCATATATATCAGTTCTTCCATATATGTCTTGACTACCGATGTTCTTAAAGTGGCGAGAGTAAAAGGGCTATCACCTGATGGTAATGGCGCAAGAAGTCCTGTTTCTGGGTATCTGCAATATAAAAAATTTTGCAAAAACGTTACACAATTTAGGTATGATACACCAGAAGGAAAGAAATGAAGTAGAAGAGAAAGGAATGAAAGATCTGCTTCTGGGTTTCATTTCTGTGAATAAATTTCTTATACTATTAGTAATAATGCAAAGTACAGAATAATGCAAATACAGAAAAGGAAGATAAGTTTGGGCTTTGTATCTTCTTGAAATGAATTTCACAATAGTTATGCTGAAATATTGAGCACCATTCCATTAATAATCCCTAATATTGACATCTAAATATATATTTTACTCTTTTTAAGTAAAACATATTTTAAATAATAATATAAATCGAATTGAGGTAGCACTTAATATGTTTGATCGTTAAGTCAATAAAACATAAGTGCCATCCATCAATAATTGATTTATGAGAGATGGAGTGTGAAGGATTATTTATTTATTATACAAGATTTCATGCTTCAATTTCATTTTGGTGATTTTACTATTTTCATAAAATTTTTATATGGGAAATAATCCTTACAAATTAAATAGTCAATGACATCTTGAGATTAGAGATATACATATGTGGGATGGAAGGATAATAAGATAGGGTCTATAATTGAAACTGTAGTTGATAATTTAATTAAAGGCTAAAATTTTTATAAATATTATGTTTGTTGGTAAAAGAAATATTGAAAAATAACATGTTTAATAGGATTTTTTATGACAATTTAATGTAAATGTACACTAAAAGGCATTTTGGTAATTTCACCCCTAATTACCATAGATTAATAAGGGAGGTGAACGTTTGTATGAAACTCTTAAGGTCTAATAAATTACCTCTTTTAAATTTTTATTTTATGTCAATAAAAAAGTTTATTTAAGCAATAACTTTTAATACGATAGAAAATGTGTTTTTACACACGTATTAAAGAAGATAATATCATATAGAAATGCTACATAAATAATGTTGTGGCCTATGAGTTAGGATATTATAAATGTTATGTAATAATAGATTACAGAATTTCCATTTCACAGAATAAACTCGGGTCAAAGATAAACAAATAAACCGCTAATTGACTCGGTGCTAAAGCCTCTCCTCGCTTGTAATCCAGGAAGGTTCTGAAACATGACCGCTTCATCTTCACTATTCTGAATCAATTATATGATTAAAAATACCAATTTAAATATAATATCAGTCCTTTTAGCAAAATTTAACTTTAATAACAAGAGACAAACAAGTAAAGTTACCGAGCCTAGTTTTCAATGTTAATGCAGATATCGGCCACCTCTCGGTGAATAATTCATTTTGTTGGAACTTGTTCAAATAACATTTTTTCCAATCGACTTTGAGACAGTGTTTCACTATGATCGGACAGAATAAGAAAAGTTCAGGAGACACAGACCGTTAAAAATTTACAGAAGTCATATTTTGAAATCATATAAATGATTATTAATTACTCTAGAGACCCATAAACGGTAATTTTAGTATATCTATTTAATATTATTTTAAGTGTTAATAACAGGCATATTTAAGGGATATAAGTGGAAAATGGTGGACTTCTCTTGCTGTTATATGTAATAACGGTTATTGTAGAGAACATAAATATTGTTTTTTATTAAAAAGTCAGTTTAAAGCATAAATCTTGACTTTGATAATATAAGCTTATTGAAATGTTATATTCTATGCAATTTCATTCATATGTGAGCATACATGAACTTTTATTTTATATATTATATAAAAATAACTGTTTATGTGAATTAATCATAAAAAAGTTATCAACATCCAAGTTAGGATGGTTTATTTTTTTTTAATTAATAAAAAAAATCGTTGTCTCACACTGCAGGTCAGTATTCATCTTATTATTATAAAATTTTGTTCTACGCGTTTCATAAAGAGAAAGGATGTTGATGGTCAGTAAAATGTTAAGACACAAAACTGGCCTACCACATATTTTTTTAAAATATGGTTTTCTAATGTAATATGACAAGTACTGAACAAACAGACATTATATACGTGATTACAATTATAAGATATATTTACATAAAACTTAAAATTAACTATACTTTTTTTACGTCTGTCTGTGATAATAGTGCTTGTGTTTACGTTCTGAGTGATAATAGACAAGACATAAAAATTATCGATATTGCTCATGCCATGTAGTCGATGTGAGCAAATAAGTAGCAGTATAAATACGTCTTGCTGTAAACAGGCTTTTTTTTATAGAATTCATTATGCAATGAATTCAAAACAAATTTTATCATGGTATTTTTATATTAGCCTGGACAATTATGAGTGTTAGGGAGAAGAATTGATTTTTTTCTAAGTCCTAAGTTTTAACAAGCATTATAACTACAACATCAAGTGCTCGTGTGCGTATATATAGAATAAATAAATAAATAATAAATCATTTTAAAATAAAGCTTCATAACTTCCAATATGCCTCACTATTTCCAGAGTATAACAACGCATTTCTATCCATATTTAGAAATGTCAAAAAATATATAAATAATCTCAGTAGAATTTATTTTCCTTTTCCTACTTTGTAAAGTTTGTTATTATCTAAAAGTTTAGTAAATTGTTGCTCTCCTGTAGTTAGTGAAATCGTTTTCGATTACAAGAAAATTGCAAATTATGGTGATTTCGCAAAGTTTTTAGAATTAACAAGGTAATTTTAGAATAAAAAGTAACTTGTCACAAAATGTCTTGAAAGCTTGTAAACTGACTCAGTTAAAATTACTTAAAAGCGGAGTAGTAACACAACGAGTATGTGAACGATATAATAAAAAAAAACATTATAAAAAGTTGTATTTCCTTAATTTTTTTTATTATTAAAATATAATATTTATCTTTTTTATATAAATGTGAGTGATCAAATAATATTGTTCATACTTTGATAGATATTAATATACGTGTCATTATATTTTAGAAATGTTTTTGTTAAATATAAAAAAATCTCAAATATACTATTTGTTAAGAGCCTTAACATTGTATTTTTTTTATTTTAATTCAAAAATATTTTAAATAATCGTCTAAATTACAATTATATAATAACATTATTTCGATGAAAAACGTTTCCATGGAGATTGATATTTATAACATAATGGACGAGTTTATAATTTGCATGTGCAAATTTAGTCAATTGTCTTGATGTCTATAAGGCATGTAGTGACACGTAGGTACTATAGTACAATTTTCAATTAGTTCATCAATCAGCCATATTGGAATCACTGTAGCTGGAAAAAAATAAGTTGTTAACAATTTTATCTATTTAAATAAAGTTGAGGTGAATCACCAATAATGTTGGTGATATAATCTTCTTTTTTAAAATTGTTGGGTTGTGATGTGAAAGAGATGATCAAAATAAATAATTATTGTAAAGAGTATTTTATCAACTATCACTTTTAATTTTAATTTTAAAGATTTTTATTATTAGATCGTTGTCATTAAACAGGCTGTTATATTACTTACTGTAGTAAAGTAGTAGATTTTTTCTTTTCAAAGTTTTTTTTCACACAAAACTTTACTACATTAAACGTTTTTGTTTTTTTCAAATAGATTTTCATTAAACAATCTTAATTTATTTATTTATCAATAACACTAGATTCTATTTCTTCCTGTAATATATTTTCTTTGGTATATTTGTATTGTTTGTGTTAAAGTTTATTCTTTCTATTAAAGTGATTTATGTCGCAAATGTTGTGTCGTAGGTTTAAACTACAAACGTCCAACATCACTGATAGATAAACTTTGTCCGTACTTGAAACATGAATCATCAACTTTTCAATTACACTTAAAGGAAAATATCATTCAGGTACAATATCTTCCAGTGATATGATTGATATGATGATGATGAAACAATAAAAGTAATTTCGGTACAATTGTGATAGAACTTTTTTCATTATATGTAAATATCACTTTTTCAATATACTTTCTTTTCAATACTTAAGTGGTGTTAAAAATAATCTTACAAAAAGTATATCTAATATTAATAGTACATATAAAAAAAATCCTTACAAAATTCAATCAAATACCACACCGTATAGAAAGATAAAATTAAACACGATGTGTTATTTGCTCACATCAACTACATGCCATGAGCAATAGCGATAACTTTGTTTGAAAACTATTTTTAGGTTTATTATACTTTTATAATTTGATACATTTATGAAATATTGATAGGAAAAATCTTTAAAATAAAATGAGCATATAACCTCATTACTATATTTTTTTGTTATTAGAGATTATGTTAAGTTCAAAATATGTTCTTCCAATAAACAAATAAATAACAAAGACCAACATTTTATTCCATAGCCTGCCATCTGTTTTTAATTTTTAAATGAAATTGTTTAATTTTCAAATATAATATATTATTAAAGATAAAATTATAGTTTGTAGAAGATTGTGACTTAAATTTTTTTTATTCATACCGTGTCTCTATTAATACAGGCACGCTTGCATTACGACATACTTAGGTACAACCCGCCACCCCTGACTGTCAGGCGTGAATAATACCCTTTAATGCCTTAGTACTGTTAGCAACATCAGTATAATTTAATTTCCCTCTTTACGAGTTGAGAAAGTTAATTGATAAAATTTTCTTGAAATGTTTTTGAATGGTTCTTACAAAATATGTTTTATTTTATTCTACATTTTATATTATTATGCTATAATTGTGTTCTTGAGTAAGAAAACACATGGTTTCTCTAGTTTCACGCTAAATAGCGTTAATAAAGTTTATGTACAAGCTTGTATAAAGATGATACAACCTGTTAAAAGAAAAATAAATATTAGATTTTATGATATTTGTTATTACTTGGTACGCTGGTTATAAAAGCAAAAGAGGTTTGTCGGAAAGAAAAATACTATTGTCTTTTGTTATTGTTATGTCTATTATTGTATAGTTCTGATTATCATTAAAAGAATTACAGTCATTATATTTATTCTATTTGAATACTTCAGTAATAATAATAAAAAAATATCTTCTTTTTTCTGACAGTACAAGACGTAATGACCTTCAATAAACTCTCGATTATAATATATGTTAGACTTATGACATTGACTTTGATATGATCGATGTATTTTAACATTTGCATTACGATTATACTAGTATGACGTTAGGTATTTAATGGTTGGTTCAATCAATCAATGCTTTTCAAGGATAGTTGTGAAAAGTCGTAAAAGCGTTGCCATCCTAAAGAAACGGAATAGAATTAAGTAGGATAGGTGGGGTAGAAAGAAAAGCTGTTAAACTATACCATGCACATTAACTGTGAAATATAACTCTATCCCTGTCTAGCAAACCCCTAACAGCTGCTTTTACGCTTATTTAATGTAGCTTGTATATTATACTAAGAATTTTGCTTTAGCTTTACAGGCTCTATCTACCACACTTAAGGTTATATTATTTAAAGATATAAATATAAAAAAAATAAAATAGAGACTGAGTCAGACTTAATACTAAGACAATAATTGGTAATGAGTTTTCGAAGTTGCTTTACACGATACATAATATAATTATTATAAAACAGGTTGGTGTATTAATCATATCACCAATCTATAATAAATGTATCTTATATATATATAACTTTATATATATAACTCTAGATTCATGTAAGATGTACTTAGAATATCATTGAAGATAGAATTCAATTACCTAATACTTAGTTACATGGGGATGTTAATTAATATTTGATTGTATCTTAGTTAAGCTAATTATTTATTAATTTAAATAATAATATAAATAATATTAATATATTTATTAATTAAACGTAATTGTATGTATATTAATTACTGGTTAAATTATACTAATTACTTCTCGTTGAACCCGGGAAGCCAAAAGCAATAGAGAAAACACGCTTAATACATTGCATTTTTAAAATGATTTTAAGTTGTTTAAGAACCTTCTATTGAATTATACATTTATATTATGTCATCAATTTAAAAAACCTTTAAAAATGCAGTTTCTATTAAATTAGCTTTATTTATAGAATGTGAGTTCTAAATTTTTATTTACTTTTAAAATAAACTAAATCAAATTTGAAAACTAAAAAAAAACTCTATTAAGAGCTAAATTTTGAACAAGTTTTTTATACAATGTAGGGATATGCCTCAAAATGTTTTCTTTATTTCAACTTACACATATTTCAACTTACACACACATAACACAACAATAAACTATAAATTATTATCATTACTTAATTATTAGGGTGTGAGTGTAGGTTCTATTCCTAATCATTTAAAATTATTTCTTAAATTTGAACACAGTTTTCCTTCCCGTGTTGCAATAGAAAATCATATTATTAAACATAAGAAATATTCAAAGTAGCTAATTTTCTCTTACAAGTTGTAAAAATTGTGTTTGTAAATAAATAAAAAAAAAACAGAGGAAGTAATTTTACATTAAGTGAACAAGTACATTTTTTTTTATGTAAAAAATATTTTATATTTTAAAATTATTTTTTATATTTTAAAAACAAACAACCAATGGGAAATAGAAATTCATAGAAGAGTGAAGAGAGAAGCAAAGAGAAAGAAAGTTAATTAAAAGCATGAAAAGCTTCTTGAATTGTAGAACCGTTCAGACTTATTGATATAGTCGAGTGAAACAAATCTTATCTTATTAACCCATATTTCCTTTCAGGTCATTGATTTTCAATTGAATGGATGGGATTTTCTAAATTGTCGTATCAATCCGTAAAAAAGAAACCGTCCCAAGCCTTTTATATTTAACTATCAGAAATGCAATTCATATATTCGTTTCGTTTCGTGGACGATTGCATTAAGAGGCTGAGAAGGCATAATATTCTGGAACTACAAAACAGACAATAGACTAGAGAATTTTTGAGTGTAGATGTCTCTTTGGAGGCACGCTCAGCCACAGACATATCTCACAACAGATTTGCTCATAGTTTGAATGGACTGATTGCAGATATAGCTATAATAAAAAAAAACTTTTTGTACTTAAAGTTGCAGATATAAGAATAATTATTATGTGGTTATACTGTTATATATGCCATTTATTTTCAACGAATGACCCCATACCAACCAAAATTAGTTTCCTTTAATGATGGTTTAAAGTAGTCGATGGAAAGGTCTTGAAGTAGTTTTTCGGAATCCGAGTGGTCTTTTTTTGTACAAAATTCATGATAAAATTAGCATCTTGAACTGAATTGAAGTACTTAAAAAAAAACAATTTTGTTTAGTTTGGGGCAACTCTTTTAAAAGGAATAAGTCATATACTCGTACGAGCATATATGTATATATTTTAAGACTTATGCAAATTATTGGCATATATCGAATCAAGAATATATAGATGTTTAAAAGTTTTGTAGTGTGATGTAACTAAGGAAATAAATGAACACACTCTGTTTAGCTCTATTTATTACAAAGCTAATAAAATTCCTCAATAAAAAAGTAGTTGCACACATCGTAGGAAAACCGCTTGGCCTAGAACTGTTATTAGCATGTTAAGTGCATATTTGCATGCATTGCGTGGTCTCATTACTTCGATTCCATAATTGAAATGCTTCCCGTATCCATTTAAATATCGAACCCGAAAAAATACAATTACATAATATGAAATAATATCTGCTTACTACATCTAATAAAAATATTTTGGTACAAAAATTAACACGCTTTATAAATTAATATAAAGAAATCCCAACTAATATTGTAATGTATCTAATTGTAGTTTGTTTGTTTAATTTATTGCCTTAACTGCTTAATCAATCATCTTAAAAATCCATATCAAAATGACTACTGTTCGCGACAGATTTTTTTTATCTATATTTTGCAGACAAAGCAATATGCAAAAGCTAGTGTGGTTTTAAAAATTAAACTTCATTAAATATGACTTGAACAATATTTTCCTTGAGAAATAATTCTCGTTCATAGCAGCGTTCGCCTCGGTGACATTCTTAAACAGAGGTAACTCTGTTAGCTTAGTTAGCTTATGTCGTTTGCCATACTTTAGTAACAGTTTATGGTGCTAAAGAATAACAATCTTTTTAATACGCTCTTTACGAAATACAGAACATTCATAAGTATTATGGTTTAACATTTAACCTATTTAACAAAATATAACATTAAAATGTTATATAATATTTATAAATAAACAATGCAATAGTATGATGTAAGAATTATTGAAATTAAAAATACATACATTGTAAATTACAGTTAACTATAGTAAACTAACTGGTTCTTAATAGTAATATTAACTAATGTTATAAATGTGAAAGTTCTGTTTATGATAAAATGTTTTTTATTTTACTTAAAGGAGCAGAAGCATTACGACAATAAGTTTTGATAAAAATTTATATTCAAGTCGCTACACCTATTTATTTCCCATCAAAGGATTTCATAAACTAATTACTCTAACTTACTTAATACTAAAGAATAAATAATAAATCTTGTAGAAGCTTTCTTCGGGGAACACTTCCTTCGTTAACATAATTTCAGCTTCAAAAGATTATAAGCCTTATAATTAACTAAGAAACTAGGTCACCTTAAATAAATATAGGCAATTTTGCCTAATTACTGTAAACTATAAATACAAACTATAATAAGAAAGCCTATGAACTATATCATGTCAAGAGAAATCCAAGTAATCTGATTTTTATATATGCTATAAGTATAAATTATGTATTACTTATCAATCAGTATCTCTTAAAATATATTTAAAAATGAATGTATAAAATTAATTAACTTAATTCAATAATGAGTTGTTCAATGTTTCTGAACTCCAAAGAGACTCCAACCTTGAGATTTTTACAAACTAGCAAAACTTTGCTAAAACATTTTGGTTAATTAAACAAAAACAAGAGAAGTCCACATATTTTGAATCTGAAAATGAATTTGAATGTGTTGTTGTTATGTTGCTGTAAATAACCTATTTTATCTTCCTAACATACGTCTTCGTATAATACACATTTAGACTACAATCACCAGTGAACAATATTTTTTCAATAAAAAAAATAATTTTGACATTTTTGAATGAAACAAATCTCCCGTTAATTAATGTACGTACCAGATCAGACTATATTTTTTGTAACTTAAAGTCGTATTTTTAGTTTTTTTTTTTTTTATAACCATGAGTTAATGTAAAATTCACTCAAATTTGTTAACTATAGTTAAAATCTTCTGATTCGTATACATTATTCATAAATGAGTGAAGTGATTTTGAAATCCCCTGAATTCTTTTATCAGATATTTATAAACATGAATTGACAATTCTATAATATAATTAATAATAATAAGTAATGGATTAGTTATATTACTTTCGAAGACTGCTAAAATATTTATTTGTTTATTTATAGAGATAATAAAAGAGATTTGAAACATATTTTTGCAATTAAACTTTTAAGATTTACCGCGTTTTTATTTTAAAACATATGCTCAAAACATAATAGTAATATCTAAAACCTCTTTAAAATAAAGTACTTCCGTCATTTAAGTTAACTAACACTTATTTTATGGGAATCTTAGAACTGCGTAGAAATAATTATTGTTAACTAATTAAATAAAAATAACCTTATTATTTTCTTTCCGTATTTAATAGTATAATATTTCCTATATTCTTTTCCATGTATCTATTATATTATGATTTATTATTAGATCAATCTATATAACTATATAACTGTATGTTTTTGTATCTTTTTATATTTCTAGAACATTATTAACTTGCCTTATGTATGACATTTAAAACATTTTTAAACTTATATTTGTGAACTTAAATTTGACATAAAGTCTTCATTTAATAACTTCATCAAAATTACAAACAACCCTTGAATAATGTGACCCTTCCACGTATCGGAAAATACTTTTGTGTTACTTTCACGTCTGCAGCTGCGTCGCAATATGTAATTCGTTCCCAGAGGACGTTCTGACTGCTGACCGCATATCTATCACAAAGGGTTAAATACAGGCTATTAATATAAATGATTATATTAATAAGAGGTTATAATTATTGAAAATTCTTAAATAAAGAGCTGTTTTTTTTATCCTCACAAAAAAAAAAATGATTCGACAGTTATAAAATATAGTTAAAAAATGTTTGAATAAATGTGTTACAATGTCACACGGTTGCACAATTAACATAGAGACAGGATGGTTTTTTGAGGTCGTAGGTTCGAGTCTTGGCTCAATAACTTAACTTATCTTCACGCCATATCCCTTGCGGGGTAGCCAGAGACGACGGAACGCCAAACGCTACGGTCCCTGCATACCTCTTTCGCCTCGAAACCAAACAAACGAAACATTAACCTCTTCATACATGCCCTCCGGGGGGTCCTCATGCTTTTTACGTGACCTTCCTCCAGTTTCGTAGCTACCGTGTTTTCGAAGGTCACTCGAGGCCTCCCCCTGTCTCTCTTACCGCTCACTTTTCCTTTATAAATCTTTTTTACCATTCTTTCATCACTCATTCGTTCGACGTGCCCAAACCACCTGAGCACGTTCTTCTTTATTCTCACTACGACATCTTCGCTAGTACCTGACATTCTGTGGATCTCTTCATTGCGGATTCGGTCAGCTAAACTAACTCCGCAAATTCGGCGAAGAGATCGCATCTCCACAGCATTCATCTTTCTTACATTCTTCTTCTGCGTTACCCACGATTGGTTGCCGTATAACAGCGTCGGTAGCAAAACTGCATTGTGTACAGCCAAACGTGCAGCTCTGCTGACGTTTCGCCGTCTCAACAATGCAGCCAAGGCACCTTTAACTCTGTTACCGGTAGCAATACGTCTTTCCACTTCCATTTCGTATCTTCCGTCTCTGCTAAACATACTTCTCAAATATACCACTTCATTCACTTGTTCTATTACCTTACCATTCACGTTGATCTTATATTCTGTTTTTTCTTCATTTCTTTCAAATATCAGAACCTTCGTCTTATCTGCATTCAGGTTTAGATCATTATTTTCACACCTATCTTTCAGAGTGGTGACAAATCGCATTCTGATGATGCAATGAGCACTGCATCATCTGTATAAAGCAAGCAATTGACCTTAAGGTCACCTACTTTCACTCCCATCTTACTGTCTTTCACGCCTTGGAGACAACTATCCAAATACAAATTGAACAACCAAGCTGACATAGCGCAGCCTTGCTTAACACCCGATTGAATGTCAAACCAGGGCGACATGTCAGTTTCTACTCGCACACAGGCTGAGTGATCTCTGTAAAGAGACTTTACAGCCTGTAGCATGGGTCCGCCCACATTGTATCGAGGCAGTATCTCCCATAATTTCTTCCTCACAAACCTGTCAAACGCTTTTTCCAAATCCACAAAAGCACAGAAAACCTTTTGGTTTAGGGCCAAAAACTTTTCCGTGATCATGCGGAGGGAAAAGATCTGATCTATACACCCTCTTCCAGGTCTAAAACCTCCCTGGGCCTCCCACAACAGCCTTTCAGATCTTTCTTGCATTCTTCTCGCTAATATTTTAGCAAAAATTTTACTACCCAAGCTAATCAAACTGATAGCCCTATAGCTTGCACAGTCTATCTGTGAACCTTTGCTTTTATACAAAGGTACGATGACTGCACCTCGCCAATCGCCTGGGACCTCTCCTGATTTCCAGCATAAATTGCACGAAAACCAGAATAAGTTCCAGACGCGTGGCCCACCATATTTGATCATCTCGGCAGTAACTTAATCCTCCGCATCCTCCCGCAGACTTACGACATTTCAGACTTCGAATCGCGTTCTCCACTTCTTCCAAACTGATTTCACCATCGGCTACATCCGGACTCAACATTTCGCTGGTACTCAAGGCCGAGGCGTCCTCACATTCATACGTCTCCTTGTAGAATTCCGCCCACCGCTGCAAAACGTGTGCTGGCTCTGTTAAAAATTCACTACTCTTCGAAAACACCCCTTTCATTCTATAGGTTACTGAACAACCCCGGGAATCACTAACTTCTCGCCAGAAAAGCTTCGTGTTTTCCCGGAAGTTGTTCGTTAACCTGTCATCCCTTTCTCTCTCAGAATTTTCACGCTTCATCTTTATAAGTGCTTTCGTTTTGTGCTTTTGCAGCTTGTACTCTCTTTTTCTTATCTCTCTCATAATTTTATCTTTACCTGAGGCTTTATAATCTAGCCATGCTTTCTTCTTTAACTCTACAGCGTCTTTCACTTCATCATCCCACCATTCATCGCACTTTTTACTAAAACCTCTTTTCCTTTTACCACATACCTTTGTCACTACTTTCACCATACCATTCCTAAGGTTCTGCCAGTATACTTCAACACTTTCATTTCCAGAATCACAGCTTTCAAGCTTCTTGGAAACCCTTTCTTGATATTCCTCTCTGATCGGTGGATCTTGAAGCTTCCAGATTCTTATGCGATAATTCGACTCCAAGCCAGGAAACGTTGTGCGGCTGTGCCAACCTGCAAACAGACCTCTTATTCTAGCAACGACTAGATAATGGTCCGTTCCCAGATCAGCACCCCTAAACACTTGCGTGTCCATAACTTGGCTTCGAATACGCTGATCCACTAGGAATAAATCAATCATACTTCTTTCTTCCGCTCGCTTCCATGTGTACATGTGAATTTGTTTGTGATCAAACATCGTGTTTGCCACAAACAAATTTTTCTCCTTACAAAATTTCAAAATAAGCTTTCCAGCCTCATTTACTCTCTTATCACCGTACTTGCCTAGCACGCTTTCGTAACCACTTCGCTCGGTTCCAACCCATCCATTCATATCTCCACATACTATCAACTTTTCATTATCTCTGACACTACTTAGAACACCCCTGACACTCTCCCAAAACTCCTCGAGCTCACTCACTGCAGCTGAGGATACTGGCGCGTAAACGGCCAACAATAATACTCTTGTTATCCTCAGCTTAAAGCGAACCCAAAGAAACCTCGGGTTGATGGCCTTGTATTGTACCATTGCATTAACCATTCGAGAAGACAATAATACGCCTACACCTTGGCAACCTCACTCACCCTCTGGATCCCCAGCCCAGAAAGCGACCCGGTTGCCAGGCAAATCGGTCTTATCATTGCCTTTTCGCTTGGTCTCAGACACACAATTAACATCCAGATCCTTATCATCCATCACATCTAATAATTCATTCATCTTCTGTTCCATTCCTCCTCTTACATTCCACGTAGCTATTTGTAGCTCCGTCCTCTACCTCCCGCCGCTCGGAACATGGCGTGTTGGTTGGCGGTCCCCAACGCTTGGCTCAATATTTTAAGAAAATTAGTATTAGCAGAATTCGTATTTAAGATTTTATTAGAGGATCCAACATACAATACAGAAACAAATCTAACGGAGATTTGTTTGGGTATTGTATACTTATTTATTGAAAACATTGTTCATATTTAAAACTCTATCATATGGTTACGTTCTAACATCATATAGATAAACCACATAAGTTATTAAAGAATATATTAATTTCTTGTTTAGGATTCTTACGATTAGATTAGTCGAAATTACCTATAATTGCTTGAAATCTACTATAGACTGTTTTCTACAAAACTCAATTACCTTTTTGATTATTAATATTGATACATAAAATAGTATTTTCAATCTCTGGTTGCCTAGATTGGATCTGGATTGACTATTAATTCCGGTCTATAGATTATGCGTTGGTAGTATGTCAATTATAATACGTAGTTTACTAAGAGTTTAAAATGAGTACATTCAAATCAAATATACACTTGGTTTGATTTTGTACGCGTACGTAATAATATAAATAAATTCAATCTACATATTAACACTATTAACGATAATCATGAACTGAAAACATTTTCCAATAAACTTTCCTTTCAAATTTTCAACAATTTATTTCATTTATCGCTATTTATATATATTAATTTCTATACACAATAGGTTAAATTATTTAGTACAACCCTCTTTATAAGCTTATAGCTAAAATTTTTGTGACACACGTGTATTACGTAAGTACTAAATTGATTGAAGTAAAATCAATTTATTTATAAATCTAGATAATGTGTAGGTAATTCAATGGAAGAATAAATATTAATAGTATTTGTAATAGTATTAGTATGTAGATATCATTTACATTCATCGACATACATCTAATTTGATAATAAAAAGCTATATTATACAATATATATATTTATATATATACTGTATTATATATTACATTGATCATAGTGCGTGGTTCTGAAATGTGAAGTGAAGTACCATATACCTTTTTAATTTGGGCCAGTATATAACATTACAAAAAATGTTTATTGCAAATAAGTATGTTGAGAAAAGTTTTATTCAAATTCTTAGGTACTTTATGTTCGTTCTTTATTCGGTCAATGGCGAGTTTTATCTAAACGCTGGTCACGTTAGTATTCAAAGTATCTAGAAACTACATAAAGATAAAGAGTTAGACGAAGGATGAATTTTATATTATGTGATAATGGTATTGAATAAAATTATATTCTGTAACAAAAATTTCGTACGTCAAACACACAGATGAAATAATTGAATCATTACTTCCTTTAATTTACAGATTTTTTCTTCACAATAAAAACAAAAAGTACATTGCCTATTAATTTACTCTAATGTAAACTAGCTGTGACTACGATATAAGTTATTCGACAGTGAAAATCTTATTAAAATCGGTTCTGTCGTTTCAGAGTTTAATCATACTAAACACATAAAGACAGAAAGAGAACTGAAAGTTAACTGTGATCTTTTTGTATATAATGTTACTACGTTACACATAACGTTCGCTTAATAACTAACATATGATAACAAATGATATAGATCATAAATAATTTGATCGGTAAGTCTCTAATTTTAGCTTTTACTTGTAGTAATTGTCTTATTATTTGAAGCTAGCTCAAATTTATCTGACATTAAAGTAGTTCTAGGTACACTATAATATTTCAATATAACTATTCGTAGGTCCGCGATTAACCTTCATAAAAATAGAAGAAGAAGAAAAATAACAAATCTTTATAATAACAATAAATAAAAAAATATATTAAATTGGTCTTTAAAGTTCTTATTAATATTTGTAAGACTTTTTATCTTTGAATTAATTAATTTATGATGGCGGTGACTGATCGGGCACTCGGGACTGATGACATCATCACCATCGCCGCTTTTTTATTTGTTTGTTTTTTGTTCCATGAAAAGCTTTTTTTTATTTTAACAGGATAATAAACGTTAATTTTTTCGACAGACAACAGACAAACTATTTTTCATAAAAAGTTCTAACATTATTCTAAAGTTATAGTTACGAAAATTTTATAAGCATTCTTGAACATTTAAAACAATAGTTCTAGATTTTATCATTCGCTGCTACAATTCATTATTGTCATTCATGTGGAATTTCGAGATTTAGACTATCCTCTTCCATTTAAAATCTCTATAGTATAGTTTATATTTATTACGATTTTTATAACGTATCTAAAGTATTTTTTTTATTTTGGTATCTACAATCTATTTAAGAATAACTTTTGAATTAAGTAGTTTCTTTTGCTATTATGATACTATCAAAAAACCTAGTAAAAAAGCTAGTTTCATGTCCTCTTTGGAAAATGTTTCTTTGGTAATACCTACATAAAACTAACCTTATAAGTATGCAAGCTACGAGATACATCTGTATGCGCAACATGATCCACCCGCCATGATTTAATATTGAAAAGGGTCTCCTTGTTCTGCGAATATGTACTTTAAAAGCTAATCACACAAAATACACGACCTTACAGAAAATTATGTTCATTAAGTTATATCGAATAGATATGTAAACCAGATAAATTAATTAATCGATTTGTTAATTATCAGGATAAGTAAACAACTTTTTTGTCTGTGTCGCAATCCATTCAAAGAGGGTCATTTAGATTTTCCTTATAACGGTAAATGCGCTAACCATCCACGTGGGCTGGGAAGGGATACAAATTAATTCCATAAAGATTACCAAAACGAAAGGAAAACGTGAAGAAGTGTTTAAGTCTTTTAGTAACGTTCGGTTCGGTTTACCACCCATTCGATCACCCATAGAGTTCCAATACCACAATGCCCAATAGAAGTATTTGTGTTCTCAGTTATTTGCATATTTTGATAATTAATTTACTTCTACTAAGTGGATTTAAAGGAAATGCACTTTAACTTGGACTCGATTTTAAACTTTGCAATCGAAAGTAACATGAATAATACAATTCAGATAGCAACAAAAAATCATATCAAGCAAATTTCGTTTTCTAGTTAAGAAAATTGTTTTATTATACTTTATAACAGTGAAATTTGCAATCTCTGTAATTTCAGAAATAATTTGCAATTTCACAAACTAAGGTAAAAAGCGGTACCATATTATATAGATGACATTTTTTTGTTGCAATGTTATCACAGTTAAGAAACTGAGATTTGTGGATTATATTTTCTTTGAACTTATTTTTTCAATTTACTAGATAGATATTAGATAGGGGTTTCGAAAATTGTAATGTTATGTGCATAACCCCTGTAGACAAACTCAAAATAACAATCATACACGTAACAACAATCAGTTCGAGCAATGTAATTCACGATTGTTACGAGGGGAGGTCCAAAAGTTCGTGGAATGGAGAGGATGGAGCGGGGGTAGGGGCGCTCGCTTGGTGTCATACGAATTGGAGACTCATCATTAGCATAAATACCGAGTTTCAAACCGATTGCGTTATTCGTTTACGAACAGTCGCCTGCTAAACAAGTCAATCCGGAAGAAAACTGAAACTATGGAGAAAATTGAACACCACGCTGTGATAAAATTTCTTACTAAGCAAGGAAAGAACGCTCAAACCATTTTGAATGAAATGGGAGTCGTTTATAGGGAACAGTGCCCTAGTAAATCAATGATTTCCAAATGGCATGGTCTTTATAAACATGGTCGAGAGTCAATTGAAGTCAACCCCCGCTCAGGAAGGCCAGTTGAGGCCACCACATCGGACATCGTCGAAAAAGTGGAGAAAATTGTACTAGAGGATGCCCGTTTGAAGAAAAAACAATTATCTGCATTAGTTGGAGTATCAGATACCACCATTTTGCGAATCCTACATGATCACCTGGGTATGACAAAAGTCAGTGCAAGATGAGTACCGAGAATGCTCACGCCGTTTCAGAAAGAGTAGCGCGTCGATGCGTCAAAGCATTTTTTTGGAGTTGTGTGGAGATAAACCTGCACAGATTTTGGACCGAATTGTTACGGGAGATGAAACATGGGTTCATCACTTTGAGCCTGAGTCCAAAGAAGAGCCCATGCAATGGCATAAAAAGGGGACACAACCGTCAAAGAAATTCAAGGTGACGGAGTCGGCTGGAAAGATGATGACTACTGTTTTTTGGGATTGTGACTGGATAATCTTGATTGATTACAAAGAAAAGGGAAGGACTATAACCGGAGAATACTACGCAACGATATTAGAAAAATTAAAGGATGCCATCAAGGAAAAGCGGCGAGGAAAATTGACAAAGGGTTTGCTGCTCTTGCAAGACAACGCGCCGGTTCACAAGAGCAGAATTGCAATGGCTGCTCTGCACACGCATGGGTTCGAATCCCTAGTTCACCCATCTTACAGTCCAGACCTGGCCCCAAGTGACGTTTTTTTATTCCTCAATTTAAAAAAAAACTTAAGGGGAAGGAAATTTTCCGACGACAATGAGGTAAGGGAGGCAATTTCGGCTCATTTTGACGGAAAAGATAAAACATATTTTTATAGTGGTTTAGAAAAATTAATTCATAGGTCTGATAAATGTATTGAGCTTCAGGGTGATGATATTGAAAAGGAAAAATAGTTTTGTTGTTTTATTTTATTTAGATACCTTTCATTCCACGAACTTTTGGACCTCCCCTCGTATCTTTGGTAATACAATAACTCAGCTAAAAGAATGTCTTTTTGAACGAAAGACTCAAATATGTATTTACGGCCCTCAGAGGTAAAATTTTCAGAAATCCTTATCTCTATATTTGATATTAACTACTAGTGTTACGTCATAAAAGCGACTTATAGCCGCGTAATCCCGAAAAACCTCCAAAATTTCACAGATCAATTCATAAGCCACTATCGTAACTTTAAGTTTTTTAACACAAATTTATATAATGTAAGTTTTATAATGACTTATTTTTATTATTATTATTATTTTTTCTCTTATTGTCTATTAATTATTTTCACATTATAACTTATTTTTTCCTATAATAATGTATGATATTGACATATATAACTGATATTTAAGTGAAAATAATGATTGAAATTAAATATTAAACATGTGTGATAATTTTGTGATTGAATTAACAATAGTAATTTGTAATTGTACTAACACTAGTTTTTAAGAAATATATTCTTACTAACACTATATGGGTTGATCCTGAATTAAATGATTATTATTATATATTATTATTATTATTATTTATTGTCATTATATCTATAGTAAATATTTTTACGTTTTCCCGTAAAAATAAGGGGTTTGACGTAATTACTAGTTTCTTTTAAGATAATGTTAATGTTAGAGAATGTTATGTTAGAGAATGAACCAAAATAAAAGCACTAAAAATATGCCAATAATAATAATAATAGTTTTATTGTATTTTAAGTATAGCCCGAGTCAATTTTTATGTTTAAAACAAGTAAATATTTGGGAGTAAAAATTATCAAAGTTTGGTACGAAACGCATTACCATAACAAATTCGGCCAATAACCATTTATTAAATAAAATTCTCTGTGAAAAACTCAAAAGTATTTATTTTAGTTTTGTCATGTACTCTAAAATGCTTATAATTATTTTTTTAGTTTAATTTTAATGGAACACTGAGTGCTATCGATATGTTTTGCTATGCTTTGTCTCATTAGCAGTTTATTATATTATACGGATGAATTAAATACAATGAATTTTAGATTTCATATTGTATTTAAAACAGAATCCTCTTTAACGGGAATATTGGTGTAATTCTCAATATATCAAAACGGGTAATATCATATAAATATAATATAATACCAATGTTTTAACGATGGAACCACATTTGTATTTGGTTTTGCTTTTGTTCTAACTTTGATTGTTTAATCATTGATATGTTGAGATACGGTTGCGTTCATTTAACTTAGAACATTAAGGTTCATACATTTCAAGGATCGTTTGAAAGTTCATCTCAGATAGCTATCTACTAAATTATGACTTTACGATGTAGAAACATTATTTTGTTTATTTACATACTCACATATTTGATAAATTAGTTAAATATGATATTATAATTAAAATATCAAAGATTGTTGTATATAAAATAAATCTTTATGCAATAAATTGCAAAATCCCGGCTATAATTTTTAGTTTTTGAAATTTCCGACCTCACAAACATTATAATAAAATATGTATAAGATTCAGAGTATCGGAGGAAAACTTTTACGTCGGTAAAAGTTCATAAGTATTAAAATATACTTATTTATATATGATCGTATGCATTTCTTTATTACCCTTCTGTTCTTTAGGAGTGGTAATGAAATAAAAATTAAGGAGCTAAAGCGGATATACATACTCACGTTACAAACTCAACATATAATATTTATGTTGAATTTATAACGTGAGTATGTATATCCGTATCCAACCTGAATGATCAGATTTTAATTAAGTTGATCTCAATGCTATTAACTATCATAAAATATTTTTTTAAGACCTTTGCAAACGGGAGGGGTTTTGATAAAGTCTTATAATAACATATTTGTAATATATCCAACCTAAAGCTAAACCGTTTTTTGTAGTGTGTGGATGATGCAGAAACCATGGTTAGCAATTCATTCATTCATTAAATAGATGAGAGCTGTAATGACAGTGTTTTGTTTACACAAAAGTAGAACGAGTCTATAGAATCCCCTACAGAGCGATAAATGCGACGTGAGGCTTCATAATTCCAACCATAAATATTTTTAACCATTTTTTTTCCCTAACGTTCATGTTTATACTTTTTTATTTTCCGTTATGGACTAGATATTGCCAGTTATTTTGTTTAACGTTTCCCTCTTTTACAGTTAAAATAATAAATCATAACCACTTAAAATGCATACAAATCCTTAAGATTTTTGATGAGATAATTTGCAGGAGAGCAATATACTTTGATTAAGATAATAAGCAAACCGTAACTTTGATTCAAATTTCAGTATCTTTTTGTGTTGGTTATAGCCGTAATAAATTTTTGTGCTTTCTGGTATACATATAATTTAAATTTCTATTACACTCTTAAAATTTTGTATTATTTGTCACCGTAAAGAATTACACATTAATAAGGGTTACAAATTTTTCCAAACAATAATCTGTTGATTACACAATTATTGAAACTATGTTCTTTAGCCCAACCCTGAAGTCAATAACTTAAATACAACTATCTATACGTAGTATAATAGTATTATAAAATATTATTAATTATACCCTGTGTCCTTTCACACATATTTTAATAGCATTATTCAAATACATATTCAACTGTATATAGAAATACCGTAATATGGACACTAGGTATTTTAATATGAATCTAGACGTTCTGCTGTAAACCTAGGAATTCAAATTTATTACTCAGATGTGAAGGCATTTTGGATGGAATGTTATACATATTTCATGAAAGATAAATCACATTTGAAGTCTGATCTTGGGTGCTTGTTCGCATAGTTTTTAAAATCATTTACTAACTTTATTATTACTCTCAAATACAAAGAAATGTACATACTATAGTATGCATGTACGTATGTTTATGTTTTGTAAGTATCAAAATATAATATTTTGACATTTATTAATGTGCAAAAAGATTTAATTGTATGAACAATCATATATAATCGTAGTGGCAATATTATATTCTATTAGCTTAAAACGTGTATTCTTTTAGTTTAAAATGGTGTCGAAGTCGTTTATGTCTCAGGACACAAAGGATATATATTTCATGTAGGTAGTAGCCATTTAAAACCTACTAAATAGTAAATACGATATTACAGATATAAATAAAAACATGTGAATTATTTTATATCGACTGACAATTTTTTTTTTTTCTTTAGACTTAAAATGATTACGAAATTAGGATAAACTAAATAGAAGAATCAGAAGTAAAAGAGAAAATAAAAAAGAATTTCTGCGCAAATAACATATCTATAAGGCAATAAAAATTTTAAGTAAAATACTAGTATTTTTTACAAGTAAAATCACCAATAAATAACATAATAAGTAAATCTTACCTTTTCAATTGAGTATAAGAGTCAAACACTCTTAATATGGCTCTATAAAAAAATAACCCAAATGACATAGGTAAATAAAACTCTTTATCTTTTTTCAACGACAAGTCACATAATCTATCGTCTATTGTGTGTATGTACATATATTGTGTATATGGTTATATTGTGTATATAGTGTATATTGTGTATATTGTGTGTGTGTGTGTGTGTGTGTATGTACATATATTGTGTATATTGTATATATTGTGTATATTGTGTGTGTGTGTATGCACACTAATTGCCGAAAGATATCGAAAGAAATGCTGAGTATATGTTTACTATCAGAAAGAATTCGAAACTCTTTTATTTAAAATTATTCTCGAATAGATACGACATAGGTATCTTAAAAAATAGTACACTCCCACCTTTTTTGAAAAAGTGTCCCAAATATAAAAAGAAACTGGCTAAGTATATGTCGGCGATACATAGACATAGACATTATATTATTATATGGTTTTCATGATTTTTTAGTGATAAAAGCATTTCCATTTCCAGTCATGTAAATCTTCTACATTTGTTACGACTAGTCGGTAAGCTTGTAATATTTATTCACCGCATCACTGCACCAAAATTGTAGGAGCGATAAAATATGTTCTATGTCCTGACAACAATGAGGAATGATTACATCGTGATTTAGTGGTTTAGGAAGCTGATATAAACCAAGATATCTATTTTATTGAACCGGTTGCAAGTTTGAAAGCCTAATAAAATACGAAAGAGATACCAAAAATATACCAAATATATACATCAAAAATGATCCTGGTTTTTTAAATTAGTTTAAAATTAAACTTTTTCAAAACCTACTACTATGAGTTGGAAATGAAAATTATTTACTAACTAATTATTAAATGAAACATATTGGCCTGTACATGCAGCGTATAACAAACTTAACCATAAAAAGTTTTGTTCGTGAACTCATCATTTTTGTATGAAAGTCAATTGTGCTACTTTTGTTTACATACAAGTTATATAGAGAAGGTGCTGCCTTCAACCGAGATAGCTGATATAGGCGTCGGAAGCATTTTTTCTAGGTTGGTTGATGTGTATGTACTATGTTATAATTTGCTCATAATTATAGTGATAACTTATATTTTTTGGATATTTAAATTCACAAATGGTATAATAAGAGCTGTATTGACACAAAGTTTTGTAAAAAAAAATAAGATTTCCCTGGAGCAGGCATAGATTAAATTTCTAATGGAAGAGAGTAAAATTTCCTGTATTAATTGTGACTGAATTAAAGGCCTACATCTAAGCCTCAAGTCGCTTAGAATAGAATTATATATCTGTATAAGATTTTTTAGAATTGCTTTATTTCATAAAAAATAAACGCGTTTGCATTTATTACAAAATATGGCTTAACAAATATAATATAAAAGGACAAATGAGTCGCAAATAGTAAGTGATTCACTCAAATACATTTGAACTATTGAATTACAAAATCTTTACCAGCCTTTGGGAAAAAATTAGATGCTTAAAATTTTTTAAACTATACAACCTGAATGGTTTTATCTTTTGATGGTTTGTAAAAGTAGTTTTCCAAAAGCCGCGTTATACAAAAACGTACACATAGATTGTACGTAGTGTACTCGTACTGTTATTCCATGTTTTAATAGAAATTGTATTTTGAGTATTTTTCTGGATAAGTTTCACAACCAGCCCATTCCGTAACCAGTCCTGGGAAAGTTTTAATTGAAGAACCTATTTTCTTTCTGGATTCGTTGATATTTTTCCGAGACCGTTGTCGGAGGTCACGTAAATATATTAAAATGGATCGCTTAAGAATTGAAGACTTCGTTTTTATAATTTCGCGACTAATTTTAAGCCTATCCATATTTATATTGACTTTTGTAAGGCGATCGATATTTTTTTGGTTGTGGATTATCAGTGTCACTAATCAATTACTATTTCAATAAAGGGCAAGAAAACTATTATATAAAGTCCAAACAAATTATCGATCGACCTTTCGCGTTAGCGGTCGGTCGCACCCTCTTAAATTTGTGGCAAGTTAGTTTCTATACCTCCATAAAAAGTAGTACAGCTTAGGTTTTTATTACGGTTATTCATAACGTAACTAGAATATAACAATCAGAGAGAAGTTAATTTTGAAACAGAAATAAATTAGGAAATAGCTGTAAATAATTATAAATGTACTGTATCAAACTTAACTTCTCTTTGAGCACAAGACACTTCTAAATTATTTTGTTACAAATCGACGATAAAACTTTTCCAGTTTATATAGTAGTATCTTAACAAGGTATTATTATCAGTCCTATTTACCAAGTTTTTAAGAACCTCATTAGAAATCTCTTTACGTTCGCAACGGACAAGACGAAATAAACCAATTTTTGTTGAAATCTGTATTTCCTACAATTTATCAACTTTATTATTAACCACATAAAGTCAAAGTGGCTGTTGTTGAATCCAATGTAGGTATGCTACAAATGGATAACAATATTATAATATGTGTCAAGTTTGTATAGTTCAAAATAAATTCGAGATGGGTTAAAAAGGGCGTGGGAGGAGAGTTGGAAGGAAGTGTGAGTGAGTATATACAGAAATCCGTTAAATATAAGTAAACAAAAAGTGTTTGTCTTAGTTTTTAAATATATAAATGTTGATAAAATATGGCTATTTGTTATGGTTACGGAAAAAAGATGGAATTGTAAATTGCAGCCATTCATCGCAGATACAACAAATTGCCAGACACTTAATGCACTACGAAAATATATTTATTTAAAAAAATTTTAATAAATAAATATCGCAAATCGGAAGATAAACAAAATTTTTATCAAGGCTAGTGTAAAAGTACGAAAAATATGTCACTTAAAATAAAGTACGTAAAATGAAAGTGTTAAGGAGACAAATGACTCGTCCAATGCGGCAGCCATTGCCAACCACTTCCTGCACAATTTACATAATTTGCCGGCTATCTCACTCGTTGGATTGTGTTCTTCATGGTACAACTTTATTATATTGTATATTTTATAACTGAATCTGTGGTATATTTATAGTATTTTAGACATGTTCAAAAAAATATATTTCAAAATAGAATTGCAGAAATATAAATAACATAATACATACGTATTGTTTATTCTAATTAGTCTAAGAACCAAAAAAATATACAAGAAATATATAGCGATAAAACTTTAGTTTATATTACGATACGTATAAAATATTCACAAACTTATAATGACTTACAAAAAATATGTTTTATTTGTAGACTCGTAATTTTCTTTACAATAATCGATTTACTTACTCATTACAACTTAATATCTCAAAGGCAATGTGTTGTGTGCTGTGTTTGAAAGAGAAAATAACTTGGCATTATTCATTTGGCGCACACTAGTGTTCCTTGTGTCAAGTACACAGTCTTTGACCAAAGACCATGAAAACGATAATTTGGGTAATTGTAATTTGATAATTTGGTTTCATGCCGTTGCGATTTATTAAAATACCCGTATTATATCAAAACGCAACTTGAGCAGGTACTATTTCACGTCCTAAACACACCTGAGTCGATCGACCTTCCGCGTTAGTACCGTGAAATATTAGTGATAAGGTATATTTTATTCAACCATATCAAAGTTTTATGTATCCAATATAATTTGTATTTTGTATTTTCATAATCGTATGTAGTATGATTTGCTTTTTTTGGGACCTCTCACTCATTTTCAAATGGTGTACAATATAAAAAAAATGGGAAAAATTTATTTATTTGTTTATTGTACATCAATATTTTTTTAAACAATGACTTTAACGTACCAGAAGTTACATTTTTTTTTCATTTTCCTATAATTTAGTACACGACAAGCATTTTTATTATTCTTCTAAAAAAGTATCTCAAAACTGTATTGAAATATGGATTATTTTAGTCCAACTTCAGTTTTGTTCGTACAAAAACAAAAATAATAATAGTGACTTCCTAGATTCTGAAATCGTTAACTGTTTTAACTAAACTAGAATGTTACTTTTATTACACGTTTCGATTTTTAATCATGTTTATACAATTGTACTAAAATAAACAAGCTTAAAATTCACTCTCTCATTATAATATGATTTACTACTATATATAACTTGTCTATTTTTTTTTCTAACTCCAAAGTGTTTTGACCAATTGTCGATAACTAGTAAAAATAATCAGTGATAGTGATTAGTAAATACAATTAGTGAATCTTATACAATACTATGCTCTAGCAAAAATAAATGTGTATTAATATGGTAAAAAATCGTTACTACATGCGAATTAGAGAAGGGAAATATATATTGAAATGAAGTTACCATAGTAACTAGAGTTGAAATAAAACGCAGACCAATAATTTAGCGACTGGCGTGCATCCAATATATTGATTATTTAACGATAGCAAATAAAAGGTAGACGTAGTTGGCCGTTTTGTGTAGTAGCTATAACTAATAATTCTGCCACAAATGATCAAAAATTCGCTGTATAATAATATTATTATTAATATTTCCAAAATCAGTACTCATGAAAGTTTCAACATTTGGTTATTTTAAATTAACAATTAGTTTTATTATTTTAATAAGGCGTAGAAGAGATCATTACACTCGAGTGCTAAAGCGATCCAGTGACGTTATATTAAAGCAATTAGAGCCATTATTAGGTGCTTTGTGCGTTCATGTTACTGCTTCTAACTTCTATTTGTTTTTACCTATTATCATTTAAAGTGTATTTTCGTAGGGTATACATAGGTATAACTTTTTAGGTTGAGTAATTATAATTATTTGTTAAGTTACAGGTGTTTCCTGATTTTGGAAATCGTTCCATCATGATCTTCATGTCATGACATGTCTTGTCGCCATCCTTGAAGATGTCGTTTTTATATTTTCTTGTATTATGTCTTATCGTTCAAGCTTGTCGTGTTGCGTTTTTGTATCATGCTATGCTTCCGTGTTATTTTATCATTTTAATCAAAATAAATTCAACATATTTTGATAAATTTTTTTTTGGATTTAAAAAGTATCAATTAAGTATTATAATGTTCAAAAAACAAATAGCTGTTAAATTACTACCAAATGAGATACAGACAAGAATTGCTTATAACATACAGACAACAGTCATTTCTCAATGTATTAGTAGATTATTATTATTGTTGAAAATATCTTATTACTTTTTCTAACAATTTCGTAAATAACGTATAGGTAAAAAACGTATGTTTGACGTCGGTTTAAAAGTATTTTCTTCTAACATTCGGATGCATCACTTTTGTCGGAATAAACATATTTATTTATTTATTTAGCTTCACGCCATATCCCTTGCGGGATAGCTAGAGACGATAGAGCGCCAAAAGCTGCGATCCTTGCAAACCTCTTTCGCCTCCGCCACAGACATCAATTTCTTCATATATGCCCTCCGGGGGCTCCTCATGCTTTTTACGTGACCATCTTCCAGTATCATAGATACTGTGTTTTCTAAGGTCACTCGAGGTCTCCCCTTGGCTCTCTTACTGCTCATTTTTACTGTATAAATCTTTTTTACCATTCTTTCATCACTCATTCGTTCGACGTGCCCAAACCACCTGAGCACATTCTTCTTCATAAACGGTTCTTCAATAAACGGTACTCTAAAAGAGTAACAAACTTAATTAAATTCTATAACAATGTACATTATCATCACAAATATTTGCATGTTATTATAAAAATCAATTTAATTCATTTTATGGAAATATTTTCCAGAAATATAAAAATAAACCTTAATCAAAGCAAGATTATAAAAATACTTTATTAACTGAGCTATGTGAGGCTGAAACTCAACGCGTGAGTTCACTAATCCTTTTAGGGGAGATAATCACAGCCTTTTCTGTATAAATTATTGATCCAACCTCCTATATTAACATAAATGCAGAAAAATGTCGTAAGTAATATATTATATAAAAAATATATCATGCCTTTATGTATTTTCAAATAAACATGAAAAAAAATGAAAAATGAAAATTATAAACTGGACTCTATATATTTTATCCAGTTTATAATTTTCTATTCTATGTTATATTGTATTAATTTCGATTATCGTATCTCTCAATGCCTTTCAATGTTTTTCTACATTAGAAATATGGTTTAGAATTCACAAAAGGAAGGGCAGTAGATAAAAATAACGATGTGGCTGCATTGAGTCAACTGAGAGGGACCAACTCTCAGAAGGTGTGGCATGTTTTGATGTCGACAATTTAGTTTTTCGTTAACTGTTATGGTGGTGGTGGTAAGCTAGCTATTGACTTCAACTAGTATACTTGCGCTTGACTCGGGCAATAATAATATGTAACAAAAACTCAGCGTAAAGTAGCTAACGGTGACTGTGAGATTCGAATGTCTAAATCCCGTCGTTACCTTTAGATAGATCACCTGTTCGATTGTTATCCAATCTAACAAATGTTATTAATTTGTTATGTAATGAAAACGTTAAAACGATAATTTTGATTCGTCCCAAATCCTTATAAAATATTGAATTCGTTGAAAATAATGAATCAGAGATCTGATTTAGAAAATAAATTCAGTTGCTCTTTCCTAATCTTTTTACAAATTGGATAAATTATTCTGAACCATTAAAAATCTATACATCTCCCTTGATAGAAAAAATTGGTGAGGTACATTCACCTTTTAGCGGTTCAGAGCGGGTGTTATAAATACCGGGATGGACAAAGCCTTAACCAAACCAGAGGCTCTAAACATATCATTTTTTGAAAAAAAAAACTTCATATAACAGTGTGATATACTATCCCCAAACATGAAATTGAGTAGAATCGAGAACAAGCGGTTGCGATCTGACTACAGCATTTTTTATTATTTCTTCAGTTTACAGTATATATTAACAGATTTTTTATTCAATTATAGTATGTTTAAGCGTTACTGGAACAACAAATATTTATATGTATGCTATGATTGGTATTATTTAAGTATATTCACATTCAAATTCAAAATATCTTTATTCAAGGAGGCATTTGCAGGCACTTGTGAATCAAATCTTAGACATCAAATATTTACATATTTCAACATAATTAAAGTTAAATACGTCTATGTTACGTGATCTCAGCTATCTTGCCGTATATTTTTTTGCTTTTATCTTTCACCTGACGCCCAGACATTTACAAGAGAAGTCTCTACATTCACACTTAACACTCTTTTCATTACGTATTTTTAATTAATGCGGCGATAGAAAGTCATTGGGCTTGTTTTTAATATATTTTTTACGACTTAGAAATATAAAACCTAAACAGAAAATTTGGTTACAATGTTGTTTTTGTTTCATTCAGATGGCGAAAGAGGAAACTCAAACTGATAATAAGTGGTTATGGTGTCGCCCATAGACTTCTCCAAATATAAGTAGTTGAAGATGTATGGCCAAGAGAATTAGGGAGGAATGAAGGAGGGTAGGAGAGAAAGAGGGAGGGAGGAAGTGGGTTACGGGCTGTCTAGGGAGAGTAACTTGTGTGTAAATTCGGTAACACCCCTTATCAATAACTACGTCATCCTTTATTTATCAGTAGATAATATTTTTATATGAGACCCAATAAAAGAGAGATTGAAAGTATATCGACTCTGTAATATGACGGATGTATAATCGTCACTAAGACTGTTAAATTATAATGATTAAAAATATTGGATAAACTATTCGAAGTTAAGAGAAAAAGTTAACTTTAATGTTAACTCATATTTTATTTGAAAAAAAAATTACATAATTGACGACTTGTGTTTAAATATTGGAGACTAAGGAAATTGTGTTAAGTTATAATTTATTTTGATACAGATACCATAGATTTCTTAGAATCGGGTTTAAATATAAAAAGTTCTATAGCACCAAAACCACCACAAAAAAATCCGTGCCCGCAGGGGGACACGCGTGGGTAGACCTCGTGTGTAACTCATTTAAAATATAACTGAGTACCTAAGAATAATACATGATGCCGTGGTTTACATCAAAAATTTTCAAGAAAAAAGCGGTTTTAATTTTTTTTCTCGGAAAAGGTATCTTTTTTGGAAATACTTTTGGTACTTAAATTTAGAGTAAAAAATAACCTTTCTATTAAAAATATTTGCGAGAAGGGAATGTTTACCAGAAAAAAGTTGCCGTGGTTTTACCTACCTAAAATTTACAAGCTAAAAGTGGTTTTAATTTTTTTTCTCGGAAACGGTACCTTTTACGGAAAAACTTTTGGTACCTAAATTTAGAGTAAAAAATAAACTTTCTATTAAAAATACTTGTGATGCATGAATGTTTACCAGAAAAAAGTTATGATTTTTTTTCCAAAAATTTTCGGTTTTTTTACCCCCACACCTAAGTTATTGATGTTAGGTTTTCGGTTTATCTACATTAGTTATAGGTATTTATCAAAGACATCATATAATATGAACGCGATTGATTGAGTTATGGTCGAAAAACTGAAATCAGAAAAAGTGAGGCCCTAGCGCCCCCTGTGACCGGATTTCTCTGGTTAACGAACTTGACCTTTATTTTTGGATGGTTGATTTTTGTGCAAAGTTTGAAAGCGATCCGAGCGAAACTGCGGCCGCTATCGTGCTGACAAAAGTCGAATCTGCACGCACGCACGCATATATATATATATATATATATATATATATATATATATATATATATATATATATATATAAACTTTTTGACCAATGGTCATTTCGGACTCAGGCGGTCATAAGAAGACCTCCTGTGAAGAAATTTTTCCGAAATTCGAAAGTAGGGGACAAATGAATGGGCAGACCGAATTCTTCGAGGTCTACCCAAAATGTTGTTTTTATCTAAACTTATAAAAAACAAAGTATCTGTTTGTAGTTCCAAATCATAATCTTTTCACTAAATGCATCCTAAAGTATATATGCGGTACTTAAATAAAAAACATTTTTTTTTGTGTTTCGTTTCATTTGAAACAGGACTTTCACTGTAGGGTTGATCGTATTATGACCAGTAACTTAGGAATTTATTTTTCGAAAAACATATATTCGAAGTCGTGGTCACAGTTAGTGATAAATACATGTGTATTTCATAAAATATCATTTCATATTTCTTATCAGTTTTGTTAACGCATCATTATAGTTTTTCTTCAAATATCCTGCCTGACCTTTTCATATTGTGTCTTAAGTTCCATATTGAAAACAGCGATAATTATTGTATTATATTTTTATGTTTTCAATATCATATTTTTATAATATTAGGTGAGATTAGTCTAAAATTATCTCTTTAATCGAAATAATATATTTTAATTCGACTGAAAAATATTAGAATTTATTCCTCTTATTGGCACTACTAGCTACATTATGGACAATTATTTCCCTCTGTTCTCAGTCAACAAATTGGTATTAATTATGTATGGTATTATGTATGTGAATAATAATAATGTTTTAATTTATTATATCCTGTGGACTTCATTAATTTTATTTTTCATGAACATTACAGTACCAGGCGCGGTAAATTAGAACCAAATAGTAAAATGTCAACAAAACTAATATAAATAAATCACAACTCACATTTAATGGTACTTTATAGGACAATAATAATAATAATTATAATTAATTATCAGACATTAGTTGACATAAAATGAAATTAATATACTCCTCCAGAGACAGCCGACATGATAACCCACTAAAGCAATCATTACATTATAACTACAGACACTAGTACCTGCTCTTAAAATATATGTTAAAATATAATAACAAACAAAATGACTTGTATGTACAATAAATAGAACGAGTTTAAAATTGGATAAATAAATAAGTTTGAATTCATATTTATTTTAATATTTAATAACAGAATCACTTGTAATACGAATCAAAGGGTAAATAATTCTTTAACAGCTGCGCAAATAAAGCGGTGAATATTATTTGTATACCATTATTCGTACTAATACAATTTACCGAGTTCGTCTTGTTTTATTTTCTACCGGTATTTTTTTTATTATTATTTACTATAAATATATTAAATATCTTATTGATTTGTATTCTACATTAAATATCTTTTTCCGGCGATTGCGTTCTCGTATAGTATAAAAAGATGTTACACTTTTGGAAACACTGATCTAATCCTGGCAACAAAAATGGTTTATCCGCGTATTTGTTATTTTTATAGGCCTTTTTTATTGTTGATTCTAAGCGTCATTATTTGATGTTATTTGATGTTATATAGCCTGTAACCTTTATCAATAAAAGGGCTATCACAAGGAAAATAGGTTTATACATCAGGTTGAAAGATATAAATGTTATGGTCGTATTAAAGTATTACAAATTCTACTATTACCTGGTACTAAATATGAAGATGTTTTAATACCGTTAATTCATTCGTCTGTCGTCTAGATAAGTGAAATAAAGAACAAACCAGATGAATATTTCACGGCGTCGAAATTACGTTTATGTCTGCTTATAGACGTTGCATTTCAATCTATAATTATGTATCATTATCGTCTCTGCGCACTGAAAGCTTTTAAAAAATAAAAAAGTCGTTTATACGAACATATTTTTTTTTTTAATGAAAACTCCTATTTTCCTAAGATCTGGAAGATGTATTAATCGGAAACCGTGAAATTTCAAATTTAACGATAAATTTCAAGATAACCCATATCAATATACATTTCAAGTTAAATTAAAATTTTTGAAAATTTAGTGGGATACAGAACGACTCTCTTCCTTACTCTACGAAACGCAGTTATAATCAATATTTTTATGGGATATTCTGTGAGAGAATGGGATTCTGGTCTAGTCTAACCATATTAGAGCACCAGACATTTTTAATTCTTTTTCAATGTCAAAGATTGTGAAACAATATGCTAAAAAAATATAGTCTATACCCCAGGATTATTTGATGTAATTGTACTCCACTAGAACTTAGTAAGTGGACAAAATCGAGTTTCTAGAGGAAAATAAAATTAAAGTCAGTCTACAATTTCAAAGCACAAAGACGTGAGAATAAAATAGATATGACGACAAAAAGTTTAACGTTTTTTATATCAGGGTAAACTAAAACTTTAACTTGTCTTACTTTTCAGGAAAGTTAACAATATAATATAATGATGAGAAAAATCTACAATATACCTACGACGTTGAAATTATTAATTACATCTTACTTGTAAAAACGCTCTAAATATTTTTAAATATGGAACCAAGCCAAGAAATATTGAATTAAAGTCCTTGTAAAATAAACTTTATTAAAAAAATAAAAGGTTGATAATGTCATGTAGATTAGATATAATCGATTGTCTTAATAGTTATTGAATGGGGTGTAAAAGCGATCTCGTATTATCGTAAAGTAAGTATCGTGACTTTTAAAAATATTAGAATGTATTTTTATTACTTAAACATAAACCCATTCTATTTTAGGAAGTTATAAATTATTATTTTAATTTTTATTATTTCTATTATTATTTTATTTTAGTAATTGTGGTCAGATATTTGTTATGAATACTATTATTTCCTCTTCGATGCATACAATACTTTATTTGGAAATATAAAACAAAGAGTTACAAAAAAAAAAGGTACATCAAATCCAAATATATAAAAATAGATATTATAAATATAAATACGAGTTTATGTTTAGTGGTTCATATAAAGATATATTGATAAAGGTAAATAATCTCGTCGTTTTCATGTAATATTAATATACTTAGTATAAAAAGAAACGGAGAAACTCATTTCTTTGTAAAATGAACAAAGTTCGCGTATTTTCCCTGTCTATATCTAATTTCTATAAATTCCACAAAAAGGTAAAATACAAAAATGTAGTACATATATAGTTTGTTGATGTTTTGTTTTTAATAATAAATAGATAAAAAAAATATTTTTACGGTCTGCAAAAGCGGGTGCAAATATCTGATAATAACAGTGTAATAATTATTCTAAATGTCATAAATATTTACATTGATTTAAATAAAAACGTGATTTCAACCTGTTTCGGATAAACCTATAAAGTTTTGCGTATAGCAGATTTTTCTAAAAGAAAAATATTTTTCTCCTCTTATATTAAACTAGTTGTTCCATTGACTATTTTTACGTAGATCAGAATATAAATATAAACAATGTTTTACAATGTTGTAAGAGAAAACTACGTACGAGTATGTTAGAAAAAAAATGTTATTTAAGTCACGATATGCAGTAAAGAAACATAGTGAATAATTACGTTTATAAATGTGTATTGTCTTATTTCATTATGAAGAGTATTAGATCATCGGATTTTATGTGTCCAGGTATTAAAACTACAGGATAATCCCGATCAATATAATCACGTACAGAAAGAACAGTTGTCACTACGACGCCATATTGAAAGCTTAGAACAAAATGTTTAGAAAATTCCTTTCTAATATATTTATTCTTATTTAACAAGAAAATTATATGATTTTTTTTATTGTTACTCTTTCGTACAAAATAAGTATAATCTTCATCACATTTATTACCTAATGTAAAAATAATAGTGTAATTGTTGTTCTTAAAAGATAATTTAAATAACACAATGTAATAATGTGTAAATATCACGCTGATAAAAGTCTGAAGCCTCATTTATAAATCTGTACACAATATATTTTGTCTGTTTATATTTACTCTGTTATGCTATCCCTAATAGATATATAAATATAGAATTGATAAAGGTATGCAGAAGAGTAGAACATCGAAGACGAAGGTAGTCGATTTGGACATTCGTCTTTTCAACTACAGTTCTAAACGTAACTGTAATAGTCCCTTCAAAATAATCTTTCAGTAATATTTTACTTCGTAAGAAGTACACTATGCTAACAGATATATTTATGGTAAAAACATGTTGTCTTAATATTGACATCGTAACAACAGCTTTATTAATAATATTCCAGAGCGAGGTGTAAAATTTTGAGGAAGGAAAACAAAAGTTAACGAAGTAAAACAAATAAAAGCTAAAGATTACACAATATATTAATTACGTAATAGGTTTGTAATTGGAATGGTTATACTTGGCTTAGTAATTGATTTGTGGCATCATTTGTGACTAATCAATAACTAATTTAAGGCCGTCCGTGCACTAATCTACGTGTATGTTGATTCTATTTAAATCCATTAATTCATTGCTTCTGTGATTTTTTAATCTGTTTGTTTCACAGATTTTAAATCGAGTTCCGTATAATCTTCAAAATTATTATTTTTTTTCCTTTATTTATGCTTCTAAGATTTTTTTTCCTGTATCTTTGTTTCAAGTAAAACAACGGTATGTTTGTGAATGTGAATAATTATGTTTTGTATTTTTTTTCCTAATTAGCAATGTTAAAAAATAACCTGTAAGTTTTTTAAATACAAATATAATCTGGTTTCTAAATTTGTCCGCTTAATAAGTTCAATAGGAAATAAGAATCATGTTTAGTATATCTCGTATACTACAACGTATAAATACACGTGTAATCTAAATGTTTTCCACAAAAATGTGTAAGAAAAAATATGTAAGATATTAAAGACATTTTATTCATTAAAAATTAATCGAAAATATAATAGATATTCGTTTCTTCTTTTAGTAAGCTACTTATCTTAATATAAAAAATCGTTTAGAATTGAGACGAGACTATGACAATAATCAAAATATCAATTTCTTAGTCGACATAATTTAAATTTTTATTAAGCTTATTATATATAGATAAAGAATAATATTCTTCCGTTAAATTTCCGTTAAATTTCAAAAATTATTTACAATAAACTATAGAAATATAATAAAATGAAGTATAAGTGAGTTTTAAACACTATGCTTAGAAGGTTTTTGAAATATACATATATTTGAAACGTACATATCTTTTTGTATACACATGGAGTGCGGTTCTCTTCTTTGGCACGGATCACACCAATATCAGCATCTACCTGCAACTGAACTGAACTGAACTGAACAACAAAAGCCCCAAGACAAACAATAACGACAATATTCACCAGTAGGTTGGTCTTCTGGTTACTTCAATAATCTTTTAATATCGATGTTTGTATACAGAATGAAAACAAAATTTGAATTTTAACTCATGTGCAAACATATAAGATTAAAGAATATCTATTTATAAAGGTAATCTACAGCTTTTTCTAAGACAATTGAGTTCACTTTTTTAATAATCTTGAATGAAACGATTTTTAAAGTTACTGGTTTATTTTTTCTTGATGGTTTTAAAAAAATATATGAAATTAAAACAAAAAAAAATTATTAACAAAAATTAAACTATAAACATTGTATTATTTGCGTTAAAAATACAGATGCGTTTTTTGAACTATGTTAATTTGAATAAAAATTAACATATGACTACAGCTTACACAAATTTCAATATGAAACTTTGAATAAACGTTGTATCTATATTTTTCTTTATAAATAAAAACGTCTTCAAAACATTCTCAAAGTGTAAAACAACATTCCGAGTGATAATACAACATAGCGAATCGAGGAAATGAAACCAAAAATAAATATATATTTCGCGGCTTTATTAAAAGTTTTGTTATTTTAAACCTGTAACTTACAGCTTTTATTATATGTTATATGGTACTCGTATTTTTGTCAGTATGAATTATTCATTATCTATTTTATCGTCATATATTTACGAAATGCTCGATCGAAAAGCATCCTTATAAAATAATTATATTACTCGTATGACTGCGGATTACTCAGTACTATAACAAACACCTGCTTATTTGAACAATTTATATATATTTGTATTTATAAAAATACTTATAAAAACTTCACAATGCAGGTGGTACTTATATACAATTATTTACGATTACCATAGAGGACTCCATTAATTTCAAAACGACTAAATTTGTAAATTAATGTTTAATGTTCATGATATATTGAATCGATGTCTGTGGTTCATTGCTGACATTAACATCGACAAATATAGTTCATGTTTGTGCAATAATTCCAAAAACAGTAAGCAGTAGGTTACGATATCAGATAAATCAATACAATTTACTCTTTTGTTTTATTTCATTGGGGTTGTAGTAGGTTTTAAGATTTTTTTTTTTACTCTATAAAAATCCGTTACGGATACCCGCCGGCCAGGAGAGTGGTGGGTAATGTGGGATAAAAAAACCAACGGGTGCCATCAACGCCTTAAAGGGATCGCGTAAGCACTCACCGTGCCGCCCCGGCGGTTACCCCCCGTGTGGGGGTGCCTCCAGCAACTTAGGGCCCCCTTACGGCGTAGGCCTATGGCAGGTGAGAGGGGTCAGCCTCCCTCTCACCAAGACCTACGGCTGGGAGAGTAAGCGACGGGCGTACTCCCGCCTTCATCTACCCAGCCTCCCCCGGCGGAGCGGGTCAGAGGGTCGGAGAGGCATGCTCCCTGACCCGCTCCGCGGCCTCCTTTGCGGCGATGACGTGCTCACAGAAGGAGGCCATAGCGGCTAAACACCACTCGCTGCCGACCATCGAACAACAAGACGCAGCAGCGAAAGGTCCCTGTCAACCACGGCCACCAGCTCTGCGCGCTGATGGCCCCAGGCTGCGCGCTCCTCCACGATGTGACGAGCCGTATCGACGGATTCTTCACAGTGTTGGCAGGACGGGGTCGCCTCCCTTCTTGCAATCTTGTGCAGATACCCACCGAAACATCCGTGCTCCGTGAGCACCTGCACAAGACGGAACGTCAGGGTTCCATGTCGCCGGTTGATTCAACGATCCGAGTGGGGGCGAATTGCCCCCACCGTCGTCATACCGGCGACAGGGGACTCTAAGTCCCTCGTAGGTTTTAAGTTCTCTGTTAAATCTTGTTAAGTAATATTAGTTGTATGCAAACAAAGTTTCAAAGTTTGAAGCATAAGTCTTTTCATTTAAAAACTTTTTTTTATGTTACTGTGTAATTTTTGGAACGATGACTGCAAGAAGAATCTCCTTCCATTAATTGTTGGTGTTTGTTTGAGTTCGAACGCCCATTAATATAATAAAATATAACATTGATGACAATTTACTCAGTTTCTTATCGATGGGACGTAAATAATAAAACTTTTTTTGCAAACATTGAATGTCTGATTCATTTACTGCTGGTCAATATATCACTATCATAATTTTGAATGACTGTAGGCCTTCCATTGAGTATTCTCAATTTGTAGTCCAATAGACTTTTTTGTCGTTATTTGTTGAAAATTTAAATCTTTATAAACTTAACTAAACTGAACTATAACCTTATATACATAAATAGGTATTAAATAATACGTAAATTTGTAAAAGCAAACACGGATGTATACGGCATACTGTATTCAGGGCTCTAAATGGGACTCTTTGACAATATATGTAAATTTATTTGCTTTTTACTGCCCTTGTTACTATAAACACAAAAGAGACATTAATATGTTTTAACCATTTTAAATCATTATTGATTTATTAGTTTTTTTAATAGATATGTATGATGGTTTTCTTACCAATTCTATTCTGTTCTTATTTATATTGTAACATTACTTTCAACCATTTTGAAATTAAAAATAAATCAAATTGGATAAAAAAATCACGACGTTATGAGCGTAAAGTCTAATATTATAGCAAACTAAAAGCATTACAAAATGTAATGCAACATCTTTACCTCATTGAAAAATAAAGAATAATATAAATTTATTTTATTTATAATTAATGTATGGTTTAAAATTGTAGTACTTATGGTTAATTGTAGCAATGTGTAATGCAACTAATTGCTTAGTACAATCAACGAATTAGTTCCAAGAAAATTTGTTGTCATTAGTTTCTTGACACTTGTAAGTAAAAGTTTCGGAGTTTTTATGTGATTTTCGGGTTTGGAATGTGATTTCGTAACAGGAATTCTAGGATGACAACATTTGACAGTAGTTAAATAAGTGATAAGTGGGCCTCTAGTTATTTAAAGAACCGTTATCAGCTACTTAAGGGGATATGATTCATTTAAGTTGTTTTAAGGATCTAACGTGTAGTATATTTTTATAAGAATTGTTGTCTAATAGTGTTGTGATATATTTATAGTTTTCCTTCACTTCATCTAACAAATATATTAAACTCACTTTTTATGAAAATTTCATACGTTTCTTGTTTAGGTCATATGAATTCATAATTCGCATACCTATTATTGATTCTATTCTTATAAAGACCCCCAAAGAAGTATAAAGATCTCATCAACTGATGTAGACGGTAATTTGCTTATGTTATTAAAATAATGTCTTTAAATAAACAACTATATATATGTAAATTTTTATAGAACGTCTTGATAATTAATTAAGCCACGTTGAGTATTCAAAACAATTTTGTCTACAATATTTTTATTTTCAAACCTAAAGAAAATTATATTCACTTTTACTTATTATGTCCTCTAGCAATAAACAAACTGTTATAATTGAAGCCCACTTGTTTTGGGCCGTAAAAGTACTTCAGTCTCCATCCAATCACTAATACTTTGATATAAAGCCTTTATAGTTTTAGGAAATACTTTTTAAAGTCACTTTAAAAATATTTGTATTGCCAATAAAACTTCTATATATAAGATATTTGTTCTGCCTTTTCAATTTCCTCGGTTCATGAACGAGAGAAAATCAGACATTTGTTACACAACTGAAATTTTCTTCTTACAATAAGCGTATTGGTGTAAAGAACTCGATGTTTTGGTTTAATTATTTTTTTAACTCAAATAAATATTCATTTAAAAGATATATGATGGATATATATTTACAACAGTCTAACTATAGTTACTGAACAGCAATTCGTTTACGAGTTATTGTAAAATTTGAAAGATTAATATTAATTTATTTGGTTTGATTTGATTTAATTTTTAATTTTTGTTGTCAATTTTGATTTTAATTTTAATGATGATTTTGTTTTTGTTTTTTATTTGAAATAATTTAAATGTCACTAACCCTGTTTCGAAATTAAGTATATTGTTACTAACACACACTTTTATATGGATGGATAATCTGAAATAAAATGCTTATTATTATTATTATTATTGTATTCTTAAAGGTTTGGGAGACCTTTTTTTGTGTTTAGTTGTCTCCAGAATGCGACAAGATAATTAGCTAAAAATTTTCTCGTGTATGTTTGAGCCGAACGCAGATGTTATAGCGAAAACAGATAGAAAAAATTGTTAGCGATTCAAAAGTTACCAAGAAAAAAAGAAAGGAGAGGGGCTCAGCTCAACACCCGCCGCGCACGGTTGGCAGATTAATAGAAAATATTATAATCTGGCGGTAAAACAAAATTAATATTAATAAGTGTAAAAAATACTTTTCTTTTATATTAACAGATAAATTAACTGAATCACAAGCTCTAAATTAAAAAGGTGAAAGTTGTATCTAAACAACCTTTTCGATAAACTGAAGTAAGGAAAGTCATTTATCATCTCGGATATTTGATCTTCGATCCTTTATGAGAACGACCCGTTTAAACACAAAACTATAGCCATTTGTAATCTAAACAAAGTACAAAAGTTAGTAAATAACAATAATTCATATTCTGTTATAGATTCTATTTAATGTTTACTCATCTTAGTTACTGATGACCAATTAGAATTATTAATACCATCTTTTGAAACAATATTTTATGTTATAATTATCACTAAAACCTGTTTATACGTAAATTTGATGTTTTCACTCAAAATAAAAGGCTTCGCTAAATCAAAAGAAAGGTGAAATAATTTACATAATTACAATTAAGTTAAAGTCAAGAAAAACTTTACTACTAAAGAACAAAAGGTTTAAAGTTCAGTAATTATTTGCGAGCACATGTAATATACATTACGTAATTAATATATATTAATAATACATAAAATGTGGAGTGAATATTAGAATTCAATTACTTATAAACTAGTACACATACACATACGCATTGAGGAAACTAATCGACACAAGAGCCTCTGCGTATATAATATGCTGAATAAAGCAAATTATATATTTTATAATACTATTTTCATTCTTGGAACATGTTATTTCTCTTAACATTAGAAATCCCGGCTATTGCATGAACAATATATATAAATTTGATATATATTTTTATACATATAGTTTGTAAAATCGTATTTTATAAAATATGAGCCATATGTGTGTAATATTTTTTCAGTTTGGAAGTCTAAACCAATGTTGCGATGGTGCAGTGCCTTGCTATATTCTAAGCTAACGAAGCCGTTAATAACTGTTAGTTGTAAATTAATATTAAATTAGCTGTATCAGAGAACATACTTAAATTGATTGTGTTCATATATCAAAAAATATATATATACTTACTTACTTACACCTTCACGCCAAATCCCTTGCGGGGTAGCCAGAGACGACGGAGCGCCAAACGCTACGGTCCCTGCATACCTCTTTCGCCTCGGCGACAGACATCAACCTCTTCATACATGCCCTCCGGGGGGTCCTCATAACTCTTCCATTAATATTTTATAATAACTATTTAACCAGATACTAATATTCGATTAAAATTCTAATAATTTATTAGCTCTTAAATGAGATCATTTGGTAAATTATTAACAAATAATATAAAATTTAGAAATAAAATACGCTTAAGACGATTAGGTATGTCAATTAATCAGTAATTCGAATGTCTATTACAATCGCTTAATATATTATGCAAAGTGAGAAATTGCAATTTGATTCTTTTTGTTTCAAGACAATATGAATAAGAATGTAACAAGTAAGACTGTTGTTATGAAAATTCTATTGTAATAAATTTTCATTATTTAAAATATTATTAATCATTTATTACTAAGACAGTCTAAATTTTAAAATTTATTTATTTGTTCTATGTGTTGTAAAGACACTGCTCCTATAATTTTCTAGTAGTTTTCTAAGGATATCCTCTATGATATTATAACAGTTATGCTTTAAAATTAAGTTGCAGGAAGTTAATAATATATTTTAAACATCGTTTTTATTGAAAATGAAAAAAACATTTTATTATGGAACAAGGGTTAAATAAATGAAACCGGTTTCCCTCGAAATGAAAATTCCAGATCAACTTTGATTTTTCAGAAAAAGGAACAAGAATATTTCCGGTACCGTAGGATCCTTCTGAGATCCTGAGAGTAACACAATGGATGAAGCAATTACGTTTCTTGGTCGTCGTTTCAGCAGTTTCTATGAGTGTTTTGAGTAATTTAAAAGTAATTGAGATTTTAAGTACGAATTCTCTGAATTTAAACACTCAGTACATTTAAATATACTATGTAGGTATTTGTGTTTTGTCGTGTTTAATTATTAAAACAGTAGTAAGTAGTCCCTTGATTAAAATTCTCATATATTTTAACACCCACATATTATAACACAATTAAATTCATTAACGCTTTTAGTCTCTTAAAATTATCTCTTAAATGTACTAAAGTATTTCTTGTTAAATATTGTATTCTATATTTTTTATCATTAAGTTTTCTTACCGCGATAATGAAAACATAAAAAATCATTAACCCGTTCAAAGATCTAAAACAACTGAACTTAAATTAAGTTTAAATTCTATTACATAATAATGTTCAGTCATAAATCCTTGAGACAAAATGGCGTTTCATTTTATCACCTCTTTATTAAGGGCTAGTAAAATGTTAACGAGAAGTTTGTAATTTGTCTTGTAACAATAAAGGTATTCTTTATTTTCTTAATTAATAAAACATTACTTTTAATAATCTTAATCAAACTATTTTAATGGTTATATTCTTGTATAATATTATTAAGATTCTTCATAAAAATATAAACTTAAGCCAAAGTTAATCTTCTGTCTTACAATTAATTGATTTTTCTCAATCTCGACAAGCCAGAATACAATCTAAACTTAATCATAATATCTTGTAATTTAAATAGAAAAACTAAGGCCATCTATCTAATTCTAGTAAAACGATGTAAAATCATCATTCGAGCAAAACTAATAATTAAATTAGTTCTAACAGAAAATAAATGATGCAGATGGATAGATGCAGTTCTTAGTAATTGTATACAATTCTCAACTTACATACAAAAATGTTTATAACTTACGTAATTTAATTTAATCTAATATGACTTGTTAATTTAATATAATAAATGACTAAATATAATTTCAGTTTCATCATGTTATAAATGTTAGTTGGTTTGTATGTATGTTGATATGCTTTCAAGCCTCAACTTAGCTACTTAACAGATCATTATGACATTTTGTCTCATACGTTGATATGGATCCAGCAAATAATATTTTTGCACTGAAAACAAAATACTGTTTTTGGTGGCTGGGAGGGTGAAAATGTTATTATGTTTCCGTCTTTTAAACGGCAGCATAATTAACATTTTTATCTTTAAAGTGCGGGCAATGTCGCTGACATAGGTTAGTATATAAATATAAGAGGATTAGTGAATCCATGCATAATTTAATGATGTCATATCAACCGCACTCATTCATGCTGTTGTATGTATAGTGGATGTGTGTTAATGCCTCCTAATTATCAACTGACATCCAATTATAATTACGTGTTCGGGTTAAAATGATTAAAATATAATGAGATGTTTTATTTAATTGCTGAGTTCATAATTGGTGTTTAATTCTAGTAGAGTTTAACGTATTTCCAATAATTAGAATAATTAATAAAACATTACACGAGAAAGTAATTTCTATCATTTATTTATATTTTTTTTACTATATCACTAATTTGTTGGATATTTATTGTTAATAAAAAATGTTTAATATTTAATGTTTAATTTAATAAAAGAAATGGGTTTGAAATTATCATTTTGAAACATGACACTTTAAATATGCGTCCATCGTATATCCAAAAATAATTAAGTAACCTCTAACAAAAGGTCGTGTTTTTTATTAAACAAAATTAGAGATTATTAAAATAACAAATGACCTCTAAATCTTCAGCTGTTGAAATGATAAAGTAATATACCTTAATCTGCGTGCAAAGGGCGAGTGTCACATGAGTATTCGAAAAACTCTTTTATCACTGTCCATTTAGTAAACGTTGTTAATTTTTACGTAGCGATATCAAAATCATAAGTGTTTAAATCTTTGAAATCGAATTCGTTGCTTGAAATTTGTAAGCAAAAAAACATAACTCAAAAATTAACTTTAACATTATCTATACTCGTAGATATATAAGCGATTTACCACTCATTGACTCATCACGAAATCTCCGAAACTATCGGTCCGATTAACCTAAAATTTTACTTAGTTACTTCTTTTGTGACGTAAACGTCCACTAAGAACAGATTTTATGGAATTATTATCCCAACGAATATCAACTTTTTGCATTTCGCCAAGTTTTATACCTGTAGGAGCCTATGAAATCGGTAACCAAAGCAACGGTTACGATGACAACGGATGCTATGACAACGGTTACTATAGCAACGGTTACCTTGGCAACCAGAGTTTAGATGATGTTAGGGGGGGGGGGGGGGTAAAAAACTTGGAAATTTGAAATTAATATTGTATATATATATGTATAACGCAAAATATATATAAAATCTCAAAACAAACAAAAGTAACCAATTTAAAGAGTACACAATTTATTATATTAAGAAGACTTATCTCTAACATTTTTACGCTGACGTTAACTTATTCAAAGGATTTACACAATACATTTTATCCCTTTATTTTCTTAAAAGATTCGCTTGTCGACATCCATTCACTTTGTAAAGATATTCTTTTATTATTCCGTTTTTCCATAAATCAAAAAGTTATTTTCAATTCATTAATTAATTCATCTTACTTAATTATATGTAACACGTTGTTTAGTCTGAAGATAGTTTTTTTTTAGTAATAAATTAACTTGTACGGTCATTTGTAATTCCGATGAGATTTTACATAATTTAAAAACCTCATCAGATTTACAAATAATATTATCCATGAAAGCACTAAACTTACCTGTGTTCTACGATGTTAATATGAACCCTTTATTTTATCTGCGAAAAGTTACTGGATGATTAATAAGGGTTCAAAGTTATCCTGTTTCGTTTAAAAACTTAATTAAAGTGATTTATTGCGGGTAAATATCTTTATAGTGTAATTCTCGTAATCTTATTTGGAGAGTGTTTTTATAGAAGATTTCGTTAAGTATTCTATCAAAATCCTGAGACTTTCATTTGACATTCACGACTGATCACTTCTATTTATTTAAAGTGGGGAAGATATAACCAAATAAATAAATATGTGTAGAATGAAAAAATCATCGACACCAGCAAGACTTGCACCTGTGCCCTCGGAAAGTCTGTTTCCGTCGCTTTGTCAAACAAGCTATCATGTACATTTTGGACGGAACGATTGAAAAAATTTATCGCCACGGTTTTCGGTTCGTTCGGTTCGTTTTGTGATTTAACGTCCATTTAGCAATTATGCACAGTATCGAAGTTTGGTTTGGTTGCCGTGTGAGTTTAAATAATTTTAAAGCTAGTAATGGAAGTTTCGTGTTTATGAAAAAGTTTTCTGGGTTTGTTTGTATTTTAGTTTGCTTGCATTTACATATATTTGTTATTTTATCCGAAAGTACATGTAAGGAGAGAATGCAGTGCATATCATAAAATAAATTTTAATAATATTTTATAATGTTTTAAGTAAATGGCGACATAAAAGTTACATCACTATCACACCATTTTAGTTTAAGAACAAATATAGTTCGTTTAATATGGGGTGTGAACCATCTACTAACACAATAAATGTGGGTGTGTAAACCAATGCCACTTATCTTATTTCATCAAAAATGTTAAATAAAGCATAAACTTATTTATAAATATTATATATAGCCACAACCAATATTATTTTTTGCATTTGGTTGCATGGTCGTATCGTTTGACGATCCGTAAAATAGATGTAGTTGGTAATAGTATCAGCTTTGTCAATTTGCTTCAGAAACAAAGGTATTCTTTGTTTTATTTGGTGGTCAAAAATATAAATGGAATATGTCTATTCGTATCAAAATCAGGAATATAATTATTACGGAGACGATATCATTTGATATTTAAAACAGATTTTTCGTTGAAGTAATTTTTTTGAATTCATTTCATTCATTATCTTAGAAAAAATCATTTGAGAAACGCTATTTCAGAACGAAATCGATGACAAAATATGTCGTGACGTCTAAAGCAGGTGTCTAGCTTTAAATGTAATATCTAAGATGCAACATTTTTATTTTTGAGCATAATATTGCACGTAGGAAAAGTTTTTGTGATTTGAATTTTAGATTATTGTCAGAAAATCCTTTTGTAAATCTGAAAATATTTTCAAATGCGATACGTACGTATAAAATAAAAATTAATTCCTTAGATGTAAGGGCAATTATCCCTCGACAACGGGTCAATCGAACTTTCTTTATTTTTATTGTGTTTATAATAGCCAGGATAATTACAATTTGAATAGAATTGTTTCTATAAAAATATAAACATGTAATATTCGATTTAATCGTCTTTGATATAATAAATCACTTTATAAAGAAACTTCATGCTTTGTTGCTATACGGACGTCTCATTTTCTTCATTATTATATTGCACCCGTTCGAAGCCAAGGGGAGTTTCTATTACTTTAATAATTGAGATACATATACCAATGGTATAGATTATTTATTATGTTTTGTATGTAGAAGGTGAGAATCTTCATCACCGGAGTACCGATATTTCCAAATGAAGAATTCCTTCCTTTTCAGTAATTTATTGCTTTGATATAAATTATTATATTATTCCTATAATTATATCATTTTTCCTAAATATTGCAGTTAGGTTTTAAAAAGTTTTTATTCTTTTTTTACCGCTAAATGGTAAGAATAAAGTGTTTTTTTATTCTAAAAACAAAATATATATTGCTAACGCTTAATATAATTCAGATGAAAATTTAATTTCCTCACCTCACTTTACTTTGCCAAATCCAATTAGCACTCTCTTTGATAGATATAAATTAGGATTGCATGAATTTGTAATAGCCTCGCTAAAGACACTCATTATTTCCCACCAAAAGCTATTTCCTAAAGAAAATAACATTACGCACATTTGTTTCTGTAATTCAAATATCACACTGTCTCTACTGTGTATGTTACATTCTGTAATGTATTATTTAAGTTAGGCAACCATAGAGCTCACGTGTCCTTGTGGGATAAAAGTTCCTTATAAAAGAATAAATAAAACAAATGATCAAACCACGTCTTTTGTAAATCTGTTATCACCTGCCAAAGTTATAAAATTACTAGCTATGCGCTTTTATTTATTAACAAACATTAATAAATAATTAATAATTATATGATATTAGATACATGTTTTAATCGATTTTAACTTAAATCTATACATATATATATATATAATTTATTTGATATATAACGCAAACCTTTAGTTCTCTGAGAGTTTTCTGGGAGTCAAAAAAATAAAGTATCATTAATCATTTTAATTTATTAAAATAACAAAAACATAATATATATCTTGCAACAAAATTATTTTCATATTTCATTTACTAGGAGCTCATAAAATTCTTTCATATTATACTATGAGACAAATACTAGGTACAATTTAAAACAAACCTATAAAATAAATTAATCTTAAAATTGTTTTATAAAAATGTTATTTTTAAGAAAGTCGAAAGTCGGTATCGTTTCTTAGATTTTTGTGTCACTCTGTCAAGGGATTTAATAAATCATTGGTTTTAAGAACAGCCGATAAGTATAACATAGATGGATACGTTTAAATTACATCAACCATTGAGGGATTTAATATATATATAGTTAAGTTGTTTTAGAAGAAATTATTGTTATTTTTATTATTGGTAGAATATGTCATAAAAAGCTGTACATTTACGATAAGTTAAACCGATGGTCTAATAAGGATGTAAAAGTAAAAACGAGATTGTTGTGCCTGTATTCGCTTATTTTAAATTCTTCCTATTCAAACAAATTTTCCTTTATGTTACTTACTGGATATATGCCATCTACTGTGTTAAATCTATCGGACTTAAAACAGATCGCGCTGTCTTAATTATGAAATAAACTTGTCTATCCAGATTTGTAAGTTTTTTCTTGGTACTGACAATCTCAAAGGTTTATAGACAAATATGGTACTTATTGTTGTCGTGATCTTTTACTTTAATAACTATTTGTAATTCCAAACCTAAATTAAATAATTATTTGGTAAAAATATAAACTTTAGGTTTTTTAATGCGGATGTTTAGAAAATATATCCTTGTATAGACCCTTTAAAGATTATTCATGACCTCACATAAATAAAATCCTAATTTGAGATACTTATTTATTTATTGCACAAAATCATGTTCTTCGTTACTATTCTTCATGATTTTTTAATGAGAGTTTCGGAATTATATAATAATACGTTAAAACTGTTTCCATATATTTATCTGTCCTTACTTTAGGAGGAATTTTCTGGTTGTTGTTTTTTATTTATAATGTCCAAGAAATAACAGACCTCAGCATATTTTTTTCATTAACTGAGAAATCTACCTGCAAATTAGAATGATAAAATTAAATTTATAAATGATTTTTAAAGGAATTTATAATTAGATTTTATACAAACTTTATTGATGCAGGTTTATAAATCAACACGTTTTATTCCTGTTTTACAATTCCTTATGCTTTACACTTCAACAGATGATATGCAACATAATATTAGTTTCGGATGCGTTGCCAACCTAGGTAAGTATTAAATTAAAATTTAAGTAAAAAATGTAATGAGATGTTTGTGTCTGTTTTTTATTGCATAACAAATTAAATCTTGGTGTACTGCTGGACGTAAAACTTCTTCAACATTTTTTAACGAATTTTGAATTATACTGTGATTTAATATGTGTTACAGCTGAGAAAGTAACTTCACATATGGCAAAAGTACATTTAACATCATATCAGCGATTGTTGTAAATTCAATTCTAGTTCCGATTCAGAATTCAGTCAAGAGCTTTTTTTGAAATTGTAGTTTTAAGTTTGAGTCACTGAATTTCTCAGCAAATTTTTTTGAGCTTTAAGTAGCAGGTGATCAATCTCACTTAGGACAATTTTAAACGGCTTTTTAATCCAAACAATTTTTTGGTAATGAATATGTAATATAAAATATGTACGGAACTGTGTTTCTAGCGCTTTTAAGACATCTAAAATAATTTATGCAATAAAGGTTTTACAATTAATTTTCACGATTGTAAAATTGAAAACATTTCAAACGAATTTTTGCCTACCCTACTTTTCCAAATGTTAATCTTTCTAATATCGCAATATTTTCTTTGAAAAGAAAAATTGAGATCCGTTAATTTTTCCAAATTTACTGACAAATACAGCTTGGATAGCCATAAGTCATTTTGAAAAAAAGCTTACATTGCCGTTCCGTAATAAATATTTCGATCTCGTCCTTTAATAACAATAATCTTCTTAAACTTTGACTTTTAAGAAGTCTCGAAAACCATCTTACTACTCCATATAATAATAAAATTGTTTAGTTGCAATCCGTATCCTGACAGAGATTTGAAAATAAGCGGCTATTAAGGCAATATCTCTTAACAACATTTTTAATCTTAATAGCATCCTGAAGCATATCTTTCAAAACTGGTGCTTTTTTTTTGCTGCAAGAGAATCTCGGTGAATAAGGCAGTGAGTAAAAGTTATATGATCATAAAGAGCATCTTGAAAAAATATTTAAAACCAACTTTTTTTCCGTTATGGTTCTTGCATCATCTGAACATATTCCACCGCAATTTTCCATTGTAAACCATCAGCTTTTAAAAGTTCATCAACTTTACAATATATGTAGTATAGTCTTCCATAGGACGCCAAAATAACAATTCTTACTCCATGCTTTCTTTATAAACGTACCGGATATATACAAACAACTGAGCCCATTTAGCAATATCAGTTGTTTCGTCTAACTGAATAGAAAACTTATAACAAGTTACACTAATTGGACCTTGTTAGAATCAGAAATTAATTTCCAGACAATGTCGTTCGACAAAGAAATTTTTCAAATATCATCGCCATAGTATCTTCTTTGTAGTATTTGTACCATTATAATAGCAGCAGGTAATACAAGGTCTTCTCTAATGGTGAACGGCTTTTTTTAGCAATACTGGATAAAAATTACATATGGCGGTAGTAAATTTTTCATTAAGTGTTATAAATTTTTAAAGTATATTTTTTATTTCTTTAAATATTTATACAGTATTTAAAAATATCTTTTCAAAATTCTTTTGATTTATTGACATACGAAACATGCTTTCACTCAAGATGTCTTTTTAATTTTGATGGTTTCATACGCTCCGAAGCTAATAATTTATTGCAGATCAAAATAAGAGGAATTTGAAATGTAAAGCCAAATTGAAGAAAAGACTCATCATTTTCTCTTTATCACACATTAGTTTCTTGTTCAATACTTTGTCCTGCCTGATTAATTGTTTAATTTATTTAAGTTCAGCCATTTATCCAGTTCAAAAAAATATTTTGTATCTAAAATATAAAAATACTATATTGCAAATAATAATAATAAATTTATTAAGTAAAGAATGAATAAAAAAATCTGGTTACGGCGGAATACTGACAACTGATTACACTACAAGATCGTCAATAATACACTAGTTCACATTATAGTCAGTGTTATTGAATCATTATCTTGCTGCACGTGTGCGCGCGCGCGCTTTCCTCCCTTTGTGTGCAGGGTTAGGCTGTTATAAAATCGTGTATTTAAATATTTGACATTAAAATCTCTCATGACCCTCAGAATTTCGATATGCGACCCTATTTGGGGTCTCGACCCATAGTTTAAGAAGCCTTGGCATAACATATTAAAGTAAATAACTACTAACTATAGTATAACCGCTTCATAAAATTTTAGGCGATCTCAATCGATATTTAAGGGAATGTACCTCCATAAGAGTCTTTGTTTTTCTTTGACATTGAAGAGGGTCTATTGTGTTCTGGAAAAAGATTGATACTATCATATGCCATTTCTGTATGTACTTATGTACATATATGTATTTAGGGAGCCATTTGACAATTATAGTGGTTTGTATAGACGTTGTAAATAAAATATAAATGAATGTAAATGAAATAAGAAAATTGTGAAGGTATTTTTTGTCGTCTTAATTTTTAAATGAAGCTCTCGTTTTTAAAAAAAAAAAAAATTATATCCTCTTATTCCGTATACGGTATAAAGTGGCGGAATAATTATACTTTCAGCCTTCTAATTAGAGAAAACGATTTAATACGGGTTAACTTAAAATTAAAGATAATTTTACTGAGTTTCTCACAGTTATTATACTACGAGAATAAAAAAATATAGTATATATATATATACCTACACACACACACACATAGCAAATACAAATGAGATCTTAGGATTAATATCTATTAAATTAATAAGATACTTTATATATTAAAATTATAAAATGCTGTCAAGCTGTCTATAATTTAAATATCTTGTTAATATTTGTTAAATTCCTTGAAAAATGTATATGACCAATATTTTATTCTGTTATAACAGTACTAGCACAGCCTCAATTATTTATGCAAAAAAAAAAAAGATTTTTAGAAAGTTTACAGTAAATATATTTGATATTTATCTAATAATATTTTTTATTATTAAAACGGATATACCATATGTAAACTGCCCAAAAAAGAAAAAATAAATGTAAAGTTAGTTAAAAAAATATTTTTTGGGCTATTGATTCTCGCCTAAGAATTTTCCTGTCATTATTTATACAACAACGTTGACGATGTCGACGACAAGACATAATATTATATAATATTACTTTAATGAATTACATACAACAACAGATTAAGATACAAAGAATGTAATTGAATGTTCTTATTAATGTTATATTACAGACATATCTTATCTGTAAAACTGTCTATTTTAAGTGTTATATCGTCTATTTAAAAAAATTACATGAAATTAAGAAAATTATAAGCATAGTAATGGAAATGTTTAAAAATAAGACTGTAATCTGTTTGTTATTATAAGAAAACTAGTTACAACTATTTAAAACCAAAAATAAAATTACATATTTTATAGCAACAATATTTACAAAAAGCATGCACTTTCTGATATCGGTTTAGTAAAAAAATCCAAATATGCAAATATAATTCCTTTTAAATCATTCAAATTTAAATAATATTTTAAAGCCAAACAAAAGCAAACCATAACAAAAAAAAGGTTATATAGTATGAATTGTTAAGTGGCTACTTGTTTTTGAAATTTTCAAAGTGAATATTTATTTGAAAATCTGCCCGTGTATACTTTTCATTGCACGTGACTGTACATCAGAAATATGGTTGACTTGTGGTGTTTTTGTTTTTTGTTTGTGTATAATCAAGAAAATGTAATGTAATAAGTTGATCTAACCTAGTTTATTTATTGTGATAACAAGGATTTTTTTATTTTTTTTATTTCATCGCTAATGTCTATAGATAATACTTTATTAGGTATAATAAAAAGTTTGTATACTTGTGTTGTTTTTGTTTTTGTTTGTTAATTATAAATAAAATGTAATGTAATAAATTGATCTGCCCTAGCTTACTTAATGTGGTATTTCGATTTTTTTTATCAAAGTTCAACAAAAACCTTGAATCTTAAAAATAACTGAGTTTCCAATACTTGTATTTACATGTCCTAGTGGGTGTTTAGGCAAAAGGAACCTAGAGTTATCAAAGTCTCTGCCCTAATTTAAGATGTTTATTGATAAACCAGTAAAGATAGGACGTGCAGACTTATTTACTATTCAAGTCTAATAAAAATAATCCTTAGATGCTTATAATAAAGACTACATCCAAGTTTTTGTTGTTTTTTGTGTGAAGGTTATAGAAATCTTGCTCCAAAAACGATAGCTGGTGTCACGCGATATTTATGTATCTGGTAAGGACAAATATCAGTTCAAATATTACATCAAAAATAGATTATATCAGTTTAAATAAAACTTTATAGCGGTTGTGAAGTATAAGATGAAGATTTTAATATGATCATTATACTATAAATTTATATTAGTTGTGATACAAAATATAGATATTTTCTGCTTTTTCAAACATGTTTACTCATGTTCTAAACAAATATTTGTTGCTCTGTTCGGTCGGTGGTCGGCAACCCTGATTACTGAAGGGTTTTATTTCTACAAGGGATAATACTATATGTGAACTGCAGATAATTGCTTTGAGTGTTACTTACCTATCTTAGATCGTAATAATCCGTTGCGCGCAGAGTTATGACATCCCCGTCATGCAACTCATAGGGTCATTTATGCAGGTCGTATGGACGAACTCGGCCGGGATTGTACGACAGTCTTATAGAAGAACACCGTGAAGTAGCTACATAAAGCAGCCTAAGTAGTAGCGTAAATAACTACGTACGGTGAGTGAGAGGGTCGGAACCCCATGTAAATGCCCACATTTTCCTCCCATTCCTACGTCTACTTTTATCCCTTTTCATTTTGCAAAGAAGACCACGTAACGTTATATTTGTAAAGAGAACTGTAATTCGAGGAAATCAATATAACTGAAATAAAACCGAAATATTTTAGGATAATAATCTAATAGGATTATCTAAATATATTTGAATAATACAATCCATCAAAAAAAAAAAACAAGACAACATACAACATAACATTTTATATTTTATATTCGGTCCCTTTATGTTGTTGATAGCAGTTGATAAACATTTTTAATTCATTCATTAATCTAAGTTTGGGACTCAAAAAACATTGTTATGTTAAGGGTGTTCCTTAAGATTGAAAAGCTATTGTTTTTTTCTACAAAAAAATAACTACAAACACTTATTGATTAATTGTAACTTTGAGATTATTTTCATTTCTGTTGGGTTTTTTTATAGGAAAAACATGTGCCAATTTATGTGTATTTAACTTAATGTGATCATTTTAACCGCTTACTCGAAACATGAAATATTATATTTTGGATATATCACTTTAATGAACAAATGGAAGTTCATTTTGATGGTCAATTCATTTGAACTATTTATTTATACGCTAATGAAACGCTTTTGGAGAAAGTTCTCATAAAAACCCCTAACGATTTCATGAGGGTAATTTTATTGACAGATTACAAATGTCAACGAATTTTGCTAGGAAATTCCCACTCGAATTTCTTAGTTTATTTTATATCAAAAAAATTTATTTATTATATCATACTTTTAAAATTCTGAAACAAAAACAAGAAACTTATATCCTTATTTCAAGAAAATTGAAAAGTTGTTAACTGTACTAACATTTTTACATATATTAAAAGTATTCAAATAAACCTTTTACATGACAGAGTTTTTATAACAATTATTAATTAAAAAAATATAATATTATTATTATCACGGACTTTGCAGAGATCAATAAAACGTCTCAAGTGCGAGTTCTCTCTTTACATATTTTGATAGATATTCTTTGTTTCAAAAAAGTCATCATTTATATTATATAATCAAAACATTACATTTTTTTCTGTAATATTTTCATTTGGTTAAGCATAATTTAATCCTTTTTGAATCACGAGTGCGACAGCTGTGTGAATCCCAGTGAGCATTGCAGCGGCTGCTTGTCAATTTTAACTTGTTATATGGAAATCAATACAGTCGACCTTTATTTTGTCTTCAGTTCTAATCGTATCATCATATCATATAATATAATCATCATATTGTTATTGTATTAAATGTGTTCGCTGCAGTGTTCACTATTTTTGTAAGAATACAACGTGGATTGTCAGATCTTTTTTTGTCACAAACGAAGAGTTTTTCATTGTAACTCTCAATAGCGCAGTACACAAACATTTGACATATACTAAGCGTCTGAAGGATTTTGAAAATTGTATTTAGCTCCATACCTACCTAGCTTTATGAAATACAATCACAGCGATTCGGTTCTCTCTACCACCTCATTCACCCCACTCCATTTTAATATCACAAATATTTTACAATATATTGGCGCGATAATAAGAAAACACAATTAACAATCGTATAAAAGTGACGGACTCCAAATTAAAAAGTAATATTTTGTTTATTTTTAATTGTAACAGTATTTTTGAACAGACTAAGTACATATAAAAAAAGCTTTCAAGAGACAAAATAACGGAACAATCACGCTTCCCCTTCTGCTGATACTCGTAGGTAGTTTCAATGAGCGTAATATCATTAAAGTACACTTTACTTCAAGATATTACGTCAATGTTCTGAGCTGTGTTATGCAATAAGGTGACAATTTGGGTTGTATCTAAAATTAATTTCGACTGCGACACTTTGTAATACTTTACATGTACGAGTATCTCCGTCAGATTCGTTATTATTATAGAATTTTGCAGGACTGGTTATCAATCCAATTGGGAATTGGGGTCGTTATTCATAAGCTCGGAGTAAGGCGTGAACAGTTCACGCCGCCATATAAAAATGAAAATGCCATAGTCGGTTAAATATATGTAATATTATTTATAAATTATGAAAGTGTATATATATAGAAATTGTAATTTCAATATAAGAATGTTTGTTTTTTCATGTCTGACACTTTATTGAATAATGCAGCTCATAAACTTTATACTATACTCGTATGTAGGCTTTTACGTCCATTAGCGTCGTGTTTGCGTGTGTTCGTATTCCTTAATTGAATAATATATTCCCCTTTACTTACTACAGGACGTCGTCATATAGGGTCATATAGGATGTATATCTTCATGCTCTTGTCTGGTGTCACCCAAGATGTTATGTATTAATAATCTAAGTAAAACCTTAATCTACTGTAATAAATAATATTAAATATTATTCTTTTTCGTTAAATAACTGAATCGAGTATATTATATTCTGTATTTATATATTTATTTTTATCGTTTTAATTATGGTTCGTCTTTTGCTGTATTTATTTACAATGTACTTTTTTCCATGTTTCTTATCAGTGACATAAAGACGTATATACAAATATTATTATATTTAGTATTTTAGTCTAACAATTATTATTTAATTAATACAGTAAAAAAATGTATTCAACATAATACTTCTAAGCCTGTTACTTTGTTAGATACGTCTATAGTTTGGTTGTACGAAAATTTAAATCACTAGGATAGTAATGTATCCATTTACTTTTATTTAAATAAGGTAAGGAAGGAAGGAACTTCATTTAGAAAATATAAGATTTAATTATAAATTAAATATTTTTTTTTAGTTTTAAACTAAGACATTCTAGGTTAGGTAGCCGACTATTGCTTGAATTTTAAACAACTTCTGTACAGAGTTATTATATGTATATATTTAGTAATCTCGGAGTATGTTGGCTTTGTATCTTTAAATCTCTGAAGTCATATTTTATGAATGTTTGCATTTAGGAGTAGGCGATGCGTACGTGTAGAAGGGCAATATTTATTATTGAAGTCCTTTGAGACAAAATGTATACAAAAGGGAGGATATATGGATGTACATAAAATATTTAGATATTTCTACATACTCACTTTTTGCCTGACAGTCATCGATGTTTTTAAAGTGGGAAGATTAAAAGGTCCTATAAAAAATGTTGAGAATACTTTACCACACTTTAGGAGCATAAAGGGAAGAGGAGGTTAAGAATGAAATAGAAGTGCTGCTCTAGCTACTACCAAGAATAATATCAAATATTGTATAATTTATAGAAAAAGAAGGAACGATTGGGTTTTCTATCTTTTTGGAATGAATTTCATAATAGTTATGCTGAAATATTGACCATCATTTTATTATTATGGGTTGTAGTTATATAACTCGTATATTCCTTAAAAAGGTACCTCGGGACAAGTTCGGGTTCATAAATTATGAGTTTTAAACCATCTTTATAAATCAAATAGCCAATGACATCTTGAGATTAGGGATATACGAACACGTTCGGGATGGAAGGGTAAGGGATCATACTTGTTATAAGTTGTCTAATTAAATATTTAGGTCAATGATTTGTCAATGTTATGTTTGTTGGTTAAATGGTGAATATTAAGAAATTTCAAGTTTTAATTTTCATCCCCTTTAAATTACTCTTAAATGAAATTTGGAACTGATTTTTATGGTTCTTAAGTATAAATATACTCTAAAAGCTTTTTGGAAATTTCGCCCTAATTAGATTTAATATTGGTACAAATAAATAACTCTTACTTACTCTTATAAATAAATAACTCTTTTAATTTTTTATTGTTATATCAAAAAGGGTTATTAATTAATTTAAGCAATATATATTATAAATAAAAAAAAACTGGTTTTTAGAAATTTAGAACATTTAAAACAGAAATTCTCCATAAACAATGTCGGGGTCTTAAAAGCTAGTACATTATAAATTTGTTATTATACATTACAGCTCGGATAAAAGATAAACAAATAAATCGCACAGCGCTAACGCAATCTTGAATGGCAATATAATATTAATTGGATTATGAAAATCTAAAATATTTCTTAGCTATTAAGAAAATACTCATCTGACTGTTATCAATTTCATTGTCATCAATGGCCGGTTTTGCAATTAAGAGCTCTGAACACATGAGATTCACATAGAGTATGAAACTATTCATAAAAAAATAACTATGTAATTACATTACTTTGATAACATTATCACAAGATATGCTCGGAGATTGCGATTGATAAGGTACTGCCAAATTTTGAAAAAAATGAATATCCTAAAACCAACTTCTTTATTTGTCAGTTGTATTGGTTTGTTTCTGGTAACATGAGCGCGTCAACTTCGCTATTCTGAATTAATTCTTTGATTACGTCAATTTTATGCCATAATATCAGTATTATTAACATAATTTAACTTTAATAAGTATCGACATACAAACAAGTAAAGTTACCGAGTCTAATTTTCGATGATAATGCAGAGGTGAATAATTCATTTCGTTAGAACTTGTTCAAATAACTTTGTTTCCAATCCACTTTGAAACGGTATCATCGCATAGAATAAGAAAACTTTAAGAAACACAAAGACTATCTGCAATACTGCTCGACATGTTTTGTTAAAAGTCATATTTTGAAATCATCTTTAAAGATAATATATGTGATTAATATTTATATTATTTATTTTGCTTCACGCCATATCCCTTGCGGGATAGCCAGAGACGACGGAGCGCCAAATGCTACGGTCCCTGCATACCACTTTCGCCTCGGCCATAGACATCATGTCCTCTTCATACATGTCCTCCGGGGGGTCCTCATGCTCTTTACGTGACCTTCCTCCAGTATCATACATTGTGTTTTCGAAGGTCACTCGAGGTCTCCCCCTGTTTCTCTTACCGCTCACTTTTCCTATATAAATCTTTTTTACCATTCTTTCATCACTCATTCGTTCCACGTGCCCAAACCACCTGAGCACGTTCTTCTTTAATGTCACCGTGATACCTTCGCTAGTACCTGCCATTCTGTGGATTTCTTCATTGCGGATTCAATCAGCTAGATTGACTCCGCACATTCGAAGAGATCGCATCTCCACAGCATTCATCTTTCTTACATTCTTCTTCTGTGTTACCCACGTTTGGCTGCCGTATAACAGCGTCGGTAGCAAAACCGCATTGTGTACAGCCAAACGTTTCGCCGTCTCAACAATGCAGCCAAAGCACCGTTGACTCTGTTACTGGCAGCAATACGCCTATCCATATCCATTTATTATCTTCCGTCTCTGCTAAACATACTTCCACAAAATAAATCACTTCATTCACGTGTTCTATTATCTTATCATTCACGTTGATCTTACATTCTTATTATCATTCATTCATTACGTGATTAATAATTACATATAATATTAATAAAATCTTGATTATTTGTAACTTTAGAAAAAACTCATTTAAAGTTACCTAAAGTACCTAACCTTACCGGGGTACAGTTATTAAGATTTGGAATTGTTCATACTCATTATTAAAATAACCAAAAGAAAGAATACAATATTTCGACGAAAAACGTTTCCATGTAGATTGGTCGTTATAAGGTAGCGCTCGAGTTTCATGCAAAATTTGTCAATTATCTTGATATTACATTCTTAAGGCATTTACTTCCCGGCCGATCTTCCAATTATTTTCAATTACGTTATCAATCAGCCATATTGAGCTCACGCCAACTGGAAAAAAAATAAGTTATTAACTGATTTATTTATGTGATGGTACGATCTACATATTTATTTACAGTTTGATTCACATTCTAACGACAATAAGATGGCAAAGTAAATAAATATAATTTGTAAAGACTATTTTATTAACGTTCGCTTATCAATTATGAGATCTCTATTATTAGATAGTTATTATTAGTATTACTTACAAGTAGTACTGTAGTACTGTAGTAGATTATTCTTTCAAAGTTTTCTTACTCATAGAAAATTACCAGTATCTTCAAACATAATAAAATTACTACCCACTAGCCTCCAATTCCCTATTTGTCCCTCACATCACAATAACTGTTATTTCTAAAATAACCCTGAACTCTAAAGACAAATAGACATAAAACGGAACTTTTTATATATATCAGAACATTCTTAAAATATTTGGTTTATAAAATTTCTTATAATGGATAAGCGAAGGTTGTTAGTTGAGGAATGATGAGGGATGTCATTATTTGTCATTAATAAATAAAACTAGTAATTGTAAAATATATTAATTTGGTTTATTATATTTCAGTTTTTTTCATCAAATAATCTCCATTAATTTATCAATAGCTTTAAGCAACATTTTTGTGAAATAGGTTTTCTGTGGTATATTTTTATTATTACTCTATTAAAGTGATTTATGCCACAAATGTTGTGTAGAAGGTTTAAACTACAAACGTCCAACACCACTAACAAATGAATTTTGTTGGTACTTAAGACACGAATCATTAACAACTTTTCAATTACACTTAAAGGAAAATATTGTCCAGGAATTATATCTTCCAGTGCATTCTTATATTATTTTTTTTATAAAATATGATTACAATGGTAACCATTGAAATGATATCCAGGTACTATACCTTCAAGTAAATTCTTAAAAAAATCTTTTTAAATTTGATTACTATGGTAACGGACAAAATCGTATACCTATATAACAAACATTCTTGATCAAATAAGAATCATGCGTAGTGGCGTAGTGGCCTTATTTGTCACTAAACAGACTTTTAAAAAATTACTTTACAAGATGTGGATGCATCTTATTGTGTCGTTGTGGCTGAGTTATTGACCTACTAATTGTGGGTGGATATATAGCAGAAAGTGTTTAAAAAACTGAGTAAACATATTGAAAGACGGCAGGAGTAAAAAATAACTTAAGGTTAAGTATGTTATAAGCTCACTAAGTATGTTAAAGATATATATATATCTTATACATATATATGTATAATATAACTTAATTATATTTTAGAATTCTTTTTATACTATAAGTGTTTGCAGCTATAATATTAAAACAAATAAAAAGAAAATAACAGCTGGGATTGATCCGTTATGTAATTAAAAGCCCAAAATAACAATAGAAAGTTGTTAATCCCTAATTATGTATTCCAGAAATGGTGTATTTAAAATAATCGCTGTGTTATCGAATACATGAAATAATTTAGGGTATCATGCCACCGTGGTATAATTTGTGACGGTCACGCGACTTTATATAATTCTTAAGCGGAAGCGGAGAGGAGAATGAAGTATAAAAAAGGTTTTGTAACCATTTTAAACTTTTTTGTTTGATGCTTGTGTAGTTTGATCATATCGCTCCGAGTATTCTAGTCTGAAACTTCACCTATTTCCCAAAGGTCATGTAAAACTTTAACATTAGCACATGTCTATGTTCACTTACTACCAGAATTATTATCTGCTCTTTTATTACCTAATCTACCTAATAATAAAAAAAAATATTTATATTTGTTTTTAATATACGTGTAGGGATTCAAACTTCACCTATTCGTATTACTGAAAAGTATACATATATCTCTGCATTTATCAGGAAAGTACCAACATCCACTATATGTTTTTAACCGCTTGCTTCTGTAATATAACCTAGGTATTATGTTACTAAAGTACTGTGACCGTTATTGATGTAATGATAAGCTCACTCGGATATGGCGTAAGTGAAAAACATTTGTTATTCATAACGTGATTTTACAAGGTTGACAGATTATGTGTTTACGGAAAGTTAAAAAAATCCAGAAAGATTTATTTTTTACACCAGCTACTTTAGTAGCAATCAGATTTCTTTTTTCATTTAGGTTTCATTTTTTTTTACTTTATGTTTCTTAATACTAGACCAATAGCGAATAATTGAAAGTAGTATAAAGAATCATTTTCAGTTAAATATTGGGTCTTTTATGCAGTGTAAGTAATTTAAGCTTAGATACTTTTTTTGGACTTTTGACGTTTGGTTTTACCGGCCATGGTAGCGGAATGAGTCAGTCGTCTTGTAGTAGTTTAAAAACATAAATTCATGACATGAGTGTACATATGAAATTGGCGTTTAATATAAAAAAATTGAATATTTTCTCATATAATATATTTATTTAATCAAAGTATGAACCATTGTTATTTCTGCACTTTTTTCATCTCATAGGTAGTTCGATCGATCCGTTTACTGCATTCGGACGGGAATCAATTAAATCTTTAAAGGTGGTTTGGACTACTCCATCGGAATTGTAGTTATCCCTTGCCAGAAGTTATCAAAGTTTAGAAAAAAATTTTAATAATAACACCGCAGCCTGCATTTCACCCGGACGTGGTTTGCAATGGGTTCGGTTTCACAATTGCCTTCAATTCTTCATTATCAGCTAGGGTCTCCGGCAATCTACGGGGCTTGTTTTGCAGGTCAAAATTCCAGAACAAAAACTTTCGAACCAAAAACGCACTGTATTTTCTTTTGCGATACGACCACGATATACATTATTAACCCTTTGAAACGTTTCCGCAGCACTGGCGCTACAGAGGAATTCGTACTCGTAAATAACGCGATATTTCATGTTTTCCATATTGTAAACTGAGTGACGCCAACAGAAAAGAAAACAGAAGAAATAAACAAATGAATGCCGGTTAAAGAAACACAAATACATATGTTAAAAGCTGTATACATTTGGAATTCCTAAAAGAAGGGAAGGAAATTGTGATTAAAAAGCCAGCACGACTAAACGCCAATTTCATATGTAAGGGCTTAAAAAATGTATTAAATCGTTCCCGGTATCCATCAATTATAGGTGAATGTAGATATTGTTATGTATAATAGTCGCAGATGAAATATATTAAATTTATATATAATTAGAATAAATATTGAAATTCAATAAAAGAAATATGTTGATTATGGCCAACATATTTCTTTTATTGGATTTTGAAAAAACTAAGTTTTCAATATGTTGAAAATTTCGTTTTTTAATACTTAACGTCACTTACATTAACAATTTTATATTTAGTTATTCTTACTACATAAAAATCAAGTTTAAACTTTAAATCCCAAAGTAATTAATATATTTAGAAAAATCACCAACTGTTTTAGATAAATTACCCGTGAATTATATTTCACATAAACAAAACGAAGGATAAAATTAAAATCATAGAATATTCAAAAAGCGGAAATGAATTAAAGCATTTTTTGCTTTTTGACCATTTTGATCAGAATTCTAGAAGCGTACATGGCAGATGTCATTGAAAACTTAAATTGAAGCGTTCCAGATTCTAAGCATGTATTGTATTTTTCATTTGCTTTGGCAATTCTTAAAAAGCTTTATTGAAAAATAAAACTGACGTGGTTACTATACTTACTATAATTAATTTTAACCTAAATTAGTTGTCTATTTTTTCTCCGTGAACTTCCTTAATATAGCATAGTTTATAAACAACAATTTTTTTACTTTCACACTAGCTTAATTTTACCTTTAATCAATTAATTAATGTACAAGTTCAATTATTTTAAATAAGTATAATTAATATTACAAACATTAATAATGATAGTTTTAAAAAAAGAAACTGCACGGAATTCAATTTCTTGGGTCCTATGTTATATTGTGTGCTGATATATTAGTAAATTAAATGTCCCTTCATATTACATATTATATACAATCAGCGCACAAAGGTTTTATATTTGTATATTATTTTTAACGTTTTTATGGTTGAAATTATTTTTTACTTCATATTATATTTCAACAAACTTTCTGTAGACAAGACAATATCAATTGTAAAATGTAACTAAAACTACAAAAACTTTACCAATAATTTGAAAACAACAGATTTCAGTTTTTTTATTTATTAACCCGTATATTGTGGGATATTATCCATATAGAATGATGAACTCTAAAGTAGGAATTATGAAAGTGAGCTTCACTCTTTTACTTGTACACTTGTAATGCCAAATTCAAGTCAACCTTAGGTAAGAGAATGTTACTGTAACGAACCAACCCGTATACGATTTACAGATTATTGTCTACGTTCATTATTTAAAATAATATCAAAATTTTGATACAATAATTTTGATTTTGATACGATAATGCAATGAAATCAAAATTAATCATTGAAAGAGCGTATTTCTTTAGTAATTACTTCGAAAATAATTTATTTCAATTTGTAAGACGTTTTCTCATTATTCAGACATGACATTTAAAACCATTGAATTTCTTAGCAGAATTTTGGTTCAGAAAGAGCAATAATATTCATTGAAAATGTAGCGTTAGGTATTATACTTAGGTTTTAAGTTATACAGTAGGGTGCCCATTCATAACGGAAAGTAATAAAGTGAACATCAACTGGGTGTCAATATTCTGTAATACTCTAAATAGATTTATAAGTTAACATTTATAGCACTGGCAATGAAGTTTATTATAAATAGTACTGAAGTTGAAAATAACTTTAATATTAAAAAAATATATATACCGTGTTAATTTGTATGGTCTAAATTAAAAACACAACTTTATTTTATTTGTTTAAAGTAATTCAACAACAATATATTCTACGCTTGATTATAATTTTGTCACATTGTTTATATAAATTATAAGCTATCACGTGTTTACTTTGTCTCACTTCAAAGTCGGGCGTAGGTTGTGGGATATTGCTAACTAGATAGGTTAATTATTTTAGTTTAGTTAAAAAACGCATTTTCACAGGAAAAGTGTGCAGACTATTTTTAAGAAATGGATAAATTTCAATAACATCGAATATTGTTTCAAAGTAAAAGGCTTAGTGGAGCTAGACAAATATTTAAAACTTACCTGGAGAGTGTCTCAAAGGAATAAGGCGATTTTATATCTAGAAATCAAGCTAACAGATGTTCTTGAGTACGGTTTGCTATTACAAATATTAACGGTAGTGATTTTCTCATTACATTCATGAACCTATTGATTGCCAAGAACTAATAAGTGGAAAATTTAAGTTACCCTAAACTCATTAATCCTTAGTAATTCGGACTTTTCAACTCGGACTCGACCTTCTTCACACTTGAGACGACCCTTCTAACTACTATCTTATATAGTTTTAGTATTCCTATTTGAAGACGAGTGATAACACGGGCCATGGTCATTATGAAATATGACTATAAAACAAAGTCCTACAGCATCTGTCTATGTCTGTCTTATTCCGCTTTTTTTATAATTTAGTTAATACGTAATAATTAGTCATTCGTGTATATAACTACGTAGTAAAAATCACAATATATTTCGTACGAACAAATCCTGCAGAAACAACATCTTTTCTCTTCGACATGTTAATCTTGTCCGTCTCTATTACGTAGTGGACTTCTCGTGATAGCTACCAAGAACAGATGTTCAGCGAACAGCGTCATATACAAAATCAATGGTATTGAAATCTTAATGTTCTATGATAAATACATTTTATAATCTATTATAAAATGTATTTATCATATGTTCTAACATTAGACTACTCTTATATTAATTAAATACAAAATACGAATGAAATAATTGATCGATTGCCTTGATTAATGGATTCGATTACTTTTAAATTAATGAATACAAACAATGAAATCATAATATATACATTGGGATTTTTATTCAATTTGATTTTAGATTGATCTTTTCAAGTTTATTTCTTTGCTTAATTATAAAACAAAAAATTTTCATAGAATATTATAATTTTCCTGTCAGAGGTTCTAATTTTTTAACCGTTCAAACGTATTTTTTTATTTCTAACCAGAAAGCTAATATTTTACCCAGACAGATATTTACAATAAAAACATTAAAATTACATTTAATCCTTCAAAAATTGTATTAAAAAGTTGTAAAATGTTGCTCAGTACATTATTAAGGTTTAAGATAGAAGAAGGTTTAAGAAAGAAAGTTAAACGATTTTAACTATGCTTATTTATATTTTAAATTATAGAGTATAAAAAATTAAGAACAAATGTTATTTTATCTTATTAATCCATATTTCCTTGATTGATAAGTCATTGATTTTCAATTAATTTGGTGGGATTTTCCATTTAATCTTTCATAAGATTCTAAGAACAGCCGAAATTAATATCTACCTAAAATCCTAATCCTAAAATCGCTTGAAATCGACTAAACAATGCTTCATACAAAACTCAATCACCCGGTTGATTATTAATATTGATACAAAACAGATTATAATTTCAATCTTTAATAGCAAAGGTTGAAATGGAATTGTCTATTAATTCCGGTCTTTAGATATGGTGTTGGTAGTATACCAATTATAATACGTGGCTTATTCCTAAGAGTTTAAAATTATTGATAGTACATAAACCAAATACACACTTGGTTTTTTCTTGTACATCTCCAGTTATATTCAACTTATATAGTAACGCTATTAACGATATTAACAAATTGAAAACATTTTCCAACCAAATTTCTATCGGGGATTACACAAAATTTTATATCATTATTCACTACTTTAATCACTATACACAATCGCTTACATTTTTTAATATAGTCTTGGTTATAAATATATTATTAAAATTATACATGATAAGCCAGACATACATATTTTACGTAACAACTAATTTGAAATAAGTAAAATCAATTTTATTTCTTAATTTACAGGTAATTTAATGGATAATAATAATATTTGAATCACAAAATATTAATATTTAGATGTCATTTATATTCCTCGGCATATATCTAATTTGATTACGAAGAGTTCTAATATATTTCTAGGCTTAATATACTTAAAAATACTTAAAATATTCCAAGCAGCGAATTAAATAAAAATATATCTACAAAAATTCGTATCCACACCGGTGCTTGAAATCGAGAAAAGGTTACTATTTTCTCGATTTACAATTTCTCCTTAAATATTGAACAGATTTGGATGATTTTTTTGTTCGATTGGATTACCAAATGTTAATTATTTACAATTTGACCTTAATTTCAGATTAATTGGTAGTATTGTGTCATATTCTAAGTGTTTTTATTTAAATTCAAAGCAGAACATCAGCCGTGTTCACTTTTATATAATAACTAAATTCCTTTATACAATATTTTCACATTTCAGAGATTCATATAAAAGATCTACATAAGAAAAAACAAAGTAAACTTAAATATTTTAAAGGTCACCTTTATCATATAACCCTTATATACCGGGATGATACTAAGAAAAACACATCTAATCCTCAACCTATTAAGCGCTGACACGAACGAAAATTTGTGAAATGATTTTTTTTGTTACATATTTCATTTGTATTATAATATTAATAAATTTAAACCTTTATATACCTTAATATTTTAAACCTTTCGCTGCTAACGTTTGACCTGGTATATTTGTTTGCTAACGGATACTATAATATTAGCGAATAATCTCTTAGGCCTTTCAACACTTATTATAAATATAATTTAGGCTTAAATATGACTTAAAAAGAAAAACATAAGACAAGCACGTTAAGTTTCTATCGCCAGTTTTTCTTAGATCTGTGGCAAATAACTTTCTGAACTGGTTGTAGGATGATAAGGCCAAAATGTTTGTATAAAACTTAATGTTAATAAAGGGAAGGCTTAGATTTTGTTAGATTAATTTATATTTGTTATTTAACTTGGATTATAATTACCGTTGGCATTAAATATAAGATATAAGTAAAGCAAAAAAAATATTTCGCATTAATGAATATATTCACACTAATAATCATTGTTCTACTGTTAATATTTTACCACAGTTGTATCAATTATTAATTTTTTATTTTTTTTATTTCTTTTGAGCTTTAAAGTTATATCAAAAATTTAAACTAATATCACTTCATCACTGTTTTTGTAAATAATTTTTGTATGACTGATTATTTGGTGCTGGATTTTGTATTTTTATTTATGATAATATATTACCAGAAAGTTTTAGAAACAAAGTATAAAATAATAGTTTTCATTGCAATAAAAAAACACCATATTTTTAGATATTTTCAAAAGACACAATTACACATTATATTAGTGGGATAGGTACGTCTCGTATTCATTTAATGGCGAGTTTTACCTAAACGCTGGTCACGTTAGTATATAAAATATCTTGAAATTACATGATGGGTTGGACGACGGATGAATTATATATTATGTGGTAATGGTTTTGATCAAAATTCTATAACAAATGTTTGATACGTCAAGAAATACTGATGAAATTAAAAATTTACCATAACTTTTTTTACACCTTTCGTATTTTTTTTCACAAGTAGTCAAAAGTACTTTAAATATTAATTAACTATTAAGTAAATTTACTAATAAGACTTATTAAATAGAGCGTAAAAAATATAAAAGAATTACATTAACATTTTTTGATAACGTTCAAAGATAACTCATGGAAAAACGTATTTTTGTACTTTATAACATTATAATATATTCTTTGTTTAATATATCCCATCTATATCATAAATTGTATTATACAAAAGTTTGCCTGTATATATATGAATAGCTTTTACTCGTAGCTATTTTCGTACTCGCACTAAACGTTATGACTTGTCAGACAGTTCAAATGTCTGATATTATAATAGTTCCGCATTCTAGTCTCATACATTAATTCAAACAAAATATTTATATGGAATAACTTATAACTAATAACGAAATTAACATATAAACATAAATATATAAAAATTTAAAATCTCACAAATAATATTGAATTATTTTTTAATTCATTCAAAATTAGTCTTTAAACTTTTAATTACTTATATAATATATATATATATATATATATATATATATATATATATATATATCATAGATTATATCATAAAATAAACATGTTTAAAACCTCCATACGGTGAAATGCCTTCTTATACCAGTAATGCTAATTAAATGACGGTGTTTCTATTGGAATAAAATAAAAAATCCAATTCAAAAAAGTCATATCAAATAAGCATTTACACGTACTATTTAAAACGTACTAAATAAATACTTATTTTTGTTGAGCATTGTGTTTAACGACATTCTGAGTATTTTTAGATCGACTCTTACTGGAGGTTAATTAATGTATATAGGGGTAATCCTAAAAAATGATTTTGACGTTATTTTTTACGTTTACGACATTTCGAGTATTTCTTCCTTACTATGACTATTTTTTTATTATTCAACATGTCGCTCCTTAAATGCAAAAGTCACACATTTCAAAAAATATCAAAAACTATTTTATTGCATAGAATGTTTCTAAAACGATGAAACTTTATTATTTTGCTAAAACACCCGTTGTTTTATGATCAAAAACACTCGTAAACGCACACACGTTAGTTTTGTTTTGTACCGTTTATGTGACTGAGTTCCGTGCAAAAGTAACACATTATCAGTTGTCAACAGTCATTCAGGACAAACAGACGTATTTTTTTGTGAAAAACTACAACATTCCAAAATACTGCTAAAAGACAGATGAAGTTATTTATTCATAAGTGCCATATTCAAAAATATATTCGTATTGCAGATCACATACGGCTTCATATCTTATCATTTTTATGTGCAATAGTACAATATTTCAAAATATTGAATTTATAAATTGAATTTTTTTTTCATTTTTATGTTCAATACTACTTTATTTTAAAATAAGGTAGTTTAGAAAAAAAATATTACAATAATTTTCTTATTTCTTTATGCTAAAGTACCATATTCCGAAATCGGTTAGTTTTGCACTTATTTATCTGCTATATTCTCTCATTTTTGTATGCAATAATACTACCATATTTTAAACTAAGTTAGTTTGGAAAAAAATAATTAGAATTATTTCCCTATTCTTTATGTTAGAGTAACATATTTTGAAATATAAAATGATTTTTATAGCAAAAATTGCTAAGGCCAACAAAAGAACAAATTCATGTTAGCAATGTGCCAATATACGTCTCAAGAATTGCCGAACATCAAGAGCTCCTAAGCTTCTAATAAAAGGGCACACCCAAAACGGAGGAGAGGAGGTCATCCAACGTAACATTACGAGAGCATTGAAATCATCTCCAATTTACTTTCCAGACCACAATAAAGATGACGATGGCAATAAATTTAAATGGATTGTTATAAAGGTTATGACGGTGGATAAAGTAAGCAATGGCATATTTTTCTTCAAAACATCCTACGAAAAGGAAGAGTTTAGGTTGGTATCTAGGTTGAGAAAATTGAAGACAGAACTTGATAATAATTTGACTCTCAACCAACTTTATACTGCAAAGCTAGTAGTAGTAGTAGCTAGTACCTGAAGAAAAGAAGCAAGGCATTTTAAAGCTAATCCAAAAAAACGTCGTGTATCTGTAAAGATTTTATGTATCTTTTTATCCTAATCTCTAAATAAGTGCATAAGTTTCTAGTGGGAATTGATTTTCAATATTTTAGTTTTAATTTTTTTTATACCTTTGCAAGTATTACGCTCGATATAGTTTTAAGTAATAGTTTTATAAAAATAATTTTGTAACAACACTATTTACACCACGTTCATATATTTTATACGGTTGTGATTAGTGTAGATTATTAAATAAATAATCTTGGAGGTTTCTTACTCCTTAGGTGCCTTATGTTATAAAAATTGTAACTGCTATTTAAAGATAAAGTTACCTCTGTGTCTTAAACGTAATGTTATGGACCAAGTTGAACAACTAAGCCTTAATATATTATTTTAATAGTAGCAAAGGAATAGTGTTTTTTACGTAGCTCAGTGGCGAAAAAAAGTTTTATTTAACTAGGAGATATTAATTGGATACGACTCTTTATAGATCACTAATTTCGTTTAATTGATAAATTATTTAGGAGTGTCTAAACAGATTAATATTAGGTATTTTTCGTTATTGAACTTCATTCTATACACCTCTCATAAGTAACCTAATACGGATTTTCAGTAAGTAACCTAATAGAGTATTTATGTACAAACCATATGTTTGTCCTATAACGAAGAAATTAGTCTAGTTTTGTTTCGTTTGTGGTAAAATCCCACCTATACTCGTAAGTCTGATTTGGTCGTGATTATAGCTTTAAAATGTTAATTATTAAAGTATACTTATTTTTTAGTTGTTATTAAATAATTATAAGTACGAGTAGGTACTACATTGTTGTAACTGAGAGCTGTTAACTTTTACTAGATGTGTATTTATTTTTTCTACAATCTTTGTTTGTTTTGTTAATTATGTGCGAGAAGTTTATGCGTCTATGTTTTTTTTAGGTGAAAAGATTTGTTTGTTTTTAACCTAAATTTATTACTCGTACCTTTAGTAGGTAATTTTAATTTTAGACTTCATTGATGATCTCATAATAAGACTACAATATTTGTTTTCCCTTAGCAAGTTTACTAATGTAGTAAAATATTATACCATTTTTTTTTTCATAAATTGACGTTTTATGAGGTTGATTACTGAAAACAAAACTCAAAATTTCCTAATTATGGTGGTTTAGTTTTTAGAATTTTAATGTTCTCGAAGTCAAAGTCTATAAACTAAAGTAACTTATTTGCATTTTTTCAAGAGCCTATTTCAGGTATGGTTAAAATTACTTTATACAAAAAAAGTTTATTTAATTACGCATCTTTTGATACCTAAAAAGTTTACGTAATACACATCGATTACACATAAATCATAAAATAATCCAAATTATTTTTTCAAATGCCGCTCCTGTATAATTTGCATATTTTGACTTGTGGTGTTTTTGTATTTAAGGAGCGATGTTATAATCTGTTTAGGTAGCAGAAATTTATACGTGCCATCTGATACCGGTAACAGTGAACCCTCTCTGTGATATATTGGACCTTGCATATTTAAAAGTAGAATTTATTACTTTTGTACTAAAAAAATGAAATCGGTAAAAGCATTACGGGTAAAACACTGTTACCTATATGTTACCATAAAAGTGGTCGGGAGATTTTTCCTATTTACATGTTGCTCAAATTAAAAATATTTAGAATAAGTTGTGATATTATTAAATATTAGTAAGAAATTGTATGTAGTTCGTTCCTATTCCTAAAACTAATATGTATAATAGTTCCAGCACAATCTATCGGTTTGATATTTTTATTAAAATATTGGCAAACTGAGTTCATATATCTAAGGTTAAATTTGATTGTGATAACTAACTAACTCAAATTAATTGTAATAAACTATCTACTGTGTAAATTTTCATTAAATATTTGTTGTGTTGAATGTGAATGACTTTTTGATGAGTGAATTATAAATATTATGAATCAGTTATTTATGATTATTATAAGTCACTTAATATTAGTGACTAATTAATGCGTCAGTTGCACAATTTTTCATAAAAGAGACTTCGATTAAGAAAAATCTGTTGATATCGATGGAATAATGGAAATAGATAGGTGCGTCATATAATGAATAAATTCATTATAAGAATGAAAATAGTGTGTGCATAATTTACAAAAATGGATATTACCTTATGTCTGAGACACTGTCAGCGTTGATGTAAACGAGCGTTCATAAGGACCAATTTTTTTCGACTCAATGAAAAACCATTTTATTTTTAAAAGATTAATAAAAAAACGTTTGTAAGTCCTAAATATCGGTATACAAAGTAACTTATTTTACTCGCTGATAATTTAGATTTCGGTAGGTAAAAAAAATAAGAAAACTTAAAACATACAAACAGACACTCAAACCACTTCTCCTTATAATATAAGTATAGATTAAAAATTTATGTTATATCTGGATATTGAAATCGATTCTCAATCTTTATATTTAGAGTTCGTGAGATTATTTAAAGTATTCAATCATTAGTCTTAACAATTACATTTTTATTTTTAATATTTTTTTATAAGAAGTGCTTAAGGTATTTGAAATAAAATAAAGGAAATATCTATTGAAATGTCTGCATGAGGTCAGACCAATCAGACAGACAGACAAATAATAAGTAATAGTAACAAAGTTATGAATTCAAAAAGAGAAAAGAAAACCATGTTGTGTTTTATTATTATTATTATTATTTAGTATTATTTTTTACGGCATAGATACATAAATTTCATACCATCCATATAACCTTTAGTAGGTTGTAAACTATATATTATACAGTCGTTCTAAAATATATCATATACCGCTACGATTTATTATTTTCATTCATGTGGAATTTGAAGATTAAAGAATCCTTGATTTCTTTCCGATACGAGTATAAAATATGTTCTGTATATTTTTAGGATAGTGTTCACTTTATTTCAGCAAATACTGTATCTCACGTATAATTTATTTTGTCTTTATATTTTTGTATCTTCAACTTAAGAATAACTTTGGAATTGAATAATTTGATTTTATGATACTAACAAGTAGTTAAACAGCTAGTTCTAGCGTTAGCCTTTTTGTAGATTGTTTTTTTGCAAGCACGACGATATGGACGATATTTATAAGCGCTACATGTTGTACCTGACAAATACGAATTTAAAAAGGGCCTCTATTTTTCGGCGAAGATGCGATTTAAAAGAGAATTACACAAAATATAGGGTCTAATACCAAAATATGTTCATGAAGTTTTCCATTAGATAAATAATCCAGTTAAAGTTTCAATTGTATTTGGTTTTGCGATGATTCCAGTTGTTCGTAAAATGCTCACTATATAATAACATTAGTGTGACAGTGCTTACAGTAAATAAATAAAAAATCCTCCTTTGAATTTGTGGTGTAGTTCTTTTCAGACCAGGGCACTTTTGAAACCCTTTTAGCATTAATTTTAAGTTGGAGAGTGTCTTAACAGAAGAGCATATTTCGATAAATATAGTATCAAAATAGCCCCTCCTGTAACACGTATTTGACGTACATGAGCGATCACTGATATTGATTTAAAGTGGAATAGATAAAAGTATATATATATATATAAATAAATTTATTAATTAAAGATAGATAAACAATTTTTTAGTCTGTGCCGAATTTACTATAAATATAATTACACTATAACTTAGTCTATATTTTTAATTTTTAAGTCTTTCCATACATTTTATTTCAAACAAACACGACAAACAGTATATATGCTAATTTAATTCACGTTATTTGAAATTAAGTCTTATCATTATTTTATCATTTTAATTTTTATGTAGAAAACAACTTGATTTACATAATTTTAGCATTAAAAACAACTATCTTATTCTATTTCTCAAACTTACTATATCATTGTTATTTGCAACTTTGTAATTCATAAACTAAGGGCGGAAGCGGTGCCATATTATATAGATTTTTTCATTGGATACTATAAGTTGTAACAGTGAAATCTGTAGAATAAACAAAAAAAAAATAAATAAAAAATATCCCAATACCTAGTTTTGTTGCATTTTATGTATATTTTATGTTCCCTTTAAAAAAAAGCTAGAGTAAAAACTATCAAAGAGGGAAACAAAACTTATTAACGTAACAAATTTTGTTAATAACCGTCTAGCAGTATTTTCGTAATTTCTTTATTAAAAAAAACTCTGAAAAAAATTCCAAAACTGTTGTTTTTGATTTTTATATTGAACATTAAATAAATACATTGACTTCGTCATATTATTATTTTATTATATGGATAAATTAAATATAATAATTTTTTTTACGGATATAGAACTTGGATTCCTTTTATACCTACTTTGTTTGTTTAATCTTTGATATCTGTTGAGATACAGTTGCGTACATTTAACTCATAGAACATGCATGGATGCATTTGGAGGATTGTTTGAAAGTTCATTACAGATAGCTCGTAATCTACTAAATTATGGCTATAATACGATGATAAAACATTGTTCACATATATGGTAAAATTGTTAAAAAATAAATATTAAATATAAATCTTCTGAAAATTCAATTGAGAAATGGAAGATAGTATTTAAAAAGATATCTTAATAATCTTTATGCGATAATGCGTCTTTAATAAACTCGCTACTCGTCCTTTACTAAGAAAAGTCACCAAGAATATTTTTAGTCTACTAAATTTCTGACCGCATAAACATAAAATATGAATAAGAGTCAGAGTGCCAGGTACCGAGATAGAACTTTTACTTTGGTAAAAGTAAGTATTAAAATATACTCATTCATATATGCTCGTATATACTTCTTTATTACCCCGTCCCTGTCCCTTAAAAATGGTAAAAAATATAAACTTATTTGTTTATTTTCTAAAAAGAGAGCCATTATAAATTTAAAGGCTATATCTGTTTATCTTCCGATCCGAGTAATCCGATTCTGATGGAGTGTTTTTTAAATATACAAAAATATGAGACTGAGGAAGACTTTTACAAACAAGTGGCGTTTTGTTAAAGTCTTATAATAACATTTTTATTTAAGTAATCTAAAGCAAAACCGTATTAATAAATATGTATAGAGTATATAATGTATGTATTTATGAGTTACATGAGAAAATATTAAATTATCACAAAGTTTAGCTCATGCATTAAGAAACACGTAGCCGGATCGGTTATCTGTAACAAACAAGTTTTATTTAAAAAAACGATGTCTTAATATGTATATATATATATATATATATATATATATATATATATATGTATGTCTTAATACTTTGGTGTAATAAGTGTTAAGATGCTTGTTTATCAATAACAATTGAATCTCTCAATTTATCTATTGGGTATTAAATCAGTTCTCGGCTATTGTCCATAATTATTTATAAAGATAAGTAAATATTATAATAAAAAATATTGGAAGTTATTTTTAGAGTTAATAACTTAACTGTGAGTAGTAACAGCTAGTGTTGGTGGGCGCATCTAGGACAGTACCTTCCTCGTACCGAAGATGGTCTAAAGTAAAATGTCTGGTGTTACTAAAATTAACTCATATATTTTATAATTGATTCCTAACTAGACGATGAACTTATATATATACAAAATTCTAACATAAACAATCACACCTATCGCTGCCGATTCGTTAAATAGACTAATGCTATAATGACAGTCTATTGTTTGCATAAAAATAAACTAGTCTATCTATAGAATCCCCTACAAACAATAAATGCGGCGCGTTATTACATATTTCCAGACATGAATGCTTTATCCAATTTTTCTTTTTTTAATTTCATGTTTTATATATTTAAATTTTCAATGATGTACTAAATGTTGCCGGTTACTTGGTTTTCCGTTTCTCTCCTCTACAGTTGTAATTAAAAACTATCATCACCTGAAATGCATAAAAATCGATTTTTTTTGTTAAGACAATTTGTGGAAGTAATACGTATGCTATACTTTGATTGAGGTAATAAACAAACTGTAAAGTTTATGAAATTTGAGTACCTTTTTTTAAGATTATAGCCGAAATAAGTTTTTGTGCATTAGGTATAAATAATGTTACAGAATTTCAAATACAGTTTTAAACTTTTTCATTGTTTTGTCATCGTTAAGAATTATACTTTAATAACTTATACAAATTTTACCTAGCAATAATCTGTAGATTAAACAAGTATCTTTAGCTCAATCCTGAAGTTAATACATTAAATAAAACTATCCAGAAGTAGTACTATAGTATTATAAAATATTATTACTTTACCTTTCATACATATTTTAACAACTTTCTCCAAAGATTTTTAATAGTGCAGAAACACGTCGTAATATAGCCACCAGGCATTTTAACACGAATCTAGACGTTTTCCTCATAGCCTGTAGATATAGAAATACATAATTCTTTATTCAAATGTAAAGGCATTTTGGGTGAATTAATATATTTCATGAAAGACACTTTTGAGTCCGCATAATCTTTAAAATCGTTTCCAAACTATATTCCTACCTTTGTGTACATAACTACAAAATAGTAAAAAAAGTATATTCCTTACTAAAGAATATATGTACATATGCAGCTATAATAAATTACGAGTGCACCCAATACAATGATCAATATGTACTGTTTGACATGTATTGATGTATAAAAAGATTTACATATATGAATGATCATGTATGGTAGTGGTTTAAAACAATGTTGAAATAATTTGTCTCGGGATATAAAGGTAATTATATGTTTCCTGTAGGTAGTAGCTATTACATTTTATCAGGATATGGAACTTTTGATTTTCTATATTGTTGTATAGGCCCTTAAATTTCCGCAACAGTAATCAAGTCCAGATCACATAAAAGACTTTGGATACATGAGTTCTAATTGGACAACACAAGCTTCTAATTGGACAATCTGTAGGTATGTTTCTTCTTTTGGATTGGGCTTTGTTGTAGAGGAAATATTTTTGTTTTTATGAATAAAATACTAATATAAATATTTATAATAATAATGAAAAAATGTATAATAATAATAATAATAATATTTTTAACAAATTTCACAAAAACAATAAATTTAGAAAGGTATACAATTTACCTGTAGTACAGTAAACACGATGGATCAGTTGTAAGACTTCCGACACGGCACGTTGAGAGTCGTAGTTTCAAATTATTCTGCTTAAAATCTTTCTCTTTAGCAGACCAGTATTTAATTATTATTATTGTAGATTACTAAATTACGCCAGTAAATGATTTAATTAAAACGTACTATCAACTGTTTTTAAGCCTCTTGTTGTACTGAATATAAAAAATATAAATTATTTACGGAATAAGATGCTACTGCAATTTCGTAGTCAAAATGTGGAAGGCACCACATTTGGTAATCCATATATTTTTCCTGTTAGTCATTATTTTTTTGGAATAACAAAATGTTCTTTCTCTAAATGGGAATAACTACTTTATTTCTTCATGGACATTTTACTATCAATTGGTTAACTATTTATTAATTTTATGAAAAAAAAAAACTAAATAAAAGTAATATGTTGTAGTTCTCGAGAGAATACAATTAATTTTATCTTGTTTCTTTTTCAGGTTATAAACGTAAATAAATATTCTACAACTGCAAAAAGTTTTAACATAATAATTAATGTGTTGTTTTGAATTGTAATGAACTGAGTTAATTAACCAATTTAAAAAGTTTTTCTATTTAAAATAACATCTTTTTAATGTAATTTAAAATGAATTTTATATTTGTTAACCATAATTAGCTTGCTGGAATATTGTTTCCTTTATAGAGAACGCAGATTGGAGTTCGGTTATCTTTATGGATTTTTATTTGTACGAACAATATAATTAATGTTATTTAATATACAAATAAACAATTTGACATTGTGATTACTATAATATCTCCCCAATATTTTATTTTGTAGCAACTATCTTATCTTTTAATTGTACTTTGGATTTGAAAGCCAATACAATCAAAAAAAATAATTATCGGTCTCGGGTCATTATAGATGCGGCAAAAATAGTTTCCGTAGTACAACAAAAATTAAAGATTTTAAATAAACGTTACTTGCACTTTTGCATTGGACAAATGAAAAATAAGTAAAAAATAATTTTAAGTGAAAGAAGCGATGCTGAAATTAAAAACTGAAAAGAACTCCAATGCAAATAACATTTAATTGGGTATTAGAGTCACAAATAGTCGTAATGTGGATATATGAAAAGGTAATCCAAATAACATCGGTAAATATAGAACTATTAATTTATTATTACCATCTCTATATAAACTCTACTTCTCTTCTCAACGTCATCATATACACACAATAGAACTTGTTACCGAAAAATATCGAGAGCAACACGAGATCACTACTTATTATATATGATATACATTGACTATCAGAAAGCATTCCATACTATTTCATATAACAGTATAGCGGAAACACTACAATCTCAAAGCGTAGAGAGAACATATATACATAAGTCATAATACTGATATGAAGCAAAAATACAAGTGAAATCAAATCGCAATCGACTGGACATAGCTTTTCCACCAAAAGAGGAGTCATTACTCTGTGAACGGGTGGACTCTCTGGCATTACGTAGAGACAAGGCCTTTTTTTGCGTCTTCTGCCACATATACAACGACAAATTTTCCGATGAGTTATTTAATCTGATACCTGCCGCCGAATTTCATCACAGTACAGCACGTCGTCGCCTGCAAATCCACCGTCTGGATACGTAGCGATCTTTTGCTGTGTGGTTATCAAGGATCTTTCCACCTTGTACCACTAAAATATAGAATAGACTTCCTTTGATAATATTTCCGGGTGGATACAACATGGATACTCAAAAAGGCATATACTTCCAACTCCGAGGCCGGCAACGCTTTTGCGATTCCCCAGATGTTGTAACAGTTCGTGGCCGACGGTAATCACTTGTAAAGTGACTCGTTCTCCTCTTATCTAAAAAAAGCATGGAGACCAATTATTACCCAAGATATTTATAGCAGTACAGGAATCTTACAATTTGAATACAGATTTAACGGAAAGGTAATAAAACTGCAACAGTAACTTAAGAATTCAATAAGTGGGGTTGCATGCATGTACGTATGGACAATTCTAAGAAAAACATAAATTTTATTTAATCTTCTGATTAAACTTACTATTAAAACACAACTAACGAGGTCTTATTACCAAACAAACGATTTGATCAAAATTAATATAACACTTGTTAGACTTTAAGTGTAATTCACTTTTTCACCTTTTAAACGTTTTCATGACCTTTGGATCAAAGTGAAACAGACCTGAAAATAGTTGGTGAAATAAATTCGAAGTACTTGTCATTGTTTATATTTTATTTTTTATTTATACTTATAAAGATAAAAATTATGCCACCTACTCGTACTACGAATATCCATTATAAAATTTGAAATATCAGCGATTGAATTGAAATTGAAATATCGATTAAACCAAAATATTAAATGACCCTCATTTCTAACAGACTAAAAGTGATACAGATTTATGTAATTACATCAAAGGTTTTACAAATATGACATTCAAGAAAATAATCTCAACCACTCATGATCCTCAAGTCCCTGTAGCCAAATTTCCTGAAGTTGTAACAAACATGATCGGAGACACTGGGCGACTGAATATAAACTACTATTTACTAGCTTTTATAGCGTAGCTTAGATTTTAGCTTTAGACTTTACCCATATAGAAGGGTATGGAGGATACTGTAAACATCTAAAAATAATAAAACAAAAAATGCATATTTTTTTAATAAATGCATTTCTAGCAACAAATCAAACGAGCACTCAGTTTTGTATGCAAATCTTTTACATTTGTACATATGATAGATTTAACAGATAAATCTCATCAACAATAAACCATAAGAATATTAATTGAAAAAAACTAATTATAGAACGAGACGAATGGACATGCAATGAGTCGGTAAGCTTGTAATATTTATTCACCGCAACACGAAACCAAAATTATTGAAGTGATAAAATATGTTCTATATCCGCGCCAACAATGACGCAGGATTACATCTAGATTTAGTGGTTTAGGAAGCAGAGATGTCTATTTTATTGAACCAGTTGCAAGTCCGCAAGCCCCAATAAAATACGAAAGAAATAAGAAAAAAAACGTCTTAATACACTTAATAAACTGCGAGTTCGAAATGAAAACAGTTTATTAATTTATTATTAAATGAAACTTACTAGTCTTTATACGCAGCGTTTTAATTTCGCTTAACTTAAAAATATGTAAATGTTAAGAAAAAAATCATATTTATTTATATATTGCGGAAAATCGCTTGGCCTACTGAAGCCAAGAGCAATCCTATATCCGCGCAAAGAGAAATCTCAATAAATGTCAATAAAGTCAAAAAGTTTTCGTAATGTTGTAATAATTTCTTTTCAATATATTTATTTATAAATTCATGTTTTTGTTTCCAATGTTATCCAGATAACGTTATATTCAGGATTTTACTTTTCCTACAATATTACCAACATGCAGACGATAATAAGACTAATTACACCAGTCCAATGCCAATGATAATTTCCTAAATTTCGACCAAATTAACAGAATTCCCGCGGAAACGTATCTCAGTATATGTTGGCTAATTTCTAATAAAATATTAGTTATTGTATATGAATGAGCATCACTATTTAATTATTAATATATACACTATTTTTATTAGTAAAGCAAATTTTATGACTATACCTACAAAAGGTGGATTTAACTCTAGAAAGGATTCTTTACTTTACTAAAAATCGTATAATTACAATGGTGCATTGTCACAATATAATGATTTTTTAATGGATTTTCTATTCATGTTAGTCCATATTAAAAATATTATCATAATCCCTTTCTCAACATGCCTACGACAACAATAATTTTATTCGTTTTATCATAGACCCTGAGTTTTTGTATATACATGTATACATATATACATATATATCTATAAAAGGCATAGTGTGAATGTAAGTATATCAAAATTATGTTAAATTATAATTATTTATAAATATAAACATGAGTTACTTAAATTATAGATAGACTTAAATCATTTTAAAATATAGTAGAAATAAGAATATAACAGAAAACTTCAAATTTTGGCAACATGAAAGCAAAGAAAAAAGTTTTTATAAAATGAGTCCAATTAACCATATTTAGGGGATTGACCAAGGGATTGACCAAGACTTTTAAGGAAGAGAATTGTATAGCTGGACAACGTAAACAGTAAAAGATTTAGCATAGAAAAGGAGTGGGGAAGAATTTCTAGGAAAAGATTGTGGAACTCCCCAAGAAGCTTAAACCACTGTTTTAGATAAGGAGGAAGAGCAGGATTCAATAGAATGCGATATAGAAGATTTAAAATACGAGTATTCCTGCGAAGGTGAATTGGAAGCCATTTGAGCTTTTTGCGGAACATAAGAAATAACAAATAAAAACAAGCAAACTCCTTAACTTTATAATGGTATAGATGGTGGACCACAACGACAACGTTTATTTATGCGGAACTTATATAATTTAATAAAACATATAAAAAGTTTTCCTTTCTTCAGAAAATGAAACAAACTATAACAATAAAAAGTTTTGTTCGTTAACCCTAGCTTTTTGTATGAAAATCGATTTTGCTAATTCTGAGAGTGCGAATTCTTTATACGTACATATAAGTTATATTGAAAAGGTGCTGCGTTTAAACGGGATAGTTACTGACTGAAATAGTCATATATCGGCTACATTAATTCCTTTTATCATTTACTATTTTAAAACCAGTTTGCTCATAATTATAATTACAATTAATATTTTTCTGGTATTTAAATTAAGAAAAAGTTAATTTATGTAAAAAAAATTCGATCGTTCAAAACGCTTTTTGTTCAGACACACAAATGAAAGGCAAAGGCAAGAAATATTCTGTTAATTTTTGAAAATATTTTTACGATTAAAGAATACTATAACAAAATTAATAACTGAATATTTACAGTTCTGAGGCACCTGCACAAGATGTTGGAAAGGTGCAATTGGATCGTGCTCTTGGTCCAAAAGTGGTTCGATAAGGGCTGTCTTGCTCGAGTCATAAGCTTTTGTAAAAAAATGTGAAGACATCCCTGGGGCAAGCATTGATTAAATTTCTAATGAAATAAAGCAAAATTCTATATCATCGTTTCAGATAAAAGGTTTAAGCTTTAAGTGGCTGCTTAGAATATAATAATAATTGTAGAATATAATAATAGTTGTAATAATAATTAATAATTGTATATCACAGAAAATACAGACTAACTAAATAAAATATAAAAGGACAAACGAGCCCTCTGGTAGTAAGTGATTCATTGACAATTCAATGTACTTGACATTTGCACCGACAGATGAATTATAAAATGCTTGCCTATCTTTGAGAAAAACTTAAACACTTTATTTTTTTTAACTAAATATCCTGAAAGGTTTCATTCTAAGCAGGTTTATGAAAGAAAGTTTCTTAAAAGCCGTGATACTGTTACATGTTATACACACAGGTTATAGGGAGTGTACTTATACTATCATTCCATGCATTAATAGAAATCGAAGTTTGGGTATTTATCTGGATAAGATTACTTAGCAATCTGCCCATTCTATAACTAACCCTAGGAAAGTCTTAATAGAAGATTATTTTCTCTTTCTGGATTCGTTGATATTTTATTTTATCCGAGAGAACTATAGTTGACTACATCACTACGCAACATATTAAAATAGATCAGATAAAAATTGAAGACTATATCGTTATAATATTCCGTGGTTAATTTTAAACCTAAAATATTGACTATTGCCAAGCGATCAATAATTTGTCGGTTGTGAATTATAATTATCACTAATCACTTACTATTTCAATAAAGTGCAAGTAACTCGAGAAAGTACTGTACAACGTCTAAACACACTCCTATCGATCGACCTTTCACGTTAGCCCTCCGGTCGCGCCCTCTAAAATTTGTGGCAAGTAAGGTTCTACACTTCCATAATAAGTAGTAGCTTAGTTTTTTTATTACGGTTATTCATATTAGAGTATTTCAATTTTTGCGACCTAAATAAGCCAGCCTCTTATAATAAAAGTATATTTACTGTAACTGAACTTCTTTTTGAGCACAAGAATTTTCTATATGATTTTGTTACGATTCTGCGGTAAAACTTTTTTCGGTTTATATAGTAGTATCTTAACAAGGTAATATCAGTATTGCTTGCTAAGTTTTAAAATACTTTATTAGGATTCTTTTCGAGACGAACAAAGTATTTGTGAAAACTGTTTTTCCTGCAACATATTATCAAATTTATTTATTATTTGTATTCAAGTGGCAGGTTGTTGTTAATTCAGATTTAGGTATACTATAGGTAGGTTTTGAGTATGAAAACGAATGATGTTGATTATGTTTATATATAAAGAAAATATATAGAAAATAGTTAAATATAAGTCAATGCTTAAGTAGTCTGCTTTAGGAGCCAAAAAAAAAGCGTTTTTCAACAATTTTTTTGAAAGGGAAGGAAATGATTGCGGTAAACTAAATTTTGAGACGATAGTATATTATATTCAAGCTAAAACAATTTTTATTATTACAAATTATTGAAATTTGCCAAAGTTGTAACGATTTTTCTGGGGGGCCTGGAGTGTGCACTCGTAAATCGGTGCCGGTGATGGAGGTCGTGCGATGCATCTGAAACAGTGGAACCAAATTTTTTTTTAGTTTTTATAAGTTCCTTTTCTATATGAACTAAAAAAATACCGAAGAAATGACGAAATTCCAAATTTTTTCGAAGTTTGAAAAAAAAATTCCCTTTTTTGAAAAAAAAAATCACTTTAAGTTGCAAAACAAGTAATTTAAATAGTACTTTTGTCCAACTTTTTTAGTTCAAATAGAAGATAATTCAATACTGAAGCTAGATCACTTTGGTTTTTTTCGATCGGACATATATTGTTTTTACTATCGCCGGCACCGTTTTCCAAAACTTGTGAAAATGAAAACTCGAGAAAACGGGCTGTAAAGTTTTCGGTCCAAAAAAATCTAAGTTTTTGGATACTTACACTAATTAGATGTTAATCGGCTATCCCCGGGCCATACAATAATCCTTCTTCAAAAAACTCGTTTTGGCGGAGGCTTTCCGATCTTCGAGCTGTACGAGCCTCCTTGCTGGAAAGTGATGCGCGCCGGTTCTCCCGCGTTATGCGCTCAGCATCGACGATGTCAGCAAAATTCTTGCATTGCTGCCCGATGACAATATCGAGGAGCTGCATGGTAGAAAGCACAGCTGAATAGCCTTCGTTGAAAATGCCTGTCGCTATATTTGCTGCTATTTCGACGATTTTATAGCCGGAATTTACGTGTTTCGGATTTAGGCGCCACACAATCGAATTGAACGATTCGTTCGAATTTTGAGTGTGCCCGCCTAAGCACCGCGTCAATAAATCGTCACTTAAAAGATCTTCGTAAATTGGACGAATGTGCTTCTCTACATTATCATTAATCAATCTTGCCGGGTGTTTGAAAGATGCCAGATTATTCGCCGCTTTAGCCTTGCGCCATTCGCACCAACTCTCCGGGCCTCTTGGACAATTTTCATGCCGAGGATTTTTATCGGTAGAACAATAATGGTCTAATGTTGCCATAATAGCTCTCTTCATACCTTCAACTGAGTTCACGTTTCGACGAATTGCCAGACCGTAGTAAATCGTCAATTTCTTGATGAGACTCTCCGTTAGACCTTCTAGAACCTCCAAATAATATTTCAAAGGACCGTTCAATCTTTTCAGGTATATACGAGTATAATCAAACAATAGAATACACGAAGGGGCGGAGCGCGCGCGCTCGGGTCTGCCCGAGCATTCGCACCTGCTCGACGCTCGGCCACTAAAACTGATCTAGCTTCGAAAATATGTCGAATTGGCCTCTAAAATTTTGAACACATATTCTTGGATAGTTTTGGAATAGATTTAAGACAAAAACGAAAAATCGATTTTTTGAAGCCTGTAAAGCAGACTACTGCCTTAAAGTGGTTATCTTAGTTTTTATAACATAAAATAAAATAAATATATATAATTACCGATAAAAGATGGCTATTTTTTATACTTATGAAAACAGATTTTAAATGGAAGCCATTCAGCGCAGATAAAACAAATTGCGAGGCACTTAATGCACTACGGATGTGCAGAAATATATTTAACTGCGGAAAATAAAAGCCCTCCTTTGTGATTTCAATTTTTTTTTAAACATAAAATAACTTGAATATTTTAAATTTTTTTCCCTAGTTTTTACATACTTATACACTTTTGTATAATTGATTCAGTGTTTACTTCTAATAAATATTGCACAATGAAGTTGATCAATATTCCTGCAAAACAAATTGGCAGTCAACAATGATCGGTTATACTTGATTTTATTTCTTTTATAATGACGAAAAACCAAAACTTACAAAATAAATAAACAAATTAGGTCTTCATACTCGTACAATATTAAATCAATAAAATATGAAAAAAAATAAGCAAACAGAAGAATAAAATGTGTACTATATTTATCAATGTTAGTGTAAAAGTACTAATAATAAGTCATTTATGACAAAGTACGTAAAATGAAAGTGTAAAGGAGACAAATGACTCGTCCAATGCGGCCGCCATTGCCAACCACTTCCTGCATAATTTACATAATTTGCCGGCTATCTCGGTCGGGGGATTATGAACTTTATTCTTCAATTTTATTATATTATATATTTTATAACCTAATCAGTGGTATAATTTAAAAGATACATATTTATACTATTTTTATGCGTATAAAAACTGCAAAACATAATAATTTAGAAACATCAAAACAGAATTTCAGAAAAAATATACATATATTAGCTCGTAATTGCTTTTAAACATAAAAATATATTATATTATTTATTACTTACATATTAAATATTTACAAACTTACAACGACCTTCAAAAATATTTGTTTTATTTGTAAATTCATAAAAGTTTTATACAATGATATATTATATAGATGATATATGTGTGATGATAAAGTACAGACTCCAATCAATAAAAACGATCATAGGCGGTCATGCCTTTCGTCTACCGGGCACTGCTATTTATTACCATACCCGTATTATATCAAAACGAAACTCGAGCAAGTACTACTCCACCTCTAAACACGCCTGGGTCGATCGACCTTCCGCGTTAGTCTAACGGTCGCACCCTCGAAAATTAGTGGTAAGTTACATTTTATTCAACTGTAGCCAGGTTTTATGTATCCAATACAATTTAAAATAAAAATAAAAATAAATATTATTTAATAATATTTTTCTAAAAAGAAATGGTTTTAACACACCAGAAATCTAATTTTTATATATTTATTTTTATATTAATGAATGATGAAGAGCATTTTTAATATTGTTCAAAGAAAAGAATTCTTAAAATTGAAGTGAAATAACACAGGCTTTATTTGCAGGTGTTGTCTCTAGGAACTAAGTTTAAGAAGATTATTTTCTAGACAAAATCCTTTTTAGCTTCTCGACAATTATGTTATGGTCTGAAAAAATTGTTATAAAACTTGAATATTTTAGTCCTACTTCAGGTTCGTACGTACTTCTTCTTCTTGTCGACCTATAGAGGAATACTGCAAGACATAGGCCTCCCAAAAATCGCCACGATAACCGGTCTTGAGCTGCCTGCATGTGCAACACGGGCGATATGCTGCGCCCACAGCCACTTCGGATGGACAATTGTTCGAGTTATGTAGATGATCTGATTAGGCTTACAAAATCACTCTCTCATTATAATATTATATACAACTATATAAAGCTTGTCTTTTTTTTATAACTCCAAAATGATTGGATTCGATTGGCAATAATTAGTAAATATAATATCAGTGAATTTTATACAATACTATGCTTGCTAAGGCCCTGAAATAAGTAGGTAGGCAAATATAGTAAAAAATCGTCACTAGGTGAGAATTATAGATACGAAAAATGTATGCAAACTAAAATTCGTTAACTAACTAGTAACTAGAGTTGGAATAAATTGCTGACCAATAATTCACCGACTGGCGTGTATCCAATATGTTGAATATTTAACAATGGGAAACAAAAGGTAGACGTTGGCCGTTTTGTGTAATAGCTACAACTAATAGTTTTACTACAATTACAGAACGAATTATTTAGAAGTATTATTCTTTCTATGTTAGCGAAAATATGTTATATGTGTAATATATATTTTTAACATATTTTAGTATTAGAAAGAGACAAGGGATAATAAATTTTAGGTGAGTATAAAATACTGAATAATTATACTATATATCTCAAAGGTATATATACCCTTGATAGACTTGCTATTTATAATCAAACTGTTTTATAATCAACGTGCCATCTAATAATCAGTGATATAATGTGAAAATTATCGAAAAATAAAATAAATATTCTTCAATCATTAGCCATTAGATTAGGCTCTAACTTAGTTATATATGGGATACTGAAATTTCCAAATTTGATTCAATAATATCATCAATTACTCGCATAATTTATATTCCTATGTTAGAATTTTAAATATATCTCAAGTTTTTTTTCCTTTATTTTTAGGGACACGTAACTAGGACACTTCAGCCCCACACTTAAACAATTATACAATTTAAAGGTACATTAAAGATTAGGGGAAGGTTATAATACTAACTGTCCATAAATATATTAATTAGTGATATAAAACCTTCTGTTGGCGGAAGACAAGGTTTGATATCTCAAATTATTGTGCTAAATTTACTTTATTTAATTCGATGAATTTTTCTTACAGTACTACTACACACATGCCGATAAATTTAATTATTTGATATTATTCGATGATTGTCCTTACCATTCGACAAATTCCATAGTTTTTTTTTGATAATCCTATGTTATTCTCTTTTGTGACTAATTTATTTATAATATCTGTATGTGTATCTGTCTCATGAGTTATAAAAGATTTTAAAGGTGCTCTTTTGTATACTTTGAAGGTAATAAATAGTACTCGATAAGGAAAATACTGAAATAAATCGACTAAGTTCGTAACAAATACCGCTACTATAGACTACGGGAATAAACCAGGAGATTTTATTAACTTTTTATATAATATCATTAGGTTATTCATTTTAGTTTCTTATAAAAGTAAATATATATATTAGTACAGTAATATAGATGTTTATTATTTACGATTTACTAAGAATAATTAAAATGTATTAATGTATAAAAATATTCCATTATTTACAGTTGAATTATCTCAAATATTACTGAAGAGAACGGAAAAAGAATTGTTGGACTAATGCTATAATATGTTATCAATTTAAGAAATAGAAAATCATAAAGGTAGATTGATATTGATCCTTGAAATTTGTCAATAGACATTAAAAAATAACCAAGATTTTTGCAGACATTTTCTATAAAATTTTATCTCTTTGTGAGGACTAACTTTTGTTGTCGTCTTTTTAGTATTGTTTAAACTACAAAACATTTAATATAATTGTGACCTCACAAAGGCCAAGTTGAAGTCGCAGCACGTTCTTCTAACTTACTTTGAAAGAACAGACAAAAGAATTTAAAAATTTAGAAAAATTCAGTACGTACCTAGAATAAAAGAGTTAAAAAAAATAAAGCTAATGTAGCTCATGGATTAATTCAACAATGAATAAATAAATAGTTTACTTCCTCACATTGTGAGGAGATTTTCATGTTTAGAATTCAACAGATATTCATAAATTGTAATAAAATGGTGTAAAAAATTAAAAAATACGTTAATTTTGGAATGTACATTTTTATAACAATTCAAAACAGAAAGAAAAACAGAATGAATTATTACGATTAGATTATATATTATTACTATTATAATAAATTATATATATTTTTTGTTTATTTTAAGATATTATTTCAATATTTCAGGTCAATATGAAGACTCGCACCGTCGTTCTGATCTCGTTGCTTAGTATAAGCGCCGTGGCAGTGCTGTTCGCTCTTGCCGCTTATCTCTATATACGGAGACGTCGTCGGAAGAGGGAAGACGACGAAGATGGCACAAGTTGTGCTATCAGGTAAGAATTTATAATCCAATATATATCATATTCTTTGAAACCTATACCGGTAGGTCTATACTAATAAGATGATATCACTAAGACTAGTTCACTCTTCAACTGAATCTAATTAAGATGACGACTAGAACTTATTTCGGTTGAAAATATATTACTTTTATTAAAATATCTAAAACTTTTGTACTATGTAATTAATTTTTTCAAGCAATAAGATCATGCTCCCTCCGCTTCCAATTTCTTTAATTTTATTAATCACATCAGAAGTTTTGTTGTATTTTCATTATACCCCTGTATGTTAAGATGCGCGCTACAACCTAACACAAATTAAAATAAACTTTTGTTTTGAGTTTTGTCATTTATTGAACACGTATAAAATAAATGTATAGATTTTGCCAGCTTAGTACTTTATTACAAATATATATTATTTAATAATTATATAATTAAAAATAAATGGTAGCAATAACAACAACAATTTCCTTGATATAATTTTTACTTATTGTATATAGAATTAAAAGAAATTCAATCATAAAATAACTGTTATACACACTGTCTCGTTAAAGCTTCTTACTTTTATTTTATGATGAAAATATAGTGTGATAACATTTTTAGCTTTATAAATGTCTTTGTTATTTTTAATAAATGCAATAAAACGAAATATTTTGATATTTCTGAATAGTGTTTTTGGTAGTTTTTATATCAAAAACATATAAATATTTTTTGTATTTTGAGAACGTCGGTTTCCATTAAGTTGAATAGGGGAAATGTCTGTAATAGTACTTTAGAAGTAAATAAACTGAAAGTTTACAAATAAATATCTGTCAATTAGTTCTATCATTTTTTAGACAGCTAAAGTGAATGACTAAAAGCTGGTTTTATATTACATGTATAAAATATTTGTTGTGAGTTTCAATTCAATATTTTTAAGACACGAAAAATAAAATAACGAAATTTATTAAACTGATCGGTGATGTATTTATTAATATTACAAAGCTAGTTTACTTAATTACTACAAATAATTAAATCAAATTTACTATTAACCGACAGTAATGTCGTTAGTTAGTTCGTTTTTTCGACTAGAATCTTTGGTCTGGGCTCACTTAAAAATACCTTGTATTATTTTTTAAGTTTATGTAGTTGAATACTAGTCTTCATAGAAATGATGACCGGTTTCCAGAACAACGGTTGCAAATTCTACTATTTTTATTCAAATTAGACAAATTCGATTTTAGCTGCATATTCTGGACATACTAAAAACTTTTCCTTAGCTAATATGGATGTCTTGTCAAATAGTATGTCATAAGCCGTTACTAAATCCAAAACTTCTTATTCTATCGCTGAACCATTGCTATCCAGAATTAATATATCTGTATATTGATCTAATAGTAATCATAAATTACGAAAATTTTATAACAACAAAAATAACTTTAATAATGTAATAAATAGAATCAGATAAATATGTAACATATTAGCCTTGCTCCCTAGCTTTAATATTTAAAGAGAAGTCAAACAATATCTCAAATGTCTTAGAAATGTTCCTTACTCAATGTTAAGGCACTTTAATTTTATACTACGAGGCTATACAAACCCTAAAGGTCAACGGGTTAGGTTAAGAGAGCTATTGATGGTTTTCGGTTACACTTATCGTCTTTTGTTATAGAAAAGGTTTTCTAAGGGCTTTAAGTGACTTTTTAATAAAATTATAATCTTTAGTTATAAGGTTTCATAATAGATTTTTTTATAGTATTCCTGTAAAAAGCTTATTATTATTACTAAATTAATATATAAATATATATTAAATGATATATATTTACCGGAATAGGAGCCATTTTAAAACTATGTTATATTTTAATTTACAACGTACTTATACAAAAAGTAATAAACTATTCTTTGTATTCGCTATTTTGTAAAATAAAAATCAATTGCTAAAAAAGCACAATTTCCTGAACCTCAATATTAGACGGTTAATATTGCAATTTCTCGGTCCATTTCATGTTTTCCACGAAAATGCTAACGTTATATTGGTATCTTGAGAGCACACGTTTGAACGACCTCTGTAATTTTTGAAATGTTATTTATATATTTACAACGAACGAATAACAATAAATGATTAAATAAAATGTATGTTACTTTTATTTATAACATTTTATTTAAGAGTGTCTCTTTGTGTAATTTAGCGAATATATATACTTGTAAGATAAATAGAGACACATAAAAACCGAAGCTGAAATAAAAAGAAAATGATTTAAGCAAATAAAGAAGAATATCAGATTTACATTTATCTTCTTCAATCTGTATCCTAAGATAGAATGTCATCTATTATCATATAAAGCTTGTATGAAATCAAATTAATGGTATCCCTGGTTTTAAGATTATGAAAACACTAAAATTAGTATATTGTCCTAATTATTATTTTATTATACCTATGATTGTGTGAAAACTACAAAAATATAGCGAAAAATTATAATCGTCAAAGCACAAAAATAGAAATATTTTTCACTTTGTGAATATGAATATAAATGACGTTATAAAGAATATCGAAGACGACAAAACAGAAAATAAATATTTTGTAACAAAAACAGTCATCTAACAAATCACGAAGGTTGAACAAACAGAATTATAAAAAATGGATAAATTCTGATCTGCATATAAATAAACTGTTCCGTAGGTGTTCGAAAAAAAGAATACTCACTGCATATTAAATTTCTGCTATAATTTTTTCCATTGTTACATAAAAACAAAGAATTAAATATATTGTTATTCAACAAAGTGTTAATCTTTCTGTGTTTGATGTTGTGATGTGCTATGGTATCATTATTACTTTAATCATCCTCAGAAAAATCAAATTGTTTAATCGATGTAATATTTAAAAATTTCAAATAAATTTATTTCATCATTATGCTATAATTAGACATATTTAAAAAATCCTTTATAATTGTGCCGATTAAATAACAAATCTAATAATTTATCGACATTTTAATAGATAACAGATTAACAAAGTGAAAACTCTACAAATATATAGAGCTATTTATTATTTTAGCGACTTTATATCTAAACTATGGAACCCTAACACTAGAAAATCTGTAGTGTAGTTTATTACCTCGTAAAACTTGGGCGAATCTCCACCAGTTTACACAATCCTTGTTTTCTTATCTCAGCTTTATATATTTTGGCTGCTTCGATATTTTAATATTAAAATATTTCTCATTAATATTTTTTATTATAATGTAAGACATTTCATATGTACATATTTATCTACCAAATTATCTGTAGAATTTTCGTCCGGTAACGATCTCATTAATTCACCGCAATGACAAAAACATGTTTTCGACGACAATGGAATTCCTAATTTGGTTGTAGGATCTACTTGAGTTTAAGTTAAAGATAAGTCGTTAAGTTTATTTAACTTTCGTATAACTATTATCAACTTTATGAAGGTCTCATCTATATCTATTAGATTTAACTTCTATAGCTTTTTTACATTTTTTTTGTGATTCACTAGGTCTTATTTGGTATGTATCGCCCAAGGGCGTCCCCAAACACAGATGCGTTGGCAGTTGTTATCCTTTGACATTGAAAGGGGAATGGAACGGTAAATAGAAAGGAGTTGGGCATCAGGTTTTTTTTTGCTCATCTGAGAATTCAGAATTCTAATAGCATTTTTTGTCGTCTTTATAAAAGAAAGTCGTGCTACCACGGTAGAGTTATGTCATTACTACTTGTCATATAATGTTAATATAATTTTCTAGGATAATATTTGACAAAGTGCAATCAATTTTCCATGAAATAATTTTGTTATAGTTATAGTACGTTTATATTATTAAAAAAAGCAAAGCTCTCTGTGAAGAAGAAAGAAAGTTGAAAGTTTGTGTGCCAATGTTACTATAGTCTTTAAGAATATCTAGAATATGATGGGCTGTGGATATAAAACGTTCTTTTAACCTTGGATGTCAGTCATCCTTTATTGCTAACCTAGTTCCTGCTTCAGTGTGCCCATACATGTTTAATATTTATACTTAATCAGTTTATTTTCATTCCCAGACCTTTCTGACCACCCTACTGTTCGGTTCAGCCCCCGCTGAACTTACATTCACATACACTTTTTACTTTTACTGTCACATTTTTAACATATTCTCTCATTGTATTTAATTAATTAATTAGATATTTTATATCTTAAAAAGAGCATTTAATATATGTAATTTAGGTTTTAAGAACGATTCAAAAAATAATAATAACAAGACAAGCCCTCTGAGTTTTGTCACCAGATCACTGCCAAATAACATTTCTAGCTAGTGGTAAATAAACTTACTTTCAATACCGGTTTTGATTTGTAATGCGACTTACTTAACTTGAACTATTATATTAAAGCATGAATGAACCCTAATATCAAGATAGATTGTCAATAAATATATTACTCAATAGAAGTCTCCAGCCACGTCCGGGTTGGCAAAGAACTTTCACGTTCGACTTCCAATTTTGAGTCTACGTGACGAAGCACTGCCATACTTCTATATAATCTTTAAAGAATTTAATACATAAATACATAATTTTACATATAAAATACTACTGTCCATATGGTCGTAATTTTTCCTACTCCTATTCATTTCGTACTAATATAGTTTATTATGAACGATTGTATCTTTAGTTTCACCAGGTATATTACAGATTACAGGATTAAGAAATAAAAATAGAAATTATAACTGCTAATTTGACAGAAAGTTCATTATGAAACAGCTTTTAAAGCTATAGTAAAATAAATCAAAATTAAAAATTTCTCTTATAATTCAAGCCGTATCTTCAATCGCTAAATCTATCGGAACTTACATAATATCTAAACTTTAGTGGGTAGTAGTCCTAGAGTAGTAGAAGTGAAGAGAACTTGAGTTTAAGTGCCTCAAGAATCTTGTCTGAAGCAACTTCAGAGCGCGGCGGTCTTGATTATAATAGTGTTTCACGTCTTCTAATATTTTAATATAAAAACAAACTTATAAATAATTTTAATTATCTTTTTCTTTTTATTTCTTTTTAAACTGAGATTATTGTTTTGTAGCTGTAGCAATGCCATTTTTTAAATAAAGTTCATAATGTTTTTTTACAATTTTTTTTTATTGGAATTCTTAGATGGATAACCCCGTAAAAATATTATCTTATGTGAGATTCTGGGATATATAACGCTACCTAAACTAGCGTCGCGGGTATAAAACATTTGTATGGTTCGAATAGACTACTTATTATTGGCATATATTATGTAGAATAGCTTAGTTACTTTTAATATATTATTAAATAGTCACATCACCCAGTTGCGAAAGCGGATTCTGTGGGTAAATACTGAGATCCCTTGTAAAAAGGGAAGGGGGGCTTGAAAGCTCTACAGAACGTTTGTACCAAGGGGGACACAAAAGCTGGTCGGAAAGATAGTGGTTACCTTATCCTCATCCGACTATGATCTGACTACTAAGAGGAAACAAAAGATACCGCAAACAAATCCGAGTACCTCACTATAAAGTATAGAGGTTTTAGGAGATTTAACGGTATAATCTTTCTGTTTGAAAACTTAGATGAAATTATATTTAATTTTAAGTTACGCTTATAATATGTAAAGTTATACTATTCTGGCCATGTTATGCGTTGTTGTTTTTAAAGAAATAAAACAGTGCTTTTAGGAAAATAATCGTATGGTTTCTATAAGGATAAAGACAGTGGTCTTCTTTCATGATTATGATTATGATCTTTTTCATATAATGTCAGTGGAGTTTGAAAAAAAATTAATTTAAAAGGAAATTTATGAACAAAAATTTTATAGGTATGACATATTTCGCAATAATATTTTACTATATTACTCAAAAATATGATGGGATCCATAATATTTTAAAAAGTAATATTGTATGTACGTATATAACTTTTTTTTCTATTAAAAAAATATTCATGCATTGTTGAATTTACTGCATATGTATATAAAAAGATAAAGATATTAAAATCATATATTAAAATAAATATGTAATTATAAATAAAAAGAAAGGAAATAATAATAATTTAACGCAATCTATATTAAAATAGTTTTTTAAAATCACATCTTATCATTCAAGTTACTGCTAAGATAAGATACAAGGACAACTTTTGCCATGCAATTTTTAAGTCTATGTACATAGAATAGAATACATTTTCAAGTACACTTTATTATCTAAGTAAGAGTCTGCAATGATCGTATGGAAAGCTTTAGTAGGACTCAAGAATGATGACCTTCTTCAGGCCATTATGGACCTTAAAACATGGCCATAAGACTCACTGCAATTGCGTTCAAATTTAAATAATATTAAAAAGTTACCAATATGATCTTTACTTGTATGAACATAAGGTGCATAAAGCACGGAATTGCATTTTCATTGTTTCACTCCAAATATTTGCTACTGCAATTTAGTCTCTATAACTGTTACATAAAGTCTATCAAAGTATTTAAATTTAGTAATAGAAGTTAAAACATTATAAGGATATTTGACAGAAAATTTTAATCTTATATAAAAAGCTAAAATATTACACTATTACGGTATTGTTCAATGATATTTAAGACAATTTCCAGTGATATTTATTTGTATAATATGAACATAAATAAGAATTTTTCAATGGCTATTAACCGATAAACTAAAAGTAGTATTCAATGTTTTAGTAAAGAAAATACCCATATAGAATAGCTACAAAAAAAATATCTTAATTTAAAATATAATCCCTGTTTAAATCATGACGAAGTCCAACCCAAAAAATAACATAAAATCCAAAAAATCGTCTCGAGTACTCTTAGTTCTATGCATCAATAAAATTTTAATCAAAGTCCTATGAATAAATGAAATTTGAGTCTATGTAACCCACTATGTTACCGCAGCTAACTTTAAACTCAAGGTTAGCAAACATGGTATAGAAACTTAGACCGGTCTCATCTCAGAGCTCTCAATGCGACACACGAAGGGAAATTTCTATCATGGAAATTCAAGTTCAGTAAATATATAATACTTAATATAATCGGTTTTGATTGTACTTTAATAAAATTATAGCAGAAAGACTAAAATTCCGTTCCATTTCTTGTGATAATGAAGTAAATTATGAATATAATTTTTTGCAAATACGCCATAAAAATATTAAATTATTTGTTATTTTATTTGCCCTTTTCATTATATCATAATAGGACAAAAAAATTAAAAAGCCGGAGAAAGGCTGATAGGATTACTAAAAATGGTATTTTTGACATTATTATAAAAACGAATTTATACGTCTTAAGTGGAAGAACACAACTCATGTTGTTCTGCAACCTGCGGAAATTAAAACATAGAAAAATCAACCGTAATACAAAATGATATAGTCGATTTTATATTTTCCGCCTGATAAGGGTAGATTCTAACAATATAGTTACACAAAAATGTATCTTATTGTATTTCTATAAGGATTATTTTAATTTGAAACAGTCTCTTGATACCAAAACGCTTGAACCGACAAAACTCAGTCTATTCACGAAATCGGAGGCTTCAAGTTGTTTTGACTGTATATTAATACCTAGTTCTAAATATACAAATATCGAATGCGGTATTCTATATTTAAGATGTGAATTCAATAATTTAAAGTTTTAACCGTGTTTTTAGAAGTTGGCTATACGAGTTTTGTAATACTTTATTTAAAGGAGCTTTTTGTTAGAGCTTTTTTGTGTTTGAGAGTGCATTTTGGATGGAAGGATGAGTCTGCGGAGGTGAGATTTTTTACTGTCAATTGACTTTTAAATATCTAACATAAAATACTTACATATTTAAAAAAACATAGATCTGTCTTTCTCAATCTATCTCAATGTACTTTAATTATATAAAGTACAATGTTTTTGGCTCAAAGATTTTTAAATACAATTTTTTGTGTGACGTAGCATATTTTTATGTTACAAATATCCCTTATAGGCCTCTAATAATAATCGGATCAAACAGCTAAAATACTATACTAGTTTTATTTATTTAAAATCTCTGAAAAAAGTCTTATTTTATTTATCATATATAGATACTTAATATCGAAATTAGTAGAAATTATTTCTAATAAGAGTATCAAAACTGGAGTATGGTAATACCTTTTACAAAACCTATATTAGGTCTCCGAAAGCTATTTTAGTATTATATATATATATATATAATAAAAATAACTTAAGTTTGATTCAAATAACATTTTCCAATTTCTAATTATCTTATACGCATAAATCCTATAAATCTTGGCGCCAGATGCTGCGGTGCCACTTGATAATTATCTTAGCTGTTAATTTGAATATTACGCCTAAATTATTATAATTAATTTATTAATTATGATCATCAAAAACAACTTATGTTGTTTAATATATATTATTATGTACATAACTATTTATTTGATATCATATTATAGGAAGCTACTCTGAATTGTTTAAATGCAGGTGCATTTAAACAATTCAGAGTAGCTAATAAGGTTATTATGAGAATTTCACAAAAATGATTTTAAACTATAAACTATAAGCTATAAGAAAAACAATGTGTTTTATAAGAAAATGTGATTCATGGCCTTAATTTAAATGAATTACAATGATAATATAAACTAATAAAGTTTATTTATAATGAATAAAAATTCATAAATTTAATACAATAGAAAACTTTTTTGTGTACATTTGTACATTTTTAAGGTTTTTTTTCTAGGCATTTGCTTAATAAGAAATTATTTATTTTATTATAGTTGTTCAGGAAATAACAAGTTTCATGATAACACTTTTATTTGTTGTTTTCTAAACGACTGTAGTTACTGCAGTAATGGTCGTTATACCAAGCTTAAAGGAATTCTCACATTCACTGGATAATAAGAGTCAGTTTGTTATTTCGTTTCATTACATATTTTATAACCATTCTAATAAGCAATACAATTGTAAGATGTTTTACAATATAGCAGTTTCTTCCACTCTATTAAAATCGCTACATAATAATTGTACAAATTACGTGTATTTTTAGTCTTATTGTAATGATAATACAAATTATTTTGCTTATATTCCTAAGAGAAAGTAAAATTACAAGTGGTCCATGTGTTGACACAAACACATCGAGTTTCATCAAAATCTTTTCAGTAATTTTTCATAATAAACAAATAAACCAGACGAACAGACAAAATTATTAAAACCAATAATTTGTTTAGGGATAAGTGTTATGTACTAACAAGTAACAACTTCTTTTTTTTTTATTCTACAGAATTCTTCTTGTTACTAAATAATATTAGGTATAAATATTCTAAAATATTTCAGTTTTAATATATTTTTCCTATTTAGTCTAAAGTTAATAACTTTTATCTAATATAAACAATTATATTACAATCAGTGCTAAAGACCACAACTATTAGTGTTGCCTCGGTTGCTACGTCCCAATCCCAAATGATTTGTACTACCAACCTGTATTACCGGGTTAAACAGATTACAAAGATACTTGAAATTATTAAAATCTGTTTTTGTTATCTTGGATAACTAGTCTTTAATAAAAATAATATCAATACTATAAAGTTGTTACTTGGTAAAATTTAAACATTAAATATTTTTGTCAAATTCTCCCAAAATTCACTTATAACTCTATTTAATTTTTTAAATTCAGTTTATCTATCCGTTTTGACGTGTAATTTTTCTTCACATAATATGTAGGATATAATTTATCCTGAAAAAGGGGTACATTTTGAACACAAAATTTTGTAAAAATGATAACCTTACTCTTCAATAATCATAATAATATTGCGACGTAAACCTGGTTGCTGGACGGGTCCCAATTCCGCCCTCCTGCAGTACTATAACTTACCATGAAGTATATCATTGACAATTATTCATGTGTGACGATAAAATTACCTTTTATAAGTATAATAGAATTGCTATTGCTTCTTCATATAAAGAGATTGAATTAGGTAAGTATTTTTATAATAATAATAATAGAATATTAGGTATTAGTTTATTATATTAAAACCTAATAATAAAAATATAAACGTCTTGTCCGTTTTTATGTTAATTTGTTTCTTTGTTAATCTCTGGAAATGTTAGTAAAATTTTAGACATTACCCTTTCATCTGATATTTTTGGAAGAAGCCTGTAGGTTGTGTAATAATATACGCTACGACATTTTAGAACAGGAAAATATGGACTTCTACTTAAATATAAACAATATAATTATACTACAAAGTATGCTATTATTATTTTTAATAAAATAGTAAAAAACTGAGTACTTTGTTAAGAGATCCCACGTGTATTTCTAAGGTACCAAACTGGTAATTGTCAACAGTTCGTAACGTTAAATAACATAACATTAACGTAATTTCTAGAAACGTTACGTTCTTCTGTATTCCACAAGAATGGAGACGCGGCAATAGCTTTAAAGCTTAAAGTTTCATGGTCTGTTGGCTTAGTACCTACTGGTCCTGTCTGCTGACAATTCTCTACGTAATGCACAGATTGTTGCTCCGAATTCAGGTGTACTTAGAGTTTGTTATATATTTTTGTGAGACATCCAACGAATTATTTTCTAATGCGTTAATGATTTTTAAAATATATTTATAAAAATATAGTTTATTTATCAGAAAGAAGTTTAACTACTACAGTCTGTAAAACCTTGTATGATCAATTTACAATGTCTATATTTTCACTCAGTTATAACTCGGTTAGTATAATGACCAACAAAGAAACTACAATGAAAAGAAAGGGTCGCTTGGGATTTCAATGGAACAATGGATGCCTTTATTTCAAAAGTTACACCCGTGTATTGAAATACTTAGATTTTCATTATATATAAAAAATATACCTCTTTTCTATATAAAACTTTAATAAATTAAATGCAATGTTAAGTGCAACAACTGCTTCATTCTAGCTGTATGTCTTCAACTAGATTATGTAATGGATATTCAAATTTTCACAAATTTTCCAAACAGTATCTGGTTGGTTGATTTTGAAGGTTGTAAAAGATTAACATAAATAAATGATCAGGACTAACATTTTTATTAACTTAATATTTATTACTAGTAATTACTTGTTAATATAGATGATTATCAATAAAAATATATTCGGGGAATGTATTTATATATCCAAGAAAACTTGTCAGTGAGATAAATAGACAAATTTCATTTGGTTCATCTGCTGCTTGGTTTAAATTAACAGTTTAGGAGGGAACAAGATTTAGTAAAAAAATAAATTATACTTTAATAAGATGTTAAAACAATTATAATATTTTAAGTAGGAATTATTTCTACATACTTGACGTTTGGAAATTGAGGTCAAAATGGAATTTGATCGCGGTCCAAGAGCTACCGTCTGAAACGTAATTTTCAAGTTCAATTTTAAAATTTAGATAGACTCTTATCTCGACGAATGTTATGTATTTTAAATAATGTGTTTAACCTGGTGTTTAATTTTTGATTGATGTCCAGATGGTTTCAGGAAAAAAGATTAAATTTTTTCATTCCATTTTTATTACTTTATCTAACCTTTCGTAGGTCACCAAGATCTTTAAGATTACATATACATATTTTCGGCCTTGTTTGTAAGTGTTCTTTAAAATTCCTTGCACTTTTATGATTGTCTAGTAAGTACCCCTTGATGGCATTTTAACATACTTGGAAACAATTTGTAATTTTATGAACATTTTAAAATATGCCGAATTCATATTCTCGACTTTACTTTTAATAAAAAAGAAAGCAAAACCCTCCCTTTCTGTGAGTTTAAAAAATATTAACCAACTAGGAGAATACATTAATTAACTGCTGTTCGACTACCATTAGAGGTTTCTTAATATAATGTTGCTAAGATACAAACGACAACTCCTCAACAATATATCACAATAGTCAATGATTACAAATCTCCATGCGATTCGAGATTCGCTTATTCAATCAAAACAAGGAAAGTTATCATGGCAATAAACTAAAGATTTATCGAGCTTGGAACTTTGCTCATAATTCCAGTTCTGTGACTGTCGCAGTACTTTGGGGGAGTATAAAATTCGATAAGATATTTAACCTTTCCCCACTTAAAGTTCTGTTTGTTTGTTTGCATTTTTTTCTGTAGTAACAATTACATTTTGAAAAACAATTAAAAGGGAACGATCTGAATTCAATAATTATTTCAAATAGTTGTATTAGTACTTCTAAATAATATAACTTTTTTATAAGCCTTTTTCAAGCATAATTGTACATATAATTTTTTACACATAACAAACATAATTTAATTTACATGTAACAAACAAATTGTTTTTACTCTAAGATTATATCGAGGACATTATTTAAAAATGCTTTTGTGGGTTTGTTTTATTGAAAAAGGGATTTCTGATATATAAAGTAACGAAAGTCGATTACTAAGTGATTTAGGTCGACAGTTAGAATTGTTTTTTAGTTTGGGTTTTTGTACTAAGTTGAATTGATAGGAGAGAAATTATTTTGTGCAGTAAAATACAAATAAAATTTAAATTTTCCATGAAAACTAACTAACAAATAGTATTAGAACTAGGTCAAAACTCATATAATATGATATAATAATGTCGAACGATTACCAAATAATATCTCTTTTAACCTTGAATTAATACCTAAAAAGGAGCTCTTTCTATATGAAAACAGGGTCGATTTTTCCTGGCACTTAAATTTTGCAAGAAATATGGCACACCACTTCGTCATTCTAGTGAGCTAGAGTTCTATCGACAGTGGCTTGATTTAATGCTTTTGTATCTATACATATAAAAAAAGTTGAAATGTCTGTTTCTACTTACAAATTAATAATATTTCATATAAAATTATATGCAGTATTCACATAAAATAACTTTATTTTTATTTTTACTCTCGCTGTTTGGTCCGTCTAATTTCTGAAACGGCGGGACCGATTTTAACAGAACTATCACTGGCGGTTAACTGATGCAACAAGAGATAACTTAGGCTATTTTATTTAAAAAACATATTTCGCGCGAACGAAGTCATGGCCACAGCTTGTAAAACATATATTCTTCCAAATGTTATACTTGACTGAAAAACTAATATGGATAATATATTAATACATTCAATATGTATTGATTGAATAATAACATTGCTTGGTTGGCTGGTTTCAATTATTATCGTCAATTATTAAAAAACAACATGAAGCCTCTGCATCAATTACTGTAATTGAGAATAGGGTTGAGGCTTAATATTGTTATATCGGTTTCGAAAATAACATGTGTTGTAATAATAAAAATGCTTTGAATATAATTGTTATGTTGAATGTTTTAATTCTTGATTTATATCTTAACATTAATGCAATTTAGGATTTATATTTTGCTGATACTTGGCAACCCTACTGTATATTGTGGTTTGCGGGAATTCAATTATTGTAACAGTAATAACGATAATAGAATGTGTAGCTGTAATTTGGTTTAGTAAAAAAATAATGTATGTAAAGAATAAATTTATACTAAAAGAAAAAGCTCAAAAGCGTTATTTGTTTTATCTAACCAAGAATCAGCTTTTGGTTTATAGAACCATCCTGCGACTTTCATTCACAACCAGATTTCAACAGCGTCTCTCTTAGAATAAAAGAAAAGTATTGCTAAAAGTAGTATTTTTTATGAAGATAAATGAAAACTTTGTCGCTAGTTTTGAATTAAGTTTTCAGACGTGTAATATCCTCTTTATATTTATTTATAATATATATGTTTAATGCGTAAGAATACCACGCTTTATTTTTATATCATATAATAGGCATCAAATTGTAATTTACCTAAGCCGTCAGTCAGTGGCAGATGTTGACGAGAACTGATATTAACGGATAAAATATTGTATTGCCTGTAGCAGCCGCAACTCTAATATTCTTTTAGGGTTCCGTACTCTGAGAACATTACTATGTACAAAAAAAAATTAAGAGTAAACAAATTCTGATCCAGTTATAATTCTAACACGGAACCCTACTTTTAAGTTAGATTTACACTTGTCTGTCTTTATTAATATTACACACGTCTCATGTAATTGTACATCATATGAATAATTAAACATCTTAGCTTATGTTATAATTCAGGAATAAATATGATAATTATATGACAAACACAGCCGACATCTTTATAAATTTATTATTAATCACAAGTCTAATTGCCAGGTCGTGCGCTACATTACATAAAAAGCAGCACTCGCAGATTTATATATTAAATTAGGTGAAGCCAACTCTTGGAAGTACTTGCAATCAACATTTCACAGAATATAACGTGAATAATATTTTTGAAAAAAAAAATCTAATCTGTGTAAGAATAGCATATATCTTGTCTTTATATCCTTATGGAAGTAAAATTATATTTTCAAAATACTACATAGAGTTTTATATTTTATAATAATTCTGCCAATCTTATAATTTTGATTATCTTACTGCATGCAATAAATTTGTGTGTAATTTTATTCTGGTGTGAATTCTGCTAGAGGTTTGGATGTAAGAGTTAACTAACTTAAATTTATATGTGACTCACATAAACGTACATTACATAGAATACTTCGCACGAATGCTGAATGCTATCGTCTTCTTATTTTTTATAAAAGGACAAAACAATGCCGACAAGGTTACTGATAACAAAGTTTCCAAACAATTTATTTGCCTTAAGTAATCCAAATATTCATAAAAAAACTTTTAGCATAATTTCATGATTTATATATTTCCATTGTATCGTATAGAATATGTTTATTGAAGAAATATAATGTTATTATTTTAGAATATATTATTCTTTCATATTCAAATAGATTTCAAATAACTCGTTACGTAAGGGGACTTAATACTTATTGTACATTTAAATTTATTAATTGAATTGATATGTAAGTCCAAACGTATTATGGTAAAGATCATACCTAAATTATTACAAATGAATAAGTTTTAAGTATATATGGAAAGTTACTTATACTAGGATCCGCCAACCGTGCTCGGCGGGTGTTGAGCTGAGCTCCTCTCCTTTATTCTTTTCTTGATAACTTTTGAATGGCTAAACATTTTTTCAATCTGTTTTCGCTATAACATCAGCGTTCGGCTCAAACATACATGAGAAAATTTTTAGCTAATTATCTCGTCGCATTCTGGAGACAACTAAACACAAAAAAGGTCTCCCAAACGGTTAAGGTTTAATCAATCAATAAATCATTTAATTTAAATAAACATGTTACAGAATATTACGTATTAAAAATTTATTTGACTATCGTAATAACGCAGTCCCGCAACAAAATTGTTAGCAGTTCCTAATTTCATAATAAATAATGTTAATAAAGCAAAGAAATTGTGTAACACTTTTTATGCTAAACATATTCTGCTTAACAAGATATTGGCTGTAGCAAATATCTGAAAGCATTTTAAGTTAATACAACGCCATTTACATAAATTTCTCAATAAATACTTTACATGCATGTCATAGTTACGTCCAATTTGCATCAAGCATAATGCGCTTAGTAATTATAGTAATAGACTCACATGTTACTTCGGTGGTATGTGGGCTAGTTCCTGTCGTTGTATTGATTTACAAAATAAACAAATAGAATTGTATATAAGAGGTGGGCCAAAATATAATTAATATAATAAACAATATGTGTGTATAATTAATCAATGCCTTTACCGCAATGACGCTTACATCTCGTAATTACACAGGGAACACTTTTGTGAAGCAAGTGCGGGCTGCCTCTAGTTTTGTATTTTTTAGAAGACTAAATAGGCTTTATACAATCAAGCAGCTTTCAAAGAAAAAAAAGCATGAACTCTTACTCAGAAGCGGGAAACGTTTTTTTTGTATATGAAAAATATCGTGGGCGGCGGTGAACACTTATTTCATCTGTTCAGATGACCCGCATATTCGTTTACAATCCTGTAATGTAAACGAAATCGTTATCACAAAAAGATCCTTTTAGTTTATAAAAGAAGACAGAATACCACGTGTGTATAAAATTATAATTACATAAGATAAATATGAATAAAATGTTTTTTTTATATAACAAAGACAAATGCAAGAGCATGATTTAAAAAAAATTATAACAGACAAAAAATATTTATACATTTAGTAGTAAGGTACAACGCTATACAACTTTAATACTTGTGTTTCTAAAATGACTTTTTCTTAATTCCAGAGCCGATCAGTCATCAGGCAGTGACAGCATCCGAGAGAAGAATATGGGCAGATTAAATGGTTTCCTTAATTTGAAGACTCCTTTGATAAGCACAAAAACTTTAGGGTAAGTAATATAAATGATACTAAACATTAAGTTATCAGACAAAAAATATATTTTTGTTTTGCGCCATCTACCGGCTGCGTTATACACTACAGACCTAACGAGCTTTCTCTTGAGGTAGCATTTCACATTTCCTTTTTCATATATTTCAGTGTACAAGGTTTCCACTAGATGGAGCTATTTCATTGGTGTATTACATTTTGCGTAAAATATAGAATCATGTTAAATACTAGTTGTAATAATATAATAGTAGTTGTATAGTTGATAAAAAAAAAGTTTAATTATTATAATCTTATATTATATTTACTTTTATAGTAGCAATAAACAACCTTTGAAAACGTGCTACGAATGGCTTTGATTGCTTTAAACTTAAACACCATTTAATAGTGTATTTTCACCCAAACCAAAAGTATTGAAGTAATATTATTATTATTTTTCCCATACTTTAATTTAATTATCATAATCACTATTGGAGTTTACAGATGAAATATATAACATTGTTAGCATTATATAGTTTTTGAACACTAACCTTCACTTCTAATTTTAAGTCTAGCCTAATTGATCATTTCTTTGTGTTATATACTTTCAAGATAAATTATATATGATATATAATCTATACATATATATATATATATATATATATATATATATATATATATATATATATATATATATATATATATATATATATATATATATATATATATATATATATATATATCAAAAATTGTGAAAATATTAATAACATTAGTATCCATTGAAATATAAAACTATTATGTTGTAAGAAAGAAATCAATCGATCAAAGTTCTTTGTTTGTCAGCGTCTTTATTCTTGTCTCACGTCACACGCATAAACCATAACCTACTTTTTCTCAGTCGGGGAGTACAGGAAATAATGTACAAAGTTTTGTCTTACTTTTGTTGAGGTTGGTTATACGAGTTTGTCAGACGAGGTTAGTTTGCAAAGTTAAATAACCTTGTAGTTGTGTTTGAAGTGAATTTCATGGAAACCGAGTTTATGTGCTAAGTTTAAGTTAGACGTAAATGGTTCGTCATAGAGAGCGAGCGACTTGACGGAGCTTAAATTTAACAAAGTAGTCTAAAATTTACAAAATTATTGCAGCAAAGCTTTATATCCAGTCGTCAGCAATGGAATAAAATTGTGATACTCAAATTACCTATTCTAATATCTCATTTGGTCACACAACTCTATTTAAATTATTAAGTATGTATGTCTACGAAATATATTATTTTTTAAATAGTTTTATAATTAAGCAGTGCTCTGTTCATGTTCGTGCTTAGTTCATTTGCTCTTTCAATTGTCAATATTATATTGTTAGTAATTTAAATGTATATTTTACAGTGCTACTAAGTGCAGTAACAACCAGCTCCTTAAATATATGTGTTAATTTTAATATGATAGTAATATAAGTGATTTTAAATTTAGAAAAAGATTTTTAAGATATATTAAACATTTATTAAGACAACTTAAAGAGGTTCCAAATAATTATCATAAAGTATATACTACTAAATTATATACTTACTATAGTAAGTAAACATATTAAATAACGATTTATTAAGGTGTTGCTAAAATATTTTGATGCTTGAAAAAAATGATTATATGTTACAATCTTAAACGAATAATTTTCAGTAAATAACGTATTTTAAATAGAAAATTTATCATTTAAATAAAAAGTTCTTGTACGTTTGTAGGAAAAGTTTCAAAAACTGTAGCAACTAGCTATTGTTTATTTAAAATAAAATCCTCACATTTAGTGTATAAGTTTTCTTTTGTGTTTAACTCCGACTTCGTTCATGTGAAATACGTAACAGAATTACATCTTTGAAACATTGGTTCACCATTAATAATATAATTCGGGTTTAGGGAAACTTTATTCATATAGACTTTATTGTAGTAAAGTATTCGTAATGTTTGTTATATTTTTTCTATAATGATAGTGTGATAATGAAATAGTATCAAAGAATAAACAGACGCCACATCTAGCTCTTACGACACTTACTATATATCACTGAATTGTAATTGTAAACAATCTATATTGTGTGTAATTATTAAAATAACTTATTTTTGGAAGAAGAATGCTAATGACTAACTAACTACTACTACTACTAACTAACAATGACTCAGAAGTACTTACATTGAAGCAACATCTGAAAAACTCTTAGCAAGTTGATAATACAACAATACAAGAAATAAGAAGATAAAAGATAAGAAAATATAACAAGTGTTGTTTATTAGTTTAAGTTAATACATAAATATCGGTGTCTTTATCTTCACAATAAACTTCGCTTTTAAATTACTTTCAATTTTAGTGTAACATAACACTAAAATTGAAAAACATTCACACCATAATAATAATTTACCCTCCTGGGTCTCATTGCTATTGAATTTATCGCGTTCCCGAGATGATCTACGCAAATGAATATTTAATTGAATATAAATTATTCATATTCATCACACTCTAGACATATATGAGATTTTAAATATTTCCAACTCCTTTGGAATACGGTTATCGGTTTAATAAAATCTGTACCAAAAAGTTCCCAGGAGTATATTTACATAATATAAGTATAATATTCACATAATATTTTTATCTACCAACCCAGTCATTTTTATTTTCCGATTTAATAGGAGCTTTCTCTATATGGTATTGGTGTCATTATTATTCGACGGTAATTTTTGATAAACATAACACATGTAACAATTTGAACTTAAAATCAAGAGGGAAAAATAGTATATATTTTTATAATCGAAACTATTATTCTAAAACATAACATAATTTCTCTAACATTACAATGTAAGTTCAAGGCATTTTATTCACCAGATTCCATTTAGTAATCCAAGTTTATACAGTGAGTTAGTAATAAAGGAACTCGTTTCGCTTGTCACGGGGTGTTGTGGAAGGGTTAAGGTAGTGAGAGGAGCGAGCTACAAATTGTAGTGCAGTTTATTGTGTTCATAAATATAGTTAACGTCTAATAAATCAATCGAATAGTACTACACAGTTTAATTTTATCTTACTCGGCTTAGGAGCTAGAAGGTAGTTAAGCTAGTGTATAATTATAGGGTATTAAGGGGTGGTGGTGTGTCAGGCACCACCACCACTACCACTAATTACCACCGCATAAGCGTATGCTTATGCCCCCGGAACTCGTACGAGTTCCGGGGGCAGTTAGCAACTTTCACAAAGCGTTTTTTAAAAATGGAGGGTTTTCCAGGGCGTTCTGTAACAATTCCTGGGGCTTTCTGTTTACGTTCTGTCCGGGGACAGAGTTAGGTGTTAGTGGGTATATGGCTTAATCCCAACCCTACCTAACCCGTCGGTTCTCCCTCCCAGCAATGTATTTTCGTAGCTTTATTAAGTATGTTATAAAATATTACAAGTGCATCCAATAGACGTTATTTTGCTCTAAAAGTAAAAGGAATTATTAAATGTCATTAAATGTGAATCTAAACAAATTAGAGTCAAACAACAAGAAGAAAATCAATAAAATCGGTTGATCCTTGAAGTTTAGTGACATCACATGTACAGAAATAAAGATATAAAGACATCCCGATCTGTTTATGTATACATTAATGAAAAAGTGTTGGAGAACGTATCGATCGAGAAGTTCTAAACTAATGCTTTTTCATACATTCAGCAACTTATTTTTATTCTGGTATGGTATGCATTGATAGTATAGATTCATTTTTGAAACCGCTGCACCTTAATTAATGTAAACTCCTCTTAATTTATGTCGATGAAACGTGGGCAGGGATTGTGCGTTTCTCGGTTTCGTTTCTAACAGTACTTCTGTTCCCCGCATGTGGTTTGAGGTGTAAGAAATAAGCGATAGGCGGATTAAATAAATTACAATGTTATATAAAAGCTAGTTTAATGAGCTAATAAGAATAAAGTGCTTTTAGTTTGAAAAAAAGTATTTTCTTTGCTTATTTAGGTATTATTGTCTTATGCATTTTAATAATGATAATTATATAAAAGACAAATTAATGTTATCGTCAACAATAGGTATAAATTATTTATTATTGCACCATACAACATTAAGGGAGGAAGAAAAAATTGATTCCATATAGTAAATGCTACTATTGACAGTGCTATTATTGCGACCATGATTTATGTTACGCCCTAAATAAGAACATAATATCATTATTTTTGTCGTAAGTGAAAACAAAAAAAGGGTTTTTGGTGAAAAAATGTCTTTGCTGCTTGGATTATTTTTTCTTTTACGTAATTCGAGGATTTATTGTTTTATGGAACCTATGTATGTTATTCAAATATTATTAAATTTTTTTAGACAATTTACTTTTATTTAACAATTTGAAAGGTGACTTTAATCCTTCCAAGTAATTCAGGAATGAGTCGGTTAGTTGGAAACGTTATCAAGAAATACTCATCCGAGATTACAAACAAACAAATGTTTCTGTAATCCTAGCCATACTATATTCAATCTTATGAGCTTGAAACAGGACCTTTCCATTTGCAGTTTCGATACACACGGGTTTCGGTTTAAAATGTTTATTGCACTTTTTATGGACTTGATTAATTAGAATATATAATTCTTTTTAAAGCTTATATTTATACAGTATTAATACATTATACATATATTATCTCTCTCTCTCTCTTCCTGGCTATGTGTCCCATATGGTGATGGGGTCAGCCTTCCTAGTTTTTCTCCTCCACTTCGCTCTGTCTTTGACGTCGTCATCGGAGATCTTGCACTCTGCCATATCCTTCAACACTACATCTCTCCATCTTGTTTTGGGTCTGCCTCTGGATCTTTGACCAGGGATGGATAGTTGTAGCGCCTGGTTTCCCACGTAGTCTGATGGTCTCCTCTTGACGTGGCCATACCATCTCAGCCTATTCTCCTGCAGCTTATCGGCGATGTCGCGGACGCCCAGACTGCCTCGCACGTACTCGTTGCGGATTTTGTCGAGCCTTGTGACGCCGCACATCCATCTCAGCATCTTCATCTCGGCGACTTGGATGGTATGAACGTTCTTCCTAGTGATCGCCCACGTCTCACTGCCATACATCAATACTGGCCTGATAATGCTCTTATAAATGAGACCTTTTAATTTGACCGGCATCTTTTTGTCGCATGTAACCCCAGTTACTTCTCGCCATTTTAGCCACGCTGCAGCTATACGGTGTTGAATGTTGTTTTCGACATTTCCAGAATTATGCATCATAGTACCCAGATACTTATATTCATCGCACCTGGTGACTCTTTGTCCATCGATGGAAATCGGACTATCGTTACTGGGGTCTGGGTCTTTGATAACCATAAACTGGGTTTTTGCAACGCTCAACACTAGGCCACCTGCATGTAACTGCTGTTTCCACGACAGTAGTGCTTCTTGTAACTCCATGCGGCTTTCCGAGCAAATGGCTACATCGTCAGCATAAATAAATGTCCATGCTGCTGTGTTTTGCGCTTCCTCAGTGAGCGAGTCCAAAACCAAGCAAAACAAGAAGGGGCTTAGGACGGAACCTTGATGCACGCCTTCTGTGACCGCTATAGATTTTGTTTCGCCGACTACCGTACGAATCATAGATCTGGCCCTTTTATACATGTCGGCAATGATGGTAATATAGTGCTCGGGGATATTCTTCTTGCGAAGGCTCCACCATATCGTTTCCCTTGGAACACGATCGAATGCCTTTTCCATGTCTAGAAAAGCGACGTGCAGTGGTCGGTTTTTAGCGCGATACTCCTCAGCAATGGTGTTCAGAGCGAACATCGGATCCGTGGTTGATAAACCCGGTACGAAGCCATAATGATTCCTTGAGAGAGAACACTCGGACCTTAATCGATTGTCGATTACTCGCTCATAAAGTTTCATAGTATGGCTTAAGAGTTTGATTCCGCGGTAGCTATTGCATTCGTATTTGCTTCCCTTCCCCTTATACTGATTGAATTGAATCTACTATAATATATGTATATACCTATACATATATTATAGTAGATTCAATTCAATTCAATTCAACTCAGATTCAAGTTTGTAAAGTGAGATATGGAAGGTAATTTTGAAAACATGATATTTTTACGATCATTGCCTTCACGAGACACTGATATAAACATACTAATCAGTAAATGCACTTAACATATGTGTAATATAGGTTATACGTTAATTAATTACCATAATATTGAATTACTATAAATGATATTTAATTACTATAGAAAGTTTCAAATCAAATGAAATAAAGATGTCTATCGTAGTAAAGATACTCTTTTTCTATCATTTTGAAAAAAATAAAAATAAATCTACGTTAGGAAAAAAACTTTAATGATGTCTAAGTAATCTAGCCTTTTCGATGCGGATGTTTATAAAAAATCTTAAACTTAGGCTAACAATGCGGAAAAGGGATTTATTTATACATTTGGTATGTCTTCAATCGCAAATTTTAGTGAAAAAATATATCATCAATTTCTAAGATTATTTGAAAATTATAATATTACAGATAAAACCATATATAGTCTATCCAGAATCACGAGAAATAGCTAGTAAAACATAATTAATATTATTAATATCTTCAACTATCCGACATTACCATCTACAAAGATTAATTAATGCTAATCTGAATATTATGTAAGTTGTAATGTCTGTGTGTCTCTACAGATGGGACAATCCATCTTATTTAACTGTCAGAGCTGGCAGCAGCAAATGGACGGAAACTGGAATATCTTGTTACATTGCATTGCTTTATTTCATCAATTTATTTGGAATTTAGATAATCTGAATCAAATCAAATTGTTAATTCTCGTTTTGTTTCGTCACTTACCGTCTATCTTTTCGTGTGTTTTTTCTTATCTTCTTAATCCCTATAAATACGTTTATGTTATATTTAAACGTTCATAATAGCAGTAGATTACATCCGTGAAGTTTCGGGCTTGTTCTTCTTCAAAGACCCGTGTCCTTCAGAACCGTACAACTAGATTATGAGATTTTGTAAGTGTATTGTATATATATTAACATTAAAAACTTTTGACTTAGACTATGACTTTATTTTTGTTTATATCTTTTTTATCGAGCGGATATCTGAAACAGATTAAAAAAGACGTAGTGCTATCGATACTTGAAGACGTATAAAAAGAATTTTCCCGATTGTATGATCAGAAACATCAACGCAGACGAAGCGGCGGCAGTCTAGGAATTACTCATTTTTACTTTCGGATCCTGTGATGTTGGCCCTCGCTAAGGCAGATATTTTTTATTTTACTATCATAAATAGATAAATAAAGTATTTTTTTATAAATATTATTTACGATGCGAAACACGGCTAAAGCTTTTATAGTATTATTTTTTATAAACTACAAAAATATACACAATAACAAAATAAATGATATGGAATTAGTAAATAAGAACATCAGCTGGTTAATTAATGATACTCGTAAGTAAACTGAATAATACTAAAAGCACCTTTATTCCGTTATCCGTGAAATAACCGACTAAATCCGGTAATTATACCTTAATTCTGAAATAGACCCATTTACTTATCTCAGAATAAATTGACGTAAAGGTTTAGAGATTACAGCAGCTCGGTTGAATGATGTGTGGGCGTAGTAACAGCGATTTCATAGGGACCACTTATTTAGACTTACTTACTTACTGACTTACCTTCACGCCATATCCCTTGCGGGGTAGCCAGAGACGACGGAGCGCCAAACGCTACGGTTTCTGCATACCTCTTTCGCCTCGGCCACACACATCAAACTCTTCATACATGCCCTCCGGGGGGTCCTCCTGCTTATTTAGAAATAAGAACAAAAGATACTATTTTAACTTAAATATGTCTTTTATCTCATTCAAATAAGTTTGTCTTTATGAAATGCTTCTGAACTCAATAACAAAAGAAAGAAATAAAATAATGTGGTATTCTTATTGATCATTACCCTAAACTTCTACAATAATGCGTTCCAAAAACGCCAACAGTGCTACTAAACCACTAACCAAATATCTGTTAAGAGTTTATTCAAATAATTGCAATTGTTTTGGCCTTTAAATGTAAATTTGTTTTTTAACGCAAATAGCAACGAATTAAAGTTAAATACAAATTATAATACTTGAAACACTTTACACCGTGGCGCTTGATTAAAATATTTTTATGCTAGTTATACGTTATTAGTGTTGAGCAAGCATGGGCCATCTTTGGTCAATAATTTCCCTGTTTATTTATAGATACTTATAACTCGTTGAATTTACCAAAGTCGTAAAAGTAGTTTAATTCATACAGAATAACTGTTTTTATGGTATATAACATTAACTTGTACGTTAAATTTCGTGATGTTTGACAAAACGTATAATTCACAAACAACACTAACTATACGTGACTATTTGTAGATAAAATACGGAATATTAAGCATTCGATAAAGTTCCTAGAGACAGCAATATATTTGCAAATAATTTAATGTAATATAATTTCTTAATTAAATTAATAATTATCTACCTTCCGTTCTGTGAATATTCACTTAATAACAATTTACTGTCTATATAATTGCTTACGAAATTTGATCAATTTACGCTTCGGAAACATTATGTTAAACACTTTAATAAACTTGTATGACGACATGATACGCGTGAATATTAAAGTAACACGTAACACACTTTACACGTTATCAGATATACTCATTTGTAATTCTTTTCATGTGTTGTAGAGTAAAACTAAAATTATTTGAAAATTTTTACAACATCAGCGTCATTTAGTAGTACTCTGTATAGTGCATGACGTAACAAGCACAGTTACTCGTAGTATGCTAAGAATACTTTTCTCGTGCCCACCCAATGATACATCTAATCTGTGACCATTTCTCTGATGAAATGTAAGAAAATATAAATAAATAAGGGAGATAACGATCCGATATTCAGGTCATTATATTATATCTCTGAAACTTTTTGTATAAACCTAAAGTTTATAAAAAATAATCTCACGGTATTAAGTTGACAACCCAGTATAAAAATACAATCAGTAAATAACACAAAAAATAATTGTGACGTTTTGGGAACTGAACCTACTTTGTTGGACTCAGTAGCCATGGCCACTAACTAATTTTACAAGTCCTCCTTATTTGAATTTGTAATATTAAATTCTTGTATATGAATGAGTATTCGAAATAGTTTTAAATATCATATTTGCAGAAAAAATAAGATGATAAGAAAAAATAAGAGAGATATATTAGTGTTCATATAAATGGTTGGAATTCAATTTTAATATACAATTTTAATACACTATACAATTTTAATAACTTTTGTTATCCGAACCTTTATTGTTTGTTCAAAATAACTTTCCCTTTGTCCACATTGTTATAAAATTTTAACAAACTGTTCGAGTATTCAAAGGGTTCGTATATAAAGCTTTTTATTAAAGTGATAGGTTCAGTCTGTGAATTATAAATACTTTATAGAAATCGATTTCTTGTCTACTTGAAAGATAAAAAAAAGTTTCGTAAAATATCAATCTACATATAACCAAAATACAATATATATATATATATATATATATATATATATATATATATATATGATCAAACGGTAGAAGCTATTAGTGGGGTTATCTTGAACAGAGATAAGAACAGTACTCCATGTATGGCTGGACTTGCGCCTTACAGAGCGCAAGTCTTTGGCCAGGTCTGAAATACTGCCGCGCTATATTGATCACTCTTAATTTCATCGAGGCCAATTTGGTCTTGCTGTCCAGATGGCCATATAACTGACAATTGCTCGAAATGTATTCGAGACCATGTTACTTGGCAAGGCATTTAGAGGAGTGCAGTCGAAGAGCAGTGATATGACAAATTGGGTTTTTTTTTGTGCTAAACGCGTAAAATTTATATCTGTAAGGAATTGAACTGAACGCCTTCACCCATCACTTTGAGATCATCTCCAGGAAGGCTTTCATAGAAAACCCAAGTTTCTTTTGGCAGTCGTCTATGTTTTCCGGAGAGAGACCTGCACGGCCGGAATATACCGCATCCCCATTTATGTTGGATATATCTAATACATCATTGATATGCAGCTGGAACGGAGCTGGGCATTATATAAACTTTCCGGAAGCTCATAGGAAGGAAGTTTCGAAAGAAGCCCCTTGTGCCATACACGATCGAAGGCTTTTGCCATATCCAATATAATTAAATATGTCATATCCAATATATTTGCCATATCCAATTTGATAATTGAAAACCCTCTCGCTTGCTTTCAATAACCGCTATCCAACGATGCGTAATTTATAAAAGAAGACCAGCCGATCAACCAAGCAAAAAAGCGAAAAAAGCCGTATTGACGATCAATGAGCCACTGGCGATCCTCGAGGTACATTAGGAGCTGTCGGTTAGTGATATTCTCTTTTATTTTGGAGAGAAGAGAGGTAATGGCAAAAGTTCTGTACGTAGCTAGATCCGTACTATCACCTATTTCAGGAATTGAATGAATAAGGGCACACTTTCATGAGACCGGAAAAACGCTTTTAAGGTAGGAGTGCCGGAGTGCTTTAGCATTCCAGTCAAATCCATGTTCGTAGCACCAATGGAGAAATGCCATCCGGCTAACTCGACTTATGAACTTCGAACGTCGAATAGATTTTGCTCAAAAATTATTTCTTTGATTGAGCTCTGATACCGCGGGATGGTCGCCGGTGTCTTTCCTTGGTCGTCCAAAGCCGAGTTTGTGGTAACAGGGGTGTCCAAGAGTTCAGCTTTCCCTTTTGCCGTGTGGACCAAAGAGTAATTCCCCATGTGCATTGGGGGAAGGGACGGCTGACAAAAGTTGCCCAAAGTGGTCTTAAAAAGTGTCCAAAACTTGCGCATTCCAGGTGGGTATATTGCCAGCTGATCCCTAATTATGACGACATGCTTGAACTTTGCTTTAGCAATTTGCCGTTTTAAAATCTAGTAGAACGGTTATATTTCCTTTTGAGAACTCTAGAGATTGGATCCTTAGTGAATAATGCATTAACACAAACTAGATACGCGTGCCGTTTTCCAGTTGCGCAGCCCTTACAGACACATCAAATCAAGGCCGCGATCTACCACCAAGTGGTATCACATAGTTTGGTACAAATATTTCCATGGAAGGTTCCATCCACAGCGCAGTCACTGGAATCATTGAAAGGGAAACAAACCGGCCCCCATAGGCAGGATGCAAAAAAACACCGCATTTCATCTCAGTCCGCTGACTTGTAGTGGCTCCCCAGATACGACAGGCAGCCTGAGCATAATCCGAGAATCATTGAGCTACGAGCAGCATTCAAATTACTACAATTAGGCTCTACTATTTTTAAAAATTAACAAAATTGTTTAAAATAAATCAAAACGTGTAAGTAGTTGCCATTGTTCTAGAATCAAATTTAATTATTTAGGTAAAATAGTATAACTAGACATAAATAACCATTTATTTAAAAAAATTACTTTACTGATAAATACATTCTGTAGTAGAAATATTACATTTTACTCTCTTTTTTTTTTCTTTCTCTTACAAGACATACTTTCAGCACATGCAACTTCAATAATATTTCATATTGGAAAGAACTGCCTATTTTATCTCCTAAAAATATATTCTCCACATATCAAGAACAATGAATAAAAATAACCTATTTAATAACACACATAAAATAGTCTAAAACAATAACACGTCATCAACATGTATATGCACTCTGGTGTATTCATAACTTTACTAAGGAAGGAATTCTAGCTGGAACTCAGGAATTTGCTAAGAGGTCTGACTATGACATGCTATTAAATCTATTCTGAGTTAATATCCGACCTACATTTTGGAACCTACGGTAGGGGAATCTAAATTATAATAATTTACCTGCCTAACCAAGATTGGCTTAGATGCAATTTTCAAGTTTAATTTATATATATATATATTGTTGAAATATGTATAACGTATGATTTTACTTCAAAAAACCTATATCTAGTTTGGGTAACAGTCAGAATAAAGTTATGCATATTATATATGAATTTGATGTATCTCTGAATACACTTTTTAATGTATAATAATAACCTTGAACTGTAACGTTCTCAGATTCACAGTTCAAAAAACCTAGACATAAATGCCATTTCATGGTGTCACGGTTTGAAGGCCGCGTGTGGCACTTAGCCAGTTTTACTCACTAACTACTACATATTAAGTTGGGCGGTTCTACAATGCTATATTATTATAATTTACATTATAACAAATATAAATATGTATAAACGTGTTTTGCGTATCTTTCAGGTGGCCTCACCACTTATACAATTATTTGACAAATATAATTTTACCTGAACGAAGTCAGGGTTTGACGATGTTTATAATTTTAAACTTTTGTCAAATTTGGGCTTGTATTATGGTAATAAATATTAGTAAAGTAACATAAATACGAGCTGTGAGGTTGTTACTAGGAACTGACAGAATTCTTAATTTTAAAATAAATTCGACCGAGAATAATGTCTTATTCGACCCACTTTTCTTTAATATTCTCTCATATTGTTCGAAGTAAGTTTTTAATTTATATTTTCTTCGTAGTTCTTTAAAGAAATTTGTTACTTTGATTAAAATGTAAACCCCATAAAAAGAGGAGAATATTTTAATTGGTATATTTTTATCAAATGTACATCAATTAATAAAAATATACCATATATAGTATTATACAATAAGTAAGTATATGTCTCTTAAAAAATAACATTAATTAAGATGGAATAACAAAATAATCGATTTCAATACAGTGAACAATAAATCATGTCTTACTACTTTGCATTAAATGCAATGCAATAATTTTGCAAAATGATTGTTCGTAGCAACGCTACGGGATTTCGTAGCCACGCGCATAGATGCTACGTATCTCGTAACGGCGTAGCCAGTGTCGTTCCTTTACGCGTTCAGAGCGCACGTCTATATGCCTCACTTTCTAAATCTTTCTATCTCTGTCTAACTTCGCGAAATTCAACCTTCATTCAAAAAAGCAATAGTGTTAATGTGATAGTGATTTATTTTTTACATATTTCTTAAGTTACCTGTTATGTAACTGGTTAGTTGAAAATATATATTTCAAAGCAATTTTTTAAACACGTTTTAATATTAATAATATGATATAATATAACAAAAAAACGTTATCAAAAGTGCTTGAAAATTTCCATTCATATTGAAAGAGATTATAGCTTTTGTTTTGCTTACAATGTAAGATGTTAGAGAAACTTTTGTCATATGTAAAATAAGGATAAATATTACACTCAAGGGTATAAAGGTTTGTTTTCATATTATTCTTGTGTAAGAGACAAACGTAACGCGAAGTACACATACTAGCTTTCGACACAATTTCACCTGTTATCAGGAAGTAGAATATCTTTTCATCTTTTTTAGAATCTACTCTTTTTTTTACATTAAATAATTCTGATTCTCACATTTATAAGAGTATTTTTATTTTAGACATACTGTATATTACATTTACATTACATTTAAAATATATAAGTTCATAAAATTACATTTAAAGATAAATATTTGTTATTATATTTTATATATTATAGTATTATCACACTGACGTTACGCTTATTCAAGATTAAGGGTGATAAGTTAAAAATTATACAGTATGAGATTATAACCTTTTGTTAAGTGGGTTTTATTGTTTTGTCATGAATATTAATCTTTGTACAAATACGCGTTTTCACCACGTCTTTATTTACTCTGAGACCATTCTTGTGAATACATTTGTATGTAATCAGATGTTGTGATACTCAACCAAGTGTAAATATACATTTAATGATATAAACATTAATAAACATTTCAGTGATAAGAGCGGTCTTATGTAAAATTAATCCAAACAGGCAGCGTAGCCTAGACTTTATTATACGTATATATATGTCATAAATAATATACACAGTTACATGTCAGATATTGTAAAATAGTTATACTTAAAAAAAGATGGAAAAATAATAGAATTAAATCATCACTTTATTAAGTTTAAAGAATCAAGAATTTCATACCAAAAATGTAATATTATAGGAAGTTGTTCGTAATATAAAATTAATTAAAGAAGCTTTAAAGTTTTTGCATTTCATTATATTTAAGCTGTAAACAGTGCAAGTCATTATATTATGTAATAGTTCTGTACTGAAGTGTAAAGCACTTGAAAATATTCACGTTATATAAAACATATAGTAAAACGGTCGTGTTTGTGAAACGTGAACAGGTTTTATAAACAAACTTGGTAAGTCAAGTAACGATCTATATTAAATATTTGTAAATCATATTTGTTTTTATATTCTTGCAATATTGCAATGAGAATTCAGTCTATAATTTTCTCCAAGAATGCGTCGTTTCAAGAACTGGATCAATTTTAGTATTTGGTCCATAATTCCTAAGTATTACATGAACCAATGAAATGTTATTTTCATAAATATTTATTTGCGATATTAAATATATTATATATAAATTAAAAATTTATTGTATTATTAAAAGACGAAAAGAATTACCGTAAAATTTACAAATCTTAAATATTACAAAACAACATTTTTTTTTAAATTTTACATTCAGTAAAAATAATAGATACTTCTGTTTTTGTATCAAAATGTAATAAAAAAATTTTTCTTAATAAACTTAATTAAATAATAGTATTTAATTATAACATTATTTAATTCCTTGGCTCTATAGGGAATAAACAACTATTTAAAATCTTTAAAACGTTTTTGGGCTTTTATTATATTGTACTCTATATTATAAAGAAGGTTGTTCTCCTATTATTAAGACACTTTTTTTTCTTCGTTTGTATATTCTCACTGTTTAATTTTCATGACAAGTAAAATTTTATTAAACATCTGCTTTAAAAATAGAATAACAAAATATTACAGATATCAAAAATAATATATTTTTATATAAATATTAATGATGTTACTAATTTAAAACTTGGTACATAAGGGACGAATCGCCTTAATTTAGAAAGATTCATTTTTTTCCTTCTGTGTCACAAAAAGATGTTTTTCGGGTATTACGAGCTTACATCTAAGCCTCTTTTTCGCTGTGAAGTTTTTCATTAAATAAGATATTATCTTATACATTATATATAAACATAAAGAGAAATATATCTTTATAAAATGATATTATTATAATACGATACATATTCTACATTCTTTTTTAAATATTATAAATATATTTGAATGTAAACTAAAATAGGTTGAGGGTAATAACATTTTTGAAGCATGTAACATGTAACTTTCAATAGAATGTAGAAGTATAAAAATTAATAAATAAGTAATAAAAAAGTAAAATATACATTTTATATAAACAGCAGAGAGAGGTACCAAAGTGTTTTGTTTTTGCGTATGTAGAAAAAGGCTTAAGGCTTACTTGTATATTATATTGCTTAAGGTTTACTCATAGATATTTACTATTTGTCTGTTATTTTGTATGTTTTTTGCTAACAGAATTAAATCACTTTTTTAAGTTGGAAATCAACAGAGGATCAAAAAAACAGAAAATGATACTAAATTATGGTTAACGTCTAAAAATATATATTATATTTTTAGACGTTTCGAATTATGTTTTATTACAGTAAAATATGACTATGTAAATTCGTATTTATATTTTTATTTAGTAAGGAAACAGTCTATCATTGCGCTAAGATACGGTTGGTTAATGGCATCGCGATTTTATTACAAGTTTAAACATATAGATATTTAAGTTAGTATAGCCTGACTGGAAACTAAACTTATATCTGCGGTGTCAAACTATAATACCGTAATGAAATTGAATTTTAGGATGTTTTTTGTGAAGATATAATTATTAGCTAAGAGCTATAATGTGACAAATGATACTTATAAAATAAATTACTAAGATTTTAAAAGAGGTAATATATTTTTCTAAGAAATTCTAGGACTACACTTACAAAAACAAAACATTTATTATCATCAGCTTACTAACCACAAACAAATAGAAGAGAGTTTTGTGATATTAAAGTATGAGTCTGAAAGCAATAAATTTATAGTTAGTAGATAGTTAATTTGGTTTATTTTTAGGCTAGTAATTTATTGACAGAAATCTGATAATCACTGATATATATAAGAACTAGTTACTCGTCTTAGCTTCACATAGACCCAATATACTTGGGGTTATTTAAGTGTAAAGATCAAGTATTACTTGTTTAAAAATATTTAAAAAAATTTAAAAATGTATATTTGGATATAGCCCTAATAAATAATAATGTTTTTACTTAAATAATATTATTTTCTGTGATATTAGAATTGATCGTAACCAGAGGATTCCATTCAATTATTTTTGTTCATGTTTAAGGATTAGCCATTATTGGTTATTTCGTGACCAAAATATTGAATTAGACTACACCGTAATACATTATTATATTTCTGTATGATAGACATAAATTTCATTATAATTAATTATATATTGAGACTTCTAACAAAGAGTTTCAACAGTTACTATTAAATACCTCAATTGTAATCTAAGGTAATCTAGAACTAAGCCAAGAAAAAGGTTAATATACTAAACTTGCTTAATACAAGTTAAAGTATAAATAACATTTTTTTGTCTTGTATATATAATATTATTATATGTATACAAGAATAATTATGTTTTTGTTACGTCACTAAGAAAAGGTTTGTATGATGATTTTTAAATTAACAATTTTGGAGTGCATATAGGTTTCATGTGTTTTCACTTGACTGACGACTGACAAAATACACTCCTCGGGGATAGAGAATACATTGCTAGCCTCACTTCACATTTTTTTAATCAGGAAATTGCATTTGTTCGAATTTGAGCCATTACGTTAATTTTTAAATCTGTTTTTTTTTTTTAAGATTATTTTTTGTTCACGAATTATGTAGCAATCATGTGTATTTTAAAAGTAAAAAGAGTACAATATGATATATTTGCTTTCCGTATATATCGGTCAAATTCTCAAAAAATATAGTATTGATATAAAATATTGACTAACATATGCATTTCAGGCATTCTTAAGACCTAAAAATAACTTTCTTTAAAAAAATACCGCTCTTTTTAAGGTATATTTAGACACGTGAAAATAAAACATCAATTGAATCACCCGATCACCAGTTCTTTCTGAACAGTGTAGAATGTGAAGAATGTATATTTCAGCGTTGAAATTGCGAAAAAGTATCACTAGTACATTTTACTATACAAACTGTGTCGATACAGGATGAAAGATAAGGTTGACACTTCCAAGATAAAAAATAATAGTAACTCACATATTATCCAAATTTCTTTATTTATTATTATATCGTAATGTAACGCAATTATCAAATGCAAGACATACTTTTACAAAAGTGATTAAAATTTTGGAAAAACGTAGTACCCAAAGTAGTAGTAGTGTATTCTAATGTATTAATATAAATTATTAATGAGCTTAGTTAATTTTATATTTTGATTTTAATTAAAATCATTAATTTGAAATATGTACATTAAACAAAACACTAATGTATTACAAAATTGTTTATAATACGAAGATTTTCAAAAAATATATTACATTTATGATTAAATATGAAAAGAATTTAGTGATGACCCTATCATGTGTAATATACGGATAAAACAAAGAGCGTGCAAGGAAATCCTGCAATTTGTAGTTTTGAAAGGCTTGCAAATGTCGAGCTACACATCATTTTTATTGACTTCAAGCTATGCTACTCTGGTTGTTTAAAGATTAATAAAATTTTATTTCATATTGCTACACCGCATTCGGTGCACAACAGTTTTATAGTTTGTTTACAGACTGTTTGCAGTAATAAAATAATAGTTATATGAATTTAATATTTTTAAGCAAAATAAACTTCTTTTTAACTAAAATAGCTAACTATAAACAAACAGTCTGACACAGCATGATTTTATAATAATAGTACTGTTTTAATTTATCAGTGCACTAGAAGTAAACATCAAAATATATAAATAAATAGCCGGGTCATTATGACCTAAATTTATTCACAAATAATAAAATTGATGACACAAAATGTTTCTATTAAATATGATCAAAACTTGTACTGAATAACAATTTATTAGTTTTATTTGTTTTATATTTTTAGAGCGTATAAAATAGGTAATTGAGTTTGTATCTAAATATTACAATTAATGTAACTTCAACAAAGTACATAACTACAATATAAAATATATATAAGGAAATGTATATGGTTATTAATATGAATATCTTTAAAAGAATGAATAACTAATTACGTTGGTGGATATCCACGAGAGTAAATATTTATAACGAGAAGAGAAATGAAGCGGTAATATTCAAGCATTTTTGGTAATTATCAATCAGTTTTTGGAAGGATGATTGAAGTAATAATTATTTACAGTACAGATAAGAATTTAATTGGTATTACTACATCAATCAGTGATAAAAGTTTTTTTGTTAAGTAAACTTGAGATATATACACAAAAAAAAAAGTGTGTACGCAAAATAGTTATATTTTATAATTATCCTTCGCAAAAGTAAACTTAAGTCACATGAGACTAAATTTATGAAAAAAAAATTTGGCAAATAACTAAAAAATAAATAGTAATAAAAAAAATATCTTTTCAGGTTCGGAACTGAATCCCGTTGCAAAAAATTTTTTAACTGTTAACTTAATTTTAAACATCGATATAACTGTGATAAACTATAAAGAGAGATAAAAGAGAGAGATGTTTTCTGTTTAAAAATACATGTTATCTGTTGAATATTTCGCGCGTTAATTGTTGCAAATATTTGAATTTAAAAAAGAATTCGATGTTGTGTCGCTTTTCGAAAGAGTAAGTTAGGTTGTTTCTAGTAGTGCGTAGTTCGGGTAGCAAATTGGGTTCTTTTGCGAGTAAATTGTGATTTTTCTGTGACATAGTGTCTCAAGAGTCGACGATGACGAAGAATTTTTTGACCGTCACCAATATTGTCAATGAAGGCATTAAGGGCTCCAAGATATCACAGCTGGGTCTCTCCAAGTACCTCTCCCAATCACTGTAAGTAACCTTTAAACATACACGTAACACATTTTTATAGGATATAAATGAAAAATAACGATCATTGAGATTGTATTCGCTAGAAAAATAAATAAATATGTATCTTGACTTGTTAAATTAATTACAAAAATTTTAAACTAAATAATGGAGTTCTCTTAAAAATCAATCCTATAATGTTTTGAATTTGCTAAGAATTTTAGTTCTTGTAATGTTATGAATTCTTTGATCATTATTTACAGTATTAATGTTAATTTAAACCTTAATATAATTGAAGATCTATTTTACTAATTAAAATTAAGGGTTCACGATGTTATTCAATAATTAGAAATAAACGCTGAGTTAGATCACAAAGGATACAGTTCTGTACGAGTTGCCTATTAGATATTTAATAATAAATATATGAAAAGGCTAATTTTGTTTATTTGGGACAATCTATCAATTTTATTCAACCGAAACTAAATCATTGATTTCTTGAATTATAGAACTCTACATTATCTATGACTTATGCCATATATTAATTAAAAGTGCCTTCAGTCCTAATCATGGTTACAAAAACTCTGTTTAGTTGTATTAGAAAAAGGAAATAAAGATCGAAATCAAATCTCTTTTTGGTGTTGTGACCGACTAAAATTTGTCTTCAAGCGAAGCCGAAAGCAAAAGCTTGTACATGACAAAGTAATAATACCATTACTGTAATTTTAGATATGTGGTTCGTTGATATGAATTAATTTGAAATTTAAGTGAAATCAGACGTCACGACTATTATTGACTTTAAATTATTAAGCTTTCCCTAAATTTTTTAAATGGATTATGTTGAAGTTCATAATTGATTGACTTCAGATTTGATTTGATGGCTTAATTTATTTTATATTTGACAATTTTCCTTTTCTAATTGATAATGTTTAAGAATATAGTTGATATATTATAAAGAAATTTATTTATATAGTAAATATACATAACTTGCCCCTAATAATACTATAGCGGCATCTTTAAAAAATAATATGCCGGTGCTAAATATTTTCTATGTCTCATCTAACATCAGCAATATGCAAGTGCCAGTAGTCCCTGGCCTTGAGATTTTGCAATATTGTAATATTTTAGAAAGTATGTCACAATAAGGAGAAAAAAAATCTTAATGATGTGTTATTATGCTATTAAAAAAGAATTTCTTGAAATGTTATTTATTGAAAGACTTTATTGTATTTACTCTATATTAATATATAAAGCACAAAGACACTCACTGACTCACTGACTCATTCATCGCTCTACAGCCCAAACCGTAATACCTAGAAAGCTGAAATTTGGACACAACACTCCTGACATATTGAATAGGTGCAATAAGAAAGGATTTTGCAAAGGTCCAAATCGTTCCAAAGTTACAGCTAAAAAACTGCAAAGTTTACCCCCCCCCCCCTTCCTCTCTACTTCACTTTCACCTTCCGTCGCGAAGCACGGGTAACCTGCTAGTAGTGAAAATAAACTAAGTTTTTGCCTTTAATCCTTTAAAGTTTAAGGTTTAACTTCCTATTTAGGTTTTACTAGACATTTGTAATATTGAATTATATTTATAAACAATGTTGTTTCAATGTATTCTCGCGTTGGTTATCGTCAACTTCATTACACGAAGTGATATAAATAAGGTAACTAAGGTTATATTCTAATGTATAACTTAGTAACTAACAATGAAGTTACGCCACCCGCTAATCTACATAAGTAAACTCATAAGATTAAGGAGCGAGCCAACGTTTATATTCTATAGTAGTTATAACATTGCATTTGTATAGGTATTGTACAATAGATGAAAAGATTTTTATTACTTAAACCTATAAAAAATACTTATAATAAAAGTGCAACAGTCTTGGATGATGGACAGTTATGGAATTGGAATCTTTATTAGCAACTCTCTCACTCGTCGTATTTATGGGTAACGAACTGAAAACTAAAGGCTTTTAAGTTATTGCAATGTCCCATTAAGGCCATGACTCTCCTGTTTTCAAATGCATAATAAATAGACTGCCCAAGTAACTTGTTGACTCTGGCGTTTTGCCATATCAAGTGTACTGTAGCTTAAAGTTATTGCTTTTAATTTAAATTATACCTTAAAGTTAGTTATAGATAATATTAAGTATTTCTATAATATTATATAGAAATCTGAATTAATAATTTAATTATTGTGAGCATTTGTAAAATGATTGTTTTTTAAATTATAGAATAGTTATTAATTTCCCATCTTTTTTCTTTTTATCTTTCTCGATTTAAAAGACAAGAAACTAGTCATTTATATATAATCTAAAGAATGAAATGGATCCAATACAAAATATGACGAATAGTTATTTATATTCAATTTGTTTTTTTGACAGAAAATTATAACATAATTTTGAATAATTCGTTTGAAATAGATCAGCCACCACGTTTGGGTCAACCCACAAATCCATAGAACAATCCTGTAGGTTAAGTTCCGCTTCCGTGCTGTAATGGGAAAGGCCTTGGCCCTACAGACGTTTTATTAGTTTAACAATCTGTGCAAAAATTTATGGGTTTTTGAATATATAAGTTTTCCAAATTCGTACATTAATAGAAAATGTTAACAGTATAAAACAGTAATATAAAAATATCTTACTTGATCCTCTCCATTGGGTTGAAATCATTCAACTAGAGCCTTAAGTTACATAATTGTAATATAAGTATGTCTAACAGAAATACGCTTAATTCGACACAGAAATAAATAATTTGCTTTCCTCGCAAAAGTCTGCCAAATTCATGTATACACTTAGAATTATGTATGTATGTATGTACTCGTACTAAAATTTAATACCGGACGTTGGTCTTAATGAACACATTTCATCTAAAGGGACTTTACTTTATTCATTGCAATTACTGGAATTTCACAAAACATAGTCTGCATAATCTAGATCACTGAAAGTTTTAGAAAATTAATCATCGATTACGCGAGCTTCAGAACGTTAAAAAAACGTACGTGTTGATTGAAGGTTGTTAAAATGTTTATACCATAATATGTAACACAACCTTGCTTCGTCTAATAATAAATAAGAAATTAAAAAATAATTTGAAATTGCATAAAATGTAACAGGCATTCCGAGAGAAGAATAAACACATTTAGATAGACAAACAGACTTTGAAAAAATGTTTTATATAAGTCCTTCGTCATACTATTAGCATCTTCTATTACTATAAATGTGTACCATACTTATCTTTCTAATTATTTTTAAAAATATTACATGTGTTTAATTAATTAAAAATATAATTTAATATATGTATATAACTGCTAGTAAGTAAACCATTTCAACAATACCAAAGTCTAATAAAACATAAGAAACTACTTACCAAGTTCCAACGAATAAAAGTCTTTACGAAAAATGGGAAACCAATTCTACTAGAATAAAGTATTTTTCATTCATTCCATTTTAGGTGAATTTATAGTGCAATCCGTATTATTCGAGGACTTTATAACTATTGTACTGTATGTAGGTTAGACATTCTTATAATTAAATTCAATTCTTCCGACATAGTGTTTTTGTCCCAGTCTAGGCATTAGTGGCTCGGTAACAAATAGAATTGCAAGTTCTTTTAATACAATATTAAAATATATTTTTATTCCTAGATATTGAAATTAAGATCGAGATAAAGAAAAACCTTATACTGAGATTAAAGATAACATTAATCTTTTGTATAATATAATACAACAGGAATAAGTTTGCAAATTTTTTGAGGTCTTTAAAGAAGATAACTTAAGAAAAACATCAATAACTTTATGATGCTGATAAAATGAAATCATGAGGTGAAAGCTTATCGGATTCAATAAATAAATGAACTGAAACATTGTGATATGGAATCCTCGTATTGAATAATTGAATAGCTGATATCGTGAAATATAAGGGCTTAAATCATTAAATTACGTTTACGTTATACTTTATGGGTCTCGTAGCTCGTAAGTAGTATCCTCACCTAGAATATCAGAGTGAAGTAGCTATTAAACGCTTTTTCTTAATTATAAATTTTCTTAATTATAGTTGTTTTAAACATGGTACATTTTTATCACTTCATGTTTACAAAAATGTTTACGACGGCCTCGTTTACCATCGGGTAGGTATTTCTAGTCTAATTTATGAATTATGTGAAAAATGGTAGTCGTTCCTATACAAATTATATAAAAAAATTATCTACTGGTGAATGTTATTGTAAGTTAAACTTGAAGACCGTAAGCTGTAGTTTTTTTGTTACTAAAGTAAGACGTCAATTTTGGAAAATGAATTTAGTAGTTAAAATTGATCATTACGGTGATCTGAAATGTATATTTTTTCAACAATCTTGGAGTTTTTTAAGGGGTTTCCTTTTATATATTAATGTAGGGTGCCTACTTTTATATACATATTGTATTGGATACAGTAATTCAAAATGAAAAACAAAAACAATGTTATCAGATATATACAGATAATAATTTAATTAATATCTCAAATATATTATACAATAAAATGAATACAGAAGCTGAATTTTCAGTGTAAAATATAAATTCTCGTCAGCAAAAAATTTTGATTATCCTAAAAATATTCAAAGTTTATTGAATTGGTTTAAAAATAAAGAAAATTTGAAGACATACTTGTAATGATTGCCAATATTGATTTACATTTTGAAGAGTTCATAAAATTACAAGTGGGTTTCTTTCCTTTGTAAATCTTATTTTAAATTAAAACGACATAACTAACTTATTTCATTGACCAATAATATATATTTTTTTTACTTTTAGTAACTTATCTGATTGGTACATGTCTCGATAGTCTGCCGATCACAACTTTTAAGAGTACTGTAAAACAATGTTTAATAATTCCTGAAACCTCATACAATTGTTTTCTTTTTGAAGTCCGTTAAAATAATATGAAAAGAAAATTACATAACTTACAACATATTTCTTATTATTATTAATGTTACTTTTAATTTTTTTCAGTAAAATAGATTTTTCGATTGGATTACGTTATTATATTAGACAATATAAAAATAATAATATACAACCTATCAAGATATTTGAAACGCAAACCCAAATTTCTTTTAATATAGCTTTGATAAATAAAACGAAATATAGTTTTAATAATTTTTAGTAACTTTGTAAACACGAATCGGAAACAGAAGTGTTACTTTTATAAACAACTAATGCTTAATCACAGTACTGTGAAATAACGACAAGTATTGGTAATTCGTAATATATACTCTCATTGAAAATTATCTTGAATAAATAGTGAAACGTTCGAATATTAAATAGTTTTTACGGATCTCAATTACTATTTTTATCTGAATGCAAAAAAGAATGTAAAAATAGATTTTGCCATACTATATACGGTAGATATATGAGATATCGATTAATTGTTCGTTTGTTTGATTCATTAAAATACCATGAAAAACCAGATTAAATAAAAAATAGCTAGTAAATCTTAAGGTAGTACGTAATATTTATAAAAACATATGACATATCTAAATTAATTTAATCTGAAAGCCGCAAATACTTTTAAATCAAATGAAAGCTATCACAGAAATATGGCTGGTATATCGTGTTCTGAAACCTGCAAAGTTTTAAATTAATTTTAAAATACGCCGTCATAAGTGATATGAAGCACAAGCCAAAACTTACTGCTTTTTGACATTAGAACATTTTTATATCATATAAATCCTTACTTTATTTGGTGATAGATAAAATTTTTCTGACCTAGTCCGTTATGATATTAAATATTTATAATCCTTAAAATTATACGTGTTTGATTTTTAATACACACACGTACAAAATTTCAAATGTAGGCTGAATATTTGTCATAAAAAATAATATGAAAGCAGTTTCCCTTGAGGTCACATTACGCTCATTTATAGTAGACGATACGATATTGACTGCTTTAATTAGTGAAATAATGGTATACAGTTACTGGTACCACTAGTAATAATAGAAATCACATGGAGCAGCTATGTGATTTCTATTATTACTAGTGGTCTCTAGCGATTTCGTAAAAGTTTAGAAAAAAACTGCATTCTATACGTTACTGATTGCTTGGTAGAACTTATACTTATGGTTCATCTAATAAAAATCTTTAAAAATGGATCTAAATTTACAAACCAAATAATTTATTAAGGACATAGTAAAATGGAAAGATGTAAATTTTATATTAAAACGATTAAGAATTTAAATAAAATAACATGTGGTAAGCTAGACATCAACCATACTTTGGTTTAACATATGGGGTTAAACAAAATCTTAGAAGTACCTTGACATACAACAGAAAAATATATCGGTTATAAAATAAATTATGAATACATAAACTGAAATTTTAAATATAATCATTTAAAAACCAAGATGAAAAAATTGAAATGAAATTTATAAAATATTGCTTTAAATAAATATTAAAACTATATAAATAAAAATACACCTTTGAAAGAAAATAAATAAATGTACGATAAATCATCGTATCGATGTCGTGTCGTAGTTTGTAACTGAAACCACAATCACTATAAAATCTGCTTATTATAACTGAATATTTAAATATGTCACTCAATTTTTATTTTGTTTTTACATTTGAAAGTATATTTTTATGGTCGACAGAAACGGTATATACAAGAAGAAACAGAATAACATATATCAGAGCACAGCTGGACAAAACCGCTAAACACTAAATCTCTACATCTAGAAACTGGATATTGGATTTATTCAAAAGAAGCGGAAAAAGGTTAACATATGGGGTTTTCCATGCCAAATCGACCACTTTTGACCCCGACCCTTTTCGATTTGGCCGAAAGTTTTCCATACTTTTCTACCCTATAAAAAACGGTTCTCAGAATTTTTTTGAATTTTTTTACCTAACTCCAAAAAAGTTATGAATTTTTCAAAAAAATGGCTTTTTTATTTTCAAATAGCCATAACTTTTTCAAAACTAAACATTTAGGTACCTTTTTTTTTCAAAATTTTTGTTTTTAGATGTACTTTCCGATAAAAAATATTAAAAAATTTTTATAAGTCAATACATATGGAATTTTTCAGTTTTTTGACAAAAATCAATGATTTTTCGAAGTTCGACATTTTTTTTTTTTAATTTTTTTTTTCTAAAATAAACTTTAATCAATTCCACAGTTATCCCTGTAGAACCCAGATTGGGCCGATTTCTCTTTCTATTTTTTTTATTCAATTGAAAAAAAATTGTTAAAATTTTCAAAAATGGAAAAAAAAAATTTTTTCATAAATTTTATTTATATAATGAGATAAATACAATTCAACGATTTTACGGCATTACATTCACAATTTAGAGGCTTCATCGATGACTGTAATTAGTAAGATCAATAATTGATGCAGCTAGAATTAATTACTTTTCTCTCTGTCGTTTAAATATTTTACAAATTCTGTGTTCATTCGAATTCGAAAAGTTTTTAACTAGTAAACAACCATTTTTGTCCGGAATTATACAATGTAGTTGTTGAGTTCCTGTAATCGGTTTCGTTTTCAAAAATCGATCATTTAAATCATTTACTGCTGTGTCATAATCTTCTTCTGGGGAAAACTTCACTATAATATTCGGCAAGTTATCCGGTGCAGAAGCCCATTCAAAAAGTTCTTCTGGTGTCGTTATTTGTTTGTCTACCGCGAGTTGGAGACTTGCTCTCGCTGCAAGTCGTTTGAGAATACCACCGATTCCATCACACGGACCTTTCCCATGGGCAGTCGCAAAAAAATGCCATTCAGCAGAAATATCAAAATCATCTTCGTGGTAATATAAATTTACAAAGTTTTTAAAGTTTTTAAATTGTTGAGGAGCTCCATCAGAAAAATAATAAATTTTGTTACAACGTTCAGGAAAACTTTTCACGTAATCAGTTATTATTTCGATGAAAACATGAACAGCAACGGCATCATGTTTGTTAGAATCTGAGATAATTACTAAACTTTTGTGTTCAAGTTTGTTATTTACTTTATAATAAATAACGACTGGAAAAACTGTTGCCTGATTATTATTCCAGTGAAAACCAGCTGCCGCATTTTGTACTACGAAGGCATAATTTTCTGCAAAATCACAAATAATAACGTATTCGTTTGGTTTCAATGTTTCTTTCAATGTCTTCAAGAATTGGGCTTGCTCCTTAGCAATGAACGAATGAGGTAGAAGAATTTTTAACTCACTACAAAATTTTTCCACAAATTCTTCTGTAGGCTTAATAATAGTTTCTAAACTACTTCTCGGTTTTGATATCCAATATTTATATGTAATATTCTCGATTTCCCGGTCCTCAAAACATTTTAGTAAAATTTTACTCAACTCATCGACCCCAGGACAGTTTTTACATCCACCTAAATAACACTGAAAAGATGGATTTTCACATATAATCATGCTCAAGTAATCGCTGTAGTGTTTAATGGGCTTTTCTGTGTTCCTTGTCAAAGAATAAATATTTGCACCTAAAATAACAGTAATTTAGTAAACTTAAAATTCACGCATTTATAATTATTAATTAATTTGATAATTACCAAGCATCATTAACTTCACGTTTTGATGAATCGTACACACGCAGATGGTGTGTGTTCCACTTGCCCCTGCTAACACACAATGTTTTGGTCGCAAAGAAGCGAATTTTGAAAATCCAATTCTCTCAGCAGGATTTATTTCACAGAAACATTGGTATAATTCTTTTAAGTTAGACAGGATAAGTCTTTTTTGGACGTGTATCCGATTACCATCATCACTTCGAATTGATACAAAGTCTTTCATACCGGGCATTTGAGCACTATACTCATCATCGTTGTAAAAATTTTCAACTTTTAATTTTAGCTGATCAGTAATTGTCCTCCCTATACAAAAATGTTGAGTAATTTAGTTTTCAAGTGTATTTAAAACATCGATTTTACGCTACCCATACCTAATTTCGATTCAGGTGTAGAAAGTAAACCCGTTTCTTCAACCAAATTTTTTGCTACTCTTGACAAATGTCTTGATGTATTCATAGTTTCACAAATACGTCTCTCACTCCATTTTACAGGTAATAATGTTAAAATTTGTATTTTCAAAGACTTATCAGTTTCTTTATCGTTGAATTTATCATACAACATTTTAATTAGAGAGCGAAAATTTTCACCATCGTCATCAATCGATTCTTCATCTGAAGAAGAAAGCAAAACTTTTTTCAAGCTGTCGGATACCCGATTTATTTTATTGTTCAAAAATTGATTATCATTCAATTTCTTCGATGGAATCGGTGATTGATTTAACAATTCTAATGCATGGTTTATTACGGGTAATTGAGTTGCAGCGCTAACTTGAGATCCTGAGCTTGATTGTGATGCTTTGGGTTCGCTATCAAATGACATGGAACCTTAAAAAATAATAGTGAAACATATAGCTACTAGAAATGTATTCAAGTAACGTATAAATAATTAAAAAAACTTACGGAATGATAAGGATAATGGGAGATCCGTGGCAGTTGTATTACTATCATTATCAGCCTGATCATTGTTGTCATTATTGTCACTATAGTTGTCTTCACGGTCACTTACATCAGCACTAGGATCATTACGAGCATTTGTTTGTTGCTTCACTAACTCTGAAGCTTTTTTTCGACATGAACTGCATAATAAATAATTATCATCTAATCCTAACGTTACTTTCATAATATCAGTCGCCGGACGTAAACCAATTTTTTTAAAATGAGATTCCAACTCAAAAGGATTACAACACCGATCAAATACCTTTTTTGACGCCATAAAGACAAATTAAAAAAGCGCTTATAAACTAGAGAAATTATTTATTTATACAACAAATGTAATGACAATCTTTTATAAAACACTAGATTGCACAAAAGATTTATAGGTTATGTTTTAGATCTCAAAATGAAAAAGCCGCACTTTTAATCAAAACATACTAGCTTATAGCTAGTTTACTGGCTATAGGTAAGTCGATAATTGTTATCCCTAGTTTATCGATCTAATTGATATATTAAAATTTGAATCTTACTAATTACAGTCATCGATGAAGCCTCTAAATTGTGAATGCAATGCCGTAAAATCGTTGAATTGTATTTATCTCATTATATAAATAAAATTTATGAAAAAAATTTTTTTTTCCATTTTTGAAAATTTTAACAATTTTTTTTAAATTGAATAAAAAAAATAGAAAGAGAAATCGGCCCAATCTGGGTTCTACAGGGATAACTGTGGAATTGATTAAAGTTTATTTTAGAAAAAAAAAATAAAAAAAAAAAAATGTCGAACTTCGAAAAATCATTGATTTTTGTCAAAAAACTGAAAAATTCCATATGTATTGACTTATAAAAATTTTTTAATATTTTTTATCGGAAAGTACATCTAAAAACAAAAATTTTGAAAAAAAAAAAGGTACCTAAATGTTTAGTTTTGAAAAAGTTATGGCTATTTGAAAATAAAAAAGCCATTTTTTTGAAAAATTCATAACTTTTTTGGAGTTAGGTAAAAAAATTCAAAAAAATTCTGAGAACCGTTTTTTATAGGGTAGAAAAGGATGGAAAACTTTCGGCCAAATCGAAAAGGGTCGGGGTCAAAAGTGGTCGATTTGGCATGGAATACCCCATATACAATATTAAAAGTGAACTTTTCTAATAGACCTACAGATAATATATGTTCTAAGTAACAAAAGTCAATTTTAGTTAGATGTCTAGTTACTTGAAAAATAAAGATTTTAATTATTATTTAATAAGGATAAAATTGTATGCTTAAAGTTCAATACCCCGAACCATCTGGTTGTGATTATCCCCCTCCAAGTTATTAATTTAAACAGTATTAATATTTTCCTTCGCTTTATGAATACTGTATTTGTAGGAACCGTTAAAAGATATTTGATTACAAGAAGTTGATTTACTATTCCTAATCATTAACCTTTATATATATGGATATATAAATAAAATGTAAGTTGGTAAACCCAAATTAAAAGCTGTTAATTTTTTAAATTTTTCTCTGTTTGTTTAACAAAAGATTGACTGGCGGATAACTGACGTTACAAGGAGTAACTTAGAGATTTAAAAAAAAAAACATTTCAAGTGAACGAACAACGAACGCATAGCTAGCAACATGTCCTACATGATGTAAATATATATATAATAAATGGATAGAATAAACATAAATAAATGGAAGTATTAAAAGTGACAATGGATGGAAATCTAAATATTGGGAAATGCATTGCAACCTTCAGGGGACACAAAAGGAAATGAGGAGAAAGAGACTGCCGCTTTCTCATTCAGACAAGCCAGGATTTAAAAATTAACGCTGCTTTAAATTACACCAAATATAGTAATTAAAATTTATTTTCATTTTATTTAAATCACTATTTATTTAACCATCTTTCAACTTTTGACAAATGCGATTCCCAAATTGATTCTAAAGGCTAAAAAACCATAGCGTAATAATGTTTAATAATGTTATTATATATAAAACATTCTATCTTTCTTAGAATATATACGCTGTCAGCGTTCATACCATATTTCGTACCATACATATTTCGGCTAGTTCAAATTAATTTGGGTATCACCATTTTGTCCGTTTTGTATGTAAAGAGTCTTCTGTATATATTTATTAAATACAACCTGTAAATTTTAAACTTTTAAATGATCTCAGTACAGAATTCGGGTTTCCGTGCAATGTAACCAAAATTCGGTTTTAGAATTTGAATTGAAACCCGAGTTTCGATGATTTTATTGACGAAGTTTAGTACTATTGCGCTTTGGGATTGTATCCGGAACAGGATTTCATTAATTCACTTACATAGTGTATATATATATACCAATATCAGGATTGTAGTTAAATAATAATATGAAAACCGAGGAGCTTATTTATTTTTTATGATTTTAGAAATTAAACCAAGATGATTCTTTGTTTATTATGAACGCAAATAGTAAATGAATAATGTTTAGAATGGTTATAACAAAATAAATCCCTCCTACTTGTTTATTATGTATAGTTTACTGATCAAAACCTTAATATAAAAACACTGATTTCAAGCTTTATACGAGATAATCATTCTCGTTCTCTTCTCGTGGTCTGAATAATAAATTGTAGTTTTCGAATCGGAAGCAATTCTTTGTTGCTCTTATCCTCTAATGATACCTATTTAGGATTAATTTTCTGTGACCTTTTGTACTAAAAGGTCAAATCAATATAATTAAAAATAAAGAAATAAAGGCAGTAGGAATACTTAGTTGTTTATTTATAAGTATAGTTTGGTAGTCGTAGTCAGAATACAAATTCTAATTATTTTTACATTTTAGCATTTTTACTAATTATACATAACTGTTATTTTTATGCTAGTACTATTAAAATTGTTATTCATTATATGCATATAATATTGCTTATAGAATATTAGTTGTCTATTCTTTCTTTTTAAGTTATAGCTTAATAAGAAAGTTAGGGGCAACTAAACTTGCTTTAACTTAACGACCACTGCGTAGATTTTATGGTAACCATAAAATGGAGTAGAAAAGATGTCTTTATTGGGCATTTAATTTTACATTTAAAATACTATCTTAAATTCGAAGAAAATAGTTACTCGTAAATAAATCAGAAAAATAGTACGAGCAGCAGGTACAGCCTTTGTCTGCGATATTAAATTTTAATTCATAAGGAGGATGGAGTAATGTTAATACCCCTGAAAATGTCAAATAATCGATGGTTCTAACAGCTTTGTGAAAGAGAGCGTATTGTACCGGATGCCGCACCTTGGGCGCTCGGTATTCATCTCCTCGAAAGCTTAATGCAGACAAACTTCGCAATACCACTCACTTGTAATTATTCCATGATCTGCTAGTGGAATTACTGGATCGAAAAATCTGCTTATATTTTTATTAACGCTCTGACCGCACACAAGTTTTGTGCGTAGATTGTTTAAGATGTAGGATAAGTTTTGCAAAGATCGTTCTTTAAAATTTCAAGCACTTTTTTGGTACCAAATTATTGCACCTATCATTTTTGCTCGTCGGTGAGAAAATAAATGACCTGTGATGACGTTTTCAATGGTTACTACGGTTGTCGGTTGGCCGAGTTCTGGGTTCATAGTTTAGGGTCTCTTGATCAAGTTTATACATAGAGAACTAATGAGTAAATTGCAAAAGCTGCTTTCAAATTCCCATAAAATTCCTTGACGGGAAAACCTCACAGTAACAAATAATTTTTGAAGTAAAAAAATAAGTGGCTAATAGTTTTCAGCAAGGAGTTTTGGAACGAAATTCTCTGTCAATTTAAAATAATTTAAATAGGGAAAATAGAGATTATATTTACTATGTGACTAACAGTTTTTGGAACAACCCGTGTTTTCTACAAACTGAACCCAGTAAATTTTAATTATATGAGTATACTCGATATGTTATTAATTAGTGTTTTTCCGTTGTTATAGTATTTGATTGTTGGTTGCCCTTCAAAAACTAAAAAATTTACCCTTAAGGAAAAAGTGTTATTATTTCAAAAAGTTATCTATTTCTTACACATACTAGAAAATTCATTAGCATAATCCTGTTGCCTTAACGACTGTTGGCGGAATTTTAATTATTTTGCAATTGTAATTCAGTACCCGGTCGTGGTGTTAATCACTTTACACTTTGTAATATGTTTATTTATGCGATTTTATTTCTGACATATATTTTTTCATTTTTATAATTCCTCTATATTACAATTTACAATATTTTATAATCAAATAAACTTTAATTTAGATAAAAAAATTAACTCATCCTGAATATTTACCGTTTTCCTTTCCGTTGATTCTTATATTTTCTTTACTTATGTATGTATGACGAAATATAATAAACATATAGCATTTTTATGTCAACATTATATTCAAGAATTTATTTTGTTTGAAATTGTACCCCATTCTTGAGTGTTGCAGGAGGGAGTGTTGCAGGCGGTTCAAGTTCAGAAAATTGTCGGCTATTTGTCACTTCTTACAGTTTATTCAAATGTAGAGTTGAATCAGTACCGAATAGAAACGACTATAAATACACTCTCATTTTATATATACTACAAATCATTTTATGGTAAAATAATAATTTTAATTATATTTTAAATATAAAAAGTACAATGTGTTAGTAAAAAATATTACACATATTTTTCACTCAGAATTCATTACCGTGTTTAAATAATTATAAATATAAAAAGTCGGAAAAAATATCACTAAATAGTTTCATAAGCGAGCGTTGGTCTTGCTACGCCAGATGGCAGTTACCATAGTTTAAATGTAAGAGTGTGAATAAAGTCATACCAGTCTACTGTGGTATTAACAACTTTTATATTCAATTTCATGGTACAAAAACTAATTCTGAAGTATTGATTTTTAATTTAAGTAAAAACAAACGAACAAGCTGTCCATTAGATGGTAAGTTGTTATGGAGGATAATTATTTGTTAATATTCAAGTATCTTAAATTGATTTGAAATTAATAAGCTTTATTGTGTTTGTGTAGATTAGTTTTTTAATAATAATATTTATAGGTAAAATATTTATATTATCTAATACTATCTAGTACTACACAACGTGTCCAGATCTCAAAACCTCTATTTAAGTATGTAACTTAACATCAATTGATAATTATTAAATCAAATTAGCCGATAGTTTTAGATTTTGAATCTAATTCATTTTAAACTCTTGATAATTATTTAAATAAAAATTTAATTCAAATATGATTTTCCTAATTTTCTTTGCTAACCTTAAGTAGTTTATCTGTATATTAATTAATTATGTAAATTAAGATTCAATGTATATCTTTATATGTCCATTGTTAAAATACATAAAATTTATTTACGAACTTTAGCAAAATAAAATAATAAAAAAATTACATAGACAGAAATACAAAATCACCTTTAAAACTCGTTACAACGATATATAAAAAAAGGTTCTACGACAAAAATATAGGTTATGTATTGCCCGGGCATGTTTGGTCTCTCACGGATACCGGACGCTTCAACAACATCCGATATAGAATTTTAAAGCAAACCTCGGAATGGATACGATTTTCAAAAAAGCTAAAAGTATTTCAATTTCTAAAATATTCTGTATTCAGTGATAATGATCGTTTAAGGTGATTTATTAAATATAAGTTTTATAGGTATTTGTAGGCATTGTTGCTTATTATATAGGCCAAATTGTGAATCATACGTAACGGAATTATTAATCTAAATGTATGGTAATAGTTATAGAAATAAACTGTCATACAGCATTTGTCACACGTACCATATAATGTTTGTCTGTATTGTAATTATAGCATACTTTAATTTCACATTTATAGGCCAAAAAAAATTCAAAGTGAAAAAGTAAAGCCTAGTCTAGTCTTGAGATTAGAAAAGCTACATTATTAAGGCAACACTATAGTCTGAACGTTTGTTTTTCGTTACATATGTACTTAGCAGTTACATGTAAACTTAATCTAGCCTTAAAATTACAAACTAGCTTTAAAATATATTTAGTCTATATAATCTTAGCTCGTTACATCTATTTTTTTAAAACTATAAACCGAACCAGTTATTTAATTAAAACTTTTTAGATTTTAATTCTAAAGTATTCCAAATTAATTACTCAATAAAATATTTCAAGATTGAATCAAATCCCCCAAAGAAATCTCAATGGTACTTATAATTAGCTTCATTACTTATTGAAATAAAATGATTTTACACGTAAAAGTTTTCTGAACAATCGAATATCTTTTCAACTTGATCAATGCACTCTCTCAAAAGCAAATTTTGTTCGTTAGCTCAAAAGGAATTTCTAAGAATCCAAAATTTAATTATTGAATATTTTGAATTATTTATTCTTAAAAACTAATTAGATGTAGGAGGTTATTTTTATCTTCCACCAGTTTGGTTGAAAGTACTGTAGTTGTTAGCAACGTGTGTGTGTGTGAATTTATTTTTGTTATACGGTATAGGTTGGAAGTACTGTGGCCGTTGGCAATACTTTTCTCCGCTTTTAGCGCATTCCTTTGTTCTCTGTTTGTTTGCATACTTTTTTTCATATTTTGACCTTCATTCTTTAGTCTATTGTACATTTTTACCTGGATATTTTATTTAGACAGTGGAGTATATATAATATAGATACAATATAGTAATATCAAATATTATAATAATTATTATTTTATTTTATTAACTAATAGCTGTTGAGAAAAAGTATTTAATAATATAGGTGGTTATATGAAACAAATTACAATTTTGTTTTCTCCATATTCTGTGACTTCTGATCAATTATATGACAATATTTAATTAAAAATTAAGAAAAACGGTAATTAACCTTAAAGTTTCTTGATTTAAATGTAAGTATAAATCAATTAAAGTAATTAAATAAATCAAACCAGATTGCAATTCTTGACGAAGAAAGCAACAATTTTAATTAATTAATCTGTACCTTTGCCCCGAGGCAATTACTTCGGTTAAAAAAAAAAATCTTTACAGTTCAATACACTACTTTATTAAAACTTTATCTCTCGTGTTTTTAGCAACTAGATTGACTTTTTTATATGATAAAAATTTGATTTTTTTTAATAAAGGCATTTTATTTATATCCCTAAAATTGAAAGTATTCGGATTTATTCTATCTGAACAATATTATATAAACTATACAAAGTCTATTTAGAAATTTTGAACAAATATTTGTAGTAATTGAAATATTTACAAACAACATAAAACTTGTCACTTATCTAGATTAAACCAAGTTTTTATTCCTCTAATTTTTTAATAGAATTAGAACCGAACCTAGGACGCTAGGATCGTCTATATTCCACATAACATTCGTAGGTAATATATAAAATAGCATTTCAATCAAGAACCTATTAAATTAGCGTAGACATCCGAAGCCAAACTTAATTAAATTCCAAAGTACGTGCTGTGTTACTTTGAAATTTCAATACGATAAAACTCATATTAAATGTACTGCATACACAGATGCAGCTTATATTCGACCGTTTGTTTTCGATTTTGAAGCATAAAGTTTTTGTAACAGTAACTTTACCTTTTAGTTATAAAATACATGTGGAATAGGAAAGTTTTGATCCACTTAAAATATTTTGATGTGAATTGATCACCATCATTTTCATTATTTATGATATCATTGATATTGAAATCCAAATTAGCGAGGCCTTTGTTAAATTGAAAAAAATAGACAACTAACCATTAAGGCCTATATAATAATCTTTACCTAACGTAATCAGATGTTTTGTAAAAATATTGCCAAGTATTCTTACACTAAAAAAATATCATGATGCCAATAATTCTAGAAGTATTAGCGGGTAGAGAAATAAATACTGTGGTTTGTATTATTTTTTATGAGAAAATGTTTATTTTAATATTAAAAACTCACATTTACTTCAGTCGTTTCTGTATTCGCTTTTGTTCGGAGTCAAACTAGTGCAAACTTAATTATTGTTAAAAATAGTTAAGTTTAATTAAATTCCAATAACGTCTGCACAATATACAGTTGCCACTATTGTTGGGACAGATGCTGTTGATACTCGAAAGTTTGAGGTGTTGTCTAATAAATCTCTTACCCTTATTTAATTATAGAATCTTATGTATTTGTTAAAATAATTCAAGTGATGAACTGAGGACTTGAGCGTGTTTTTGCATTAATAAGGGCACTGGTTTGTAGGACCTCGGTACTGTCAAGTTCTAAAATAAAAATAATTATCTTATTATATATTAATATGAGATATATTTATAAAATATTAATTAATATCTAAAGATGAAAGCTTTTCAGATCTTGTTTTTTTTTCATTTAAAAAATTCGCAGAATAAAATTTAACAAGAGAATAAAATTTTATCTATTGTCAAATTATAAATCCGATAAAAGTTATCTGAATCGAAATTCTCAGGCGTTTGTTTCACACAAACACATAAAGCAACTACACTGCTGCTGGGAGACGATAACGCAGACAAACCAATAACAATTCAACAGCTTATATGGTCTCTTACTGGCGAGATGCCCACTGTGTGAATATTAATGTTATCGATAGCGTTGAGAGGATTTCGTAGGTATTTTATTAATTGCTTATTACAAACTTATTCTAACATTGTAGAGAATTTAATAGAGACATGAAAATAATGTATCATATACATACAAAGTTTTCTATGTTTATTTATATCTCAAATTTGAATAAAATAAAATAAAATAAAATAGATCATTATTTAATATTACTTTATAATGTCAAAATTATAACACTACTGCGAAATAAATAAAACCTTCAGACACATAGGTTTCGCTTATTTCATATTAGTTCAGAACTACTGATAAAACACGGAAAAGAAACATAATGAATATTTTTTCGTAGAAGGATCATAAAATATTGTTCAACGTTATATAAAATACACTACAATGCCGATGGTAAGGGTCCTTATGTTATATTTTATATTATAAAGCCAATCCTCAAATTTATTTATTTCTTTATTTATTGATATCTTTTCCACTCTGAATCAATACCAGTGATTACATATGTAGATCAAATGAAAGTGGTAAGTGGGCCTATTTTTACTATTTTACTTATCGAAATACGCCCTTTTGTCTTTACAGTGTCTTTACGTTCTCCAACCTAAAATAAAGCTACGGGTTCCATGCGCCTTGGTTTAAGAAGAACCACACAACAAATTTAGCGGATATTTTATAATAGTTTATTTAATTAAATTACTCACTACTTTCCACTGCTTACCGTATTAATATACCTAAGGCGTATTGAGATAGAGTTAGCGTCCTTAAATGTAAATGAATATGACACACAATGTCTACCTTGTGATTATTTTATGTTTTATATTACAGTTACATATACTGGTATTTCATCAAAGTTACCAGAATATTTCTAGTGATTTTTTATTAAATTATTATAGTTATTATAACCCGGCTTCTGTCGGGACAAATGTAACTCATAATATATAATCTTTTACAAAATGTATGTACACATTTTTATGGTTATCAGTTTTCAAGGAATATGTGACATTAATATTACCGGATGGAACTGTGAATTTAATGATATGTTCGCCTTCACAAACTCAAGATGGCATTCGGTGTCAGTAATATTTCGCTAGAGTGGCCAATATTGACACTGCGATTTCACTAATAGGTTGGTCATGCAAAATCTTCATTAAAGTGAGAAAAACCGTAATTTTTGTTAGTAATCGATAAATCTATAATAAATATGATTTTTTGTTAAAACTACTAATGCTAGATTTTTTTTTGCTTATAATATTAAGAAATATTTTCCAAAATTATAACCGCGAAGAAAAACTAAACCAAATTATTCTCACAAAAAATGGTTCTACGAACCTATTAAATAATAGCAGCTTCCATTTTTTAACTATGACAACATTAAATAAATACTAACGTCACTACAAGATAGTTTGTAATAACTTATAAAAATAAAATGTTGTCGTTACATTAAAAGAGAAAAAACAAATAAATTCAGAATAATAAAAAATAATACCGAATGCATCATTACCGTGCACATCCTGACCTACTCCGAGAGCATCCGATCTCCCGCGACTTTTACCGAAACAAAATCGATACAATACGCATTTAAATCATTCGAATTGGTCTTTAATGTGTCAGTATTAAGATTCAATTTATTTATTACGGATTCAAATTTAGAATTTGGACTGAACTATGAGTATAATGTAATATTCTGTAGATTGTGTCTCTGTCATTACTGAATTTATATCGATATTTAAGCAATGTTGATCTGAGGATAATATGTGATGGGTGAGGGATTATAGTGATTATTCTAAATCTATTTGGACCTGCAGTATTTATGAGGAACTTAAGTCCAAACATTTTTTAAACGATTGTTGATATGTCGCTTCTATTTTAAGAACCATGATCACGTAGTATACTGTAAATTGTTAATAATTGTTAACATTACTTTCAGAGATTTTATCTATCTTACGTTACAAGTTCGGGATAAGTTTTTGCAGTAAGATGACGACATTGAAGAAGAAGTTGTAACAGCGCGAAATCTGATTACATAGTCATATAATGTAATATAGAATATACAAGGATAGTTCTGCAATAAAGAGGAGTAAAGGATGTTAAAAGTTCGCCATCCTTACAGCAATTGTTTGACAAATATTGACGTTCTAGGACTGTGAAGTTACCAAAGTCCTTTTCGAATTTTATTGAACCACAAGTGGCATTATTTTTACAGTATTTGTCAATTACTTTGTTTATACAATTGGGGTTTAGCAGAAAAAATGGATCACAAGGAATAAAATTGCTTATATATTACAGTAAGGCCCATTGGTCTAGTGTGTGTGTGATACACACATTGTTGTTCCGTGTGTGTGAGAAAGTACACACAACTTTATGGCCGTTATTTATATTGTTTGTGAAACCCCTCTGAGAAAGAGGAAACTTTTCATTTTGGGAAATTAGTAAAGAATAAAAATATATTTCTATTCATTCTAAATAATTATATCTTTCCGGAGGTTAAGTTTAGAGTAGTTTGTTGAACACCAAATTAATTAAAACTAATAACCATAAATATTCGCGACAATTTAATAAGTATTCCAATAAAATGACTACAGGGACAATATGAATTACTTACTTTCATTAATAAAATAAATTAATTAATAATTGAAATATTTTTTTACATTACAACTTTATTAATATAAGAAAGATTTTTTTATTAGTGTACAAGTGTGTACAGTTCAGAAAATAGTGTTACCAGCGTATCGTTTTAACAGTAGGTACTAAATAGATATCATACTTCCATGGAAGAAAAACACTACCCCATTTCTTAATGGGATTAGTTCTGATACAAAATACAGATAATTATCTAAAGCTGATAGGCCAGGCCAGGCTTTTCGATGAAACAGGATGAAAAGCAAAACATTTAATACTGACTCTAAGGTTTCAATTTAATTCTGCGATTGCACCGGATGATGAAGAACTTATAGTCTATATACATCTAAAATAATGTATTTTTGAAATAGATTTTTCTAACAAGTGCAGTTGTGCCGGAAATTGCATTTCACATATAAATAGACCTTAATACAAACCCATTATTTTCCTTTCTCTTCTTAAATAAATCTTAACACAAAATGAAATCGGTTTGTTTTTAAAGTGAAGCGGGACTCCAATATAAGTAAAATTCAAAAAACTTCAAATAACAAATTAAATAAACGGAGCAAAAAATTTAATATAAGAAAATTAAACATTTTTCATTTGTGTAATGTTATGAAAATCGATATATTATAATATGTATATGTTCTTGAACGGTCTCCATATCTCATTTTGAGACCTACTTACTGATACTACTACTACTATTACTTCTACTGATAATTTAATTCTTTTAAATGTTGTTACAATTAAATAAGGTCATGTTATCATTTGAGAAATATAATAATATATCATTATTATTATAATATATTGTTTCAGAAATGTAAATATTATAGCGTGTAGACTGGTTTTAATATAACATTTTTACCAGAATTGAATTGCTTTCGAAAGTCGTACAAGTAAAGTGACTTGTCTTAACGTCAATTTGAGCTGCAGTGTAAATGAATGTTGTGAAATGTTAGAAAATTGATAATTAACCCCTATACGGGCTGGCCCGTATAAGCGTAAAGTAATCATTGTATTTCGTATGGTGACTATAATAACTGAATAAACAACGTCTTTTCTTTACTTTTTTCTTGATAATGAGATGGACCGTCTAATTATTTACCTTTTTCTAAAAGAAAAAATATGAAGAGAACAAAGTTATTGTAGAAAAAAAATATATATTCAAACAATTCCTTATGAAGTCATACTTTTAAATAAAGAAATTACATTTTAAAATCAAAATGTTTGAATTCAAAGTAATCAATAATTTTTATTTCATTCCGAAAAGTACGTCATTAAGAGTAATAAAGTAATACTGTAGGTGAATTCAAAGTTAACTAACTAGAGATGAAAAGTAATTTACTTAACAACATTTGACGGCAGTAATTTTCCTTTAGAAATCTGTTTTGGCTACGAACAATAGGGTACAATTATGTTTAAATTCGTAAGCAAAAACGGAGGGGCTCCAGAAAGATTTCTTTCTGGAGCCCCTCCGTTTTTGTATGTCTGTATGGGTATCGAATCGTTTGTCTCTCTTTGTCTTCAACGTCGTAGCTTCAAACAGAAAAAGATAAATATATAATTCATCTGGACATGTTCTATATTAAAAGTTATACCATATGTTAAGTATGTACTTTTACTTTGAATGTCTATTACGAAGTTCTATATCACTAAAATATATAAAAGGGTTAATTTTTCACCTAAGTAACTGTCATCTAACCTAAAATTTTTAATATCTGGACATTAAATACATTTTGAAATGTTACTTATTTATATTAAGGGTAAAAAAGGTTATTCCTAATATTTATATACCTACTTCACGGAGAAATGTAATAATTTTTATAACCAAAAAATGTACGCCTTGATGTTCCACTTCAGCGTCTGAAGAAGACTGAGATCCAAATATTGGGTATCTATCAATGGATTCAAGATTCGTATATACATAAAATAAATATAATATTTATGTTTTCTTCTATCGTACGTGGTTCTTAACTGAAAATATTGTTGCGATTTTGCCAAAAACAATAAATTCTAATGACACGTACTTTTTATGCGATAGAAACATTTTTATTTGTATAAATAGTTTTTTGGATGTCATGTGTAAATTACCTACTAGGATAAAATAAATTTCCATGTTGTGTACTACATTGCATTTTCAAAATACTACACTAAAATGTATTAAGGCGTTAGGGGTGATTCACGCGTGTCAGTAAAGTAACAGTTCATTATAAATACATCAATACTTTTGCATACATAACTTGTGTTTTATTCTAGTACTAAATGAAAACACAACTTCGCTCCGCTGTTCACACAAGTCATTTAAGCAAAAATTATAGAAGTTTATTCGTGTCGAAATCCTCGTAAACATTCACATTTAAAATTACTGTCGAATTTCGGCAATTGGATGACCACAAGTATGGATAATAACAGACAATATTTACAAATCATAAATAAACTAACAAAATAACTTAATAACTATTACTTACTGTATATTTAATAATGTTTTGAATTGGTTACAACAATTGTTACTTTTGTTTCATCTACTACTTCAAATGTCAAGAAAAATAATCACTATATAAAGTATAAATATCCTTCCTTAAAAAACAGTTTAATTTATAATAGTTATCGATATTTTATTTAATTCTAGTTTAAAAGAGTACAGAAAAATAATTAATTGAATTAAACATATTTTAATATGTTATTCGAAATCTCTTTATTAATTGTGACATTATCAAAAAGGAAAATTTTAATCTTCCAACAAAAGGCCAGAACTTTAAATGAATATAGGATTTTAACATAGATACAAAAACGTGTACTGCGCAATAAAAAATGTATATATTAACAAACTTTTTAACAAAACTCTTCAAAACCTTACATAAAATGCCTAAAAACGTACGAAGCATTGTCGCCGGTCTCATGAAAGTATACTTATATATTGAAATACCTTTTTTTATTTCCCACACTGCTGAATTCGTGTCTTTCAGATACACGTGGTTATTTTTTTCTAATTATTAGCAACTTTCTATTTTATTTAATTTTTTATTTTAGAGGTGGACAAACGAGTTTGCGGGTCATCATTGATATATGATCACCGCCGCCCATAATGAGAGTAATATATATTCTCATTAAGTTCACATATTATATGAAGATATTAAGCAATTTATTGAATAAATAGAACCATCGGGTCTAACTGTTTTTGATCTATAAAAATCGATCGAGCACTGACAAAAATAAAAAAATCGGTCGATCACAGACTATAATAAAATTTTCGTATGATGAATAATTTTATATTAACAGTTACAATAGTAGTTACGACTGTCATACCAACAATGAATAAATAAATATTAAAATATAATAACATGCAATGTCAGCTTTTTAAGTCTTTTCTCATGTTTTCAAAGACTTCAATGTACAGAATAAGTTCTCGCTGAGAGATAAATTTAAAATTAATTTAAAATCCTCATATCTGCTATAGTTATTTGAAATGTTGGTTGCGCATCATGTCCTCATGCAATAGTGATTAATCTTCACATATGCGTGGCATGTTTCTTCACGCATGAAATTATTTTGACCTATGAAGACTATGATGACTATGTTCGAAATTCTCAAAATGTTTCAAATGATATTTGGTTACTGTAATGTACATAGCATGTTTTTTAATATAAAAATTAGCTTCATAATTACAATATCATAATTTTGAATATTATGAAAGCCTTCTACAACCTAACTTGGATACCGGATGCTGAGAACAGTCTGGATGGATAAGCAAAGCAATAAAATAAAAAATGCAATTAAATCTAAAGAGGCTTATGAAAAATAAGCTTATTTTGATTTCAGATAAGCTTTAATAGTTTTAATTATAATAATTATTTTATGTATTTTGACTAGATAAACTAATAGAGAACAAGATTTACTTAATACAAAATTTCTTACACTAAAAGACCTTCGAATGTATATTTTTTCTGCATAGGAGTTCCTTTAAGAACAGCTCCCTTTCCACTAAGACGGCATTCTCTATAATTTGTTTTCTAATAAAGTTAAGAAGGAGTAAAAATATGAAATGGACTTTTGATTAGAAATTAATTAAGGAGAAACAATCCAGCTATGTTGATAGTAAATTGTTTTTTATAAAGATGAGCTTTTTTACTTTACTATAGGTTCTTCTTATGAACTACTAAGTTTGTTAAATCGCGTTTAAGTTAACACTAGTAATTTCTTCATATTACTTAATAATACATTTAATACGCGTAATATATTTGATAAAGGTATTTAATAAATATTTGAAACTTTATGAATACGAATTTTAAATTCGAAAATTAATATCACCATAAAATAACGTGCTAATGAATGTTTTTAATGTGCCTGAAACAACTGTGTTTGGTTATTATTGCGTTGTTAAAATATCATATTAATGAATATGTTCATACCATAATGTTTTATGTATAATATTATGCTCATAATGAAGTAAAATGCTCATAATAGTTTAAATTACTCACTTGTTTGTTATGTTGCTGCACAATAATTTATGTTACAATTGGTGCATGAACTTTTTAAAGAATTATTTCTCGAAAGTGACTTTTTTTACAAATCATTTCTTATTGTCAATCTTATCACTGGTTCGGTTATACCACAGACTTGTAAAGAACCGTGACAAATTTTCAACAAGATTTTGTTGATTTGCTTTTGAAGCTTAAAGTAAACAGATAGCAATGTTGTGGTCTAAATATTCGATAAAACTATATAAAGTTTCTTGTATATTTTGTTAGTAGAAAAAAATAATTTTGTATTATATTAAAATTTCATGCAATGTACACAAAGATTGTATTGAACTCAAATGTATTATTTTAAAGTAAAATAAAGTAACAAAAAATTGTAAAATTTTGGAATTTGTACTTACATTACCTAAAGCTAGTTTTGTTCATAAGATACATGTTTAAATAATATTTGCGACAATTTTATTTATGTGATCGTAAATAAGTCATTTACGTCATAGAAAACAGTGAAATTACAGCGATATCTTTAATATGGGCAAAGAAATATTTTTAACTTCGTGCTATGACTAATCGAAAGCGAAGTTGTCAATAAAATAATAAATGCAATTATATTTATAATTCAGTCATAAATATAATTTTAGTAATGATGCCACTCTTAAAAAATAAGAGGAATACGTCAGGAATACTATTAAAATTTGTTAGAAAGTGACAACAATTTTATTGATGGTACCTAGTAAAACAAACCATTCATAATTTATGTATAAGCTATATTAAAAAGTGTAACAGATAAAAAATCTAAGTTTAATATCTTACTCCAAAAATAAAATTTTGATACAATTAAATTAGAAGTATTAAAAAAAACAAACGAGCAACGACCGAACGCATCATAAAGGACAGAAAACTATACAGGAGAAATTTTACCAATTGCAACCTAAAACTTTTGTGTCGCCACATCGTATTATAACAATTAACAATTTAAGTTATTAGTTACGGTTGTTTCTGTTCATTTTCGGACATTCATCTACATTTATAGCAAATATCTTCTCCAATCTTAGTCTATCAAACAGACTTATGTATCAAGTTTATCAACCGCAGCTTTTTGTGAAGACAATAGAACTTTTACTATTAAATTTTCTTGACATTGATGAAAAAGTTCTTTATAACCGATTCAACTCCAACTTCAAAGTTTTTTTCAACTTTTCTCTTCCAACGTTGAATAAAATGTATATTATATTTTTTTAAACTTAGACGAGTACTTGCTGTTTCCAATAATATCATTTTTCGTTTTAATGAATATTAAATTAAAATTTGTGAACACGAGCAAGACGATTTTTGAAAGTGTGTTCCCCTCTAACTTTCAGCTCTACTATTATATTATATTGTGATATGTCTCGTCTTAATATATTAAGAAAATGTAAATATATATTCTACATATATAATTAAGGAATGTGATTTGTAAAGAATTTAAAACATATTTTAACTAAATAATTTAATAATTAGTAATTCCTTTTCAATTACCTCAGACAACTAGCTATTAATTTATCTTTCAGTCGAATTCGATGTGGTTTAACTAATACGGAACCTATCTTTTGTACATGATTAGCAACACAGAAGTTTTTACCAAATAATATATTGGCAATTCACAAGCGCAAGGTAACTTTGTCTTTAGCATATATACATAAACATAACTTAAACTGTATATAGACGTGACCTTCGTTCTTAAAGTATTTTTTTCCCAATTTACCAATGATTTTATTTATAAGTATGTCGTTGATATTTCAATATCCTTAAGTCTGAATAAATTTATTATTGTTTTCAAATAAACCAAAAGATAACTTGAACAGTGTAATGAATAATTACTTAATTACTTTGATATTTAATAAAATAGCAGCTGTTCAAACAGCGCTCAAGCAATAAGGCACATTTAAAAGTTAGAACCACCCAAGAAATAATTACAATATGTACTTATTTATATCTTTATTAGAAACAAAAAGATTTTTATTAAAAAAAACTTCTAAAATCTAAAAGTGTTTATAAGATTAATTGTAAATAGTTATTTTCTTATTATATTCCTTAAATTGTTGTTAAAATATAAATTTATAACTAATAGTATCTTATATGTCAACAAAATCTTCAGGAGCATCTAATTTAATATAATATATATTACATACATTGAATATACGTTCGAAAAACTTGAAAAAAATAACATTTTCCTGTTAATTGTTAAGTGGCTATAAAATAATCATATTCATATTTAGGTACCTTAAAATGTAAAAATTGTAAAAACGGTATACACTTGTCGTTGAAAGTGCCGAAATAAATATATACATAAATCTTATATTATAATATAACGATTAAAAGAGATGAAAAAAGTATTATTATGAACTGATGCTAAGTAAGGCTTTTAAATTTGTATTAAGTACAATAATATTTTAGATTATGTCTGAAATATCTAACGTTCCAGAATCCCAAACGTTTATCTAACCTTTGACCTATTATGAATAATTAATGAAAGTAAAGAGAACAACGGATTATGAGACACCTTTCAATAATATTGAGTAACCTTTACCTTCAATGCGTTCTTAAAATAACATTGAAACATTTATTAGAAGAAGTCAGTCTTTCTGGTTAAATTATATATCAATTGCAGTAATAATTTTCCTTTTCTGGTAATATTTTATTATAAAACGTAATCTTGTAATTAAAAATATAAATTCATCGAATAATGTCATTCATCCAATAATCTGTTTAGAAATAAAAAAGTGATTAAGCGATGTAAAAATTATTTGTAATAATTTTCTTATATTTATTATATACCAACAGCTAACTTTTTATAAAATTTCGCAATTTTAAATGGAAACAACGTATTTTTTAAACACTCACGAGATCCTTTATGTCAAGACCCATATAACCGGCCATGACCTGTAACATCATTTGAAATTGTCTAAACAGATAATACTAAACAATAACCAAGCTATCACAAATATATTAAGAGCAAGACCAAGTATCCATATTACTATTGTCTTGTTAGTTTTAATTATTACATTGAAAACTCAACGCTATTTACAAAATTATTTATACATTATTGCTTATGTTCCACTCCCAAATAGAATTGGTGTCTTCGAATAACATAAGCATTACAAATGACATGACATATCTATTTAATATTTAGAGAATCGGAAGTAAATATTTATATATTTGTTTTTATCATGTATTGATTAAGTTATTGCTCATGAACATTTTTGTCTGTACGTTGAATATATTCACATCGTTATGCGGGATGTTAATATAATGGCCTTTCATTACATGATTGCTCGCTGACACGTAGTCGTCAGCACGTCGCCAAAATTGACCAAGTGTTACCAACACGCGCCTGTTTCTTTGTTCAATGTGCTGGAGTGGAATTCATAATTCGCATGAAACTTTTTACTCGACTACTCCAACGTTAGATATAAAATTAAACTTTGTGTGTTGTCGGGTTTATTAAATATGTGAAGAAATATCTATTCTGTTTAATATTAAAGTAATTAATTTATTAAAATTTGTTCACGCATAGCATTGCGAAAAAAAACGGATATAGCTAAAAAAAAAAACATAATGTACTATTTAATCCAAATATTATTCAAATACGCTTATCCTTTTTAGGAAACAACAAAGCAAGATAACAAACATACGAAATACTTTCAAAGGAATACACTTTAGAATACTTATATAAAAGAACTCGGTAAATGTTTATCTGTAGCTATTAAAAAAGTAAATTGTTTCGTAATGATTACCTTATTTATAACTATCAACACGACACTCACACGATATCTGAGTATATTTTTATAAAAAAAAAATCGTCTCAGTTTTGCATTTTTTTAATGAACTGACATTTTTAAGGTTAATATTATAATCAATTTTTATAACAACCAAATAAAAAGCTATCGTTATCGTGTCGAGGGAAGAGGCATTCTCGTTTAAAATTTTTAGCCTACTTTTAACCCAAAGGTTTTTAAATGTAAAATATTATGGCTATAAGTTTATATAATATTGAAATATTTTTTTAGTAGAAAGATTTAAAGAGATAAAAAATATATTATAACTGATTTATTTGGATTACAGACATTAAGGATTAATTTTTAACGCAATTCTAAACTTATTTACCTTACCTGATTATGTGAATATAAAATAATATTATATTGTTTATAAAAATACAAAATCATTATTTCATTATAAAGCTGTACACTATTATATGCTAACCAACAAAGCTGACAGGCCGTTTTAAGATCCACACATAGAAGTTAAACCGTAGAGGTTGTTTTCTGACATCTTTTGTGTAGTATACATTTATTATATTTTTCATATAATTGTATGTAATGCATGTAATGGTATACTGCTTCATAAGTAAAATGAAGATTCTTTTAACAACTTAACCCGGTTTTTAATTTTAAATTTAAATCTAAAAAGACATTTTATTCAAGATTTCTTCTGTGAGAAACATAGTAAAGAGTACATTATTATTACTTCTTGATATAAAATCAACAGATATCATATCATTGAGAATAAATAACTTCTCGGCGATCACTCAATTTACTTACTTTTATGCGTGACGGTTAAATATTAAGATGCCTTTATGCCTTGCTAGATAGATTTATATCTTTATTAAATATAAAAAATAATAATTTAAAAGATTACTAAACAGAGTACGAGTAATGTGCGAAAGTTTCAACTCAATGAATTCAATGTTAGATGATTACTAGTGTCCTGACATCTTATCATGTTTCCATGGCGGAATTTCCATAGGTGTTGTGTTTTACAATGCAGAAGGGTAGTGCCGTATGAAATGTGGCAACTCATTATCTCGCGTGTGCATTTCCATTTTCTGTCTCCCGAACCGAGCTGAGAACAAGAAGGCATAAATAAAAATGGTAGAAAACTATACTACTAGATTATTTGAGATTTGCATCGGACATGCTTTAGGAGAAAATATATTAACATTACAAATTGATTCAAATTGGTTCATTGGTTAAAGTTTAAAAGTATTATATTTGGACAATGATGGACCTTAAAACCTCCCTTTTTTCATACGGTTTCCGATACCATATTAATATTATGTGTAATACATAAGACTTATATTGTTAAACATTTTATTATTGTGATCCTATAAATTTATGGAATGGTAAATTACATTGATGTGTACCCTTAGAGTAGTGAAATAGGGTTATAAATCTCATCTCACGATAAATCTCCTTGAATTGACCTATTACGTGATATTTTGTAGCAGATTTTAATCAAATTTAGTTAACGCTTCCAAATTAAAGATGGAAGATTAAAAATTTGACAAATCATTGAGTATCTCATAAATTCCATTCGTATATCGGATAATTCTTTAATCTACTAACATGTAACTACAATAATATTTCATTGGATATTTACGAAACTTGTCTATTTAAGTTTATGGTATTCGATTAATTTTCTATATCGATAATCATTTGTATCAAGACTACAAAATATTCTATTTTAAATACTTCTCTTACTCCGTATAAAAACGTTAAAAACTTATTTTGTGAGTATTACTGTATTACTATTTATTGTCAAATCACTGATTTAATCAAGCTAAATTTTAAAACAACTACATAATCTGATAGTTCTGAACTAGACTTGATCAAAATATATTTATCTATTGATCACTAATACCTGATAATAATTTCTTATTAATAATTATATGTAGCCCACTTTTTCTAAATTAAAAATGTAATAGTAAAGATTTCTTCTCATCTCAGTGGCATTTGTGGATATCATATGCCTATGAGTGAGTGAGTTCTATTAACGAATATTAGTGTGGCTGCGTATAAGAAAGAAGGATGGCGGAAGGTTATAACAATTAAAATAATCTCGCAATTCAGACATTATGTTGGTCCGTATATCTCCTGGCTTATTAGAGAATTTAATTTTGTATGTATTGATGGACAGAATAAATTGAATAAATATAATCTAAATTTGAGCTTGCTCCTTAACAAGGAAGCGTTAGAACTGACTGACTCAATACATTTGTTACGTATAACTTAAGATAAAAAACTCCAGTGGAAATCTAAGCACTCGCAAGCAAACTCAGCGTAGCCGTCTTTACAGATAATTTAGAAAAGATAGACAATTAACGGATGTTAATACGGCTCGACTTACCTATTTTAGTTATTTTCATAGTATTTTTACTTACTTGTATTTTATTATGAAGTGTTAAAGAACTTTACTGGCCATATAACTTAGAAGCTAGAGATTCACTGCGGGATATTTTTTTACGGTCGCTTCCCAATACATATTTAATAACATAATATTTAAACGTCAAAATGTTAATACTTATAATATTTAAAAAATTGTGAAAAATACGTGACAAATACGAGAATTAAAAATTAATTCGTAACGTATACTTTTGGCCTTTAAAAAGTTAACAAATCCTTTATGAGCATAAGTGCATAAAGTTCCACAAGATATCTTAGACTTAACTTTTCTTAATTTCAAATTTAAAATCAAAAGTGTATTATTAAGTAAATATTATTATAGCATTCAAGACTTTTAAGTATATCATCTAAAATTGTTAATTTTCTTTTAAAAAGAGCAACTGTTGAATTTCTGGCCGGCTCTTCCCTGCAGAGCAACCGGGCTTCCCGGCCGGTGGTAACTTACTCACACACTTGACCCTATTTATTGTTATAATTGGCGATTCAAAAGTTCTTATAAATGTCTACTAAACTAAAATTTGAATTACTGAACGATGTTGAATTTGAGTTTGAATTTCATGTTGACTTAAATATAATAAGTGGAATTCAAAAGGTGAAGAATACCGAACGAACATCCTTCTTATGTGTTCATCATCTTCACTACCTTTTCTAACCATTTCTAAAAAAATGTCTATATTTGTAGATATCACTAGTTATTACTAAGTACCACTAAAACGAAATAAAATAAAAACTTTTGCAAATTTAGGCAGAATGATGATATAGATTGCTAAATTATTATATATCTCAACGAGCATAATGAAAGAATAAAGTAACTGTCACTTGATTTCATCAGAAATATTTAGTAATTTAATGAAGTCTCGTAGTTATGTTGCTCTCTTTTTACTCTTTGGAAGATATGATAAAATATATATATAAAAATAGTGGGATATATATAAATATATATATATATATATATATATATATATATATATATATAATTTGTATACTCATATCATATATATACCTATATGTATACAATACATGTCTTATAAAATACGCTTAAGACGAAAGGACATCATAAACGTCACGGTAAAATTGTCGCTCTATCTACTCTTTCTATCAAAGTTATACCCTAGTAATAAACTGAAAATGCAAATGCGCTCACACTAAGGTTGTGGTTAAATCTTAAGTTCAACCCAAATTTTTATGATGATCGTAAAAACCAGTTTAAAGGGTAAGAATTTAGTTTATAGAGATACTTTCCTTTTTAGTGTCCCGGATTTTTTTCGTAATATGAAACCATAGTATGTTTAATATTAAGTGGAGTTTAACATTGTTGGTCTTATAGAGCACTCGCTATGAAGTTCAGAAAATATATGACTCAATTACTAGCTGATATTTTAGCGCTGATATTCAATAAACAATTGTAAACAAAAAATTAAAAAAGTTGAATTATCAAAAAAAATATAGTTTGAGTATTAAAGTGTTCATTACGTTAAAAAAAATATATTATTAGTTATTAATCTAAATCCAAACCAAATAGCCATCTAATTAAATTAATACAGCAGTATAATTTCAGAAATATAATTAATGGGATTTCAACTAAAATAATTTACTGAAGAAAACGGAAAATAATATTATTTCAAAATTGTATTGGTATTAAAATAGAAATTTATTGTATTTCAATTTGCTGAAAGCATTTGAACAATGCAATTTCAAAAGCTTCAGTTTTGCTCAAAGTTATTTGTGAGCAATTCGATCTAGGCTTAAATTTATACGAGTATAGCGATAGAAAAAAAATATTCTTTATTTAAATTACAACTCTGTGAACAATTAAAACTGATTGTCTGACTCAGTCTCTCAGATTATTGATGTAAATATGAAAAATATTTTTATAGTTGATGATGATAGTTTTTCTTTGTTTTAGGAGCTTTCTTTGCTCTTTTTTTCTAATTTATCGTTATTGTATTGTTTTGATCTATAAATGTAAATTTTATTTCATAAATATTATTTTAAATTCATTACCTGATTTGTAATTTCCATCAACTATTAAATTTATAAACTATTCTAAATATAAATACATTAAAAAGTAAATATTTAAAAAGTACATAAAAATTTTAACGTTATGTAATAAAGTTAAATGGTTTTTATAAAAATACGAACATTTGTAGATTTAATATAGTACTGAAACTTGCTGACTCTAGTTAAAAGCTCAGACTCACTTGGTGTTAGTAGCACTCAAACTAAAATGTTGGTTTTAAAGTTATTAGCTTACTTAGAAAGCAGCGTCTTTTATATAATAGTCATGTATGTTATGTAACGTGACTTAGATATAATTATTAGAAACATATGTTTTTAAAAATAAGTATCTTTGAAAAACTTACGTCATATTAAGAATACTGAATTTTAAAATATAAAAACAAATTTAAAACTAATAAATTTTACAACCTACAAAAATATCACAAAAACAATGATTTAGTAAAATTCTCTTGATGTTTTTTAAAAGTATTTGAAATGTAGTATGTCTGTTTAAACGAATTGTAGCGTATCGTAATGTGATAAACCTAGTTTTCTTTTGAACGTCCTTCTTAATAAGTGTCATGAAGTCCCTAATAACCTAATTTCAAGTTTGTAGGTTGCAAGTCAAGACATAAATTTACCGGAAGCTTACGAAGTTATTTCACAATTACCTGTAAACAATATTCAGTAGATAATAAGAATATTAAATCCATCCCTATATCTAACACTTACTTTTTAACTTTCTTACAATAAATTTAATTATTAAATTAGTTACAATCTATTAACTATAATAATTGTAAGCTACACAATTATTTTAATTTTTCGAGTATGTGTAGGAAAATTGGGAACATTTTTGTGTTTACTTAACCTGAAATAAATGTCTGGAGAGGGTCTTGAGGCTGAGGAGCTCTTTATATGCTAGACATTTATTTAACTTCTTGGTGATTATGTAAGGTTAGCTTAGTTGTTATTTCAATGGTGTTATTATTAACTTAAAACTTTCTTTATCTCACTGACGAATAATGTTCACTATCATAACAACTTTTCAGGTCGTAATATTTACTCACAAGTCTTTTTTATTCTAAATTATAAATTAAATAAATAAGAAAGGTCTTCAGGATTTTGTGTTCGGTAACGAAATTGTAAAAAATACTGTCAAACATAAAATAGGAAAACTAGATATAACCGGTTTTTTTAATAATCGTAACGAACAGGGTACGGGTCACAAACATCTTTATGGAAGCGCTTCTACAAATGAAGTACCGTATTGATAACATTTTGAAAATTTATAATTCTATTTATAATTATATTGTCTACACTAATTTTGTTGAAATTTATTGCTTCTTACATTTTTTTTCTTATTTCTAACCGGTGAAATGGCCCGAGCTGCCAGCTCAAGGAAGAACTATATGAGTCAAATCATAACCTGCTAAGATCTATACTTCTAACCATAAGTTATCTCATAATATTGTAAGTTATCAAAACATCCAATTTTAATATCTATATGAATATGTTTGTTTTTTGTTCCAGGTAAGTACAACTTAGAAATGGCTGAAATTATTACAAAGAGTAAGTATATAATATAATTGAGGCGAAAGTTTAAAGCAGCAATTATAAAATAATAATATGAATATGGACGTTTTACAAATTGTCACGGTTACATTCCGGAAACGTTTAAAAATTCCATCAATCAATATGAATAATAATTTTACGAAATTTTATTTTTTATTTTAGAATTTGTTAGGATAAAACATAATTTTTGGTGAAATAAATATTGATCTTTGTAAGTATATATTTATAAATAATGCAATGGAAATGAGGCAATTCTTTAGATTGAAAATCAATAATTCAATTAAATCAAACGTTCAAAGCTCAATATCGTTAATTACAACTTGACTGTTAAAAATCACCAATCTACATTTATAAAATCTAAATAAGGGCTGCCATTTAGGAAGTTCAGACAAGTAAAGTCGTTCTTTAAATAATTTTATTTGCTCATTTAATTGAGCCAATTTTTCGTGTAATTATTATAATTTTTAAAAGCTTGATGTCTCTGGCTGAGGCGAAAGTGATTTGCAGGGACCGTAGCGTTTCGCGCTCCGTCGTCTCTCGCTATCCTGCAAGGTATATGGCGTGGAGCTAAATAAATAAATAATAAATATTTATAACATATAACTGTCGCTGTCGCTGGCAGACTTTGTCGGTTACTTCAAAAACTATTTTACATTAATTTCAATTTTATATTAACACAGCCATCTATTGGCAACCTATAGAACTTAGAAGTGAAATAAACTCTTTGTTTAAAAAACACATTAACACTATAAAAATATATTAATATTAATTGAGATATAAAATGTCCTATCTTAACAAAAAATCTCTGAAATCCAGTAGGTGGTTTCAAAGGTTACAAACGAACGCATGGGATTTTAATTGACATCTTGTTCTAAAACACCTTTATTTTATCGCAATTAACTAGGGATATAAAGACAAACGGAATAAAACTATTGATATATTTAATATATTTTAAAAACACAAATTGAAACCTGAGTTCTACAAATTATGAAAAATTTTATAGTACTCGTAAATTATAAAAAAATCTATTTATTAAAAATGGGATCTATAATAGATGCAGCAATTACATTTTAAATGGAAAAAATGTAATCGGTGGTGGTGATAGTGATATCATTTAATCTTGATAAGTAGGAAGTATAGTAGTAAAATTTTACCAAAAAATTATATAATATTAAATATTTCATATTTTTTACGGTTCTAGAAACATCAGAAAAAAGTATCGTCATTTTTCATTTTCTATTCTTCCATCAATTTTCTTCACCTGATTTCTTCAGACAGCTCATATAGTTAATGGCATTGCAGTTTATATTCAGTTGATATTCAATACAGTGTCATAATGCATTAAGTTGAAATATGATTACTGACTGGTTCCCGTCGCTTGGCGCACAGCCAGCGTCAACAGATCGCAGTAATCGAGTGAAGACTATTCAAATGTATGGAGATTGTTAGTAAATTTACCATATCGGGAGTGGGTTTGCTTTCCTTATTAATAATACCTTATTTCTTTTCATTTTATTTTTGAATTGTAGGACAAATGAGTATGCGTGTCATCTAGAGATAAGTGATCATCTTCACCTGCTCTTACACTGTAAGAAGAAGAATCACAAATCACAATCACAAGAAAATTGCCAGTTTATGTTTTTTATTATCGTTGTTATAAAGAACAAATCACGCACGAATTAAATTAAGTAATCTAAAGTGATACACAGAAAGCAGGCTCTTAGGTTGTTGTCGTATTTCTTTAGTTATTTCCCTGTGAATTTAAAAACTCTTCAATAAAATCTTTTATCTTCTTTAATGATTGATCAAGTGTAACCGAGACTGGTTGCCGAGGTTTTAAAGTAATTGAACATCGACAAATCTAATCGATTAATAATATTTGAAGCCTTGGACTTAGAGTAAACTTACTGGAAATATTATTATTAGTAGACGAAAGTAAGAATTATATTTGTACATCTAAAAATAATATATCTGAGGAAGTAAAATAATGTTAAGAAATTACTAAACCACGCTGAGTAATAAATTCTAAAATATATACTTTATTAATATCTGATGGTAACTGGAGATCTGCTAAGGTGAGGAATTGTAGATGTTTTGGCACCCTTGACGAATTTCTCAGTTTTTTATTAGATCCCAATTTATTTTATAGTATTGACTGATGTCGAAACTCAAATTATGTGTTTTATATTTATTACAATAAAAAACGTAATATCGTATTTCTGTAGTTGTTACGGAAAAAATATTACCGATACAAAAAGTATCCGTGCAAAACATGATTATATTGCAATGAAGGAATTAAATCTTAAAATTGTAATAACTAAAAGTAAAATTCGATCTTATATTTCGACATTTAAGCCAAAATAAACAAAAAATATATACATACAACTCATATATAAGATACAAAAGGTTTCTTAATCATTCAATCATTTATTTAAAACACAATACTCATACAAATAAAAAAAAAACATGGTGTTAACTTACATTAGTCAGATATACAGAAGGATTATCATGCGAAAGTAATCTCCTACAAACATATACAAATTGTAATAAGTAATGCAAATAATACAGGAATTGTATTACAAACCATTTGTAACGGAGACCGCGTCTGATTAAATATTTAACTTTGGATTTTGGTTGAAAACATTATTGCATAAATAAATTTCATCTGTATTATTAATCAAAATTATATTTTATTTTTAAAAAAGCAGTCCTAGTATTCAAGGACTATATAAAAATAAGTAGATCCATATGAAATAACAGCTAAGTTAATTAAACACTTTATCTAAGAATAAATACTTTTCTGTAAATAAGTCAAATTATTTATCATATTTACAGTTTTTTCACGTAATATAACACAGATAAGGTATAAGCTATACCTTATCTGTGTTATATTACGTGTTAACTTTAATAAGTATATATTATGTAATGAATTTTTTTTTATCCGAATTAACAATGAGAATTTTGAATTTGATTAATAGACGATTTTTCAATGTTGATAGATACTAGGAGAAAACATTTCATATTTTAACAATTACTCTTATTACTACTAATTAAAGTATTCTTTAATTTAACCACAAGAGCTTTTTTCTTTTTTAATATAAAATATTATTCATCAATCGTATAGTAAGTACTAAGGAAACATTTCGCATCAAATATAAGTAGCCTCTTCAAATGAAATCAAGTGCCAAGAACTATTTTCATTTGATAGTATTTTATCTGATATTATTTTCGTCCGCCGGTTTTATCTCAAGATATTGATGGTTATATAACGGATATCCAAGTAAGATAATGGTGTTAAAGTGAGTCACATTTAACACATTATATAGAGACTTATCTTATCGTATTTTTCCTAAGCTGTAATCCAGCCGTATAAAAACTTTTAAGACCTGATTATAACCAGTAACATAATAGGATATCTAAAGTACTCGTATCTTTCAGGATACGCCGTCATCTTATGTTTAGCTTAGCTCGAATATCGTGACAAATTTGTTTTGCTTCTGCCTTACAGTATCAATATTTGTTGAAGTAGAAAATAAAGCCAACTTATGGAGTACTTTTTATCTTACCATAAACAAAAGGTATTTTTGTTTACTGAAGTAAAGCCAAGAGACACTGGATTATGCAAAATTATTCATATTTGTTGCTTTAACATAGTCATTCACGAAGCCGGATGATAAACTGCAACACTGTAATGCACTTTATCAGACTGTATATTAATGTCAGAGTCAGGGAATCAGATATAAACCGGATATTAAATAGAAGTACTCATTTATATTTAAGGTTGTGAAAATACGTGATTGAAATATGAATAAAACTACATTGTCTTGATTAATTTGATTTGTTTACCTCAGAAATATAGGCTTAAAAGTAATAGAATTGATTAATTATTTTTAATTTATTTGTAATATCAATATTGTATATAATTTAGACTTTTTACAGATGACAAAGATATTAAGGTGAAATAATCATATTTCATATCCTATTTAACTATTATAATACTATTACAAAATTATGGAAAATGCAGTTAATGACATTTTTAAAATGTTTATGTGTAAATTAACTAAATTCGAATATTATTGTATATTTAAAATGATGTATTAAGGACTCAGTTTTAAGGATTGTCGCCTCTCAAAGGTTTTTTATGTCGTAATATAATTTTTGCAAAGTTTTAACTATATTCGTAAACTAGTATTAGAATCATAAAAAATATTAAAATCAATACATTTTTATTGATATTCATTGTCATCATAATAATAAAGCTTGTTTAATAGATAACATCAACAATTCTAATGCATATTAAAATTTTAATTTGACCTAATTTTAATTATTAAATTAATTAATTGTCGTATATTTGAATTAAATATTACATATAAAAATATTGTATTAATTTGTTTTTTTTTTTATTTTTACATTGTATGTTATATTAGTGCTTAATTTTAGCTAAATTTTATTTAGTGTGATTTAAATCTAATTAATTAGATAATGATTTTTATTTTTGTTTCACTTTTTAAAGTTCATGTTATTTTTCTTTTAATAACAGTGGAAACTTATTTAATGTTTTGTATTTTTTTTATTTTATTTTAAAGGTAAGGTGCAAATTATACTACCACACTTAATTAGATTACTATTTCTTTAAGTAGTCCTATAGACCGTATCCCTCTTCATACAAGTGGAGTCACAGATAAAAACTTATATTTATAAATGTTTTAAAACAAGAATTGTTAAATAATTGTGCGTCTGACCAAGAGCTAATTTTCTGCTGGACCGGGTCGCTTCCGTTATTAAATGGATTTACTCTTTGAACATTTACCTTGTATCTTATTTATTTTAACAAAACCTACTTGTATTTAAAATTAAATGAAATAAATATTTAATGTTATTTTCTTTTATAACTAGTTATTAATCGAGACTTCTTTCATTCGATTTATTTGTAATTTGAAACGTAGTTTTCGAGATAGTCTTGATAAACAAAATTGTAGTAGTATAAAATAAAGAAACAAAGAAAGACTGAAAAAGCATAAGTCATAAATAAAATCTTTGTAGTTTACATAAAAATAAATTTAGAAAAATTAAGAAATAATTTGAGGAAAATGGACCAAAAATATAAAATGCACGCTCGCCATGATAGTAATTTGCAAAAACAAATAGTTAATGAAACATATACTTCTATATGCCAATTCTATTAATAACTTATTAACTTAATAGTATTAACATTTAAAAATGCTTGTAAGGCTCATTTAATCTAAGGGTTATCGATATATGTATACCATCACAATATCAAAACCCGAGATTTTTTTTAGATGTATATATTTTTAGATTTTTATATATTAATGTAGTATTAAAATCTCAAATAGACAGAAATAGTTTTCTGTCTACAGGAAAAATATTAGTCGCAATTGAAGAATATTATTATATATTATAAAATTGTTGGCGCTAACGAATTATATCAACGACAGTTAGACCGTTACTCTACGGAATAAAAATATAATAATTAATAAATACCAGTTGATATTAAAATACATACGTATTTTTATTTAAAACACGAGTGCTATAATTAAAAATATATTGCAACAAATATCAGCATAAGTTATGGCGTATAAATATTCTATTGGAAAATATCAATTGTACTCATTAAATATTTTCATAAGCTCAATATTTAAATAAGCTTTTAATATTCGCCGTCATTAAAAACCATTTCAGACATTGAAATCAGCTGCGGAATAATAATTACTTACATTATTTCTGGTTGAATTGGTAAACTCGACGAACAGAGCAAACTTATGAATCTTTGTTAATATAAATATTTTTTTTAGTTCATCGTTAAAAATTCAATAAATAGAAATGCTTGTATAGCCCTAAACGAAGGTCGCTCTGAGGGCAGAGTAACATACGTTTTAACGTACGAGTAATTTAGAACGATACAGATGGGTGAGAAAAGGGAGAAGAATCTGACTTTAATATTCACCATCAATTATTCAGAAACAATTATTGGATTTATTTATATTTTTTTTTCAGTACAGATTTATTACGTCACTAGTGTTAACATATTATTATTATAGTATATACGTCAAGGTTTGAATACAAATAAATATGATCCCCAACAACCCCTTCTTTATTACATTAACCCAGAATTTGTATTCGTAAAGGGTCCGAACTAAGAATAAGTTCACTTAGCTTAAGATTTAATGGAGTTCTTGGAGCACATAAAATTTTAGGAGAACGCAGAGTCTAATTTATATTAATTGACTTGGTGTTCATTTGTTCGTACTAAGTTAGTATAGTTGATAGTCATTCATAAGGCGATAGTATGATATCTGTTATTTGAATGTTTGTTATTATTTTCTATCCTTACTTAAAACATATTTTTTCTTGGAATCATTATAATATATAAATTTTCTGTTTACCTTTATTTAAATAATTAATTTATAAAATTACAGCGCCGTGCTATTAGTTATTAAAAAACAAAAAGTCCAGTCTCAAGAGATGTCTCTAGCAAGGTTTTACCAAAGTACATTTTCCAAAACTCTTCACACTTAAGAAATCAGTTTGAAGAGACTGTTATAATCTTTAGCGAACTTTCTTTATTATTTGTATAGTTTATCTTTATTATCTTTCGATTTTTAATCAGTTATCAATTTCTGAAATTTTCTTATGGGATCTCGAAAATTAGGCTGGAGAGTTTTGCATTTATTTATTGTTAACTCCAAAGTCTTTGTCAGCATCACCGTGTGAGATGGACGTGTACAACGATCAGTCTTTATTAGAATGTATGTAAAGGTTATCATTATCTGACTGTTATGAGTCTAGGTTATATTTATCTGATGATAGAAAAGGCAGATCAGTATGGAAGTTATCTAACAAAATATAGTTAAATTGTATGATCCGGTAGACTTCATTTATGATGATTGTATCAAAATATATTAATAAGTAGGAACTAATATTTAAGTTCTTCAAGAAATATGAAAAAAAATGTTTTAAACAACACTAGTAGTCATAGTGAAAACCGTTGTTATATGTGAAATAATAGATTTTTTCTTACAACAATGACGTGAGAAAATCGAGGACGTAATTACGTTATGACTTCCACCGGAGTGGAAGCCATCTTGGATCACGACGGAACCACATTTCCGTCAGAACCAGTTTGTTCGTTAGCGTAATTTACGACTTGCCATAGTTTCAATAGATCTGATAATTAAAATCCCTATGTATAAGGTTTATTATATTGCGTAAACTCTGTTATTTAAAAGTGTTCCTTTTATAAAGTATTAAAAAGTTTAAGAGATAATATAAAATCCGTATCAGTATCAAAACTATCATATATATTTGTAACCAAACCGCTAAACAAATTATAATATCTTCATTGTTTCATAATCATATTAAGACTGGATAAAAGTTTAAAATAATATTGAATTCATATTTTTTTATAAGTTTATAAAATTAAAAAAACAAATAATATATTTGTTTACGTTAAAATGTACGTAAACTTATGTATGTTATTCGGTTAAACTTTTTTTTTTGTCTCTACGGAATTTAAATGTTTCAAATAAGTGACTGAAATGAAACAAAACATTTTCAGTATTAATTTGAAATAATTTAAACGAAAGTATGATTTTATGTGCAAATATATATATCTAAATTTTAAATACGTTATCATTCATAAACTATATAACTAAATATTATTTATGAATACATATATTGTTGGTTGACTGTAGACTGCTTTAGCGCTAAATCCGCCATTTGAATGATATTTGTTCTGCAATAAAATTTAATAAATAAATAAAATAAACACTATATACCAAAATTTATAACTTAAATATATCTTTACCTCAAAACATTTAATGTAAGAACTGAATAGAGTCCGTTGGTTGACAAATCTCTTTGATCGAGAGATTGGATTTCTATGTCGTGATACATTTGTATTAGTTAAATGGAAATTGTAACTATGTAAAGAACTATGTAAGACATCGTTTCGTTTGATAACTCGAGCGATTATGTTGTTTTTTTCAGGGCGGGTTAAAATTTATAGCGATATCTAGATATATGGTTACTTAACATAATAAAATCATAATAAAATAATATTTTCATTAAAATTGTTTCAAATTCATACTGAAAATGTTTTGTTCCATTTCAGCCACCCATTTTAAACATTTAATTTTGTATGTCACCACCACTTATTTTGTCTCTTTGTTCAGAATACAGATTAAATATAATAAGGATGCAAACATTTATTTAACTCATACCTGTGCACGTCTCATGGGTAGCGAACAGTGCAACATCGACAACAGCAACAGCATCGACCTCGCTTACACTTACGTCATATTTTAAATTTTTACTTATTCATGTTTGGACATTACAAAAGCAAAAAAAAAATAAGTATCATGTTTCATACACAGAAATAACTTTTAAAAGTACACACAAATTCGAAACGAGTGTCTGTAAAAAAAGCAACGAGAACATACGTGCTGAAATGAAACTCACAACTATTAGTTATGTTACTAGGTATACAGAATAGCTTTAATATGCTGCTTCGTATCTCTCAAAATATTGTCCATATACGAGTACATAAGAAAAAAACAAACCTACGAAGTTGAACATAAATTCTAATAAAATTAAAACTATAGATTATCAAAGGCTATTCATAAAAAAAAACCTGTCTATAAAGTTTTCATAAATATAAAATATTAATTCATGTTTTGTAAGTGCTTATAATAAGTATAGAAATAAATAGATGCTCTGATTTTATTCTTTCAGTTAATTATATATAAGGAGATTTTTATATTTAAAAAAAGAAATGGAAGGTATCGATTACGTCAACAACTAATTGACCGGATTTTCGAGTATTTACTACTAATAAATACAAATATATCAGATAGTATATCTCTTATAATTGCAAAATAAATTAGGCTTAGCCTTTTACAGTATTCATATGTAAAGTTAAGATAGCAGTTGCAAAAGGATATGAGCAATAATAATAGCGGGTTGGGACTTCCGGCCCGGAAACTACATTAGCTACTCTGCTCACATGCGATAGACATGAATTTTGTAATATACTAAACTAATATTTCGATATATTTTAAATAAATCGGATGACGTTTTTGGAGATGGCTATAGGTTTTCACAGGTAGGTTACCTAATGCCTTGAAAATATTTTTTATGCTTCTTTATACCCCACTCTCTTGCAACTTTTCTCGTTTTTTTTATGTAAGAGGAGGGCAAAAGAGCATGTGGGTCATTGGTGACATGTGACAACAGCCTACGAACTCTTGTAACATTCCGTAAATCGTACGAGCAAGGCCGGCCTTGAAAGTGGGAATATATACCTTTTTTGAAGATACCCATGTTATATCGATTCGACACTATCGTCGAAAAAAGTTCGTTCCACATTTTAGTGGTATGTTGAAAAAAGGACTTTGAAAATCACACAGTAAAGGATCGCCAAGTATCCAGATGACATTACAGGCGTTGACGTGCTATGAGCTGGTGAAATTTGGTGGCAAGTATCAGATCAAATAGTATTTCGAAACACTCCTCGTCGTAAATGCGACAGAAGACACACAAAGTATTCACGACACTACGCAATGCCTACGAGTCCAGCCGTTCATGAGCACCGCGTCCCGCTTAATTGGAATTAGGTCTCTGTTGTATGTGGTCAAAAAGTAGGCAATGGGCATTGAGCCCGTTAAAGTCTCAATGGACTACGATTTCGGCGAAGGGAGTTTCTGAAAGCAGTTTTTCTGCATTACCACTATGGGATTCCGATATAATCGTCCAAGACTACACGCACCCAAAGAACACATGGTTCCTGATCTTCAAAATTCTAAAAGCTACGGTAGCAGATATCCTTACGAACACAGATATCCCGACGTGTGGTATGTAATTATGGTCGAGTTTATACCCAGGGTATGATAGGTACGCTGCGTCGATAGTTTGAGATATCTGCGTCAAAGCCAACAAGGCCATTCTTTGTGTGTTTATGTGTAGGTATGTGAGTTGTATTTATAGCAAAAAAGTCAAGAGTATAATTTTAATACTAAACGCTTACACATTTCATTAAAACTTCATTAAAATTTTAAAATTATAGGAAAATTATTTTATTCTATTATCATTTTATTATTCTTCAGCCACAAATGTTCGAGATAAGGAGTGCCTAAACATTTATAAAGAAGTTGTTTTTTTATAAAGAACTTAATTAATGGCAGGGGTCTCCTAACCAAAATATATAGTTATTATTTTAATTATAAGAAAGTAATAAAGTGCAAGGCAGTAAATGACTTCATTATTTCATAATTAAAAGGTAGTTTAAGTGCAACTTTTTAGAGCACCTAAAAGCAGTTTTTAATAAGTTTTCGCCAAAATTAATTATTATCTCAGTTTCCTTGCAATTTATTGGAGTTTATAATTGTATATAACTGTGTATATTATAAGTTTTTCACGAATTATACTTATTTTCTATGGTTACAACAACTCGCAAAACGAGTTCTATTACGCAACTAAAAAATATGTTAATCGAATATATGATAACAAACATTCATCTGGGCTCGAAAATTAATGAGTGAGTGAAAAGTAAACCGTCTCGGAAATACAATGGGTGAAAAATTATCATCATCTCTTTCTCGTGTTATAAAGAAAAATGAAAAACTACAAAGGCTTTGTCTCAACGCAAATGCATTAAGCCAAGCAGTTATTACGAAAGCACAGTGTACAACGCAGGTTAAGCGGTGAACATGTTTCAAAATATATTTTAAGAAAACCATAAACAATGTAGCACAAAAATATTTTAAATTTTATAAAGATAATAATAAAATATACCTATAGGATCTTTTTACACTTTTTGATATATGTAATTTGATATGGCAAAATAAAATGGGAAAAATTGAGGAGAGGAAAAAAAAGGAGTTTTGAATTTAATATTCTATTAAAACTATGGTTGTATAGAAAATTAAGGAGAAAATATTGATTTTAAAAATAATAATTGCATTGATTGTAATGACATGTCGGTATTCCCAAATGTATAAAAAAACTGTAGATATATAGAATACGAAGCATATTTTACGGAAGCTTACTATTTGCTATTAGTGGTAAAATACGAATATGAAGAAAATATGTTACTCCCTGTGTACAGCCATCATTAAAAATGTACGTCGAGCGAACACCGTGCTGCTGAAGCATTAGTAGTTGTAGCTAGTAATGCTCTAGCAGCACGGTGTACTTTACTATCTTTATCGACCATTGAAACTGCTAAAATTCGTTATTTACAAATTTAAATAAAAATTCGGCCTTACAAGAATCTCGGCAAGACCTAAACTCAAAGAAATTATTTTCTTTTTCCACAAAATATCTATTTGTCTGCACTCTACTTCCAAAATAACATATATCACCTAAAATAAGTTTTTTTTTGGTATATCATCTAACTTCAAAATATATACTCAGTATAGGCATGATACTCAACAAACTAATACTAGATTTTTCTGCGCCAAGCTCATATCCATTTCCAAAATTCAAAACTTATTTCCGGGATGGTACTCTTTAACATCCGCTGCATCCACTATATATAACAGTGAGCAGTATTTGTGAAGATCCAATATTTACAAATGGTCTAGAATCTCTTAGCAATTAAGGTACTTTGAAAAGTTTTTATTATTGTCGTTATAATTTAAGCATTACTTCAAAAATTTAAAATAACAATTTACTATTTTCATACATAAAAATACATATTGCAAATGAAAAGACCAGATGGTCCTGTGGGAATATCTGACATAGATAACAGAGAATTCTGATAAACTGAGAACTCACGACGCATCACAAGAATATTCTCTATATCGTCAAAAATGTAATCAAAATAAAATGGTTTTTGTTATATATATTTATTAATTAAAAAACTGTGACTAAAAATAAGGCTCCCAATAATTACAAAAAATGCGATGCGATAAAATACCTTTTGGAAAACAAGCAGAGATAGAGATCCAATCATGAAAATCGATATATATATTATAATTTATAATATATAACAGATTTATAATTTAATAAATTCGTTATTCTGTTTTTTATTTTTCAAGACAAAATTATCTATTTGTCGTTCACACGATGACTATTTCCGTTAGAATTTATCTTTTTCACAACCATCTGCACAGCATAAGCATATCATGAAGAATTCTATATGAAAAAAAAATTTGTTCGTTTAAAAGAACTCAAACATGTGAAAGTTGTACCGTTAAACGAACAGCATTGTATTCGATAAAACAGTTTCGTGACTGATTGCAAAAATCGGTTCCAAGTAAATACTACTAAAGTGAGTACTAGAAAGTAATTATATTTATATATTATTGAAAGCTAAATTATTTTGGGGAAATTTAACGAACAATGAAAGAAGAGGTTCTTGAGAGTATTGCTTCTATTGATTTCATATTAAACTGTTCTACAATTTCAAGACAATCGTATTTTTGGCAATTATTAAGGTTTAAAATTACAAATATTACTGTCTACACTATGTTTTTGGGGCAACATCTTATTTTATCAAATGTAAACATTTTCGAGAACTTACAAACATAAAATTTAAGTATACCTTTAAAAGCAATTAGCTGATATTATAATCATGGTAATATTTTAGTAAGCAAAGAAAATAAATTACCTTATTCTCATCAAATGGGACTACAAGGCTGTTATTTATCTCACGTAAAAAGTAATTAGCCACAAATTATAATGGCGACTGTAACTATTAGACTGGAATTGGAATTAATTGTAATACCCAAAAATAGGAATTACAAATATTTTTTTATAAATACCGTATATTAACAGTATATTTAATTATTAAATACACTCATTAATATTCTCCATTAAAGAATTTATATCATCCGTATAAATAGTAAAGTAATAACGAGTCAAAATGTATATATAAAATATATTTTATAAAAGGACTCTTTGCTACGTGTTCTCGCTTAATACAAATTAATCCAAAAATATTAATTTTCGCATGGTTGAAACACTTCTTCTTCACTTAACATGAATTATATTAATTCAAAACTAATTTAAATCATAATTAGAAAGTGTTTTAAGTCTCAGCGGTAATGAAACCCTCGAAATGGGTTTTTTCATTATGTAGACAAAGATTCCAAACTTTTCCTTTGTCTGGCGGCTGAAAATACAACAGACCTTTTTCATTCGACTCTGAAATAGTGAAGGTAATGTTAATGGATTTTTTTTTAATATTTGACTACTTACTTATATTTTTTATGAATGTAAATTATACTTAACTAGCATCTACCAGCGGCTAAGTGGAAAATAACTATTTGCCATGCCATGCCATGCTAAGCCATGTAGACTATACATGTCACTCAGCAGTCTAAAAGTTCTTTTGTTTCCATTTCTATGATCCTAATAAAGTGTGTGTGAAATGTTATGATCAGCAATTAAGGTTTGAAATAAAAAACAAAGTTACGTTCGCATTTTTATATATTTATTTTTAGTCACTTATCTACCTTCGTCTCTGGTCTCTTCTCATTCATGTTCAGTTTTATGTATTATTGGTCTGTTACTTGTTTCAAGTTGTTATAATTCATATTATTTTTATGGTACCTTACTTACTTAAAAAAACAAAAATACAACAACAAACAATACATTTAGACTTATTGCGACACATTAGAACAAATAACCAATTAATCTTACCCAACGACACCGCCATTTTATGGTGACGTAAGGGATCATGACGTCACTGCTCTGACAAATGTTTTACGACTGCAAGCTTTTAGACGCGTAATGTATACCCTTTATAAATAGTAACATACAGTCTCTTGTGTATGAGTTAAATGAAGTTTTTCTTCTTTTAATAATGTTTTTAGGTTTATATAATTAATAAAAACATTGTCCGTTTATTATTTTTGTTTGGTAACAAAGTATAATCATTTTGCACATAAGATTGCATATACTGACATAATATTTTAGCTTTATAGAAATTATTATAAAATCCTTCGTGGTGTCAATTTTGCAAGGAAAGTTACTGAATAACTAATATCTTTTTTATGAATATACTCTTAATTACTGATCATATTCCTCATTTACTCTAATGAAGCAAATACAGCATTCTAAAAGAAATAAAATAGATGTTTTCGGGAATATATTAAAAGTAATATGTAAAATTATAATATTTTATTGCTGAACAAAAGCAGCCATTTTTTTTTCTTAATTATATATATAATAATTGCGAGGAAATACTAAAATGTTTTGGACTTATTAGTATAAGACTATAATAACTTGTTAAATGATAACATAATTTATAATAAACTCTTTTGTTTAAATTATATATCTCCAGTGACCACAGCCAATTTTTTAAATTTTACTAGATTTATAAGGCTCCGTAACTTATTAGGAATACTTGAAATAAATATAGCATGAATATACATATTAGCCATACCAATCAAGCGGAATAACAAACCTTTTAAAATATTTTTCTACACATCTAGTGAAGATTTTTTTTCTGATAATGATGTACCTCACATGATTGGTCATCGTGAATTTATAAAAAATATAATGGGTTTGCATCGTTTTTTTAAATTCACGTGTACTATCCCCCCTCAGCTGCCATCTAAGTGGTTAATTTTGGAGGAATGAAAAAAATCATGACAGTGGTAGATAACATATAATGAATGTAAAAGGAGAATTATCACACTATTACTTATAATAGTCGGTTATTTTTAAAATATTCATTTTTATTGTATACGCTGACTACATCTTAGACGATAGGTCGAAATAAAGTATTACAGAATTGTATATCTTAGAAAGATCTACAAAAAATTTGCGAATGCATATATCCACATGTCTATCTATCCATCATGGGTAACTAGGTAACCCTATTATACTGCGAATAGCCCGACACATACTTCGCCAGTTCATTTATTATTGTTCTTATCCACTTCAACTCTGTAAACACTTTGCAAGCATCAATTATACATATCGGGAGGGATAAATAGCAGTTATAAGTTGAATTCAACTCCTTTTACTAAATGATTTTTAATAGTTTATACAAATGTTTCGATCAGGCTGTTCTCTAAATACATTAAGACCAGTACATAACCATCAAAAGGTAACTAAGAAGATTATTTAATATTCATACATATCATATAATTATGTATCTTGACGCACCGGATTTCAACAAGCTTCTTCATGTGAAATGGAGTTAGCAATTCGATTTATATTAAATTTTAGTACATTAATATTTAACTTCTAAGTTTATTTGAATCAGGCACCGGGAAGGAGCCGTCGGGAGTAGACTTTTTGTTGCAAAAAATATATTATCCTATACCCAAAAATAATGGTATTAATAAATGTTTTAATGACTTTATAAACATCCTTTTAGTTGTAGTCGAAACTTCATGGTCTGATGTTTGATGTAATGTTTGTTTAACATAAAACATTCAACTTTTACTGATAATAATTAATCCAAACAATAAATTGTTATTTATTTGTTATTTATTCCTTGAAATTTCAAAAAAACTAAAATAATCAATTATTTCAGATGATTCAAGATTCGTCAACTTACACATCAGAGTATCGTATTGTCTTTTATCTATGAGTACGAGTACTGCGGGGGCTGCAATTTCCCTTTAAACTCTTAAATAATAAACCGTTTACAATCATTTAGAAATATGCTAATTCATATACTTGAGGTATTATTGAAAGTATAATTCAATATACTTTTTGTGTTTTGCGGGGAAAATAAGATAATTTCCCGATTAAATGGTTTTGTAGGTAGAAGCTGTCGTCATTTGACTGCAGCTCGTATTGGGCTGGCTCGACCTGAGAAGGACCGCCCTCTCACAGAAGATCAACGTGTAGCAAACAAATTCATTTGAGTACTACACATCGACGAGTGGGAAAATCCGGAAGCCTAACATCCCCCGCGCCAAAAATGAAAGCGATGCATCAAAAAAGCATACCTTAGAAAAATATCGGCTTTGATGAAGCCAGAAAACCCCTCTCCGAGTCAAATAGGGGGAATAGTTCTCGAAGTTTTCTCGGGCTGTCCATCGCATCTGGGGCGGGTAAAGTATCGGCAAAAGACGAGGGCAAACGAAGAGTCACCGAAGCGACACCTCGCCCCAATCTTCAACCCGATGCGTGGACATTGACGATCATATGATCAACGGTCATATGAGCGTCCATGTCCACGCGCAGTAGAGGTACGCGTAGATTCTGATATCAGAATCTACGCGTACCTTTACAGGTCGCAAAGTGGTAATGCAGAAACGGACCAAATCTTGGGCCTTGTTTATTGAAGGAATTTCCTGATCTGATTTTAAAGACTCAATACGCCGAAGTCGTAGTCCTTGCGGACTTTAACGGTCTGAATGCCCATTGCATAGGACCTTGTGCCATCGACTACGCGGGGAGAGATGTGTTTAACTTTGCTCTGGAAAATGGTATGTCCCAGTTGTATAAAACGCACACTCGTCTACCGGACTGGACAGCCCCGTGCACTCTTTAATGAATATTCTATTGACTACACATCCAGGAAAGTACCAGTACCAGTTATGTGGTGGTGTCGTTTATTAATGAATGATTTATTCTTTTTTTTATTTTTTAGTTAATATATTTTTTATAATTTATGAAATTCGAGTGTGAATAAATGTATATAATACGCTATGTTGTTGATATTTTGATACTTGATACTGATACTTCATATTTTTAATATTAGTATACTTAATCAAATATTTTATTACATTAAATTAAAAGCCTGCTCACCAAAGACAGATAAATAAAAATACAAATTGAATGAAATAACTATAAGTTTAATAAAATAATTTAAGTAAACCCATATTTCTTAAACAAGCAGTAATCGAGGGTAATTCAAACTTTCTCAATTTTAGGTAAATATTAAATTACTTGATGTTCAACCGACTACTGTGCATTTTACTTAGATGTTTTTATACTAAAATTTGGTGAATGTGTACTGTTCCGTCAAGTTATATGTAATATATTATTATGAATGTTAGATTAAATAAAACAAAGAATAAGAAATATTTTTAATATGTTATGTATCAAAATTGGTTAAAAAGTACATTTATAAATCTATAATTAAAAAATGGGCTTTTCGTAATGATAAAATAAAATTAAAATATTGAGTTCCCTTTTGTGAACTATTAACTCCATTTTTTGCCATTACATGAAATCTCTTATGTATTTTAGAAGAGTCTAGCTATAGAACTTTGACTGCAGCTTGTATTAAAGTTAAGTCGAACGCGGTTATACCACCCTGTCATGTTTATATCTATATTTCATAGGGTGAATTTGAAAGCTGGATGCCTCTTCCGATTTTATCCTCTTGTTTCCTACAATTCTTTTCGTTTCGCAAACGCAACGCCTTGGCAAATGTTGATATATTCAAATGTTGCATTACAAAGACCGTTCGCTTGTTTGCTTACCAATATCATATTATGAAAACCATGAAAACTAACTACAATATTTATAGTCATCACTATTATTACCGCTGGAAATTTACCCAGGACTTTACAGTTGCTGGGTCATTCAAGTATTTATAATTTTATCAACCTACAAAATTCGAATAAAAATATTATTCTGGCTATGCGCTGTATATTAATCTTTTCTGAGACCTTGTATCAGACGTTATCTCAGCGGAGATTTTGCTTCTTCAAGATATAATTTTTACGCACTCCATTTGTCTTCCTTGATTGCTTTCTATTTTATCTACAGACATGAGTGTGTAGATAAAATAGAAAGTATGAACTTATTACTACCATCTTCGCCATTCATTCATCTACATCCATAAAATGTGCTCACTAGCAACCTAAGAGATAAGTTAGGTACAAAACATAACCAAATGAAAACTGTTCATAAATTAATACTGCAATATTAATAACTAACAACAGAGTACAAAATTCCACTTTATTAGAAGGTGGGGATGAATTCGAGGATCGTACATCAATTTTATGGACATGACCTAGTTTACTCGTGTGAAATGATTTTATAGCTTGCAGTTTTACAACATCTAAAAAATAAAATTATGAATTAAAATTATAGTTCACTTTTAAATTTCAGTTTTAAGTTTAAAAAAAAATAAAATGGGTCTATCGGTTTACTTATTGACAAACAAAATAAATGTGCAGATAATAAAAGCAGTCATCAACTAAAATAAATATGTGTTTTATCTATCTTTCTTAATAAGTCGTATTTCATATTGTTAAAATAAATTTTGCTAGCAACTTTTCTTATGTTATGATATTTTTGTGTTAATTTTTAAATTAATAATTAAACAACATGTATGCTGTAACTATCTGTAAATGTTTTCATATTTAACACACTAAGATTTTTATTTGTCAGTTAAAAGAATAAAAGTAATAGTGCTAAAATATAAATAATTATCCGTTAATATTAAGATACATAAATTATTACTACATTATGAAAAGTGTTGTTATTTTTATACCAAAAATGAGTTATATAACTCCGTCTCGTCAATAATTTACCAAAACCACATTTTCCGCAGGGCTAGGTCGCTTCCTGTATTAAATGGATCTTTATGTTCAAGTAACTTTATTTATTAAAGTATATCCTTCTGTTTTTTTAATACATCACATTAAAGCGTTACATTTTATTATGTGGTTAAATTTTAAGGTTTTAATAATTTAAGGTTTAATATTACATAAATATTTTATTCTTATGACTAATTAAACTATAAAGGAACGTTCTGAAAACATATTTTGATAGTAATTACTTTTAAGTATTTAATGTTTAGATATATATATTTTCCTGATACTTTATATAAAATTTGTTACTTTAAAATGAAAAATACGTGAAATGGTCTCTCACGTGTGAAGCATATATACGCACAGAAAACCAAGTTAAAAATCAAGCATTTCATGAAAATAAGGAAATAGTCCTTATTTATTTCCAATTTATAATACATATTTCTGAAACAGCTGTGCCCTAGTTTAAAATTATGTTATTCTAAATGATATATATTTCTTGTTCGACTATCAACTATTGACCATTGCGGCCACCACTTTCTTTGGATGGTCTTCATGTCGCACACTTTTTGTTTTTAATTACAGGGTTGGATTTGCCTTGTTATAAAACAGGTCATATAAGGCAGTTTCAGTCTAGTTTTAAGATATTTTTCATTTGTCATAATCAATCGAAACCAATCAGAATATAGTTTATTAGTTGATTTGGAAGCAAATTGTTTATATTTTTTCAATCAGCAGATCAGAAACCGGGTGTAAGTATCGTAAATTGTTGTAATTTATACAATCCATTTATTTAGTCATAAAATTTAAAAATTACTCTCCAACTTTAACTGAAGCCATAATGAACTCATTAACAGCAGTGTTGTAAATGGGCTGTTTGCTGCGTAACTTTTGACTTAAGATTTTTAAATAATAAATGATATAAATCACTTCTTAGCAGTTCCAAATTATTTTAAGATTTTCCAATACAATAAATATATGAGCATCCTTTTTAATCTACCATTTTTGAAACCATATTGATTGTTATTATTGATGTGATTTGCCTTGTTCTTTGCTATTTAGTATATATTCTAAAAAACAAACATTATAATAAAAATCTTTACCGTTTTTATCTTTATCAAAACGAGAAACAGAATCAGAGTCAGTATTAAAAATTTATTGAAAATTGTTCTATACAAAACGTTTTTTAAGTTACCAAAAGCACTGAAAGTTATTTCCTACATACCTGAGAAGAACTGGAAACAAAAATTCAGCGTTCTTGTATAATGTTACTTCGTTTAATCCGAAATTATATTTACATTTAGTTTTGAAGTACTCTGACAGCGAGCATTCCTACCTACGTTACATCATGCTCTAGATATTCAGAAATACTGTAATATCCGTCACCATTCAACAATTTGTAAACAACTTTTTTAAATTTATTAAAGGGTAAGATCTAAACGTTTACTGGGAGCTTGTGAAAAAGTATATACATTGCACCAAAAAAAAAATTACACACTTTTTTCAGTCGAGTAACAAGTAAGCTTAAGCTTGTATATGTTTCTTTATTCCTATATCTTATATGACGTATGCCTAATAAAATTATCAGTAATATGTCATCTCATTACTTATATAATATATGTTAAATATCTATTACAATAATCATTTATTATTCCTATTTTTTTACTTCTAGCAATATAATGTAACCATAAACATCTTGTGCTCTTAAAATTTCAAAATGATTATATTTTAAGACCAAATTCACCAAATGTTGATAAAAATGTAAATAATATTGAAGAGTTTTGAAATTCATTTACATATGTTATATTATGCATATACAAATTACACACATAATTAACTTTAATATTTCCTATAAATACTTATATCTTTTAATGAGAGTCTTGTCTTATCTCGTCTTGTGTAGACGTTTTTATTCCGCTAAATAAAAAAGATTTCTTTGTTCGAAGATAGTGAAAAAATATAACATAAAAACTGTTCTCCCTCCAGTTAGACGTCTAGGGATACAATTTTGCGGCGTTTATCTAAACAAACCTCTACGTTCCTAAATGGCTCCTGAGATGACGTTATTATATAATAAAAAAACTTATATCTTAAGCAGTGATGATCACCAGCTCGTCCTGTAAGACTTGTGTGTTTACCGAAAGTTGGTAATAAACCAAACCAATACTGTTCATCTTTCCCTTGCGTACTTCAACTAATACTTAATGGGTAGAAATGGATTTAAATACCTTCAGAAATTGCAAACATTAACTTTTGTAATTAATTACATATTCATATTTTACCGTAATTAGTTACATTAGTGACATGTATGTCGCTTTTATATTTTAATTATAACATTTTTAGAACCAATCCCGATATGCGATCTATCGGTAAATAAATATTAATTCATTCATATTTTGACACGTTCTTGTAGAAAGTAACAGATTTTCTATTTAGAAGTAACAGACCTGACAAAACTTTTCTAAGCTAAAAAACTTAGTTGCTATACCTATAGTTTAAATAATAAAAATAAATATAATTAGATTTGTTTACAATACTGCAAATTAAAGACTTGAGGCGAATAAACTTCTAAGGGAACATTAGTTGCTCCTAGATTTATTCATATCAAAATGAACCTATGTTCGTTTAGTCTTTTTAGTGTTAGCCGTTAAGGTGTTATCAGGTTTGCCAAAGAATTATTGTGCATTTATGGTGAAGAATACTTTTAAACGAACTTCAGATTTTTTTATTAATAAGTTTAGATATAAGTAGAACTAAAACACAAGTGTGAAAATAAATAGAACTCGGCAGTCCTTTGTTTGCTTGAAAAATATTTGTTCAGAGGGAAAATAGAGCGACAAAGGGCTGAGTAGTAGATGTAAACAGGACTATGTTGTTTACTTACATAATGTAATATTATAGTGCGGATTTTAATAGATACAATTTTTTAGAGTAAAGTGTCTCATTTTTTCCATTACTGTAGTTGATATTTGTTTATGTACCCCCAATACTATAATAATACATACATAGACATCAACAAGGGTGTAACTTATGTCGTTCATTGGAATTTATAACTAATAAACTAAAACCCGTGGACTTGTTGGCGGGGGCAAAAAATTCTTAAAAATGATAATAACCAAAATAACGTATTACAGCATATTCGCAGTGTCTGGTGATAAATAGCGCTTATTTTTATCAAGGGATCGATTTCTGAAATAAAAAATGGCCTTTATCTTTTTTTCAAGTCATGGGTTATGAACTCTGTACAGAAATTCAAATTATTATGATAAGACAAGAGTTAAACCTGGCTAAAACAGTCGTCATGTTTATCCAAAATACATAAATAAGATTAAAAAAATTGTCCTATGATTCATTAACAACAGATTTTCTCTGAAGTATGCGATTGATGTTTTCATGGTTTGATATATATGAAAGACAAATTAATTACAATAGTAAATTAGTTGTGATGTTATCCACTTCTTAGTATATACTACTATACCAATTATGAGTCATTACTTAAAAATACTTATTCTTAAAAATTTATAACAAATAAAAGAAATAATATGGTGTGGGTGACGTAGTAGTAAGTTTAAATGATAATTTGATTGTTTGATAGAACCTCAGTCTTAGTGTATAACCATCGACTATGTTTCACTACTTTGCTTAGAAAATGTAATAAATATTGATCAAAGTGAGTAAATTTATAACATGTGATAAAATAATAAACACATTTGATTAAAACCCTTTAAATATAATCAAGGTAACAAAAGATTCATGATTAAAACAGAATCGAATTCAATTGTTTGTCTGGCTGTAATCAATTCCATTGATTACAAAACTTTGAAGGTAAATGATTTCGAATCAAATGCGACTGAATTGTGAGTTTTTAAGAGTTAGATTTGAATTTTAAAAAGTGTCGTTTACTTTGTGACTCGTTGTGGAAATTAAAAATATAGAGTATACATTAGTAAATAACTTGTACCAAAACGACGTTCATTTTCCCAAAATTGACTGGTTCATAAAAATCAACCTTTATATCTATAACATTACCTAGGGCGATTCGTTTGTTACTCTATAATATTAAAAAAAAACGACTACATTAACTATTTTGTTCACCGACACTCGTCGAATGTTAATATTTGATTTAAAATGTTGATGAAAAAGACAAACGTATTGCAGGCAAATTGTTTACTAATATTTAATCATTCTTAATATTATAATTCGTTTATGGTGTTCTTGGAATAACGTAACAGGAATCTTCATCGTTATTAGATTTAAAACATAATTTGTATTCGTCAGAGTCCGAGCTCAGAATTAGTTCACTTCGCTTAAGCTTAACGAAGTTCTCCGAGAACATTAAATTTTACGAGAACGCAGTTATAACATAGATTGTTTAATTTTGAGTTAGTTAAAATGGAAATTATTAATCAACAAATCGTACAAATGAGTTTTTTCACTTTAGAGGGCCATTTTGGTTTTATTAAAATAAAGGAAATGTAGAGTACATTTTGCTTAATATTAGCTATCGATAGTGACTCTTCATCTAGACTAGCGGAAAGCGGAACTGGAAAGAAATGCAATTGCTGTAAATTCTTTCATTCATTTATTTTATCTAAATTCTCTTCAAAATTGTTTTATTATTGCAACTTAATTCAATGTCGGACGAGGTAGTTTCGTTAATGCTAAGACAGCCTTATTTTCAGTATCTAGGAGTTAGAACGCGATTACATAACAGATCTCAAAGTTAGTTAAGTTATAAGTTTAGCATAAACTGCCAAGTTAACTCAGTAGACTTCTCAAGGCGATAAAGCGCGTCATAGGATTTCAAAGGACTTGTATAACATTATATTAATTAATACAATCCAGTTCTTTTAAGACACTTTATATGACTTCGAATTTTAAGTCATTATTAAATTCATAAATGATAAACGTAATTAAAAGTAAATGGTATGATATACAACAACACTTGAGAAAAAGTAAAGATAAAAGTTTCAAACCTTTTATCCGCAACGAGGGTAGAAACTACCTCAATAAATTTCTGTAGGAAAAAGGTTATTGAAACAAAGAGCCCCATCTATCACTAGCTTTTCCATTGTTGCTATAAATACATCACATTAAAGCTCAAAAGTCCGTTTATTGTAATTTGTTTACAACTGTTTGAGGAATCTTTGATTGATTCTACAATGTCAATTGATCTTACTTAATGGTTTATACTTTTTATTCTTAAATATATATGTAATTTGAGGAGAAATATTTTATACCTAAATCGACAGGAGAAGGAATCAAATGGATCCAAATTTTTGGTAAAGTATAATAAAATTTATTTTGTTAACAAAATGAAAACCAGGTCTTAAAGATTAGTTTCAAAACATTTCAAACGTTATAACGTCAGCGGAAGTGGATGCCATCTTGGATCAAAACTGCTAAACGTTTCCGCCAGAAACCAGTCTTTTGTATTCGATTTACAACTTTCCACTATTTCTATAAAAATAAGATAATTAAAATGATGTTCTTATATATATAATTTTATATTCTATTGTCACTAATAGTTATTATTATATAGTATTATTATGTATTAGTGAAAGTAGCTTCAGTTTTGAACAATATAAATCTGTAAAGTTACAAAGACTTGTTTCGCATAAAGGGATTACAGTAAGATTTTTTAAAGATGTTACGTTTTAGGAGACCAGTACTAAGATTTTTTTTTTTTTTAATTATATCTTCATCACTTACTACTTTTACCCTAAATATTAGTTATTATAGGTAACAATTATATAAAGTATTTATGATAATTATATTTTAATAATTGATCAATAGTTCAATTAATTCAATAACATATAAAATATTAAACTAAAAAGGTTTAAAGGAAAAAAGTAAATGCTTTTGCAATGTCTAACAATCAATTTTTTTTATATGTATAAGAAGAAATTTATTTAATGTATTGCACACAAAAATCATATTTTCGACAGAAATATTAATTAATTGAATTTCGTATTTATAGCAATCATTATTGACTAAAATATAATACATTTATTTGCAACTATACATGCTAGCTACTTAATTTGTTTAATGTCGACATATTTGCATGCGGGTTTTGAATTTATCTACAGTAATGTTAAGCAAAATCAATGCGAATATGGAATGTATTAATTAATTGTATTCATAAAACGTTTATGTTATAAATAACTAGTCTATATGAGATAATAAGGAAAAAATATTAATTATACTACTTATGCGGTGATAATTAATCCCTATAAGATATTCAATTGAAGTATTTATTTATTATTTTGTATATAATAAATATATTAAGCATTATGTTGTTTATTATCAAAGTAGTCTAAGAGAGCAGTGGCTTTAAAGTTGTTAATGTATTGTTGATAGGGAACTCGATGGACCTATTCACAATATAAATAAATACACTCTTTGGTAATTTTTATCCCTTTAGTTCTTTTACATTAAACATTTTATTTAGATGCTAATTATTACAAAAAAAAAAATAGAAATTAAGAATAATTTGTGAAAATCGCTTATTTATTCATCCGACGTTCAGGTTCTCAATATCCAGCGCACTTAATAACTTATAACGAAATAGTGTATGCCATAAATTTCATTTTTTTAAATTTTTAAACTTAATTTTCCGGACACTTTTATCATTGATTTAATTAAAACAAATATTCATATCATATATAAATGAATACTTTAGAAGATATCTATTATAATATTAAATTACATATAATATTAAATAAAACCAACCAAAAAGATTTGTTTTGTTAATTACAATACATTTTTAGTACACAAGTGTGTGGACATTACTAAAAATACATTCTTATGTTCTATAAAATTAAACATAATACAATTTATTTTAAAATTTAGATTCAGAATGTTGTTTATAGAATTATTTTTTAATTAATATTTTAAAAATAAGTCAAGTTTATAACCACTCTGCCGCATGTCTGTGATATATCAAGTATTAAAATAAAAAATAAAAGAAAGATCGTTGCACATAAAACTTTCAAAGTAGCAAAAGCTCAAAGCGAATAAAGCTAAACATCTCATGAAGAGATGCTTAAATCAAGACTGAATATTCACAACACATAAGATAGCACAACAAATCCACAACTGCGGGGGTGGTTGAGAATAACAGACAGACAAACGAAAAGATGGACAGATAGACAGACATCTTTCCCGATTATATTAAGCAGCTTTCGCTACTTAATACATAATAAAAAATACGATGTCCAGGCAGAAGTTAATATATATATTTTCTTTCTCAAACGAATGCTTCAGAACGATAAATGTTAGAACAAATAATATGTTATATGCATTCTCCTTTTCTTTTTCTATCACAATCGAAAAGCTTTGTATGTTATAAAAAGTCCTCGAAGGATAGCAACTTTTTACGAAAATAACTTTTACTCGACCTTGTAACAAAATAAGACTATTTATTAACTATACAGCTCAAGCAAAGCAATTGGTAAAAAAGATTGTTTATGGTATAACTACCATAAATAGTCGTAATAATTATGATATTAATTTATTATTTGCGAATTCACACGACGTGAACTGGATCTTGGGTAATGACCTGTTCCCTTACGCGGCCTAACCTCGGATTTCAACACATAATAAAGGTGCTAACGCGAATTATTATTATTTAATATTAACCATTTATTTTAATATATGGCGCTTATGTCAATAGTTTAGTTGTAAGAGAGACGTTGGAACAAGAACTTTCAAAGATTGCAAGTTCCAGTCTTGCTCGTGTTTTTCAAACATCGAAGATTATATTCAATTCTTTAATTTTAATATCTTAATATATAAAGCAGAAAGACTCACTGACTCATTCATCGCTCTACAGCCCAAACCGTTATACCTAGAAAGCTGAAATTTGGACACAAGACTCCTGACATATTGAATAGGTGCAATAAGAAAGGATTTTGCAAAGGTCCAAACCGTTCCAAAGTTACAGCTAAAAAACTGCAAAGTTTACCCCCCGCTCTCTCTCTTCTCCCATACCATTGCAGTAGAAATTAAAATTATTTTGCCTCTCACTATGTTTATTCGCAGTATTAGGGTTCCGTAACTCACATAAAGTTTGTGATTATTTGTGATTATTTTCTATTTACCTACATACAGTATGTGATTATTTGTAATTATTTTCAATTTACCCACATACAATTTGTGATTATTTTCAATTAACTCATATATAGTTTGCGATTCTTTGTTATTATTTGCCCAGCAAAGCGGGCGGGAATCAGCTAGTTAAGTATATATTTTTTCTGAAATATGTCATAATATATTGCTAATGCTTTGTATCTGTACATACGATAAGTGAAAGGTGTTGTTTTCAGGCATCTGAATGCTTATATTTATAATATTAATGAAAATAAGCTTTTAATTTTACCTTTCAGAGACTTTATAATTTAAATTGGTTTTCTCTAGAACTAAAACCTGAAAATAATAACTGTCTAGAATATTTACTTGAAAACCTATAACTTTATTAAATATATTTAATATCAAGTAGTAAAATAAATACATAATTATTAATACTCCAACGAATCCAAACTCTAGCAGAATTTCAATAGTGGACATAAACGCAGATGCTCAATATGAAAAGAAATTTGTACTTTTCTTTATACTAATAATAATAATGGTAGATAGGTGACTGATATTGTGTCAGATTGGTTATCTTTTTATAACTTCTGTATTCATAAACTTACAAATAAGGAAGAACAAGTACATTCAGCCTCTAACCTACATTCTGTGAAGAATAAAAAAAATCCTTGGTGAATCCACGACCGCAACTGTTACAGTGACCAAGCGTAAACTGTAATTTGATTTGGTTGAAATAATAACATAAAATATACATTTAAGTTATTATTTGTGGAAGAAAGATAAAGATAGCAATTCCTGCGTTCAACATTTTGTATTGCTATTGGATGAAGTATTTCTAAGCCTATTAATATTAATCCAATTTTGATATCGTGATAAATAACTCAGTATTCAATATTGAAAGCTATAAGTTGTTTAAATTGAAAACAATAAATCTAAACATTTGAAACAATTGCCAATGTTCATTTACATTGAATGCGTAAAATTAAAAGCTTGGCTCTTTTGTTATTAATATATTTCATGTACAAGACTGTATTATTAATCTGAAAATAATATAATTATTGAAATATTAGAAAAAAAATATGTTTTTCAGGTAGTAAAGCCTAGTAGTCATTAGCCATTTAGTACATACTCGTATCCGGATCAACTGAACCTATTGCAATCATGGCTACAACTCGTAATTTGTAAGATGTGTTTGGAAGCTGGATGCCCAATCTCAGTCTTTCTTCTCATGTGTACTAGTTTCCTGTAAACCCCCCCATTTATCAAGAGTAGCAACGAATCTCTTTTGCAGATAGGCTACTGAACATCAAGTAGCCTTGTTGACCAATCTCTTAAAAAAGAAAATACCAATTTATGATCTGATAAATGAATAAAACTCATATTTAAACAATTTACTCAATTTTTCCCACAAATACATACATGTTGGTCAAACATTATTAGGAAATAGTACAATACAATAAAACTACTTTCTTCTGTGAATACATTTACACTTTTGTGTTTCGCGAACGTGAACGTTATTGTACATTTTCTTTGTGTATCTTTGTTGGTCTGTTTACTTGGGAAGCAATCATTTAGAGAGAAGGTGAAAAACAAAGAGTTTTGCATACTTTGCATACATTGTTTTTGTATCTAATTATTTAACTGAAGCAATTAAAAAACTATAGTATTGTCTTTAAATCATTAAAAAATAAATTATATTGGACAATACAAGAAGAGCATAATTTAATTTAATGGTATACATTTTAAATAGGTAAATTTATAGCACGTCGGATTCTAGTTACATGGTTCTAAAGATATGGTTCTGAAGTTATATGATGTTCGCACAATTACAAGGGCGTAAGGGATTCTAAATTTAAGCATCAAAATTAATAGTATTTATTTATTTATTTATTTATTTATTGAATAAAAATACTAATAAACATTGGAAGTGTTTACAGTTAAGAAACATCAGTAGAAGCGATCTAACTTATATGATAAGATTATTATCAGTTTCTTCAAAAAGTATTTTTCAGGATACACAATAATTAGTCTTATCTTTTGTCATTTATATTATTTATATTCACTTTATATTATTCTATAATATTTTATATTATTTTGTTAGTGCAAAATTTATCATATCTTTTGAAAGTGTTTTGTTTTTAAACAGGGTGTAAACAGTGAGGGTTTTCCCACAAATGTAAATAATTGAGAAAAATTTTTGTCAGCAAAATAAAAAAAAATAGCTCATAATGAGTATGGTATAATTATATTATCACATAATATTGAATTAAATAATAAAAGTAATAATAATTCTATTTCAAATAAAAAATAACTCGATATTTTAATATCTATTTATATTTAGTTTTATGACAAGTGGGTTAAAAAAAAGTTCTCAATTATTTTCAATAGATACGATTCTAAATATAATAAAAATAAAAATAAATTCCGAAATTGTTTGTATGTTGAATTTGTTTGAGTATGTTTGTTGTTTTATAACTATTTACTTTAGACTAAAACTATAAATACTAAACCATACAGAACATGTGCATTGAGGCGAGTTTGTGCTTATTCAAAAACGGTCCTAGGAGTTTCACTAACTACCCGCTTATTCTCAACTATGTCTTTAGGATGAATACCATACAAGTAAGAAATACCTAACAACTTACCTCTTAGATATTAAGTTTGATAAACAGTTTTAAATTATGACAAAATAGTTAAGTATATTTTTTAAGTCAAACCAAATTATCAAACTATTAAAAATTTATAATAAAAAATTAAAAATAATACTTTTTTGTTTAACATCTTAGTTTCTATGTTATTATAGACTAAAAAACGTTTAACGTATTACATGTGTACATCAAGTACTACCACTTAAACTTTGAAGGTAAATGTTAACCATTGACTTTGATTTTAGATATATTAAATATATAGAATGCACATGCCATAAATTAAACCTGCTATTTGATCAATAGATAATTTTGTTATATTTTCATCTGTAAAGATGTTTTCTACAACATATACATAGCTATCTATTTTTCGTCGCTCTGGACGCGCAGCACTCGTAAGACTCTAGTTATGTTCAGAACAAAAACGGTGTTCTTGAAAAACTCCTTATATTTTGATCGCATTATAACAACATTTGTCAAAAACTAAAAGGTAATTCTAATTAAAACGTTTTATTTTTATTGTGGTATTAGTTTTGTGAATAGTTATTTCATCCAAGCTCAAAAAACCTATTAACTACATATTTATTCAATGTAAGTTGGAATGTAGTTACATTTGTGAATTCGAATACAACGGTTCATGAATGTAATTGGACATCGCTGTGGCAACTCTGCAAAGCTTTCAACATACGAGTAAATATAACGGATGGTCGGATACAGGGCAGTAATGGATGCGACCACAAGTTCCTCAGTTTAATTACAATTTATGCGTTGCGTTCACTGTTATACTTTTATTATACATATTTTTCATAAACTAAAGTCTAAAAGTTAAACTAAGTCTTATCGCAAATCTCTTATAGTTAATATGAACATGAGATGAAATAGCTGTTCCAAAACCATTATCACATTAAAATTTTACAATGAATGGTTCGAGTCTAATCTTATTGTGATGAAATCCCAAATCAGTTTATTTTTCTGTGAGATTAACATACCTTTAATTCAAGATTATGCAATATTATTTCGTTTTATTTTGTTGGTGCAACTGCGCCATGGCCATGTTGTATATTGATACAACACTGTTTATGTTGTCTATACTAGTTAGAGCATTGTAAACATTTTTGCATTTAACTCGATTAAACTCAGCTTAATCGTATTATTATGGTTAACATAAAACAGAGTTTAAATGTTAGGAAGAATGATAAGGGAATTTCTTTACTATTTAAAAAAATATTCCTATATAAAAAAAACTTGTATCTTTATCTATCTTTAGTGTTTATTAGGTTTATTTATGTGTAATACAATAGTATGTATAATTATTCCGACGTTTGGATTCAATGCTATCTAGTTTTCAACTAAACAAAGCTTGTATGACAGTATTTATGTGAGACTACTTGGCAAGGACGAAATATTTATGAGAGACTACTTACAAAATTACGAAATACGTATTTTTTTATATTTACGATATAGGCGATAATAAATGGGAAATTGACCAATAAACAAGACAAATGCTATTTTTATGTTTCTAGTAAATATTAATTGCAAAATTTGTTTTTTTAATATTATTAAAGTTCAAGAAAGATTACACATCTTCTTTGAATAAGTTAAGTATTTTATTCCTTAATCATTTACAGTAGATACATTTAGTACTATAATTATAATAGAGTTTTCATTGGTACTAAATACTTAAAATAATATTTTGTGGATTAAACTCTAACTGGAAATTCAATAAAAATTCATATCTGAGTTCTGTCTGAAATGTATGAACTTGGTAGGCATGGGAAGGTGAAAAGGTTAGAAGATTGGATGTATTCTATTGAGCGACAAAGCGAAGGCTATGGCTTATGATTAATAAAACAAAGCTGTTTGTCAAATAAAAACAGTGAAGTTCATCGAGAATACAGCGTAATGTACAAAAAAGTTTAGATAAATTATGTGTGCACCTGAGATCCAGTACAATAATAAACTGAATTTTACCAAAACATTGGTAAGTTATTTTGTCCATCGATAGCTGCAGTTACACCGTTGGCAAACAGAAATTCTACATTGCAAGCTTCTAAAAAATATAATTTTTCAAAGATATACCTCATAACTAATAAACTAATAAATTATGGATGGATATAATCATTTTCACAGAAAACTACTTAATTTCCTTAATCAAGAAAAATCTGTCGATGTCGTACAAAACTTTAGAAGCTACAAAGTGCTACTACCCTGGCTTTGTAAAGGCAGCTATTCAAAACCTCTTTATTCAAGTGAATAGAAATAGAAATTTTAATTTTTACAACATCGCTGTAAATGATATTGTTATATAAAATATATAATGGACAATATTGATTTTGAGTTTTTAATAAATTATTTTTAAAATTACGTTTCCCTAAACAATACTTATTACAAATTCTGCTCTTTGTGTACATTCAGTTAATTGTATCTTATATTATTCGGATGATTCACGTCAAAAATTTGTTCGGTTAATCAAGTTTTTACCATATATGAATGAAACATATTTAATAATAAAACCTTTTGAGGCTTCCAGTGACTGGTCGATATATAATGAGTCCCTCAGGTGGTATTGTTAGAGCCATTAGGAGGAAACTGACCCCTTGTATTTTATTTGCATTAAAATGAAATTTTACCCTGACGATGATCTTCATTTATCTTCTATATTATAGTTTTCGTAGTTGTAATTTCTCTGTAACTGCTTTATTGTGAGATAGTTGAAGCGTTTCAGCCTAGATGAAAATTGCACTTTATATGTAACAGTACTTTATTAATAGAGAGTAAAAGTTAAGGATATCTGAAAAAATAATTTAAAAACATACCATTTCAACGAATGGATATATAGTTGTATAGAAAGGTTATTATGATTTTAAATAGTTTTATTACATTGTATCCGTATTATTATTTATTAATTAGTTAGTGTGAAAAAGATGTTCATATCAAAATAATTAAATATAAAATAAAGGCTGGTTCGACCAGGATATTAAACCTTTCGTTTTATATTGCTTCGTTTCGTAAGATAAAAGAAAGAGACCTAAACCCCTTCTTTCCTCTCTTAGTCCTCTCATCGTAATTTATTCTAGTCCACTGAATCCTATTTTTCCTAAAAGTTACACTTAACATACAAATTTTTATATCTATAGACAGATATGAGCAACGATACTATCTATTATTAACCACTCATAAAATTATAAAAAAATTAACTACATTACCTATCTAGAATATAAGATTTATGTATCCTAAAATAGTTGTAAGATAAACGGACAAGTAGAAATATATTTTAAAACCTTTAACTATAGCAAATTTCTGGATGAGCCAAACTTTCTGAATATACGTCTCATATCACAAAAATACTCAAATACAAGTGACAGTGTGAACTTATATTTAGGTTGGCAGTATTGTAGCTGTTGCAAATACTTTTCTCAGCTTAAAGAGTATTCTTTTGTTCTCTGTTTACAAACTTTTTCTTATTCCGACCTAGCGTATTGTACCTCGGTATTTTATATAAAAGCTGCAGTATGTAATTAATTACTTATTAAGCAAAAACTGTTTTATTTTAGATGTCTGTTCGTCTGTCCATCTGTCCGTCTGTAACCTCTATAACTCCTGAACGCTTATGAGTAAATATTCCAAATTTTACACACAGATAGTCCATAGACTCATGACTTTGATATGATACTAAAATTTTTCACAATCCACCCCAGGTCGGAGTTATAAATTTGGTGTACTATCTTTTTATCAGTCGGTTCATTCATGCTAAGTGTTCAGCATGGGGACATTCAATGTTAACTTAAGTATCTCTTCATGAGAAGTTTGGCTTTATTCACTTCGAGTTTTCGCTAATTTTAGAGTTTTGTGTGCAATCATACATAATATAAAACATTAAATTATTCATGTAGTGTACGAAATGTTATATTGTATTCTGTTGATTAGTTGTTGCTATCGGCTTCACCTAGCGTAATAATAACCCAAACCTGTTTTATGTGTTTTATATAAATTAATGAAATTTTTATAGTGAATATAGCCGATCAAAATTTCAACAAAATTTATAAAGTACTATTTATAGAATCTTGCAGGAATAAAGAAGTAATCAAACAATAGTTTTAGTTATTACAAAATATTTTGTATGTTTGTATAGGAACTGGTTTAGATAATCCTACATAAATATACAAAAACAATTTTAATGAAAACCATCTCTACATATTTAATATAATAATAGTAGAATACAGAATCTCAGGAAATTCTTAATTTAAAACTGTATCATTACCTTTCTTTTTCATTACGACAAAGATTTTTGTGGCAATTTCATTACGGCAAACACTATTGTGATAATTTCAAAGGTACTAAGTGTTTCTAGTGTACATATTTGAGCTATTATCAGATTCAACTCTTGTATCATATTCGTTTAGGATTATTATTGATGATATAATCTTAGTTTCAAGCTTGCTAAATCAAATAAAAAGACAAATATAAATGTTATATAATATAAGTTCTCCCCGTACTACAAAATAGCATAACAAATTCTTAACTTAAGTTGAAAACTACTTATCGAACTACTTATCAGCATTACCCATACATTTTTGGGCGGAACTTACTAACTAAGAAATCCGTTTTAACTCGTCCTGAAAACATTAAATATAGAAATGTATGTTTATGTACTACTAATTTCGTAAAATAATTAAAGTTTAATAATTAACTGATATTTTTAATATACAGAAAATTAGGATTAAAATTGATTGATGTATTAGGCGCTTTAGGCCACTTCATAGAGATTTCTTCATAGATATTAAGTAGAAAATGAATTTACAAATAATAAGTTTCTCTGAAGCTTTAAAAATCTTTGTGATGTTAAATATCCTTTACATTAATTAAATATACATTTTAAAAGTACAAAAAAACAGCGCTGTAAGAACCATTCAAGTGGGATTTATAGGAATGTATTTACATATTGGTTATTAGTATTAAATTATTAGTGAAACAGCCACAGAAAGAGATAGAACTTCGATCTTTTATTACTTATAATTAGCTTTGATGCTTGTTATCAGCGATAGCTGCTATAACGATTTAATTTAATTTTGTACGACTTTAAATATCAATCTTTTCAATCATTAGACCAAATAACAAAGACAGATACTGATGTGAATAGGAGTGTATAAAATTATATTGTTTCTATTTAAGATTTTATTTTTTGTAATAAGTACATCAATAGCAAATAATAATGTTTAAATTGTTTCAGGTAAGTACTACATTTTCGTACGATGGCAAAGGCTTATAGGTAATTAATATATACGATTTTTTTTAAATATCCTATTATCAAAAAAATTGTAGCTCAACTAAAATAACTTATAGGAGTAAAATATTGGTATGTAAATAGATATTGCCATTTCAACAATAGTTCCCGGTCACTCTAGAAATCAATAACTTAAACTAGGACATGATTAAAATGCTTAAGAAAATATCGTTTTACTTAAAAATAATTGAGTTCAAAAATTTTGTGCGAAATAATTTCATACTATTTAAATATCTGAATCACGTCAAAATGTATATTATTTTCTTTCTTTTTCTATAAACGTTAACACAAGTATAGTTAATACCTAAGTTGAAAATATTGGAGGCAATAACAAATATATTTAGCTTATCTTTGGTAAAAAAGTTTATTGTGTTGTGTATCTGTTTCACTATAAATTGAGTCATCATAATGTAATATGTCTTAATTTACCCAACTATAAACTTTTCGAACCCTCTCTGAGTAACTTGAAGTAAGCCTTGGATAAAAACTATTTAATAATTAAGTATAGTAAATATATTTTCATTATCTAACATTCAATTTTGGATAAAAGTTATTGAAAGTTTTTAAGTCTTCGTAATTTAGAACACATTAATTGAAGTCTATATTTAATAATTTTTATTGTAATTAAATTCAATACATCCAAGTATGAGTCAATAGTTTAAGCTAAGTCTCATTTTCAATTTATAAAATATAGCTGTCTTAATTATAGATTAATTACAACTTTTTCGCTATATAAAGTATTGCGAAATGTTGAGTGTATGTTTCCGAAAAATATTGTTTCTCCTGACTAAAATGTTTAATGACTGATTTAATATTTTTTATTATTTGAAAATCTATAAAAACCTTCGCTATTTATATTTAGCTTTTAAAATAATAATAATAATTTACCCTAATAAAAGTTTGGACAATATTTTTACTGCGATGTGGTTGAATATTGATTTCCAAAACGCACTTAAGAGAAACCATTCAAATTATTTTGTAGTACTAGGACATATTGTTAAGTTAATTTAACTTGCCAAGGATGTAATGAATGAATATATATATATATACAATGGCATGATATTATATATAAGTTATACGAAATTCTATCAGTCAGTTCTAACATATCTGTACTCAGACTGCATTGGATTACTCAACCATCGATCGATATTTGATCCACTGATATCAGGTCTCTTCATCAAATAAAGTTTATATAATTTCAAAGTTCATGATATATTCATTCAAATATATGACACTATCTTAAGTTAAACAATAGAAATTTATTATTAAAATCAAGACTAAATAAAAATAATGATATTATTTTCATTTTATACAAATTATAGTGATAGTACCAAAATACCGGTACCGGCATATAGTTTTTTCGTTAAGCTTTGTATTTTTATAAACAAAAGGTTCAATTCTTTGTTTTTGTTACATTCAATGAAAGGACAAATGTGTAAAAAAACAGTTTTTGCTAATTGCTTCACTTTTACTCGATCGAAGTCAACACAATCTGCTCTAGACTTTAAAACTTTCTCGCTAACAGTTTTAAGTTTTTTCTTTAATTATCAAAGCAAAGGTTATAACTGCATATTTTCGTGATCTATGTTTATTATTTCTTAATTTATTTTAAATATACATGATTATTGGCCATCTTTACTATATCTATCTAAATTTATGTATCGCCTTTTAAATAAACAAAAAAGTGGCCAAGACCGAGACGACGAGGCGCGGAATCCATTATTCTTATTTAGTTTTTCCATTATTAATTATTTCATTTTTAATTTCTCACTTCTGTCTCAGCTCTAGTGAGGAAAACACTTTTTTTATTATTCTTGTAATTTTAAATAAATAATTAATTCTGAATAAAAAACCTTTTCCTTGTCGTTTGAACACAAATATCGCTAAAAAAACTGTCAGACTTATTTATAGTATTCTCACCATAAATAATTTTGCTGTAAAAGAAAAAAATACGGATTATGAAAATGAGATGTCGCTAGTCTCAAAGGACAAAAAAATGTGTGATATTAACTCACTGCCTGAAATACGTTCCGTTCTAATTTATTTACATTTTTTTTTCATATTAAATATAATATGTTGTAGTTGGTTTGTGTATTATAATACTATTACTCACAAAATTAAGATAGACGATTCACAATTATATATATAAAATATATTCACAATTTTGTTTTAATAGGCGTTGCATAACTACTTCTGGGAGTAATAATTTATAGATTTTATAACCACAAGTGTGAGTTTTTTACATTTATGTTTTATTAAACAAATTAGCGTTCATTAGAAACAAGTCAGGGTTTGAATAAAACACTACTTGATCGTAATTACTTCAACAGCACTGGATCCTGAGGTTTCTATAGCTTCTACTTTCGAACTACCTTGGCATTTTTATGATCACTTTCATTTCTATAAATTAATATTAAATTTTGTGAGATTGACAAAATATAAACCGATATTTTTACAAATGTTTTTATCAGTTTGCTCTATTTTGGCTGTATAATAAAAAAAGGAAATCTTTTCATATCATATTTTTAAGTAATGTATAAAATATTACCCTTTTTTGTTCTATAAATACAATCTTCAATTATCTTTATTAAAAAAATTTAAGCTATAACCCAGCATTAATCAAGGTTGGTATATTTTTTTCAAATTAATATTCTCTAGCTACTTTTCTCTTTTATTACTACCTCCAAATATTTGTATTTAACCAGTAAAAGTGTCTAAGATTCTTATAAAGATTTGAATCACTAAAATTAAAAGTTTATCAAATTGTAAATTAATAGTTGATTAAATTAAAATCGTTTTATTATAAAAATAGCCTTGACTGTTTAATATTAAACTAAAACTAATTAGTGTTAAAGCAATTTTATATTATAGTTGGATGCTCAAAAAAGCCCAGTCAATTAGGTATACTAATAAAATATTAAATTTTAAAATCTATTGTTCTTGTTTATTTTTAATCTTATCATACCTATACCAAACTATTGTTACTCACAAATCTTATAAGCATATGATTGTGCAACAAAGCCTAATATTAAAACCACAAAAACAATAAATTTTATTAAAATCAATATTTATGATGTGACAAAAGCTTTTCAGGGATAAAATTCAACAACTTCAATAATAAGAAAGTAGTCATTTAATGACAATAATAAATAAAAAAGTATAATATAAAACTATCTAAGAATGCGAAAAGAGACTATTCAAATTAATGAAAATATATACAATATTTAATAGAAACGAGTGAAGATTGCTAAAGTAGGCTAGTCATGAAGATAAATGTGTCTTAATATGCAGCTAGAGATTAGTGAAATTAATGGAGGGAAATGGGTGAAAATGGGTAGGGAGCAAATCGGAAGCATTACAAAAGCCAATGAAAGCGGAAAACATGTTGGTACCCTCTTCAAAAAATGAGGCAACGGTAAGCGAATGGTGAATATATATATAAAATATCAATCTAAGAAGAGCTATTTTTCATGTTGTATAATTATTTTATGATTTATTAATATTATAAAACTATTATGTATAAATAACAAACTATGTTATAAGTGGCTGGTATAAAGTAATGTTTTTTCCTGGAACAAAGAGACGAAATAATTGAAATAGGTACTCGCATTTTATTTATTTATTCATTGCCAGAAAAGAGTGCAATAGACAGTCTTATTCAAGAAAATATTATTAATGAAACAGAAAGAAAATAAATAAAAAATCTAACAATTGTGTAATATTAAGATTTATTGGACCCCCAATAATCAGACATTGATGGCATACATTTTTATTCACGATGTAACCTTAATTTTAAAAAAAGTAATTTAAACCTTTATTTCTAGACTGACTATTATTTATGAAACTCCACTCTTAATATTTTGAGTAGAGTTTAATGGTCAATAGCCAGTGCAGGAATAAGAATCTTATAAAATATGAGGGTAGTTGTTTGTTGGCTACTAACTAATTATATTCTTGTAACTAATAATAAAATGGGAACTGTTTTTGAGCCATCATTATAGTATTGGGTTTCAAACGGACTGCAATAGCCCGTATTCCTCTTGTGCCAGAAACTATTTTTCAATGTTTGCTCCAGTCCACCGAACGAAAAGTTTGCCTGAACGTGTTTTCCACTCCAATAGGTTTTACTCCGTCAGTCTGTAGTAATGGCCGGCGTACCACCACTTAACTTATTCCATGTGCATTATCGACTGCTTTAGCTTTCTGGTGAAAAAAATAAAATATTTGTTTTGTTTTATTTTAGTTTCGGACTTTCAGAAAATTAATTTAAACAAAACAATGAACGACGACAAAGATCTATCTATATACCAATGTATGTCGCCAAATACACATAAATATCAATTATATTTTAAAGTGGTCTCAAAAAATATATACTGTCTGCAAAAACAATCACCAGTTAATATTAAATTAATAACAAAGTTGATACTAGTGATAAGCTTAAAGGTTAATTCAAAATAACGACGACTAAAAATCAAAACAGTGTATCATCAGATAAGCAAAATGATACAATACGTCAACATATAAGATACAGCCCTGCATGTGCTGCTGTTAGACACAAGCACTTTAGATACCGTTTTCATGTTCCGCTGACATTTTGAAAGTTACGAGATGGATTATACCCATCGATTAAGTATTTTGGAATTTTAAAAAGGGACTTTATAATATTCATGCAGTGAAGTATAATAATATTAGGATGATAAACAACCCTTTTAATCCTGACAGGAAGCTGTCAGGAGATGTGATAAGCTGTTACGAAACAAAATGAAGTTTTATTTATTTAGAATTTGCGGATTTAATAAACTCCAGTGTGCTAGCAATTTCTCAGATTGCATATAAAGTACTTTGTTGTCTGTTTTCGAACATGAAATATAAAAAGAAAGCATTTGGATCTAAACGTTAAATCTATGTACAGATCTAAGAAGATTGTTAAGATTTTACAAAAACCATTGATGTAGAAAATACACATATAAATTTATGCCGAAATATTTTTTGAAGTCATCATTTTATTAATTTGACTAAAATAATCAAAGGATTATTTTAAACATTTTATCTTATACGTAACAAGACATATTGTTTAAGATATAATATATATTTGAAGATTTGTAATAAACAGCTTTTATTTAACATTTTTAACCGAAACAAATAAATTACTTCTCCGAGTGTACCCTCATACGTCCCAGAAGTCATGAAACACAAGTCAGAACATAAACTCTAGCCGTTAAATCATATCTTTATGGAAAAGGTTTCTGTAAGCCAAAATAAAGTTACTTCAAATATTCAAAATAAATATTATTTATTTCACAAAACTCAATAAATACCATCTCTATGCAGACGACTTACAAATCTACAGACTTTGCTCACTCAATGATCTTGATGCTACCATAACAGCGATAAATAATGATCTCATTTTTATAAAGGAATGGACTGAGTCTTTTGGTCTCACTGTCAATCCCAAAAAATCTCAGGCCATTCTTATAGGTAGCAAATATCTTCATAATAAGGTTCAACTTAATCAGATTCCTAATATATTGTATTGTGATACCGTGATTCCTTATTCTGACGTAGTAAAAAATCTGGGATTGGTGATAGATAAACACCTAAATTGGACAGCACAAGTAAATGAAACTAGTCGAAGAATGCATTCGTCATTTCACTCCCTCAAGCGTCTGCAAAATTTCCTACCTTTAAAAACTAAAATCTTGCTATCTCACTCCCTTCTGCTACCCCTTCTCGACTATGCTGACGTTTGCCAATTAGACGCTAACGAGGAGCTACTTAATAAATTAGATCGCCTTCAAAACTTGTGCATTCGTTTTATCTTCGGATTGCGCAAGTTTGACCATGTTTCAAATTTTCGACGTCAACTTAAGTGGCTCCCTATTCGCCTTCGCCGGAATATGCATATTTTAACCACGCTGTATAATGTTTATAGAAATTCATCTCCCACTTATTTATATGAACTGTTCCACCTGTCCCCTCCGAGTAGCCGTCCCAAACGCTCTTGTGTTCCTGTTAAATCTTTTAATGTCCCTCCTTACAATTCAACATCTTTCTCCAAATCCTTCTCCATTCTTGCAGCGCGGTTATGGAATACCCTTCCCAGCCATATTATAAGTAGCCCAAATATTGTATTGTTTAAACATAGATTAAAACTCTACTATCTCTCCCAGTTATAATTATATGTATTATATCTGTATTTGTATTATTATATATTTATATATTCATATATGTATTTGTATATATTTTCGATTTATTATATTGATAAGTATTTGAATTTATATATGTATCGGTATAATTTAGTTTATTATATAAGTAATGTTTAGTTAGTTTTTTACTATTAAGAATATTTACTATATGTATTGTGTACCTATTTCTGCCCTTTTAATTGAATTTTGTCACTCTCATGGCTGGTAGAGATCTCTCTTTAGAGATAAGCTCATCCAATGTTCTTCATGTCTCTGAATATTTTGTTTTTACTAAATCTGGTACATGAATAAATAAATAAATAAATAAATAAATGAACAAAAACAAATAAACAATGAAAATAATTCTAAACATTTTAAAACAAGAACAGGTACTGTATTTTATTTATTTATTTATATATTATTTATTTATTCATTTATATCTTTTAAATTTTGAATCAATGCCCGTGATCACTTATCTAGGTCAAATGGAAGTGACAGGAGGGCTTATCTTGATACCATACTTATAAGAACACTGTTCTACCTAAAATTAAAGCTACATGGTTTCCATACGAGCAGTAGTTTGAGAAGAAAAACATAACAAACTCTACTGGGTATTACTCGCATGTGATCGTGATTTGGGAGTGAATGTGATAGATATTTCAATCGATTATTAACAATAACTGTTTGTTATCTTATGTAATTGTTTTTATTAAATTTTAGAGGTATATATTTTGAAAATAAATTCATCGATACAAATTATATTACTACAAAATATCGATTTCGCATTTTCCTATTTATCAATTCGACGATAATAAGATGGTTATTTAAAAGCTTACTGTTATACTTTTCTACATGTAAGGTATTATTTTGACCTACCCATCTTGGACTGATATCTAAAATACCCCTTTTTTCCACTCGACCCGCGTTACCGGTGTTCTTAGGAACCTACTTAATTCTAATTCCTAACTCCTTGTGAGACACTCCTAAAATTCACTGTATCAAAATTAATAAATCTATATGTAAATAAACTTTTATAAAGTAAAAAATTATATTTCTTTTTTAAAACGTCATCCACGGAATTTCATGTAACAGTACGATGATAAATAAAAATAGTCGGATAATCTGTAGATTTAGTATTTAGAGATTCTCGCTGAAGAGTCATTGGAGGTGGTTTAGACTATAACAACACAATTGTTTATTTAAGATTCTTGTTTCGACTCTGGGTGTTGTTTGTTTGTATGTTTAAGCACAAAAATTCAAACACAAAAATAGACACTCTTTATTGGCCGTAAAAAACTTCTGAATAATTTGAAATGAAAAATAAATCAAGACCAATAACTTTCTCATCTTAACTTCTTAAGCTTTTATCACTTACATCCCACTTATCCCATTCACGAGGTCGTATTTTCGAGGGTCGAATTGCTTCCGTCTTGCTTCCCTTAATTTATTTTTTGATAACCATATCTTCATATTCTCTAGAAAATTATGGGTTAAGCTAGTTGAAATAATTTAAACAATTTTTTTGTATTTTTCTGTTATAATATTTTTTTTTAAACTTCTGGGTCGAGATATTCGTAAATTAAAAGTATATAAGAATATTTTATGCGCATAAGTATTAATAGCGTTTTATTGGATTGCAGTATAAATATTATTATCCCTTTGAAAATTCTATTAATTTGAAATTTGTAAGAGGACTTCTTGATTCAAATAAATGTAACATTAAATTAAATAAACCTTGCCAACATTATCAACAACTATAAAAAACAATAAACCCATTGTTATAAATTTTAAATGACCTTTGGCACCATAAAGCTACCAAAGCTAAGGTCATTAATCTTTATTATTGTCATTAAGATACGTTTGTGTTTCATTTAGTATTGAAAAATACTCTCTTAATTTTCCGGAGTGTCACAGTCGACAGCGAAAACGCTCCTGTGACGTCCGATAAAATAAAAAGGCTAATTGTGGTTTGTAAGAGTAGTCTTGAAACTGGAAACTTTATTTATATATGTATATTTACATACTTATATATTTATATACTTTATTTATTTTATTTATATATTAATTTTTTTATAAAATAATGCCTACTGACATTTTATCCAATTTAGAAATATTTCAGAATAAATAACTGTACATTAAATCAATTAAAATAAAAGTCATTATTACATCTCTGAAAATCCATATTATAACACATTTAAAATTTAATTGTATTATGATGTAAGAAGTTAGTTATAAAAATATGATCGTAAAATTCTGATAAATTATCTAACTACATATAAATGTGAAATACGATTGTAGATATGTTATCTACTACCACATTTTTTGGCTATATAAGTGTAAATACCTCGTTCGACAGGGTCGATCGTGTTAGGTAGATTCCCTTCGGTCGGATCGACAAAGAAAAACTAGCCAGCAGTATTCTACTGGTCATTACGAGTCTTATGACGGGTCACTCTGTATATATTGGGTGAGCGTGGAACCACCCACCACTCCTATCTCCTAAACGGGGGGTCGTATCAAAAAACTTTTCGAACAAAAAAGTTTCCTCTTTTAATTTGTTAATTTTCTAAGATTTTTCCGACAGCAAAATTTTGCCTCCTTCTGTGACTTTTTTCGGTTCTTAACTTTCAACCCCCCCAGCTCCTCAACCCCTAGACCGATTTCCCCCGTTCAAGAACTTAACCTTCATTTTGTTCTTAAGAATGTGTATGCCGAGTTTGAAAATCCTGCGTCAATATTTGCGACCTGTAGCGTGTCCCAAAGGTTTGCACTTTCACCCCCTCTCCCAGCCCCCCCTTTCACTTTTTCCAAAAAAACGAGATGGTACGTTTGTCCTACTAATTTATCCTATCGACCTGTGAAGTCAGATTTCGCCTACGATGAATTTGGACTGATGGATCATATATACATATATATATAGAGGGATATATAAATTTTTTTTTTTCGACGGATTCTCAATCTCCAGTTCATAAACGGCGTAGCGCCCCTACTCTGGGGTCTGGGTCCCGTCATCGCATCGATTGCAATAGGTAGATTCATCTATTGAATCTACCTAAAAACTTTTTTAAGTCACTTGACCAAATAAATTTTTTGAGTAGCTATTATTACTCATATTGTAATATTTTTATAGTTAAGTATGGAAAAACATACTAACTATATATCCAGCTTTAGTGTATATTATATATAAAAAATATCTTTAATTCTTTCTTTCCATACACCTCCTATTTCTTACTGCTAAATATCACGTTCACCACAAGCAACTTTATTAAGTATATTTTTCTTATACAATTTTCTGAAGTTTCATAGTCAGTAAGTTCTTTGTAACCGAATCGGTTTGAAAACCTTCAAGTTTGTCGCAAACTTTTCTTTCTGAATATCGAGATGAATAGATATGGTTAAAAATAATAAGAAGCACATACACATCACAATAATATTAAATTAATATTTCAAATCCATTCGGCCTAACTTTATTTTAGCGTTACCTTACTTTACCTTACGTTTGTTACCTTATTTTAAGTGCGAATGTTTGCTTGTTTACTTCATTGCGTATGATGTTAAATGTACAAGAATGAAAATTGGGTTCATCCTGAAAAATAGTGACCTATATGCAAAAATAAATTTTATATTAGATTTTCCTAAGAAACAAAACTGTTTTACCTATACAGACTGACTGCTGCTGTCTCACTGCTGCTCGTCTCCGTTAAGTCCTTTCATGAAGTTTTTTTGTCAAGTTTTTCATCGAGTCATTCCGTCAAATCTTTTTGTATAGATATACATCTTATATATACTTTCGTATAAATTGCTAGGTACATAAAGGAAAGTATAAAAATTAGTGTAGAGTTTTTATGGGTGTAATTACTGAAGTTGGAAACTCAATAAATTTATATATATAAATAACATTGATTACTTCAAATTCATTAATACATAAATTCAATTGTAGATTATAATTTAAAAAAAATATATTACTACACAAAACTACAAAAAATATGCTGCATGGCTACAAAAATGTGATGTTTTAAAGAAGGAACCAAAATTGCTTACCAAATGTTTTAGACAGAGCAAGAAGTAATTTTGTAAGAAAAAATGCATAATAAGAAATAGGGCACGTTTGAGAAGAATTATAATAGAAACGTGAACGGCTTTAAAAAAAGAAAATTTTAAGAGAAGATAGATGAACTGTGTGAAAGATGATGTTTCGTTGAAGTGAGTTCTAAATTGATGGCTGAAAAGAATTTATGAAAGAAATTTATGCGCTGTGCGCATCTTAAGTAATTGAGCTAATGATAGGATGCAGGTGATGATCATAATGGTGATGGTGATGAATGACTTTGTTAATATTTACACGTTATATACTTTAAATGTTTTGCAAAATATAATAAAACTTCAATAAAACGCTGTAATAAAATTAATATCTGTATTTTTTTATAAATTTTTAGTCAGCATCATAGTTGTTGAAAGAATTTAATAAAAACGTCAAGACAGACTTCAAAATTAAACAAGGAGTTTATAGATAACTATTTCTGGAAGTCTAATTTCTATAATTGTTTGTTATATTTTAACATTATATTCAGATTTGAAATAACATCAAACGATATTAAAACCACAATAGGATTATGAAGCGACCATCAATAACACTCAATGACTTTAACCTTTAAAAATACATAAATTATAGTCACTGTCAGGGAAATGATTAAAAACGTCTGCGAAAAAAAATTCTTGGCGAATAAGTAACTTATTAACGAATTGCAAAAAAAATGTACTGAATAATCAATCAACGCTTGTCCTGAATAACTGTACTTCTACACTTGAGATTTCTACTGTTCGTTCCTTCTCACATGCTGTTTGAATTCGTCAAAACAACATTTCATTATTATTACTATGCAGCCTATATCTTAGTTTACAATCTAATTTAAATATACCGCAATAACTCAATGAGTTGGTGGTAGTTTTGAGAGTTAAAAATTAATTTTTAAAAAACTTTTCTAACAGAAGTTCGTTCTATACGCTGTTATAATATATATTTATGTTATATATTGGTATATTTTGAATATTATAATCATATACATCATATAATTGAAAAAATACCATAATTACTACAAATCATTAAATATATATTATTAATGTCAAAGTTCGTATACATGATATTTTGACAATTATCGTCACAATAAATACTGGATAGATTTTAATGAAATTTATAACACAAACCACGAGCTAGAAAACATTATTATAGGTGAAATAGCGCAACTTTAATTCGTTACCAGGGAAACACTGTTCAAGTCACTGTTTCATCGGTTATTAGTTTTTTTAATAGTCCTCCTCTACTCCATGTTCAATTAACAATGAGCGTAGACGCGGGAAAAGATAGTTAAAAACAATTTTATTTTCACAACATTAAGACTCAGACGCCTGTTGCAGGTCTTTTTCTAAAGCATACTTGAAACGTACTACTTTTAAGAGCCTTTTGCCCTGAAGAAGTTGTTGGTGTCTTTGTCATTTTGTCTGCAATTTTCTTTATCATATCTTGTATTATTTATACAGTCATATTCATAATATGCTATAGAGACTATGTTAGCATTTGAAAAAAATTACTTAACACCCAATTAATAAATGTAGTTATTTTAAGGTCAATTTTTATGTTAAGTCTCTACCTTTCTATGTATGTGATATCGTGAGGGACTATTTACTTACTATTTATTTCTCTCACCACAAATGAATTTGTACAAGATAGAATATTAAATTAAACACGTAGACAAGAACCAATAACACAGGTCACCAGGGCCCAATGTCGATTTCAATAAAGCTAAAAAACTTGAATGCAGTTACAAAAGTGTATTTTAGGAAAAATCACAGAGGTGTATATCAAAACAAATATAACTACTATGTACCACAGTTTTATGTTACATCGAAGTTTTCATAATTATTTTTGTTTTCTCATAGTCTGATTTTTGAAAGTTATTTGTTTTAATTTATAACTACTTTAACTATCCCTACATGTAAACAAATATAAATTATCTCTCACCTAATTTTCACTATCAAGCTGGCTACTTCTTCAAACCACCATCTTACGTTAATATCAACTTATACTCAGCTCTTTTAACTTATAATTTGAACGTGAATTCATTAGTAAATTCGTATGGAACATTTTTATTTAGAAATACTATTTATTATAATACTAACATTTTCCTTACCATAAAATTATCCTAATATGGTATGTGATCTATGTAAAATACTCGTTTTATCATTGAGAAAAATTAAATTTTTAAACTTAAATCTTTAATAATTAATAAGAATAAAAACTATCGTAATAAATTTCAATTGCAAAAAAAAGTTATTGTGACAAAGAGCCCTATCTCCAGCTCTATAGTGAGAAATATCACTAAATGTATCATGATTCAGATAAAACATTCGCCACTATTGTTCTTAATATTGTGTACTGATGAATACTAATAATAATAGGTTTATTTGCTCTCACAGTGCTTTTAGAATACAAATAACTTTTAACAAAAATAGTAGGTATATAAATAATAATTAAAACTAGTAAAAAATTATGACTGTGGGAGCCTGATGTCAGTATTAGGAAACCTATATGACAGATCGCCAGAATATGCAAGGTTTAGTTAAGCTGCTAAGGAAAAGAAATATAAGTAATATATTTCTTTTCCTTAGCAGCTTATGATTACTCCGGGCGTATTGCTGCCGGTAACAGAGTCAACGGTGCTTTGGCTGCATTGTGGAGACGCGAAACGTCAGCATAGCTGCACGTTTGGCTGTACACAATACGGTTTTGCTACCTACACTCTTATACGGCAGCCAGACGTGGGTAACACAGAAGAAGAATGTAAGAAAGATGAATGCTGTGGAGATGCGATGTCTTCGCAGAATATGCGGAGTCAGTCTAGCTGACCGAATCCGCAATGAAGAGATCCACAGAATGGCAGGTACTAGCGAAGATGTCACGATGACAATGAAGAAGAATGTGCTCAGGTGGTTTGGGAGCGAATGAGTGATGAAAGAATGGTAAAAAAGATTTATATAGGAAAAGTGAGCGGTAAGAGAGACAATGGGAGGCCTCGAGTGACCTTCGTACACAGTATTTATGCTACTAGAGGAAGGCCACGTAAAAACATGAGGATCCCCCGGAGGGCATGTATGGAGAGTTTGATGTCTGTGGCCGAGGCGAAAGAAGTATGTAGGGACCGTAACGTTTGGCGCTCCGTCGTCTGTGGCTACCCCGCAAGGGATATGGCGTGAAGATAAATAAAAGAATAAATATTATATTGTGTGTGTATATTTTTTATATTCCAGAAGTATTTGGTATTGAAGACAATGGTAGGAACAACCTTTTTTTTATATAATATGGGCCTAGTAGGAATTCAAAAATTATAACATTGTACAAATATTTAGGTAAAAAAATTATAAACTTTGGTTTACTTATTCTGCTGTAAAATAAGGGACCGAGGTAGCTAAAGAATTTATAAGACGACGGAGTTAAACATTTAACTACGAAATTTGTATTGTTTTTGTTTCATTTATTTTGTGTAGGTAGATAAGTTAAATGTGGGTGGTTTTTCAGAATAATTTGTAAAATAAAAAGTTGTCTAACAGTAAGTACTTGAAAAAGATTGTATAGTTCCTCTGTTAAGAATCTAAAGGGCAGGCATAAAGCTTACCTTTATAATTGATCTACTAACTAACTATACTAGGGAACTAGGAGCTTTGCCATGAAGTGATACAATAAAAGTGACTTAAAGACAAATATATTCTTTTATCATTTCAATTCCTCAATATGGGGAAGGAACGATAATAATTTGTTGTCAATATTTTTACCAAGATATTTAATAGATCAAGCATGAGCTATCAATGCAGTGTTTTAAATTCCGATAAATATAATGAATTTAGTTTTTTCAGTATTTGATAAATTAATTTATTTTGTATTTGACAATTATGTTTGTAATTAGAAATGCTCAAAAATATTAATAATAATAATATCCATATACATTTATTTATATAACACATAAATTGTGGATGTATATTTTTTTAACAAGAATAGTATAAGAAAATTTTAGTAGAAATTTAAACTTCCGTTCCGTTCCCGTCCCGTTCTGAACAATCTTTAATTACCACGCCATAAGAAACTGTATAAATTAAGGTATTTCATGTTTGATTTATCTGTCTTCTTAATCAGGAACAGGAATTATCTGGCTGCGCGTGGACATGGACGACCGTGTCAGAGTCTACGCGTGCCTCTACAGGTCCCATAGTGGTAATGCAGAAACGGATCAACTCTTGGGCCATGTTCAGGCCGTTCTCCCTCCGCCGAAGTCTTAGTCCTCGGGGACTTCAATGCGCACCATGCCGATTGGCTAGGGTCACGTGCCACCGACTACGCGGGGAGATCTGTGTTTGACTTTGCTCTGGCGAATGGTCTGTCCCAGCTGGTAAAGACGCACACTCGTCTACCGGACGTGGACAGCCACACGCCCTCTTTGTTGGATCTTCTGCTGACTACATATCCAGAAAAGTACCAGATCACTGTCGAGGCTCCCTTAGGTTCCTCTGATCACTGTCTGGTACGGAGTGTGGTGCCCATTCAACATCCTGCTCGCACAAGGCCACCGACTCGACGCGTTTGGCACTACAAGTCAGAAGATTGGGATGGAATGCGGTCTTTTTTTGCATCCTACCCATGGGGGCCGATTTGTTTCCCTTCCAATGATCCTAGTGACTGCGCTGCGGCTGTAGCTGATGTGATACTTCAGGGCATGGAACTTTTTGTACCAAGCTCTGTGGTACCACTTGGCGGCAGATCGCGGCCTTGGTTTGATGCGTCTGTCAGGGCTGCAACAGCTGGCAAACGGCAGGCTTATCAAGCTTGGACTAATGCGTTAGTCACCAAGGATCCGAACTCTAGAGTTCTGAAGAGGAAATACAACCGTCCCTCCAGATTCTTCAAACGGCAAATCGCTAGAGTAAAGTTCAAGCATGTCGTCAAAATTGGGGATCAGCTGGCAAAGTACCCGCCTGGCACGCGCAAATTCTGGGCGCTTTCCAAGGCCACTCTGGGTAACTTTAGCCAGCCCTCCCTACCGCCGTTGCACACGGGGAATGACTCTCTGGCCCACACGGCAAAAGAGAAAGCCGATCTCTTGAGCACTCTTTTCGCCTCCAACTCGACTTTGGACGACCTGGGGAAGTCACTGCCTATCATCCCGCGGTGTCAGAGTTCAATGCCGGAAATAGTTTTTCGGCAAAAAACTATCAGGCAGTCTCTTTTTTCCTTGTACGTTCATAAGTCGAGTGGGCCGGATGGCATTTTTCCATTAGTGCTACGAACGTGTGCCCCTGAGTTGACTCCAGTGCTAATGCGTCTATTTCGGCACTCCTACCTTAAAGGCGTAGTCCCGGTCTCATGGAAGCGTGCCCTTGTCCATCCGATCCCTAAAAAAGGTGATAGCTCGGACCTAGCTAACTACAGACCTATCGCCATTACCTCCCTTCTCTCCAAAATAATGGAGATTATTATCAACCGACAGCTCCTAACGTACCTCGAGGATCACCAGTTGATCAATGACCGGCAGTATGGCTTTCGCCATGGTCGATCAGCTGGTGATCTTCTGTTATACCTCACTCACCGTTGGGCAACGGTTATTGAAAGCAAGGGAGAGGGTCTGGCAGTTAGTCTGGATATGGCAAAAGCCTTCGATCGTGTAGGGCACAAGGGGCTTCTTTCGAAGCTACCTTCCTATGGGCTTCCCGAGAGTTTATGCAAGTGGATCACCAGTTTTCTCACTGGGCGGAGCATACAGGTCGTTCTCGACGGTTTTTGCTCGGACCCCAAGCCCGTGAACGCTGGTGTACCCCAAGGCTGCCTGCTATCCCCAACTCTGTTCCTCCTGCACATCAATGATATGTTGGATATTTCCAACATACATTGTTATGCGGACGACAGCACTGGGGATGTTGTATATTCCGGTCGTGCAGGTCTCTCTCGGGAAAACGTCGACGAGTGCCGAAAGAAACTTGTGTCTTCAATAGAGACCTCCCTGGGGATGGTCTCTGAGTGGGGTGAACTGAACCACGTTCAATTCAATCCCCTAAAGACACAGGTTTGCGCGTTCACCACTAAGAAAACCCCATTTGTCGTATCACCGCTCTTCGAGAGCACTCCCCTCATTGCCTCGTCAAGTATCAGAATACTGGGTCTCGACATTTCGAGCGACTGTCAGTTTCGTGGTCATCTGGAGAGCAAGGCCAAGTTGGCCTCGATGAAATTGGGAGTGATCAATAGAGCGAGGCAGTACTTCAAACCTGGCCAAAGACTTGCGCTCTATAAGGCGCAGGTCCGGCCACACATGGAGTACTGTTCTCATCTCTGGTCCGGATCACCCCAATATCAGCTTCTACCATTTGACCGCGTACAACGGAGAGCCGTTCGGATTGTCGGGGACCCGGTGTTCTGCGAACGGCTGGACTCTTTGGCATTGCGCAGAGACGTGGCTTCTTTGTGCGTCTTCTACCGCATTTACAATGGGGAGTGTTCCGAAGAATTATTCGATCTGATGCCTGCCGCCGAATTTCATCACCGCACAGCGCGCCATCGCCTCCAATACCATCCTTACCACCTGGATGCGTGGCGATCCTCCACTGTGCGGTTCTCAAGGACATTTTTTCCACGTACCACTCGAATGTGGAACGAACTCCCTTCGGCGGTATTTCCAGATCGGTACGACATGGGTACCTTCAAAAAAAGCATACATTCCTTTCCCCAAGGCCGGCAACGCTCTTGGGAATCCTCGGATGTTGCAAGAGTTCATGGGCGGCGGTGATCACATACTAACGGTGACCCGCAAGCTCGTTTGCCCTCCTCTAACATAAAAAAAAAAAGCATGCCAGCAGTCCCTGACCTTGAGATTTGAAATTTAGGTACTTTCTAAAATTAGTGATATCACTATAATGAAAATAACGGGACAGTAACGAGAGAATAATCTTAATATTTTTTATTTATAATGTAATTAAAATTCAATTTCTTGGACTTTAATGAGGCTCATTTATTAAAATACTTTAATATATTCACAAAGTAGTGATATTGTAAAATTTAAACTATTTTAGCTTTAATCCTACAATTTATGAAAAAGATAAGCAACTTTTTACTTTCAGGTTCTTCTAGACACTTATAATACTAATGGTACTTGTAATTTGATTGTTGTGAACTTCATTACACGAAGTAAACAAGATAACTTCGGTGATACATAACTTACTAACTTACAATGAAGTTACGCCACCTGCTAATTTACGTAGGTAAGCAAGCTCGTGTGATTAAAGAGCGCCCCATGTTTTATATTATATATTAGGTACAATACAAATAAAAATGCAGTAGAGTCTTAGATGATGGATAGTTATGGAATTAGATGGTATCTCTGATAACAACTCTTACACTTGTCCTATTTAGAAGCAACAAACTGAAAATTAAAGGCTTTTAAGTTATTGCAATGTCCTATTTAAGGCATTACCGTCCTGTTTTCGAATGCATAACAAATAGACTGCCGAAGTAACTTGTTGACTCTGGCGTTTTGCCATATCAAGTGAATTGTAGCTTAAAGTGATTGATTTTGATTTAAATTATATATTAAAATTAGTTATGGCAATATTAAGTTGTTATTGTTATAAAAAAAAAGGTTTTTTTCTATGTTATCTATTTTACATATTTGAATTTATATTAAATTATTGGAAATATATATTTTTTTGTTTTACAATACTGTTTATTTTCCATCTATATAATTTTATTATCTCTCTTGAATTTTATATTTCTTAAATTTAAAACTGAACATAGGAATTATGTAGGAATACATTCGTATTAAATTTAATACCGGACGTTGGTCTTAATGAGCACATTTCATCTAGGGACTTTATTTCATTCTTTTAATTTACGTCAATTAGTCGGTTTTCATCATAATAGATAGTCTGCATAATTTAGGTCACTAATCATTGTAGGATTTTAATCATTGATTCGAGTCAGACAAACGTATGTCTGTCTGTCTGTATGACAGACGTCGAAAACATGTTTTACATATATCCTTCTTTATAGGTATTATTAACATGTTACAATTTATATTTAATATACTTTCTATAGATTTTTAAAAATATAAGTCCTTAAAATGCAGAATGTGTTAATTAAAAATTTTGTTCAATATATGTCACTGCTAGTAACGATACCATTTTTATAATACCAAAGACTAGTAAAACATTATTATTAAGTTCCGACGAATGGAGGTCTTTACAAAAAATGGGGAACCAATTGTACTAGAATAAAGTATGTTTCATTAATTTTATTTTGGGTGAAGTAATAGTGCAATCCGTATATCCAATAACTGACACTATTCTACTGTATGTAGGTTAGAATATTTTATAATTAAATTCTTCAAAAAACAATGTTTTTTTGTCCCCGTCCAGTCATTAGTAGATCGGTAACAAATAGAATTGCAAGTTCTTATAATACAATGTTAACATATATTTTTATTTATGGATTGATTTTTGATTGTTTTGTCAATGTATACATTGAGAAAAAGAATCTAACTTGAAAGTCAATTTTATGCAAAAGATTTTTTTCATTATTAAGGCTACGATCAACTCGGAAAGCCACTGACCTGAAAGGAGCTGGCTACAGAAACTCAACGTACTTGTCTTAGTCCTTTTTTTTAAAGCCACACTTACTACCTGAATTATATTTATAATAAATCTAGAAGTAGCCTAGCAGCGAGCGTTTTCAGCCCAAGGTGCATGATATTTTAGATATTCGGAAATACTGTAGTATACTTTAACACAAATTTTTCTTAACATCGTTTTTTTTATTTATTTAAGGATACATTTTTAAGGTTTACTAAAAGCTTGTGCAAAAGATATTTATAGTACTCAATACAAGAATTACTCACTTTTTCAGCCGCATAACAAGTAGAGCATGCTTATGTATATTCCTCGAATTTGTATGATGTATATCGCTGTGATTAATAAAATTATCCTTATTCTTATATACATATTTAGAATTTTCAAAAATATATTGACAAGCGACCGTAAATATATTACATTGCTGATACTTATCTCGTAAGGAATCCCTAGGGCCCAGATTGTAATTTCCATGTAAACAAAAACGGTATTTATATCAGCGAAGTTTCCCTTGAGTAAGATACCATACGACATTGACATGAAAATATAATATAAACTACCTTGACAGTAGTGTCGTAAGTAATGGATCTCATTTTTATAATTTAGTATATACAGTGTTAGCGAGAAAAACTATCGATTCAACCAATTCCATCGCTTCCTCATTTAACAGTAAATTAGTTGAAATCTATTTTATATCTCCATTAATTACGAATCTATAAAATTTGGTCTATTTATTGTTGAGTAACAGGTTGTTAACACTAATCACTATTTTAGAAAGAGCCTTGTTTACGTCGTCATATATTACCTGATGCCGTTTTACTTTAAATATCATCAGTAAATAATACTATCTCATTATGTTTGTCTACAAAAATAGTCAGATCATTTATATAAAGAAGGTAAAGAAATGAGCCTAAGATTGAAAACTGCTTTTACCAGAATGATATTCCAGGTCATTTAAATTTTATTCAACGATTTGTTGATTAAATTTCTGTTTAAATAGACTGTATTAAATAATTTTCAATATGCGAAGCAGAGGTAAATAAAATATTTATATTTGCCTTAAAGATTATTTCTAATGTTATTTGGAAATTATGGAAACACATAAAGGATAAATTTTCAAATATTTTTAGGTCTTTAAAGGAGATAAATTCAGAAACACAACAATAACTTTATGAAGATGAAATCAAATCATTGGATGAGAGCTTATCGGATTCAATAAATAAATGAACTGAAACATTGTGATATGGAATCCTCGTATTGAATAATTTATTAGCTTATAGCGTAAAATATAAGCACTGAAAACATCAATTTACATCTACGCAATACTCTTAGCTCATAGAGGCGGTAGTATCGTCAAAGAATATCAGCGTGTTGTAGCTATGACATCTACCTTTTTCATACAGTTAGTGAGTGAGTGAGAGTCAGTCAGTTTGCAAATGTTGGCGACGGCACCAGATATTATCGGGTAGGTACTTTCAGTCAAATTTATGAATCCTTCAGTCTTATTTATTCTTATTTAAATTATATAAGTGGTCTAACTCAAACACCTAGCTAGGTCTAACTCAGTTATATATTTTTTTCTAAAGTAATACGTTACTTAGCTTGGAATGCATTTTGAAATCGCGCTTACATACAGAAATACTTTTACTGGAATTATTCTATAGTAATCAAAGATATTTAATGTTTTAAATTAAGCATTATGGTAAGTAAGCTGTTATGTTTTTATTTCAACAAGTTTATGTTTCTTAAAGGAATTATTTTTATATTTTACTTAAATACTTGGGATGGAATTATTTAAGTCAAATTGTAGGGTGTTTATGTAGGGATGATGTAGTCATTCAAAATAAAAGGCACAAACCATGTTATCATATATAAAGATTTTTTTATTTTGTCTCAAATATGTTATAATATATTTGAGAAGTTATCTAAAAGTAATACATCGGATATTCATAAAATATTAATTCGGTAACATATTAATTCTCGTCATAAAAAAATTATCCTTAAAATATTAAAAACTGTTTGAATTGGTTTAAATATAAATGAAATTTAAAGACGTACTTTAAATGATTAATTTACATTTTATGTATGATACGTTTGATTTATTATCAATGAGATCACAATTGAAATCTTTTTCTACTTTTATTAATTTTTCTGATTGGTCCCGATAATCTCTAAAACTCTAAAGAGTACTGTCAAATAATTTTTATTTTTATAATTCTGCCCGAAACAATATACTGTATGTTTTTGAGTCGATAAAACAATAGTTTGAATAATTACAATACAACATATTTCTTATTTTTATTAAATTTGTTTTTTTAAGGTCAATTACGTAAATTCTTGTAATTAAAGCTTAGACGAAAAGTAAACCAAAAATAATAATAATATACTACCCACCTAGATGTCTGAGAAGCAAACTCAAATTCCTTCCCAAAAACTTAATTTTTTAAATTTTTAAATAAATTCCTACAACATTCTAGTAACTTTGTAAACACGTGTCAGACACGCAACTAGTGTTGATCCAGTAAATTCAGAGTACTGTGAGGTAACGCATTTTTGAGTATTGACCATTCTCAAGACTTACTACATAAAACTGATTGAAAATTATGAAAGAAAAATAGTAAAACCTTTAATTTCTAAATACCTTTTACAGATCGCAGTTAATATTTTTATCTCATTTTTTCACACTGTCTACGACAGATATATGAGATGTCGAATTGTTGTTTTGTTTTTTTGATTACCATAACATGAACAACGAATATTAAATAAAATATAATAAGTAACTTTATAATAGCAAACCTCTAGCAATTACGTAATATTTTTAAAAAGATGTCAGACATTTAAATTAATCCAATCTGAAAGCCGTAAATACTTTTATATCAACGAAAGGTGTTGCACATAAATAGTTGGAATATCGTTTTTTAAATCCTTGCCAAAATTAAAAATTTATTTCAAAAAGCTCCGCCATAATTTCTAAAAAGCACAAACTACAACTTACTTAAAGGGAAATTGGATTTATTTGGGTTTTAAACATTTTATTGCTCAAAAAACGGCATTCAACTTCACTTAATTCTTACATTACTGACTTCTAACTCTTTATTAATATTGGAACATTTTAAAAATTTTAGATAGATGTACATTATTTGGTGATAAATAAAGTTTTTCTGATCTACATTTACTACATTAAATATTTATAATCCTTAAAGTATACGTGTATAATTTTAAATATACCCACGTACAAAATTTGAAAGGTAAGCAAAAAATTTTGCAATGAAAAATATAATATGATATTGATAGATTTGATTGATTTATAGTATACGATACGATATCGACTATTTTATTTAGTAACTTTAATTATAAAGTCCTTGAAATTATACCAACTAACTAGAACAAACCGTCAATGAAATAGTCAGTTATGAATTTATACAAAAATAGATATATAAATGGAAAGATGTAATTTTGATATTATAAAGATTACAAAATTAAAAAGGATAACATGTGGTAAGCTAGACATCGACTATTCTTACATAAGGAGTCTAACAAAACCTTTAAAGTACCCTGACATACAAAAGAAAAAAAAACGGTTTTGAAAGATTTAATTAAGAACTGTAGAATATAACTGTAGAATAAATCAATAAGAACTGTACGTGTCCGTTGCACTTTTAACACTGTACACTAATACACTATGTTTTAACGCATATGATAGCCTAGCCTAGCGCTCATGAAGGATAATATTTTTCATGTCGAGTACGTGCACCTGATTATGATTTGGTGCTAAGATCACTCTGAAGTTCAAATAAGTTTACGATAGGCATAGGTTCAAATTAAATTTTAAGGGTGGATAGATACAGTTTTGAGATGAGCCAATAATACGGTGGAATTTACAAGACTGGCAGAGAACTGACAATTTAATATTTATCGTTCGATAGTTAGTAACGAACAAATTAAACAATCGTAATATATGTACCATATACACAATACTTTTTAACCGCTATTTGAGCATTGCTTGAATCATATTAATTTTTTTCCCTTATTTTATAATGTTCATAATTATCAAACATCAGTTTATCAAAATTTTCCATGTTAATTTTTATCAAGGATCATAATGGATTAACCATACTCGTCTTAATCGTTGGGAAACAAGTTTGCTATATTTTCAATGGACTGTCTGAATCTGTGTGACCAAATGTAATGTCAAAAGGTGACATAAAATCTTCCAAAACTTTTTGCTTATTATTTGATTTTTTTTGGGTCTTTAATTTTATTTATGATCCAGAAAAAACATTAAAATTAGATTAAATTTTGAATCAATCGCTTAATTTAAAATTGGCATTCCAATAGACCTAAAGCTGCAGCAATGTATTGTCTGTGAGTTATTTTAGAGGGTGACCTAACAGGACATTTTGAGGGTGAATTAGTGGGATTCTCTAACTATCTTACAGTGCTTGCTATAGATAATGATTTTGATTCATCAATGGCCGTTAATGTGCTATTCTGGTCTGAATTTATACTTCGTCAAGTTTTGATTGCTAGTCTTTGTGTATGTTGAATCTCATACTCCCAACTATAAGGCGTCAGTGTTCTGATGGTTGTTGAAGATTGTTGTATTAAAATTTAAGACCTCACTATTAAGTGTAACTAAAAATATAGCGTCGGTATTACAAAATTGAAAATAAATTCTCCCAATTTTATTTAAAAATAATTAAAATTAAATAAAAAATTAAAAAGCTTAAAAGCTTTTTAATTCAATACTGATACTTCCAACGATCACCAAAATATTGCTGTAATATTTTTTAAGTTCAGACCACCTTCCCAAATCATCTCGCCCTTATAATAAAGCAGCGTTATCGCATGTAAGCCAACTTATCACTACTTGGTGTTTATATAAATTTTGTTCGTCATTACAACGTAACTATCTATTACATACTCATATTTTCTAAAAATAGATTTCATTGTCGATTACCTCCTCCAAATAGAGGGATCACTTTTAATATCCCATCGGGAATGGTTACTATTTGAATTTATATTATGTTCTTCCATTTGAATTGGTATAAGGTATATTACAAAGTATCTTAAACTTATAATTAAATATACACTATTAATATAAAAATAATGTAATTATAATGACAGACTTAAATAATTTATATATTTTTTTTAAATTTTATTACATTATATAAATTAGTTTTTTTTAAATTTTTATTCGTTTCACACTTTTTAATATTTAAAAATTATTATTGTGTTATTAATACAATCGATTTTTTTATGTACTTTGTACTATAATTTTACAATAATTTATTTAGTGTCGCTTCTAGACAATAATAAGTCTATGAAATTCTATAATAACAATATATTACCTTATTATAACTGAATTCTAAGTACAAGATAACGTACTAATGAGCAAAGTCTTATCTCAATTAGCACAGACTAGAAAGGAATTTAACTTTCAAATAAAGATTTTGATTTAGGAAATATTTGTTGTTGAGATAAGTCCTAGTCACCAACCAGCCTTTACTCCTATACTTACACTTTAGTTTCTACACAACAAGACAAATCTATTTGAATTAAGAACGCTATCCAGCTTCAATCGCGTCACGTCACGAATTTCAGGCGAATTTGGTTACCTCGAGAATACGAGTACGGCACTGCTTTGACGAGCGGATCCTATCCGCGGGCCAGTCTTAATTTAGGTTCAGTCTTTTAAAAACGAATTGAAACCATTGTTTATTAAAACTTAAGCTACGTTTTGCCGATTCGGAGGCATTATTCTAACTTAATAATATAAAAAGATTTAAGTGCTCAACATATTATATTACTGTGGGAACAATGGGAATATATTTATAATGGGAATATATTTATAAATTATGTTTATTTGTAATATTTATTTTATTATTTATAAATGTACGATAAATTATCGTATCGTTATTGTATCGTTGTAAATAAAACTACAATCACTATAAAGTGTGCTTAATATAACTGAATATTTGAATATGTCACTCAATGTTTTCTTTTATTTTTTTTTTCATTTGAAAGGTTTTCTTTTATAATAGACAAAACTGAAATAAAAGAAAAATCAGCCTAACTTATATATCAAAGCACAGCTGGACAAAACCGCTAGACACTAAACCGCTAGATCTAGAAATTGGATATTGGACTTTTTCAAAAGAAGCGGATAATGGTTGAAATATACAATATTAAAATGGAACCTGGTCTTATTATTAATATAAAAATTGGAACATGGTTAGTTTTTTCATTAATAGTAAATTGTTTTTATTTTGAAGTGCCGAGGAATCATTGAAAAGTTGTACATCTGAAAATAGTATTTTTCTACCTAACCTACAGATATTATAAGAAGTAAGTTTTGGTTAGATGGCTAGTTACATGACAAATATTTTAGTTTTTATTTGTTATTTAATAAGGTTAATTAATAAAAAAAATATTAAAAATTATTTATTTAAAGTTTAATTTCTTAAACAATGTGGTTATGATTATCCTTCTTCCAAGTGATGTACACAGAGTGATTTACACAGTATTAATATTTCCTTCGCTTTATGAATACTCTATTTGTATAAGTGATTAAAAGATGTTTGATTGTCAAGAAATTGATTTACGGCCCCTGATTCATACGACTCTTTGTGTTGCCTGAATAGTTTTTTGACTTTATCTTTAACATGACGTGAATCTTTTGGAATAAATATATGTTGTAAATAAATGGCGGAATTTAAAGTGACTATGGGTAAAGTGGACATATAAAAGTAATAAGTTGCAAATATGTTGCCACTTTTAAGAGATATAAAGGGAAAGAAGGCGAAAGAAAGAAAGAAAGGCTGCCTCTTTCGCATTCTACACATTCACATCTACTTCATAGATAAACAAATTGATATTAACTCGGTGAAGCCAAGAGTTAATGATTAAGGCTGCATTAAATTGCACCAAATATTAAATTGTTATTTGCTTTTTATTTAAGACAATAGATAACTGTCATTTCCTCATTGATGCAAAGTCTAATAATAAACGTTAATTATGTTATTTAGTGATTAAATAAATAATTAAAAGAAAAAAAAATGAATAAAATTCTATCCATTTTAGAATATATTTGGGATCAGTGCTCTTGTCCGTATTCCAAGTGAACATTGTTTCGCTCGTTAAAGTTAATTTGGGTATCGTCATTTCGTCCGTTTTATATGTAAAGGGTTTCACGTATATATTTATTAAATACAACCTGTTTTTTAACTGTTCTAAAATTTAAACTTTTAAATGATCTCGGTACAGAGTTCGGATTTCCGTGCAATGTAACCAAAATCCAGTTTTAGAATTTGAATTGAAACCCGAGTTTCAATGATTTTATTGACGAAGTTTAATACTATTGCGCTTTGGGATTGTATCGGGAACAGGATTTCATTAATTCACTGTACATAGTGTATATATACCAATATCAAGATTGTAGTTTAATAATGAAATGAAAACCGAAGAGCCTATTTATTTTTTGAAATTGTACCAAGATGATTCTTTTTATTATGAACGCTAATAAACGTTATATAACGATCGTTATAAGATATAAATCTCTTGTACTTGTATTTTATCTATAGTCCACTGCTAAATAGTTGAATATTAAAATCACTGATTTAAAACTTTGCTGAAATAATAATACTCGTTCTCTTCGCGTGGTCGGAATAATAAATTGTAGTTTTTGAATTGGCAGCATTTCTTTGTTGCTCTTATCCTCTAATGATACCTATTTAGGATTAATTTTCTCTAACCTTTTGTAACAAAATAAATGTAATTAAAAATAGAAATAAATAGAAATAAAAAAGAATTGTTTCTTTTAGTATTGTTCAGAATACTAATTCTTTTAATTATAAATTTTTTAAATTTTTACTTATTGTAATTATACTCACACAAAATATAGTGTATAGGTATAATTATAATTATTGGTTATAACCAAATTAATCCTAAGTGATCTGAATTATAAAATAAATTACCATAAAGTTTATATTCTTTATATATAAATAATATTGTTTCTGGAATGTCGGTTGCCTATTCTTTCTTTTCAAGTTATAGCTTAATAAGAAAGTTAGGGGCAACTAAACTCGCTTTTACTTAACGACCACTGCGTAGACTTTATAGTAACCATAAAATGGAGTTGAAAGGGCGACTTTATTGGGCATTTTATTTTATATTTAAAATAGTATCTTAAATTCAAAGAAAATAGTTACTCGTAAATACATCAGAAAAATCAATTAAGACCGTATAATGTGTTTGTCGCTCAATACTTATTTCAATATTTTAAAGAAGGCTTAGAGACATGTGTCTTAAATACTAATGGAACCTAAAAACTTGTCATATCTGATGTAACTGAATTTAACTCTGTTATCAATGGAGGTCACTGATAGCAATCACTGATGCATTCTAATTATTTTTAGGCAACGGCTAACCATTCCTTTCATTAGGATCTATTAGCAGTTATAATATCTAATCTCTTGCCGCATTCTAACTAACAAGGCAGCTCAGCTAATTAAATTAAAAGTAGTTTTCAGTAGTTTCTGTATATCATTGTAACAAACAAACAGATAAACATTTCGAAAAGTATTGCTTGTGTGCTAGAGCTATTCTGTATTTGTTAGTGAAGTGAAAGTAGTATAGGAAAATACGTATTTATAGCTTTTCAAAGTACTTCCAACTTTTATGAACTTATGGTTTTGGGTGAACCAAATATTAAAACATTAAAAAAGGGCTTCTGCGATAGATCAAAAAATAGCCGTTGAAATTATTCGTCAGCCTCGATTGCGGTGTTTAATTTTTAGTGATGAATATAGAAAAATATTAAAAGTCGGCTGACAAATAAAATAACAAAGTAATTTCATAAGCGTGCGTAAATGAGTGAATTGTAAAAATTAATTCTCAAGTATTGTATTATTGTTTAGTAAAGAAAAAAAGAACAGACGATCCCTCGGATGGTAAAATATTACAGCCCCTTATGATTATTTTTAATATTGGCAATTTCTGATACATGCCCAGCCTTAAGAAACAAGACAGGCAGAAGAAGAGAAGAAAGGATAGTAAAGGTATTAGCTTATTCAAGTATCGTTAATTTATTAGATATAAAGATTAACATGCTTTATTGTGAAATGTGTTTTTTGTAATTTATGTTTTTAATTAATAATATGCAGACCAAATATTTATGTTATCTAATCCTACATAGTACTATACAACGTGTCTGAATACAACCACTGATTAAGTGTATGACTGTGCTTCAGTACTTTGTCAAACCGAAGCAAAATTTAATCGAATTCGTGACTAGTAAATTATATATCAGCGACAGTTTATTATTAAACCAAGTGTTTAGTTTTCTGATAGTTTTCGCCTTAAAATTCAATATTAGTAATAATGAAAGTTTCTATAACAAAATATAGGATATGTATGCCCGGGTATGTTTGGTTTCTCACAGATACAGGACGTTTCAACAACATCCGATATAGACTTTTAAAGGGTACCTGACTGGAGGACCGGGAAATTTAAAAAAAATGCTATATGTAATATAATTTCAAATATATTATGTATTCAGTAATAATAATACATTATAAATTAAATGTACATGTTTATTTGCCGGCATTGTTGTTTATATATACAAAGTTATTTTATCTTAGCTCTGGATATCTATTTTATTAAAAATTGTAAACCGAACCAGTTATTAAAATAAAACTTCAAATTTAAATAATCTATTTTAAATGAACTATTCAACAAACAATTCTAAGATTCAATATAATCGCACAAAGAAATATCACTGGTACTTGCAACTATCTTCATTATTTATTATATTAAAAAGATTTACAAGTAAAAGTTTTCTGAACAATCGAATACCTTTTCAACTTGAACAATGCACTCTCTCAAAAGCAAATTCTGTTCTTTAGCTCAAAAGGATTTTCTAAGAAACTCGAAGTCAAGATTTAATTATTGAGTATTTTTAATTATTTATTCTTTAAAACTATGTCTGTAGGAGGTATTTTAATCTTTCACGAGTTGGGTTGGTGAATGTTGGCAACGCGTAAGTGTTTAAACTTATTTTTGTTATATATTATACGTTGGCAGTACTGTGGCCGTTGGTAATACTTTTACCGGCTTTTAAAGTAAAAAGTATGCATATAGAATAAAGAACAAAGTAATGCACTTTGTTCTTTATTCTGTTTATATACTTTTGCTTATTTTTATTTAATCAGCAGATTATTTTTACCATAGATACAATATAGTCATACCAAATATTATAATTATTATATATATTTATTAAAAGCACTAGTTATTGACAAGAAATATATAATATGATATCTATCTTTCGTTATATAATATAAATTAAAAAAGGGATGTATTACTATATAATTACATAAAAATATTTTGTTATTTTATTCAAATTCTTATAACACCATCGATGAATTCTGTCGAATTATATGACAATATTGAACACGAAAACCAGGAAAAGTAGTATAATTGTAAAATCACTAAAACCTTAACCCTGTGACTTCTCAATTTAAATATAAATACAAATCAATGAAAGTATTTAAATAAATCAAATCAGTTTGCAACTCTTGACGGAGAAAGCAAAAATTCTAATTAATTAATCTGTACCTTTAACTTGTGGCAATTATTTAGGTTTAAAAAACATTATTTTATACTTTATCTCGTGTTTTTATTATATCATTTTTTTCATGATAAAGATGTGAACCAATGTTTTTAATAATAATCCCTAAAAATCAAAGTATTCATATAAGCATTTATTCTAATATCAGAATAATATTTTATGACTATTAAGATATTTGTTCAAGTATTTGTTGTAATTTAAACATTTGCAAACAATGTGAAAATTGTTACCATCTAGATTAAACCAAGTTTTCTTTTTAGAACACTTTTATAGAGTTAAAACCTAACTTAAGACACCCTACGTAATACACAAAATTACTATACTACACGACGACCACTGCGTAGTGGGTCGTCTAAATAATTCCACATAATATTCTTAACTAATTTATAAAATAGTCTAATGGCCCGTTCTACAAACGGGCAAGATCTAGAAACGATTCAGAGCTTTGCCAACGGTAGTTGTATTTTTAATGAAACACAGAAAAAATCCAAAAGATGTTATTGTTGTTGTACTAAAGTAATGTTTGTATAAAAATGCATATAATATATTAACCATTCCTGTTTGGATCTGGATCCTACTGTAGTGATAGGAGCGTGCCCATATAATCAAATAACCGTAGAGAAGTATTATAGTATAGAGGGTATTTTAATCAAGAACCTGTTAAATTAGCGTGAACATCCAAAGTCAAACTAAAATAAATTCTAAACACGTTGTTTTGTAATTTCAATACGATAATACTAATATTAGATGCACTGCATATACAAATGCAGCTTATATTCAATCGTTTTTTATAGTTTTTGTTCTGAAAAGTTTTTGGTTAACATCTTTTTCATTCATAACGTTACCATAAATTTATAACTTTTGGTTATTTACAATCACCTAACGTAATTAGGTGTTTACTAAAATCTAGCCAAGTAACTATTTTATTATTCATGCACTAAAAATTATCACTAGTAATTGTATAAGTATAAATGCATATACGTATGGTATTTTGTATGTAAAATGTGGGATTTAATTTTCATCACTTGATGAGAAAATATTTATTTTGAAGTAAAAAATTCACATTTATTTCAGTTGCTCCTTTGTCCTCGCTTTGTTTAGCGTCAAAGTGGTGAAAACTTAACTTTAATACGTGCTATATTTTAATATTCTCTGCATAATAAATAGTTGCTAATATCGTAGGTACAGATGCTGTTGATACTCAAAAACTCGAAGTATTGTCTAATAAATCTATTACTTTTAGAGTTATCGGAATCAGAATTTTGAGGCATATGTTTGATACAAACAGATATAGAAACAACACTGCTGCTAGGAGACGATAACGCAGACAGGCCAATAACAATTCAACAGCTTATATGGCACTGGCGAGATGCCCGCTGTATGAATATTAATGTTATCGATCTCGGCCGCTGAGAGGATCTCGAATGTATATACTAATAGCTTATTATAAGCTTGTTCTACATTTTTCATATAATACAATAGAGAAAGGAGAATAGTGTATCCCTTTATTATTTAATTTCAAAATTTTAAATTTATTTTGATCTGGATATTTGATAATAAATAGTTTGTTTTAATGAAATTTAAATAGAAAAATGGAGTTGTCTTATTTTTGGTATTTAACTTTAGTAATCTTCAAGAAAATAATTTAAAAAATATTTATTTTGTAACTAATAAATGTGAGAAAGTAATGCATTTATTATAACCAAATATTAAAAAAATTTACTTATTACTGCTACTATTATGTCGTAATGTAACAATTGCAACCGTACCGTAAAACTTTGATCTTGAAATAGTTTGATACATTTAAACCCAGATTCTTTGCAATGCTGGAAGTATTATAGGACCCTTATATTATATTTAAAATATTATTAAGACCAACGTCTGGTTTATATAATATTCCTCTTTGAATCAATACTACTGATCACTTGTGAACGTCAAATGATGGAGGCAGAAAGGTCTATTTTAAAATAAACCTTCTGTAAAGACAATTTCAAACTTAAAATAAGACTAATTTGTAAATAAATATTATCTAACATAGCCACGGGATGTAACTTTAACATTATGATGTTTTATATTACATTTATAGATACTGGTATTTCATCAAAGTAACCTGAATATGTCTAGTAATTTCTAATTAAAGTTACTTTATATGAAACTGATTTTATATATTATATCAATCACTTTTATTAATACGAGGACGAAACTGAATTTTTTTAGAACTGGTTGCTTATAAATAATAAATAAAAAAATAAGCTTAAATTTTAGAAAAGAAAATATTTGCTAATATCATTGAGTATGTAGTTCATTCATTTGTCATTCGTTAAATATATTGTTTGTTTCAAAATAGTCTGAGCCAATTTTTTGCATTTTATTTTTATGAATCTCGGTGTCACTTAAGTCAACGAGAAAGTTAAGATAGACTTTAATTGGTATTTCACGACGAAGCATCTCGTGCCACTGTTTATAACTGGGTTTAAACGAGGTCGCATGAATGTCACCCATAATCTGCGTGAAGGACATCCTTCTAAGACAACAACTGATGATAACGTCAGTGTCATTGTATGACACTGACACTGATACTGACACTGACTCTTTTGTAAGTCACTATGGGCAGATTTAAAAAGCTTAGGAATCAGTATGAGTCAAATGGTTCAAAGACTTAATGGACTCATCTGCTGTGTTTGACATACTTACGTGTGATGAAAGGTGGATTTACTGTTATGATCCGGAAACAAAAGACAGTCAGCAGACTCTGTTCTCTGGGATTTACCTTCCGAGGCATTTCCAACTAAAGTGAAGACTGGTCGAAGTGTAGGATTAAAGTTCGGTCCTTCACCACAACAACGCTTCATCGCACTACACTAAACGAAATTACTGGTTCGCCAACCGTATTTCCCCGACCTCGTACCTTGTGATTTTTATTTATTCCCGAAAATAAAAGATAAACTTCTAGGAAAACGTTTTATGGACGCCGAGAAAGCAGTGACTGTATTTCAAAACGTCGTCGAATAGACCCCTAAAAATGCTTTTCTTAGTGTTTTGACCGAATGCAGCGTTGTATTGATGTAAATGGATATTATTTTAAAAATCTGTGATCATATTTATAATTAGCTAATTTGCCCAGTTTTTGATTTTTAAAGTCATCAGTCAGTCAGTCATTTATAAAAAAATCAAAAAAGGGAGAAATAACTTCATTATCGTTTCTAATCGTTATCGATTATATATTATAAATATGTTTATCTCCTATTATTTTTTTTTTAAACGAATACCGTTAGTATTTCAATCATTACATAGTTTTTATTTTGTTCAGCATATTAATAAATATTTTATAAAATTGTAACAACGAAGAGTAATCAAAATAAATTATTCTCACAAAAGATGGTCTTACAGAGCCATGAAACATTCGCAGTTTAATTATGACATAAATTTCTCAAAATTTAGTAAGTATCAGTATATAATTATCGTGCACATCCTACTCCGAGAGCATCCGATCTCTCGCGATTTTTATTGAAATAAAATCGATGCAATACGCATTTAAGCCCTTCCAATCTCTTGTTTTTAAAGTATCAGTATTAAGGTTCAATTTATTTATTCGAAGTTAGAAGTTAAAATAGTTAATTCCAAGTTCTAACTTATATAATTTAATGTGCTATGGATCGTGTCTCCGGCATTATAGAATGAATATAATTGTTAAGCAATGTTGATCTGAGGATAATATATGATGAGTGAGAGACTATAGTGATTATTCTAAAACTATTTGGACCTACAATATTTATGGAAACTTGAGTTCATTTATTTTTTTAATATTATAATATCGATATTTTCTACAAATTGTTAATAATTCTTAACCTGTAATGGTAAAAGCTTATTAAGTGTGTATGTGTGTGGGTAATATAAGTTATCCGCAATAATTCTTATCATTAAATTTGTTTCATGCTTAAGGTGCCGTGTTTATTTTTGTAAGCCTTTCGTCACAAGTTTGATACCCAACGAGTCACGGATCATATTATTAAAATAGATTTAAATTTTATGTTTATTGTATTATGTTATTCGAATAATTTTAAGAGTGTTTTGAATTTGAGCAGTCGTGTAACAGGAATGAGTTGAAATTAAAAAAATTCGCAACATTTAGATTATTATAATTTTCTGTTATCTTCATTCTTTGAGAGGCGGTTTAATGTGTTTGAGTCTTGTATTATTATCGATTTTTTGTGTCAGTTTATTATTTTGTCCAGGAGTGAGTATTGCACAATGTTGATTAGTAGATTAATTACTTACGATTAAGTGTTAAATCGTCTTTGTTTTCTTCAAACAAAGATAATCGTATCGCCCGTGAGATATTTAAGTTGAATTAATATACCGATGACTAGTTATTCTGGAATTTGAAGGGCAGCAGTCATATATAATACCTTGTGCATAAGTCTCCTGGCGCTCAACTGTACAGTTCTTAGAAATAAGGAACTGACTACTTAGTGATTAAATTATTTGTGTCCTGTAATTTTTTTGCTTAATAATTTTATTTCAAAGTGTATTTAAAAATATAACAAACCTTAGTATCAACGACTTTATCTAGCTTAAGTTAGATGTTCGTGATAAGTTTCTGAAATAAGATGACATGAAGAAAAATGTAACAGCGCAGAATTTGATTAGAAAGTCGTATAAGGTAATAAAAGAAATAAAAGAATAGTTCTGAGATAAGTAGGGGTGAAAGATATTAAAAGTTTGTCTTCCTTTCAACAATTGTTTGACAAATACTGACGTTCTGGAACTGTGACGCCAACAAAGTTCTTTTAGAATTTCAGTGAACCAGAAGTGGTACTATTTTTACAATAATTGTCAATTGTTTTGTTTATACAATTGGAGCTTAGCAGAAAAAAATTGTGTGTATGTATACTTTATGGAAGTTATTTATACTGTTTATGAAACCTCAAAGAGGAGAGGAATCCTTTCATTTTGCGGAATCGGTAAAGATTAAAAATATATTTCTTGTCAATATATCAGCAAATCCTTCAAAAGGGTAACTTTGGAATAGTTTGTTGAACACCACACTAATTTAAACTAATAACCATAAATATTCACAACAATTTAATAAGTTGTCCAATAAAATTACTACAGTGGCAATATTATTTACTTGTATTTATGAAGGATTTGCTTTATTTTTTTTTAACTTTATTAATATTAATGTTTGAATAAGTTTCAGGAAATAGTGTTACCACCGTCGTCATAAAAAACTAAATACATTTTATGCTTCCTTGGAAGGAAATCTTCTAGCCCGTAAGATAATTCGGATACGAAATACAGATAATTGTCTAAAAGCTAGTAGGCTAGGCTAGTAGGCTAGTATTCGAAATATTTATACACAAATAATATATTTTGTTTTTTATACATTATTTCCTAAATTACAAATTTACTTACTAAGGTTTTAATAATTTAGATATAATTTTAAATTAAATAAAGAAATGAGAGTTTTATTGCAAAACAAACGTACATAAACAATTATAGTTTAAGACCACTTAACATTGAATACTTAAAGTTTAATAGCTTTTGGAATAGAAAAGAAAAATTAAATATTTTGTTTAATATAAAATAGAGTTTAGTGGATAGATACGACACAAACATAACGTAGACTCATTTGCTATCAAGAGATCAAGGCATTAGTCCCCTATCTGTGACAACTCGGATAAATGGTTACATTTTATCTAAATAATGACTAATTTAATATAGCTCGGTAGCTTTTCTTAAGAATATCTTAGAGTAGTCTCAAATTAACTACATTCTTTTGTAATTTCAAATAATGTAATTATTTCCACCACACAAAACAAAAGTATGTCAATCCATTCAAATGCTTATGGAATTTCTCTTCCTTAAAGCCTTTCTTTTGTTACCAGAAGTTGAAAGTTTTTACAAATAATGACTGTGATTTTGTCTGCATCAACAATCACAGAGTATTACAAATTCGTAAAATTATTCATATTCACGTTTGCCATATTTTTGTACAAACAACTCTATTTATCTAAAATCAAAATTCTAAACCTTTATAGAAAGTAAGTTTTAAACTGGTTTTTACTTCAAATACTTACAAATACTTCTTTTCTTTTCTCAAAGGCATTCTTGTGGGACCATGTTATTTAGTTGTGTACAATCTGTTTTTAAAATTCTATGTACATCTAGAATTATGTAATTTTGAAATGGTGAAGGATTTTTTCAAACAAGTGCAGTGGTGCCGGAAATTATATTTCATATATAAATATACATTTTATAATTTTGAAAACTGTGAAATATAAACATTAAATATACTTCTACTTTTTTTATTTTCTTCTTGTTAGTATCTGTACATACGTTACTTTTCCCGTTGAGATGGATTCTTTAATTATTTATCTTTCTTTAATATAAAAAAAAACATATTTTCATTGAAACGATTGCTTATGAAGTTATACTTGTAACATTAAAAAAAACACCTTTTCAAATAGAACTATTTCAATTTAAAGTAATAAATATTTTTTATTTTACTCTCAAAGGTAAGGTATCAATAAATAAAGCAACATTAATGGTGAATTTCAAGTTAACTAACTAGAGATGAAAGAAATTTACGCAACAAAATTTGACGGCAGTAATTTTCCTTTAGAAATTTATTTTGTCTACAAACAATAGGGTACAATTATGTTTAAATTCGTAAGCAAAAAAGGAGGGGCTCCAGAAAGAAATCTGTAGCTGTGTGGGTGTTGGAGTGCTTGTCTCTCTTGTATTCAAAGTAGTAGCGTCAGAAAGAGATAAATAACGTAAGTGGACACGTTATAAATTAAAGATAATATCGTTTTCAGATATATGCTTTTAATTTGAATATTTATTACGAATTTTCAGATCACTAAAGTATAAAAAAGGTTAGTTTTTCAGAACTTAAATTTATATCTGAGCATAAGATACAACATTTTGAAGTGAAATTTATTTATTTATATTACGAAAAAAAAAAACAAAATTCAATATTTTTATCCCTCTTTTACAGAGAGGTAATGATTTATAACCAAAAAATGTAAGCATTGATATTCCACTACAGTTTCTTTAAACATCTGACTTCGAAATATTGGTTTTTTATTAATGTATTCAACGATTCGTAGATATATAATAAGTATTATATAATATGTTTCCATTACTCATATATGCTCCTTATCTACAATATGTTGTGAATTTGCCGAGTACAATAAATTCCAGTGACACGTACTTTTAATGCGATAGAAACATTTTCTTTCGTATAAATTGTTTTCTAGATGTCATGTGAAAGTTAAGTTCTAAGATAAAATAAATTTCCGTGTTGTGTTATGTAGTTTTCAAATTGTTAGAATAAAATATATTAATGTCAAGTTTACTTTTTACAATTTCTTCGTACTTTTAATGGATGTTTTTTTTTATATTTTATATTATTTTATATTCGTAAGCCTTGTGAATAATATACTTTTCATTATACTCGTACTAGTCATTTTTATCATCACAAGTAATATAAGTATATGATAATATTTATAAATCAAAAATAAATTAACATAATAACTATAAATATCGCTATTTTAAAAATGTTTACAATAATTGTTATTTCTCATTCTTACCATCTATTTAGAATGTTAAGAAATATAATCACTACATAAAGTGTAAATATGCTTGTCAATAAAAAATGTAATGAATTAATATATATCAGACCCAAACTATATCCATGCAAACCAAAAATTATGGTTTCTCTTAAAATTAAACTTTAATTTAAATGCTATTGGAAAGCTCATTATAAATTGTGACATTATTGTGAATTGTGAATTGGAAAATTATAATCTTCCTATAATAGGTCAGTACTTTGAAAGAAAATATGAGTTTAATTTCAGATTATTACAGACAATAACATTAAAAGCTGTACAAAATACGGGCGGGTGGGCGATTATGGACACTGACCTCTTACCACCAGGTGTTCCGCATCATCGTTTGCTTATACTGGTATTTAATATAGGTAAAATATGTATCTTTTATTAACCACGCTTGAGAAGTGGTAACCTTGTAAATATAAAAATACACAAACAGTATATTCTTAATTTAAAAATTTTATAGGTGCATCAAACATAACTATTCCTTTGTCTCAGGGTCAACAATCAAAAGATATTTCAATCAAATTATATCTGAAGTACAATACCGTAGCCCAAGTCAATAAAGAATTTATTTATTAACAAATTTTTAATAAAACTCTTCCAAACCTTAGACAAAATGCCTGGAAGCATGCCAGGCATTATCACTAGTCTCATGAAATTATATTTATATGTTGACCGTTTCTTATTTTCCACACTGATGAATTTGCTTCTGATAAAAGTAATTATCTTTTACTAATTATTAGATTTATATTAAATCTGACCTTAGATATAATTAATAAACATACATTATAGATATTAGTTTAAAGTACGAAAAGGCATTTGATTTTGGTTTAAATTAAAAAAACTATATAGCTATTACAATAAATAGTGATATTGTGAGTATTATTGGTGTTGGTTTTGTCTTTTTTTAACTTGTCACTCTGATATGGCATACTATGATTCACCACTTGTGCTCGCGCAGTATACGTAATATTTTTTTACACCAAAATATTTATTTTTAATTCATCTATAGGAATCCGTTTTATTTTTCCGTAGTTACGCAGATGTATTATCGAAGTAGTTTCGCTAGTTGGCCTACTTTATTTTTTTTCCCGCTTTTGAATAATAACAAAAGCTTGGTTTGGTTTTACGTAATTTGCAGACTAATTTAATACACATTTGATACAGAAACATACAGACTGTTAATCCTGAATTTATTTAACTTTAATGTATAAATTGATTTAATTAAACTTATATTTTACGAGTAAGTGCATAATGTTTAAATTGTTTGAAAAATCGGGCATAAAATTGGCCGAGTTATTAAGTGTCATGTAGACAAAATAATCTGTTTCAATTGTATAACTGGTATCTAGTTTTGCTCAATATAATTTGCTTTCAAAATTTAAAAAAAAAAGAACTTGAAGAATTTTGCACTAATATTCATGTAGTTAGGTGCTACGTTTTGCGTAAACGCTCTCAGCGTTTGTTTTATTCATTTTCTGTATTTTTTTCAGATTTATCTCTCATATTTATATAGGGCAAAAAGGACTCGGGTACCTGTCTTTTTTTACACTGAAAAAATTCTGACTTCTGCGTGATACAAAATTATATTTATTTTTATTTATAAACTATATACAAATATCATTGAAATTCAACGAGTCCAAACAGGCCAACTCTAAATATACAAACATTTTCTTTTTACAAATATTATTAGCATTTGCAATATACTAATGTAGATAGCAGTGGTCTATATAAGTACAAATCTATCAAAGAGGACACTTGGTGGAGGATATAGAAAAGATAAAATACGTCATTCTGTATTTCTTTTATAAAGCTTTAAAAGAATATTCTATTCTGTCAAATAATGCTTTTTCCATACAACCATTCACTTTAGGTTCAATTTTTTTTTGTAAAATAAGGTTATCTGTGTCTTTCCTCATATATTTCTATACTAAATTTATTTAATTTTTCTTCACTGGTTTTAAGTTTTTAAAGTAACATTAACATACATAATATAGCTTATTACCGCATTTGCAATCAAAGAATACTACTTAATGGAAAAGGTAAAAAAAATAAAAAGCATTTTAATATATTCTTAAAAAATTAATGAGAAAAAGTATCAAGAATTAAATTGCAAAAAAAAGACTTATTCTACATCTAATAACCTTATAATCTGAAGTCCTTTATTTCCCGTATATATACATATTGATTTGAATGTATAAATTATTCAAACTCTATTCACAACAAATATATTTTAATAGGGTACTTTGAGAGTGGTAGAGACGTAGATATAGATGATCAACGTGGAGTAGCAGTGACTGAGAGCGAGAAACCCAATATCTTCAATTTCACCTTCTTTCATCTAATAGATGGTAAAGCATCTGCAACTACATTTACATTTGCATATGTACATGTATCATTAGGTTAAAAAAATCCGTGCCCGCAGGGGGACACGCGTGGGTAGACCTCGTGTGTAACTCGTTTAAAATATAACTCACTACCTAAGAATAACACATGATGCCGTTGTTTACATCAAAATTTTCAAGCTAAAAGTGGTTTTTATTTTTTTTCTCGGAAACAGTATCTTTTACGGACAAACTTTTGGTACCTAAATTTAGAGTAAAAAATAACCTTTCTATTAAAAATACTTGTGATGTAAGAATGTTTACCAGAAAAAAGTTATGATTTTTTTTCCAAAAATTTTCGGTTTTTTTATCCCCACCCCTAAGTTATTGAAGTTAGGTTTTCGGTTTATTTACATTAGTTATAGGTATTCATCAAAGACATCATATGATATAAACGCGATTGATCTTCTTTGTATAGGGAAAAAGTTATGGGCGAAAAACTGAAATCAGAAAAAGTGAGGCCCTAGCGCTCCCCGGGGCCGGATTTCTCTGGTTAACGAACTTGACCTTCATTTTTGGATGGTTGATTTTTGTGCAAAGCTTGAAAGCGATTCGAGCAAAACTGCGGCCGCTATCGTGCTGACAAAAGTCGAATCTGGACGCACGCACGCATATATATATATATATAAACTTTTTTACCAATGGTCATTTCGGACTCAGGGGGTCATAAGAAGACCTCCTGTGAAGAAATTTTTTCAAAATTTGAAAGTCGGGTACAAATGAATGGGCAGACCGAATTCTTCGAGGTCTACCCAAAACATTATAATATAGATAAGTAAATTACTTTAAATATTCATAATTTTTTTATAACATGGCAGGTTTTACAAAAGAGCATCATTTAAATACTACAGTTTAATATAACTCTATTAATAAACACCAATGTAGCACAAAATTGGATTTTATTACTACGTAGAGGAGTTTAAGCGGAACATTCATCCATTTACTGACGCGAATGAGTTTACTCATATTCAATTAATTTTCCAGGTTAATAGTTTTAACCATCCAAAAAGGCATGAGTATTTCAACCTGCGAACCTTGTTTTGTAAAAGATTTTTTACCGAGAGAGCCAACCTTATGTGATACAAGAGATAAAGGCTATGTATAGTGGTAGAAACAAGATTAAGCAACTTATCGAATAAATAGAAGTAGCTTACTGTCTTTAAATTGATAGATGTATAAAAATTGGTCAATCACCGATAAAACAAAATTTTCGTGTCATGAATACTTTTGTTTTATTTGGATGAGATAGATATAGTAATGGTTACAATATTATATAAGACTGCCATACCAATTAATACAAAATAATAAAATATCTAAATCTTTTCTCATGCTTTCAAAACTTCAAAGTACGGAAAAAGATCTCGAGTGAGAAATTAATTTAAAATTATATTGATATCCCCTTACAGGTTATGGTTATTTGCAATGTTGGTTGCGCATCACGCGCTCATAAAACAGTGATTAATCTTCACATTTGCGTGGCATGTTTGTTCATGCATGAAATTATTTTGGCATATATGACGCAAGACTACGTTCAAAATTCACAAAATGTTTCAAACAATATTTTGTTAATGTAACGGTAGCACGTTTTGTAATATAAACATTAGCCTTATAATTACATTGTCATCATTTTGGATGTTATGCAAGCCTTTTAAAGTCTAACTTGGACCTCAGCCGCTGAGCCGTCAGGAACGATATTCAATGTAATTGCTAAATGTAATTTTATGACTGATGAAAGACATGCTCTTTTGGTTTCAGAGAAGCTTTAATCATAATAACACTTTAATTTATTTTAACTAAATAGAAAACAGGATTGGCTTAATGCGAAATTTCTTATATTAGAAGATTTTCGAATCTAAAATTTATTCTGCATATGAGTTCCTACAAGAACTACTCCCTATCTACAAAGAAGGCATTTTGCAGTAATTTCACGCCTAAGTAAGTTAAAAGAAGGTGCAAGTTTGGTTGGACATTCTGTCATTTTTATGTAAAAAACATGAAATATAGTTTTGGTTAGAAATTAATTATGGAAAAACTATCGAGCTATCCTTAGCAAAATGTTTTTTATTATGACAGGCTTTAAAACTTCTCTATAGGTTCTTTATAGGACCTACTAAATCTGTTAAATCGCGATTAATTTAATACTACTAAGTTCTTTAAATTACGTTATAACAAATTTAATACGTGAAATATAATTGTCAAGTAATAAATGCACCACCTAATTGATAAAGACATATTTGTAACTTTATGAATATGAATTTGAAATTCTCAAATTAATGCCACAATTAAATTACGTGCTAACGAATGTTTTTAATGTGCCTGTGTCGGAAATAACTGAGTTATTATTGCATAATTAAAACAACATTTTAAGGGGCCTATTAATTAATATGTTCATAATATATTATACATAATAATATGCTCGTTATAAACTAAAATGCGCGTAATAGTTTAAATTAAAAACATATTTGTTATGTTGTTTCACAATAATTGCGAATGCAATTTTTTTATGGACAAATTATATGAACTTTTTAAGCGCGTTGCCACTCTTGAGGAAGCCTGAAAATTGGACAAAAGAAGAGATAGAAAGGTGGTTTGAAGCTTTGAGTATTCGACTCTCAAATATTTCATAACGTTTATGAATGGTTATTGAGAATAAGCCTTATTTTTATTGTACTTTATAAAACGAAATTATTTAGTTCTTATGAAACAATCCATTTCAAATCAGAATTATTTCTCGACAGAGCCTTTTTTACAAATTTTATTGTCAAAGTTACCACTGGTTCGGAAATAAGTTACCATGGATTTGTCAAGAACCGCAACAGATGTTCAACAAGCTTTTCTTTTGTTAATTTACTTTTGAAGCTTAAAGCAAACTGATAGCGATATCGTGATCTAAATATTCGACAAAGCTTTATTACTTTTTTATGTATTTTGTGAATTTGGATTTAGATTTATTTATGTGTATACGCCCTTTCATATCTACAACTTCGATTTTTTTTCCTTATTTCATACTAGCCAGTTGTCGCGATTCTACTTGCATGGACTACAAAAGCATTCGCAATCAATCCTGTTTTAATCAAATTTATTTTCATAATTAGTCAAAATGAAGTTAGCAGTAAGTAGTAAATAATATTTTGGTATTATATTACAATTTTTATAAGAATTCAAGAAACGGACCCAAATAGGGTCTGAAACTTAATTGTATTATTGTGTATTATTTTAAAGTTAAATAAAGTAACAAGAGATAGTAAAACTTAAAAAATTATATTTACATCACATTAAGCAAGTTATGTTTACAAGTTCGACTTTGAATAATATTTTGCGAGAATTTAATTTTTGTGGTCGTGGAGAAATGAATGGGTAATTTTATTTCATAAAATAGTTAAATAACGCCGATATCTTCAATATTGGCATATAAATAATAAGTTTTTTTTTACTGTTACCCATTAACCCAAAGCTGAGTAGTAAAATAATGCAATTATGTTTAATGATATTATTAAGTGGGAGTGATTTTCAGGGTACTGTTAAAAATTACAGGTGTACATCGTACCGAAATTCGGAGGTTGGTATTGTTTAAATATTATCAATAATTTATTTATGTTTATATTAAAAGTTATTTATTTTAATTTGAAATAAAAATCCTATTCACTTTGTCAACAGTAATAACAATAACAAAATATCTTCTCCAATCTTAGTTTGTTCAACAGACTTATATACAGAAGTAGTCAACCGCAGCATTTTGTGAAAGTATTTTTACTATTAAATTTTCTTGAAATTGATGAAAAAGTTCTTTGTAACTGATTCAACATGAACTCCGAAGTTTTTTTAAGTTTCCCCTTCCAACCTCGTTATGAAGAAATTGATTATTTTTTTTGAACTTAGACGAATACTTAATATTTCCATAAATTTCAATTTTATTTTTATGTGAACAGTGAATGAAAATTTTTGAACACAAGCAAGACTCGAGGTATCGATCTTTGAAAGTTCTCATCTCTACCAAATGCATTTTTATATTATTCGGCTTAATATATTAAGAATATGAAAATGTATATTCTAATTTCAAACATATTTTAATCAAATCATTTAGTCATAGGTAATTCAATTACCTCAGACAACTAGCTATTACTTAAACTTTCAATCGATTTTGACGTGGTTCAAGTATTACGGAACATGGTTTCTTGAACATGATTTCCAACACAGAAGTTTAAGAAACTTCTGTAACTTTTCACCTAGTGTTATATTGGCAATTCACAAGCGCGAGGTAACTTTGTCCGAAGCACGTATACCCAAACATATTTTATATTATAAATAAATTGTATTATATAGATATTATTTCTTTTTCTTAAATCAACAACATATTTATTAAAAAACTAATTGTAAATTAGTATTTTCATTTACAAATGCTTTTAGTAATAAATATGCCGTTGACATTTTAATATCCTTAAATCTAATTAAATTTGTAATTTGTTTTGAAATATGCTGAAGATGACATGATCAATTCAGTGATTAATTACTTCATTACTTTGATATTAAGTAATAAAATGCAGCCGTTCAAAAAGCGCTCAAGGAATAAGGGAATAAATATAACTTTTAAGTAAAGAAGTAAGTACCGAATTCTTCGAGGTCTACCCAAAAATATCAGATCCATAATGATTATCATTAAAATTTTGATTTAGTTTTCTTCTAAAATGTAAAAATGTTTATGGCCTTAATTGCAAATAGTTTGTTTTTAAATTATTATTAAATTAATAAAATGTTGTTATCCAAATATATAGTTTTAGATATTTCATCATATTTACTTATTTTGATTGTGGTCGTAAACTAAGAAACTGATAGATATTTTGAAGAGTTTCTATTCTGTCAACTAAATAAATCTTGAATGTAAACTAATTCTATTATGATTTTCATATCATATTGCCGTAACGTAAGTAAAATTATTTGACGTATACAAACGTTAGGAGTCATCATAAATAATGATACAAGGATGAAGCATCGTTATTCCGACTGCTCTACTGCTTTTATGATCTAATAGTATCTAGTATGTCAACGAAGTTTTCAGGAGTGTTTAATGTTATTATATATTATTATTATTGTTATTATTGTTATGTTATTAGAATAAATTGAAAATATATTCTAATCCTGTTATACCATATCTTATACCTGTCATACTTGAATTTTAGTCTCGAAGAGTGTTAAGGTGAATACAATATCAGTTATTAATTGAGTCGGACTTCATAAAAAATCTAATATAATATAATGAACAAAAGCAATAAGAAAAGTTTTATTATAGATTTTCGCTTCTGCTAAGTAAGACTTATTATTCTTATTATTATAACAGATAATATATAATATATAATTTGATCTTTTCTATTTATTACTTCTGAAATATTTGTAACATTCCATAATTTTAAATGTTTGTCAAACCTTAACCGATTGTGAATAATTAATGTAAGTAAAGAGAACAATAGGATTATGAGGCACCTTTCAATAATAAGTATTCTTTTACCTTCAACGCATTCTTAAACTAACATCGAAACATTGCACTGTCATGGTCAGCAGTTCAGATTAAATTACAAATAAATTTAAAAATGTCATAATAACAACTTTTTTGTCCTTAGCTAAAGAATGTCTTTCTCAGAATATAAATACAATTTTATATTCTGAGATTGACATTCTTTCACAGTGAAATATTTTGCTATAACAATAAAATCTTTTATTAATAGATGTTTAAATCTAATCATTAAGCTGCATATTTTTCTTTATAAATACCACTACCTTGTTTACATTATTATAATATTAGGTTACGACATATTCTTCTAAAAAAAACCTTAATATAAATACTATTCAATACGAAACCATAGGAAGAGCATTTTGTTGTCTAAACGTAACCCAGACTGGAACTCGGAGAGCAAATTATTGTTACGAAAATATTTTTTATATTTACAATTTCCTCTAGGAACTTGCAACGGGACAATAATAGAAATCTACGTATCTCTTACGTTATGAATTTTGAGAATAGGAGTAATATGGGTTTAAGGCCAAACTAAACGAGTTGTGGGAATGGGGAGCGATGAATTAATGGAAGTAGAACGTTATCCATTCTTTCTTAAATAACTATTTGTGGTAAATTAAAAAATATGTGACAGGTTCTATATTATAATGAAAAGGAAAAGCTTACAAATGGATAAAATAAAAAAATCTAAAGCTTTTGTCTTCAAAGTTAGTAAAAGCCACTGCTATTGTCTAAGGATATTGATATAAAGAGCCACACTTAGCACTATCTCTTATATTAAGATTTAACGTGATGTGCTACATTAGAGTTGACTTACTGTTGTTTACTGTCGCTTTCCACCCGATAAATACGATTATGTATAGAATGAATTTATCATCAAGATGGGTAGCCACAAGGTAGTCTAATCGGTTCATGGTTTCCCAGAGCTTGCAAATCTTGCCCGGGTTTTTTATTTATGCTGGTTCGGCCGAAATTATATTATGTCGCAGATGTTAGTACCACACAACTGCTACTTACCATTAGGTTAACTATAGGTGATAAAGTGATTTATAATTATTCTGTGTATCATTTTTTGTAACATACGAAAGAAACTATGCATACAGGTCAAGTTGACTGCAGCCAGCGGTAAGAAATTATTTCCTCCCACTTCTTTGTACTATGATATCAGAGGAATCATGAAAGCATATAGTTTTTCTGATAAAGGCGAGATTACGCGGTCGTAATACAGATATTTTCCGTTGCTGTATTCTACGACTTACTACTGCTGCTACCCCTCTCCTACAGCTACAGCAAGCGATGTTGGTAATATCCGAAAAAGTCATATATGTTTGTGAAATGTTATTATTTATTAACTAAACTTATATACTTTATTACTGTATCGGTGTATCCGGGAATTATTAGTTAGTGTTCCTGATTTATGATCTTTTTAATTTAATTTAAAAATGATTATTCAATTTAGAAATAAAATAAAGTTATAAACTACTCAATTTATAAATAGAATAGCGAAAACATTATTTATAATATTTACTAGATATAACTAGCTTTTTAGAAAATTAAACTGTTTTAAATGTAACTACATCAATGACCAAGTTATTACAAATTACAGCAAGACAAAGTATCAATTATAATATTATCATATTTTGATGATTAGTTTAACAACAATATCTGTTTATAAAATTGTAAATTTGTACAATATTTGCTTTTGTCCAAGACCCAAGGTCTGTTCGAATGACAATTATTATAAAATGTGAACAATTGTATTTATTCAATTACCATCTTAGTAGTAAATAAGTAAGCAAATATTTTTATATTTTTTGTCGAAACCTACATTTAAGTTATTATTCCTCATGGAAAATGTTGTTGAATGTTGAATATATTGACGTCGTTGCGCGCGTTGTTACTGTATGTAGGGCCTTTCATTATATGATTGCTCGCTGACACGTATTCTTCAGTACGTCGCCAAAATTTTCCAAATATTACCAACACGCGCTTGTTTCTTTGTTCAATATGTTAGAGTGGAATTCCAAATGTATATGAAACTTTTTACTCGACTACTGTTGTGCAGTTTTAACCTTGAATAGAGAATTTGACTTTGTTTTTGTGTGTTGTCGAGTTTAGTAAATATGTGAACAAAAGTCTATTCTGTTCAAACATAATAAATTAAAGTAACCACCTCATTAAAAAAAATAACGTAGAGCATTAAAAAAAACTGATATAATAAAAGATTCGCAATCCTAATACATTTGTATTTTTGTATTAAACTACGTAACTGATTAATCCGAATACAATTCCAATACATAAGTACAATGGAGAATACTTCAAAAGAACTCTGTAAATGTTTAACTTTAGCCATTAAAGTAAGTAAACTGTGTTGCGATGATTAGGTGCCTTATTTATAACCAACGACACGATATTCACACGATGTTTAAAATTGTCACGGTTTGCTATTAATTTTAATAAATTAATTGGAATAATTGGTAAGTTTAAGATATAATAAACTACAAAAAACGAGTGAAGATGCATTTTGATTGTTTTAAATTTATTACTTACCTTTAACCCAGAAATGGTTTTTTAAATGTAAAATATTATGGCTTATATCACTATATTTATTTTGATCTTGAAAATAAGGAATAATGTATTCTACATTTATTTACCTTACTTACTAATACGGAATTAAAGATGATATGCGTATGGAAATTTAAATAGAAAGACAAAATAATAAATAATAAGCGGTATGTTTGTCTGTGTATAATATCGACTTGAGTCGAGTCGCGCCTCAGTGGTGGCTGGTATTATATATTAAATATATATATATATATATATATATATATATATATATATATATATATATATATACGTGTAGTTTCAAATATAAAATTCATTTGAGCAAGATATTTCATTTTCTTTCCTCACCAAATAATAAGTTAAGAGTTTGATTTTAAATATTTTTTAATCATAAAGGGAGCTTTATCATTTGAGTAGCATTTGGTCAAAGTACCAAATTTTATTGTAATATACATATAACGAAGAAACTTGTCCCCGTGACTTGTCCGCTTGGACTACAGAAGGGTATTATATGTAGATCCTTTTTTAGTGGCTGTACAAACGACGTCAGAAAATAACCGTTTTGACTGAACCGCAGCGGTTTAACTTATATTTATAATAGACTAGTGAAGACATATACACAGCCCACTTGTTTGTTAGTACAATAAGACTACAGTCAAACACTTATTCTTCAAATATTAATATATAGTGTAGAAAAAATATATATAAAGTCGTACATTACCAGATAACTTCGTCATATTTAACGAGGTTCGGGTATTTACGGGCAGACCTCACATGCAGCTACAGTTACAGCAACAGATCAGGAAGCAGGACATTCAGGTTGACGTCCCGAAGTTACACGTATGCACGTGGTAAAGATTTATTATAAAAATAAAAAACTCCTTATGGGGGAAAAAGGCCTCACAAGAAATATGACAGCCTACGTCGACTCTAATTATCAGAACAGAAAAATACATATGTCCGTCAAATTAACTTTTAAATTGACCGGGATATGCCGGCAATATGAATTATAGTTAATCCATAATATTTTAATAACCGGGAGGTTAATTAAAAAATTAATATGGAAGTGCTTCCGATAGAAGGAGTAAGGAAGGTCACGACTTTGAAATCTAAACAACACGCATAACGTCAAATTAAATGTTGGTAAATTCTTAATTATTAGAAATGGTAATAATTAATTTAGAAGTGTAAACTAAATAACTGAATGTCTTTTAAGCAAATGAGCATTATTATCTGTCATTTTAATATAATCTAAATATAATATGACAACATAGACAGCATCTAAACATCTGAAACGAATGACAGCTACTTTTAAATAAACTGCACTATGCTATCAATTTATATAATTTATGACATAAGGATAACACTAAATCCAAATAATAAAATAGTATTATATTTCGAAGAATCCGAAGCACCCCCAAGCTGGCAACATCTAATTTCTAAAATAATACGACATGTCACAGACTATTAAAGTCTTTTGAATTACCTTTCGACAAATAAGTAATCAACCTAATCACAGACAAACATCATAAAAATTAAAATATGCGACTACAGAGATAAAATTTCTCTCTCAAGTTTCAAGATTCGTATATAATATTTCGTATGTTTTTTATTGTCTCACTATGGAAAAGAAAAGAAAAATCAAACATCCGTGTCCATCGAGTTACGAATAATAATCGCATCGACATATATAGAAACATATCCCCTCCTAAATTATATGAATAGTCTGCATTATATTAAACAAAGTTGGTTTTAAAAGGTCTCAAACAACACCAAACAAGACCACCATATTTGTTATCAACGTCTTGGTGTATTGTTTTTATTTTATGTTTGTTTTCGTCCCTACAATGTTGTGTGCTATTTTGTACTACAAATATTTAAATTTATAATTAAATTCCTAACTAGGTATAATGCAGTATGTAAAAATAAAATCAAGAATACGAAACAAAAACATAACGTAGGAGTATATTTCAGATATTTCGAAGAAAGCATCGAAGTTCCGAAAAATGGAAATGAAAAATCTGTCGACAATCATAGTCTTTTTTTTCCGTTATTGTTAAAATATCAGTTTTATATTATTTACATCAATAAAATGGTTATAAAAAATTTCATAAATATCAGAGACGTTTTTCGTTATTATTAATATTGGAATGGGAATACCGTGGGAATAAAATAATAAAATTTGTTTTCTTCTTTTCTTTCTCTGCTTATATATACATATAATACATTTCTTTTACTTTACTTAATAAAACAAATTTATTAGTCATTTTCATAATACTTTGGAGTTGAGCAGACGTAGTAAAAAAAATTTCAAAGCTGTTTTGGTCATAAATTATGCGAAACGTCCAAAACTGCAAGCGAATTTAACTATTCAGCGAAACAAGTGAGTAATGGTTTACAGCTTCATAAGTAAAATGAAGATTCTTTTAACAACTTAATTCAGTTTTTCATTTTAAATTAAATTAAAAAAGAAATAGTACTAGAGATGTCTTCTATGAGAAACATACGAGTAGTAATGAGTACATTTTTATTATTACGGTATGAACCTACGTTATTATATTACAACATATACAAATGAAATAGACTCAGATTATATTTTATTAATATTTTCTGGAACATCTATTATCTTCTTAAAAAAATATATAGATTACCTAAATATAATATCTTGATATGCACACTTCTTGATGTAATATCAAGAGATATCATAACATTGAATGTGTATTCATATGAATGGGATTTCTAAACTAAATTAAATAAAATTAAGTAAAAATTAAAAATAATTACGAATTAAATTAATTAAGAAAGAATTCTTATTATTCCATTTAAACCGCCTTTAACGAGAAAAGTTAAACGTTAATTGTTTATACGTAACCCGTTATACGTTTATATGACGAATATTCATATAACGTGTTTTTTTTTTTTTTTTTTTTAATGTAAAATTACCAGAGACTTGTGGTCCATGCCACTTTTAATTTGCTTTATAATTATTATTTTGATTTTTTTTTTTTTTTTTTGAGATTTTTGCCTGTTTATTCAGGCACAAGAATTACTTTAATAAATACATAAATAAATATTCTATTCAATTGTGGTTCTTAATTTTTTTTTTTTTTTTTTTTTTTTTCTCTCCGTTCTCCTTATCTTCTTAGGGTCCAAAGTAGGTACTCTTCATTGTTTATTATTGGTCTGTTTCGGTTAATTTTGTTATGACCGTCTGGTCTCGGTTGTATATTGCTAATTTCAGGTTGTAATCATTTATTGTCTTGTCCGTATTTACAATGCTGTCTTTGATGAACCTCGCCAGCGCATCTTCTTGATGGTCCGTGTAGTAGACAAACGTCCTGGTGTGTCGGGAAATGGCTACTAGCGCATGAGGTACGCTGTCATGGAGTGGTAGGCTCTTTCCGGTTCTTTTTACTACTATTGTGTTTTCATAACACAAACATTGTGCCTCATGAACGGTGAGTGTTTTGGATCCCTTCCCTTTTCCGTACCCTTTTTCTTCCAATGTTAGCTTCTCTTCTTGAGTGAAGGTCAGGTATAGGGTATTTGGTTGGTCAATGGGGATCTTTTCACCTGTAAGGGATTTTATGTTCATAGATCTTGCTATGCTGCTCGAGGAATATATACCGTCATATACTTTTCTAAGGGCGTAGACTACATCCCTCGGGCATCTGTTTGAGCACATAAGATGTGTTATGATAGCAGTTGTTATAAAGTCTGGGCGGTGGTAGTAGACTTCGAACAAGTTTTCTCTTTCAATATAAGGAAGCTGATTTACGTCACCAATGAGTAGCAGTTCTGTGGCTTCGGTAAGTTGCAGGGCCATCACGATGGATCCGAAGTGGTTCATCAGTGCTTCATCGACTATAAGCCTTTGGCATTTCCCCTTTTCTTCTTTCGGTAATCCATTTGTTAGGATCGAAGCCAGTGTGCTTACTCTGCGCGCGGCGTCAGCCCCCTCTTTTTCGGAGATTTTCAATGCTAGTTCTAGTTTAGCCTCTTTAGTGGTAGTGACTATATGGTCGTCTTGGGAGTTGAAGTTGTTAATTATCCATGTAGTCTTACCGCATCCTGGTACTCCGTATATCATCTTTATTAGTGGTAACTCCCATTGTTGGCATGTTTCTGACAATTTGTCCGCTCTTTCGAGTATTTTGTCGTCTAGCCATATCTTAGTGTTCTTTGTGGTCACCACTATTGGATCAGTCGTCGGGGTTCGGTAAGTGACTACTCCTGATGTTTCTGTTTTTTCTAAATCAAGTTCGACCATGCCAATTGTCTCACTGAATGCAGCCATGTGCTGCTCTGCCTCTTCTCCCTCGATCACTTCCGCGGTCTGGTTGTTATAAATTGTTGCCTTCGCAGTCTTTATCCTTTCATCTAATTGGTCTTTGAGTTTGCTGTGACGTACTTCCAGGATGTTTTGGCACTCTTTGATCTTTTTCGCTCTTGTTGCCTTAAGTATGGTGGTGTACTCTATGAAGGCATTTATCATGTGGTCCCGTGGTCTGACTACTGGTAGGTATTTTGGGAGTTCGGCGGGGCCTTTTGCTGCTTTTTTCGTCGTTTTCGGTTTTGATTTGTATGTTTGTTTTCCTACTGGCTGTTCTTTTATAGGATTTTTCCCAAGGGTCTGGTTCGAGGCTATGCTGACTGCTTTAATGATAGAGGTGATGATGCTTTCCTTCGGAGATTTTCTTGCTGTTTGGTTTTTGGCATCTCTCGCCTCCTCATGTTTTTTCTGCACTCTCTCTGAGCCATTTATTTGAGTATTTGCCAGGTTTCTATAGTCGGTGTCTAGGACTGCCGGGTTTTGTTGGGGTTTTGTTGGTTTGGGTTTTAAATAGCTGAGATCTTCGCCTCTATTCTCATAAGCCACGAGTTGGTGAATCTTGGAGGCTACAACTATACTCAGGTGGTCTGCAACTTCGCCTTTGTAATATCCGGCTGTCATTGTATCCACGCTGATTATTCGAGCCGGATCTTGGGGCTCGCTGACCTCAGCTATGATGTTAAGTAGTGAGCTTGCTCTTGAAAACTGTGTTAATACTTCTTCGTCTTCGAAAATAAGTACCGTTTTGTTGTCTTTGCGGTATAGACGACATTTCTGGTTTGCTATCGAAATCACGCTCATTGCCTCGAGCTTTTTCCGTTTTAATTTGCTTTTTGTGGGACTGCCTTTCATCAATGCCGCTAGTCCCGGGGACATCTCTATGCTGTTTGGGCCCGTTTTGCAGCAGAAGCTGATACCCAGTCTTTCATGTGGTGTGTTCATGAATACTACCACACTTCTGGTCTTGATGCCAGGTAGACCGACTACTCCATTCTCTAGCAGTCTTGCTACTGTCTCTCTGTGATTTTTGGTAGCATTGAGGGTTGTTTTAGGTGTTGGTACCTGTCTTGGAATTATTAGTGCGGTAGTGCGGGTGTTTTCTCTAGTCTGCGGTGGTGTTGTGTCCTTATGCCTTTTGGCTACTGTGCGCATGATTTTTTCAGCGTAGTCCAAAAAAGGTTTTTTGGTTTTTGGGTCGTCCAGAAGTTTGGGTAGTAATTCCATTGTCAGATTGGTGTTGAAACTTTGTTCCAGGTCCATTCTCGCCGTTTGGAAGCGAGGACAGTCCAAGATCAGGTGCCACACAGACTCTATTTCGTGGGGGTCACACTCGCATCCGGGGTCAGTTATTAACTTGAACCTGTGCAGGTATTCAGCAATTCCTCCATGTCCCGTCAGCAACTGTATGTGAACTGGGTTCAGAATTGTATTCCTTACCGTTCGGTATAATTTGTTCACCTCTGGTAGGAAATGCTTCGTGACTGAACCTGTAGTTGAGTTGTCATATCTGTCCTGCCATTTGAGTATGCTCTCCTCTCGGATTTTCCTCTTGGCATATGACAGCGGAACTAGTTCGTAATCTGGAGTCAATTTAGGTGTTAGGGCTGCTACTTTTGCAAGTTTGTCAGCTCTTTCGTTGCCGGCCGTGCCCACATGTGTTCTCAGCCAGAACACTCTGATCCGTCTTCCAGTTCGTGTTATGATAGAAAGGTCTTCTTTGATCTTGTTGACCAATGGGAGTGTTTGTCTAGGGTTTTTAAGTAGGTCTAGCGATGATCTAGAGTCGCTCAGAATGTTGATGATGGCTTCCGAGCTCTCCTTAGCTTCCTCTATGGCCTTATGCAGGGCAACAACTCTGACTGGAAAACTGTACATGCTGGGTCCAGACTGTATTTGGTGTGTTTTATCTCCTTTCCATTTGCCCACCAGGTGAGAGCTGCTCCTGTCTTCCCCTCTATCTTGCTCCCGTCTGTATATATTTGGGGGCCGATAATTTGAAGGGATGTTATGGTTTCAGAGTCCATGTTCTCTAACAGTTCATAGTCGAAGGAAGTTAGTTGAGACGGGTGTGGATAGTCTAGGTAGTTAACTACTTCTTCGAGCTCCTTGCCTGGCGGTAGGTAGTCCACTGACAATCCTTTTTTGATTTTGTATAAACTGGCAACTTCTTGTATTCGGATGTCTATCGGCAGGATTCCTGTAAGGGCTAGTGCAGATGTGAGTGATACTGTTCTGTATGCCTTGCATATTTTAAGAGTAAAGCCTCTTTGGATTGATCTTAGAGTCTTTTGGATCATTTCGTATTCCGTCGCTTGGGCCCATGCGCATGCTGCATATGTCAGTATCGGTTCTATCACCGCGACGTATATTGTTCTTATTATTTCTGAGTTTAATCCCCAAGTTACCTTTGCCGCACATGCTAGTTGTTTGTAGATGTCCGCCGCTTTCTTGCATATTGCGGCCACATGTGATTTGAATGTCAGGGTTTTGTTGATGGTTAGTCCTAGTATCTTTATTTCGTCAACCAAGGCAATTTCTTTACCGTCCATGTAAATTTGGGGGTTTGATACTTTCAGTTTCTTTGTTAGCATCATTGCGAAGGTCTTGTGTGGTGCAAAACTTAGCTTGTTCTTCTGTCCCCAGTCATGTACAATATGAAGGGTCTCGTTGGCTTGACGCTCCAGCTCATGGATTGAGGGGCCGGAGAATGTTAAGACCACGTCGTCTGCAAACGCCTGGCATCTTACTCCTTGGGCAGTCAGGTGCTGTAGGAGCGAGTCCAGAATCAGGTTCCAGAAGGTTGGTCCTCCTATGGATCCCTGGACGCATCCCTTTGTTGTTGTTTTCTCGCTCGATGCCTTTGCCTACCTACTTTGCCTACCTTTAAAGTGTGTTAAATAATAGTTAAATATTTATAGGGTCCTTTATGTTTTTCGATTTTTTTTAATTGTATAAAGTTTAATACGCATGTTCGCATTTAAAATTATTTATCGAAGCACAAGAATATTAATCATTTATTTCTGTGCAATAAATTGGTTTCACGCTTTGAAAGTAGTGGTAATTTGGGGAAGTTGGAACCGAATGATTAAAATTTTAAGGCGTTTAATAATAACCAAGGTACTGATGTCTCCTCAGGATTCCATAGTGGTTTTTCCAAAACATCTAAGTTTGTGTTACAGTGCAGGTCAATGCTGCATGAGATGTGGGCAGCCATTATCACGCGTGTCCATTTCTATTTTCTGTCTCGCTTATTTCCCTATCCGAGATTAAAAAAGAGTTCGAAATTGTTCTACTACCACTACTTAGCATTTGCATCTGATATGCTTGAGGACAAATGATATGGACATTAATTCATTTAAATCCGTTGACAGGTTTAGGTTTAGGAATGTTACGTTTGGAAACTGATGAAGTTTATGATATCATATTAATATTATATAACGAATTACATAAAGAACATGAATTAATTACATTATATTAAATGTTAATTAATGTCTTATTCTGTAATCCTAAAAATTTATGGAATGGCTTTTAAAATTACATTTATGTGTACCTTTAAGGTGGGGAAGATAGGGTTATCAAATCAATAAATCTCCTTAAATTGACCTGTTACTTGATATTTTATAGCAGATTTGAATGTCATTTAGTTAACGCTTCTGACGTCAAGATGGAAGACTGATTTCACAAATCTTTGAGTAAGTACCTCATTATTTTGATACCTATATCGGATAACCCTTTAATCTAACAATATATGATAATCTGCAATAATCTTTCATCAAATATTAATGAATTTTCTCGATATATGTTCACGACATTCCATCCAGTGCCATCCTGTCCAAGAAAATACCTTACAAATATTGCCAGTGGATTTCATGAGGTGAAGAATACCAATTAAATACCCTTCCTCGATTTTCATCTCATTCACTACCTTATCTAATTCTAAAAATAAATGCCTACATTTGTAGATATCTCTAGACATTGTTATCTTTCAATACCACTAAAAATAAATAAAATAAAACTTTTGATAATTTAGGTAGAATCATCTACATCAGTTTGCAATTTATTGTATACCTCAAGGAATATAATGAATCAATAAAGTAATTGCAACTTTATTTGTTCAGAAATATTTAAACATTTAAAGTAAACGAATACAAATATATAATACAATGTAATTTTAGAATCTAATAATTACAACACAGTGCAAAACTTATAAAAAATCAGTTATTTAATTAATTTTCAGTTATTTTTAGTCAAAAAATGTCTTGAAATTCCTTTTTATTCATGTTTTTCTTTTTTACAAACCGTCAATTCAATCCAATAACAAACTACCAGGATATGTTTTATACATCGTTGTGCAAAACTAACGAAGAACCGTAAACAGAATGGAACAAATATTCATATCGTAGTATTTCATTTCTGTAAATTGTTTATACATATGATGTGCTTCTTCCTTTGCAAATGCTATAGTAACTAACTAGTAGTCCACAGCATTCTCTTTCCGCGATCGATATTTTAGTTATTATTAATTACAAGAAATGTTAAATTATTTAAAATAATACGAATAATAAGGCCATGGGAGGCGACAGCTATTCGCCTAATAAAATTACTTATAAGTAACATTATTTTCAAGATGTTTATACTATTGGTTAAATTCATTTAAGTTGAAATAAGCTTAGCATGGATAAACAGTTTTACAGACAACACACTAATATCGGTCCTGACATCTTTTCAATGTTTATACTACAAAGTTAGAAACATTTGTTAGGAATATCGGAAAGCCTAATACATGTTGTTTTTGAAGTAATGAAGATTATATAATGCTATAAATATAAATATATTCTGGTATTTTTTTTTATCTATATTAATTTAATAAGACGATATTTGCTTGAATAGTACAATATAGACAATTTTTATATAAATGAGATCTAATCATCAGTCAGAGGAAGTCATATACATGGAAATAGAACTAGCATAGTTTCATCACATTCTTTATAGATTGAAATTCAAAAAAATTTAAAGCAGTTCGCTGAACATTTGAGATCTAGTCCCCATACCATGTAACGTAGTTTCCGGAACGGAAGCATCGGTCGGCCATCTTGTTTCTATCCCGTAGCTAGTATCCACTTCGCTTAGATTACCTTTCACTAAAGTTAGGTTTAGAGATATAGTATATACATTTAAAAAAAAAACAATGTGTCTTTAAATATTGTTTTCAAGTCTTAACTTACTTGTATACTTCGTATCTGGATGTGTGTAAGCATAACAAAATATTGTCAAATACGTGTTTTATAACAGACTTATAAAACGAAAGGACATCATTAATGTCACCGGAAAACAGTTACCAAAAAATGCCTACTCTTTCTATCAAAGTAAATACCTATTAAAAAACAAAAATCCAAACACGCCCACACTTATGTAGTGGCTACTACGTAAATTCAACCCAAATTTTTGTGGTGTTCGAAAAAAACTGTTTTAAGGGAGTAGGAATTCAAAGAATTTAGTTTATGAGGTACTTTAATATTTAATGTCTCAGATTGTTTCTCGTAATATGAAATCATATTATTTTTAATATTAAGTCTTTTAAAAAAGCACGTTCTCTAGAGACCTTCAAACATGAGATTTTTAGTTAGCTAAAAAATACGACATTTAGTCATAAATATGTAACATACGAGTATATTATTTATTATAGTATATTTCCATATTAATTAAATTAACACCTTTTATTTGTATTTTAACTTTTTTTTTGCATGCCTACGGACGTCTTCTTCATCGGACAAGTTCAGACAAGAATGTACTCGTATGACTCAATTACTAGCTGATTATGATATCTTATAGAATATAAACAATTGTAAAAAAAAATATGTTAAAAAAATTGATAGTTTGATTAATAAAGTATTCATTACTTAAAAAATCCAAACCAAATATTCGTTTAATGAAATTAATAATGCAGTATACAATTTCAGAGATATATTGAATGGGTTTTCAAATATATTTTACTAAAGAAGACTAGAAATAACTTTATTCCAAAATTATATACTATGTATTAATATGTGTAAGAAAATAGTAAATTTCTTACATTTAATTTTACTAAAAGTATTTGAACAATGCATTTTCAAAAGCTTTGCTCAAAGGCATTTGTGAGCAGTTATAATCTAGGCTTAAATTAGAGTGTAGCGGTAAAAGAAATTTATTTTAAATTTAGTTTACAAGTCTGTAAACAATTAAAACTGAATCTGAGTCAGTAATGAGTCAATCATACTGATGTATGTACATGATAAATATTTTTAAAATTAGTGATAAAAGATTTTCTATGTTTTAGGGGCTTTCTTTGCTCTTATTTCGATTTTTTTTATCTATAAATATCATTTCTTCTATTTTATTTTATAAATATGAATAATATAAGTTTAATTGTAATTTCCTTCAACTATTAAATTTATATACTATTGTTAATCAAAATACCTTAAACAATAAATATTTACAAAGTATATAAAAAATAACACTATATTAACGTTATATAATAAAATTATTTGTTTTTTTTAAAAAGAACATTTGTACATTTAATATACCTAGTACTAATGCTTTCCGACTCCTTTTAAAAGCTCAGACTCACTTGGTGTTAGTAGCACTCAAACTAAAATGTTGGTTTAAAGTTATTAGCTTACTTAGAAAGTTACGTCGTTTATATAACTAGTTATGTATGTATTTTGTCGTGCTTTTAAATTTTTTTCTCAAAACAAATGGCGTTTTAGAAAAAGGTATATTTGAAAACATGACGTCATATTCAGAATACTTAATTGTATAAAAATAACAGAAATATGATAATATTTTACGTCTCATAAAAATATCACAAATAATAAAGACCTTGAAAAATTCTCTTAAAGTATTTTTTAAATATTTTTTTTTAAATAAACTGTTAACAATAATAGAGTTCGTTTGTCTGTGTAATCGAACTGAGCTTTCGTATCGTTTTTCGATGTGATGAACGTAGTTGTGTTTTGACTTCCTTCCTTCCTATTAAATCTCAAGAAGTTCTTAATAACCTATTCCCAAGCCATGTTGTTTGCAAGTCAAGATTTAAATTTATTGTTAACTTGAAAACTTGCATCAAGATTTTCATTACACAATATTTAATAGATGATAAAAATAGTACCTCCGTCCGTAAAACTAACATTAATTTTTTAACACCAAACTAAATATTTACATTAAATATTTCGTTAATAGTTTAGTTATAATCTATTATATTAATGGTAATTTTAATTCTTATTCGTAAAGGTATTATAATGATTTTTGTATTTTCTTAGCCTAAAATAAATGCCTGAAGAGGGTCTTAAGACTGATGAGTTCTTCAAATGCTAGACATTTCGCTTCTTGGTGATTATGTCAAGTATCTTAGCTGTTATTTTAAATGTTCTTAACCTAAATCAAGAGTATTTTAACAGACGAGTAATTATTACTACCATAACAACTTTCCAGATCATAATATTTATTCATGAGGCTGTTTTATCCTCAAGAATAAATCATATTAAATTAAGTAAATTAAACGTATATTTGAATTTTAAAATAAATTAAATATAGTTTCAATACTTAACTAAAACTGTTCCAACCAGTATTGAGAACATTTAAAGGGTACAAAAGTTTCACATAAAAAAGTTCATCACAATAAAACATCGTCTAATATAACAATAAAACAGCAGTCGCCATCAGAGTACTTTGATTTTTTTTTTGGAAATAGGGTTGAAAAAATCCAGGTTTAAAAAATTTTGAATGTTATCACTAACACGGTTAACTTACTTAATGTAAGTATAGCATAAAAAGTAGTGGCGGATACAAATAACTTGAATTTTTTAGTATAAATTACGTTATTTGCTTTGAAAATGAGTCACTAAAATAACAATGATGGTTCTTTTATAATCCGTTGTCGATATTTCGATTAATGATTCTTCACAAAGTCAAAAATTTGATAAATATTTTGTCACAATAATAATAATAATAATAAAAAGGTTTCCAGGTTTTCATGTTCTGTAATGGAATTGTAAAAGACCTGCTCACTATTAAATAAAAAAAACTAAAAATGTACGATTTCTTCAAAAATTATCATAACAAACAGGGTTCAAAGAATCAAAGATACTACTTTGTGGCAGCGCACTACTATGTGAAATACCGTATTGATAATATTTTAATTTATAATTATATTCTATGGTATACGTAGAGTTAGATGGCATTTATTTCGTCTTATCTTTTTTTTATAACTGTCTCTTGAGCTGGCAGCACTTGCCCAATGTCCGGAGCTCTTGAAGCTAATATAAGATCTATACTTCTAATCTCGCGGGGTATAGGTAAAGGAAAAATAGTATTGTAGAGATATGAAAACGAATCCAATATTTTAATATTTCTGTAGTAATTTTAAATCGTGTTGTAATGTTTCGTTTTTTTGTTTTAGGTAAGTACATCTTTAAAGTGGCAGATACAATCACAAAGAGTAAGTGTAAAATATAATGGCTACAAAACTTTAAAGCAGCCATCAATCATGAAATAATTATACGACGATGCGGATGTTTGACAAATTATCATGGTTACATTCCGGAAACGTGTAAAATTTCCATCAATCAGTATGAATAATAACTTTACGAAAACATTTTTATTACCATAGAATTTGTTAGGATAAAAACAAATATTATTTTTGGAAAAATAAATACTTATCTTTATACGCACGCTCTTAAAAGAAAATCAATACTAGGAAATGGGGCAACTCTATAGATTGAAAATCAATTAATCACTAAATCAAACGTTCAAAGCTCATTATAACAATTAATTATAACCTGACTTTTGCAAATCATCAATGTACATTTATAACATCTAAATTAAGTCTGCTATTAAGGAAGTACAGATAAGTAAAGTTGTTCCTTAATTTATTTTAATGTAGCCGGTTACAATATTTTTACATTACTTAAAAAAATATTGCTACTTAGTGATATCATAGGCTGCTTCAAAAACTTTTTTACATCAACTAAAATTGTATTTTTACACAGATCATCTATTGGAAACCTTTATATATTAAAAAAAAAACAAAATTTCACTAAAAAATCTTTGATGGAGATAAAAACTATCCTGTCTTTCTAGTTGGATCATACAATGCTCGTGGTATCTACAAAATTACATTAAAATTGGGTTCAATTTTCAGAGATTAGCGTGACACGGGATTTATATATGTATAAAAATATAATGTACAAGTGGTCTGAATTAAGTAATTTCATATATATTTTTAAATAATATATTAATATTAATAATAAATTAGTTATGAATTAAGTTAAAAATTAGATATTCAAAATAAAGATAACAGTAAACTTGTTTTGGAAAAGACAATGACGGGACTAATATAGATTTTTTTCTAATTTCAAATATTAATTAAAAAGGATAACAAAAAAATAAACATTTTTGATTATGAATGTAAAATAATTAAACAAATAAAAGAAAAATACTCTGCAAAGAATATATAAGAATGTATACAACTATAACATTACAGAAAAAGTCTTATTAAAATTCTAACTAACAAAGTAATCATCCTTGCTACTTGAGATTTTGTTCCAAGAAAAACATTGTATTGCAATTAACTATGGGCGTAAAAATAAATGAAAATAAACTAATAATATATTTAACATATTAAATACACAAATCTGATTTTTAAAATTGATGAAAATTACTTACTTACTTAGATTTAATCTTCAAAGCCATCTTAAGTAATAAGCCTCACATTCAATTTACACATAAAATGTTGACAAACTTCAATATATCTTAATTTTAGTTTTAACTATTATCAGTTTTATATATATTTTTAAGAGTATGTTAAATTTTATAGAGCCAAAGCCACACCCCATTTGATTAAAATCCATAAATATTTTTTGTGCAAACCACAAACGCGCTGCAAACCGGACGATAAAATTTCAAAAACTTTAGGGTGAATGATATGTATTTAACATGTAACAATTAGGTTTTACTGGAAAAATAATGTGTAGAGTTGATATTGTTATTTTTTTAATATATTTATATAAGCAAATACTTTCATAAGATTTTTGGTAGACAATAAAAAGAATATAAGTATAATTGTCTCAAAAAATAATATAATATGAAATATTTCATATTATCTTAACGGTTCTCGAAAGGTTAGAAAAAATATTATCATTTTTATTATCTATTCTTTCATAAATTTTCATCATCTTACATCTTCAGACAGTTTATAGTTAATGATATTGCAGTTCTTATTCAGTTGATATTCAATACAGTGTCATAATGCATAAAGTTGAAATATGATTACTGACTTTGGTTCTCATCGCTTGGCGTACAGCCAGCGTCAACAGATCGCAGTAATAGAGCGAAGACTATTCTAATATATGGAGATTGTTGGAAATTTTGCGTGGGTTTGCATAATGCCTTATTAACACCTTATTTCTTTTGATACTCTTTTATGAATGGGAAGACGAACGAGCATGTGAATAACCGAATGAATATGATCATCTCGACTTGTTTTTGCATTATAAGAAGAATCACAAAAAAATATTACTAACATTGTTAGAAATTACATATCACACTCATATATATTAATTTATTTTGTTAATGAATTAAATTATCTAGAGTGCCTGTTATATAACAGGCATTTAGGTCTTATCTCCTATTTTTGACTTATTTCCCTGTTGTATAAAAAAACTGAAATCTTTAATCTTCTCTTACATAAGGATCGTATGTTCAAGTGTTACCGAGACTGCCAGCCGAGGTTTTAATATAACTAAACATCGCTTGCTCTAATTAAACAATAAGTAGCGATGCCAAGTTTACTCGAAATATTATTATTGGTAGACGAACGTATGAATTATATTTCTATGTCTAAAAATAATATAAGGATAATAGTAGAATAATGTTTAAAAATACTGAAGAATAAGAATAATAAATTCTAAAGATAATGTCATATAAAATATATATGCGTATATTTTTGTTGTCTAAAGAGGAAAATTACTTATTTGTATGGAATCCGTTTCCAATACAATGGACATTGTATGGCTCTGCTTTAATCTCTACCCTGTAACAGTCCAAATATAATATTATGTACCATAGTAGATACAAAAGAACATGTATTTATATTCATATACTCGTATACATTGTACCTCAGTCTTTGTTTTAAAATAAACGTATTCTATAATATAAATATAAACTTACTACAAATTGTTTTTTATATTTCATACAAAATATTATTTTACAAATAATGGCATAGTACTTAGGAAACATTTTGCATCAAATATATGTAGCCTCTTCACATGAAATCAAGTGTTAAAAACTATTTTCATTTGATAGTACATAATTTGATATTATTGTCACCCGTGGGTTCTGTTAGAACGGGTTGATGGTTATATATTGGATATCTAAATAAAATGATGGTTTCCAATCCAAGCTAAGGTAATCCAGCTGTTTCAAGACCTGATTATAACCAGTAACATAATAGGATATCTAAAATGCTTGTATCTTTCAGGATACGTTACCATCTTATGATTAGCTTAGCTCAAATATCGTCACAAATTAGTTTTGCTTATGTGATACAGTACCAATATTTGTTAGAGTACAAAATAAAGCCAACTTATATCGTATTTTTATTTAATTCTAAATAGATCACAAAGGTTTTACGATGAAATTATTTCAATAGCGGACAATAATGTATACAATATGAAAATTATGCAAAGTCCAATTAATTAATGTTTAGTATTTTTCTGTGCCGATAATAACTAAATTTGAATATTATTGTACATTGAAAATGATGTTCTAAAGACCCTCGTCTCTCATAGGTTATTTTATGACGGAATATATTTTTATTAATTTGTAACAGTATTCGTATGCTATTCATGTTATGTTTGCTTTGATAATAGATGATATTTTATTGATGCTATGTAAAATTTGTTAATTTTATTTTAAAGTTTTGAAATATTTTTAGTTTTTTTAATAAATAAATAAATAAATGAATGAATACATTAAAATAATTAAAATTTAAAATAAATAAAAATGGATTTGATCCATTAATATTTGGATTTATATAGTCACTCAAAAAGAATCATATATTTCGATTAAAGTTATGCACTTGCAAGATTTTGGGTAGACCTCGAAGAATTCGGTCTGCCCATTCATTTGTCCCCTACTTTCGAATTTTGGAAAAATTTCTTCACAGGAGGTCTTCTTATGACCGCCTGAGTCCGAAATGACCATTGGTCAAAAAGTTTATATATATATATATATATATATATATATATATGCGTGCGTGCGTCCAGATTCGACTTTTGTCAGCACGATAGCGGCCGCAGTTTCGCTCGGATCGCTTTCAAACTTTGCACAAAAATCAACCATCCAAAAATCAAGGTCAAGTTCGTTAACCAGAGAAATCCGGTCACAGGGGGCGCTATCGCCTCACTTTTTCTGATTTCAGTTTTTCGACCATAACTTTGTCCCTATACAAAGGAGATCAATCGCGTTCATATTATATGATGTCTTTGATAAATACCTATAACTAATGTAGATAAACCGAAAACCTAACTTCAATAACTTAGGGGTGGGGGTAAAAAAACCGAAAATTTTTGGGAAAAAAATCATAACTTTTTTCTGGTAAACATGCTTGCATTACAAGTATTTTTAATAGAAAGGTTATTTTTTATTCTAAATTTAGGTACTAAAAGTTTTTCCGTAAAAGGTACCGTTTCCGAGAAAAAAAATTAAAACCATTTTTAGCTTGTAAATTTTAGGTAGGTAAAACCACGGCAACTTTTTTCTGGTAAACATTCCCTCCTCGCAAATATTTTTGATAGAAAGGTTATTTTTTACTCTAAATTTAAGTACCAAAAGTATTTCCAAAAAAGATACCTTTTCCGAGAAAAAAAATTAAAACCGCTTTTTGCTTGAAAATTTTTGATGTAAACAACGGCATCATGTATTAGTCTTAGGTAGTGAGTTATATTTTAAATGAGTTACACACGAGGTCTACCCACGCGTGTCCCCCTGCGGGCACGGATTTTTTTTTCTGATTTTAACCCGACTCTAATTTTGTGAATTCCTTATTATTTATGAATGATATATGATAACTAATAGGAACATTTTTAATTTACACTGTCAATGTGAAAATTTTTAATACCAAAACAATCAAATAGTTACGTAACCGATTTGAAGCTTAATACATAAAGAGGAATCTAAAGAGATCTAAAGAGGAAGGAATATAAATGCAACTGCTAGTTGTGATCAGAATGCGAGACACTGCCATAGTCTATTTGTTAGATTATTATTTATTTAAGTAGTCCTATACGACGCATCTCTCTACACGCGAGTGGATTCGCAGATAAAAACCGATATTTATAAATGTTTTAAAATAAGAATCATTAAATGTATATACGTTTGACTATAAAAGTAACCCCGAGAGATCATTTTCTGCAGGACCGGGTCGCTTCCGTAATTAAATGGATTTACGCTTTGAATCCTTACCTTATATATTATTTATTTAAAGAAAACCCGTGTGTATTTAAAACTGAATGAAATCTAGATTTTTAATGTATATCTTTCATAACTAGCTGCTGCCCGCAACTTCTTCCATTCGATTTATTTGCAATATTGGTGAATATTTTTACTGTGTAGTTTTAAAGATTTTTAAGAATAAAACGAATACTGATAAATACCAACTTTTTTATAGTTAAAATAAATACGTATTTTTCTTTTAAATATGAATGCTATAATAAAAATATATTACCCCAAATATCAATATCAGTAATGGCGTATAAATATTCTGTTGGAAAATATCAGTTGTGCTGAATCTATATTTAAATAAGCTTTTAATATTTGTGGTAATTAAAAACCATTTCAGAAAGTGAAGCCAGCTGCGGAATAATAATTACCTACCTACATTACTTCCGGTCGAATAGGTAACCTCGACGAACAGAGCAAAATTATGAATGCTTTTCAAAATTTCATTTTATGTATATACCGTCAAGCTGTGTATGTTTACATGTTGTGATGGGTATCAAATTTCTAGATGTGATCGGAACGTAGAAAACTTTTAAGGTAATTAAGGTTTATAAGTGTCCAAAATTGGATGTATGGAACACATTTTTAAAAACGTAAATTTGTATTGTTATTGTGTATAAAAATCGCCAAAAACATGACGTTCAGTTGGAAAACGGGTCAACCGAAAATGGACAGTCTAAAGCTTCGATGATACAGCTCTGTCATTAAATATACATAACATTATCTGCTTAGAGAATGTCTTATTTTCTTTATTAGCAAATTTCTACAAAAAGCTGGGGCGAGTCATTAATTAATCGATTTATTTGTCAATCTTTTCAATAAAGATTTATTACGTCACTAGTATTAACAAATTATTAAATTACGTCATGGTTTGGATACAAATTAAAATGAATCAAAACAACCCCTTCTTTATTATATTAACCTACAATTTGTATTCATAAAGGGTCCGACCTAAGAATTAGTTCACTTCCCTTAAGATTTAATGGAGTTCTTCGAGCATATTACGTTTAAGGAGAACGCAGACTCTAATTTATATTAATTGACTTGGTGTTCATTTGTTCGTACTAAAATATTGTAGTTGAGAGTCATTCATAAGACAATAATATGGTGACTGAAATTTAAATGTTTATTAATGTCTTGCAACTTTAGTTGGATATTATTTTTAAACTAATAAAATATAATGAATAAAAAAGTACTTAAAATAAACATCATTAATTTTAAGAATGTAACAATATATATAATATGGTTTGTGGGTTTTAACATATCAAATATTTTTTACGATTACGATATTTTTTCAGAACCAATTTATTGTTTACATAAAGAAAACTCACATTGTGTGTGTTTGTGTGGTTTTAGAAATAGTTTTAATATAAGTGACTAGTGGTTGTCTATTACATGACTTATCCACCCAAAAAGCCTCATGTAAATAAACTACGTTAATAAGCTGCAGCACCATGATAGCAGTAATTAAAAAACTAAAAGTCTGATCTCACAAAATATCTGCTACAAGTTATTTTTCCAGCTCTTCACACTTGAGTCAGTCTGAAGAGACTGTTGCAGTTTTCAGAGAGCGTCCTTTTTTTAGTACTATTTTATCTTTTTATTTCTAAATCAATTAATATTTAGGGTTTCTAGAGCATTATTTTGCAGTTTATTGGTATTGTCACCGGGGGAGGTATGATATCGGCCTTTATTGGGACGTATGTAAAAGAGGCTTAAACACTGAATACTTATGCATAATAAATTATTTATATAACTGCAATAACAGTGAAATAGTTCAGACACCAGTTCCCCAATAACATTTATAAATTAGTTTCAAACTTTTTGTCCTTATTTTGAGTTTTAGGGGTCTACGATTGAGGTTATATTTATCTGATAATAGAAAAGGCAGGTCTAAATGAATTTTTGCATGCCTGAAGTAATGATGTTTTAAAAAACTGGTATCTAATAAAACGTATACTAATAAAGAAGTAATTGCAACTATTACTTAAGTCTACTAATTAAAGAATAGATTTTTTCTTATGCCAATGACGTGAGAAAATCGAGGATAATTACGTTATGATTTCCAACGATGTGGAAATCATCTTGGATTACGACGGAACCATATTTGGTTTGATATCCTAATTGAAAACTTGTTACTGTACAAATGTGATAATTAAAATTCCTATGTATATGTTTTTATATTATTTAAAATCTGTTATTAAAAAAATGAGCCTTTGATAGAGAATAAAAAAATTAAAGAGATAATATAAAATCCGTGTTAGTATCAAAACTGTCATATATTTTTGCAGCCATACTCCTAAACAAATTAATTTACCTTCTTAATATTTTTAACTCTAAAATTGGATAAAAGTTTAGAATAATATTGACTTCATAATATTTTTAAACTGTATTTTTTTAAGGTCAATTTATAAATAAATTAATAATAATTACAATAATATTAATTCAAATGTAAGTTAAAATATAATACTAACTTATATTTGGTATAAGTTTAACTTGTTTGTAACTTATTTTAACGTTTAGCTATATTTACATCAATACCAATGCTGTATATCTATTTATGAATAGATATTCCTTAACAATAATTTATAACCTAAATATATCTTTCCTTCAAAACATTTCATTTGGGAACTGAATAGAATCCGTTGCCTGAGAAATCTCTTTGATCATGAGATTGGATTTCTAATTCGAGTATCATATGTGTTACTTAAATTGAAATTGTAATTTTGTTATAATAGCATATAAATAGCAACTTTAATTATTTTATATATAAGAGCAATCGTTAAAAAGCTAGAATGCCCGTAAAAAAAAAACAATTTAAAAATCTATCTAAATAAATAAAAATCAATTGCCGTATGAAAACGTAACTTGAGAACGACTCGAACGATTTGACTGTATTTTCAGGACAGATTTAAAGTTATAGCGATTTTTTATCAATTTATTTAGAAATCGTACAAATGGGGAGTAACGATAAAACTTTAATATTACATAAAAGTCACAAAATAACATAATGCTAAAGAAATAAAATATACTATTGTTATCAATATAATACATATACATATATGTATGAGAATTTCAAAAACAAACATGAATTTAAATTTGAATGTTTTGTTGACATATGTAATTTTGACAAATAAAATCATATTTTCAATTTAATTATTTCAAACTCATATTGAAATTGTTTTGTTTAATTTCAGTTAACTCATTTAAACATTTAATTTTGCACGTCACCACTACTTGTTTTTGTTTGTTTGTACAGAATAAATGTTTAATACAATAAGGATGCAAAACAATTCCCTGACTCGTAGCTGTGCACGTCGCATGCCACACAGTGGATAAGTAAGAGTCATAATTAATTTATTTAATTAATTTGTTACTTATTTATGTTTTTATTTATATGACAAAACTAAACCAAAAATAAAAAAAATGTTACATTTATATAAACATAGTACTTGTACAACATAACATTATTATATTTATAAATAAAAAGCAATCGATTACGTCAATCACTAATTGATCCAATTTATCCGCTTATTACGAATATTTTGAAAATGTAACGAGACACATACACCTACAAGTAGCTTGAATAAGATAAGGTGGAAAATATAAGTCAGCATGCTGGTAAACGAGATATTTTACATTCCATAGAGTTTTTTGTAATATATATATATTAGAAAAAATGGCCGGAATATACCGCATCCCCGAATCCACATATAAAGACTGACTGCCAGATCCTCGACCTTGCTTTTAATAACAGCAGCTCAACGGTGTGTAAGATATAACAGAAAATCACCAGCCGACCAATCATGAAGAAAGCGATATTGATCAACTAGTGATCTTCGAGGTACGTTAGGAGCTGTCGGTTGATATTGATCTCCATTACATTGTAGAGAAAAGAGGTCAAAGTGATAGGTCTGTGGTTAGCTGGATCCAAGCTATCACCTTTTTTAGTGATCGCATGGTAAGGGCTGAAGTACATGCGTTAGCACTGAAGTTTACTCATGGGCACATGTTTGTAGCACAATTGGAGAAATATAATACCATCTGGCCCACACTACTTATGAACGTCCAAGGAAAAGAGAAACTTTGCGATGTTTTTTTGAAAAACTTTTTCCGGAATAGAGCTCTAATAGGCGCGATGTCTTTACATGGTCGTGGTAAGTGTGCAATACTATCGTTGCACGTTGGGATAATTAACAAAAGTTGCCCATAGCGACTTTGGAAAGCGCCCAGAACTTGCGCATGTCCCCTGGGTACCTTGCCAGCTGATCCCCAATTTTGACGATATACTTGTTTTTTTTTCATGGAATTTTGCAGTTTGAAGAATCTGGAGGCATGGTTATATTTCCTTTACAGAACTCTAAAGTTCATATCCTTCGTAACAAACGCATGAGCCGAAGCTTGATACGCCTGCTTTTTGCCAGCCGCTACATCCCTGATAAACGCAACATACTAAGGCAGCGATATGCCTATTTACTCCATCAGATATCCCAGATCCATTTCCAAATTTAAAACTTATTTCCGGGATGGTACTCTTAAACAAAAGCTGCATGCACTGCACGACATTTAATACCGAGCAGTATTTTCGACTATCCAATATTTATCAACAGTCTAGAATCTCTGAGCAATTAAGGAACTATGAAAAACTTAAATTATTAGTTCTAATCGTGACCATCGGTCTTATTTATTTATTTATTTAATTCTTTATTGCACAATATAAAATAATATACAAAAGGCGGGCTTAATGCTAATAGACGTTCTCTACCAGCCAACCAGGATATGAAAAAGAAGACGTCCGTAGGCGTCCAAAGAAACAAAAATAAAATACAAATAAAATGTGTTAATAATAAAGATATATAATATACGATATAAGTTATATATTTATGTTTATTTCTATTTTAGATGATTAAATGTTGTATTTTTCAGTGTAGTATGAATAACGCGGATGATTTTAATAGTTTTCCTCTCGAAAATATTTTTTTAACAGCGCAAACTTAAACACTAAAGATTTTTTAATGATTCATAATATGGGAAGTTTTTTTGACAAAAGTCATTAACGGTTGTGCAAAAATATAAAATATATTTTTTCAGCATTAAAGTGAAAAAAATGTGATACATAACAGCACACATTGCAAGTAAAAAGGCCAGATGGTTCTGTGGGAATATCTGACATAGACAACAGAGAATTGCAATAAACTGAGAACTCACGGCTCATCACAAGAGTATCTATCAGGGAAAATGAAAGTTTAATTAAACAAAATAAAAGATTTTGGCTACACATATTTTTTCATTTTAAGAATCATTATATGTACTTGTATCACATTTTTGCACTCGCGAACAAAAATTCAAATACCTGTAAGAGAACAAGCAAAAATTGAGATTCAGTAATGAAAATCGATTATAATATATAGTAGATATAACAGGTTAAGAAAATAATACTCCATGTTCATACGGGGATTCAGAGTTGTAGATTTGTCTTTCATACGACGACTATTCCCATAAGAACTTTTCAATTTTTAAAACCGTCTGCACTACAATAGCATATCAGCAAGACTTGAATACGAGAAAAAAGTTTGAAAGTACTTTATCAATTCTAATAGGCATGTTTAATTTGTATCGTTAACACGAACAGTTAATAAATTCGATAAAACAGTTTTGGAACCAGTTGCAAAAATTCTTTAGTAAGCATTTATTAGAGACTACTGAAGTCAACACCAGAAAGTGGTTCTTATTATAAAATATTGTAAGCTAAATTATTTTGGGAAAATTTAACGAACAAAGAAAGAAGAGGTTCTTCAGATGAGTGCTTGTATTGATTTCATATTCAACTGTTTTTCAATTACAATTAAATTGTATTTTTAGAAATTAACCTTTGCTATTGAGTTTAAAAATTTAAATATTACCATCTACAATATATTTTTGGGGCAACATTTTATTTTAACAAGTATAAAAATTTTCGAGAAATTATAAGCATTAAATTTAAAAGTTTTTATATCTTTAAAAACAAATAGGATATCTCATTCTTTACAAATGGTGATATAGGGTGTCATTTATTTTACGTAAAAAGATATTAGCCACAAAATGCTAATGGCAACTCTAACTAGTGGACTGGAAGTGAAATAAATTTTAAAATAGAAGAATAACAATTAAAAATATATTTTATAAAGACCCTATATTAGCCATATAATTAATTATTAAATAGACTACTGAATATTTTTCATTTCAAAAATTATAACTGCGTACATATATAATATTAAATATTGTATTAAAATACTCTTTTGCTACGCGTTCTCTCTTAATAAGAATTAATCAGGAAATTTATAATTTACGCCTTAATGGAGCACTTTTCTTTCACTTAACATAAATCATATTAATTTAAACTAATTTAAACCAATATTAAAAAGTATTTTATGTCTCAACGATGATGAAACCTGGAAGTGGGTTTTTTCATTACCTAGACAAAGATTCCTAATTTTTCCTTTGTGTGACATCTGAAGATACAGACCTTTTCATTGCACTTCGAAATGATGAAGGTAATGTAAATCGATGTTTTTTTTTCAATAGATTTATATGTATGGATGTAAATTATACTTAACTAGCTTCTACTAACAGCTTAGGTATAGGTATGTAAGATAATTTTCTATGCCTCAGAAACTGTACTTATTTTGAAATATGAAGTATCTTATGTTCTTTACTTTGGTCCTAACAACATTTGTGTAAAATTTTACGTTGATATCTGTAATTAAGGCCTGAAATAACAAAAAAGTCACGTTTTACATTTTCATATATTTTTTATCCTAGTTGTTATCATTTATATTATTAATAGGATTCCTATTCTTAAATAAATATATATAACGGCGTAACAATCAAAACATTCAGACATGTTGTGACACATTAAAACAAATAACAAATTGGGATAAGTTTAATATCCAAAGACCCTTTTTTGGTTACGTAAGGGATCATGACGTCATTGTCCTGACAAAAGTTTTATGACTGCAAGCTTTTAGACGCTTAATGTTAGATACATTAACATTCAGTAATGTACACTGTCTTTTGTATGAATTAAATAAAGTTCCTCTTCTATTAAAAATGTTTTTGAGGTTTATATAAGTACACACATTTGACCGTATATTACTTATGTTTACTAGATAACTACAAGTTTTGCACGTAAGACTTCAGTTATTGGCATTGTAATATATCTTTACAGAAATTATCCATACCATTAAAAATGCTTCTTGGTGACAAATTTGCAAAGAAACTAGTCGGAAGGCTAATATATTTTCTTATCAATAGTATACTTATTCACAACTCATCACATTCCTAATTCAATGAAATAGATATTTTTATGAATATATTAAAACTATTATTTAAAATTATAACGCTGTATAGCCAAATAAAGGCCGCCATTTAAATTTATTCAATAATTAAATATATAAATTATAATTGAGAGGAAATACTAAAATATTTTGGACTAATTAATTTTTGTATAAATTTTAGGGTTAAAAATAAATGATAATATAATATAATTTATAATAATCACTTTTTATTAAAATCAGGACATTATGATTGACATTCTTTTTTTTTTCATAATAAACATAAACATAATAATTAATTATTTGGGATGAATAAAAATGTGTAAAATTTAACATTCTGAGCAAATTACACACCCAAGTAACATATTTTGTTTATCTACGAGTAAGATTACGAGTACTACGGAGTTTATCATCGGTTACTAATATGCAAATCCATTCACTTCAGGTTTTATTGTAATTATATCAAAATCTAATTTTTGCTTTTTCCGGTGAAAATGAGAATAAACCGGAATATATGATGAGATAGATAATAAGAACTGAATAAAACACAATTACATAAAAAGCATATATTTTAAAAGTGAAATATTTTACGAAACGCTAAATACATATACATGTACATACTTTATTTCTTGAGGTAGGCGAATTTTTCACATAAAAACATACGAATGTCGTAATGTAAACATATTTTTATAGAAAACATTGGGACACGGTGAATATGAATGCAAGAAAAATTTTACGTACAGTTTTATATAAACTTTTATATGACAACACAATTTCAGTAATTAAATATAATTCTGGGTTTATGATGCTAATGCTACTATATAGAAAAAAAAAATACAGGCTTACGTTGAACGGCTATCTTTGTTTCTTTTCTATACCTCGTAAAAAGTACTTCTTCCTGGTCTGTTCCTGTTATAATGTTCCGTATGTTATAATAAGTAGTATATGCAAACTCCATGTATGGTTGTGTTGTTAAGTCGTGAATAATATAATAGGGTGATTACAAGACATTTGCGTCATAAATAGTGATAAGAACATTAACACAGATACACGGTAAATGCGATCATTTAAATAATTAATATTGTTTCCGAGATATTCAACACTAATTTCTTTTTATTCAAATAATCTTATATTATAACATTAAAAGACAAAGAAAACTTCATTGTAGACAAAACCAAGTTGTTATTAGGACAAGAATTATAAAAAATCATACGAGTTTTTTATAATTTAATGAATTTTTAATTTCAATCTTAATTTATAAGTATCATTTTAAGCATGTATACGTTATACGATATTTACTTATCATAGGAAGATATAAATTTGTGTATATACTAGAATATTTTCCAAACTTATTATGCTAAATAATATATAAAATCGATTAATCCACTACATTGTAGTATGGACATATAATTCCAAATTGTGCAAAGTACAATGCATACAAGAGAATTTTAGATACTAATGTTTAATATTATAAGATAAAGCACACATCGTCAGCGTTTTCGAAGCTAAATGAAACGAAGCTTAATTTACATGAATAAAATTTTATATAATGTATACAGAAAGACAGTAATATATAATTTGAAGTATATCTTATACTATTATTAATAATAAATACGTTATTACAAATGAAGTAAGTGTATAATAGAAATTGGAAATATTGTACTGTCCCCTCACATTTTTAAAATAAAAATATGCAGCCATTATATTATAGTTATCCTTTACCATCTTTTTAGTAGGTTCTAGTGACGGCAACATTTCAGAAATAAGCATTTGCTGGTTCACTGTTCTGCCCGAAAAATAAATAAATATTAATATTATTTCTATACCATTTTGCCTACAAAATAAATGCCAAATTTAGTCTACTGATATTAATCATGAGGTAGAATATTAAATAAATTAATAATTAATTTGTGGCCGTATGTTGTGAGTAAATAGGCGTAGTAACCGCGTCACTTAATCGCAAATCAATTTTGTGGTATGGTATTAAATTAAATATTTATCAAACAGATAATTATTGCTATATTTTAAAATGTGTATTCTTCAAAACCACAAGAATAAAAGACAGTGACAGTGACGTCGTCTGTTGGTGAAAGTTATTACTATATATTTTACTAAGGCATCCTATTTTTATAGTTGTTAAGTTTAATTTTTCGAACTGGTAGACAATGTCTACCATCATATTGTTAACGTATCAAATAACCTTGCTTACATCTAAGCACCAACAGTCAAATACCCAATATTTATTATTTATATTATTAGTAAAATTTATGAAATTTTATATTGCATTAAATCACAAAACCGACAATCAAACTTTCTATAAAGACATAACAAAATTTAACAAATAACTCTGAGGTAAAAAAATAATTTAAGTAAACCCATATTTCTTATATAAGCAGTAAGCAGTAAGCAGCAGAAAGCTTTATTTAAACTTTCACAACCTTAATTACTTCATAAAATACTCCAAATATTTAAATACTTGATATTCAGTCAACAGTTATGAATCCTATTTCGGATTAGATAAAACAAAGTAGTGAATAACAATAAGCTATTAAATATTGTTTTATTTAATAAATTTAAATTGGTTAAGTACAAGGCAAAAGTACATTTTTAAATTTATAATTGAAAGAATAGGCTTTTTATAAAAATAAAATAAAATGAAAATATTGTGTTCTCTTTTGTAAAGTATTAAATCTGTTTTTTATTTTCATTCGATGAAATCTCTTATGCTTCTTATAAGAGCCCTGCTAAAGATTTTTGACTGCAACTTTTATTTAAGCTAAGTCGATTAGGTTAGTAGTACCCTATTATGCTTATAACAATATTTTAAAAGAATTTTAAAGCTGGATGCTCCTTTCCGTCTTGTCCACATTTCTTTTACAATTCTCCTTGTTCCTCTAATGCTACTCTTTCACAAATGTTGATATGTTCAGATGATGCATTAGGTAGACCATCTACTCGTTGGCTAATCAATACTTTATAAAAACCTTAAAAACTTACAACAATATTTATATTAATTATTAATGCATGGAATTTAGTCAGGAATTTCGGAAGGAAAAGACAGAACTTGGCATAATGAATGAAAGACTTGACAAAAATTTACACCTACAAATTAAAAATCTTATAGGACGTACTTGCTTTCTTTATTTCTCAAGGAACACATATCATTTAGAATCAAGTAGTGATCATTTCATCAATTTATTTTTATTCCAATTTTGATTTGTTTTGCGCTGTTTGTCAATCCTTTTTAGAGACGTCATCTCAGTGGAGATTTGTTTCTGCCAGATATCATTTTTTACGCACTCCATTTATCTCCTTCGATTGCTCTTCTCTTCTTCTTCTTACGAGTATGAACTCATTACAATTATCATCACCATTAATTCATCCATATTCATAGAACTGACTGCTCAATTATCAACCTAAGAGATGAGTTTAATTCAAAATAAAACCAAATGAAAACTGTTCATAAATTAATACTGCAATATTAATTACTAACAACACAGCACAAAATTCCACTTTATCAGAAGGTTGGGATGTATTCGAGGATCGTACATCAATTTTATGGACATGACCTAGTTTACTCGTGTGAAATGATTTTACAGTTTGCAGTTTTACAACATCTAAAAACGTAAATTATGAAGATAAATTTTTATATGGACATAAATTAATTTACTCACTGATAATTTTAAGATAATCAAAACAATGACCGACAAAAATAAATAAAATATATGATAAATATGAGTTATTTTTAACATTCTTTATTAGTCGAAATTCTTACTGTAAAAATATTTTTTGTAGTACTTACGAGTATTAATGTTAAAATAACAAGATATGGTATTTTTATAAATATAATATATTTATTACCCTAAGATTTATTTTATGTCACTTCATGTAATAAAAGTAATTTATCAAAAATATAAATATTTACCTCTTAATATTAAGTTACATAGATATTATAACTACCTTTACGAAATGTTCTGTTATTTTTATAACAAAAATAATTAAGGAGTTACCCAACTCCATTTCAGGAATAATTTTCCCAAACCACATTTTCCGCAGGGTTGGGTCGCTTCCTGTATTAAATAGGTCTTTACGTTCTTTATTTACTAAAGTATATTCTTCTGTTCGACTTTTCAGTATATGATATTTAAAGCATATTAATATGTAAACAAAATGTATGATTCTTTTAGTAACATATTGTTTTCTTTTAACTAATTTAACTATGGTATATTTAGAAAGTATTTATCATTAGATATTTGATATTTAGTTATTTAGATATTTTTTTCTGAAATTTTATATTATATAATTTATTAGTCTAAAAACTTGAACTGTTTTCTCCGTTTATAAAACCATGTTCAAAATCAAGCACATGATGGAAATAAGACAATATACACATATTTTTAAAATAATTCTACCCTAGTATAAGATAATATTTTTCAAAGTCATATACGATTAAGATGTGTTTCTTGTTTTTGATGCCAATGTTGATATTTAGTCCAATATATTATTGTCTTTAAATTTTTTGCACTGCTCTTTACATCGCTTATTGTTTTTGTTAATTAAAAAAATAAAGGATTGGATTTGAATTTTAGACATAATGAAGGAAAAACAATAAAAGCAAGTCATTCAAGACTGTTGTAGTTTGCTTTTAAAAGGATAACTAAAATATTAATGATTTGATCGCATTGTAGCCAAAAGGCTGTTATTAGCTATCTATAACGTCTTTAACCAGTCAAAATCAATCAGAAGACATTTTAACAAGTGACTTGGTAGAAAATTTATTATATTTTATCAATCAGTCTACTGGAAACCTGGTATAAGTGTCGTAAATTGTTATAATTTATACAGTCTATTTATTTAGCCATGAAATTGAAAATTTTCTTCCCAACTTTTACTGAAGCCATAATGAAGTCATTAACAACAGTGCTGAAGGTAAATGAGCTATTTTCTGCGTAACTTTTGATTTAAAGACATTTAAATAATAAAAGTGAAATATCACATCTTACAATTCCAAACAATTTTAGGATATAATAATACAATATATAAAAATTTTTTTTCATAACCAGATTGAGAAACAGAATCTTTATTGAGAGTTAGTTTTATACAAAAAAAAATTTTAAGTTAATCAAATGTTATTTGCTATACACTTGAGAGGAGATGGCAACCGAAATTCAGCGGTCTGGTATTGTAATTTTATAATCACCCTAAATCACATTATTAATCTAAAAGTAGCTTGGAGCGCTTCAGAGCTACGGTGAATCATGATCTAGATATTCAACAATACTTTAATACAGTTAGGTGCTTAGCTAAAAATAATTTAATATTTTATTTATCTATTTAGCTTCACGCCATATCCCTTGCGGGGTAGCCAGATACGACGGAGCGCCAAACGCTACGGTCCCTGCATACCTCTTTCGCCTCGGTCACAGACATCAACTTCTACATACATGCCTTCCGGGGGGTCCTCATGCTTTTTACGTGATTATTTTGCAATAGTCATGTCTTATGGGCAATATGTCTTCGAGCTCATTTTTTTCTATATATTTGTGTATGTTTCTTTATCTTGACGTATTTTCTTTACATCGAGTTTTAAATCACGTTTCTGAAAAGTTTTACTTCCAAAACAAACATATATTTCATAAATCCTAAATCCTAAAAATAGAACATCTGGTTCCAAAATAATATTATTAATACTAACGTATGTATCTAGTACAATTTAATCTTATTGCAATAATTAAATGACAGTGTTAAATGTGTTATCAGATTTCTCAGTAAGTGTTTAAAAAAAAAACTGTCAAATCCTGTAGTTAATGTTCTGGTATAATAATTATATAGTGTTTTCATAATAAAAAAGCCGTTAGCACTTAAAAAACGCTTACATACTCATTTCATAGCGCATAGTCACTTCTTTTGAACAATAGCGTGATGTGGATGTCCGTTTCCTTAATTGTCATTGTGTCTAAAGCTGTGGTGAACAATACCTTTAAAACTGATATTAATACGGCTAATATACAAGTTCAAAAATAATTAGAACTTGACCGTCGAATATTTCCAAAATATTTGTTCAGAGAGAAAATGGAGCGAAAAAGATCTAAAGAATAGACGAAAACAGAAGTCTGTTGTTTAATTATATAATGTAATATTACAGTATGGATTTTAGTAGAGTAAACTTTTTCATTTTTTATATTAGTATCTCCCAATATATAATATCATAGTATAATGAGACATTGATACGTTTGTAAATTATATCGTTCAATTTGGAATTTATAGCTAACTAGCTTGAACCTGTTGACTCGCTGGCGTAAAAAAGTAATACTTTAAAAATGGTATTTACTAAAATAACGCAGAACAGTGTTTGGTGAACGCAGAAGGTGCGAAAACACTTTTATCGTTAATAGTGGATATTTTTCTTAAGGGATAGATTTCTGAGATAAAAATAATAAACACATTTGATTAAAACCTTTTAAATGTAATGAAGGCGAGACAAAAGATCAATGATTAAAACAGAATCAAATCTAATTGGAAATGATTTCGAAGTATTGACTGAATTGTGGATTATAAAAGTTACATTTAAATATAAAAAATATTTTTTTACTGTTTGTATCTAATTAATAAAAATAATGGCCATGATGAGTGTGGATATTAATTGTAGAGTAAGCGTTTTATTCTCAAAATTTAAAAATATCGCAATGTTATTCATTACTCGGCTAGTATGTTAAAAGTCTACCTTTTTATCTATAACATCACGTGGGCTGATTCATTCTATAATATAAAAAAATCTACTATATTGACTGTGTTGTACACCGACAATAGTCGAATGTTAACATTTAATTAAAATTGTTTATGAAGAATTCAAAAATGATATACACAAATTATTTGCTAATATTTAATATTTACTTAATATTTCATTATATTATAATTAGTTCCTGGAATAATCTAACAGGAATCTTCATTAGATTAACAACAAAATTTGTATTCGTCAGAGTCCGAGCTCAGAATTAGTTCACTTCGCTTAAGCTTAATGAAGTTCTCCGAGAACATTAAATTTCACGAGAACGCAGTTATAATATAGATTGTTTAATATTGAGTTAGTTAAAATGGAAATTAGTTATCCATAAATTGTTGAAATTAGTGTTTTTAACAAAGCACCGCCAGTGTTGCTATATTAAAATAAGGAACATGTACTTCCCCTTGTTAAAAATTATCTGTTTCTCGTGACTCTCCACGTAGAATACACAAGTCGGAAATAGAAAAAAATACTTTCGCTCGACTATTTCGTCAACTTAATGTATAATTTCCAGAAAAGCTTAATTTTAATGATGTCATATTACAACTTATGTTTAGAAAGTGTATTCTGAATATTGGATATATTAGGAATAGTTTCAAAGCTTTTTCCGTACATACAAACTTTACGAACTTTATCTATATTGAATAGATGCGGAATATTTTATTGAACTCCTCTACATTCAATATCATACATAAAAACAAATGACACTTGACATCTGACAAAACTAACTAACACTTTATGTCTTGTGTCAGGATGAGATAAACGCTTGAACTAAAATGATTAAATATTAAAACAATATATTAAAAGAAGTGCATGTGGTCCGTGTCTCCGCCGCTATTGAAGACTCATTCTCATGATTAACTAGTTAGAACGCGATTACATAACAGACCTTCAAAGCGATGTGATAAGTTTAGCATAACCTATCAAGTTAACCCAGTAGACTTATCGAGACGATAAAGTGCATCTTAGAATTTTAAAAGATTTGAATAACATTATATTAATTAATAAAAATTAGCTCCGTTAAGAGACTTTACATGACTTTTGATTTCAAATACATATAAATGGTTAACATAATTAAAAGTTAATGATATGATATATAAAGAATACTTGACATAGAGATAAAGTCGAGATAAAATTTCAAAACCTTTTATCCGCATCGAGGGTAAAAACCTCAATAAATTTCTGTAGGAAAAAGGTTATTGAAACAAAGAGCCTCATCTATCACTAGCTTTTCCATTGTCGCTATAAATACATCACATTAAAACTCCGTTCATTGTAATTTGTTTGGAACTTTGTAAAGGATTATTATAACGTGATTCTACAAGATCAATTGATTTGAAGCGACAACAACTAAATAACAGAATTAAAAACTTTTAGTATAAGTATACATATACATTAATTTTTTTTAACAAATTGAAAACCAGCACAAATTAAAATTTTTCCATTATAATGGGATTGAAACATTTGCAACGATATATTATATACACAGAAGGGAAAAACTTCAATTTCAAATTTTGACACTATCGACACCATACTAAGATTACGACAATCAAAACATTATTCACCTCAATGTTAACTTTAAGGTTAACTATTTATGTCCGCAACTTAAATGTGACGGTGAATAACCAACCTAACCTAACTATTTATCTCCGCAACTTAAACATTTCACAAACATATGGGCCTCGGAAAACTTGACATGATGTGGAATTTCGGTAAAGGTAGCTTAAGTTTCATGGCAGAAAGTAGGCAAGGCCAGTTATTATAAAGCCTTACTCCTTGTACAGGGATTAAGGTAAGATTTGTTTCGGGATATTGTTTTAGAAGACTAGTACTATAATTACGTCTTTGATAAACTTCATCTTAAAAAATATGTTTTTGATTAATATTTTAAACTTCATTAGCCAAAGTCGTTTTTGTCACTGATTTAATTAAAATAAATTTCATATCATATATAAATGAATACTTTAGAAGATATTATAAAAATATAATTATATTCCCTATGGAGATTTGTTTGGTTTACTACAAGACATTTTTAGGGCACTAAGCATTTAATTTTATCAAATTAAACACAATATAATCAGTTTAAAGATTTGTGTTAATCTAAAAAAATCTTAATAACTTAAAAATAAGTAAAAATCGTTTCGATCCATGTCGAAAATAAATCATATTTTAGATAAAACAATAAACAAAAAAGTAGTTTATATTTATCATCTTACCAAACAAATGTTTCATGATGTTAATTATCAAAGTGATCAGAAATGATGGTACTATATTTATAGCTTCGTATTGTACATACCAAGAATTGTGTATAATTTGAAAATTACTATAAATCACATCATATATTATATGAATTATCGTTGTCATATTTTTTTATCTTATTCGAAGAGCTTTGTATATTATGAAAGGTCTCAAGCCATATAATATAAGGCCTAGGCTTTATTTAAGCCTGTTGGAAAAATACATGCTCGGAAAGTATACCATAATTCTATTATATAAAAATACTATCCTAATATATTATTTCACGCCTTAAACACTCAACCGATCATATTAAATTTTGTACGCAGGGTTCAGAAAAAGATATAGGTTATTTTTTATCCCTAAAAAGTACTGTACTCGAATGGTATATAAATACTTTATACACGAAATTATTCCAAAAAAAGTCTATTTATCAACTGTGACATGATCTGTCATTAACGTTTTTAAAAATATTACAATAACAGTTTATTATTATATAAAAAATGGTATCTTACTTTTCTATTAATATTTTAATATGGATTATTAATTAATTAATTATTAATCTAAAGTTATTTTACTATAAATCTTATTAATATAGAAAATTTAATATCATATGATTACCGGAAAGGCTTTTTTATTTAAATTAGTAATTTCATAATAACTAGTATGTAACGATGTGATATCTTATTCAATATATAATCCACAGATTATGAAATGTAAGTTTTTGTTAGTTTCGCGGCTAATAGAAGTCACACCGATAAGATTGTGGCTCCTCAGTTGTGTCTGCAAACTAGAATCTAACTACCAAAAGTTTGAGTTTGTCCGAATTTACAGTTACGTAGTTTAAAATTTGATTAAACTTCATAGATTATAGTAATATACAGGAATAGAACAAGTGGTAAGCCAGATATTTGACTAAACTTAATGATACTATTATTAGCTACATCACGTGGACACGTCATTAATATAATATATTAATTCACCAAGTTTAGTCGGCAGAGCGACGTGTACCACAAATCACGGGTTCCAATCCTCTGTTTGTGTATTTTTATTTAATATCTATATTTATGTATATAAAATACAAAACAAAAATTAAATTATAATAAATATGTATTATTAAAATAAAATAACCAAATATAAAAGTTTACGACTTTAGGAAATTGCAAATGCAAAAAAACTTATACTGTTAAAGAGAAAATAAGTTTTGTGTTACCTTTATCTCATACATTGATTTTTAAACATCAAAGGTTATAGTATATATTTTGTTTGTTTAAGTTATTCAATTTAATAGGCAATTGTATAATTAAAGAAAAAATCCTTTAACTTTAGCTTTCAAAAAGTTTATAATTTAAACTTGTTGCAATTGCGGTTTGATAGTAGAAATTATCTAAATGTGACTTCGGTGGTAAATTTAATGAACATCTTTCATTTCAAAACTTACAACGAAAATTATTGAATATATTGTACAATTAATATTACTCTACCAGTAATCTAAACGCTGGCAGAATTCCAACGTTGGACAAAAACGCAGCTGATACTCAACATTAAAATAAGTGTACACTTTTCTTTATACAAATAAAAATAATTGTAGATAGGTTTTTGATTTAATATCAGATTGATTTTGTATTTATAACTTCGGTATTCATAAAAGTACAAATTTAGAATTTCAAGTACATTCAGACTCTTCCCAAAAATCTATGAAGAATAAAGTTTTTCCTTCGTGATAAATTTAATTCACGACTTCTGTCTCAGTGACTAAGCACTGTTATTTAATTTGGTTCAAATATATATATCATTATTCGTAATATTCAATATTCAAAGCTAGATGTTGATTAAATTGAAAACAATAAATCCAAACATTTGAAACGATTGCCAATATTGATTTATATTGAGTGCATAAAACAAAAGCTTAACTCTTTGGTGATTTATATATTGTTTGTACAATACTGCATTCGTATTCTAGAAACAAAATAAACATTAAAATATGAGTAAAATAATCTATATATCAGTTAGTAAAGCCCAGATGTAGTCAATAGCTTACAGTACGAACTAATATGTGGTGTTAACTTAAGTTATCGCAATTATAGCAACAACTTGTATGATATAACGAAAACCTTGTGGAAAGAAAAACAGAGTTTAGGCATTCGAATCTCTGTTTTTCTTTTCACAAGAGTGGTAACGCATCTTCTATTTACATTTTGCAGATATTATTCTACTGAACACCAAGTAGACCGTGAGCTTATTGACCAAACAATCCCAAAAAGAAAGTAACAATTTATAATCTATTAAATATATGAAACTCCCAATAAAACAATCTAACCTATTTTCCCCACAAATACATACATTTTGGTCTGACATCATAACGAAATAGTACAATGCAATAAAACTAGTTTCTTCTGTGAATAAATTTACACTTTTGTATTTTATTTTGTGAACGTGAACGTTATTGTACACTTTCTTTGTGTCTCTTTGTTGGTTTATTTGCTTGGAAAGCAATAGTTTAGAGAGAAGGTGAAAAACAACGAGCTATGAATACTTTATTACCTACAGATTGTTTTTGAAACCAATTATTTCAAAGTTGAATTATTTTAGCTAAAGCAATCCAAAAACACATAGTATTGTGTTAAACATTAAAAGATAATACGAAGATAATGTACAGGATACACGAAGAGTGAAAACTTTATTCAATGGTTTTTATTTCAAATAGAAATAAATAGAACATATGATACGTTGGATTCTAGTTACATAATTCTAAATACTATTTCTAGGATTTTCACACATTTGTAAGGGCTAAATTAATTTTAAGAATAAAATTAATAGTTTTTTTTACCTCATTTTTTTATTAAAAATTCTAACAATCCGTTCTTTTTAGGATACACAATAATTATTATTATCTTATATTATAAATAACAATTTATATTACATTATTTTCTTTTTATTTTATTACACAATATCTTTCATTATTTTAAAATTTGTTACATTTGATTACCCATACCTAGAACCAAATTGAATACCGTAATAGCTCAAATATATCGTATCTTTTTAATACGCCGCGGTCACAAAAAATAGGATGCTTACCCCTCCCCACCCCCTTTCATGACAACATTTGCGTAACATGTATCGGCAAAGTTTCATTATCAACTATATATTCTCAGATGTGGAATAGATAAAAAGAAATGTATATTAAAATAGCTAATAATTTTCAATACGTTCTATTATTATATACTAACGCCATTATATAGTTTACATATGCGGAGGACACTTGGTGTAGAAATAATTTATAAAATTCTCGTCAGTCATTAAAAATACCATACTTATATAGCAGTGATAATATTAAGCAAAAGCAAGTTATAATAAGCTCCGATGTGGATTAAATAAAAAGAAATGTATATTAAAAAAATTATTGTAAATAAATTTATTTATTTTTTCTTTTTATTTAGTTTTATGAAAAGTGGTTGTCAATTATTTTCATAAGATACGATACCTAAAACAATTCAGAATATATAATGATAGTTATAAACTAAAACTATAAATACTAAAACATACAAAACATTGACTTTAAGACGAGTAGGTCAATTAGTCAAAAATGTTCCTAAGACTTTCAATAACTATCCGATAGTTCTCAACTATGTTTTTAGGATAAGTACCATAGATTACAAGTAAGAAATTCTTAATAACTTTCCTCTTATAATAAAAGAACACACAATATTAAAGTACATATTAAAGCCAATAAATTGTTAAAGTTACTACTGTGAATCGATAATGAAAAAACATTATAGCCAAAGGATTTAATATATTATTTATATACATCAAGTTCATCAAGTGAACTATGGACAGCGTATCTAATGTTATTATTTGTAATAATCTTTAGAAATATTCGCCACTGACTTTGATTTTAGATAAATTAAATATATAATAAGATATAGATTACATTGTCTACACGCGCATAACTTACACTTGCCTGTTGATCGGATTCGATCAACAGATAATGTTATCGTAATGTCATCTTTAAAAATTTTTCTCTAACATGTAACTATCTTTTCCTCATCACTCTGCGCCAACTGAACTAAAAGAAGCAGTGCTTATAAGAAACACGTTATGTTTAGATTATTGTGAACTTAACAAAAAGAGTATTCTCGTAAAGCCCTTATAGTTTGACCGCATTATAACAACATGTCAACAACTAAATTATTAGCGTTTTTTAAATTATGTGATTAGCTTTGTGAACAGTTCTTTTATCCAAGCTTAAAAACTACTGACTTCACATCTTCATTTAATACATGTTTTCAAATACATTACGTAAAGTCGAACACAACGATTCATGAATGTAATTGGACATCGCTGCAACCACTTTGCAAAGCTTTCAACATAAATAAAACGGATAGTTGAATACAGGGCGGTAATGGATGCGACCACAAGTTTCTCTGTTTAATTACAATACATGATGTGCGTTGTGCATCGTTATACCTTTACTATAAATATAATTTATAATTTCTAGTGTAAAAAAACAAGGTTTTATCTCTCTCTCATAGTTTATTATATGATGAACGGTTACTGTTTGTCGGCGATTTCAACTGCTTCTGCAACATCAAAAACCATTATATCACATCAAACTCTAATAGGTCGAGTCTTATCTTATCGTGCTTTTATCCTAAATCGGTTTCTATTTATGTAAGATTTACATACCTTTCATTTAAGAATATTTATTTTGTATTTCATTCATTTAAACTTAACATGATGATATTTTTATGGTGATTATAAAATTCAGTTTTTGGAATAGAACGAGTCAAAGAAAAATTTCTTTACAATTTTGAAAATTAGTCTTATTTTAGAAAAAATGTTATATACATGAGATAACTGTTTTTTAGCCTGTATTATGCTTAATCATACGTTTACATACAATGCCATCTCGTTTTCAAATAAGCGTAGCTTATATAAACGTGTGGTAATGTAAGTTTTTTTTTTATTTTTAGTTATAACACAATATTAGTTTGGGTTATAATTACAATAAAACTAAAATACAAGGATATTAATTTAAAATTATGAAATATTACTTATAATTAGAGCCGATAGAGAATAAAATAAGGAAATTCACTGGTAACTAAATTAATCTGGTTAATAAAACCTTTTCAGGCCTCCATATCAATGACCGGTCGATATATAATGAGTTTCTTACGTGGTATCATCCATTGTATCTTTTCTGTATTAAAATGATATTATACCACGATGATGACCTTCAACTTCTATATTAAAGTTTTGGTAGTTGCAATTTGTCTGTAACTAATATAATGCGAAAGACTTGAAGCATTTCATCTTTATTATTGCATTTTATGTGTTAATAATAATATAGGTATTATTTTATTATTATTAATATAGGTATTATTATATAGGCATTTTACCTAAATTGTCATCTCGCTAGCCACTCACTACCTACGTATATAAAAAATTGGAAACTATCAATCCAACTATTTATCTAACAATGCTCTATTAACCTAGAATTAAAGCTTCTAAGCTAAAACTATTGAAAGATAAATAAATAAGTAGAAATATTTTTTAAAATCTTTGACTATGATATAAATATTTGGATCAGCCAAATTTTGGGGATATATGTTTCATATCACAAAAGCACACGTGGCTGCTTGAACTTACATTTAGCTTGGCAGTGCTATAGCTATTGGAAATACTTTTCTCCATTTTAAGCGTATGCCTTTGTTCTTTGTGTTTAAACTTTTTCTTATTCCGACCTAGATAGGGTATTATACCAAAATATATTTTAAATACTCTAGTATGTAATTTATATAATAAATTATTAATCATATTTTATGCATTTACTGAATCGGTAAAAAGCAAAATCAAAGACTATTTTTATTTTAACTAAACATTCATGCAAAGTTACAATTTCTGAATAACTAGTAGGCCTATATTATAAAACAAAAGAAGACTTACTATTATAATTTTCTTAAATCCTAAAGCGCTGGACAACATAAAATATATATAAATATATATATATATATATACGAGGGGAGGTCCAAAAGTTCGTGGAATGAAAGGGATCTAAATAAAATAAAACAACAAAATTTTTCCTTTTCAATATAATCACCCTTAAACTCAATACATTTATTAGACCTAAAAATTAATTTTTCTAAATATATATATAAAGCATTGTAAGACCAAATAAACTTGTAAATTTATATATTTTCATTTTGTTGATGATCTTTTGCGTTTATTGCCTAGCCTCATTTTAATCTTAATTTTTTAGGTTTTTCATATAAATTAAGGAGATTTTTAGAATGAAAAGTATTTTACATGTTGACTAGGGTAATACGCTTTAGCCGAACTAAACATCATCTAAAAATCTGTCAGGTACTATTTAAAGAATCCTGCACATATATACATGTAATCAAAAAATAATTTAAATTAGGATAAAAATTAGGATTTACAAATTCTAAGAGTAGAAAACGGAATCCCAGGAAAATCTTAATTTAAAACACTATCATAACCCAGATCTTTTTCATTTTGGCCGAGATGATTGCGGTAATTTCTAAGGTAATAAGCGTTTCTTGTTTATTTGGAGTATTGTTATCTGATTTAGCTTTGTATCAAATTTGTTTTGCGATATTGCTGATGACATAATCTCCGGTTCAAGTTACCTAAAACAAGTATTAAAGTCATAAAAGAAAAAGGAAAATACATATACATATTATATGTCCCCATATGTACTACAAAATGACGTGACACATTCATGCATAGGTCTTTCATATTACTATTTTTAACATAACGAATTAGTATTGATAATATTGTTAATAAAATTTTATCTTTAAAATTGATATTATGTATAAAACAACCGTTTCATATCAAGCTGTCCGTAGAAGTAAAGTAATTTGATGTTAAATTGAGATCACTTCGAAGTCACTTAATATTATCGGAAAACGCTTTGTAATCAAATTGTCTTTCACTGTATTATTAATTAACTAATAGGTTCATTTTATTATCAACGTTAAAATTAACAAAAGAATTGATTCTTTCTTAAAACTTTTGAAAACTTGTTGATTTTATACTTCAAACACGACCTTAATATCATAGTATCATATAAAATATAAAAAGAGAAAAGTATGTTTAAGTACTACATTTATCAAAATATTTATTTATTCATTCATGTACCTTATTTTAACATAGACACACATATGAACTATAAACTATTATGTACATAGTATATATTCATGTATTAGGTGATTTCGGCAATCCCATAAAGATTTTTGCATAGAAATTAAGTCGAAGTCGAATTCCCGTGAAGCTTTTAAAAAACAAGTTTGACGATGGTAAATATACTGAAATATCAAATAATTACAAACAATAAACATTTTGATAAATAATAATAGACAAATAAGATCTTTAAAAACCATTTAAGTGCATTTTATAAGAGATAGTATACTATAATATTTACATATTAGTTATTATAATTAGTAACAGGGACACAAAAAGATAGAAATTTTATCTGTTGTTACCTATAGTGAGCTTTTGATAGTTATTTGCAATAACTGCTAGCTGCGGGAGGAGGATAAAATGTTAACCTTTGTACGTATTTAAATGGTAATGACTTCAACCATTAGACTAAATAACAAAAACATAACTTTCTAGATGTCAAGCGAATAGTAACGCATAAAATTATATTGTTTCTATTTAAGTTTCTATTTAACTTTGTACTTAGTACATCAATAGCAAATATTAATGTTAATTTTTTTCAGGTAAGTACTTCACTTCCGTAAGATGGCAAAGGTTTAAAAGTAAGGAGTAAATATGATTTCTTTCAAATTATTCTATTACATTACTCTCGAAACCAATGGTAGCTCATTAAAATTAACATATACAAGTAAATTATTTCTATGGAAATCGATATTTCAAAACTAGCTCACGATAACTCTCGAAATCAATAACTTAAACCGGGATATTCTTTTAAGATTAAAATGGTTAAGAAAATGTCGTGTAATCAATAATAATTGAGTTCAACAATTTTGAAAACAACAATATATATATATATATATTTATTTGGATCACGTAAAAATTTATAAGAGCTGACGATTTTTATAATCATAAAATCAGCAGTAGATAAAAATATCAGAGATCAGAGAAAAATACGTTACTTATCTTTGGTAAAAATGTATTGTGTTGTGTATCTGTTTCACCAGAAACTGGGTAATCATAAAGCTATATAAGTCATAATTTACCCAATACCCAATTACCCAATAATAATCTCACTCGAACCCTTTGTAAGTAACTTGAAGAAAGCCTTGGATATATTTTTTTCAAGAATAAAGTAAATATACATATATTTAATTTATTATTAACAACTTGTTACAATATTTTTTAATCTTTAAAAGTTAAGGACACCTAATTCAATTCTATAAATAATAATATTTATTGTGATTAAATTTAATACGTCAAAATCTAAGTTAATAATCTAAGCTAAGTCTCTTTTTTTAATAAATAAAATAAAACTTAACTATAATTTAATTACAACTTTGTCTTAATCAACCACTAGTTTATAAAACACCAATTAAATACTGGTTGGTTCATATCATACCTTAAACTTCAAACAACCTACTTCGCTATTTACAAGAATTTAAAGTGGTAGGACCTATTCTGTTGAATGTTTCGGAAAAATATAGTTTCTCTCTTCTGATATGTGTGCTATCATTGACTGATTTATTAATCTTTTATTATGTGAAAATTTATAAATATCTTCTCTATTATTATTTTGTTTTTACTACTGTTTTTAAAAAAAAACTAAAATTATGTAATTTTATATAATCATAACCGAATATTTTGTGGTACTAGAACATATTGTTATGTTAGTGTAAAAAAATATATGAAATTCTATCAATTAGTTCTAATACAGTACTCGGAGAGCTTGCATTGGATTGTTCAACCGTCGATCGTTATTTTATCTACTGGTGTTAGATCACCATCTCATCTCTCCATCAAATAAAATATATAGCATCTCAAAGTTCATATTATATAAATTAACTTATAGGAATTCACCACCATACATAATATCGAAATTATAGCGATGCCTCTCAAAAATATAATCGTGCCTCCAGATTTTTCAAACGGAAAATTGCTAGAGCAAAGTTCAAGTATGTCGTCAAAATTGGGGATCAGCTAGTAGACTTTGGACAACCAAGGGAAGCCACCGCCTATTATCCTGCGATGTCAGAGCTTAATGCCGGAAATACTTTTTCGGGAAAATTTTACGAGTACCGAAAGAAACCTGTGTCTTCTATAGAGACCTCTCTGGAGTTGGTCTCAGAATGGGGTGACCTGAACCTCGTTTAGTTTTATCCCCAAAAGACACTCGTTTGCGCGGTTACCACAAAAAAAAAACCATTTGCCGTATCTCCGCTCTTCGAGAGTACTGCTCTCAATGCCTCGCCAAGTATCAAAATACTGTGGGCTCTGTAAACGGTTGAACTTTCTGGCATTGCATAGAGAGATGGTTTCTCTATGATTCGTCTATCGCATTTAAATCGGTGAGTTTTCCGAAGATCTATTTGATCTAATGCCTAGCGCCGAGTTTCATCACCGAAAAGTACGTCATGGTCTGCAACACTATTTGTACCAGCTGAATGCGTGGCGATTCTCTACTGTGCGGTTTTCAAGGAACTTTACTACATATTACTAAATACATACTACTTTACATACTAAAATGTGGAACGAACTTCCTTCGGCAATATTTCCAGATCGATACGACATAGGTGCCTTCAAGAAAGGCGGTTACTCCCTCCACGGCCGGCAACGCTCTTTTTATTCCTCGGATGTTGCAAGAGTTCTTAGGCGGCGTTGACCGGTGACTTTCATGCTCGTTTGCCCCTTTATGACACAAAAAAAAAACAAATCGGGCCAAGGCGGAGTGGAACTACAACAATGAAATCTGTAGTTATTTTACATATTTTAAACTGGTCTTCCACCGAGAGAAGTATATAGTGATGATCACCGTTTTGTGAAGTATCTAAATACAAATTTTGGATTTTTCATTTTTTCTTGTACTAAAAGACATATCGTGTAAGTAAATATCGTGATTAGCCAACTACGTTACAAAAACATGTCATGAGTTCGAGAAGGAGTTTTCATTTTTGCATTAAAAACCCCGTTTCTTATAAAAAAAACTCCGTATCCCTAAAAAACTCCTTATTTTAAAAAGAATTTGTCAGACAAACTCTTTTACAATAGTTAAGGATAAAACTTACGAATTATGAAAATATGATACGGTTAATTTTAAACTAAAAAATATTAGTGATATAAACTGACGACCTAAAATCCTTTCCGGCATAATTTATTTACAGTTTTTTTATATTGAAAATAAGTAAACATGACACTGAAGGCCGTTTCGCCTTATTCATCTCCTTGTCTCTTCGTCTGCTTTGCAAAGAAAAATGTTTCTATTGGTTTGTTTAGTATTATGTTACTAAGTTATTTTACTGCTAGTGAAGTAAGATAGAACATTCAACAAAATACATTCACAATGCTGTTCTAACATATGTTGCACACCGAAACTCCTGGTCGTCATAATTTATAGATTTTAGTATCACAACACTATTGCAAAATGATTTATTTCGATTTAGTATTTATTAAAATAAGTTGGCCCAGTTATTGTATAGTTGTAACAATGGATTACAAAAAAGTTGGGATTTTAATGAAACACCACTTGAACGTAATTACTTTAACAGCACGGGATCGTGATCGTGAGGTTTCTATAGCTTCTATTTTCAGACTACCTGCCATTATTATAATCACTTTCTATAAATTTATATCCAATTTTGTAAGATTATAAACCGATATTTTTACATACGTTTTTTATTCAGATTGTTTTATTTTTGCGCTATACTTCAGGCATGTTTCTACATAGTTTTCTCTCCAGGACCATCTTTTTAATATCTGCATAAATTATTACTCTTTCCTGTTCCATAAAATCAATTCTTCATTTATCTTTTATAAAAAAAAATGCTATAAGTCAGGATTAATTAATATCGGTATAACTATTTGCAGTCATTTTTTGTTTTGATAATGTATTTTGGTCTTTTGAATATCTTTATAATCTTTTCGGTTCTTTTTTAGCCCCTTCTGTCTCGTAACTTCCTTCTTTAACTATTTATATTTGAAACTAATGCCACAACCATAATTTAAAAGTGATTACGAGTCTTGTAAAATTTCAATAACTAAAATTCATAATTTATTAAATTGTAACAGCAGTAAATGATTGAAGACACAAATTTCATTATATTAAAAACACAATTATATTAAATACACAAATAAGCTTGAAAGCTGTGATCCTGGAAATGAAAGTGTTGAAGTATGTTGGCAGAACCTTAGGAATGGTATGGTGAAAGTAGCGACAGAGGTATGTGGTAAAAGGAAAAGAGGATTTAGTAAAAAGTGCGATGAATGGTGGGATGATCAAGAGAAAGATGCTGTAGAGTTAAAGAAAAAAGCATGGTAGAATTATAAAGCCTTGTGTAAGGATAAAAGTTTCAGAGAGATAAGAAAAAGAGAGTACAAGCTGCCAAAGCACAAAACGAAAGCACTTACAAAGATGAAGCGTGAAAATTTTGAGAGAGTAAGGGATGAAAGGTTGACGAACAACTTCCGGGAAAACACGAAGCTTTTCTGACGAGAAGTTAGTGATTCCCGGGTTTGTTCAGTAACCTATAGAATGAAAAGGGTGCTTTCGAAAAGTAGTGAAGTTTTAACAGAGCCAGCACACGTTTTGCAGCGGTGGGCGGAATTCTACAAGGAGACGTATGAATGTGAGGACGCCTCGGCCCTGAGTACCAGTGAAATGCTGAGTCCGGATGTAGCCGATGGTGAAATCAGTTTGGAAGTAGTGGGGAGCGCGATTCGAAGCCTGAAATGTGGTAAGGCTGCGGGAGCAGATGAAGTTACTGCCAAGATGATCAAATATGGTGGGCCGCGCGTCTTGGACTTGTTCTGGTTTTTGTACAGCATAAATGCTGGAAATTAGGGGAGGACCCAGACGATTGGCGAGGTGCAGTCATCGTACCTTTGTATAAAGGCAAAGGTTCACAGAAGGACTGTGCAAGTTATAGTGCTATCCGTTTGACTAGCTGTGTAGTAGTGTAGTGTAAAGTAGTAGTAGTAGTAGTGTAGTGTGTAGTGTAGTGTAAAGTTTATGCTAAAATATTAGCGAGAAGAATGCAAGAGAGATCTAAAAGGCTGTTGTGGGAGTCCCAAGGAGGTTTTAGACCTGGAAGAGGGTGTATAGATCAGATCTTTTCCCTCCGCATGATCACGGAAAAGTTTTTGCCCCTAAACCAAAAGGTTTTCTGTACTTTTGTGGATTTGGACGTTTTGAGCGTTTGACAGCGTTGTGAGAGAGAAATTATGGGAGATAGTGCCCCGATACAATGTAAACGGATCCTTGCTACAGGCTGTAAAGTCTCTTTACAGAGATCACTCAGCCTGTGTGCGAGTAGGAGCTGACATATCGCCCTGGTTTGACATCCAATCGGGTATTAGGCAAGGTTGCGCTATATCAGCTTGGTTGTTCAATTTGTATTTGGATAGTTGTCTTCAAGGCGTGAAAGACAGTGACATGGGAGTGAAAGTAGGTGACCTTAAGGTCAATTGCTTGCTATATGCAAATGATGCAGTGCTCATTACATCATCACAATGCGATTTGTAGGCATTGGTCACCACTCTGAAAGATGGATGTGAAAATAATGGTCTAAACCTGAATACAGATAAAACGAAGGTTTTGATATTTTAAAGAAATGCAGAAGAACAGAACGTAAGATCAACATGAATGGTAAGATAATAGAACAAGTGGATGAAGTGGTATATTTGGGAAGTAGAGATGGAAGATAAGAAATGAATGTGGAAAGGCGTATTGCTGCCAGTAACAGAATCAACGGTGCTTCGACTACATTGTTGAGACGGCGAAACGTCTGTATAGCAGCACGTTTAACTGTACACAATGCGGTTTTACTACCGACGCTGTTATACGGCAGCCAAACGTGGGTGGTGAATACTGTGGAAATGCGATCTCTTCGCAGAATATGCGGAGACAGTTTAGCTGACCGAATCCGCAATGAAGAGATCCATAGAATGGCAGGTACTAGCGAAGACGTCACGGTGAGAATGAAGAAGAACGTGCTCAGGTGATTTGGGCACGTCGAACGAATGAGTGATGAAAGAATGGTAAAAAAGATTTATGTAAGAAAAGTGAGCGGTAAGAGAGACCGGGGAAGGCCTCGAGTGACCTTCGAAAACACAGTATGTATGATATTGGAAGCAGGTAACGTAAAAAGCATGAGAACCCTCCGGAGGGCAGGTATGAAGAGATTGATGTCTGTGTCTGAGGCGAAAGAGGTATGCAGGGACCGTAGCGTTTGGCGCTCCGTTGTCTCTGGCTACCCCACATGGGATATGGCGTGAAAGTAAGTAAATAAATAAATAATAAAAACACAGTTATATTAATATTAAGTTTTATTATTTATATACGTTATTAATATAAATATGCAAAACACTAATACGTAAAATAACGTCTCGGCTGCTACAGAAACGATAACAGATAATCTAATAACAAATCAAACAAATATAAAGACTGTTACTGGAATAATAATAAGTGAATGTTTTTGATTTCTACTAAACAATAGCTAGCGCTGATGATTTCTAAAATATCTATACTAACCATCATTAGCTATTGAATTAATATCTACTAGTGTTAAAGCCATTTTATATTATTGTTAGATGCTCAAAAGAGACCTGTAAAGCTTCATTTAGGTATAATAATACTTCAACTCTGTCTTATTACAGGGTTTTTAATACAATATATTTTAAAATATACATTTAAAATTCGATCGACTGATTGTTTATTTTTTAATCTTATCATACGTATACAAAACTGTTATTAGTCACAAATGTTATAATAATATGAGTGTACAAAAAAGTGATAAATGTGTAACTGATAATGAAATAGGTAATATTTGTCTTTAGGTAATCAATATAAAGTTTTAATAGAAGTTTAAACATGAAATTTATGTAGTAAAAATCTACATACTTTCTTACAGTATATATTTTTTTTCCCGTATTAAAAACCATAAATTAAATTTCACTTTTGTCACAATACGATATATAAAAAAAAGGGTAGGGTGTGTCTCAAACAACTTTCGATAGCCCGAATTCCTCTTGTGAGAGCCATTATTTTTCAATCATTGCTCTATTCTATCGAAGGGCATCCAATAAGCCTGAACGTGTTTCCACTCCAACACGTTTTACTCCATCAATCTCTAGTCATGGCCAGTGTACCACCACTTAACTTATTTTGCGTGCATCGTCGATTGCTTTAGCACACTGGGGAAAACCACGCCAGTGAAAGAAATAAAGTATTTAGTTACTTCTATTTTTGTTTAGTACCTACAAACATTGTTTTAAGGTTTTTTGGTCTACTCAAGGGATCACGGTATTGATTAAAAATACAAAATATATAAAGAAATAAATAAATACATACCCAGACAATTAATTTTAAATTATATATTTTCCTCGAAAACAACCACCAGTTCACGATATGTGGGCAACACTACAAATACTCCTTAAATACCTCATACCTTAGAAAACAATGTTGGTACTAATCGCAAACTGAAAAAAATATAAAAAAGCTTTAAATTATGGGAGAATAAAATAATCCAATATAAAAACAAATACGAACCAAAACAGTGTATCATCAGATAAGCAAAATGATACAAAATGTCAACATATAAGAGATAGCGCTGCATCCTGTGAAACACGAGCACTTTAGATACCGTTCTCATGTTTCGCTGACATTTTGAAAGTTACGAGATGGATTATACTCATCGATTAAATATTTTGGGATTTTATAAAGGGACCCTATAATATTCATATAGTATAGTATAATAATATTAGGATGATAAACAATTCTTTTAATCCAGACAGGAAGCTGTCAAGTGATATGACAAGCTGAACAACTCAAAATAAATTTTCGGTTTTGTATTTGCCGATTAGATAAATTCCTGTGTCGCGGGGCATTTCACAAATATGACAAGAATGCATATAACAACTTGAGATATATATATTTATATATATATACATAAGAATTAAACCCAAGTTCCTTTGCTTAATTGTCACGATCATATAACACTGAACTCACAACCCATCATGCACTCAACACCTTCAAAATAAATATTTTTTTTAGTAAAGACAATAGACACAAGCGAACTTTGGATACCGGTGAATAAGCCTTCAAACATCACGGGTATTTACAAATTTCTCTACATTCCTAAAAGCTGATTTTATGCAATGTCTAACCAGGAAATTATGATATTTTGGCAGTATTCATAGAAACGACGTCTGTCAACATGTCTGCCAATGTTGTATACGTTGAAAAAGTAGTTAAGATTGACTGTGGATTGAAAAAAATACTCTAAGTCAAACAGTCAACTCGTGTTTGTTTGAGTTTAAATTGCATAAGTTGCACTATCTGTGTCAAAGTTCTCCAATACTTGAAGGAACTTGATCTTCTTCAGTTTCTTACTTTATCTGAAATATAAAAGGGTAAAATTGAACAGCAATGACGATGTTAACGTCTTATAATTAATTTTTTGAGAACTCTTTACATTTAACCTTTATAAAAGAGTTTATTACACTAGAATGAACCCAATATCCCTAAACCAAAAAGGTCATTTATAACATAATATTATATTTTATCTCAAGAGTCTGAGCTACGTAATAATATGAGTTCTTGTATTGTGAACACGTTTCAAATAATTCATCTCCTTTATTTAAATCGTATTGAAGACATAGAATTTGAAAATATACATTGGTTGGAATATTATGTAAACGTAATACTTATCGCAATTGTTTAAACATTTTAGTTAAATAAAAAAGTAGCCTCGATTTCCAAAACTTTATCCAAAACAACAAGTGGATTACGATTGCGATTAGTCTAAACAGAAAAATTCAATAAAAGACTTATTACAGTTAACCCAGCTTTATAAATAGCTAGCAATAAGATAATTTAAAATTTTAAGTATTTTCAAAATTTTGAAAAAAATGTACAAATTTATATTTATATAAAAAGTGATTGTGACTGAAAATGTCTCAAAACGATTTCACATTTAATAATTAATAATTTGTAGCCGGGATTTTTATACTGAACTAATATTACAACTTCCATACATTTTTCCTTTCTTCTTCATTATATCTGAGAATAGTTTGAAACAGCACGGATTTTAAAAACAATATCGATCTTGAAAATTCGTTATGAAAATAAACGTAATTAAAAACAGTGACATAAAATGTGTACTACACTATTGTATTGCTTTCGGTATGATTGGTACCAACATTTATTAAAATTTGTTTAAAAATAGTATACTTGCTATATAGTCGTCACCGTATTTTGATGACGACTGTATACAAATTCAAATCAATATTTCTTATATTTCCATTTATTTAACTTATCAAACATACTCATATTCTAGCTCAGAATCCATTATCATTATTTAAACGCTTTTGACAACATGTTGATACTTATAAGCTCGTGTGTTCAAGTAACGAACACAACAAAAATTTTTGAACTGTAAAAATAATGTTTGCCGAAAAATAATTCTAGACTATAAACAGGAACATACTTATAAAAATGTGCAAGTAAGAGGCTTATAAAAATTCTACAAACAACCATTAATATAGAAAAAATATATGTAAATTTATGTAGAAATATGATTTGGTGTCATCAGCTTCTCATCAGACTCAATGTTAGATTATTTTAAATATTTTAATTTATATATTATAATCTACAATCTACATATTTTTAGATTTGTAATAAATAATTTTTATTTAAAATTTTCAACCGAAATACTTAAATATAATTACTCTTCCAAGCTGCTCTCATACATAGAGGTCACAAAAACGGGTCGAACCATAAACTTTACTCGTTAAATCATATCTTTATGGAAAAGGTTTATGTGAGCTTTTACATACATATATGAAGTTACTTCAAATATTCAAAATAGATATTATTTTCCAAACTTCAATAAATGGTAAGTATGTATGTATTAACAATATATGTAAAACTTTACAATATGAATATTTTCAACATTTCGATATTATGTTTATATAATTGTACTTTATGTAATTTAAAGGGTTGAAGTTCATTAAGGTTCATACATTATTACACAGTAATAAATAAAAAAATGAAAATAATTCTAAAACTCTTTTCACTTTCAATCAATATCAGTTAGCTCTTGTACACGTCAAATGGAAGTGGCAGGAGGGCGTTATTTGATATCACACTTATCGACACCTTACCTACATACCTTTGTAAAGACACTGTCCAACTTAAAGTGAAGGCTTTTTTTTCCAACTAAGGTTCCAAACATGAACTGGTCTAAGCAGAACCATACAACAAACAATAAACAAACAAACTCAACCGGGTTTATGTATTGTGATTGAAATGTGTGAGTGACTGTGATAGATAATTCATGTATTGATTCACAAAAACTATTTGCTGTTTTATGTAATTGTTTTTTAATATATTTTAGAGGTACATATCTTGAAATTAAATTCATCGATACAAATTATATTATTGCAAAATATAGTTTTTTCATAATCCTATTTATCAATTTCATCTTGGTGATATAAAAGCGTACGATGATAAAAAACAGTTGATAACCTGCTGGTTTTAGAGTTCAGAGATCCTGGCGACAGAGCCAAAGATTAGATTCTCACACGACACAGTTATTTGTTTAAGATTGTAGTTTCGAATCTAGGTGGACTTTGTCTGTTATTTATATGTTTACATAACATCCCGCTAAAAATAGGCTATTTGTTGTTTTAAGTGAAGATGACAAATATATCAGTCGCGGCCATTACCTTCTTGGTAATTAAATGTACAAAATGTTTGGCACATTTTCGCAAAAGAAAATCGAACAATACGTATTGACATTTTGTCCAGTGCTGTTGAAATATTTTGGATATTTACATTAAGCCAAAGCCAAAGAAACTCATATATTATATCGCTGAAAATTCATGTTAAAAATTAATTTAAATAAAATTGTATTATGAGGTGAGTTATAAAACATTAAAATGTGAACGTTTTTTTTTTATGAATCTTATAACATATCTATGATATTTTTTCGACAATTTGAGTTTTAAAAAGTTTTTTAAGTTACTTACCAAAATATTTTTTTAAATAGCTGTTGCTCATATTGTAAGTTTAAGTGCATCATACATTTATTATGTATTTAAAAAAATGCTTTCTTAAAAACAATACTTATTTTTTATTGATACAACAACACCTACTACAAGAATCTTTTTCAAAAGAATATCTATCTTATAAAATTTTCTGAAGTTTCATAGTCATTAAGTTCTTTGTAACCGAATCGGTTTGAAAACTTTTAAGTTTGTCTCAAATTTTGACCTCTGAATAGTGTACAGAAATGAATAGAAATTATAGGAATCATTATTATTGCTTTTATATCGCAATAATTTTAAATTGATACATGAAATCAATTAGACTTAACCTAACTAATATTATGTTACTTAATTATTTATAACGATTGGAATTATAACATTTTGGACAGGATATCAGTTGTACAAGGTTGAGCATTAAGTTCCTTTCACCCCGAAAAATGGTTACGTGCTAAATGTGTGCAAACAAATTTTTAGTTGGTCTTTCAAAGTGACAAAATTATTTTTCTTATATTAAGGTCTACAACTTTGCTCCCGCCGTTTTCCAAAAGATGGCGCTAGTAGCCAGTAATAGTTCAAATAAATAAATCACAGTTGTTTTCCATCAGTTTTGACATCAATAAATATAACCTTACATCGATATTAGTTAATTTTTGTTTGCGTCATATAGTTACACTTAATTAAATATGTCAACTTATAAACCGAATTGACGTCATTTGCGGGAGATTTTACTTTTTCATTTCAACATGAAAAAATCGGCGGCTGAGGCTCATCGGGTTATATCAAGTGCTTATGGTGATGATACTATTAGTGAAAGAACGTGTCGCGAGTGGTTCCAGCGCTTTAAAAGCGGTGATTTTGTTGTTGAAGATCGGCATAGCGGTGGCAGAGAAAAAACTTTTGAAGATGATGAACTGGAGGCTTTACTTAATGAAAACTCATGCCAAACTCAAGAACAGCTAGCAAAGTCATTGGGAGTAACTCAGCAAGTAGTATCAAAACGCCTAGAACAGTTGGGGATGATCCAAAAACAAGGATACTGGGTACCGTATCAGATGAAACCAAGAGATGTTGAGCGACGGTTATTTACTTGTGAACAGCTGCTTGAAAGACAAAAACGAAAAGGATTTCTTCATCGTATTGTTACTGGGGACGAAAAATGGGTGCACTACGACAACCCTAAGTGACGCACATCATGGTGATTGCCCGGCCTCACTCCTACGACGACACCTCGACAGAATATTCACGGATCTAAGGTCATGTTGTGTATTTGGTGGGATCAGCTTAGCGTAATTTATTATGAGCTGCTAAATCTTCTGAAAAATTACTGGTGCACTTTATCGAACGCAATTCGGGCATTAAAAGCAAAACGGCCGCAATACGCCGATAGACACGAAAAAGTAATTTTTCAACACGACAACGCTCGACCTCACGTGGCGAAAGTAGTCAAGACGTACCTCGAAACACTGAAATGGGAAATTCTACCTCACCCGCTATATCTCCAGATGTTGCTCCATCTGATTATCATTTATTTAGGTCGATGGCACACGGCCTGGCGGGCCAGTGCTTCGATTCTTTTGAAAAAGTGAAAGAATGGATCGATTCTTGGATCTTATCAAAGGATGAAGAATTTTTCCGACGCGGGATTCGTTTGTTGCCTGAAAGATGGGCCAAAGTAGTAGAAAGTGGCGGACAATACTTTGAAACATAAATAAGATACCATTTTTTTATATAATTTTTAAAATAAAAAAAACGGCGGGAGCAAAGTTGTAGACCTAATACAAAAAATGGTAATCTACTAACAAAACCAATCAAATTCTATTCAAGAAAAATGGGCCTTAATTGTTTTTAACGTGGATGGCTTTTAAAAAAGATCCAAGAGAAGATAGATGAATTGTGTGCGACGTAATGTTACTAGCGTTGAAGTAAGCTCTAAAATGAAGGCTGACAAGAATTTATGAAAGAAATTTATACGTTCTACGCATCTCATGAAATTGAGCTAAGGATAGGGTGCAGACGATGATGATGTTGATGACGATTACGATGATGAATTGGTGTATTTTTACGTAGTTTACTTTAAATGTTTGCAACATATAATAAAACATCACTCATTTTTATTTGTATTCGATTTTTATAATAATTATAATGAGTATTAGTAATTGTAAGAATTTAATAAATTAAGTCAAGATAAATAAGCAATAAGTATATAGGTTACTATATCTGGAAACATAATTCCTATAATTCTTTGCTTGTTATTTTATTTTAATCAAATAATAATAATTATAATATATTAATCAAATATCTTTGTTCCTAATAATAATCTTTGATCGATTGAAATAACATCAAACGATATTACGGCCATAATAGGATTATGAAGCGTCCTCCAATAACATTGAATAACATTTTATCTTTAAGGTGTTCTTAATATTATGTTACATAAATTAAAACCTCCGCGACGTCTGCGAAAAAAATCCTTGATGAGTAAGTAACTTACTGATTGTAAAAAGAAATATAAGGAATGATTAATAAAGACGTGTCTTGAAAACTGAGACTGTTCGTTGCTTCTCACTTATAGCACTACGTAATACAGCATTTATTAATGTTATTTCGCAGACTACAACACTTTAAACACGTTTTGAATTTAGATTTAAATTTCCGATAATAACTCGAGCTGATAGTAGCTCTGACAATAAAAAATATTTGGTAAAAACTTTTCATACAGAATTGCATTTTATCCTTATTTCAGTCTCACTATTGTTCAATGTTATATTTATAATTAAGTATTTATTTTTATCACCACAAACGTAATAATAACTACACAACTTAGTGAATAAAGTCGCAACAACAAGTGGACAGATTATTATCAAATTTATAACGCCCCGACCGAAGTTGCGGCAAAATAGTTACAAACAATTCTATTTTACCAATAATAAAGACGCCTGCAGTTCTTCTTCTAAAGCATACTAGAAATATACTATTCTAAGAGCCTTTTGCTATGAAGAAGTTGTTGGTGTATTTGTCATTTTGCTAGCATTTTTTTTATTATATCTTATTTTATCTATACAGTAATATATATTATTTATTAAAACTCTAGAGATTATGTTAAAAAAAATAATTTTAAACCTGATTAATAGAAGTAATTACTTAGATGTCAATTTCTGTTAAAGTTTATAATTGTTTGATGTTGTGATCGACAATCAGTTGAAAATCATAATTTCTTTAATTATCCTTATATAAACTAGCAGTAAAAAATGGGGTCATAGCAAAAATAAGTACACATACACAAATATAAATTATTTCTCACCATTTTCACTAACAAGCTGGTTACTTCTTGAAATTACCATCTCAAGTTAAGAGCAACTAATCTTCAGCGCTTTCAACTTATGAATTTAAAGTTAGTGTAATGTTCGGAAACTTCAGTAGTTAGCGATGGCTGGTAAGCGAGACGAAAATAATAAAAAGATTATTTATATTTATTTAATTATAAATTAAACACACAAATGACCACAAGATTGTTCTACAGAGTAACTTACAGTAACAGAGTAAAGATTGAGTAAATTATCTTCCAAGGAGCTACAAGCCCTTATAAACATTGTTTAGCCCATTTGAGAATATGAAAAAGTTAAACAAACTATATCTTAATTAGACTATTAGAAAAATAACATCGTTAGAAAAGATAGAAACAACCAACAAACCATTAATATTACATATACTATATTTAAGCGTACATTACATTCCTCCCTCTTTAAAAAATATACAAAATAATTTGGTTATACCCAAGTTTTCTATGTTTGTCTTCATTAACAGGAACAGAAACTTACGAGCAGTCCCTGATCTTGAGATTTGAAATATAGTAAATATAGAATGAAATGACGATGTATGAAGGAAAAAAATAGGAGTAGTAAAGAGAAAATATCTTATTTATATTGTATAATCTGATTGCAATTGAATTTTTTGGCATATAATAAGGCTCGATTATTGAAATATTTTATTCTATTAGAATCAGTAAGTAAGCAGTGATGTTGATGAGCATACAGGTTATTCTTGTCGGTTTTTGCTCGAACCTCAATGAAGTGAATGTTAATATCAACATTGGGCACAGTTCGCAGTGACGAATAAAAGTGACAGTTATCGATAGAGTTCTGTTTTTATTTACGATCATCCTAACATCAGCTTCTACCGTTTGACCACGTACAACATTTATCTAATACTATCTAGTACTATCTAACGCGTTGAGATCTGGAAACACCGATGACGTGTATGCCTGTGCTCAGTCCTTAGTAAAGTATACGAGTATGTCAGCGACAGCTCTATTAAATTAAATGCACTGAGAGTTTTAGATTTCGAATATAATTTATATTGTAGGTAACTCGTTCATCTATACTTATAATAAATCTGTAGAGAGGTCAATTCTGTACATGAAATATATTTACAAAATAAGTAGCAGGGGGTGATTAGTGTTCGATACTGATGCCAAAAATGCAGTTAAAAAAATTTTTGTCTGTCTGTCTGTCTGTCTGTCTGTTTGTATGTTATTTATAGAAAAAAAAACTACTCGACGGATTTTAACGAAACTTAGTACAATTATTCTTTATACTCCTGGGCAGGTAATAGTATACTTTTCATCACACTACAATGAATAGGAGCAGAGCAGTGAAAGGAAATGTTGAGAAAATGGGAGAAGTTGCTTGATTTTTTAAGCTTCCGTCGCGTGTGCAGCCTTAATGGTTAGAGCTACATAGAAACTATGTATAACGGAAATATTCTACATAAAAATACACGAAAAATATTCCAAGACAGCATATATCTACCTTTTATAGTTAACTCACAATAACACGCATAACTCTCGATAGCTTAGCAGTTCGGAGATTTCTTATTATATTTGTTTACTTTTACGTTTATAAAACCAATAATGCTCACCATCATTCCTAATTAAAAAAAAAATAAACATTAGCACCAATTCAATAAAAAAAGAATCATTGAAATCGGTAGAGAAACACCAAACTTATACTTACTTACATGAAATACGCCAACAAGACATCGCGCGTGAATAGTGAATCAAGCTATAAGGATTATTTTTGCGTAACGGTTGCCGCGCTCGACGGGGCTCGCGGCGGCAGAGTATAAAAGGGGCGGGAGGCGAGCGCAAGCGTCATTCAATATTTGGCTGTTGATGCGTTCAGAGTGTTGAACTTTATTGACAGACAATAATTGTTATTTTATAAACCGTGCTTATCAGCGCGACTTTTTGTCTTTAAATAGTTTATTTTAATTTCTTTTGTTGTTATTTTCTAAATTAGTTTTAGTTTTGTTTAAATTCTTAACTATTAATAGTTCCTATTTTATTTCTTTTTAAGTAGATTTAGATTCGATTTTTAGATTAGATAATAGATAGATAGATTAGATTATTGTTAGATTTTTAGTTACTGATAGGTTAGTTTTGGGCATTTTATGTTTAGTTTTTTTTGTATTGAGTAGATAAAAGCGTAGGTAGGTACTTTTATTAATTATAGTATTCATAGGTATTTTTTATTTATTTTTAAGTGAAGTAGGTATAGGTAGATATTGCCTACTATCTACCTATACTGCACACGTGTTTTAGCTTTATTTTCATTTCTTTTTTTTTTGTACCTAAGTTGTAGGTAGGTAGGTACATATTTCTTAGTTTAATTCTATTAGAATATTAGGTATTTAAGTTTAAATAGGCACTTAGATTTATATTTTTTTATTATATAGCAGCTGTACTTAGAACATCTAAGGTTTTTTTTGTATTAGCATAGGTACTTTGATTAATTACAGTAGTTGTAGGTATTTCTTATTATTCATTTTTAAGTGAAGTAGGTAAGTGTAGATAGTATTGCACACGCATTAAGTATAGCTTTATTTTCATTTTTTATTCTTTTGTAATTTGTAGGTACCTACGTACATATTTATAATTCGATTAGAATATTATTTTAGTTTTAATAGGCACTTAGATTTATATTCTATTTATTATATACTTAGCTATAGTTAGGACCTCTGAGGTAAGTTTTTTGTTGGGTAACTAAATAGAATTTAAGTTACCGTCGATTAAAAATAAAATAAACGATGCCACCTAAAAAACGACCATCTTTATCTCGAACTTCGAGTCAAGCTAGGAGAATGAGAATGACGCGTTCTCAAGAATCGGAAGAGGAAAGAGCACATCGGTTAAACTCTATGAGAGTTAGTGCCTCAACATCTCGAGCTAATGAAAGCTCTCCAGAAAGAGAGATGCGATTAGCAGCTGAAAGAGCGAGACGAGCTACAACACGGGCTTCTCAAAGCTCTTCTCAACGAGAGCTAAGGCGTTCCATTGACCGGGAACAACATGCGTTATCCCGAGAAGCTGAAACTGCTTTACAACGAGAATTGCGACTCACAGCTGACCGCGAACGGCATACATTATCTCGCGAGTCTGAAACCTTCACTGAGAGGGAATTACGGCTTACAGCTGACCGCGAACGTCATATTTTATCTCGCGAGTCCGAAACCTTCATTGAGAGGGAATTACGGCTTACAGCTGACCACGAACGTCATATTTTATCTCGCGAGTCCGAAACCTTCACTGAGAGGGAATTACGGCTTACAGCTGATCGCGAACGTCATATTTTGTCTCGAGAATCTGAAACTTTTATTCAATATCAAGACCGTTTGACAAATGATAGGGCGCACCATAACATGGTTCGATCTCTTGAAGATGAACATGAGCATGAACAACGACTAGAGTCGGGACGCGATTATTACAATTCTTTGAGACAAGAACAATTGATTACTTTATCTAATGAAAGATTAAGAATTGAAAATATTCGGTCGCTTGAAACAGAAGAACAGCGAGAGGCCCGTCTTACTGCAGATAGATATCGACATGGTCTTAATGACTTAGATATACACGTGGTAGATCAATCTACAAATTCGGTGGCGTGGTCCGATAAATATAAAAGTGGGTTTGCTTATAACCTCACAATTGATTACAGATCATCTTCTGAAATAGGCGATATGAACGTAGTATGTTCCTTTTGTAATGCTTCGAAGTGGAGGAAGGAGTCTGCTGGTTTCTGTTGTTCTGGAGGTAAAATAAATTTGCCTTCGTTCGAAGACCCACCGGAACCTTTAAAATCACTACTTTTAGGGGAACATTTGCAATCCAAACAGTTTTTAGATAATATTCGCACTTATAATAGTGCATTCCAAATGACATCCTTTGGTGCTAAACAAATCTCAGAAGGCCCTTTCATGCCTACTTTTAAGGTACAAGGTCAGGTTTACCATTTGATAGGGTCCCTTTTGCCTGAAGAACAACCTAAATTTCTTCAAATATATTTTGTATCCGATTACAACGAACAGTCGAATATAAGAAATCAATATTTTCCGAATTTAAATACTGAACTCATTTCACAACTTCAGAACATGTTACATCAGGTTAATTCGTACGTATGCAGTTTTAAATCGGCATTAGAAGCCCTTTCTCAAGATGGTAATAACAATTATAAAATTGTTATAAATGGCGATAAGCGTCCAACTCAGGAACACCCTGGGCGTCATAACGTTCCATCCACGAATGAAGTTGCTGTAGTACTGGTCGACCAGGAATGTGATAGGCGTGATATCGTTATACGTTCCAGAGACAATCGTTTGCAACGTATTTTCGAAACCCACAGGGCTTACGACAGTTTGCAATATCCTATGATATACTGTCGAGGGGAAGATGGTTATAATTTCGCTGTATACCAAACCGATCCGCGCACAGGCGCACCTAATTATAATAAAAAGGTGTCATGCCTTCAATTTTATTGTTACCACCTGCAAGTGAGACGGAATAGATTGGTATACTTTCAACGTTTTCGTGGCTTATTTAATCAGTTTATTGTTGACATGTACGCAAAAATTGAAACCGAAAGATTAGTTTATATACGATCTAATCAAAGGCAGCTGCGCGCTGAAGAATACGTGCACCTTCGCGATGCCATGCAGCAAGATAACGATACTGTTAATATGGGTCGTTTAGTTATTTTACCCTCTTCTTTTACTGGTGGTCCACGCTACATGCATGAACGTACTCAAGACGCTTTTTGTTACGTAAGAAAATATAGACGTCCCGACTTATTTGTTACTGTAACTACCAATCCCAAGTGGGATGAAATCACTCGGGAGCTTCTTGAGGGTCAGGCACCGCATGACCGCCATGATATTATTGCAAGAGTGTTTCATTTAAAATTAAAATCAATGATAGATCTTCTTACCAAAGATAACATTTTTGGAGAAGTATTGTGTTATATGTATAGTGTTGAGTGGCAAAAACGCGGCTTACCTCACGCACATATCTTGCTTTGGTTAAAAGATAAGGTTCGACCTAATGATGTAGACAGATTAATCAGTGCTGAAATTCCAGATCCGACTGCAGATCCCCTGTTATACGACATTGTTAAAACTCATATGATACATGGTCCATGTGGTGCATTTAACGCAAATGCTCCTTGCATGCAAGACGGTCGTTGCACTAAAAGGTATCCAAAAGCATTAGTGGATGAAACTGTAACAGGACATGATGGATACCCATTATATCGTCGCCGTTCAAGAGACAATGGTGGTTTTACTGTTGAAAAGCGAATGTCTGGACAACAGGTTACTTTAGATAATAGGTGGGTCGTTCCGTATTCGCCTGTATTGTCCAGAGCATTTCAAGCTCACATAAATGTAGAAATGTGTAATAGTGTAGAGTCAATTAAATATATTTGTAAGTACATTAACAAGGGCAGTGACCAAGCTACGTTTGCGTTAAGAAATGAACATGATGAAGTTACTAGATTTCAGTCAGGCAGATATATCAGCTCTTCAGAAGCTGTGTGGCGGATCTTAAGTTTTAATATTCACGAAAGATATCCACCTGTGACCCATCTGGATGTTCATCTGGAAGGCGGTCAACGAATATATTTTAACGCCGAAAATGTTACAGAACGATTAGAGAACCCTAGACAAACAACTTTATTGGCATTCTTTCGACTTTGCCAAACTGATAATTTCGCAAAGTCTCTTTTGTATGAAGAAGTTCCATCGTATTATACCTACGATAAACAACGAGGTGTCTTTAACCGTAGACGCCGAGGCAGGCCTGTAGATGGCGAGACAGGTATTTTCAAAGAACATGTTCTTGGTAGAGTGTATACTGTTCATCCTAACAACGCAGAGTGTTTTTATTTGAGATTATTATTACATACAGTGCGAGGACCAACATCATTTATAGATTTGAGAAAAGTAGACGATGTTGTTTATCCAACTTATCATGCAGCTTGCCAAGCGCGTCATTTGCTTGAAAATGATCAACATTGGGATGACGCTTTAGCAGAATCCTGTGTTAGTGATAATCCACGACGGTTACGCCATTTATTTGTAACATTACTCACATTTTGTAATTTATCTGATCCTGTCCAATTATGGGAAAAATATAAAGAAAAATTTGCAGAAGACTTTCTTCGGAATTTATCTCACAATAATGAAGGCGCAACTAATGATAATTTTCGAGATCTGGCTATAAATCAGTGCTTATTAGCTCTTCAGGAAGACTTAACAGCAGTAGGCGGTAAATCACTTTGTGAATATGGTTTGCCAACGCCAACCTCAGTCGGAGAGGTTACCAATAGGGAATATTCCGCAGAGATTGGTTACAACCCAATGGAACTGCTGGTAACATTAGAAAACAGTGTCCCAATGATGACTGCAGAACAACGCTTAGTCTATGATCGCGTGTGCGAGAGTGTGCAGAATAATTTAGGAACAATATGGTTTTTAGATGCACCTGGAGGAACTGGGAAAACTTTTTTGACTAAATTAATATTAGCTTATGTTCGAAATCAGCGTAAAATCGCTCTTGCCGTGGCTTCATCAGGTATAGCTGCAACATTGCTACCAGGAGGTAAGACTGCTCACACTATGTTTAAAATACCAATTAATTTAGATCGCACGGAAAGTCCAACCTGTAGTATTTCAAGAAATAGCGACAAAGCTAAGGTATTGCGTGAGTGTAATTTAATCGTATGGGATGAATGTACGATGGCCCATCGAAAAGGAGTAGAAGCAGTAGACAGAACTCTAAGGGACATAAGACAAAATGATCGACCAATGGGCGGTATTACGGTTTTATTTTGTGGTGATTTCCGACAAACCTTACCGGTAATACCACGGGGAACCCGAGCTGATGAGATTAGGGCTTGCCTGAAAAGCTCTTATTTGTGGCGTGATATACAATCGGTGCATTTGACTATAAATATGCGAGTGAGAACTGGAGACAACGCAGATAATCGTGAATTTTCTGATACATTATTGAAGATTGGTGAAGGTACCTATCCACAACTACACCAAGGAAAACTTATTCTGACACCTGAGTTATGTTGTATAGTGCAATCCCAACAACATCTTATATCTTCGGTTTACGGTGACATAACAATTATATTAAATAGGGACAATTCTTGGCTTTGCGAAAGGTCCATTTTGACTCCTCGCAATGACCAGGCATCTGAAATTAATAATAAAATACTGTCTAATATACAGGGAGAAAGCAAAGTTTATAGTTCAATAAATAGAATGGTTGATGAACAAGAAGCCACTAATTGCCCGATAGAATTTTTAAATTCTTTAAGTATGCCTGGACTACCTTCTCATATAATTTGTTTAAAAATTGGCATACCGATAATTCTGCTCCGAAATTTAAGACCACCTCAACTTTGCAATGGAACTCGGCTAAAAGTAACCCAGTTGCAACAAAATGTAATCGAGGCTCAAATTTTAACAGGTTGCGGTGCAGGAGAAACTGTCTTTATTCCCAGAATTCCCATAATACCAAATAATTTTCCATTCCAATTTAAAAGAACGCAATTCCCAGTATCGGTGTGCTATGCCATGACTATCAATAAAGCTCAAGGGCAGACTTTTCGTGTTGCTGGAGTAGATCTCGGTGTTAGCTGTTTCTCGCATGGTCAATTATACGTCGCTCTTTCCCGGGTTAGCAATTCTAGGAATCTTTACGTTCACGTGCCGGACGGGTCGACTCTTAACATAGTCTACCCAGAAGCTTTGCGCTGAAACATTTTAATTTGATCTAAAAATATTAGCAATATATTATCTTAATAAAAAACAAGGAGTTACACGCTGACCGAGTCGTGGGTATAGCGTGGGTATATTATAATATTCTGCGGTTACTTATATTTTTCAACAGTTTTGTGGATTGGCATATTATATTACTATTGCCCTTCTAAAATACGAAAGTGAATCTGCCTGTTACGTCAAAACTATGAGGGAGGACATCTGCTAAATTTTTCGAAAAACGACGGAAACGCGGACGAAGTCGCGGGCAAAAGCTAGTATTTTATAAAATAAAAATCGAATCTTAATATGTTTTTCTTTATTATCTTTTCTGAACTAATTAAGGTGGTAATTATTTTACCTGTATATTAATTAAACATATAAAGTAAATTAATAATTATCATATATTTTTAAAAATGCATAATTAAAACACATTAAAAGTAATTATAATATTATTTAACAACTTTAGTATAATAAAATAACAACAAAAAGTTAAATAAATAGACAAAAGTGAAATAAAAATATTGACATTGAAAACAATATTATATGAAAAAATGATTCTATAACAAAAATATAGGTTATGTGATGCCCGAGCATATTTGGTCTCTCACGGACACCGGACGCTTCAATAACATCCGATATAGATTTTTAACGGTTACCTCTCTGGAGAACGATTTTTTTTTAAAGAAGAGCTATATGTAATTTAGTTTAAAAAATATTACGTATTCTGTTGTAATCATATGTAACGGGCCCGATATTAAAAAATAACATTGAGATACCAAAAGGAAGCAATATTTTACACATATAATACTAAAACTAGTTTGTCTGTATTTTATTTATAGCATACTTTAATTTCACATTGTTCAGACATAAAAAATTTAAACATCAAACAGATTAGTCGAGTTGTTGAGTTGAATATGAGATTAGATAAGCCACATACTGACATTATAGTCTGACCTCTTGGTTTTTTAGTTATGTATTTCATACTAAGTTGTAGACTTAAAAATTAGCTTTAAAATAATTATAATCTTATCTTGTGATATCTATTTTATTTAAAATTGTAAACCAAACCATTTATTTAATTAAAAATTTTCAAATTTAAATTGTAATATATATTAAATTTATTATTCAACAAACGATTCAATGTTGTCTCACAAAGAAATCTCAATTGTACTTATAACTATGTTCATTACTTATTATAATAAAAAGATTTACAAGTAGAAGTTTTCTGAACAATCGAATACCTTTTCAACTTGAACAATGCACTCTCTCAAAAGCAAATTCTGTTCTTTACCTCAAAAGGATTTTCTAAGAAACTCGATTCCAAGATTTAATTATTATGGAGTATTTAGAATTATTTATTCGTCATAACTCTAATGGGAGGTTATTTTTATATTCCACGAGTAAGGTTGGCAGTACTCAGGTTTTTGGTAACGCATATGTGTAAACTTATTTTTGTTATATGATACATGTTGGCAGTACAGTGGCTGTTATTTGTTTGTTTGCATAGTTTTTATATTTTGACCTTAATTTTGGATTTTTACATGGACATTTTACTTAAATAGTGGCGTTTATTTATCATAAATACAATATAGTGTTATCAAATATTATATATATATTTTTGGATTCCATAATTACTAGCTGTTGAGTAGAAATATATAATAATATCTTTGATTATATAAATCACATTACAAAGAAATAAATGCTTACAATATTTTTGGTTTTAACTATATTCTGTGTTATCTGATATTGATCTATATATATAATTATATACGACAATATTTAATATGAAAATCAAGAAAAGTAACAAACGTAAAAAATGAATAATCGTAAAATTTTTAACCCTGTGTTTTCAACACAAATATTTAAATTAATCAAACCAGTTCGCAATTCTTGACGAAGAAAGCAACATTTTAAATTAATTAATCTGTACTGACCTAAGGGAATGTCAATATTTATATTTACTAGTTTACACTTCAAAACTCTACTTTATTAAAATTTTATCTAATGTGTTTTTCTTATATCTTTTTTCTTTGATTATCTGTGTTACAAAATATGCACCTAGAAAAACGAATTTTATATTTAAAATAAAATGGGTCGTCCAAATAATTCAACATAACATTCTTAGAACTCATTCAAGAACCGCTTAAATTAGTTAATTATGCGAAGCCAAACTTTATAAACTAAATTCAGAAGCACGTGCAGTGTTGTTTGGAAATTTCAATACGAAAATACTAATATTCGATGCTCCATATACAGAGATGCATCTTATATTCGACCGTTTGTTATAGATTTTATAGTCTAAAATTTTTTTATACATTACATTTCATTGTTCAACCTTTTGCTTATCGAATATATGTGGAACAGAAAAGTTATGAAATACTTAAAATGATCTTGATGTGAACTTTTATTTAGACGACTTAAGGTTTTTAATATTCGATTGCCATTATTCTTATCAATCCATCTACCTACATTTGATATCGAGACTCAAACTTACTAGCAGAGCCTTTGTTAAATTTAAATTAAAATAACCAACTAACGTATTAAGATTTTTTTGGTGTTAAGAAAACTATTACAAATATAATATGTTTTTTTTCCTTTGATGCAACTCCACTCGTGTATAGGCTTAGTTTTGTTACATAAGAAAACATATGTCAAAATCTGACATTTATTTCTGTTGATTATCCTTGCTATCGTTTGGAGTCAAACTAGTACAAACTTAACTTTTATTAAATACAGTTAAGTTTAATTAAATTCCAATATTCTCTGCGCAATATTTCTACTGTTGTTGGTACAGATGCTATTGACACCTGACAGCTGTATGGTCTACTAAATTTATTACCTAATTTAATTACATTATCTTATATATTTGAAATAATTTTTATTCAAGTGATGGACTTGAGCATATTTTTGCATGAATAAGGGGACTGGTTTGTAGGTAATATTCTGTCATATTTTAAAATAAAAATAATTACTATGTAATTTTAACACACATTTATTTAAAAAACTCTAATTAAACTCTTGAAGCAAAAGCACAATCCAAAAGATTTGACAGGGGAATTAATTTGATGTATTATGAAATTTAAAAGCTTTTCGTCTGATTATAAGTTTTCTGTAAATTTAAAAAGAGATTTTGGTGTGTTGTATCAGAATTCTCGGAATATCAACACATTAAGCAATAATATAGCTGCTGGGAGACGATAACGCAGACAACTTAATAACAATTCAACAACTTATATGGTATTGGCGAGATTTCCACTATGTAAAAATTTATGTTATAGATATTCCTGCGAAAATCTCGGAGGTGTATGATTAACTGTTTTTTAGAAGATTGAGAATACAATAGAGAAAGGAGAATAGTTTATCCTTTGATTATTGAATATCCAAGTTTTCTAAGTATATTTTAATTAGGGAATTTGAAATTAAATTATTTGTTCGAATAACATTTCATACACAATACAATAAACACCAATATTCGTTACGACTATATTTTTTATAGATAGATCTTAAAATATTTTGTAAAAAACACTGCAATGCTTTTCATAAGTATATGTTTTATTATAAAGCCCATCCTCTGATTTTTTTCCATCTTTTCCACTTTGAATTAAAACCTCAAATGATCAATTAAAAAATCAAATGGAAGAGGCAGAAGGGCCTATTTTGATACGATATACTTAAAAATGAGATTTTCTTTAAGAAATAACTTAATTTTTCTTTGTTATCGATAAATATATTATAAGTATGTGAATCTCTTGTTATTTTTTTTTTGTTTTAAAGATCACTCACACTAGTATTTCAATGATTATATAATTTTGTTCATAATATTAAGAAATTTATAAACATTTTATTCATTATATTAAGAAATCTTTTTTAAAATTATAACCACGACGAATAAATAAAATAAATTATTCTCACAACAAAATGATTTCATGGACTTTTCAAAGAATCGCAGCCTCTTTTTTAACTATGAAATAACATCCAGTAAATACTGACGTCACTTGGACTGTAATTTTAAATAAAATGAAGATTTTGCCTTTGAAAAAAAAAACCATTTAACAGAATGATTTTTTTACATTATAACTTTAAGAAATATAATATTATACTTACAAGATAGATTGTAACTTAATCATTATTTAAACGTAAAACCAAATAAATTACGAAAATAAAAAAATATAATGAATACATGCAGCGCATGGACCTTATCTTGCACAATTTGACCTACTCCGAGAGCTTCCAATCTCCCGCGACTTTTACCGATATAAAATCGATACAATACGCAATTAGATCATTCCAATTGAAGATCAAGGTTCAATCTATTTATTACGGATTCAAAGTTAGAATTTGGACTGAACTTAGAGTATAATGTAATATTCTGTGGATTGTGTATCTGGCATTATGAATATCGATTGTTAAGCAATGTTCAGGGTATTTATTTATAAGGAACTAAGCTTATTCTTGTATTCGGTTATCGATATTTTGCTTCTTTTTTAAGAGTCGTGATCACAAAGTACTGAACTTTTTCGCACCCTAAATGTCTTGCTGCAATTTGTTAATAATTTTTAACCTTACTTTCAAATATTTTATCTAGCTTTTGTTCGTGTTAAATTTCTGAAGTAAAAAATAAGTTCGACTTCCTATCAACAATTCTTTGACAGCGAATTGACGTACCAGTTCTATGAACTCAACAAAGTCCTTTTTGAATTTAAGTCAACGATATGTAAGAGTAATAAGACTTTACTGTTAGACGTCACGGTTTTTATAGACGTCAATTATTTTGTTTATACATTTGGGGTTTAGCAGAATAAATTGAACCCCAAGAAATGAAAATAAATTTTCTAGTGTGTGTGATCCACACATTGGTATTCCATCTGTGTGTGTGTGTGTGTGTGTGTGTGTGTGGGTATTTTATGGATGTTATTTATATTATTTGTGAAACTATCGAGAGAGAAAAATTTATTTCATTTCTCGAATTGGTAAGGAGTAATAAAATATTTCTGTTCATTTCAAACAATTATATCCTCCAAAACGTAAATCTTAGAGTACGTTGAAAACCAAACTAATTTAAACCAATAACCATAAATATTCCTAACAATTCAATAAGTTTACCAATAAAATTACTACACGAACAATATAAATTGTACTTATGACCTAAGTTATTTGTTTTCATTGACAGAAAGGCGTTTTTTACTTATTAGTGTTTAAATAAGTTTTAGGTAATAGCATAGATAATTGTCTAAAAGTTTGCCTACTCTTCAAAATAATTAAACTTAAATAATATTATTTTATTTTTCAACCTTATTTACTTAAATTGTACTTTGTCTACGGTTCCAAGGTTTTTATATTTTTATTATAATTTTAAATTAAATAAATGAAATTTTAAATTAATGAAATTTTATTAAAATAATATTAAAATAAACCTACATAAACAATCATAGTTAAAGTTCATTAAAAACTGATTGCGGAAAATGTGGTTCTGTGAAAAAATTAATAGCTTATAGAACAGAAAAAAAAATTGTTAAATGAAATAGAGAAAAAATAAAGTATACCTTTATACATTTAGTTAATCATATTATTAGTAAATTAAAGGATTAAATATGCTATTAAAGATGCATTAAAAATGCTGCATATCGACGAAATAACTATAATATTAAATACTTTGTGGAAAAGATAGCTGATAAAGCGGAGTTCAGTGGAAATACAACATAGATATCTCGTAGACCCATTTGCTGTCAAGAGATAAAGTCATTAGTCTGTATTTGTGATAACTATGCTGAATAAATGGTTACATATTGTCTATATAATAACTAATAAACTAAACTACTACTAGTAGTACTACTACTACTACTACTACTACTACTACTACTACTACTACTACTACTACTACTACTACTACTACTACTACTACTACTACTACTACTACTACTACTACTACTACTACTACTACTACTACTACTACTACTACTACTACTACTACTACTACTACTACTACTACTACTACAATTATATTTTAATTTCTAAGCAAAAAGAAGAAATCTGTTGTCTCTCTTTGTCTTTAAGGTCGTAGCTTTAGATAGAAAGATACAAATATAACGTATTTGCACAAATTATATATTAAAGGTAATACAACAACACACACAACCTAAAGTTTATTAAATCTAGGTACAAAATACAACATTTTGAAGTGTTATTTATTTATATTGACGTAAAAAAGGTTATTCCTAAAATTATTATCTCTATATCACAGAGAAGTAAAAGAAATGTAATCATTTTTATAACTAATAAATGTAAGCATTGATGTTCGGCTTCTTTACGGGACTGATATCAAAATATCGGGTATCTATCAATGGATTCCACGATTCATAGATGTATAATAAATATAATATTTATATTTTCTTCTATCATATATGCTTCTTAGCTACAATGTTGTTGCGAAGTTTTCGAGTACAATAAAGTCCAGTGACACGTACTTTTAATGCGATAGAAACATTTTATGTCGTATAAACTGTTTTCTAGATGTCATGTGAAAGTTAAGTTCTAAGATAAAATAAATTTCCGTGTTGTGTAATGTAGTTACCAAACGCTACAACAAAATATATAAAGACAAGTTTACATAATTCTTCGTGCTTTAACTTTAATATGTAATTATTTCCTATGTATTTTTGGAGTGATTGGGATTTTGAAATCAGTTTTACTAACTAATTATTACATAATTTATATCACTATTGTAGATGTGAAAAAAACTTTTTATTCCTTTTTACGTAAATAGCATGTTCGAAGGATAATTAAACTTGAGACAGTTAAAGATTTTAAAGAAAAATTGCAAAAATATTATATTTTATTTAATAATGCTTTAACGTAATATCAAAAAGAAATAATTTCGAGCAGTCAAAATAAATTCGTAAAACATTAATATGCTGTAGCTAGTATAACGACTGCGATTTGTCTGTGCAAACGTTACTGACACCGAATACCGTCTTGGATTCGTTAAGGCCATTTTACTCGTATCAGTGAAGTCACAATTTATTAAAATACATTAATACTTTTGCAGTTTTAAAGTATTATAATTATTAATCCGTTAACCGAGAACCTACATTTTGTAAAAGATTGTATATTATTATGAGTTATCCGAGAGAAGTCGGGTTTTTATCTAGAGATAGAATAAAACACAAGTTATAAATTCAATTAACCAGTTTCCATTAATTATAATGTCAAGAAAAATAAACACTATAAAAGTATAAATATCCTTTCTTAAAAAAATATTTAGTTTTTAATTGACATCAATATTTTGTTTTGTTCTAATCAAAAAATTAAATTAATTTAAATATATTCAAACTTAAGTTAAATGCATGCAAAGCAAGGAGAATGCTATCTCTTAAAATTAAATTAAATTTAACTCAATATAAATTGTGTTATTATCAAAGACTAAAATTATAAATTTCCATCAACATTTCTGACCTTTAAACGAAAATAAGACTAAGAATTAATTAATTAAGAATTATGAAAACAATATTAAAAGCTGTAAAATATAGTGTATTGCATAACCTTTAACGAAGAGTCCGTGGGCGATAGTTGATATTTACCACCAGGTGACCCTTATGCTCGTTTGCTGGTTCTCGTATTTAATATAGATAAAATATAAGAATTTATTAATGTACGTACCGTAACAATAAAGTTGTTGTTATAACTAAACCTTCGTCCAGCGGGCGACGAAATGGTCACAGAGCGCGTCCTATAATGCGTCTAGTCCCATAGTGTCACAGGCTGCACTATTTACTCAAATTAGTAAGATAATAAAAGAGTCAAAGTCAGGGGACGGAGCGAAATAGGTGATTTCGAATTTCGTCAAGTGGCACGTCGTCGCTTCGACGAGTGATTAGTTATACAGGGTTAATAGAGATAAAATATGTATAGTTTATTAATCACACTAGAGAAATACCGAAGTCACGGTGATCTTATAAACATAAAAATACACAAAGTACAGGGTGTACTGCGTCAAACATAACTTTTCCGTATGGACATTGAAACCAATACCATTGTCTCAGAACCAACAATCTGGCGCATAATATTATTACTTTCTTTCCAGATACATTTAAATCTACTTATATCTGAGATACAAAAACGTAGCCCAACGCAATAAAAATGTATTTATTAACAAACTTTTTAATAAAACTCTTCGAAACCTTACATAAAATGCCTGGAAGCGTGCGACGCATTACCTCCGGTCTCATGGAATTATACTTATATGTTAAAATACCTCTTCTCATTTTCCACACTGATGTATTTGTTTTTTTCAGGTAATTATTAACAGTTTTCTATAATATTATTTATACATATATTTAAATACAATATAGATATTAATTTAAAGCATAAAATTTGTTTTGATATTGGTGTAAATTAAAGGAATAATTGACTTACCTGTAACTATATTAATAATAATAATGATGTTTTCAGTGTATTTTTTTTTGTTCTTTGTTTTTTTTACAATAAAAAAATAACAAATAACAAGTTATTCTGACATATAATACTATGATTCTCTATTTATGCTTGCGCAGTACCTATACGTAATATATTTTTACATCAAAAGCTTATTTTTTAGTCGGTCTATTGGAGTCCGTTTTACTTTTATGTAGTTACGCCAATTTATAATCAAAATTGTTTTGCTAGTTGGCCTACTTTAACTTTTTTAGCATTTGTAAATTCTTAACGCTTCACTAAGATATACAGACATATTTAATACAAATTTGATACAGAAACATACAGAGAGACAATCCTGAATAAACAAAAATGTAGATATTGATTTAATTAAAGGTATATTTCAAATGCATTTAGACTGTTTGAAAAATTAAATCATGAAATGTACGGCCTTTTTATATGTGTCATGTATATTAAATAATCAGTTTTCTTAGAACTGGTATAGTTTTGCTTAATACAATTTGCATTTAAAATTCAGTTACGAAAACATGACGGAGTTTGAACTAGTTTGCATTGCATAAGTTAAACTCGGTTTGGTGTAATCAGATTATGAGTACAAAGTACTGGTGCGTTAATTTTATTCGTTTACTGTTTCTTTAGGTTTACTATCAAATTATAGGAAAAGAAAAGTCTGTGCGTTTTTCACGCTAAAGAAATAGTAACATCTGCTTGATAAAAAGTTTATTAACTATTCTCAGGTCATCAGGTGTGTCTGTGTAAATAACATACAAATTCCGTTCAAACTCATAAACCATTTAAATAAAATTATTGGAGAAACATCTACATACTCGTATACAATACAACAATATACAATCATACTTACGATATAGAATCTAGATATATAAACATTTTTACACACATGGAATGGATAACAGTGGTCAACAAAAATATAAATCTATCTATACTTGGTGGAGGTTGCGATAAAATACTTTATTCTTTATTTCTGAAACAAATCTTTAAAATTATATCCTATATTCCTGTTCTGGCACATAATGCATTTTCCATACAAACATTCAACCCCAATTTCTTTTTTTTTTTTTTGGCGTAAAAGGTAATCCTCACTCGCAAATAATTTTTCTATAATAAATATATTTAAAATTGATTCAGTGGTTTTAAGTTTTAAAAGTAACACATTAACAGACATATTATCGCATTTGTAATCTTATCCTGGATTATCCGATATTTTTAAATATAACGATGCATATATTCGAGATAGTAGTGGGTTATTGATAAAAATATTATAAAGATCTAAATAATTTGGATAGCGGCTGATTATTGATGAGGTGACAACCAAAGAATTCTTCTAAATGAAAAAAAAAACAAAAACAAATTTTGAAAAAAATTAAACCACGTAATCATTTTAGTATAATCCTAGAAGGCTGATGAGGAAAAGTATTAATCATTTAATGGTAGAAAAACGATTATCCTATATCTAATAACCTTGTTATCTGACAGCAACATATATATTTATTTATTTGAACGTATAAATTACTCTGGTTTATAGAATACATTTGGAAAGGTAGAGATCTATACTCAATTGACGGGGTGACACGATCATAGTGAGTTCACCTTTTCACAGATGGTCAACCTGAAGTACGAGTATATTTTATGGCGGCTGAGAACGAGAAACCCAATTTCTTCAATTTCACCTCCTTGTCCATATATCCATGTACCATTAGGATAAAAAAGAATAATAATATTGATGAATAAAATACTTTAAACATTAACAAGTTTCGTTGTTATAAGAAGGCGGAGTATCATTTAAACGTGACAATTTAATACAATTCTGTTAGTAAACACCATTGTGGCACCAAATTGGACTTTATTAATACGTAGGTAGTTTACGCGGAACATTCATCAATTTTATGGACGTGAACGAGTTTGCTCATATTCAATTAATTTGCCACGTTAACAGTTTTAACAAAATCCAAAAAGGTATGAGTATTTCAACCAGCGAACCTTGTTATGAAAATGATTTCCTAAGAGCCAACCTTATGATATATACAACAGGTAAAGGTTATGTATAAAAAAGAAACACGAGAGAATCAATATATTTATAAAAAATGGACGATCATGATAAAATCTTCGTGGGTTGAATTATTTTATTTTATCTAGATAAGATAGATATAGTAACGGTTACAATATTAGAAACTACTGTCAGTATCGATTAATAAATGTATAATAAAATATAATAACATGCAACGTTGGCTTACTAAGTCTTTTCCCTTGCTTTCAAAGACTTATAATCTCTCACTCAAAAACTTATGCAATAATTTCTCGAGTGACGGATTATTTTTAAATTCATACCCATATCGGGTACGGTTATTTGAAATGTTGGTTGCACATAATTCCCTAATAAATGAATGATTAATCTTCAAATTCGCGTTTCGTATTTGAACATGCTTGAAAATATTTTGGCAAATATGACACAAGACTACGTTGAAAATTCTCAAAATTTTTAAAACTTTATTAATATAACCGTAGCATGTTTTGTAGTATGGCAATTAACTTTATTCTTAAAATAACAGTATTATGCAAGCCTCCTAAAAACTAGCTTGAACCCCCGGCGCCGAAGATAATCAGCAAGGAAGGATAAATAATCGCAATTGCTAATTGCGATTAAATTTAACGACGCTGATGAAAGTTAGGCTTATTTTTGTTTCAGAGAAACTTTAATAGCTTTAATTATAACAATACTTTAATTTATTTTAACTGTGTAGTGAACTGGGTTGATTTACGAGTAATACGAAATTTCTTAAACTAGAAGACCTTCGAATCTAAATTTTGTTCTTCATAGGAGTTCCTCCAAGAACAGTTCTCTGTCTATTAATGATGCATTCATCTTCATAATTCCTTGACTAATTAAATTAAGAAGAGGTGCTAGTTGGGATGAAAATTCTGGAATTTTTAAAGTAAAAAACTTGAAATAGATTTTTAGTTCGAAATTAATTAAGGAAAAATAATTCAGCTATTATATTATAAATAGCTTTTTATGATGTCGGGCTTTAAAAACTTTACTACAGGTTCTTTTTATGATCTACTAAGTTTGTTAAATTGCGTTTATGTTAATACTATTGAGTTCTTAGCATTACTTAACAAAAATCTAATTGATAAAGGCACTTTTGTAACTTTATGTAAAATTGGTCAAAGAAAAGAACATGATTTGAGGATTTGAGAATTCGACTTTCAAATATATCATAACGTTTATCAAAGATAACCGAGGGCAAGCCTTAATTTTATAGTACCTTAGAAAACGAATTATTTAAGATTATTCTGAAAGAATCAAATTCAAATGAGAATTATTTCTCGTAAGAGCCTTTTTTACAAATCATTTTTTATTGTCGAAGTTTCCACTGGTTTGGCAAAGAAGTTGCCATGGATTTGTGAAGAAACGCGACAGATGTTCAGGTGTTGAACTAGCTTTTCCTTTATTGATTTACTTTTGAAGTTTAAAGTAAACAGATAGTGATATCGTGGTCTTAATAAACTATATTACGTTCCTTGTATTGTTTGTAAAGTTGGATTTGATTATTTTTTTGGGACCCGCTGTTTTAACCCACAACTTCGACTTTATTACATACAAGTCATTTCTCGAAATTCCATTCGCGTGGATTGCAAGACTCCTTTTTTCGTCAAAGTTATTTTCAAAATTACTCTCTAAATAAAATCAGTAGTAAATAGTAAATAAAATATGTTTGTATTAGGTCTACAACTTTGCTCCCGCCGTTTTTTTTTTATTTTAAAAATTATATAAAAAAATGGTATCTTATTTATGTTTCAAAGTATTGTCCGCCACTTTCCAGTACTTTGGCTCATCTTTCAGGTAACAAACGAATCCCGCGTCGGAAAAATTCTTCATCCTTTGATAAGATCCAAGAATCAATACATTCTTTCACTTTTTCAAAAGAATCGAAGCACTGGCCCGCCAGGCCGTGTGCCATCGACCTAAATAAATGGTAATCAGATGGAGCAACATCTGGAGAGTATGGCGGGTGAGGTAGAATTTCCCATTTCAGTGTTTCGAGGTATGTCTTGACTACTTTCGCCACGTGACGTCGAGCATTGTCGTGTTGCAAAATTACTTTTTCGTGTCTATCAGCGTATTGCGGCCGTTTTGCTTTTAATGCCCGACTCAAACGCATTAATTGCGTTCGATAAAATGCACCAGTAATTTTTTCAGAAGGTTTTAGCAGCTCATAATAAATTACGCCAAGCTGATCCCACCAAATACACAACATGACCTTTGATTCGTGAATATTCTGTCGAGGTGTCGCCGTAGGAGTGTGGCCGGGCAATCCCCATGCTGTGCGTCGCTTAGGGTTGTCGTAGTTTTTTCGTCCCCAGTAACAATACGATGAAGAAATCCTTTTCGTTTTTGTCTATCAAGCAGCTGTTCACAAGCAAATAAAAGTCGCTCAACATCTCTTGGTTTCAACTGATACGGTACCCAGTATCCTTGTTTTTGGATCATCCCCAACTGTTCCAGGCGTTTTGATACTGTTTGCTGAGATACTCCCAATGATTTTGCTAGCTGTTCTTGAGTTTGGCACGAGTCTTCATTAAGTAAAGCCTCCAGTTCATCTTCTTCAAAAGTTTTTTCTCTGCCACCGATATGCCGATCTTCAACAACAAAATCACCGCTTTTAAAGCGCTGGAACCACTCGCGACACGTTCTTTCACTAATAGTATCATCACCATAAGTACTTGAAATAACCCGATGAGCCTCAGCCTTTTCATGTTGAAATGAAAAAGTAAAATCTCCCGCAAATGACGTGAATTCGGTTTGTAAGTTGACATATTTAATTAAGTGTAACTATATGACGCAAACAAAAATTAACTAATATCGATGTAAGGTTATATTTATAGATGTCAAAACTGATGGAAAACAACTGTGATTTATTTATTTGAACTATTACTGGCTACTAGCGCCATCTTTTGGAAAACGGCGGGAACAAAGTTGTAGACCTAATATAATATAAAACGTTTTACAAAATTCATGCAATTTACACAAAATAACTTAAACTTAATCATATTATTGTGTAATAATATGATTAAGTTTAATACTCTAAAGTTAAGTAAAGTTAAGTACAAATTTGTACTTACATTACCCTAAGCAAGTTATGTTGCTCATAAGTTACAAGTTTGAATAATATCAGCGAGAATTATATTTGTGTGATCGTAAAGATATTAATGTGTAATTTTACTTTATAGAAAGTAGTGAAATTACACCAATATCTTTAATATGGGCATAAATAATTATTTTTTTTTACTTTTTGCTACGATAAAATTAAAGCTCAGTTCTTATTTGAGCAAAGCGAACGAAGTGAACGGAGCATTTTACTGGAGACTTTTTACATTCTTTGCCACGAATTGGCACGAAAACTACTCGACGAAAAATTATGAAACTGTGCAATCAAAAAGATACATATTAGGTGATGGTTTAAAAATATATATTTGAAAAATTTCCTCAAAAAAAATTTTTTTTTATGTCATGTCAAAAAACTGATATCCCATTGAAGTCAATGGGCTCGCTTCGCTCAATATGCAAACGGCAAACGAGATTTCGTGAGCACAGCGAGTCGAAATTGAGTGTCTGTTGGCGCCCCTAATAAAATAGCTAATGCAATTAAACTTATTATCCAGTCATAAATACAATTGTAGTAGACTAAATGTGAATGAGTGAATGTCAGGCGTAACTGTTAAAAATGATAGGTGCACGTCGTTACCGAACCTCATACACTGATATTACTACTTGGTTAATATTGATTTACAATTAACTTCAATAATACCATTGTTTCTGTTTGTATAATTCAATATAAGTCTGTTTTGTTAATAAAGGCAATTGGAGATGTACATATACAATTAAAATTAGTTACATTTTATTACAATTTCAGTTAGTAGAGTGATTTTGTTAATGTTATCCGGTAGAAAAACCATAACTGTTTACGAATAGGCAATATTAAACGTGTAACAAATACGAAAATCCAAGTTTAGTAATTTACTATAAAAATATTTGATACAATTATATTAGAAGTATTAGAAACAAAACAAACTACTAACTAACTAACTCATCATAAACGGTCAACTCTTCTTACATAAAGGAAATATTATGACAAAAAATCAACATAATTACAAAGTTCTATATTATCACACGCATATTAATATAGTTTATTTGGTATTTTTTTTGCAATGTTCTTAAAACTACAACCAAAATAATAAATTTGCCGGTTAGGACATTTTTTGTCAAAAATGCATTCTTACATTACTTAACATTCTCTAATAACATGTTAATAACAATATCAATTAAAATATTCAAATCATTATAATTAAACTAAAATATCAAAAAATATTTAAAAAAAAAACATACAATTATAATAATAAATTAATAATACGTGTGTCATTAACTTGTAACAGTAAAGAACTTTATTTTTACTATAATATAGCTTGTTCTCAGTTACGTTTCTTGTTACGTTAATTTTTAAATAAAAATTCAATGTATTTGACATCAATCTATATTTATAGAAAATATCTTGTCCAATGTCTTTTTATATCAAGGTTGTCAACCGCAGCTTTTTGAAGACAATAGAACTTTTACTATTAAATTATTTTGACATTGATGAAAAAGTTCTTTATAACCGATTCAACTTCGAAGTATTTTCAACTTTCTCTTTCCAACGTCGTTATGAATAAAATATATATTTTTTTTTAGCTTAAACGTGTTGTTGATATCTACAACAGTACCATTTTTCTTTTTAAAATTTAGTGAATGAAAATTTGCGAACACGAGACTAGACATTGCAAGACTAGAGGTAGCGACCTTTGAAACTGTGTTCTCAATTTCTCAGTTCTATCAACTACGTTGTGATGTTATTCACCTTAATATATTATGTAAATATAAAGGTATATTCTGAATAATTTATGAAGGCCAAAGTTTTGTTTTGTAGATAATTTAAAACATATTTTAATTAATATTAAATTATTTAATCATTAGCATTTAATTATTACCTCAAACAACTGGCTTTTTACTTAAACTTTCAATCGAATTCAACATCGTTCAACTATTACAAAACCTATCTTTTGAACATGATCTCCAATACAGACGTTTGAGAAACTTCTATAACTTTTTACCTAGTATTATATTTTCAATTCACGAGCACGAGGTAAATAAACTTAACATAAATTATATATAGACATCACTTTCGAACTTAAAGTAATTTTTCTTAATTAACAAATGCTTTTTGCCAATAAATACCCTTAAGTCTAATCAATTTGTAAATTGTTTTCAAATATACCTAAGATAATTGAAACAATGCAATTATAAATCACTTCATTACTTTGATATTAATTAACATGGCAGTTATTCAAACACCGCTTAAGCAATAAGACGCATTTAAATTTTAATGACTATAAATCAAATTTTGATTATATTTTCTTCTAAAACCTAAAAGTGTTTATTTCATTATTTGCAAATAAATTATCCCTAAATTGTTATTAAGAAATAAATTTAAATCAATCATAATTAATAGTTCGAAATATAATGTTTTGGCCACATTATTTATTTCCTTATTTTATTTGTAGTCAGGAATCTAAAATAAGAAATATTTTAGAGTCTACATTCCTTCCTGTCAACTGACAAAATTTTGAACGTAAGATATTTCTGTTATAATAGTGGAGGCATTATAATATGTGTATGTAAACGAAGACTTGAGGAGTGTTTAATATTATATAATATTATACATTGATAACATATTATAATTAATAATATAAGAAAACTTGAAAAAATATACATTTTTCTGTTAATTTTTAAGTGGCTGTAAAATAATCCTAATTTAATTTCAGTCTCTGAAAAAGTAGAAATGGTTAAACGTTAATATATTGTATATGTTGCCGTTTTATATAAACTTAATTTAAATGGATAGAAATTAATAAAAAATCCAATATTATATTATAATGATAAAAAGCAATGAAAAACGTCTTCATATGAGCTTAAGTAAGTCTTTTAAACATTTTTTATAATATAATAAATAGTTTGACCTTCTCTAGATTATGCCTGAAATATTTCTAACATTCGATAATCCAAACTGTTTATCTAATCTTTGACGTATTTTGAATAAGTAATGAAAGTAAAGAGGACAACGGGATTATTAGGCCTTTCAATAATATTGAGTAACTTTTACTTTTAATGCGTTCTTAAAATAACAATGAAACATTTAACTATAGCGGTCAGCTATTCAAATTGAATTATATATAAATTTAAGGAGGTCATGATAGGTTATTGTTTAGTTTATTATTTGTATTTACATTCTAAGAAAGTCTTGTTTCACAGTGACTTATTATAATATAACAATGAAATTTTTTATTTATTGATATTTTAATGTGAGCATTAAGCTGCATATTTCACTTTCTAAATAAGATTATCTTGTTTATATTCTATTGTCTTGGATTACGATATATTCTACAATAAATAAAAAGCAGAACAAAGATATCTTTTAATAAAACGACAGAAATAAAATCACAAAATCGAATATTTCAGTATGAAAACATAAGAAGAGTAATGCTTGTGCTGTGATCAAAACCTAACTCATACTAGAACTCGAAGAAAAAAATATTGTTATGAATGTATGTTTTTATTGAGAATTGCCTCCGAAACCTTAGACGGCGACAGTAAAAAAATAGATAGCGTTATGGATTTTGAGAATCATATAAGCTTTACGCCAAACTAAATACAAAATACGGGTGTGGGAAGCAATGTGTTAGTGGGAGAAGAACGTTTATTATGACGCTTATTAGTTAATTAAAAAGAGAAAGCTTACAATTGGATAAAACCGAAAAATCTAAAACTTTATCTTCAAATCTTTTAAAAGCCACGTCTATTGTCTAAGGCTATTGATATAAGGAGACAGACTTAACACTGTATCTATTAGATCACGTTATAATACGATATAAAGTGATGTGTTATTAGAGTTGACTTTCTGTTATTTACTGTCGCTTCCCGATAAAGACGATTATATATAGAATGAATTTATCATCCAGGTTCGTAGCGGTAATTTTTTATTTTTATTTTGGCTGAAGTTGTACCGAAATTGGCGGGAATTGGCTATTATCACTTTTGTATTTTGTAAGTTACTACTACTCCATTACTACAACTATAGCAAACGATGTTGGAAATCGAATCATCTAAATATTTAGCAAAATGAAACTATAAAAAAAAGATTACTATGCCCGCGAATCAAGGGTTTGATTATTCTTTTTCCAGATCGACAAAGTTAAATAGTTTTAATCTTGTAATTTAAAATATGAAATACTTAGAATAATTACCTCTTTTTAGAAATATGAAGAGTTAATAAAGCAATCTATTAAAATGGAATGTATATATTATTAATAACTGACTTTAAAAATATAATCAATTTTAAATATAACTATATAATTATACAACACATTCAGATCATTCATGTCGAGATCAATACAAACGATGTCGAGCTATAAAATAATTTGAAACAGTCTGTTCAGGCTATACTAATCAATAACCAAGTTATGGTGAATGTACAAACAGCACATCAAGTATCCATAGTACTATTATCTTGTTTTGTTTTAATTATTTATTCGACACACCAACATTGTTTACAAAATTATTTATGTTATGTTTGCTTTAATCAATACCCAAATAGAATTGAACTATTTAAACTAATATAACAAATAGAAATATTTCTTTTTTTTTATCAATAGTGATACATTTAAGTTATTATTCTTCATGAAAATGTTTTCTGTAAGTTGAATATAACCACGTCGTTGTGAACGATGTTACTCTAATGGCCTTTCATTATATGATTGCTCGCTGACACGTAGTCGTCAGCACGTCGCCAGAATTGTCCAAGTGTTACCAACACGCGCCTGTTTCTTTGTTCAATGTGCTGGAGTGGAATTAATAATTTGTATGAAACTTTTTACTCGACCACAGTTGTGTAGTTTCATCGTTAGATATTTGACTATATTTTTGTCTGTTCGAGGATTTAATAAATATTTGAAACAAATATCTATTCTTTATATATATTATATCAAAGTATCTAACTCTTTTTGAAAATTTGTTAGCACATAGCACTACGAAAAAACGAATATAATACAATATAGATAAATAAAAAAAACATATAGTAATAATTAATCCTAATATAATTCAAATACACTTATCCTTTTTAGGGAACAACAAAGCAAAAATAACAAACATACGAAATACTTTTAAAGGAATACAGTGGAGAATACTTCAAAAGAATTCTGTAAATGTTTAACTGTAGCCATTAAATTAAGTAAATTGTGTCGCGATGGTTGCCTTTTTTTATAAATAACGACACGACATTCACACGATATCTGAGATTTTTTTATACAAAATTAAATAATCGTATCATCTGAACTTGAAATATATTCATAACAATAAAATAAACAGCTATCGTTATCGTGTCGAGAGAAGAGGCATTGTTATTGTGTGTTATTTTAAATTTTGTGCCTTACTTTTACCCAAAAGTAGGTTTTTCAATGTAAAGTATTATGGCTATAAGGTTATAAAACATTGAATAAATAAATTCATTTCATTCAATTTATTTTGATTACGTACGATAACGACTATTTTTGTAAAATAATTCTACCTGAATAAGTAAGTTTTTTATTTTTATATCCAAAATTACCATACTAATAGGATTTGGACATATACGATTGCAGATACAATTATATGAACATAAAATTAAATATATTTTTTATAACATTAAAGGGAGATTTTGCTAAAATCTTAGCAAGAAGAATGCAAGAGAGATCTGAAAGGCTGTTGTGGGAGGCCCATGGAGGTTTTAGACCTGGAAGAGGGTGTAAAGATCAGATCTTTTCCCTCCGCGTGATCACGGAAAAGTTTTTGGCCCTAAACCAAAAAGTTTTCTGTGTTTTGTGGATTTGGAAAAGGTGTTTGACGGGGTTGTGAGAAAGAAATTATGGGAGATACTGCCCAGATACAATGTGAGCGGACCCTTACTACAGGCTGTAAAGTCTCTTTACAGAGATCACTCAGCCTGTGTGCGAATAGGAGCTGACATGTCTCCCTGGTTTGACATCCAATCGGGTGTTAAGCAAGGTTGCCCTATGTCAGCTTGGTTGTTCAATTTGTATTTGGATAGTTGTCTTCAAGGCGTGAAAGACAGTGACATGGGAGTGAAAGTAAGTGACCTTAAGGTCTATTGCTTGCTATATGCAGATAATGCAGTGCTCTTTGCATCATCAGAATGCGATTTACAGGCATTGGTCACCACTCTGAAAGATGGGTGTGAAAATAATTTTCTAAACCTGAATGAAGATAAGACGAAGGTTCTGATATTTGAAAGAAATGAAGAAAGAACAGAATGTAAGATCAACGTGAATGGTAAGATAATAGAACAAGTGAATGAAGTGGAATATTTGGGAAGTATGTTTAGCAGAGACGGAAGATACGAAATGGATGTGGAAAGACGTATTGCTGCCGGTAACAGAGTTAACAGTGCTTTGGCTGCATTGCTGAGACGGCGAAACGTAGGCTTAGCTGCACGTTTGGCTGTACACAATGCAGTTTTACTACCGACGCTGTTATACGGCAGCCAAACGTGGGTAACGCAGAAGAAGAATGTAAGAAAGATGAAGGCTGTGTAGATGAGATCTCTTCGCCGAATTTGCGGAGTCAGTTTAGCTGACCGAATCCGCAATGAAGAGATCCACAGAATGGCAGGTACTAGCGAAAATGTCGCAGTAAGAATGAAGAAGAACATGCTCAGGTGGTTTGGGCACGTCGAACGAATGAGTGATGAAAGAATGGTAAAAAAGATTTATAAAGGAAAAGTGAGCGGTAAGAGAGACAGGGGGAGGCCTCAAGTGACCTTCGAAAACACAGTAGCTATGATACTGGAGGAAGGTCACGTAATAAGCATGCGGACCCCCCGGAGGGCATATATGAAGAGGTTAATGTCTGTGGTCGAGGCGAAAGAGGTATGCAGGGCGTTTTGCGTTAGCGTTAGCGTTTGGCGCTCCATCGTCTCTAGCTACCCCGCAAGGGATATGGCGTGAAGGTAAATAAATTAATTAATTAAAGGGAGATCATTACATCATTTTAAATACCTGAGGCCCTTAATTTATCACAAATTTAAAATGAAAAAAAACTAAGAACAATCATAAGTGGTATGTTTGTTCGTGTATAATGTTGTCTCAGTCTATACCTGGTATTATTATAAAATACATACGCGTGATCCTAAATACAACTTTCATTCGAATAAAATACTAAATCTTTTCTTTCCTTGTCTTTTTTTCCTCAGCAAACAATAGGTTAAGAGATTGATTTAAAAATCAAATATGAAGGGAACTTTATCATTTGATACTTTTATTATAATATATATATAAGGGGTTAGGTGGGTTTCAGAGGTTGAAAAAAAGAAGATTTTCACTATTTTTTTTTAGTATATAAAATCATATATTTTATTTAAACAATTCACTATATCTAAGATACATATATAAACAGTATTTTGTGAAATTTTTGTTTAAAAATTTCGAAAACTCAGCCGTTGGTACCTCATCTTCCTTGACGTCTCAAAAAAAAATGCTCTTGCCGTGGACAGCATAACTCATTATTGGTTCATCTAAAATCAAAAAACCAAACGGATTTTGTTAGTAGATGGATAAATCTCGTTGTTGAACGAAGGAAAAAAAAAAACAAAATTTGAATTTTTTACAGGCTTTGAACCAAAAAACACATTTTTTAGTGAAATTTTCGACATACATTGGCTCAAAAAAAATAGTTGTAATTAAAAAAAAAATCCTTCGTTCAATAACTAGATAATGATATCTCAAAGATTTGTACAAAATTTGAACTAAATCGCTTCATAACTTTTCGAGATATCGTGTCCACCGACTTAAAAAATGGAGTTTTGAGATAAACGCGTTTAAAGTTTTAAATTAAAATAACATGCAAAAAAAAATTTTTTTTTTAACTCACATAGAATCATCGAACCATAAAGCAAAGTACCTGCTGCTGCTGCAATATCGAGGGCATCCTTTTGCTCTTGCCTGAGACGAATTCTTGCTTCACGAGTCGTAGAGCTAGCTTTCTTTTCAGCAATAAGTATGCGTTTCTCATCTTCTTTTAGGACATACTCGTGGCTGTTTCGGCCAAGTTTCAAATCCATGCCATACATGAAATGCAACAAAGCTGAAGCTCCTTGGTTGAAAGTGCCAGCAGCGACATATGCAGCAATCTTTTTCCAAGTACCATCACCTGATACAGTTACATCTGTCGTATCATCTATGTCATTTTCATCAGCCGTCAATTGTCTTTCTTCTTTTGCAGCCGATGAAAGAAGGGTTTCAGCAACCGTCTGAACACAATCATAAATTTTCTGAACGTAAAAATTATATGTTGACTTATTCAAAAAATAACAACTTATATCCATCAAGCCACAGAATTTTTTACATCCGGCTAGTCCTAAGCCTAATATTCGCATCACAAATATAAACCTACGATTTATTTCATACGATTTGCCAATTTTTTGACAAGACAAAATGTATCGAGGCTGACATTTTTCACACTCTACAACAATTTTAAAACCAAGGCCAAATTTCACACACTGTTTAAAATCCACTTTACCATAACATATTTTTTCCTCTCCATTCTCATTTACTACATTAGAACATTTTACAAAAGTAGATAGTGTTGAAAAAACTAAAAAAAAATCGATAATTGCATACTGCAGAATACCGTCCTCTGGCACGTGGTTTTCATTTTGGTTTTTGAATTTTTTCGCCGATGTGCTGGTGAAAGATTCCTCATCTATCTCAACAGTTTTTGGATTGAATGATTGTTTCCTCTTCTTAGGTCTATCTTTTGTTTGACCACTAGTTGCTCGATCAGATCTTGTAACTTTACTCATTTTTTATAAATAAAAATTTATAAACACTTATAGTAAAAATTCACGAACACTTATAACCTCAAATCAACCTATTAACTCAAGAAGCAAGCATAAACTAACATATTAAAAACTAGTTTGAGTTGCCCTTGAATTGTAAAAGAAAGTGGGGAAAGTTATCCAACAATAGATATGCACCTGCCTCCGATTAAAAAAATCGATTTTTTTGAAATTTTCAAACCCACCTAACCCCATAATGCATCTTGTCCCCGTGAGTTGTGTGTTTGAACTACAGCAGGGTATTATACGTAAATCCTGTCTTAGTGGCTAAGGCACAAAGGACGTCAGGAAACAACCGTTTAGACTAAACCGCAGCGGTTTAGCTTCTATGTACTGTTATTAGATTATTCATTACAGACACTGTAATATTATAGACTGTTATATACACCTTATTCTATAACAATGGTAGCTATTTAAGTTGAAATCTAGGAAATTATAGTATTATGTTGATTTTAAAATGCTGTTGTAATCTAATTACATTGAGTTCCTTAGTTTGTAGAACACTTATAGATTTAACAGTGTTTATAATATGAGTTATTTTTATTTTTTGTTACTATAAAAATAACTGTTATAATTGTGCCCATTGAAGAATATGACAATTCTTACTCTTAACAAATAATAAAATTATTAATATTAATATTTAAAAAAAATAATTATTAATTTATTTATGAAATAAATATCCATATTCTCCATATCATAAAAATTGAAAAACTAATTCCTACATACATTGTTATGCGGATGACAGCACTGGGGATGCGGTATATTCCGGTCGTGCAGGTCTCTCTCGGGAAAACGTTGATGAGTGCCGAAAGAAACTTGTGTCTTCAATAGAGACCTCCCTGGCGATGGTCTCTGAGTGGGGTGAACTGAACCACTTTCAGTTCAATCCCCTAAAGACACAGGTTTGCGCGTTTACCACTAAAAAAAAACCATTTGTCGTATCATCGCTCTTCCTCAAAGCTGGTAATCCACTTGCATAAACTCTCGGGAAGCCCATAGGAAGGTAGCTTCGAAAGAAACCCCTTGTGCCATACACGATCGAAGGCTTTTGCCATATCCAGACTAACTGCAAATAATTGCAAAAAATATTTTTTTGTAATTTTGTTACATATAAAAATTCTACACCATTATCATGCCATTGCCAGTAATTATGTGATTTAGAAGCTCTTAAATTATTAGTTATAAATTTAAATAATTATCTACAATTAAATTTTATAAATAACAATATCAGATTTGTGTATTATTTGCTCTGAATCATTTCTCATTCACCTTGGTTTTATATTGTTCCTTTAATCCATATTAATATCACTATTGTTTTTTATTGTACCATAATTTCATTTCGACATAACTATGATCTGACATTGATATTCTAATTTGCGTGATATTCAACTCGTAATATTTGAATAATGATTAGTATCTATGTACACTGCTGGGTTTAGACCTTTCTAATTATATAAAGATTGCCGCCGCCGCTCTGACGGTTGGCGGTTTACATTTCATAGAATTTCTTTTCAAAATAAAGCAAAGAGATATATTACAAAATATTATTTTAAACAACTAAATAAGGTTTCCAATCTTCCTCTTCTTCTTTTATTTCCTCTTCCGAATTCTAGAGTTCGGATCCTTAGTGACTAACGCATTGGCACAAGCTTGATAAGCCTGTCGTTTGCCACCTGCTGCAGCCCTGACAGACACATCAAACCAAGGCCGCGATCTGCCACCAAGTGGTACCACAGAGCTTGGTACAAAAAAGTTCCATGCCCTGAAGTATCACATCAGCTACAGCCGCAGCGCAGTCAGTCCGGATTCTCTCACTCACTGACAGAACATAACCAAATGAATTTGGTTACTACACGTAGGTCTTCTGTGAGAGGGTGGTCCTTCCCCGGTCGAGCCAGCCCAATACGAGCTGCAGTCAGATAACTACAGCTAGGCTCTACCACCTAAATAAATATAATGTTTATAAAAAATACCCTCATATTCATATTAGTCAAGGCGAAAACGCCTATGATATTAAAGTATAATATTTATTATATTTTAAATGATACCGAGAAGTTGCTTTTTATGTCCTTTCCTTTTTAGTATCTGGGATTTTTTCCAGTTATATTATATTTAACATTTACTAACATTGTTGGACTTATCCACTGCAACTAATCTATGGGAGATTAGTTGCAGTGGATAAGTTTAGAAAATATATTACTCAATTAGTAGTTGATTATGGTATTTTAGCGCATAGCTGCTCTATAAACAGTAGTAAACAAAAAATAATGAAAGCTTAAATTTTATTATTTTATAAGTACTAATTAGTAGTACGAGTATAACAGTAATCAAACTTAAACAAACTTAAAAGAATAATGAATTATTGTCATTTATCTAAATCAAAATCATATAGGCGTTTAATTTGAAATTAATAATACATTATTACTACAGTATACAATTTAAGTGATATAATTAACGGGTTTTGAAATATATTTTACTAATGAAAACTAGAAATAACTTTATTCCAAAATTATAAACAAAGTAATATTCGTAATAAAATAGTAAATTTCTTACATTTCATTTTGCTAAAAGCATTTGAACATAGTCGCCCTCGCCTCCTTCGCCTACTTCTGCCCTAATGATTATGTTTATAGCATCTCAACCCCACCAACCCTCTGGTTATAAAGGTTGAGCCGCTATACATGTGGTCCAGGTTTACCCCGGTCACATGGATCCTTGTTACGGCAGATCTGACCCCCGAAGTCATCCGACAACGGCACTATTAAGCCTAGTAAGCTCGCAAGGCTATCGGTCATAGACAAGTCCAATCGCGACCACCCTGCTACCTTTTCTCCATGAAAGGTTCCGGAGCTGTACGGCTCGCTCACTTCCCGTGTGATTTCTCACACTAGCAATAACTTGCTGAGATCGTCAGAGAGGCCAACTACCAGTTTCCTAGCTGGTGCCGGAGCTGTACGGCTCGCTCACTTCCCGTGTGATTTCTCACACTAGCAATAACTTGCTGAGATCGTCAGAGAGGCTAACTACCAGTTTCCTGCTGGTGCTGGAGCTGTAGGGCACGCTCACTTCCCGACAGGCGATCGGGCCACAAGTCTACCCTATACTACAGTCGGGTGACCGGATAGATGCTAGCTCATCCATCTAACCTCTAAGCAGGAGGCTACCCGAACTGCAGGGACCCCCGAAGGGATCTCTGCTTATGAACCGTTCCAAGCCCCGAAGTAAAAGACCGCAGCAGCCCTTCGCCTTAGGCTGGTCAATTACCTCTCGCTGCGCACGAGATCCGACGAGCCCCCGACAACTGTGGGAACCCAGACGAACAGCGCCGAACCTCTGCAGCTAACCACATTACCACTACGAATCCAACACCAAAACCGGTAACCCGGCAGTTTACACGCGCAAGCGCATGCGTCGCTGCCGGCGGGCTTAGGTACCGGGGTCCCGTAGTACCCTGATCTTAGCAGCTGACCCGTAGTTCAGCTGCAAACTATCTACCGCCGGGTATCTCAGTAGATAGAAGCATTTGAACAATGCAATTTCAAAAGCTTCAGTTTCAGCTTTGCTCAAAGGTATTTGTGAGCAATTCAAATTTAGGCTTAAATTAATTTGACTATAGCGATAGAAGAAATTAATTCTTTATTTACATTAGAAGCCTTAAGCCTTTCAATTAAGACTGACTCAGACTATCGATGAAAATAAAAAAAATGTTTTTATAAATGTTGATGAAAGTTTTTCTTTGTTTTAGGAGCTTGTTTCAAATTTATTCGTCAATAAATATCAACTTTCCCGTTTTATTTTATAAACATTATCAAAATAATTTTAAATATATTGCAATGTTTTTAATCTCCTTTAAATATTATATTGATCAACTATTCTAAATCAAAATACTTTTATATAAATAAGTATTAACGTTATGTAATAAAATTTAATATTTTTTTATAAAAATTGGTCCAATTTTTTGATTTAATAGAATTTTCAGACTCCAGTTAAAAGTTCAGACTGACTTGGTGTTAGTAGCACTCAAATTAAAATGTTTGTTTTAAAGTTATTAGCATACTTACGAGTAGAAAGTAGCGTCTTTTATATAGTAGTTATGTATGTCATTTAACTTGATTTAAAAATATTTATTAGAAACAAATGGTTTTTTAAATACGTCACATTAATAATACTTAATTGTAAAATATGAAAAGATCTTTAATACTAAAACATTTTACAACCTCTCAAAAATATTACAAACAATGATTTTGTAAAAAATATCGTAAACGTCTGTTTCTTAAAGCATTTAAATACTATTTGAATAAATTGTTCATAATAAGAAATTTGGTTTGTCTACGCAATCCGCGTTGAGTTATCGTATCGTTGTTCAATGTAATGAACGTAGTTTTCTTTTGAACTTCCTTCTTATAAAGTATCACAATTCCCTAATATCCTAATCTCAAGCTTGTTGTTTGCAAGTCAAGATATTAATTTACCGTCAGCTTAGGAACTTGATTCAAAATTATCTGTAAACAAAATCTGTGTAGATAATAAAAATAGTACCTTCATACCTAAATCTAATATTTACTTTTTAACTACCTTAGAATAAATATTTCATTATTGAAGTACTTATAATCTATTTATTATATTAATGACATATTACATGAGTATTTCAATTTTTAATCTTAAGGATATTAGGAAGATTTTTGTGCCTTCTTTACCTAAAATAAATGTCTGGAGAGGGTCTTTAGACTGAGGAGCTCTTTAAATGCTAGACATTTCGCTTCTTGATGATTATGTCAAGTATCTTAGTTGTTGTTTTAATGCTCTTATTATTCTTAACGTAAATAAAAGTATTTTTTTATCTAACGGACTAGTAACTATTACTATCATAACAACATTTCAGATCGTAATATGTACTCATTAGGCTTTTATATCCTAAATAATAAATGAAGTAAATTAAACGCACATTTGGGTTTGAAGATAAATTAAGTATAGTTTTTATACCTAATTAAAACTGTTCCAACCACTTTTGAGAACCTTTAAAGGGTACAAAAGTTTCTCACTAAAAAGTTATACTTCATCACAATAAATCTTCGCCTTTTATACCACAATAAAACAACAATCGCCATAAGAGTACTTTGAAGACGGATTAAGTAACCAGAATATTTTGTAAACTTTTTTTTCCTAAATAGGGAATTTGTCTATTAGGTTACAATACAATTCATAAAAAAGTCAGGGTTTTTAAATTCTTTTTGGAATGGAAAAACATTCGATAAGAATGGGTAAGTAAGTTCGACTTAAAATAAATAAGTATAGTATTTAAAGTATCAGCGATACAAATAACTTATATAATTTAGAGGCAATCCTAACGTAATTCTCTTTAAAAATGAGTCACTAAATTATTAATGAAGGTTCTTTTATAACCTCGTTGTCGATATTTCGATTAATGATTCTTCAAAAAGTCAAAGTTGGGATGAAAAGTTAAGGTTAGATAAGTTTTAACAGTGTCAGAGGTCTTCAGGATTTTATGTTCTGTTATGATATAGTTGTAAAAAAATCTTGACGACCATAAAAATGCAAAACTGGAAATAAACATTTTATTGATTTATCATAAGGAACAGGGGTCGACGAGACGAAGATAATAATTGCAGCCTTCCACTATATTAATTTATGATTCTATAATATGGTCAATATAGATTTTGAAGGAACTTATTTCTTCTTTTCTTTTTTCTGTTTCTTGTGTTGGCAGCACCGACAGAATGTTCAAAGCTTTAGAGGCTAATCGTTGCTCTAATCTAAGATCAATACTTTTAACTTTACAATTTTGTAAGGATCCAATATTTTGATATCTCTATGATAAAGTTAAACCGTGTTTTAATTACTTTGTTTTTTCTTTCAGGTAAGTACGACTTAAAAAATGGCACACGGTTACAAGGAGTAAGTATATTATATAATACTAAAATTTTATAGCAGCAATCAATCATAAAATAATTATATGACGATGGGAATGTTTGATGGGAATGGTTACATTAAAAGTTCCATCTTTCAATATGAATAATAACTTTACGAAGATATCTTTTTTGCCTTAGTATTTTTTAGGATTAAAATAAATATAATTTTTGGTACTATAAATCAATCCTTATAAGTTTATGTATAACATTTGCACGTTCTTACAAGAGAATCGATGACAGAAAATGGGGCAATTCTATAAATTGAAAATCGATTAATCAATTAAAAAAACATTAAAAGATTAATATAAGAACTAATTACAACTTCACTGTTGCAAATCATCGCTCTACATTTATTAAAAATAAATTAAGTAGGCCATTAAGGAAGTCCAGATAATAATGTCGTTCTTCAATACAGTTTTATTTGCCTAATACTAAGTAGATAAAGTAAAATTATTTATTATGATAAAAAGTATCCTACGTTTTAAGTTGGACCAAAAATTAATATCTACGAAATTTTATTAAAATCGAGTTCAGTAGTTTCAAAGATTGACACAAACCAACATCTTTGACCATTTTTTATATGTATAAAGATATATTATACAAGTCTGAGTTAAGTTATTTTTTTAATGCACCTTAGACTAAGTTATTAAATTGCCTAATATTATTCAAAATATTGATAAACAGAACACTTATTTTGGAAAAGACTGTGACGGACCTTTACAAAAATGTTTTCTAATTTCAAAATATGAATGAAAAGTGATAATGAAAACAGTTTTTGATTATAAATAAAAAATATTTAAACTAATTAAAGGAACAGTACCTACTCAACAAAAAAATATATGTAAGATATAAAGTCTACAACTATAACATCAATGTTAGATACATGACAGAAAAGGTCTTATTAATATTCTAACTTATAAAGTGAGCATCCTTGCTAAAAATAACGACACCTTTTAAATCACTCCATATAGAATGTATAGTTCCAAGATAAAACTTTTTGTCGCAATTTACTATGGCCGTAAAAATGAATTGAAATGAACTATTAATATACTAAATCTATTAAATACACAATCATATAATTACAAACCTCAGTTTTAATATTGATGAAAACCTTAATCTTCAAAGCTATCTTAAGTAATAAGCCTCATATTAAATATACACATAAAATGTTAACGAAGCCCAATGTAGTTAATTTTTTTTAATGTTTTCTGTAAAATTTATGTTAAATTAAGCAGAGCATAGCATTTACTACATTACATTTGATCAAAATCCACAAAGTTGTTTTTGTGTAATCCACAAACACTCTGCAAACAGGTCGATAAAAAGTCGAAAACCTTTGTGGTAATAATACTTATTATATATATATGTATTTAATATGTACAATTACTTTTTACCAGAAAAATAGTGTATAGATTTGACGTCGTTATTAATTTCAAAATTTATATAAGCAAATACTCTAGAATTTTGGTAAATAATAACCAAATGATAAAACAAATTTTCCAAATAAAAATGTAATATTAAGTATTTTATATTTTCTAAAGTTTTAAAAAGATCAGAAAAAAGAATTGCCATTTTTGATTTCTTATTCCTCTTCTTCATCTTATTCGTCAATTTTCATCAATTTATATTTTTTGGTATTGTAGATCGTATTCAGTTGATATTGACAGTGTCATAATGCGTTCTCTATGAGAGAACAATATTCGTTTGATCAAGTGTTACCGACACTGGCTCAGAGGTTTTAATATAATTAAACATCGACGCTATAATCAAACAATAATATTCGATGTCAAATTGATTCCAATATTAATATAAGTAGAAGAAAGTAAGATTTATACTTGTATATATTATATATATTATTTATTTAAACATAATATAAGAAGTAAAATAATGTTAAAAAAATACCAAAGAATAAGTATAATACGCTCTATGAATAAATAATACGTAAAATGTATACTTTTTTGCTGTCTGGTGGTAACTGATTACTCTGGAGATCTGCTAAGATAAGGAATTTCATATGCTTTGCCACAATTGCGAAATGGGGAGGGGGGTGAAGGTACAAAGGAGGGAGCGGCTTGAGCTTCCATCTTCATTAGTAGTTATGATGAGTACAAAAAATGTATGTCAGTTCAGAATACCTGATTGTATTATATTGGACTTAACTAAATCTCTAAAGTTCAATAACTCTTAGACTACATATCGATGTTATGTTAAGATATTTTGGTACCAAAATAAAGATCAGGGTTGCATTGACAAAACAATATGAATCGTTGAATTTGACAAATGTATTAATGAATTCGTTCATTTCTTTGAAAGATGATACTCGAAAAAAAAAAATTTTTTTTTAATTATAAAGAAACCATATCCATTATTTAAAGACTATAAATGAACAAAATATGTAGATCCATACAAAGCAACAGTAAATTTAATAAAATACTGTATCCAAGAGTAAATACTTTTTATAAATTAGTCAAAATATTTACAATTTTATTCTTGTTAAAAGAGACATAATTTACATGAAAATGTAGACACAATTAGTTAAAATATGAGTGCTTTGATATATTTTGAGTGATTTAAAATATTTCTTTTATCCTATAACAATAATGACAATTTGATGTCATTAAAAGATGACTTTTCATTGTTGAAATGGATATTTACTAAGGGAAATCATTTTCTTTATATGAAATCCGAGAAAACTTTATGAATTTTTATTTTAGTATTTAATCTCTTCCATTCCCTTTCAACGTGACTTTGAGACTTAAGACTATCCCATTTCATACTATTTGGTATATATGAATGCATTTCTCAAGAGCTTCTCTTAAAATAGCATACGATATCACTGTATCTTCCGTTAAAGACTGAATAATACCAATGTAAAAACTTATACTGTTAATATCAGCGTGGTCCCTTGATCAAAGATCTTCTAATTTTATAAGTATGTAGATTCCCAAAACGATCTACAATTCTTACCCTCAAAAGTGTGGCAACTTATAATGAGGTGTAAAGCAGAAATTTTAAAGAAGTTAAGTCAACGTCACAGTGATTACTTCCATGTATCATCCAGTGTTATCCGAAAATATGAATAGCAAGATATAATTAAATTATGTACTTTTGATTATTATAGACACTTAAATATCAGTATCAGCAAAGAGTAAAATAATAATTTCTATGAAATCCGTTTTCAATTTAATGTAACAATGTCCAGCTCTGCTTTAAACTCTAATTTACAATAGTAAATAATGTTGCAATTTTTACATACTACAAAATCTTTTTTTCTTCTTTAATAGAAAATATTATTATAAAAACAATCACATAGTACTTTAACATTTCGCATCAAATATAAGTGAAGTGTGAAGAGCTCACAGATTATTTTCACCCGTTGGTTCTATTTGAACAGATATTGATGGTTATATAATGGATATCAAAGAAAGATAATGGTATCAAAGTGAGTCATATTTAACACATTATATAAAGACTTATCTTAGGCTATGGTTCATAAACGGTAATCCAGCTGGATCAAAACTTTTAAGACCTGATTAAAACCAGTGACATGGTAAGATATCTAAAGTGCTCGTATCTTTCAGGATACGCCGCCATCTTATATTTAGCTTAGCTCGAATATCGTGAAAAATAAGTTTTGCTTCTGCAATACAGTATCAATATTTGTTGAAGTACAAAATATAGCCTACTTATAGCGTACTTTTATCTTATCGTAAACAAAACAAATTTCGGTTTATTTTAGTAAAACCGAAAGAGATTGGATTATACAATATTATATTATTGTTGCTTTTACATGATGTCGGATAATAAATTGTAACACCGTAATGCATTTTATCAGACTGTATACTAATGTCAGAAGCTAGGAATTAAATGTTAACCGGATATTAAATAGAAGTACTCGTTTATATTTGAGATTATGAAAATACGTGATTGGAGCATAAATAAAATTAGGTTTTCTGGATTTATTTGATTTGTTTAGGTCAGAAATATAAGCTTAAGATTAGTAATATATTATAAATTATAAATTATTTTGTATTTAATAGTAACATCAATTTATTTTTGTATATAATTCCCATTTATTTAATTCAAAACAGATGACAAAGGTATTACGATGAAACAATTTGAATAGCGCAATCACGTTTCATAAATAGGAATATTTAACTATCACAATACGAAAATTATGGAAAATCCAACTCATTATCTATTAATGAATGTTTACAATGTACTCGTGTTTGTGTTGAAAATAACTTAATTTGAATATTATTCCACATTGGAAATGATGTTCTAAGGGCTCAGTTTTATCGATTCTAATCCCTCAAAGTGATTTATGACGGAACATCTTTGTGTAAACTTGTAATGCTTGTATGATAATTTTATTGATGTTATGTTATATTTGTTTACTTTATTTTTAAGTTTTTAATTATTTTTTGTTTTCTAAATGAATAAATTGATTATTAAATTAAAATTATTCAATTAAAATTGTATCTAAATCCGTACATATTGAGATTTATATAGTAGCTCAACAAAACATTTAATTTTATGAAATTTTTCCATTTTGCGAGGTAAAACTCATCGTATATGTTGACTCTGATAATAAACCAACATAAAATTAAATTTCATCAACTTTAATCCATCTCTGATTTCTTGTATTTCATATTATTTATTTATTATATTTATATGATAACTAGTCGAAACGTTTTTAATTTATACTGCAAGGTGAAAATATTGCTAAAAGCCCTTTCTGTAGTAGTACCAAAACAATCAAATACATAATCGATTTGTGGCTTAATAAAAATCAGAAATATAACATGCCCGGGAGATATATAAGAGAGCGAGACGCTGCCACAGTATGTTAATTAGATTATTATTTATTTAAGCAATCTCTCCTAACGAGTGGAGTTGCTATTAAAAACTGGTCTTTTATAAATCGTTAAGCTATTGTGCGTCTAACTATAAAATTAACCACAAGAGCTCATTTTCTGCAGGATCGGGTCGCTTCCGCTATTAATTGGATATACGCTTTGAACATTTACCTTATATCTTATTTATTTAAAAGAAACCTGTATATACCTGTAATATTTTGAATTAAACCTAGATTTTCAATGTTATTTTCTTTTATTACTAGCTGTTGCCCGCGACTTCGCGTTCTTCTGTTCGAACTATATGCGATTTGTGAATATTTGAAATGTGGTGTATTAACGATAATCTACCGTTAAACTTATAAAAAATTTTTTGTTTGTTTTATTAGTCATAAAGGTGTACTCAAAGATACTAAAAACGGTAGAGGAAAGCTCAAGGTTACTTAAAAATAAATTAAGGAATAAGCTTAAAAAAATGTACCAAAAAGGTATGGTCGCCGCCATAGCAGTTTGCAGTAACAAATAATTAAAATGAAACCTATATCAAAAAACGCCAACTTTTTATTTTTAATAGTGACCTTAACAGTATTTGAATTTAAAAAGAATGTAAGGCGTATTGATTCTAAAAGTTAATGAAGTTATTGATTGATACCGTCACAACTTCGAATGCCGTTGCTTTTAACAATTAAGGATGTATTAGAATTTGAAATCGTAGAAATAATTTTCTGGCTACGAGTAAAAAATATTATTGGCAACTTTAATATTTACTTAGATTATAGTTTGAATAATCATAGAAATGTTTATGTACTAATTTCTGTTTAATGTACTAAGGATATTTGTTGACGCAAAGTATTACAACTATTATTAGGCCGTTATTTTGTATCACTATAATATTAGTGCCTTTATACAACTTTATAATTAATATATACTATATAGATAGGTACGTATTTTTATTTTATACATGAATAACTATAATTAAAAATATATTGCCACGAATCAGCTTAAGTTATGGCGTATAAATATTCTATTTGCAAATATCAATTGTACTGATTCAATATTTAAATAAGCTTTTAATATTGGGCATCATTAGAAACCATTTCAGAAACTGAAACCAGCTGCCGAATAATAATTACTTACATTACTTCCGGTCGAATTGGTAACTTCAACGAACAGAGCAAAATTATGAATCTTTATTTATTTTAATTTAAATAACTTTATTACATACAAAAATTATAACACATGGTATGGAATCAATAAAGTCTTAGAGGATCTTGTCACTAAAGTGATCTCTTACTCTTAAGAACGAAGAATCTGACTTTAAAATTCACCAACCACAAACTTGTGCTAAGGCTCAGACTCCGGACCCCATCCCCACCGGCAAAGAAGCTGTGTATGTGAATATATTGTGAAGAGTATCTCATTACTCGAGATGTTCGTAATATATTTAATATCTGAAAAAGCAATTATTGGATTTTTTTGTCAATTTATTGTCTTTTAACAAAATATTAAATTACGTCATGGTTTGAATACAAATTAAAATGATCCACAACAACCTCTTCTTTATTATATTAACCCACAATTTGTATTCGTAAAAGGTCCGAACTACGAATTAGTTCCCTTCGCTAAGATTTAATGGAGTTCTTCAAGCACATTACATTTTAGGTGAACGCAGACTCTAATTTATATTAATTGACTTGGTGTTCATTTGTTCGTACTAAGTTAGTGTAGTTTAGAGTCATTCATAAGACAATAATATGATGTCTGAAATTTGAAAGTTTATTACTGTTTTATAAATTTAGTAAAATCATTATTGTTTTTGGAACCATTAAAAGATAACTAATATAAAGTAAATAAAAATATACATAATTTATATGACGAATAAAACTAACATAACTCAAAAATACCTATATACCTTGTAAAAATACTTTTAATACAGTGACTAGTGGTCTGTTAACTTGTTCATGGAGATTACGAAATTGTAATGAACGCATTCGATACTTTTTTGTCAGCTTACTTAAGCAAAATTAACCTTTTTATAATATGACCTGTGCACCCGAAAAGCCAGTTATAGAATATATTTCTTTAATAAAAATTAATAATTAATGAACTTTTTTTGCACTTGAAAAAGTAGTTTAATAAATTGCAGCATCGTGAATCAGTTACTAAAAAATTTAAAAACCGGTCTCACAAGATCTTATCTCTTACAAGTTTTTATCAAAACTCTTCACACTTGAAAAGTCAGTCTGAAAAGATTTCTTTATTTTTTTGTCCAGTTTTATCTTTTTATTTCTAAATAATTCAATATTATAACGTATTCAGTTCTGAAAATATTGTTATGGGTCTCTAGAACATTAGACTGCAGATTAAAAATAAAACAGATCACTATGGAAGCCATGGAAGAAATATATAGATAATTTGTATTATTCGGCCAATTCAATTTATGACAATCTTATTAATACACGAGTTAGAAAATTTTAATCTAATATCAAATAATAAAATATAAATATAATAATATATATAGATATATATAATATCAAATAATATCAAATATAATAATATCAAATAAGTAGCAACTATTACTTAAACTCTCTACAAGAAATCTTATCTTATCTAAACAACAATAATAATAATAATAACAGTAACCGATATTATATGTGAAATAATACATTTTTTTCATATAACAATGACGTAAGAAAATAGAGGACGTAATTTCGTTATGACTTCCACCGGAATGGAAGTCATCTTGGATCACGACGGAACCACATTTCCGTCAGACTCAGTTTGTTCGTTAGCGTAATTTACGGTTTGCTACTATTACAATAGGTGTGATAATTAAAATTCCTATGAATAGGTATATATATTGTCTTATAATTAATTATCTGTTATTTAAAAAGTGATCTGTTTATAGAATAATCAAAAATTAAAGAGATAAAATAATATCCGTACTTATTTCAATATTGTCATATATTTTTGCAGTCAAACTGATAAACCAATCAAAATATCGTGTTAGTAGGATAATTTTTAATTCTTAGATTGAATAATAGTTGAAAGTAACTTTGTCTTTACTCAATGTAAATGTGTTATTTTAAGTACGATATTATTTTAGTTATATTTACATCAATGCTAACTAATATTGTATATATTTATAAATTAATATGCATGCATGAAGAGGTTAATGTCTGTGGTCGAGGCGAAAGAGGTATGCAGGGACCGTAGCGTTTGGCGCTCCGTCGTCTCTGGCTACCCCGCAAGGGATATGGCGTGAAGGTAAATAAAATAAATAAATAAATATAAATTAATATGTTGTTGGTTGACGGGTAAAGAGCATTTAGTTTTAGTTAGCATTAAGTCAGCCATTTACATACGATTTTTGTGCGCAATAAAGTATTTGAATAATATTAATAATCCGTCTACAATAGTTTATAACTGAAATATATCTTTACCTCAAAACACTTCATTTGAGAACTGAAGAGAATCCGTTGGTTGACAAATCTCTTAGATCCAGAGATTGGATTTCTAATTCGAGTTTCATATGTATTAGATAGATTGAAATTGTAACTATGTAAAGCATATAAATATTTACTTTAATTATTTTATATATATAATAAGAGTAATCATTAAAAATATAGAATGCCTGTAAATGAAAATTGAATCTGTATATCTATATTAATAAATGAAAATTATTGCCGCATGTATGACAGCCTAATTCTGGGAACAACTCAATTCGGTTATAAATTATTATTATATTTTTTTATCAATTGGACAAAAATGGCAGACGTAATGCCAATTAACTGATATAATAAACAGAGAAACAAAATGAGGGGCCCAATATATATGAAATTTACGTAGTAAATATATGGTTAACAATTATAATTACTTAACAACGCAATATTATAAACTAATACAATAAATACTTTAATAATATATAAAAGTCATAAAATAAAATAATGCTAATAAAAAATAATATACTACTGTTATCAATATAATACATATACAAATATATTTATGTATTAGAATCTCGAAAACAAACATGATTTTAAATTGTGTTTTGTTGACATATGTAAATTTTGACCAAATAAAATAATATTTTCATTAAATATTTTTACAACTCATGCTGAAATCGTTTGGTTAGATTTCAGTCAACTATTTAAAACACTTAATTTTGGTACGTCACCAGCACTTGCTTTTGTTTATTTGTACAGAATAGGTACAGATTAATAGTAAGAATGCTAACATTTATCTAACTCGTAGTTATGAACGTCTCATTTGTTGCGAACAGAAACAGTCTTTAGAATCGACGTCACTTACACTAGTGTCATTAAAAATGTATTACTTTTTAACGTCTGGAAATTGAAGAACTAAAAAAAAAATCTATTATAATTACATAAATATTTAGTATAGTACAAGTGAATAAAGTGTCATGTTTCACAAGCAGAAATTACTTTCAAAAGTACACACTAGTTCGAAACGAGAGTCTGTAAATAAAGCAACTATGTAGAACATATTCGGACGTACTGGAAAGGAACTCACAAATTTTACTTATGTTGTTACGTAAATACGTATCTTATTAAAAGAGCAGCACATTATGTATAGAATATGCTGCCCTTTTATATGCTGATTTGCATCTCTCAAAATATTGTTCATATACAAGTCAAAGAATAAACCTATAAAGTTGTACATAAAGACTAACATCATTAAAGCAATAGATTATCAAAGACTTTTCAGATTAAAATAAAGGTTCTACAAATATAAAATATATATTAAAAAAGTATTTATAATACATATTTATAGAAATAAATAAAACTTCCCATTTTATTCCATCTGTTAATTAATCAGCATGATATTTATATAAATATAATTATATAAATAGAAATTACGTTAATAACTAATTGATCAGATTTACGAATATTTAAACTAATAAATTCATGTATAATAGACCGTATAACTCATATGATTATAAAATTAGAGAAGCCTAGCGTTTTATAGTATTCATATGTAAGGTTAAGATAGCAGTTGCAAAGGATATGAGCAACACTGATGGCGGGTCGGGACTTCCCGTCCGGAAACTACATTAGCTACTCGGCTTACATGCGATAGACATGAATCTAATCGTATATTAAAATAACGTTAGGATTTATAAAAAAAGGACGACGAAATCGCGACGCGTGGCAAATTGGTTGGCGATCGCAGTGTGATGTTATGGTATGCAGAGGACGGTTCTGCCTGTCCCCCGGAAAACCGTTTTCTTTGTAGCCTCGAACGATATCACGGTGGTAAATGGTGAAATTAAATAAATTAAATTGGCATACTATATAAGTTTCTACAATATTGATCTTGAAGTTGTTATGTTTTTTCATATTTTTATATGTTACGTAAATAAATAATTAAGAGTAAATAATTAAATACTCAAATTCATAAGCTTTTAATGTCAGTCATGCTATATTGGATAATTTTATTATTAGAAATATATTATATTCTGAATGAACATGGGGAATCTATTTTACAAGACCACCTAGAAACATCCTATAATACATTATTCAGAAAATACACTAAACACAGAAGTTGCAATACAAGGCTGCAACTCTGACAACACAGTTTCTTATTTCACTCGCTCGAAGAGATTCAGAGCCACGGTTCTTATAGGAATTCAGGTCACACAAGTCAAGTGCTAGTCATTCAACTTGTTTAAGTGTATAATAACACCAACCATAAATAATTATTTTTCTTTACATTCAAGCTGCTCTTCACATGAAGCAATAAATTTATTTCTCCTTCATATTAACTACGGCGAATATAATTTTGAGTCAAGAATATTAAATATATTTAGAAATTGGCTTGTATTTATCTGATAATAATCCAGTGACTCTGACGGAGGGGTAACATCACAAACCCAAGGTTTTAGATTGATAATTTATTGAGAATAAAACTACATATCTTAGATAGGTCCTAGCTGCCTGTATATTTCCTCTTATAAAACCAGTCCAGCCAGCTTCACAGCCCTTCTTCTACAGAACAGCCTTAATATTATAGTTGCCAAGACCAAGCATTGACCTGTGAGGTTTGATAAACGTGTTGGGAGATAGACGGCTATATATTGTATCTCGCTGTGACTTTGAATAATATGTGACATGTCAGAAATAAATTATTAAGTATTTACAGAGAATATAGCTCTTTTTTTCGTTTTCGTAATATATTTGAGGTTTTGAACTCATTGATAACACCTTTACCATGATTCTTCTACATAGACCACAGTTACCAAAATATAGTTATAAATTTATATATTTTTATGTAGGTCATAGAGTTTATGATAATTCTAAAATAATCAACTTATATAAAATATTTCGTTTTCGAAAACACAGTATTTATGATACTGGAGGAAGGTCACGTAAAAAGCATGAGGACCCCCCGGAGGACATGTATGAAGAGGTTGATGTCTGTGGTCGAGGCGAAAGAGGTATGCAGGGATCGTAGCGTTTGGCGCTCCGTCGTCTCTGGCTACCCCACAAGGGATATGGCGTGAAGCTAAATAAATAAATATAAATATATTTCTTTTTCACTTGATAATTTTGACAAGTTCAAACTTTTGTATTCAACTTTATGCCCCTCTTTTTAGCGACATTTCTCTCTCTCTCTCTGCTATTCTTTCTGTTTGTATGTGTGTGTGTGTGTGTGTATAGTATTTCGAGAAAACGTGCATCACATGATACGACATAAATAATCTTAATATTCAATGCTTAAAAATTTCATTAAAACCTATTTATTTTTAAATAATACAAATATAACTTTATCCCAATAAAGTTATATTATTATCGAGCTACAAATATTGGAGAGTAAGAGTGCTTAAATACTTACAAAGAAACTTTGTTTATGACAGGGGTCCCTCAACCACAAAGAATAGGGTCATAAAGTTTGAGTCAGAAGTAAATGACTTCACTATTTCATAACAATTAAAATGTAGTTTAAGTGTAATTTTCTAGAGTACTTAAAGCCGCTTTTTAATTAGTTCTCGCCGGACTTAATTGTGTCAGTTTCTTTGAAATTTACTGGAGTTTTCATAATTATAATTGTGTCACGTGTCATATTTCTTTTATATGATTATTATAACTTTTTGCGAGTTCTATTAGATCGTGTTATGTCAACCGAATATAAAATAAACATTCATTAGAGTTTTAAAATTAATGACAGAAAAGTAAACCGTATCAGAAATACAAAAGGTGAAAAATTATCATCATCTCTTTCCCGTGTTATAAAGAAAAATGAAAAACTACAAAGGCTTTGTCTCAACGCAAATGCATTAAGCCAAGCAGTTATTACGAACAGTACAGTATGCAACACAACTTGCGCTGAGGATATGTTTTAAAGTAGCTGTTTGTAAAACGACAAACAGTTTTAGCATAAAAACATATTTTAAATTATATGAAGATAATAAAATAATATGACTACTGAATCATTTTAATCTACTTGATATATGTAATGTAATATGGAAAAATTAAATGTGACAAAATGTTTTATATTTCCGGAGATTCAAATTGGATATTCTATTAAAACCACAATTGTGTAGGAAATTAAAGAGAATATATTGATTTCAATAATAGTATAATTATATTTCAATAATAACATGTCGGTTTTTCCAAATGTAGAATTTTTATTAATAAAACTATAGACATATATAGAATATGTAACTTTTTTTTACCGTAGTTTACTATAGATAGTATACTATTTGCTGTAAGTCATTTAAATTATGAAAATGAAAAAATATGACATTCCCACTGTACTATCATCATTAAAAAGTTAATGTCGAGCGAACACTGTTATGCTAGAGCGTTAGTAACTAGAGTTACTGTGAATCTTCCACCTTCATCAAACATTGAAACTGCTAAAATTCCTTATTTAAAATAAAAAGAAAATTCGGGTTTAGGTAAAGACTATTACCAGACTATTTACCAGAACTGTTCCTGAATATCGCATATTACCTAAAAAAAGTTTTTTGGGTAGACCTCGAAGAATTCGGTCTGCCCATTCATTTGTACCCGACTTTCGAATTTTGGAAAAATTTCTTCACAGGAGGTCTTCTTATGACCCCCTGAGTCCGAAATGACCATAGGTCAAAAAGTTTATATATATATATATATATATATATATATATATATATATATATATATACATATATATATATATACATACATATATATATATATATATATATGCGTGCGTGCGTCCAGATTCGACTTTTGTCAGCACGATAGCGGCCGCAGTTTCGCTCGGATCGCTTTCAAACTTTGCACAAAAATCAACCATCCAAAAATTAAGGTCAAGTACGTTAACCAGAGAAATCCGGCAACAGGGGGCGCTAGGGTCTCACTTTTTCTGATTTCAGTTTTTCGACCATAACTTTTTCCCTATACAAAGAAGATCAATCGCGTTCATATTATATGATGTCTTTGATGAATACCTATAACTAATTTAGATAAACCGAAAAACCTAACTTCAATAACTTAGGGGTGGGGGTAAAAAAACCGAAAATTTTTGGAAAAAAATTCATAACTTTTTTCTGGTATACATTCTTACATTACAAGTATTTTTAATAAAAAGGTTATTTTTTACTCTAAATTTAGGTACCAAAAGTTTTTCCGTAAAAGGTACCGTTTTCGAGAAAAAAAATAAAAACCACTTTTAGCTTGAAAATTTAAGGTAGGTAAAACACCGGCAACTTTTTTCTGGTAAACATTCCCTCCTCGCAAATATTTTTAATAGAAAGGTTATTTTTTACTCTAAATTAAAGTATCAAAAGTATTTCCAAAAAGATACCTTTTGCGAGAAAAAAAAATAAAAACCGCTTCTTGCTTGAAAATTTTTCATGTAAACAACGGCATCATGTGTTATTCTTAGGTAGTGAGTTATATTTTAAACGAGTTACACACGAGTACCCACGCGTATCCCCCTGCGGGCACGGATTTTTTTATTATATATCATCTAGCTTTCAAAAATGGACAATAGAGACATAATGATACTCAAGAAATTAGTATTTGCCTTTTCTGCGCTCAATTCAAATCCATTTCTAAATTCGAAACTTATATCTTAAATATAAATACTGCTCAGTGTTATAACACTGAGCAGTATTTACGACAATCCAATATTTACAATAGGTCCAGAATCTCTGAGCAGTTAATCAACTTTGGGGAACTTTTGTTATTATCATAATAATAGAATTAAAACGATATTTCTCATAGTGCCACCTTGAGTCTTGTTATAAACTTTTGTGTCTAAAGAAATTTCAACGATTCATAATTTGGCAACTTTTTCTGACAAAAATGATAAACGGTTGTAGAATAAATAAATCTAATACTGATAAAAAATGTAACGTAAAAGCACACATCTCATGTGGACAGACCAGACGGTCCTGTGGGAATATCTGACATAGTTAACCGCTTATTGCGATAACGCTGGGAACTAACGCCCAAAATCACTTAGGTTAATTAATCAAAATAAAATGGTTTTCAAAATCATGATCGCTATGACGTGTCATTTTTTTGCATACTCGAAAAAAGTAAAAAAATAATTAATTAAAACTTTAATAGTACAAAAACTAATATAACGTTTAAACGATAAGCTTCAAAGATGGGCACAGCATTGCATTCGATAAAACCGATTCAGAACTAGTTGCAGAAATACGTTCTAAGTAAATACTACAAGAGGGTACTAAAGTGAGCAGCAGCAAAGTGATTCTTTGTATATATTATCGGAAGCTAAATTATTTTGGGGAAATTTAACGAACAATGAAAGAAGATTCTTGAAATGATTGCTTGTATTGATTTCATATTTAACTGTTTTTTCAATTTCAAGGGAATGGTATTTTTGGAGTTGAACCTTTATTTTTAAGATTACAAATTACAAATATTACCGTCTAAATTTTGTTTTGGGGTAATATCTTATTTTATTCACAATTTTCCTTTGAAAATAAAATAATTACCCGAAATATATGTTAATATGAATAACAAGTGAGGATTCAAAGTGGAAATGATATAAATAAATAACTTAACACCAAAAGTAAATTTCAGATAAAGTATACAGTTTTGAAGTGAAATATTTTACGAAACGCTAAATACATCTACATATACGAGTATGTACATATTTGTGCTTTTTCCTTCCAGTGTAGTCTGAGGTAGATGAATATTTTTTCACATATGAACATCATAAAATCTTTAATAATAATAATAATAACAGGAGTACGTCAAAAAAATATCAAATAAATTATATACATTTAAGAAAAGAAGAATGAGACCTAGTCTCATAATTTTAATCAAAAATATTTTTTGAGAAAAAAAAGTAAGACACGGTAAATATGAACACCATAAAACTTTACGTAATGTTTTCTATAAATTTTTATATAACAACACAATTTTATTTAATTGGAGTTATTGATTGATGTTTATGTTACTATATTGAAACCAGATTTTGTCACTGGCTTTAATGCACTATATAGATAAAGAATACAATTTTACGTTGCAAGACCTTCTTAAAGTTTATTTTGTATCTCTCGTAAAAAGTAGTATTGTTATGGATGAAAGCTCTGTTCCCAGGTCCGTATGTGCCTCTAATAACATTTAAGCAAACTACATGATGGAAGGTTGAGTTGTAAAGTCGTGAACATGGTTAGGGTGATTACACGACATTTGCGTCATCAATAGTGATAAAAACATTAACATAGATAGTCTATAAACGCGATCATTCAAATAACAATAAATAATGTAATTTCCGAGACATTTAATACTAATTTCTTTTTGTTCCAATGGTCCGTAAATTAGCTCATGTACTCTAATATTAATAGGCAAATATCATTTTGTTACAAACCGGACAACTTGTTTTTGATAAAGAAATTATTGCGCATCTTAATAAAAAATTTAATTAATTAATAATTAATTTCAATTTATAAGTATTGATGTAAAAATGCATACTTATTTAATAATCATAGGACAAAGATAGGAATCCCTGTTTATACTACCTATTATAAATTTAATATACTACATATATATAAAATTGATAACTTTCATATATTTTAGTATCGATATATAATTTTAATCTGGCAAAGTACAATGTATACCAGCGAGTTAAGGATAATAACGTTTGATATTATAAGATATAAAGCACACACAGTCTCTACGGGTAGAGTATCTCGTCAGCGTTTTCGAAGCTTAATTAAACGAAGCATAAAATACATTAAATTTCATACAATATGAATAGAATGATACTATGGTTATAATATTACTTAATTAATTAATATTATCCTAATAACTATCTGCTTGCTCGTCTTCTGCCCAAAAAATTTATATTTATAAACATTAATATTATAAATTCCATTTTACCTACAAATTTAATGGCAAAATCTACGAATTACTGATATTATTTATATTATTTATAATTTGTTTCCGTATGTTGTGAGTAAACAGGCGTAGTAACCGCGTCATTTAATCGGAAATCAATTTTGTAGTACGGTATTAAATTATTGAATTGTTTATTTATCCAGCAGGTAATTACTACGTTATTTTAAAATATGTATAACTTGGACCGTAGCTTTCCTCGCTGAAAATTTTTGATAAAACACTACAATGAAAGAAAGTGGCAGTGACAATTTGAAAGAGAATTTGAAAGCAGGATGCCTCTTCACCTCCTGTCCTCATGTCTTCTATAATTCTCCTCATTCCTAAAAGGACTCAATGCTTTCCCAAATTTCGACATATCCATCATCTGCATTCGGTAGACTGTCCGTTTCTTTGCCAACTATAACCATATTACGAAAATCTTAAAAACTAATAACAACATTTATAATTATTACTAATATTACTGGTGGGAATTTACCCAGGACTTGTAGATACTGGGTCATACTGGGTCAAGTACTGACAATTTCAACAACTTACTTTTATTCCAATTTTATTTTGATTTGCGGTGTAAGTCAATCTTTTATACATCCTCTCAGCACAACTTATGCTTCTTAGAGATATATTTTTTAGGCACCCCATTTATCTTATTTGATTGATTTTTATTCTTATCTACGCATTCATACTCTTCACAATCATCATCACTATTAATTCATCCATATCCATTGACCTGAATGTGCTCACGAGCAGCCTTAGAGAGAAGTTTTGTTCAAATTAAAAACCAAATTTAAACTGATCATAAATTAATACTGCAATATTGATTAGTAACAACACAGCACAAAATTTAACTTTATCAGAAAGTTGGAATGTTTTCGCGGTTCGTACATCAATTTTATGGACATGACCTAGTTTATACGTGTGAAATGATTTTACAGTTTGTAGTTTCAAAATATCTAAAAAAATATTTTATAAATTAAAATTATAGTTTAAGTTTTTAATTTCTTAAGAAACTAATAACTAAAAATTGTCAATCGATTAAAATAAATAAACCAACCAAGTAAATAAATTTAAAGATAATAAAAGAATGTGATAAATATTAGTTTCATCTTTTTTATTAGTCGTTTTTCATATTGAAAAATCAGTTAAGGTTAATACCTTAATAAAATATAATTATTTTTGTATTAATTTACATGCTATAACTATCTATGAATGGTATTTTATTTAGCAACTTAAGGTTTATTTTGTGTCAATTCGTGTAATTTAGCGAAAATATAAATATTTATCTGTTAATATTATTATCACTACATTATGAAAAGTGTTAGGTTATTTTAACAAAAAAAAACTATTTTGCCCTAATATAAAGTATTCTTTATGTCTATAAGGATATTTATCTATATTGTTGCGTACACCAATTGGTATTCAGGCCGCATGTTGTTTTGTTTTCGGTTACAGGATTGGATTTGTATTTTAGCCTTAATTATAAGACATTATCATAAAAATAAGTCATTTAAGTTGCAGTCTTGTTTTAAAATGATGACTAACAATTTTTTTTTCATAATCAATCTGTACCAATAAATAGGTAATTTAACAAGTGATTTAGCAGCAAATTGATTAAATTTTATTAATTGACCTTTGAGAGAGCGAGTGTGTCGTAAATTGTTATATTTTATACAACCCATTTATTTAGTCATTAAATTGAAAATTTTCTTCCCAACTTTAACTTAGCCATAATGAAGTCGTTAACAACAGTGCAGTAAATGGCCTACTTGCTTCGTAACTATTAACTTAAAGATATTTAAATATTTAAATATAAATATCAGATCTTAGCAGTTTCATACAACTTTATGAGTTACCAATACAATTAATGAACATATTTTTTAACTGTATCATTTTCCTAAAATTAATTGTTACTCAATATGACTTTCTTTGATGGGTTTCTTTGCTCTTTAGGATCTATTCTGAATATAAAACATAATAATAACGACTACCTTAAGTTCTCCACTGATATATCTTTAACAAAATCAGAATCAAAATTATTATTGGAATTTTTTTCCGCGCAATTATTTTTTTTTAGGTTACCGCCAGCACCTAAATTTATTATCTATAGACCTGAGAAAAATTGGTAACAGAAACTCAGCAGTGTATTATGTTAATTAAAACCTATATTTATATTACATTTATATTTAGTTTTGAAGTACCCTGGCAGTGAGAGCTTCATAACTTCATACCTAGGTGAGATATGCTTTAAATTCAGAAAAATTGTAATAAGTTCCTAAAAAACTTTTTTTTATTAATCTGAACGTTTACTGGGAGTTTTTTTAAAAAGTGGTTAAAAAATTTAAATTGCTCTTCTATAAAAGAATTACTCATTTTTTCAGTCCAGTAACAGTAAAGCAAGCCTCTGTTGGTCCCTAGTATTTATATGATGTGCATCACTATGCCTAATAAAATTATCAGTAAGATGTCATCTAACCATTTATGTAGTATATAATAAATACCTAATAAAATAAATATTTATTATTCCAAGTTATTTAATTCAAGCAATATAAAGCAAAAGTAAATCTTGTGATCTTAAATTTTTAAAATGATTTGATTTGCGATTTTTTTATTCACCAAACTATTGATATTAATTTAAATATTGTTAAAGTTCATTGGAATTCTTTTACTATTTTTTTTTTATGTTAGAGAAGAGCAAACGAGCTTGCGGGTCACCGTTAAAATGTGATCACCGCCGCCCATGAACTCTTGCAACATCCAAGGATTCACAAGAGCGTTGCCGGCCTTGGAAATAGGAATATTTGCCTTTTTCGAAGGTACCCATGTCGTATCGATCTGGAAATACCGCCGAAGGAAGTTCGTTCCACATTCGAGTAGAACGTGAGAAAATAGTCCTTGAAGACCGCACAGTGGAAGATCGCCACGCATCCAGGTGGTATGGATGGTAAAGAATGCGATCGCGAGCTGTGCGGTGGTGAAATTCGGCGGTAGGCATCAGATCGAATAGTTCATCGGAACACTCCCCGTTGTAAATGCGGTAGAAGACGCACAAAGAAGCGACGCCTCTACGCAATGCCAAAGAGTCCAGCCGCTCACAGAGCACCGGGTCCCCGACAATCCGAACAGCTCTCCGTTATCTCCGCAGTCAAATGGTAGAAGCTGATATTGGGGTGATCTGGACCAGAGATGAGAACAGTACTCCATCTGTGGCCGGACCTGCGCCTTATAGAGCGCAAGTTTTTGGCCAGGTTTGAAATACTGCCTCGCTCTATTGATCACTCCCAATGTCGTAGAGGCCAATTTGGCCTTGCTCTCCAGATGACCACGAAACTGATAATCGCTCGAAATGTCGAGACCCAGTACTCTGATACTTGGCGAGGTAATAAGGGGAGTGCTTTCGAAGAGCGGCGGCGGACAAGGGAACACTTCCATGACATCGGGACCACACCTTTAAGGTAGGAGTGCCGAAATACATGTTACGCGACTATGTTACATTGTGCATGTACATATTACACACATACTTAACTGTCTTTATGTCCCCTATAAATATATTTTAATGATAATCTTGTCTCGTATTGTCTTGATAACTTTTGTTGCTCTAAGTGAAAAGGTTTCTTTGCTCGAAAATTGCCCCTTCCCCCCAAGTTAAACTTCCAGGGATACAGTTTTGCAGCGGTGCAGCGTTTCTCATCATTCATCGTGTGTATCGAAAGTTGAGAATAGATCAAACCAAACTGCTAACGTTTCCCTTTTATACAATATTAGCTTTCTTATAAACTTTATAGAACTTCAGAAATTACAAACATTTACATATTAAATTATTAATTAACCAACCCCGGTATTTGATAAAACGATGTATGATTATTAATTCATTCCTTTTTTCACATGCTATTGAAGAAAGTAGTTTCGATGTAAAAACAAGGTACTCTATAGTCTTAATAAGACTTTTCTAATACTAAACATTGACGGTTTAAGACGAACATTGAGAGTTCCAAGTGAACATTATTTCTCTCTAGCCCTACTTATATATCTTATTTATTTTATTATTATTTTGTGAATATGTTAGCTGCTAAGGGGTTTTTAGATTTCTCAATAAGTGGTTATTAAAAAAAATTGTTAAACAGTACTTTTATCATAAAAAAACCGTTAAACATAGTCACCTCAGTTGATTAGAGTATAGCTACGTTATGTAGATGACCGTTTTGCTTAACCATTATTGTGAATTAAAATACGGTGAAGAACTGATATAAGTATAGCAAAACACAAGTGTGAAAATAAATAGAACACGGCAGTCGAATGTTTGCTTCCAAAATATTTGTTCGAGGGGAAAATGGAGCGACAAAGGTCTAAGGATGTGTTGTTTACTTACGTAATATAATTATAGTATGAATTTTAGCAGAGGAAACTGCTATCTTTTCTTTTATACTACAGTAATTATTTTTATACTCTTGAAGTACCATCGAATACTATAATATTACATTATGGATAAACATCGACAAGTTAATAGTTTGTGACTTATCTTTCATTGGAATTATAACTAACTAGCTTAATCCCGTGGATTCGCTGGCATGAAAAAGGAGTACTTTAAAGTGGTAATAGCTAAAATAACGTATTACAGCGTTTTCGTAGCTTCTGGTGATAAATAGTGGATATTTTTCTTAAGGGATCAGTTTCTGAGATACAAAGTAGCCTTTCTCCTTTTTAGCCTTGAAAATCAAGAGATGTTTTATCATCTTTGTCCAGAAATTCAAATTATTATGATAAGACAAAGGTGAACTGTGGCTAAGGATATTATCATACTCGTAATTATGCAAAATAGATCGCAATAATTTAAAAGAAAATTCTAAGTTTCGTTAAAGTAAAATACGATTGACGTTTAAATTTTTACTGATGGTCAGGGTTTTTGTCAACAATAACACAGTGGTAATGCCATCCAGTTGCTAGTATATAACTATATTAATGCTGTGGGAATGCTCATTAAAACCTTATATTATTTCTATACACAATTCACATTATATAATCAAGAATGAACAAAAGATTAATGATTAAAACAGAATCAAATCCAATTGTAAATAATTTCGAAGTATTGACTGTATTGTAGAATTCAAACAGTTACATTTTAATAAAGACGCTTTTGTTGTTATTGTGTCTAATTAATAAGATGAACAGTCATGACGAGTTGTGAAAATGAAAAAATCGTGAATAATATTAAAGCAGCGTTTAAATTCCTAAAATTTTAAGAAAAAATCAACTTTTTTATCCATAACTTATCGTAGAGCTGTTTACTTTATTATATAAAAAAATCAACGACTGTATCAGCTGTGTTTTACCTGTATGCACCAGTTGAATCTTAAAATGTTATTTGAATTATTGATGAAAAATACACGCAAATTATTTACAAATATTTGATTATCACTTAATACAATATTTCTTAATAATTTATTCCTGTAATTAACTTACATGAATCTTCATCTTTATTAGATTTAAAACATAATTAATATTCGTCAGAGTCCGAGCTCAAAATTAGTAATAGAGCTTAAGCTTAATGGAGTTCTCCGAGAACACTAAATTTAACGAGAACGCAGTTATAAGATTGTTTAATTTTGAGTTAGTCAAAATGAAAATTAGTCTTTAACAAATTGTTAGAATAAGTGTTTTTTCACATAGCAGTTCCATTTTTGCTATATTAAAATTAAGGACATGTACTTCTCCTCTGTAAATATTATCTATTTCTCGTGACTCTCCACGACTACACAAGTCGAAACTAGAAAGAAATACTAGCGCTCGACTATTTAATCAACTTGTTGCAAAATTTCAGACAAATCTTAATTTAAATGGTATAATTTTACAAATTATTTATAGAAAAAAAATTACAAACTTTAACTATATTGAATAGATGCGAAATAGTTTATTATATCATTTATATTTATTTATTAACATCAAAAACAAATGATTGTAGTAAAACTTACCAAAACTTTAGTTATTTGTCTGGTATTAGGATGAAATAAACGCTTGAACTAAAATGTTTAATTATTAAAACAAAATATTAAAAGAATTACTGGTGCTCTAGACCTCCGTCGGTATTAAATATACCTATTTAAATTGTTTTAGTATCACTACACAATTGAATATATGAAGCTATTTATATTTTCTATTTACTGTTTTCAGTATCTACTAGTTGAAACGCGATTACATAAGAGACCTTCAAAGCGATGTTATAGGTTTAGCATAAACTAACAAGTGAACCCAGTAGACTTCTCAAGACGATAAAGCTCGTCTTAGTATTTCAAAGGACTTGAATTACATTATATTAATCAATAAAAGCTAGTTCTGTTAAAAGATTTAACATGACTTTGGATATTAAGTCATCATAAGGATCATGAATATGTTACTTAATTAATGGCGTCAAAAGTCAACTTTTTATTCGAAACGAGGGTAAAAACTACCTCAATGAGCGCTTGCTTAATAGTAGCAAAAATTTTGTTGAAACAAAGAGTCCCACCTATCATTAGTTTTTCCATTGATGCTTTTAATACATACATACATCATATTAAAGCTCAAAACTCTGTTTATTGAACTTTGTTTGGAACTTTGTAGAGGATTCTTTTAATGTCATTCTACAATAGCAATTGATCTTGTTTAGTTATTTATATTTTTAATTTTTGTGGAAAAATGGGTGTAGCTTCAGTTTCAAACAATATAGATCTGTATTGTTATAAAGGCTTGTTCCGTGTTAAGGGTTAAGGTAAAATTTGTTGCGAGGTATTATGTTTTAAAAGACTAGTACTAGTATTGTCTTTAATAAAATTATATCTTCATCGTATCATATTAATGCCCTTAATAACAAAAAAAAAATTAAAATAATATAGACGTGTTTATAATAATAGTTTCTTATTGTTAGAACATTCGTATAATAAACACAACTCCTATTTTTTCGGTGTATTTTTTGCATGACTTTTTTGCATGGTCTTGCTCTTGCTCCAGCAACTTCCCGCGGTTAATTATGTTGTCAGTCCATCTAGGGGGGGGGGGGGGGAATTAGCCACGCCGTGTCTACCGGCACGTAGTCGCCACTCGAGAAACTTTCGTCCCCATCGGCCGTTGGTTGCACGAGCGATGTGCTCCGCTCACTGCCGCTTCAGACGAGCAATTCTTTGAGTTATTTATTCTTTATGTCAGAGGAGGGTAAACGAGTGTGCGGGTCACCGATGACAGCTGTTCACCGCCCCCCACGAATTCTTGCAATATCCGGGGAAATGCAAGAGCTTTGCCGGCCTTGAAGGTGGGAGTAAAAGCATTTCTTGAAGGCACCCATGTCGTTTCGATCCGAAAATACCGCCGAAGGAAGTTAGTTCCACATTTTAGTGGTATGTGGAAGAAAGGTACTTGAAAATTGCATATTATAGGATCGCCGAGGATCATCCAGGTGATATGGATAGTATTGCAGGGGATGATGCATGTATTAAATAATTTATTTTAGAAAAGTAACATATTTCTAAAAGTCAGTGCTACAAGAACAACATAAAACATAGACATAACATAAAATGTATAGATTAATTAAGTTTAAAATTTAAATGCAGAACTTTAATCTGAAAATAATGATTGTCTAGAATGTTGATTTAAGAACACCTTTCATTTTGAAACATAAAACTTTATTTAGCATGATTAAAATAAGATAGTAAAGTGTATATGGAATTATACTTACTCTAATAGTAGTCTAAAGGTATTGTGAAAAATAATGAAATAAAAAATAGGCTAGTGCCTTTTCGTATTGTAGCATTTCGTACGGTGGATGAAAGATCCGGGTGCTCAAGACCCCTTCCTTCCTTTCCTAATGCAATCCTCACAATTTGTCCTAGTCCACTGCATCATATTTTTTCTTAAAAGCTGCACTTAATTTACAAATTTTAATATCTACAGATATCTAAGAGCAATTGAACTACCTATCATTCATTAAATCTTTTTCTCATTTGCTTCACTACCTCTATAAAAAAATGGGAACTACCGTGCTACCTATTTATCTATAAATATTCTATTAACCTAAACTTTAAGCTTTACATATTCTGATATAGTTGAAAGACAAACAAATAAGTAAAAATATATTTCAAAACCTTTATCAGTAACGTTAATTGAGATGGATGGATGAGAAAAGTTTATGAATATATTTTTCATATTACAAAAACATTCGACAAATACACGCGGCAGCGTGAAGTTTTATTTAGGTTGGCAGTACTGTAGCTGTTGGAAATACTTTTCTCCGCTTTTCGCGTATTCCTTTATTCTCTGTTTATAAAGTTTTTCTTATTCCAACCTCCATAGCGTACTTTATTAATTATTAATCATACATAATATAAAACATTAAACTATTCATGTAGTCAAATGTTTCATTGCATTTTTTTACTATCAAGCAACCGACTCCACCTAGCCCAATTATAACCCTATCTGTTTTATGCAGTAAGCTATAGCTTAACTAAATTTCAACATTATCTATAATTTTAATCTGTCAGGTACTATTTAAAGAATCCTGCACATAAAAAAGGTAATCAAACAATAATATTAAATTACAAAATATGTTTTATTTGATTTAAATTTAATCCAGCCCTTAAAAACACGAAAACAATATAAATGAAAACCATCTCTACATATTTATTCTAATATTAGAAAATAGAATCTCAGGAAAACCTTAATTTAAAACAGTATCATAACCCAAGATCTTTTACATTTTGGCCGAGATGATTGCGGTAATTTCTAAGGTAATAAGCGTTTCTTGTTTATTTGGGGTATTGTTATCTGATTTAGCTTTGTATCATCTTTGTTTTGGGTTATTGCTGATGACATAATCTAAGGTTCAAGTTAGATAAAACAAAAATAACAGTCACAAAAGAATAAGGAAAATATATATGTATCATATGTACTACAAAATGACGTGACACGTTCTTAACTTAAGTTCAAAACTACTTATCGAACTACTTATCAACATTAGCCATTTATTTTTAGATTAACCTTTCAGTATACTTTGGAAGTTTTTCTAATACTACTTGTAAGTATACTAATATAATGTTATCTTGTAGGGTCTGAATATACTAGGATCCGCCAACCGTGTGCGGCGGGAGTTGAGCTGAGCCCCTCTCCTTTCTTATTTTCTTGAATGGCTAAACATTTTTTCAAACTGTTTTCGTTATAACATCCCCGTTCAGCTCAAACTTTCATGAGAAATTTTTTAGCTAATTATCTTGTCGCATTCTGGAGATAACTTTACACAAAAAAAGGTCTCCCAAACGGTTAAAAGCTTCGCTTACGCTCAGCTCAATTACTTTAAATTAACAAGGTATTTGAAATCACACTTTTTAACATAATAATATTATTATCATTATTATTGATGAAAGTGACCTTTATAAAGCTTAACCTTCGAAAGGGTACAATTAAATTGATATTATTTTTAAGAACAACCGTTTTATATTAAGCTGACCTCTGACGTAAAATAAATAGATTTTGAATTAAGATCAGTTTGAAAAGTCTCTTAATATTATCGGAGAACGCCTTTTAATCCTATTGTCTTTGACTCAATTATTAATTAATTAATAGGTTCATTTTATGGCCACAGGTTAAATAAAAAATAGAATTGGTTCTTGAAACTGCTGAAAACCTGTTGATTGTATACTTTAAGATACTTTAAATCAAAATTAGAAAATCGTTCAAACTCGTTTTTAAATTATCAAATTTATATATGTTTAAATGCTACTTAGTGTTTTTGTAAATTATTACAGCTAAATAATTGATTTATTAAAAAAAATAATGATAGATATTTTTAACGTTCCGGAAAATTATGTTAAATATTAATTAATGTATTGGTTGCTTTAGGTCAACCCATACAATTTTTTTATAGAGATTACGTAGAAAATGAAAATTTATAAATATTTATCCCCTGAAGCTGTAACCCGGCTTGATGATGATGATACTTTAATATTAAACAAACATTTAAAAGTAAAAAAAACAAGCTCTATAAGAACCATTTAAGTTGGATTTATAAGAGATAGAATAGTATTATGTTTACATATTAGGGATTACCATTACATAATTAGTGACAGGGACATATTATATAAAGATATAGAACTTCAATCTGCTGTTACCTTTTAATAGCTTTCGGTGCTTGTTATCTGCAACTGCTGCTAGCTGTGGGTGGAAGATAAAATGTTAGTCTTTGTACGTTATTAAATGGTAATGATTTGAATCATTAGACCACATAACAAAAACAGATAACTTTCTAGATGTGGTTGCAAATTGGAAAGCATAAAACTATACTGTCTCTATTTAAGTTTATATTTAACTTTGTATTTAGTACATCCATACTAAATGTTTAAATTGTTTCAGGTAAGTACTTCACCTCAGTAAGATGGCCAAGGTTTAAAAATAGTGAGTAAATATGATTATCTTTCACAATATCCCACTATATTGCTCTTGATCATAATCGTAGCTCATACGAATTAACATATACAAGCAAATTAATGGAATGGAAATAGATATAGCCAGCCAAACTAGTTTACGGTCAGCCAAAAAATCAATAACTTAACAAGGGACATTGGGGTTCGAGAAATTTGTTGCAGTCAAAGATTTCAACAATTTTGTTCCAAATAACTTCATATTATGTAAATATATATATCAAAGACGTCACAATTTTTTTTTTTAAAGGTGCAAATTTCTATATATCTTAACACAAATGAATTTGAATACAGAATTACCCGAAAATTGGATATATTGGAGACAACACCAAATATATTTAGCTTATTTATGATAATATAATGAGTATCGTGTTATGTATCGGTTTTACCAGAAACTGGGTTATCATTATATAAGTTATCACTTATACCCTTATAATATATATATATATTTACCCAACTATAATCTCACTCGAACCCCTCTGAGTAACTCGATGAAAGCCTTGGATAAAAACTATCCAATAATAAATAAAATATGTGTTCATAGTATAATATTCAATATTGGATAAAAGTTGTTAAAAGAATTTTAGTATTCATAATTTAAGATCACATTAATTTAAATTTACAAATAATGATATCTATTGTGATCAAATTCAAATCAAAGTACACGTTAATAGTCTGAGTTAAGACTCTTCTTTTTTTTAATTACATATAGTTATCTCAACTATAACTTAAGTAAAACCTTGTCTTAATCAACCACTAATTTATAAAACGCAAACGAAAAACTAGGATCATATTATACCTAAATCGTTAAACAACGCATTTCGCTATTTAAAAGACTCTAAAGTCTTGGAAACTGTTGTGAACTCCCATCACACGTTAATCTGTATTGAATGATTTATTAATATTTTATTGTTTGCAAATCGGTAGATATATTATCCATTAATATTTCGATTTAACTGACCCTGCTAATTAAAATTGGCGCTGACAATCTGTTTACCAAGAAGTGGTTGAATATTGTTTTCATAAATGCATTTAATAGACACCATTAATTCAAAAATTATTTTATGGTAGTAGTCTATATATTTAAGCCAATTTAACTTGCCACAGATATAGAAATAGTATATATATGATTTTATATCTACCATTATATATATATATAATGGTAGATATATAATCATATATATACTATTCTACAAGTCAGTTCCAACATATCAGTACTCAGACCTTGCATTGCTCAGCCGTCAATCGATGTCAGGTCCCTTCATCAAATAAAGTACATAGAATCTCAAAGTTCATAATATATACATAAACATATTATTTATATGACTTCTTTTCCTTACATATTGACCTATCGAAATTTATTATTAAAGAGGATTTAAAAACAAACCCAGATTCATAAAAAAAAAATAACTTGATTTGATAGAAATTATAGTGAAATTATCAAAGTATTCGACTATTTTCAGATTTTTTAGAAATAAGAAGAAAAGGAATTAGACAAAATTTTGACTGGAATTTACATATTTTTATTAAATTCTTGAAAATAATTATTATAAAATCAACGCGAGATACTAATGGCGTAGTATATATTACATACCACCGAAATATAGTAATCTAAAAATCAAATACATTCAGCAAGTTGGATTTTGGTTTAGCTTTGTTTTTCTGAACAAAAAGTTCACTTCGAGACATCGGTCTCCGATGAAAGGGCAAATGTGAAATAAAAATAGTTATCGCTTATTACTCAACTTTTACTCAATTGCTGTCAGCACAACCTGCCCTAGATTTTAAAACTTTAAAAAATTTTTGGGGTTTTTCTTTTATTTTCAGAAGGTAACGCTTATAAAAAGATATTTCCGTGATCTATGGATATGGTTATTATTTCTTTATTCATTCTAAACATACAAAAATAGTTTCTGAAAAATTTATTTGTGATATGAACTGACAGCCTAAAATAGGTTCCGTTAAAAGTATAAATTATCAACCAACTAATTTTGTTTTTAATATTAAAACTAAATTAATACTTTATACTCGTATATCTCTCTGTTTGTCTGTCTTGAAATGTAATTTATGGTTATTAGCTACTTTCATTATTTTATTAATTATTTTAACTAAACTGTGATAGAACATTTAAAGCAGAATATATTCACAATTCTGTTCTAACAGATGTTGCACACCTAAACTTCTGTCCCTAATAATTTATATATATTATAACCACAAGTTAACACTGTTGCAGTGCGAGTTATTTCAATTTACGTTTTATTAAATAAGTTTGACCCAGATATTGAATAGTTATTAGCATTGAATAGAAATAGGTTAGGTTTTCAATAGAGTACTACTTGATCGTAATTACTACAACAGCACTGGATCCTGAGGCTTCTATAACTCGCTTTCATTTCTATGTATAATGACTTTTGTAAAAATACTGACAAAATATAAGTCAATATTTTGACATGTGTTTATATATGTCAGTTTGTTTTGTTTTAGCTGTATTATAAAAATATATATATAGTTACGTTTTCAAGTTTAAAAGTCTTGTAAAAAGATTTGAATGCCTAAAAATTACTAATTTATTAAATTGTAAAAGCACCAAATGATTCAAGAACAAGTTTGAAAAATATTCTAAACATAATTATGTTAATATTATTTTTTTAAATATTTTAGTATTAATATGCTAACATGTAAAATAACGTCTCGTCTGCTACAGAACCGATAACAGACAGACAATCTAATAACAATTCAAACAGATTATATACTATTACTGGCAAGATTCCCGTAGTGTCTATTAAAGTTATGGATAGGCCTGGTAGAATATTCTGATGTGTAAATTATTAATTGCTTATATAGACACATAATGAGAATGATATTGAAGTATTATTAGTGTTACTATTATATATGGTATGTTAATCACAAATGATTCTAATAAGGTTTCCTTTATAAAACGATAATGTAATTTACAATTAATTATGTTTCAGAACAATTAACTCAATTAATTTATAATATTATAATTTAATTAGACGCTCAATTAATTTAATTAGTCGCTATGCAAGAATAAGTGAATGTTATTGACTTTTACTAAACAATAGATAGCGCTGATTATTTCTAAAATATCTATGGTAACCATCATTACCCATTAAAAAATATATACTATTGTTTAAGCAGTTTATATTATAGTTGGAAGCTCAGAAGAGCCCTGCAAATCTTACAATTAGGTATAATAATACTACTACTCTATATTATCTTATTACACGTTTTAAATATAAAATAATTTAAAATACAACATTTCAAAATCACACAAAGAAATAGAAACGTTTAATATAAAATTATACAACATTGCGAAGAGAGAACATTTAAAGCAAAAAGAAAATATATACAAGTTTTAAATAGAAATGAGAGACGATAACTGAAGTAGGGTCATGAAGATGAATGTAGATTGACATGCGGCTAGAGACGGGTGAAAGGGATGGAGTAATTCATGAATAGGAGAAGGCGCAGATCGGAAGGATTACAGAAATTAATGAAAGAAAACATATTGTTACCCACATCACGAGATGAAGGAATAACGCTAAGCGAACGATGAATATATATCAATCTCAGCAGAGCCATTTTTCATGTAAAATTATCATATTTAAGTATCAAATATAATATTATAAACAACAGGAACAAAGTTATGTTAGTTCCTAGAACAAAAAGACGAAATAATTGAAATTGCTACTCGCATTTTACTTATATATATTTTTGTTGTATAAAAAGCGTATAATAGGCAATTTTAATTCAACAAATCATTATTAATCAAAGTGAAAGCAAATAAATAAAAAACAAATAATTTTTTAGACTTTATTTCTCAAAAAAGTTACAAATTTACTTACTGAGAAATTAATAGATACTCGTATGTTACAAAGATATCACAGCGTAGCTCTGGACAAACAATCAATATTATTTAGTACACAGAAAAAAATTTACAAGTATAATATTCATTATAATATTTGCACAAAATAAATATGCACTACGAAAGAATACACAAAATAAAACTTAGAGATATGATGTAATTTTACGGCCAAGGTATGGCGGAAAATATTTTATTTGTTTACGTACTCGTATATACCGAGAATTTTATTGTATCTGTAGACAACATATTGTTTACATCAATATAAGGTTCCTGAGGGATCACATGATCACATATACATTGTCTTTCTTCTTTCTCGTTGAAATATTTCTTGAGTCTTCACAATAATTTTAGGGTTTATTTACTCCGCTATTAGTAAGGTATAAATGTTTATTTGCATTAGTTAGCCAGTTGTTGATGAGAGTAGCGAATACATAATGCTTCTCGTTCTTGGTATCTTTACAAAACTTTTTAACAATTTGCATTTTCAATACATAGCATAATGCATATTAAATACATACATATTAAATACATCTAGATTTGGGACAGCTATGTATATATTTTTTCTAACTGTCCTCTGTTCGAATTGAACCCAGTTTGCTCTATAGTCACCATTACTTAACATTAAATCCATCACTGAATTAATACATTTTGAAATAAATTATTTTCTTAGTAATAGATAAGACATAATAAGACAAGTCAATTTTGGCTACCTGTGGATAAGATTTTTTACCTCAAGGGTATTTACAAAATTCTATTTTTTTATGTTTCTAAAAACTGTTTTAACTCCTCAGGCAAGATTAATGGGGAAATTATGATGTTTTGGCAGTATTTATAAAATTTCTGTCGACGTATAATATATATTACGTACAAAGATTTAAAACTTGTCTATAAATATAACAGTCAATTTATATTTGAGTTTAAATTGCGTAAGTTGCACTATCTGAGTCAAAGTTCTCCAATACTCGAAGGAACTTGATCTTCTTTAGTTTCTTATTTCAACTGAACCATAAATGGGAACAATTGAACAATACAACAATTGAGCAATAGCGATACTATTGTTTTCTCAAAATAACTTTGAAATATCAATTGGACAATGTTTTGATTAAACTTCTTGTAATTTGTTTTTAAGATAATTTATGTTTAACATTTTTACAATTAGGATTTCATTATTTTAATAACAGAAAATTTTACGATGGAATGAACCCCATATTCCTAAATGAAAAAAGTTGTTTATAACTACAGAATAATATAATAATATGATTTCTAGAACTCATTTTCTTTACTTAAATTGTTTTGAGTATTTGTTAGAATTTTAAAACTGTATTATCAAACTTATGATCAACTACACTATTGATCTAAATGATATAAACATTCCAGTTAAGTAAAAAATGTAACCAGGGTTTCAAAAACTTTAACCGAAACAACAAAGTGATTACGATTACGATCAGTCTAAACAGAAAAATAATATAGAAACCTTCAATGCCAGAGCTTTAAATTTTAACCAAAATATTTTGAAATTCTTTATTTACATATTTACATTAAAAGTGCTCGTTACTCATTTCTCAAAACATTATCGTGATAATACATTTTTCGTCAGGATTTTTGAAGAAATTAATATTTTCTACTTTCATATTTATTTGTATTTATTTCATTCCTTGTTGATTATATCTGACAATAATTTGGAATAACACGGATTTTAAAAACAATATTGAGTTATATAATTTGTTATGAAAATATACATAATAAAAAATTATTGATATAGAATCGTGTACTACAGTAGTGCAATATTTAATATTAACTATATAAATTAACTGTCATTCTCCCTTTGTTACTTATAGAAAGCTATAAGTTTATAATTGAAGCAATCTTTTACAATGACTAACGTTTTCCAAAGGAACTAGTCTTTCAAATTAAAGTAATTTGTTTCTTGGTCTTAATATAATTTTTGTTCTAATTTATTGCAGTGCTTGATTTCTTCTCTATCAATTTATTTAAGGACAATATATCAAAAATAAATCTAAAATTTAAGAAGAGTAAATCTCTCTTTGAATAATACAAAATGAAGTCGTTGCGGAGATGTAGATATATTTATTTAATTTCGTATGAGTGTTTTCTTTAATAATAATAAGCATTTGTATTTGTTGGGAAGAAGAGAAATGTTCTCTTGTATAAATTGAATTGTTTTCAAAGAACTCAAAGAATATTTCGATTTAAGATAACTGAAGTTTTCCCGTCTCGTAATGCCTTTAAAATGGATAAGAACAAACTTACTCAAGAGCAGTCAACTTCCTACACTAAGTTAACGTATTTGTGTTCCCGTATTTTGTAACAACTATTATTTTATTTTTCTTGACGCTTTATTTATTCATATTAAATTAAATTGAAAGTTTATAAGTTCTTTTAGTTTTATTCCAAGTATCAAAGTATCAAATCAAATGTTAAAACTAAAGTATTTTTTTCTTGTAAAACGTACATTGCATTTAAGTAATGTCAAGCTCTATTCAAAGAATTTCAAAAGGAGTGTGCAATTGACAAATGGTATTCAAATTCAAAGTTTTTCTTTTAAATAGACATACATTGCATTTATGAATAGTTCAATTCTTGGTTTGTGTTCAATAAAATTTCGTATTACCTTTGCTTGGTCACTATAGAATTCTAAATTATTAATAATTAATAATTTGACTATTAAAGTAGATGAATATCATGTAATCGATAAAATAAGACTAGATATTACGTACTAAATTTGAACGATTTAAACTAATTTCGCTGGAACCCGCTTAGTGACTCTTGATGCATTGATTGAAATCGAACTTAAGACTTCGTTTCTTTTTTTATGAACTTGAAATATAAAAAAAAATCGTTTAAAAATACAAGCATGCTTGTTGTATAGTCTTCATCATAATATATTCAAATACAAATGAATATTTCTTATATTTATATTTATTTTACGTGTGAATTTTACTTATATTAAAGCTCAGAATCCATTAGCGTGAGATAAATTGTTTAAACCCTTCTGACAACATGTCGATACTTGTAAGCTCGTGTGCTCGAGTAACCAACTCGAAAATATAACAAAAATATTTGAACCGTTAATAACGTTTATCGAAAACACGAAATAATTCTAAACTATAAATAAGAACAGACGTAAGACGCTTGTAAAGATTCTAAAAAAACATAAATATAGGAAATATACATATATCGAGATGTCAAGTGTTTACATAAGAATATAAAGTTACTTCAATATTCAAAATTGATATTATTTTACAAACTTAAATAAATGGTATAAGAAAGCATGAATTAAAAATGTAAAACTGTACAATACGAATATGTTAAATATTTTGATATTATGATTGCATATAATTTTATTTAATATAATCGGTGAGAATATATAAGTTTATAAAGTATTATACAGTAATAAAAAAAATATAATGAAAATAATTCTAAACGTTACAATAATATAATAGATACTTTATTTATTTATAACTTTTCCGCTTTCAATCAATATCAGGATATCAAGAGTATCGAAATAAGCAAAAAATAGCTTAAAAGTTAATGTCTCGAATCTGGGTGTAGTCTGTTTATTATGTAAATTTTTATATAATAAACAAATTAATAAATTTAAATTTGAATAATAAACCTTCAAAAGCTAACAATCTTCTGAACAATTTAAGACGAAAAATATATCAAGACCAATAACTTTCTCATCCTATCTTGTTAAGCTTTTCACTTACATCCTACTTCAAGTATTCATGAGGCCATATTTTTCAAGGTCGGATAGCTTCCGGGACGTGATCCCGTCTTGCATCCTTTAATTTATTTTTGATTGCCGTATCATATTCTCTACTAAAGTGTGGGTTAAGCTTCTTGATCTATATTGGTCGTTAGTATTTGTCAATTGTAATAGTTTTTAAATTACATCCTATTCGAGATCTTCCAAAATTACAAGTATAAATGAATGTGTTATACGAATATGTATTAATATTGTTTTATTGAATTGCTGTTTCAATGTTAATATTCCTTTCAAAATTCTGTTTATTTGAGCTTTGGAAGAGAAAGTCTTAATTAAAAAAAAATCAATAGCTCTTTAACTATTTGCGTATATTAAAAGTTTTATGTGCAGATATAATTGCTACATTTTACAAAAAAAAATCAAAGAAATATTGCAAACTAATAAATAAAAACAATAAACCCATTATTATAAATTTTACCAAAGCTACCAAAGCAAAAATAACTAATATCTCTTATTGACATTACGATACTTTTGTATTTCATTCAGTATAGAAAAAGAAGACTTTTTAATCTATTAACAAGTTTTTTTATTTTAAGGCTAGGCTGCCTAATATCTCGGGGTGGTCCGGATATTAGGGAGCCTAACACGATCGAGTGCGATAGCGATCCCGTGTCGTCCCGATAAAACAATAAGGTTAAATATTGTTTGTAAGGATAGTTTTAAAAATGATGACAAAAAACGCGGAATGACAAACATAACAGTTGCGGCCATCACCTGCTTTGTGATGAAATTTACAGAATTATGCAATGCATAAATGTTTATTTCATATATATTTTTTTTATCTATTGACATTTTGTCCAGACCTTTAGGCATATTTTATAATAAATAACTTTACATTGAAACAATGTAAACGAAAATCATATATTGCATTTCTGAAACTTCATATTATAAAACATTTAAAATTCAATTATATTATGATGGTAGAGGTTAGTTATACATTTAAAAATATAATCGTAAAATTCTGATGAATCATTTGTCACCAGTTTTGCCCATTGCCATGTAGAAAAAATTCGTTCAGTTACCCTACCAAATAAAGTTTATCAATAGCAATTATTTTGTAATATTTTTATTATTAGGTATGGCAAAACATACTAACTTATCCAACTTAATTATATACAACAACAACAAATATCTTCACTACTTTCTTTCATGCAACTCTTAGTTGTTGGTGATAAATATCACATCCACGTCAAGAAACTTTTTTAAGAAAATTTTTCTTTTCAAATTCTCTGAAGTTTCATAGTCACTAAATTCTTTGTAACCGAATCGGTTAGAAAACTTTTAGTTTGTTGCAAACTTTGTCCTCTGAAAATTGAGATGAATAGAAATGGATCAATTTTCTATGAAGCATTATTATTGTTTCTATATCACAATAATTTTAGACTGATTTTTTAAAGCGATTCAGATTAACCTAATTGATATTATATGTGCGAATGTTTGTTTGTCATGACTTAACTATTTCTGATGATTTTGCGAACTATACCTTGTATAAGAATGTGACTTGGGTTATTTTCACCCGCCAAATGTATGTAAAAATATTTTTTAGATGGACTTCCAAAATAACAAGACCATGTTTCACAAGTGGAACTTATTTGTTTTAATACCCAAAATGAACATGACTCACCGCCATTCCGTCAAGTCTTTCCATCAATAATTATTGCCATCAAGTGTATCCGTCAAGTCTTTTCGTATAAGCATTCGCTTTCTTTAAAAATAAACATCCTAAAATATATGTTCACGTAAAGACTAATAAATACATAAAGAAAGATAAAAAAAAATATGTTAGATTCAATGTATGCTTCAAAAAAGAAAAAACCAAAAAAAGATAGACGAACGGTGTGAAATACGTTGTTACTAGCATTGAAGCTAGTTTTAAAATGATAGCTGACAGGGATTTATGAAAGAAATTTATTCTAATCTTAGGGATCCAGATGTTGATGATGATGACGTGTTAGTATTTTTAAGTCGTTTAAATATTTACAACATGTAATAAAACATCACCAATTATTATTTTTATTTGTAGAATTTTACACAAATTTTTAGAATTTATTAAAAATATTAAGATACACTTAAATAATAGACAATGACAAACCCATTGTCTATTATTTAAGTAAAATTTCTAATAACCTCATTTCCATAACTGTTTGCTTGTTAGTTGTTTTGTTTTATATAACTTGATATCAAATATCTTTCGTTCGTGACATTATTATAACCTTTGACCTATTGAACATCAAACGACATTAAAACAATAGAATTATGAAGCGTCCTCAACTACTAACATTAAACGATTTTAACCTTTAAAGTGTTCTTAGTATTATTTTAGATAAATTACAACCGCCGTCAAAGACATCATTTGAAACGTTGGCGAAAAAAAACCTTGATGAGTAAGAATATTAAGATACTTAAATCAATACAAAGAGAAACGTACTGAATGATCAACCGGCTTTAACTGCGTGTTGAATTTAGATTCAATATTCCATCATAAATCAAACAAAACAGTAGTTCTTTAAATTCTAAATAAATCTTTAAGCTTAAATATTTCAAACTTAATAAGATTAAACTATCGCAATATATTTCTAAAAAGTTATTGCGACAAAGAGCCCCATCTATCACCAGCTCTCCAGTGAGAAATGTCACTATAAATATGTCACAATGCAGCCAAAAAATTCTCCGTTATTGTACTTAATATTGTCTAATGATGAATAAAAGTATTCTATTAGATCAATCACAATATGATTGATCTATAACACTGCTTAACGTAAAAAATGAAAACTTAACTTTCAAATTTTCTTAATTAACTTTGTTTTTTTTATTAAATACATATGTATATTATGATAATTTTGTTGCAAATATTTATTTATTTATTTATTTTATTGTATTATATTTTATTTATATACGGCTTAAAAAACCTTAAAAAACAATACAAATGCCATTTTTAGTTACTTTTATTTAAAAAAAAATCTTTCTGTATCTACATTTTTTTAGTTTTATTGTCAGTAGAGAAAATGCGTTAGGAACATTATTGACGTTAATGCTTGCCTCAGAAATCAATACCTTTTACGACTTCCTGCAAAGTCCTTACTTTGTTTTAAATAAAATTTCTAATTGTGTAATATGGTTTACTTCTGTTATCTTAAACCATACTATTTTACTTCTTATTGTTTTATTAACTTGTGTACATAGCTCTATATGACAATTAATCTTTTTTATGTTTTGATATTACTAGGGTAAAAACGCCACTTTAGAATATTGCCTTGAAAGGAAACATCATTTTTTATATTATAATTTACTGTTTGAATTTTGATATCTCTAGAACACCAACTTTATATTTATAAAATATTAATTTTCTTAATAAATATACAAATCATTCTTTAATCTAATGTTTTCATATATCTTCAGTTATACACCTGATACCAATATTTCATCATATTACAATAAATTAAACTTTTAAAAGGTCATGTGGTAAAAATATAGTAAAATTAAAACAAAGTCATATTATTAATGATTTATAAAAACAATTTATTGATTAACTACCATATCATAAAAATATTAGATATTCTATAGATAGTGTTTTTATGCTATTGAATTGGGTAGACCTCGAAGAATTCGGTCTGCCCATTCATTTGTAACCAAATTTCGAATTTTGAAAAAATATCTTCACAGGATGTCTTCTTATGACCCCCTGAGTCCGAAATGACCATTGGTCAAAAAGTTTATATATATATATATATATATATATATATATATATATATATATATATATATATGCGTGCGTGCATCCAGATTCGACTTTTGTCAGCACGATAGCGGCCGCAGTTTCACTCGGATCGCTTTCAAACTTCGCACAAAAATCAGTCATCCAAAAATGAAGGTCAAGTTCGTTAACCAGAGAAATCCGGTCACGGTGGGCGCTAGGGCCTCACTTTTTCTGATTTCAGTTTTTCGACCATAACTTTTTCCCTATGCAAAGAAGATCAATCGCGTTCATATTATATGATGTCTTTGATGAATACCTATAACTAATGTAGATAAACCGAAAACCTATCTTCAATAACTTAGGGGTGGGGCTAAAAAAACCGAAAATTTTTGGAAAAAAAATCATAACTTTTTTCTGGTAAACATTTTTACACCACAAGTATTTTTAATAGAAAGGTTATTTTTTACTCTAAATATAGGTACCAAAAGTTTTTCCGTAAAAGGTACCGTTTCTGAGAAAAAAATAAAAACCACTTTTAGCTTGAAAATTTAAGGTAGGTAAAACCACGGCAACTTTTTTTTGGTAAACATTCCCTTCTCGCAAATATTTTTAATAGAAAGGTTATTTTTTACGCTAAATTTAGGTACCAAAAGTTTTTCCGTAAAAGGTACCGTTTCTGAGAAAAAAATAAAAACCACTTTTAGCTTGAAAATTTAAGGTAGGTAAAACCACGGCAACTTTTTTTTGGTAAACATTCCCTTCTCGCAAATATTTTTAATAGAAAGGTTATTTTTTACGCTAAATTTAAGTACCAAAAGTATTTCCAAAAACGATACCTTTTTCGAGAAAAAAAATAAAAACCGCTTTTTGCTTGAAAATTTTTGATGTAAACAACGGCATCATGTGTTATTCTTAGGTAGTGAGTTATGTTTTAAACGAGTTACACACGAGGTCTACCCAGGCGTGTCCCAGTGCGGGCACGGATTTTTTTTGATGCATGCCTTCAAAGCAAGAATATTATCATCAATATACAGAATCTGTTTAAGGCCCATAATTTCTGTTTATTCCCCAGTTCTAGTTAAAATCGAAAAACATATCAAACTATTACTTTATACTTTATTATTTGTCAATTATGTTTTTACGTGTTTTACAAATAAAATAAAGATTAATTATTAATGAAATAAAAATAAAAGATTTTATTACACACAAAAATAATGAACAAAATCTAATATTTTAATATCTATGGAAATGTTAAACCGTATTTTAATGCTTTGTTTCTTCTTTCGTGTAAGTACGAATTAAAAAATGGCATACGGTTACAAGGAGTAAGTATATAGTATTATCTTATTTTGCTTTAACTAATTATTAGACACACCAACATTGTTTACAAAATTATTTATATAATGTTTGCTTTTGTCAAGACCCAACTAGAATTGGACTATTTGAATGACATAGAGAATATAAGACTATGTTACTTATTCATGTACCAATATCCATTTAAGATTTTTGAAGTAAATATAAATGCTTTTATCAATACCGATACGTTTATTATTTAGTTATTATTCTTCATAAAAACCGTTCTCTATAAGTTGAATATAACCACGTCGTTGTGAACGATGTTACTCTAATGGGCTTTCATTATATGATTGCTCGCTGACACGTAGTCGTCAGCACGTCGCCAAAATTGTCCAAGTGTTACCAACACGCCCCTGTTTCTTTGTTCAATGTGCTGGAGTGGAATTCATAATTTCGTATGAAACTTTTTACTCGACCACAGTTGTGTAGTTTCATCATTATATATTATATTATCATTAGATATTTGATTGTGTTTTTGTCTGTTCGAGGATTTAATAAATATTTGAAACAAATATTTATTCTTTTATATATTATATCAAACTATTTAACTCATTCACTACTAAAAAACTAATATGATACAATATAGATAAATAAATAAATATATAGTATTAATTAATCCTAATATAATTCAAATACACTTATCCTTTTTAGGGAACAACAAAGCAAAAATAACAAACATACGAAATACTTTCAAAAGAATACAATGGAGAATATTTCAAAAGAATTCTGTAAATATTTAACTGTAGCCATTAAGGTAAGTAAACTGTGTCGCGATGGTTCCCTTTTTATAAGTAACGACACGACATTCATACGATATCTGAGATTTTTTTATACAAAATTAAATAATCGTATCATCTGGACTTGAAATATATTCATAACACTAAAATAAACAGCTATCGTTATCGTGTCGCGAGAAGAGGCATTGTTATTGTGTGTTATATTAAATTTTATGGTTTACTTTTAACCCAAAAATAGGTTTTTTAATGTAAAATATTATGGCTGTAAGGTAATATAACATTGAATAAATAAATTAATTTCATTCAATTTATTTTGATTACGTATAATAACGACTATTTTTGAAAAATAATTCTACCTGAATACGTAAGTTTTTTATTTTTATGGTCAAAATTACCATACTAATAGAATTTGGACATATACGATTGCAGATATGTACAATTATATGAACATAAAATTAATTATATTGTTTATAATATTAAAGGGAGATCACTAAATCATTTAAAACACCTCAGGCCCTTAATGTATCCCAAATTAAAAATGAAAAAAATCTAAGAACAATCATAAGCGGTATGTTTGTTTCTGTATAATGTTGTCTCAGTCTATACCTGGTATTATTATAAAATACATACGCGTGATCCCAAATACAAATTTCATTCGAATAAAATACTAAATCTTTTCTTTCCTTTTCTTTTTTTCCTCAGCAAACAATAGGTTAAGAGATTAATTTAAAAAAATCAAATATGAAGGGAACTTTATCATTTGGTACTTTTATTATAATATAAATATAACGCATCTTGTCCCCGTGACTTGTGTGTTTAAACTACAGGAGAGTATTATACGTAAATCCTGTCTTAGTGGCTAAGGCACAAAGGACGTCAGGAAACAACCGATTAGACCGAACCGCAGCGGTTTAGCTTCTATGTACTGTTAATAGATTATTCACTACGGACACTGTTATATATATTATACACACACCTATGTGTATTATATATACACCTTATTCTATAACAATGGTACCTATTTTCACATTGGTTTTATATTGTTCCTTTAATCTATATTAATATCACTATTGTTTTTTATTGTACCATAATTTCATTTCGACATAACTATGATCTGATATTGATATTCTAATTTGCGTGATGTTCAACTCGTAATATTTGAATAATGATTAGTATCTATATACAGTGCTGGGTTTAGACCTTTCTAATTATATAAAGATTGCCGCCGCCGCTCTGACGGTTGGCGGTTTACATTTCATAGAATTTCTTTTCAAAATAAAGCAAAGAGATATATTACAAAATATTATTTTAAACAACTAAATAAGGTTTTCAATCTTTGAATTAAGAGTAATAACAATAATTATACTGGGTATCAGTAAGTATTTAAGTCAAACTTAAAGTGTTTACTTTTACTAGGCATATATTGCATTATGAAATATTAGATTCTTATGGTACAATAAGTACATAGAAATCAACCAGAAAGAAAGTTATTTAGTAATATTTTATTATTGTGCAATATGCCTTTACTATAGAAAAAATAATACATAGAATTAAGTTATCAGTAGTAATCTCATTGCCATGTATAACACATCCCCTCCTAAATTGTAATTTCAGTCTGAATTCTAAAGGTTGTTTTAAACAAAATAGCTATTAAAAGATTGTCTCCAAAATTATAAGACCACATTTTGTATGCGACGTGTGTTTGTGACGGCTTTGTGTGTTGTTTTTATTTGGTGTTTATTCGAGTCTTTATATTTCATCGAGTTCATTATATTAGTAACTAAGCATTATACAGTACATTATTATATAATAATATAAATAAAACCAGCAATATCAAAAAACACATTACGTTACAGTACATCTTTTTCAGATATTGCTAAGAAATTACCAAAGTTTAGAAAAATTGCAAAAGAAAATAGGACGACAAACATTTTATTTTTTTTTCATCCCAATAATAAAATATCAGTCATATATTTATATAAATAAATATAATGTTTATAAAAATACCCTCATATTCATATTAGTCAAGGCGAAAACGCCTATGATATTAAAGTATAATATTTATTATATTTTAAATGGTACCGAGACGTTGCTTTTTAATTCCTTTCCTTTTTAGTATCTGGGATTTTTTCCAGTTATATTATATTTAACATTAAGTAACATTGTTGGACTCATAGATCAGTCGCAAAGGGTAAGTTTAGAGAATATATTACTCAATTAGTAGTTGATTATGGTATTTTAGCGCATAGCTGTTCTATAAACGTAGTAAACAAAAAATTATGAAAGATTAAATTATATTATTTAATAAGTATTAATTACTAGTTCGAGTATTACAGTAACCAAACTAAAACAAACTTCAAAGAATATTGAATTATGGTCATTTATCTAAATCTAAATCAAATAGCCGGTTAATTTGAAATTAATAATACATTATTACTACAATATACAATTTAAGTGATATAATTAACGAGTTTTCGAATATATTTTACTAATGAAAACTAGAAATAACTTTATTCCAAAATTATAAACAAAGTAATATGCGTAATAAAATAGTAAATTTCTTACATTTCATTTTGCTAAAAGCATTTGAACAATGCAATTTTAAAAGCTTCAGTTTCAGCTTTGCTCAAAGGTATTTGTGAGCAATTCAAATCTAGGCTTAAATTAATTTGACTAAAGCGATACAAGAAATTAACTCTTTACGAACATTACAACCCTGTGAACAATTAAGACTGACTTAGACTGTTGATGTAAGTATAAAAAATGTTTTTATAATTGTTGATGAAAGTTTTTCTTTGTTTTAAGGATTTTTTTTCCTATTCTATTCAAACGAATAGACATAAATGTCATCTTTCCTGTTTTATTGTATAAACATTTTCAATATAATTTTAAATTGATTACACCGTTTGTAAATTCCTTTCACTGTTAAATTGGTAAACTATTCCAAATCAAAACACTTTCATGAGTAAATATTTAGAAAATACTTTAAAATAACTTAATATTAACGTTATGTAATATAATTCCATATTTTTTACATAAAATGGTCCCATTTTTAGATTTAATATAGTACTAGAGTTTTCCGACTCCAGTTAAAAGCTTAGACTCACTTGGTGTTATTTAGAAAGTTGCGTCATTTATATAATAGTTATGAATATTATTTATCGTGATTTTTGAAACATATTTTAATAAGTATCTCTGAAAAATTTCCGTCACATTAAGTTTACTTAATTGTAAAATATAAAAACTAATATTAAAATATTTTACAACCCATAAAAAAATATGACGAACAATGATTTTGTAAAATTCATTGTAGACGTCTATTTCTTAAATATTTTAAAAACTATTTGAAATAAATTGCTCATAATAAAAAAATTCCTTTGTCTGTGTAATCCGAATTGAGCTATCGTATCGTTGTTCAACGTAATGAACGTAGTTTTCTTTTGAACTTCCGTCTTATTAAGTGTCACGAAGTCCCTAATATTCTTATCTCAAGCTTGTTGTTTGTAAGTCAAGATATCAATTTACTGTCAGTTTTGGAATATGCTTCAAAATTGTCTATAAACAAAATCTGTGTATATAATAAAAATATTACCTTCATCCCTAAATCTAATATTTACTTTTTAACTACCTTACAATAAATATTTCATTATTGATGTAGTTATAATCTATTTATTATATTAATGATATATTACATAAGTATTTTAATTTTTAATTTTAAGGATATTAGGAAGGAAGGAATATTTTGTGTCTTCTTAACCTAAAATAAATATCCGGAGAGGGTCTTAAGACAGAGGAGCTCTTTAAATGCTAGACATTTCGCTTCTTGGTGATTATGTCAAGTATCTTAGTTGTTGTTTTAATGCTCTTAGTTTTCTTAACGTAAAAGTATTTTTTTATCTAACGGACTAGTAACTATTACTATCATAACAACATTTCAGATCGTAATATGTACATATTAGGCTTTTATTTCCTAAATAATAAATCAAGTAAATTAAACGGACATTTGAGTTTGAAGATAAATTAAGTATAGTTTTTATACCTAATTAAAACTGTTCCAACCACTTTTGAGAACTTTTAAAGGGTACAAAAGTTTCGCACTAAAAAGTTATACTTCATCACAATAAATCTTCGCCTTTTATACCACAATAAAACAACAATCGCCATCAGAGTACTTACTTTGAAGACGCTTTAAGTAACCAGATTTTTTTTCCTAAATAGGGAATTTGTCTATTAGGTTACAGTTCAATCCATAAGAAAGACAGAGTTTTTAAATTTCCTTTGGAATGGAAAAACATTCGATAAGCATAGGTAAGATCGACTTAATATAATTAAGTATAGTATTTAAAGTATTAGCGATACAAATAACTTATATAATTTATTATAACAAGCCTAACGTAATTTTTTTTTAAAATGAGTCACTAAAATATTAATGAAGGTTCTTTTATAACCACGTAGTCGATATTTCGATTAATGATTCTTCAAAAAGTCAAAGTTGGGATGAAAATTAAGTTTTAACAGTGTCAAAGGTCTTCAGGATTTTATGTTCTGTTATGATATAGTTGTAAAAAATCTTGACGACCATAAAAATGCAAAACTGGAAATAAACATTTTATTGAATTATCATAAAGAACAACGACTCCGACAAGACGAAGATATTTATTGCAGCCTTCCACTATATTAATTTATGATTCTATAATATGTCTATGTAGATTTTGAAGGAACATATTTCTTCTTATCTTTTTTCTGTTTCTTATGTTGGCAGCACCGACAGAATGTTCAAAGCTTTAGAGGCTAATCGTTTCTCTACTCTAAGATCAATACTTTTAACCTTATAATTTTGCAAAGATCCAACATTTTGATATTCTATGATAAAGTTAAACCGTGTTTTAATACTTTGTTTTTCTTTCAGGTAAGTACGGCTTAAAAAATGGCATACGGTTACAAGAAGTAAGTATATCATATAATACTAAAATATTATAGCAGCAACCAATCATAAAATAATTATATGATGATGGGAATGTATGATGGGAATAGTGACATTAATAGTTCCATCTTTCAATATGAATAATAACTTTACGAACATATCTTGTTTACCTTAGTATTTTTAGGATTAAAGTAAATATAATTTTTGGTACTATAAATCCATCCTTATAAGTTTATGTATAACATTTGCACGTTCTTACAAGAGAATCGATGACAGGAAATGGGGCAATTCTATAAATCGAAAATCGATAAATCAATTAAAAAAACATTAAAAGCTTAATATAACAACTAAATACAACTTCACTGTTGCAAATCATCGCTCTACATTTAATAATATAAATTAAGTTATCCATTAAGGAAGTCCAGATAATAAAGTCGTTACTCAATTCATTTTTATTTGCCTAATACTAAGTAGAAAAGTAAAGTTATTAATTATGATAAAAAGTATCCAACGTTTTAAGTTGGACCAAAAATTAATATCTACGAAATTTTATTAAAATCGAGTTCCGTGGTTTCAAAGATTGGCGCAAACCAACATCTTTAACCGTTTTTTTTATATGTATAAAGATATATTATACATGTCTGAGTTAAGTTATTTTTTTTAATGCACCGTTGACTAAGTTATTAAATTGCCTAATATTATTCAAAATATTGATAAACAGAACACCTATTTTGGAAAAGACGGTGACGGACCATTATAAAAATGTTTTCTAATTTCAAAATATGAATTAAAAGTGATAATGAAAACAGTTTTTGATTATAAATAAAAAATATTTAAACTAATTAAATGAATAGTACCTACTCAACAAAAAAATATATATAAGATATAAAGTCTACAACTATAACATCAATGTTAGACACATTACAGAAAAGGTCTTATTAATATTCTAACTTATAAAGTGAGCATCCTTGCTAAAAATAACGACACCTTTTAAAGAACTCGATATAGAATGTATAGTTCCAAGAAAAAACTTTTTGTCGCAATCAACTATGGCCGTAAATATGAAATGAAATAAATTGTCTGTGGTCGAGGCGAAAGAGGTATGCAGGGACCGTAGCGTTTGGCGCTTCGTCGTCTCTGGCTACCCCGCAAGGGATATGGCGTGAAGTTAAACAAATAAATAAATAAATAAATATATTAAATCTATTAAATCTATTAAATACATAATCATATAAATACAAACCTCAGTTTTAAAATTGATGAAAACCTTATAGTTAAATTACTGGTTAACGTACTTGATTTAATCTTCAAAGCAATCTTAAGTAATAAGCCTCACATTAAATTTACACATAAAATGTTAACGAAGCCCAATTAGGTGTATTTTTTAATATTTTTCTGTAAAATGTATGCTAAATTTAATAGAGCCAAAGCATATACTACATTATATTTGATCAAGATCCATAAAGTTGTTTTTGTGTAATCCACAAACACTCTGCAAACAGGTCGATAAAATTTAGAAAACCTTTGTGGTAATAATACTTATTATACTCGTATATGTATATATTTAAGATGTAGAATTACTTTTTACCATAAAAATAGTGTATAGATTTGACGACGTTATTAATTTCAAAATTTATATAATTTAAGAATTTTGGTAAAAAACCAAAGGGTCAAAAAAAATCCAAAAAAATGATATATTAAGTATTTTATATTTTCTACAGTTTTAAAAAGATCAGCAAAAAGAATTGCAATTTTTGATTTCCTATTCCTCTTCTTCATCTTCTTGATCAATTTTCATCAATTTATATTTTTTGGTATTGCAGATCGAATTCAGTTGATATTGACAGTATCATAATGCGTTCTCTCATACAATATTCGTTTGATCAAGTGTAAACAACACTGGCTGCAGAGGTTTTAATATAATTAAACATCGACGCTATAATCAAACAATAATATTCGATGCCAATTTGACTCCAATATTAATATTAGTAGAAGAAAGTAAGATTTATACTTGTTTATATTATATATTATTTATTAAAACATAATAAAAGAAGTAAAATAATGATAAAAAAATACCAAAGAATAAGTATAATACGTTCTATGGATAATACGTAAAATGTATACTTTTTTGCTGCCTGGTGGTAACTGATTACTCTGGAGATCTGCTACGATAAGGAATTTCATATGCTTTGCCACAATTGAGAAATGGAGGGGGGGGGGGAGTTGAAGGTACAAAGGAGGGAGCGGCTTGAGCATCCATCTCTCTTAGTAATTTAAAAAAAAATACAATTTTTAAAAATAATTAGTTACTAACATAATCTCGTCTTCATCTTTCCCAGATTTTTATTAGATCTTAATTTACTTTATAATATTGACTGAGGTTGAAACTCAGATAGTATTATATTATTATAACTGCTAAGGAAAAAATATTAATAGTACAACAAATTTATGTCAACAAATGAATGAATTCATTCATTCATTTCTTTGAAAGACGATACTCAAAAAAAATCATGGAATATAATACAGGATTTGTATTATTACAAACAATTAGTTACGCAAACCGCGTCTGGATAAAAGAACTTTGTTTTTTTATGATAATATTATTGTAAAAAAACATATTTTTTGTATGAATAACAAATAGTAATATTTTTTTTATTATAAAGAAACCATATCCATTATTCAAAGACTATAAATGAACAAAATATGTAGATCCATATAAAGCAACAGTAAAGTTAATAAAGTACTGTATCCAAGAGTAAATACTTTTTATAAATTAGTCAAAATATTTACAATTATATTCATGTTAAACGAGACAGACAATTTACATGAAGATGTAGAATTAATTAGTTCAAACATGGCTGCTTTGATATATCTTGAGTGATTTAAAATATTTTTTTGATTCGATAACAATAATGACAATTTGATTTCATTAAAAGATGACTTTTCATTGTTGAAAGAGATATTTACTAAGGGAAATCATTTTCTTTATATGAAATCCGAGAAAATTTGATGAATTTTTATTTTAGTATTTAATATTTTCCATTCCCTTTTAACATGACTTTGAGACTTAAGACTATCCCATTTCATATTATTTGGTATATAGGAAAGTATTTCTCAAGAGCTTCTCTTAAAATAGCATACGATATCACTGTATCTTTTGTGAAAGACTGAATAATACCGATGTAAAAACTTATACTGTTAATATCAGCGTAGTCTCTTGAATAAAGATCTTCGGATTTAATAAGTATGAAGATTCCTAAAACGATCTACGATCTATGATCTACGATAAACGGTCTCAAAAGTGTGGCAACTTGTAATGAGGTGTAAAGTAGAAATTTTAAAGAAGTTAAGTGAACGTCACAATGATTACTTCCATGTATCATCCAGTGTTATCCGAAAATATGAATAGCAAGATGTCATAAATTTATGTACTCTTGATTATTATAGAGACTTAAATATCAGTATTAGCAAAGAGTAAAATAATGATTTTTATGAAATCCCTTTCCAATTCAATGGAACAATGTCCAGCTCTTCTTTAATCTCTAATTTGTAATAGTAAATAATGTTGCATTTTATAAAACTAATTAGATACAGAAGAATATAATATACATATGGTTATATTAATTATACATTTTAAACACAAACTGGTGGTGTTATAAAATAATAAAAGCATACTACAAAATCTTCTTCTTTAATAGAAAATATTATTTTAAAAACAATCACATAGTACTTTAAGCAAAAATTTCGCATCAAATATAAGTGAAGTGTGAAGAGCTCACAGATTATTTTCACCCGTTGATTCTATTTGAACAGATATTGATGGTTATATAACGGATATCCAAGTAAGATAATGGTGTCAAAGTGAGTCATATTTAACACATTATATAAAGACTTATCTTAGGCTATGATTCATAAATGGTGATCCTGCTGCATCAAAACTTTTAAGACCTGATTAAAACCAGTGACATGGTAAGATATCTAAAGTGCTCGTATCTTTCAGGATGCGCCGCTATCTTATATTTAGCTTAGCTCGAATATCGTGAAAAATAAGTTTTGGTTTTGCGATACAATATCAATATTTGTTGAAGTACAAAATATAGCCTACTTATGTCATATTTTTATCTTATCGTAAACAAAACGAATTTCGGTTTATTTTAGTAAAACCTAAAGGCATTGGATTACGCAAGATTATATTATTGTTGCTTTTACATAATATTTCATGATGTCGGATGATAAATTGTAACACCGTAATGCATTTTATCATACTGTATATTAATGTCAGAAACTGGGAATTAGATGTTAACCGGATATTAAATAGAAGTACTCGTTTATGTTTGAGATTGTGTAAATACTTAATTGGAATATAAATAAAATTACGTTTTCTGGATTTATTTGATTTGTTAAGGTCAGAAATATAAGCTTAATATTAGTAATATATTAGAAATTATTTATTATTTTAGAATTATTTGCAATATCAAATTAATTAATTAATTTATTTAATTTAAAACAGATGACAGAAGTATTACGATGAAACAATTTCAATAGCACAATCATGTTGCATAAATAGGAATATTTAACTATCACAATACGAAAATTATGCAAAATCCAACTCATTATCTATTAATGAATGTTTACAATGTACTCGTGTATGTGTTAAAAATAACTAAATTTGAATATTATTCCACATTTGAAATGATGTTCAAAGGGCTCAGTTTTATCGATTCTAATCCCTCAAAGTTATTTATGACGGAACATCTTTGTGCAAACTTGTAATACGTGTATTAGAATCATAAAAAATATTAAAATCAATACATTATATTCATATTCATTGCTGACGAATATCCACTCGTATTATATTTATCATAAGCTTGTTTTATAGATAACATCAATCAATCCTTATAAATATTATCAGAATGAGGTCAAATATTTACATTAATGTTATACATTTGAATAACATATGAGACAATCATTTGGGGTTAAATATTACTCAAACAAAAACAATCAACCTCATCGAGTAGTATGTTAAATTTTCTATTTAAGTTTACAGTATTTATGGTACTACATACTGCAAGTAACTTTTTCTCATTCTACCGCCGACTTTAATTATTTTGTATATTTTGAACGCTTAATTGGATAATGTTTTTTTTTGTATTTTACTCTTAAAGTTCATAGGTAAGTTTTAATAACCATAAAAATTTATTGATATTATGTTATATTTGTTTACTTTATTTTTAAGTTTTCAAATATTGTTTGTTTCCCAAATGAATAAATTGATTATTAAATTAAAATTATTCAATTAAATCCGTACAGATTGAGATTTATATACTAACTCAAAAAACATTAAATTTTATAAAAAAAATCCATTTTGAGAGATAAAAATCATCATATATGTTGACTCTGATAATAAACCAACATAACATAAAATTTTATTAAGGTTCGGCCACGCAATTTTGGAATTTTAATCCATCTCTGATTTCTTGAATTTCATATTATTTATTTATTATAAATGATAACTAATCGAAACTTTTTTATTATTTATACTGTAAGGTGAAAATGTTGCTAAAAGCACTTTTTGTAGTAATACTAAAACAATCAAATACATAATCGATTTCTGTCTTAATAAAAAAGATAAATATAACATGACCGGGAGATATATAAGAGAGCGAGACGGACGAGCGATTTAAGTTTAACTTTAGAAAAAGGCTCAAAAAATAATATACTTTAGAATGTTTAAAGGTGAATTAAAAATAATATTAAGGAATAAGTTTAAAAAAAATAACCAAGAATGTATGATGCCTGCAATAGTAGTTTGCAGTAACAAATAATAAAAATTAAATCTATATTGATAAACGCCAACTTATTATTTTTCTTAATTAGCTGTATAACTAACTTAACAGTATTTGCATTTAAAAAGAAAGTTAAGGTTATTGATTCTAAAAGTGAATTTGATTTATACCATCACAACTTTAAACGCCGTTGCTTTTAACAAATAAGGATATGTTAGAATCTCAAATAAAAGAAATAATTTTCTGCCTACGGGTAAAAAATATTATTGGCAACTCTGAAATTTACTTAGATTATAGTTTGAACAATCATGGGTAATGTGTATATACTAATTTCTGTTTAATGTACTAAGGATATTTGTTGACGTAAATAAAGAGTATCAACTATAATTAGTACAGAATGTACTACTCTATAATATTAGCATCTTTATACAGTCTTATAATTAATATACATCATTTCATATTAAAAAAGAGAGTATTTTTAGCTTAAAATAGTAAATAATATCTTAATTATAGTATTTGTACTATAATTAAAAATATATTAACACGAATATCAGCTTACGTTTTGGCGTATAAACATTCTGTTGGCAAATATCAATTGTACTGATTAAATATTTAAATAAGCTTTTAATATTGGGCATCATTAAAAACCACTTCAGAAACTGAAACCAGCTGCCGAATAATAATTACTTATATTACTTCCGGTCGAAATGGTAACTTCAACGAACAGAGGAAAATTATGAATCTTTATTAATTTAAATTTAAATAACTTAACTACATACAAAAATGATAACACATGGTATGGAATCAAAAAAGTATTAGAGGATCTTGTCACTACAGTGATCTCTTACAGGTAATCCCCATAAATGAAAATAACGACACTGATAGACGAGGAATCGCAAAAAATATATGTGGCCCGAATTATTACTAAGAAAGAAAGAAGAATCTGACTTTAAAATTCACTAATCACAAACTTGTGCTCAGGCTCATACTCCGGACCCCGTCCTCACCGGCGAAGAAGCTGTGTATGTGAATATATAGTGAAGAGTATCTCATTACTCGAGATGTTCAGAATATTTTTAATATCTGAAAAAGCCATTATTGGATTTATTTGTCAATCTTTTAACAAATTATTAAATTACACCATGGTTTGAATACAAATTAAAATGATCCACAGCAACTTGTTCTTTATTATATTAACCCACAATTTGTATTCGTAAAGGGTCCGAACTAAGAATTAGTTCCCTTCGCTAAGATTTAATGGAGTTCTTCGAGCACATTTTAGGAGAACGCACACTAAATTATATTAATTGACTTGGTGTTCATTTGTTTGTGCTAAGTTAGTGTAGTTGAGAGTCATTCATAAGACTGTAATATGATGTGTGAAATTTGAAAGTTTATTACTGTTTCCTATATTTAGTTAAATTATTATTAATTAAATAACTAACGAACATAACTCAAAAATATTTGTATATCTTTAAAAAACATGTTTATTATTAATGACTATTGGCCTGTAAACTTGTCCATGAAGATTACAAAATTGTAATGAACGCATTTGATACTTTTTTATCATCTAGTATTTTTTTTATAATATGACCTGTTCACCTGAAAAGTAGTTGCAAAAATAATCAAATAGATGAAAAAATCTTACTAAATTTATTTTTAATAAAAATTAGTAATTAGTGAACTCTTTTTTGCACTTGAAAAGGTATTGAATCAGTTACAAAAAAACTTAGTCCGGTCTCACAAGATGTCTTGTCTCTTACAAGTTTTTACCAAAGCTCTACACACTTGAAAAACCAGTCTGAAGAGCTCTCTTTATTTTTTTTTTGTCCAGTTTTATCTTTTTATTTCTAAATAATTTAATATTATAACGTATTGTGTTCTGAAAATATTATTATGGGTCTCAAGAACATTATACTGCTGATTTTTTGTTTTATGTACTATTGTTAACTCCAAAGTCTTTGTCATTATCACCGGGTGAGATAGACAAGTACAACGATTAGCCTTTATTAGGATAAATGTCAAGGATAGGTTGTCATTATTTCGAGTTTTATCGGTCTACGATCTAGATTATATTTGGATGATTATAAAATAAAGCAGATCACTATGGAAGCCATATATAGATAATTTGTATTATTCGGACTATTTAATTTATGACAATCTTATTAAAACAAGAGTTAGAAATTTTTTATCTAATATCAAATATACTAATATCAAATAATCAGAAACTATTACTTAAGCTTTCTACAAGATATCTTATCTTATCTAAACAACAATAATAATAATAATATCAGTAACGGATATTATATGTGAAATAATACATTTTTTTCCTATAACAATGACGTGAGAACATCGAGGACGTAATTTCGTTATGACTTCCACCGGCATGGCAGAAAACTAACTTAGTCCTTACTCAATTTAAATGTGTTATTTTAAGTACGATATCATTTTAGTTATATTTACATCAATGCTAATATTGTATTGTATTGAATATTTTTATAAATTAATATGCATGCGTGAGGAGGTTAATGTCTGTGGTCGAGGCGAAAGAGGTATGCAGGGACCGTAGCGTTTGGCGCTCCGTCGTCTCTGGCTACCCCGCAAGGGATATGGCGTGAAGGTAAATAAAATAAATAAATAAATATAAATTAAAATGTTGTTGGTTGACGGGTAAAGAGCATTTAGTTTTAGTTAGCATTAAGTCAGCCATTTACATGATTTTTGTGCGCAATAAAGTATTTAAATAATATTAATAATCCGTCTACAATAGTTTATAACTTAAATATATCTTTACCTCAAAACACTTCATTTCAGAACTGAAGAGAATCCGTTGGTTGACAAATCTCTTAGATCCAGAGATTGGATTTCTAATTCGAGTTTCATATGTATTAGATAAATTGAAATTGTAACTATGTAAAGCATATAAATATTTACTTTAATTATTTTATATATATAATAAGAGCAATCATTCAAAATATAGAATGCCTGTAAATGAAAATTGAATCTATATATCTATATATTAATACGTGATGCCAAAACTTTGGATCCCTTTTTACGAAAATTGCGCGGACGCAGGAGCATAAAATTTGGCACACTTATAGTTTATGTGCAGGAGAAGTGCAGAACGCTAATATTTTTAATAATAATGCTTATAAAGTACATTAAATCAATAAATAAAACATTACCCACACTACCATGCATTTCACACACACATGTTTCTTTTATATTCATTTTGTCCATAGACTTAGAGTACTGACATTGACAATCAATTACATTTACAATTATATCAAAAATATATATATTTGCCTATACATACTCTGTAGTCAAGTGGTTTCTTTTGTTTTTCATTTTATGCATAGACATAGAGTACTCAAAAAAAAAGTTTAATTTGCCTCATTTAATTAAATATAAAAAAGATTTTAATAATAATGCATCAAAAATACATGAAATCAGTTAATAAAACATTATACTACCCAGCATGCATTTGACACACGCATACATACTCTGTGGTCAAATTGTTTCGTTTGTCTATTATAGACATAGTTGAAAAGTTTGTTTCCTGTGGTTTTATTAAATGTTTAAAGTTAATTAAAGTTTAATTTGACGAATACTATATGAAATACTGAGCGCTTATACAAATTTATGTGAGTTGTGTAGCAGTAAGATACATTTAAACGTATCGTCGTCTTTCCAGGACTATCATTATATGCATAAAGAAAGTTCTGTAGCAGCAATCTGCAATAACAACATTCAGGTAAAACATTTTTTGCTATTGCTGGTTTAACGCAATTATTGTAGTTTACGATTTCAGTGATTGCATATACTTTAGAATAAATAAGTGATTTTGTGTACGAATTATCAGAATTAAGAAATCATCATACAGGTAAAAACTTTTTCTCTTCTTGATTTCAGCAATCTAATGAAAGAACTTTAATTATGCCTCGACATAAAACATTAACGAGTCGGAGTGAGAGACAAAGAAGAAGGAATATTTCTCTAAGAGGAAGGAATAATTCCTCATTAGTAGTATTAGATAGTAATATGATTTTGCGAGATGCATTTAAGTGTGCTCTAAATGTCATTCCAAATGTGTTTTTAAGTTATGATTGTGGATTAATGAATTTAGAGTGCAGGTTTTGCAATGCGAAACATTTTGAATCTGAAGTGACTTTAGGCGACCGAACTGCATTCATTTCATGTTGTCACAAGGGTAAAGCAATATTACCGCCCTTAAGTCAAAATGAATATTTTAAATCATTATATGATGGACTTACTTCAAATGAACCTTCAATAAAAAGTAAATCAAAAAATTATTTTGAAAATATTAGGAAATATAATTCATGTTTTGCTAAATGATGATTTACTTTAATGAGCGTATGCTCATCTACGCCGATTTAATGATGCAGTTCAAACTGATGTAGCAGTAATATTTAGTACAGTTGATGGTGAGCCACCTTTTGAATGAAATATGATTTGTTTTTCAAAAGTTAATGGTTTAATTAAGAATATCTCAGTTTTGGACTCATCATTAGACCCTTTAGCGTACCCACTGCTTTTTCCCAACGGTGATACTGGGTGGCATGTCAATTTCGCTCATAATACACCAACTACATCTAATTCAAGAGCACCCAGAAATAAATTAACCATGCTTCAGTATACAGCCTATCAACTAGCAATTGGAGATGATTTCAGCATGTTACACCATTCACAAAAACTATTTCTGCAGTGGATTGTTGATATGTATGTGAGAATAGAGGGCTCACAATTACATTTCATTCGACAAAATCAAACAAGTCTTAGGTCTGAAGTTTATAACAATTTAACAGACTACTTAGAATTGAACATGAATGCCAGGAATGTTGGCCGTAGAGTAATTTTACCATCTTCATTCAATGGATCACCAAGAAATATGTATCAGAATTATTTAGATGCAATGCCAATTGTACAACATTACAGAAAACCTTCCTTATATATTACAATGACTTGCAATCCAAGATGGCGAGAAATAGTTAACAACATTGGTGTAGGTGAAGCTCCTAATTTTAGACCTGATATTACTGTGCGTGTGTTCAAGTCGAAATTGAAAGCATTCATAGAGGGCCTTATACAAAATAATATCTTTGGTAAAGTTGAAGCACTCATTTACACAATTGAATTTCAAAAAAGAGGATTGCCTCATGCTCATATTTTACTCACTTTAAATGAGCAAGATAAAATTGTTGTGTTTTGATTTAGTAAACATTTTTTTAAATAGATATTCTTTATTTTACTTTCTTTTAATATCATATAATTTGTTCAAAAAAAAATTGGCAAATAACAGTTTTGGTCAAATCTGTGGTTATAGTAGTTTAGTTTTCGACAGTAGAACCTTAATAATGTTTGAATATTATATTTTAATAATGTATATTAATTCACTTACAATTTAAATTTATTATTTGGTCTAATTTCGACCACTGGGCGACCATTGGTCTATATTAATAAATGAAAATTATTGCCGCATGTATGACAGCCTAATTCTGGGAACAACTCAATTCGGTTATAAATTATAATTATATTTTTTTATCAATTGGACAAAAATGGCAGACGTAATGCCAATTAAATGATTTAATAAACAGAGAAACAAAATGAGGGGCCCAATATATATGAAATTTATGTAGTAAATATATGGTAAACTAATACAATAAATACTTTAATAATACATAAAAGTCATAAAATAAAATAATGCTAAAAAAAAATTATATACTACTGTTATCAATATAATACATATATTTATGTATTAGAATCTCAAAAACACATGATTTTAAATTATGTTTTGTTGACATATTTAAATTTTGACATAATAAAATTATATTTTCTTTAAATTATTTAAGACTCATGCTGAAATCGTTTGGTTAGATTTCAGTCAACTATTTAAAACACTAAATTTTTGTACGTCATCAGCACCAGTACTTGTTTTTGTTTGTTTGTACAGAAAACAGATTAATAATAAGAATGCTAACATTTATCTAACTCGTAGTTATAAGGTCTCATGAGTAGCGAACAGAAACATTCTTTAGAATCGACGTCACTTACACTAGTGTCATTAAAAATGTCTTACTTTTTAATGTCTGGAAATTAAAGCACTAAAAAAAATATCTATTATAATTATAGAAATATTTAATATAGCACGAGTGAATGAAGTGTCATGTTTTACAAGCAGAAATTACTTTCAAAAGTACACACTAATTCGAAACGAGAGGTCTGTAAATAAAGCAACTATGTAGAACATATTCGGACGTACTGGAATGGAACTCACAAGTTTTGGTTGTGTTATTACGTAAATACGTAGCTTATTAAAAGAGTAGCACATTATGTATTGAATATGCTGCCCTTTTATATGCTGATTTGCATTTCTCAAAATATTGTTCATATACAAGTGAAAGAATAAACCTATAAAGTAGCACATAAAGACTAACACCATTAAAGCAATAGATTATCAAAGGCTTTTCAGATTAAGATAAATATTCTGCAAATATAACATATATATTAAATAATTATTTATAATACATATTTATAGAAATAAATAAAACTTCCCATTTTATTCCATCTTTCATCAGTTTATTAATCAACATGATATTTATATAAATATAAGTATCTAAATAGAAATTACGTTAATAACTAATTGATCGGATTTACGAGTACTTAAAACTAATAAATTCATATGTAATAGACCGTATAACTCATATGATTATAAAATTAGAGAAGCCTAGCCTTTTACAGTATTCATATGTAAGGTTAAGATAGCAGTTGCAAAGGATATGAGCAACACTGATGGCGGGTCGGGACTTCCCGTCCGGAAACTACATTAGCTACTCGGCTTACATGCGGTAGACATGAATCTTATCGTATATTAAAATAACGTTAGGATATATAAAAAAAGGACGACGAAATCGCAACGCGTGGCAAGTTGGTTGGCGATCGCAGTGTGATGTTATGGTATGCAGAGGACGATTCTGCCTATGCCCCGGAAAACCGTTCTCTTTGTAGCCTCGAACGATATCACGGTGGTAAATGGTGAAATTAAATAAATTAAATTGGTATACTATATAAGTTGTTACAATATTGATCCTGAAGTTTTGATGTTGTTTCATATTTTTATATGTTACGTAAATAAATAATTAAGAATAAATAACACAGGCACACAAAAAAAAAAAAACGTCATGAACCAGAGGGGAGACCCCATTATTCTTAGGTTTTTGGGATCGCTGAAACCGAATATGACAATAAAAACTAATTTTAAATGCCAGTTTTCCCGCTAGCACCCTCTTACTACCTCTTAAGGGGTGAAAATTGAAATTTTTGTATAAAATCAAGATAGATGTGTATTTCTACGTTTTTTGGGATGCTAAAACCGAAAATGATAATTAAAAATAAATTCATGACCACTATCACCCCCTACCACCCCTTACGGGGGTGAAAATTTAAATTTTTCTATAAAGCCAAGATAGATGTGTATTTCTACGTTTTTTGGGATGCTGAAACCGAAAATGATAACTAAAAATAAATTCATGACCACTATCTCCCCCTACCATCCTTTACAGGGGGTGAAAATTTCAATTTTTCTATAAAATCAAGATAGATGTGTATTTCTACGTTTTTTTGGGATGCTGGAACCGAAAATGATAACTAAAAATAAATTCATGACCACTATTACCCCCTTACCACCCCTTACAGGGGGTGAAAATTAAAATTTTTCTATAAAATCACGATAGATGTGTATTTCTACGTTTTTTAGGATGCTGGAACCGAAAATGACAACCAAAAGTGAATTTGATACCTCTTTTACCCAATACCACCCCCTAACCATCCCTAATGGGGGGTTTCAATTTTGTATAAAATCAAGATGTATGAAGAAATTTTAACGATTTACAGTAAGTGACATGTTTATCAAACTAGTTTGAGGTTACTCTCTCTCTCGCTCTTATATTAGAAATTCAAATGCTTTATCGATCAGAAGTATCTGATATATATTCATGATTTAATTCTACTCTAATCCTGATGTTGATGTTGCATCTTGATCCTCACTGTAGTCTCCTAAATTGTCAGGAAAATAGTCCCTTCTATTTTGGAGGCATAGAATTAGGTTCAGCATCTTTTAGTCTCCTAAATTTTCAGGAAAATAGTAACAATTCTATTTCGGAGGCAAAGAATTAGGTTCAGCATCTTTTAAGCGTTTTACAACACTGCCGGATGGATAACAGTATAAGTAGAATTGAATAGAAAACAAAAAAAAGAAACCAAAAAATGAAAAAACTTGTTAAGAATAGGACAAAAATCATGATTCAGTCTTAGGATCATAATAACAAATATATGCATACAATGAGGTTACCATATACGAGTACTTTATAATCATTTTTTGTCTCAGCATCTTGAAAAACATAGAAATTCACTTCCATCTTAATTTAAAAAAAAAAATTAAATTTTCACCCCCCGTAAGGGTTGGTGAGGGGTGTTAATGGGTGATAGAGGTCTTAAATTTATTTTTAGTAATAATTTTCGGTTCCAGCGTCCTAAAAAACGTAGAAATACACATCTATCTTGATTTTATAGAAAAATTTAAATTTTCACCCCCTGTAAGGGGTGGTAAGGGGGTAATAGTGGTCATGAATTTATTTTTAGTTATCATTTTCGGTTCCAGCATCCCAAAAAACGTAGAAATATACATCTGTCTTGATTTTATAGAAAAATTGAAATTTTCACCCCCTGCAAGGGATGGTAGGGGGAGATAGTGGTCATGAATTTATTTTTAGTTATCATTTTCGGTTTCCGCATCCCAAAAAACGTAGAAATACACATCTATCTTGATTTTATACAAAAATTTCAATTTTCACCCCTTAAGAGGTAGTAAGGGGGTGCTAGCGGGAAAACTGGCATTTAAAATTAGTTTTTATTGTCATATTCGGTTTCAGCGATCCCAAAAACCTAAGAATAATGGGGTCTCCCCTCTGGTTCATGACATTTTTTTTTTTTTGTGTGCCTGTGTAATTAAATACTCAAATTCATAAGCTTTTAATTTCAGTCATGCTATGTTGGATAAATTTATTATTATAAATATATTGTATACTGAATAAACATGGTGAATCTATTTTATAAGACAACCTAGAAACATCCTATAATACATTATTCAGAAAATACACTAAACACAGAGGTTGAAATACAAGGCTGCAACTCTGACAACACAATTTCTAATTTCACTCGCTCGAAGAGATTCAAAGTCACAGTTATTATAGAAATTCAGGTCACACAAGTCAGTGCTACTGATTCACCGTGTTCAAGTGTATAACACCAACCCTTTTTCTACAGAGTAGCCTTAATATTATAGTTCCCAAGACTAATCATTAACCTGTGAGGTTTGATAAACGTATTGAGAGATAGACGACTATATATTGTATCTCACTCTAACTTTAAATAATGTGGTACTTGTCAGAAATAAATTATTAAGTACGTGCAGAGAATATAGCTCTTTTTGTTCGGTTTCGTAATATTTTGAAGTTTTGAACTCATTTTGATAACACCTTTATCATGATTCTTCTACATAGACCACAGTTACCAAAATGTAGTGATAAATTTATATATTTGTATGGAGGTACATAGAGTTTATGATAATTCTAAAATAATCAATTTATATAAAATATTTCTTTTTCGAAAACACAGTATCTATGATACTGGAGGAAGGTCACGTAAAAAGCATGAGGACCCCCCGGAGGGCATGTATGAAGAGGTTGATGTCTGTGGCCGAGGCGAAAGAGGTATGCAGGGATCGTAGCGTTTGGCGCTCCGTCGTCTCTGGCTACCCCGCAAGGGATATAGCGTGAAGCTAAATAAATAAATATAAATATATTTCTTTTTCACTTGATAATTTTGACAAGTTCAAACTTTTGTACGCAACTTTACGCCCCTCTTTTTAGATACATTTCTCTTTCTCTCTGTTATTCTTTCTGCATGTATGTGTGTGTGTATAGTATTTCGAGCAAACGAGCATCACATGATGCGACATAAATAATCTCAATATTAAATGTTTAAAAATTTCATTAAAACCTATTTATTTTTAAATAATACAAATATAACTTTATCCCATTAAAGTTATATTATTATTGAGCTACAAATATCGGAGTGCTTAAATACTTACAAAGAAACTTTATTTATGACAGGGGTCCCCCAACCACAAAGAATAGAGTAATAAAGCGTGAGTCAGAAGTAAATGACTTCACTATTTCATAACAATTAAAATGTAGTTTAAGTGTAATTTCCTAGAGTACTTAAAAGCCGTTTTTAATTAGTTCTCGCCGGACTTAATTGTGTCAGTTTCTTTGCAATTTACTGGAGTTTTATAATTATAATTATATCATATTTCTTTTATATATTGTAAAATAAACATTCATTAGAGTTTTAAAATTAATGACTGAAAAGTAAACCGTATCAGAAATACAAAAGGTGAATAATTATCTTTCTCTCTTTTCCGTGTTATAAAGAAAAATGAAAAACTACAAAGGCTTTGTCTCAACGCAAATGCATTAAGCCAAGCAGTTATTATGAAGTACAGTCTACAACACAACTTGCGCTGAGGATATGTTTTAAAGTAGCTTTTTGTAAAACGACAAACAGTTTTAGGATAAAAACATATTTTAAATTATATAAAGATAATAAAATAATATGACTACTGAATCATTTTACTCTACTTGATATATGTAATGTAATATGGAAAAATTAAATGTGACAAAATGCTTTATATATCCGGAGGAGATTCAAATTTGATATTTTGAAATTTGAAGAATATATTGATTTCAATAAAAGTATAATTATATTTCAATAATAACATGTCGGTTTTTCCAAATGTAGAATTTTTATTAAAATAAAACTATAGACATATATAGAATATGTAGCATTTTTTACCGTAGTTTACTGTGGATAGTAGTAGTAGTAGACTATTTGCTGTAAGTCATTTAAATTATGAAAAAGAAAAAATATGACATTCCCGCTGTACTATCACCATTAAAAAGTTAATGTCGAGCGAACACTGTTATGCTAGACCGTTAGTAACGAGTGTTACTGTAAATCTTCCATCCTTATAAAATATTGAAACTGCTAAAATTCCTTATTTAAAATAAAACGAAAATTCGAGTTTAGGTTAAGAGTCTTGTTTAGACTATTTACCTGAATCGTTCCTGAATATCGCATATCACCTAAAATTAGTTTTTTTATTATATATCATCTAGCTTTCAAAACTGGACAATAGAGACATGATGATACTCAAGTAATTAGTATTTTTCCTTTTCTGCGCTCAATTTAAATCCATTTCTAAATTCAAAGCTTATATCCGGGATGGTACTCTTAAATATCAAATGCATGCATTACATACATTACATACTGAGCAGTACTTACGACAATCCAATATTTACGATAGGTCTAGAATATCTGAGCAGTTAATCAACTTTGGGGAACTTTTGTTATTATCATAATAATAGAATTAAAATAATATTTCTCATAATGTCACCATGAGTCTTGTTATAAACTTTTGTGTCTAAAGAAATTTTAATGATTCATAATTTGGCAACTTTTTCTGACAAAAATTATAAACGGTTGTGGAATAAATAAATCTAATACTGATAAGAAATGTTACGTAAAAGCACACATCTCAAGTGGACAGGCCAGACGGTCCTGTGGGAATGTCTGACATAGTTAACCGAGAATTGCGATAACGCTGAGAACTAACGACCAAAATCACTTACGTTAATTAATCAAAATAAAATGGCTTTTAAAGTCATGATTGCACACACGAAAAAAGTTAAAAAATAATTAATTAAAACTTTAATAATACAAAAAATAATATAAAAATATAAATCTGTGATTAAAGCTAAGGATTCCCAATAATTGCAATTCAATTATTGGGAATGCAATTAGCAGCAAAGTGGTTCTTATTGTTTATTGAAAGCTAAATTATTTTAGGGAAATATAACGCACAATGAAAGAAGGTTCTTGATGATTGCTTGTATTGATTTCATATTTAAATGTTTATCAATTTCAAAGGAATCGTACTTTTGGAAATAAACCTTTATTATTAAGATTACAAATTACAAATATTACCGTCTAAATTATGTTTTTGGTGTAATATCTTATTTTATCCAATAAACATTTTCGAGAAATTAAAAAATAAAATTTAAATATTCTTATATCTTTAAAAGCTATTATTGTTATATTTTAGTAATAATATTCAAACAAAGAAAATAAGTTATCTCATCTCATTCATAACGAAACGGACTACAGGGTGTCATTTATCTCACGTAAAAAGTAATTTGTCACAAAATGTTAATTGCAACTGTAACTAGTGGACTGGAAGTGGGATTAATTGTAAAACAAGAATAAGAATTACAATATTTTATTTTATATAAATTTTAGAACAGTATGTTTAATTATTAAATAAACTCATTAGTATTCTCCATAAAAAGTTATAACTGCGTGCATATAGTAAAGTAGTAACTCGTAAAAATGTATATATTAAATATTTTATTAAAGGATTCTTATCTACGTTTTCTCTCTTAATAAATTAATATTTTCTAATTATTTCATAATTAGAATATATTAATTTACGCATGGTAAAGCACTTCTTATTCGCTTACCATAGATTATTGATATAATTGAATTGATATTCAAAAACAATTCAAATCATCATTCGAAAGTGTTTCTTAGGACAGATTTGAATTGAGACTTATCTCAACTGTGACGAAACCTCGAAATTGATTTTTTCGTTACCCTAGACAATGATTTCGAGATGGTGAAGGTAATGTTGATTGTTTTTTTTTTTTTTTTTTTAATACTTGACTTTTATTTTTTATGGATGTAAATTATACTTAACTAACTTTTACCAGCACCTTAAGTATAGGTTAAAAACAAATCTTGACATGTCGCTCGGCACTGTAAGCGTTTTTTTGTTCTTTGTTAAGGCCCTAATAACGTTTGTTAAAATGTTATGATGATCAAATCATTAAGGCATGGAATAAAAAGTAAAGTCACGTTCGCATTTATACATATATATATATATATATATATATATATATATATTATTCACCTGTCTTTCTTCGACACTGGTTAAGTATCTTCTTATTCATGTTCTGCGTTATGTTATGTATTGTCAGTCCATTACCATTTTCAAGTTGTTCTAATCTAAATTATTATTAGGGTCTTTTACTTACTTAAATAAATTAATAAATGTAATGTATATATTTTAAACAAAATATTTTAATACATTGTGACACATCAGAAATAATTTAAATTTATATTACCTAATGACGCCGCCATTCGTGACGTGAGAGATCATGACGTCTCTGCTTTGCCAATTGTTTTATGACTGTAAGCTTTTAGACGCCTAATGTAGGATACATTAAAAGTTAGTGATGTATAGACTATACGTATTCTTTCTTGTGTCTAAATTAAATGAAATTCTGTTTCTCTTAAAATTGTTTTTGAGGTTTATATAATTATATAAAAAAATTGCCCGTTTATTATTTTTGTTTAATAAAAAAGTGTAATCATTTTGAACATAAGATTGCATTTTACATAATATTTTATAATTACAGAAATTATCCCATCCCATTCAAATGCTTCGTAATAACAATTTGCAAAGAAATTGGACGAATAACAAATATCTTTTTTTAAGAATACTTTATATCTTAAATACTGGTCTGACTTACTCCGATCTAGGAAATAAAATATTTTAAAACAAATAAAATAGATGTTTTCATTAATATATTAAAAGTAATGTTTAAAAACATAACATTTTATTGCTAAATAAACACAACCATTAAAATTTACTTCCATATTATGTAAATAATAATTGCGAGAAAATACTAAAATGTTTTGGCAGTCCAAAACATTTTAGTATTAATATAAGGGTACAATAATAAGTTGTTAAATAATAATATAATTTATAAAAATCTCTTTTGTTAATTATTTAAGCCTCTGATCATATTTCTGATAATATTTTATATTTTATTAGAATTTTAGGGTACCTTAGTTTTCGAGGAATCTTATTAATTTGTCGTTTGTCCGTTCGACCGTCTGCCCGCAGCCTAGCTCTACTAACAATTAATACTAGAAATCTGTACTACATATAAGCCAGGGCGACAAAATCTTAGAATAAACATTTTGAAATATTTTAATCTACACGTCTACGTCTGACTTTTTTCCAGTACCCCATGATGTGGGGTATTGTATAGGTTTCTTAAAAAATATACTGGGTTTGCAAAACACGTTGTTCGATTAAGGGATTTGTTTATGAAATAGTATCTTTAAAATACAAATTTTTGTTAGATTGAAGTGTACCATGCCCCCCCCCGCTGACAGTTACTTTAAGAGATGTGAAAAAATACTCACTATAGTACTACATATAACGAATTTAACATGAAAACCACCACCATTAAGAGTAGGCTTTACAAGTTTATGAGTAAAAGTCGGTCAATTTAAAATTGTATGCTAATATTGCAACCAACTGCTGAATCTTACAAGATAGGTCTATTCAATATCCATTATGGGTAACTACGGTACAGACAATAGGCAGGTTTTATTATTGTTGTTCTTATTCACTTTAACTCTTTTAACATTTTTATTTTAACAGTAGTAATTGTAGGTTCCGGGGATGTAAAAAGCAGATATAACTCAAGTTCAACTCCTTGTTACTAAATGATTTTTAATATTTTATACAATTGTTTATTTTTAAAGCAAATATTTCGTTCAGACTTTCGGTTCTCTAAATATATTAAAAGCACAACATAACCATCAAAAGGTAGCACCAACTAAGAAGATTATGTAATATACATACTTATTATACAGTTATGTAACTTGACGCAATGGATTACAGTAAGCCTCTTCACGTGTGATGGCGTGAGCGAACGTCTACATTTGATAAATGGTCTTTCCTCATACATTGTAACCTTAACGAAAATATTCTTTTCCATTGATAATATTTTTCTTCACAATTCGATTTATATTAAATTCTACATTTCAATACATTAATCCAACTTGTAAGTTTACTTGAATCAGTCGCCCGTCTGGAGCAGAATTTTCATTTCAGAACGTCTGTTATTCTATATCAGAAAATAAAGTTATTAACAAATGTTTTGAACGCTATATTTACAATATTAGTAGTAGTTGAAACTTCATAGTTAAAAATTGATGTGATTTTCGTCTTAACATTAGACATTATAGGAATCACTCAATATAATTTACGTAAATAACAGATTGCGATTTATATTTTTAGATCGTAGTTGAAACAAGAAATTAAAATTTAATGAAAAATTGCATTTGTTCTCTAAGAAATAAGAAATTTAAGTTTTACAATAATTATTTATTTTAGATGTTTTTTTTAAATATACGAGTACTAGTACGAGTATCACAGGGACTGCACCTCTCCTTAACAGTCTTAAATAATAAACTCGCTAACATAATTTAGAAATATGAAAATCCATATAATATAGGTTTTATTACAATTAAATTTCAATACAATTATCCTTTGAAAATAAAATAATTACCCGAAATATATGTTAATATAAATAATAAGTGAGGATTCAAAGTGGAAATGATATAAATAAATCAGTTAACACCAAAAGCAAATTTCATAAAAAGTATACAGTTTTGAAGTGAAATATTTCACGAAACGCTAAATACATCTACATATACGAGTATGTACATATTTGTGCTTTTTCCTTCCAGTGTAGTCTGAGGTAGATGAATATTTTTCACATATGAACGTCATAAAATCTTTAATAATAATAATAATGAAACCGAGCGTGTCGTAAATTGTTATATTTTATACAACCCATTTATTTAGTCATTAAGTTGAAAATTTTCTTCCCAACTTTAACTTAGCCATAATGAAGTCGTTAACAACAGTGCTGTAAATGGCCTATTTGCTTCGTAACTATTAATTTAAAGATATTTAAATATTAAAATATAAATATCAGATCTTAGCAGTTTCATACAACTTTATGAGTTACCAAAACAATAAATGAACATATTTTTTAATTGTATCATTTTCCTAAAATTAATTGTTACTCAATATTACTTTCTTTGATGGGATTCTTTGCTCTTTAGGATCTATTCTGAATATAAAACATAATAATAACCATCTTTTCCATTACTACCTTAAGTTATATATAACAAAATCTGATATATCTTTAACAAAATCAGAATCAAAATCATTATTGGAATTTTTTTCCGCGCAATAATTTTTTTTTAGCTTACCGTCAGCACCTATATTAATTATCTATAGACCTGAGAAAAATTGGTAACAGAAACTCAGCAGTGTATTATGTTAATTAAAACCTATATTTATATTACATTTATATTTAGTTTTGAAGTACCCTGGCAGTGAGAGCTTCATAACTTCATACCTAGGTGAGTCATGCTTTAAATATTCAGAAAAATTGTAATAAGTTCCTAAAAAACTTTTTTTTAATAATCTGAACGTTTACTGGCAGTTTTTTTTAAAAAGTGGTTAAAAAATTTAAATTGCTCCATACAAGAAATACTCATTTTTTCAGTCCAGTAACAGTAAAGCAAGCAAGTGTTGATCCCTAGTATTTATATGATGTGCATCACTATGCCTAATTAAATTATTAGTAAGATGTCATCTAACCATTTATGTAGTCTATAATAAATAGCTAATAAAATAAATATTTATTATTCCAAATTATATGATTCAAGCAATATAAAGCAAAAATAAATTTTTTGATCTTGAATTTTAAAAATGATTTGATTTGCGACTTTTTCATTCACCAAAATATTTATATTAATTAAAATATTGTTAAAGTTCATTGGAATTCTTTTACTATTTTTTTTATGTTAGAGAAGAGCAAACGAGCTTGCGGGTCAAAGTTAAAATGTGATCACCGCCGCCCATGAACTCTTGCAACATCCAAGGATTCACAAGAGCGTTGCCGGCCTTGGAAATAGGAATATTAGCCTTTTTTTAAGGTACCCATGTCGTATCAATCTGGAAATAACGCTGAAGGAAATTCTTACCACATTCTAGTGGAACGTGTACGCAGTCAAATAGTAGAAGCTGATATTGGGGTGATCCGGACCAGAGATGAGAACAGTACTCCATGTGTGGCCGGACCTGCGCCTTATAGAGCGCAAGTTTTTGGCCAGGTTTGAAATACTGCCTCGCTCTATTGATCACTCCCAATGTCATAGAGACCAACTTGGCCTTGCTCTCCAGATGACCACGAAACTGACAATCGCTCGAAATATCGAGACCCAGTATTCTGATACTTGGCGAGGCAATAAGGGGAGTGCTCTCTAAGAGCGGTGATACGACACATGGGGTTTTCTTAGTGGTAAACGCGCAAACCTGTGCCTTTAGGGGATTTAACTGAACGTGGTTCAGTTCACCATTGATCAACTGGTGATTCTCGAGGTACGTTAGGTCGGTTGATAATAATCACCATTATTTTGGAGAGAAGGGAGGTAATGGCGATAGGTCTGTAGTTGGCTGGGTCCGACCTATCACCTTTTTAGGGATCGTATGGACAAGGGAACACTTCCATGACATCGGGATTAAGCCTTTAAGGTAGGAAGGCCGAAATAGACGTGTTACATGTTACGCGACTATGTTACATTGTGCATATACATATTACACACATACTTAACTGTCTTAATGTCCCCTATAATTATATTTTAATAATAATCTTGTCTCGTATTGTCTTGATAACTTTTGTTGCTCTAAGTGAAAAGGTTTCTTTGCTCGAAAGTTTTTCTTTGCAGTTGATTAGAGTATAGCTACGTGATGTAGATGACCGTTTAGCTTAACCATTATTATGAATTAAAATACGGTGAAGATTACCTGTAAAACTGATATAAGTATGGCAAAACACAAGTGTGAAAATAAATAGAACTCGGCAGTCGAATGTTTGCTTCCAAAATATTTGTTCGAAGGGAAAATGGAGCGACAAAGGTCTAAGAATGTAAACAAGAATGTGTTGTTTACTTACATAATATAATTATAGTATGAATTTTACCAGAGGAAACTGCTATCTTTTGTTTTATATTACAGTAATTATTTTTATATTCTTGAAGTACCATCAAATACTATAATGTTACATTATGGATAGACATCGACAAGTTTATAGTTTGTGACTTATCTTTCATTGGAATTTATAACTAGCTTAATCCCGTGGATTCGCTGGCATGAAAAAGGAGTACTTTAAAGTGGTAATAACTGAAATAACGTATTACAGCGTTTTCGCACCTTCTGGTTATAAATAGTGGATATTTTTCTTAAGGGATCAGTTTCTAAGATACAAAGTAGATTTTCTCCTTTTTAGCATTGAAAATCAAAAGATTGTTTTATCATCTATGTCCAGAAATTCAAATTATTATGATAAGATAAGGGTGAACTGTGGCTAAGGATATCAACATATTTATTCAAAATACATCGCAATAATTTATAAGAAAATTCTAAGTTTCGTTAAAGTAAAATACGGTTGACGTTTAAATTTTTACTGATGGTCAGGGTTTTTGTCAACAATAACACAGTGGTAATGCCATCCAGTTGTTAGTATATAACTATATTAATGCTGTGAGAATGCATATTAAAACCTTATATTATTTCTATACACAATTCACATTATATAATCAAGAATGAACAAAAGATGAATGATTGAAACAGAATAAAATCCAATTGTAAATAATTTCGAAGTATTTACTGCATTGTAGAATTCAAACAGTTACATTTTAATAAAGACGCTTATGTTGTTATTGTGTCTAATTAATAAAATGAACAGTCATGACGAGTTGAGAAAATGAAAAATCGTGAATAATATCAAAGCAGCGTTTAAATTCTTAAAATTTTAAGAAAGAAGTCAAATTTTTATCCATAACTTATCCTAGAGCGGTTCGTTTATCACTCTATTATATAAAAAAAACAACGACTATATCAACTGTGTTGTACCTGTATGTACTAGTTGAATTTAAAAAAAATTGATTTAAATTATTAATGAAAATTACACGCAAACTATTTACAAATATTTGATTATCACTTATTACTATATTTCTTAATAATTTGTTCCTGTAATTAACTTACATGAATCTTCATCTTTATTAGATTTAAAACATAATTAATATTCGTCAGAGTCCGAGCTCAGAATTAGTTCACTTCGCTTAAGCTTAATGGAGTTCTCCGAGAACACTAAATTTAACGAGAACGCAGTTATAAGATTGTTTAATTTTGAGTTAGTCAAAATGAAAATTAGTTTTAAACAAATTGTTGGAATAAGTGTTTTTTCACATAGCAGTTCCATTTTTGCTATATTAAAATTAAGGACATGTACTTCTCCTCTGTAAATATTATCTATTTCTCGTGACTCTCCACGTAGACTACACAAGTCGAAACTAGAAAGAAATACTTGCGCTCGACTATTTAATCAACTTGTTGCAAAATTTCAGACAAATCTTAATTTAAATGGTATAATTTTACAAATTATTTATAGAAAAAAAATTACAAACTTTAACTATATTGAATAGATGCGAAATAGTGTATTATATCATTTATATTTATTTATTAACATCAAAAACAAATAATTCTAGTAAAACTTACCAAAACTTTAGTTATTTGTCTGGTATTAGGATGAAATAAACGCTTGAACTAAAATGTTTAATTATTAAAACAAAATATTAAAAGAAGTACTGGTGCTCTATGCCTCCGTCGGTATTAAATAAACCTATTTAAATTGTTTTAGTATCGCTACACAATTGAATATATGAGGCTATTTTTATTTTCTTCTTAAGAGAGCTTCAAAGCGATGTTATAGGTTTAGCATAAACTAACAAGTCAACCCAGTAGACTTCTCAAGACGATAAAGCGCATCTTAGGATTTCAAAGGACTTGAATTACATTATATTAATTAATAAAAGCTAGTTCTGTTAAGAGACTTAACATGACTTTGGATATTAAGTCATCATAAGGATCATAAATGTGTTACTTAATTAATAGCGTCAAAAGTCAACTTTTTATTCGAAACGAGGGTAAAAACTACCTCAATGACCGCTTGCTTAATAGTAGCAAAAATTTTGTTGAAACAAAGACTCCCACCCATAATTAGTTTTTCCATTGATGCTATAAATACATACATACATCATATTAAAGCTCAAAACTCTGTTTATTGAACATTGTTTGGAACTTTCTAGAGGATTCTTTTAATGTCATTCTACAATAGCAATTGATCTTGTTTAGTTATTTATATTTTTAATTTTTGTGGAAAAATGGGTGTAGCTTCAGTTTCAAACAATATAGATCTGTATTGTTATAAAGGCTTGTTCCGTGTTAAGGGTTAAGGTAAAATTTGTTTCGAGGTATTATGTTTTAAAAGACTAGTACTAGTATTGTCTTTAATAAAATTATATCTTCATCGTATCATATTAATGCCCTTAATAACAAAAAAAAAATTAAAATAATATAGACGTGTTTATAATAATAGTTTCTTATTGTTAGAACATTCGTATAATTAACACAAATCCTATTTTTTCGGTGTATTTTTTGCATGACTTTTGTGCATGGTCTTGCTCTTGCTCCAGCAACTTCCCGCGGTTAATTATGTTGTCAGTCCATCTAGGGGGGGGGGGGGGGAATTAGCCACGCCGTGTCTACCGGCACGTAGTCGCCACTCGAGGATTATCCAGGTGATATGGATAGTATTGCAGGGGATGATGCATGTATTAAATAATTTATTTTAGAAAAGTAACATATTTCTAAAAGTCAGTGCTACAAGAACAACATAAAACATAGACATAACATAAAATGTGTAGATTCATTATGCTTATTGAGAATGTAATACATTTCTATAATCAATATATCCAACATAGTTAGTATGACTGAAATTTAAAGTTTTTGAATTTGAGTATCAGTAATATTTATTACTTATTTACATAACATATAAAGAATATATCAATACTTCACCATTAAAGAATTTAATTTCACTATTGCCTTGCCGTGGTGTCGTATGAGGCGACAGAGGGATCGGTTTTGTGGAGAATGAGCAGCAACGTCCTCTGCATACCATACCACCATACCGCGATATTTATCCCACCTGTCAAGCGTAGCGATTATTGCATATCCTCTCATATTCATTATGTGATCATAATTATTAGCCATAATATATCTAATTGAATAGTTTTTTATTGCTCCGCTTGTAATAAAAATATCCATATCTTGATATTTGTCTCCCTGTACATTGAGCATTATATCGTATAGTATCAAAACACTTCAAGAAAGCAATGACATTGTACTTTATCGACAGTATAACTGATAGATTTCAATTAATACTTTATTCAAAGCGCATTGAAAGTACGAAGTTAAAATTATATTAGAAAATAATTTTTGTCGTTCAAAATATTTCATTCCTTTGATAATTTTAACTATAATTCATAATATAATACTATCTGAAAAACGACATTCTATTATTACAATGAGTTTAGTATTAAAAAATAAGTCTTATTAATTCGGTGCGTATAGTCCACCTCGCCTAATAACATAAAACGATATGATGTATTACAAAAATCCACCAGAATGGATGATCAATGTCAGATTTTTTTTTTAATTCTTACCTTTGAAATTGATTTAAATAAAAATTGTTTTAATATCATATATAAATGTTTAGTTATAGACTTTATAAGATATCACAAATATATAAAAATGGGATTACCAAAAAAAAAATTTTATTGGCTACAAGACATCTTTAGAACACTAATTATAGGGATAGATAGTTATATTCATAAAATTTAAAATAATAAATCTTATTATAAATTTAGGTTAAGATTTTTGCTTAGATACTGTTACTTAAATTAATATCTTAGAAATAAATAAAGGTTAAAATAACTCCTATCCAACAACATACGATGTTTAATAAGAAGTTAATATATATCTTCTTACCACGGTAAATATTAATTATTAAAGCGCTTTTATATGATCGTACTCTATATATAAGTATTGTACATACCAAGCAAAGCATATATTATATGAATTCAACTGATCGTATTAAATTATGGATAGGATAGGGTAGAAAAATAACTTTTAACACATAACCGTTCGACAAAATAAGACTATTTATTAACTATAGAGTGCAGGCGAAGCCATTGTTAAACCTAGTATACCATAAACTATCGTAAAATATATAATTCTTAGCGCATTTGCTTATTCAGACAACCTGACCTGGATCTTGGACAACGAACTTTCCCCCACAAGGTAGGCCGCAGATGGCAAGTTATTTAATGTACTAAAAAACTTGTTAATATCGAACACTTAAGGATATTGATAATGGATCTTATTATAAATTTAATATGTCAGCCGTTTGTACATTTAATATGATATCGTATGATTACAAGGAAGGCTTTATTTCTCTTTTTTATATGAATTTGTGATTTTAAAATAATCTAATATATAATGCTGTGATATCTTGTTCCAAATATAAACCACACAATATGAAATGTAAGTTTTGCTTTATTTCACGGCTATATGGAGCCACTCAAAAGCGTTAGATTGTGGCTCCTCAGTTGGTGCAAACTAGAATCTGACTACCAAGAGTTTGAGTTAGTTCGTGTTTACAGTCACGTAGTTTCAGATTTGATCAAACTTCCTTAATTATAGTAATATCTACAAATGAAACAAGTAGATAGCAAGACAAGACAAGACAAGCAAGAAGATAGCAATTTGAGTAAAATTAACAATACTATTTATTATTAGTACAACGTCTATTTAAATAATATATGATGATTATTTCACCAAAGCCAATAGTTTAGTTATTGTTTTTTCTATTTAATATTTATTTTCATTTTGAAAACTTAAATACAAAATTTGAATTACAATAACTGTACAATAATTAGTAAATATATAGAATAATAAATAATAAATTTTATTATATTTATGTTTTAAAAGATAAGTCTGAGAAGATAAATAATAGTTAGACTACATGGTACTCTACAATATTTTAAAATATTCATTTATTTGTAAATATTAAACTATTTGTATTATCTTTATCTCATACATTGTTTTTTAAACTTCGAAGGGTAGATTATATTAAATTCTTTATTTTTAATAATATGTGTATATTCTTTGTGAGATATGTTATAATATATTGCTCATAATATTAGATATTTGGTATTTTGAATTATTTATGCTTAGTATCTGTTCATGTTCTTTTGAAACGTGATGTTATTTTCAGGAATTCGATTTATTATACGACTATACAAATAAAGAAAAAAATTGTTTTTCTTCTTAGAGGGTTTAAAGTTAAAATTAATTTTCTGTAGAACTTTAATCTGAAAGTAATGATTGTCTAGAATGTTGATTTAAGAACACCTTTCATTTTAAAACTTAAAACTTTATTTAGCATGATTAACATAAGAAAGTAAAGTGTATACAGAATTATACTTACTCTAATAGTAGTCTAAACTAGCAGAATTCCTGCGGTGGACATAAACGCTGCTGATGATCAAAATTAAAAGTAATATATACTTTACTTTGAGCAAATAAATATTATGGTAGATATTGTAACAGACTAATTGTTTTCATAACTTCTGTATATTATATAAAAAAATACAAAATACGGATAAGAAGTAGATAAAATATATTTTTTAAATATTATTTGTGAAAGAAAGAAAAAGATAGCAATTATTTCGTAAAAAAAATTGTATTGCTATTATATAAAGAAATTCTACGCCTATTTACATTAATCATCTTTGATTTTATGATAAATTATTCAATATTCAAAGCTAAATGTTGGGTAAATTGAAAATAATAAATCCAAACAATTGACAGTGTTGATTTATATTAAATGCATTAAATAAAAAGCTTAATTTTCATTTTCTTCATTTCATATTCATATTTATGTGTATTGTTATTCTGAAACCAGTATATTTATTAAAATATGAGTAAAAAAATCTTCATTATCAGGTAGATGTATTCCTTAGACTTCAGTACGTATTCGTACGTACTCATATGTGGGCTAACTCAACCTATCACAATTATGGCTACAACTCGTACGATGAGTAAGGAAGCCCGATGCCCAAACTCTTTCTTTCTTTTCAAGTATACTTGTTTCCCATATCCCTCATTCCACAAGAGTGGCAACGTATCTGCTACTTCTATTTTAAAGAAATTATGCTCCATAACAGCCTGTATACCCTTAGCTTATTGTCCAACCAATCCCAAAAAAAAATACCAATTTCTGATCTAATAAATATATAAAACTCAGCTCAGCTTAGCTCAGCTAGTCAATCCCAACAAATACATACGAGTAAATCTTGATCAGACTTTATTTCAAAATAATAACATACAATAAAACTACGTGCTTGTTTGAATATATTTATACTTTTGTTTTGTTTTGTGAATCTAAACGTTATTGTATGTTTTCTTTGATTCTTTGTTGATCTGTTTACTTGAAAAGCGATAGTTTAGAAAAAAGGTGAAAATCGACGAGTTACCTACGAGTTAGTTATTACCTACAAATTCCTGTGAATTATTTTAAATGAAGCAATCTAAAAACACATAGTATTGTGTATAAAACGTTAAAAGGTAGTAAGAAGATAATGTATAGAACAATACATGAAGAGCGAAAATTTTCTTAAATAGTTTATATTTGTATTACATTGAACATGTGACACATCCGATTCTGGTAACAAGGTTCCAGAGACTAGTGCTCTGATGTTCACACAAGGGCTTAAGGGATTCTAACATTACAATTAATAATAATTATACCCTATTTCTTGAATTAAGATGCTAATAGATCTTGGGAGTGTTTACAGTAAAAAGACATGAGTAGAAACGATTTCACTTATATGTTTCTTCAAAAAGTATTTTTCAGAATACACAATAATTATCTTTATCTTATATAATTTTCCCTTTATTTTATTAAAGAATATCTTATATTATTTTGTAACATATCATAACCCATACCAGATTCAAATTCAAAAATATATCATATATTTTTAAAATGCTGTGATAAAATAAGATGTACACCCCACCCTCACGGTGATTCTGATAGTAGGACTTAAAACATAGACAAAAGAACTGATATATTCCGAAATTCTTATTTATCCTGTGTATGCTAATGTAAATTGTAATTGAAAATGGTGACGTCAGCGCAATATATAACGCAATAACTAATGAAAATGTTTTAATATCATCTATATATTTTCAAATGTGGATTCGATAAGGAGCAATATTTAAATGTCTTTTAATAACATATAGCAAGCAACCAGTACGTTCTATAGTTCAGGTTCATTATACCAACGCTCTTATGTAGTTTACGTGTGCGGAGAAAAATTGGTGTAGAATTAACTTTACAAATTCTCGTTAGTCATTAAAAATAATTATCCCATACTCATATTGCAGTGATAACATTTGAATAAAACAAATTAAATTAATACTTTTATATTATGAAAATAAAGTATAACTAGATTTTTCAAATTTCTATTTTTATTGAATTTTATGACCAGTGGAAAATAAAATTGTTCCTAATTATTTTCAACGGACACGATACCAAATACAATTCAGAAAAAATGTAGGTACAAACTAAAATGATAAATACTAAACCATACAAAACATGAGCTTCAAAGCTAGTTGTTACTCAAAAAAGTTTTTGAGAATGTCTCTAACTACCCGCTTGTTCTCAACTATGTCTTTAGGATGAATAGCATATAAGTAAGAAATTCCTAACCCCTTACCTCTTAGACATAAAGTTTGATATACACATTTTTATGATAAAAGTATTGCAAAATATTAAAGTATATATTAAAACCATACAAAATTATTAGTTACTACAGAAAACCGAAAATAAAACATTAAGTTATTACACTCTTTCTTAACATATAAGGTTTTATATTATTAAAACCAGAACAGGTTTAATATATTATAAGTATACATCAAGTTCTACTACTTACACTTTAAAGTGACTAAGCTTAACTAATGTTATTACTTTTAATATTCTTTATTAATGTAGCTTAATTTAATTGAATTTATTGTGATAATATCCCAAATCAGTATTTTTTCTCTGAAATTTATATACCTTTAATTTAAGATTATGCAAGATTATTTCGTTTTATTTTATTGGTGCCACTAGGGCATGTCCTAATATAGAAAAGCTATTTATGCTGTCTATACTAATCAGATCTTTGAAAACATTTTTATAAATCATTTGAAAATACCCTCTGTATTTCAAAAATTATACCCTTTTTTAGAAAGAAATCTTTTATAACTCACATAATTATTTTTAGTGTTGCAGTGCCATCCAGTTTTCAACTAAATAACATTGAATACATGCAATGCAATGCTTAAATGACCGGGGTTGTAATGTGAGACTTCTCGGCAGTATAGACGCAGTAATTTTTAAGGCTACTGACTAATAAGTAACGGTTACCTTCATCCCCCTAGTAAAATAAAATATGACAAAGTCTTTTGACAAAAAAAAATTGTCATTTTTCTTATTTTAAACTTAAAGACAACACAACAACTGGCAATCATTACAACAAAAATGAATGAACATAAATTATAAGTAATGAAATATGACTTACAATTATAGCATGTTAAGAATAAATACAATAAAGAAAAACGCTGACAACAGCTAGTTTCAGGAACTATAAAATACATGATAATGTGTATGCTTTAGGGTTAATCATCATCATACCACATAATATATAATAGGTAATACAAATTTGCTCTTTATGTACATTCAGTTAATTATGGTTTAGATTATCCGGATGACTCATAGCAACAATTAGTTCTGTTAATCATATTTTCACCATATCAAATAAACGTATGTAATAGTAGTGGCCTCCATATCAGTGACCGCTCATAAATAACCAGTTATTCGGTGGTTTTGTTAGACGAAACTGACCGGATTGTATTTTATATGAATTGAAATGAATTTTGACCCTGGTGATGATACTCATTTATCTTGTGTAATACAGTTTTAGTAGTTGCGATTTGTCTGTGACTGATTTATCGTGAGATAGTTGAAACGTTTTATCTAGGTTATTGCATTTTATGTGTAAGGTTACTTTATTAATGGACCGTAGATATATTATGAGAAAACGCATGAATTTCTTCAAAAGGAAATTTAGTTTGGTAGTATTCGCATTCCGTTTATTAAAATTCAGTATGTATGAAAATATACACAATTATAATAAATAAATAATATTATAATTATACATTTTTAGATAATTTACTTAAATAGTTTTATACAGCAATTGTTGGAACTTTGCATATTTTTATTATATATTCACTATAGTATAATTTTAATAAGGTATTGTGAAAAATAATGAAATAAAAATAGGCTAGTGCCTTTTCGTATTGTAGCATTTCGTACGGTGGATGAAAGATTTGGGTGCTCAAGACCCCTTCCTTCCTTTCCTAATGCAATCCTCACAATTTGTCCTAGTCCACTGCATCTAATTTTTTCTTAAAAGGTGCTCTTTATTTACAAATTTTCATACCTACAGATATCTAAGAGCAATTGAACTACCTATCATTCATTAAATCTTTTTCTCATTTGCTCTATAAAAAAATGGGAACTACCGTGCTACCTATTTATCTATAAATATTATATTAACCTAAACTTTAAGCTTTGCATATTCTGATATAGTTAAAAGACAAACAGATAAGTAAAAATATATTTCAAAACCTTTAACAGTAGTGTTAATTCCTGGATGAGAAAAGTTTATGAATATATTTTTCATATTACAAAAACATTCGACAAATACACGCGGCAGCGTGAAGTTTTATTTAGGTTGGCAGTACTGTAGCTGTTGGAAATACTTTTCTCCGCTTTTCGCGTATTCCTTTATTCTCTGTTTATAAAGTTTTTCTTATAAATATATAATTCTTAGCGCATTTGCTTATTCAGACAACCTGACCTGGATCTTGGACAACGAACTTTCCCCCACAAGGTAGGCCGCAGATGGCAAGTTATTTAATGTACTAAAAAACTTGTTAATATCGAACACTTAAGGATATTGATAATGGATCTTATTATAAATTTAATATGTCAGCCGTTTGTACATTTAATATGATATCGTATGATTACAAGGAAGGCTTTATTTCTCTTTTTTATATGAATTTGTGATTTTAAAATAATCTAATATATAATGCTGTGATATCTTGTTCCAAATATAAACCACACAATATGAAATGTAAGTTTTGCTTTATTTCACGGCTATATGGAGCCACTCAAAAGCGTTAGATTGTGGCTCCTCAGTTGGTGCAAACTAGAATCTGACTACCAAGAGTTTGAGTTAGTTCGTGTTTACAGTCACGTAGTTTCAGATTTGATCAAACTTCCTTAATTATAGTAATATCTACAAATGAAACAAGTAGATAGCAAGACAAGACAAGACAAGCAAGAAGATAGCAATTTGAGTAAAATTAACAATACTATTTATTATTAGTACAACGTCTATTTAAATAATATATGATGATTATTTCACCAAAGCCAATAGTTTAGTTATTGTTTTTTCTATTTAATATTTATTTTCATTTTGAAAACTTAAATACAAAATTTGAATTACAATAACTGTACAATAATTAGTAAATATATAGAATAATAAATAATAAATTTTATTATATTTATGTTTTAAAAGATAAGTCTGAGAAGATAAATAATAGTTAGACTACATGGTACTCTACAATATTTTAAAATATTCATTTATTTGTAAATATTAAACTATTTGTATTATCTTTATCTCATACATTGTTTTTTAAACTTCGAAGGGTAGATTATATTAAATTCTTTATTTTTAATAATATGTGTATATTCTTTGTGAGATATGTTATAATATATTGCTCATAATATTAGATATTTGGTATTTTGAATTATTTATGCTTAGTATCTGTTCATGTTCTTTTGAAACGTGATGTTATTTTCAGGAATTCGATTTATTATACGACTATACAAATAAAGAAAAAAATTGTTTTTCTTCTTAGAGGGTTTAAAGTTAAAATTAATTTTCTGTAGAACTTTAATCTGAAAGTAATGATTGTCTAGAATGTTGATTTAAGAACACCTTTCATTTTAAAACTTAAAACTTTATTTAGCATGATTAACATAAGAAAGTAAAGTGTATACAGAATTATACTTACTCTAATAGTAGTCTAAACTAGCAGAATTCCTGCGGTGGACATAAACGCTGCTGATGATCAAAATTAAAAGTAATATATACTTTACTTTGAGCAAATAAATTTTATGGTAGATATTGTAACAGACTAATTGTTTTCATAACTTCTGTATATTATATAAAAAAATACAAAATACGGATAAGAAGTAGATAAAATATATTTTTTAAATATTATTTGTGAAAGAAAGAAAAAGATAGCAATTATTTCGTAAAAAAAATTGTATTGCTATTATATAAAGAAATTCTACGCCTATTTACATTAATCATCTTTGATTTTATGATAAATTATTCAATATTCAAAGCTAAATGTTGGGTAAATTGAAAATAATAAATCCAAACAATTGACAGTGTTGATTTATATTAAATGCATTAAATAAAAAGCTTAATTTTCATTTTCTTCATTTCATATTCATATTTATGTGTATTGTTATTCTGAAACCAGTATATTTATTAAAATATGAGTAAAAAAATCTTCATTATCAGGTAGATGTATTCCTTAGACTTCAGTACGTATTCGTACGTACTCATATGTGGGCTAACTCAACCTATCACAATTATGGCTACAACTCGTACGATGAGTAAGGAAGCCCGATGCCCAAACTCTTTCTTTCTTTTCAAGTATACTTGTTTCCCATATCCCTCATTCCACAAGAGTGGCAACGTATCTGCTACTTCTATTTTAAAGAAATTATGCTCCATAACAGCCTGTATACCCTTAGCTTATTGTCCAACCAATCCCAAAAAAAAATACCAATTTCTGATCTAATAAATATATAAAACTCAGCTCAGCTTAGCTCAGCTAGTCAATCCCAACAAAAACATACGAGTAAATCTTGATCAGACTTTATTTCAAAATAATAACATACAATAAAACTACGTGCTTGTTTGAATATATTTATACTTTTGTTTTGTTTTGTGAATCTAAACGTTATTGTATGTTTTCTTTGATTCTTTGTTGATCTGTTTACTTGAAAAGCGATAGTTTAGAAAAAAGGTGAAAATCGACGAGTTACCTACGAGTTAGTTATTACCTACAAATTCCTGTGAATTATTTTAAATGAAGCAATCTAAAAACACATAGTATTGTGTATAAAACGTTAAAAGGTAGTAAGAAGATAATGTATAGAACAATACATGAAGAGCGAAAATTTTCTTAAATAGTTTATATTTGTATTACATTGAACATGTGACACATCCGATTCTGGTAACAAGGTTCCAGAGACTAGTGCTCTGATGTTCACACAAGGGCTTAAGGGATTCTAACATTACAATTAATAATAATTATACCCTATTTCTTGAATTAAGATGCTAATAGATCTTGGGAGTGTTTACAGTAAAAAGACATGAGTAGAAACGATTTCACTTATATGTTTCTTCAAAAAGTATTTTTCAGAATACACAATAATTATCTTTATCTTATATAATTTTCCCTTTATTTTATTAAAGAATATCTTATATTATTTTGTAACATATCATAACCCATACCAGATTCAAATTCAAAAATATATCATATATTTTTAAAATGCTGTGATAAAATAAGATGTACACCCCACCCTCACGGTGATTCTGATAGTAGGACTTAAAACATAGACAAAAGAACTGATATATTCCGAAATTCTTATTTATCCTGTGTATGCTAATGTAAATTGTAATTGAAAATGGTGACGTCAGCGCAATATATAACGCAATAACTAATGAAAATGTTTTAATATCATCTATATATTTTCAAATGTGGATTCGATAAGGAGCAATATTTAAATGTCTTTTAATAACATATAGCAAGCAACCAGTACGTTCTATAGTTCAGGTTCATTATACCAACGCTCTTATGTAGTTTACGTGTGCGGAGAAAAATTGGTGTAGAATTAACTTTACAAATTCTCGTTAGTCATTAAAAATAATTATCCCATACTCATATTGCAGTGATAACATTTGAATAAAACAAATTAAATTAATACTTTTATATTATGAAAATAAAGTATAACTAGATTTTTCAAATTTCTATTTTTATTGAATTTTATGACCAGTGGAAAATAAAATTGTTCCTAATTATTTTCAACGGACACGATACCAAATACAATTCAGAAAAAATGTAGGTACAAACTAAAATGATAAATACTAAACCATACAAAACATGAGCTTCAAAGCTAGTTGTTACTCAAAAAAGTTTTTGAGAATGTCTCTAACTACCCGCTTGTTCTCAACTATGTCTTTAGGATGAATAGCATATAAGTAAGAAATTCCTAACCCCTTACCTCTTAGACATAAAGTTTGATATACACATTTTTATGATAAAAGTATTGCAAAATATTAAAGTATATATTAAAACCATACAAAATTATTAGTTACTACAGAAAACCGAAAATAAAACATTAAGTTATTACACTCTTTCTTAACATATAAGGTTTTATATTATTAAAACCAGAACAGGTTTAATATATTATAAGTATACATCAAGTTCTACTACTTACACTTTAAAGTGACTAAGCTTAACTAATGTTATTACTTTTAATATTCTTTATTAATGTAGCTTAATTTAATTGAATTTATTGTGATAATATCCCAAATCAGTATTTTTTCTCTGAAATTTATATACCTTTAATTTAAGATTATGCAAGATTATTTCGTTTTATTTTATTGGTGCCACTAGGGCATGTCCTAATATAGAAAAGCTATTTATGCTGTCTATACTAATCAGATCTTTGAAAACATTTTTATAAATCATTTGAAAATACCCTCTGTATTTCAAAAATTATACCCTTTTTTAGAAAGAAATCTTTTATAACTCACATAATTATTTTTAGTGTTGCAGTGCCATCCAGTTTTCAACTAAATAACATTGAATACATGCAATGCAATGCTTAAATGACCGGGGTTGTAATGTGAGACTTCTCGGCAGTATAGACGCAGTAATTTTTAAGGCTACTGACTAATAAGTAACGGTTACCTTCATCCCCCTAGTAAAATAAAATATGACAAAGTCTTTTGACAAAAAAAAATTGTCATTTTTCTTATTTTAAACTTAAAGACAACACAACAACTGGCAATCATTACAACAAAAATGAATGAACATAAATTATAAGTAATGAAATATGACTTACAATTATAGCATGTTAAGAATAAATACAATAAAGAAAAACGCTGACAACAGCTAGTTTCAGGAACTATAAAATACATGATAATGTGTATGCTTTAGGGTTAATCATCATCATACCACATAATATATAATAGGTAATACAAATTTGCTCTTTATGTACATTCAGTTAATTATGGTTTAGATTATCCGGATGACTCATAGCAACAATTAGTTCTGTTAATCATATTTTCACCATATCAAATAAACGTATGTAATAGTAGTGGCCTCCATATCAGTGACCGCTCATAAATAACCAGTTATTCGGTGGTTTTGTTAGACGAAACTGACCGGATTGTATTTTATATGAATTGAAATGAATTTTGACCCTGGTGATGATACTCATTTATCTTGTGTAATACAGTTTTAGTAGTTGCGATTTGTCTGTGACTGATTTATCGTGAGATAGTTGAAACGTTTTATCTAGGTTATTGCATTTTATGTGTAAGGTTACTTTATTAATGGACCGTAGATATATTATGAGAAAACGCATGAATTTCTTCAAAAGGAAATTTAGTTTGGTAGTATTCGCATTCCGTTTATTAAAATTCAGTATGTATGAAAATATACACAATTATAATAAATAAATAATATTATAATTATACATTTTTAGATAATTTACTTAAATAGTTTTATACAGCAATTGTTGGAACTTTGCATATTTTTATTATATATTCACTATAGTATAATTTTAATAAGGTATTGTGAAAAATAATGAAATAAAAATAGGCTAGTGCCTTTTCGTATTGTAGCATTTCGTACGGTGGATGAAAGATTTGGGTGCTCAAGACCCCTTCCTTCCTTTCCTAATGCAATCCTCACAATTTGTCCTAGTCCACTGCATCTAATTTTTTCTTAAAAGGTGCTCTTTATTTACAAATTTTCATACCTACAGATATCTAAGAGCAATTGAACTACCTATCATTCATTAAATCTTTTTCTCATTTGCTCTATAAAAAAATGGGAACTACCGTGCTACCTATTTATCTATAAATATTATATTAACCTAAACTTTAAGCTTTGCATATTCTGATATAGTTAAAAGACAAACAGATAAGTAAAAATATATTTCAAAACCTTTAACAGTAGTGTTAATTCCTGGATGAGAAAAGTTTATGAATATATTTTTCATATTACAAAAACATTCGACAAATACACGCGGCAGCGTGAAGTTTTATTTAGGTTGGCAGTACTGTAGCTGTTGGAAATACTTTTCTCCGCTTTTCGCGTATTCCTTTATTCTCTGTTTATAAAGTTTTTCTTATTCCAACCTCCATAGCGTACTTTATTAATTATTAATCATACATAATATAAAACATTAAACTATTCATGTAGTCAAATATTTCATTGCATTTTTTTACTAGCAAGCAAGCGACTCCACCTAGCCCAATTATAACCCTATCTGTTTTATGCAGTAAGCTATAGCTTAACTAAATTTCAACATTATCTATAATTTTAATCTGTCAGGTACTATTTAAAGAATCCTGCACATACAAAAAGGTAATCAAACAATAATATTAAATTACAAAATATGTTTTATTTGATTTAAATTTAATCCAGCCCTTAAAACACGAAAACAATATAAATGAAAACCATCTCTACATATTTATTCTAATATTAGAAAATAGAATCTCAGGAAAACCTTAATTTAAAACAGTATCATAACCCAAGATCTTTTACATTTTGGCCGAGATGATTGCGGTAATTTCTAAGGTAATAAGCGTTTCTTGTTTATTTGGGGTATTGTTATCTGATTTAGCTTAGTATCATATTTATTTTGGGTTATTGCTGATGACATAATCTTAGGTTCAAGTTATATAAAACAAAAATAACAATCACAAAAGAATAAGGAAAATATATATGTATCATATGTACTACAAAATGACGTGACACGTTCTTAAGTTCAAAACTACTTATCGAACTACTTATCAACATTAGCCATTTATTTTTAGATAGACCTTTCAGTATACTTTGGAAGTTTTTCTAATACTACTTGTAAGGATACTAATATAATGTTATCTTGTAGAGTCTGAATATATTACTTTAAAATAACAAGGTATTTCAAATCACACTTTTTAACATAATGATATTATTTACATATTTGTTGATGAAAATGACCTTCATAACGCTAAACCTTCGAAAGGGTACAATTAAATTGATATTATTTTTAAGAACAACCGTTTTATATTAAGCTGACCTCAGATGTAAAATAATTAGATTTTGAATTAAGATCAGTTTGAAAAGTCTCTTAATATTATCGGAAAACGTCTTTTAATCCTATTGTCTTTGACTCGATTATTAATTAATTAATAGGTACATTTTATGGCCAAAAGTTAAATTTACAATAGAATTGGTTCTTGAAACTGTTAAAACCTGTTGATTGTATACTTAAAGATACTTTTAATTAAGATGAGATAATCGTTCAACCTTGTTTTTAAATTATCAAATTTATTTATGTTTAAATATTACTTAGTGATTTCGTAAATTATTAAAGCTAAAAAGTTGATGATTTATTAAAAATAAATGATAGATATTTTTTACATTCCGAAAATATTGATTAAATATTATTTAATGTAATAGGTGCTTTAGGTCATTCCATATATTTTTTTTATAAAGATTATGTAATAGAATTTATAAATATTAATTTCCCCTGAAGCTGTAATAACCAAGCTTGATGAAATGAAATATACTTTATTATCTAGCAAATTTTAAATGTAAAAAAACAAGCTCTATAAGAACCATTTAAGTTGGATTTATAAGAGATAGAATATTGCTATATTTACATATTAGGGATTAGCATTACATAATTAGTGACAGAGACATATACTCGTAAAAAGATAGAGCGTCAATCTGTAGTTACCTATAGTTAGCTCGGTGCTTGTTATCTGCGTCTGCTACTAGCTGTGGGTGGAAGATAATGTTAGCCTTTGTACGTTGTTAACTTGTAATGATGTCGATCATTAGACCGCATAATACAGACAGATAATAATTTATAGGCTGATGTGAATAGAAATGAATCAAATTATACTGTTTCTAGTTAAGTTTATATTTAACTTTGTGCTTAGTACATCAATACTAAATGTTTAAATTGTTTCAGGTAAGTACTTCCCTTCCGTACGATGTCCAAGATTTAAAAATAGTGAGTAAATATGATTTTCTTTCAAAATATCCCACTATATTGCTCTCGATTATAATCGTAGCTCATTCGAATTAACATATACAAGCAAATTAATGGTATGGAAATAGATATAGCCATTTCCAAACTAGTTTACGGTCAGCCAAGGAATCAATGACTTAAACCAGGACATTGGGGTTTGAGAAATTTTTCCAGTCAAAGATTATTGACTTCAACAATTTTGTTCGAACTTCATATTATGTAAATATATATATATCAAAGACGACACAATTTTTTTTTTTTTTAAAAGGTGCAGATTTCTATATATCTTAACACAAATGAATTTGAATACAGAATTAGCCGAAAATTGGATATATTGGAGACAATAGCAAATATATTTAGCTTATGTATGGTAAAATAATGAGTATCGTGTTATGTATCGGTTTTACCAGAAACTGGGTCATCATTATGTAAGTGGTAATTTACCCAACTATAATCTCACTCGGACCTCTCTGAGTATCTTGAAGAAAGCCTTGGATAAAAACTATCCGATAATAAAGAAAATATGTGTTTATAGTATAATATTCAATATTGGATAAAAGTTGTTAAAAGAATTTTAGTAATTATAGAATAAAGTAGAATTTCATAATTTAAGATCATATTAACTTAAATTTACAAATAGTAATATATATTGTGATCAAATTCAAATCAAAGTATAAGTTAATAGTCTAAGCTAAGTCACTTTTTTATTACATTACATATATTCATCTCAACTATAACTTAAGTAAAACTTTGTCTTAATCAACCACTAATTTATAAAACGCAAACGAAAAACTAGGATCATATTATACCTAAATCTTCAAACAACGTACTTCGCTATTTAATAGACTTTAAAGTCTCTGAAACTGTTGAGTGAATGTGTCCGAAAAATATCATTCCTCCCATCACACATTAATGTGTATTGACTGATTTATTAATCTTTTATTGTTTGAAAATGTGGAGATATATTATCCATTAATATTTCCGTTTTAATCGACCCCGCTAATTAAAATTGCCGCTGACAATATTTTTATGAAGACGTTCTTGAATATTGTTTTCATAAACGCATTTAAGAGACACTATTAATTTAAAGAAATAGGTTCTAGGTGATATTTTTTAGTCAATTTAACTTGCCACAGATGTAATGATATACATATATATATATATATATATATATATATATATATATATATATATAATATATATATATATATATATATATATATATATATATATAATGGTAGATAAAAAATAAAATATACATAAGATATAAATTTACTCGTATACTATGCTACCAGTCAGTTCTAACATATGAGTAATCAGAATTGCTTTACATTGAATTGCTCCACCGTCGATCGATGTCAGGTCCCCTCATCAAATAAAGTACATAGAATCTCTACGTTCATATTATATACATATACATATTATACGAGTAAGCCTATTATTTATATGACTTCTTTTCCTTACATATTGACCTATCGAAATTTATTATTAAAGATGATTTGAAAATAGTACCAGATTAATTAAAAAGAATATAACTTGATTTGATAGAAATAACCGTGAAAGTATCAAAGTTTTCGAATATTTTCAGAATTTTTCTAAATAAGACGAAAAGGAATTAGACAAAATTTTGAATGGAATTTACATATTTTTATTATATTCATGAAAATAATTATTATAAAATCAGCGCGAGATACTTATGGCGTAGTATATATTCAGACGACCGAAATATAGTAATCTAAAAATCAAATACATTCAGCAGGTTGGATTTTAGTTTAGTTTTATTTTTTTTCTGAACAAAAGTTCACTTCGAGACATCGGTCTTCGATGAAAGGGCGAATGTGCAATAAAAATAGTTTTTACTTATTACTCAACTTTTACTCAATTGCAGTCAGCACAACCTGCTCTAGATTTTGAGCCTTTAAAATTTTTTAGGTTTTTTCTTTTATTTTCAGAAGGTAACGCTTATAAAAAGGTATTTTTATGATCTATGGATATGGTTATTATTTCTTTATTCATCCTAAATATACAGATATAGTTTTCTGCTTGTACTTGTGTATAGTTTTTTAAATAAATAAAAAGTTGTTGCCGAATGGAACTACAGCAAAGAAACCTGTACTTATTTTATAAAATTTTAACAGTGCAACATTGCAATGATGACGTTTCTGTGAACTAGCTAAATACAAATTGTAGATCTTTGAATTTTTTCCTTTAGTTGTGTAAAAAGACTAGGTTCATCTGTCTTGATAAAAACACGGCTATCTGTTCAAAATATTCGTAATGGAGTTTTTTGCTTAAGAAACCACTTTCCTTAAAAAGGAAAATAAATGGTCAGGCTCATTATATATAAAAAAATTTTTGTGATATGAACTGCCAGCCTAAAATAGGTTCCGTTAGAAGTATAAATTATTAACCGACTAATTTTGTTTATTTTATCAAAACTAAAGTCAGCATAACACCTTCGGTCTAACGCTTTATACTCGTATCTATCTGTTTGTCTGTCTTGAAATGTAATTTATGGTTAATAGCTACTTTCATTATTTAACTAAACTGTGATAGAACATTTAAAGCAGAATATATTTACAATTCTGTTCTAACAGATGTTGCACACTCCTAAACTTCTGTCTGTAATAATTTATATATATTATAACCACAAGTTAACACTGTTGCAGTGCGAGTTATTTCAATTTACGTTTTATTAAATAAATTTGACCCAGATATTGAATAGTTATTAGCATTAATTAGAAATGGGTTAGGATTTCAATAAAGCACTACTTGATCGTAATTACTTCAACAGCACTGGATCGTGAGGTTTATATAGCTTGTACTTTCAGACTGCCCTCCATTTTTATGATCGCTTTCATTTCTATGTATTGTAAAAACACTGACAGAATATAAGTCGATATTTTGACATATGTTATATATCAGTTTGTTTTATTTTAGGTGTATTATAAAAAATGTATATATAGTTACGTTTGCAAGTTTAAAAATCTTGTAAAAAGATTTAAATGCCTAAAAATTACTAATTTATTAAATTGTAAAAGTACCAAATGATTGAAGACACAAGTTTGAAATATATTCTAAACAAAATCATCTTAATATTATTTTTCAAAATATTTTAGTATTAATATGCTAATGTAAAATAACGTCTCGTCTGCTACGGAACCGATAACAGACAGACAATCTAATAACGATTCAAATAGATTATATAGACTATTACTGGCAAGATTCCCGTAGTGTCTATTAAAGTTATGGATAGGTCTGGTAGAATATTCTGATGTGTAAATTATTAATTGCTTTTATAGACACATAATGAGAATAATATTGAAGTATTATTAGTGTTACTGTTATATATGGTATGTTAATCACAAATGATTCTAATAAGGTTTCCTTTATAAAACGATAATGTAATTTACAATTAATTGTTTCAGAACAATTAACTTAATTAATTTAATTAGACGCTCAATTAATTTAATTAGTCGCTACGCAAGAATAAGTGAATGTTATTGACTTTTACTAAACAATAGATAGCGCTGATTATTTCTAAAATATCTATGATAAGCATCATTACCCATTAAAAAAAATATACTATTGTTTAAGCAGTTTATATTATAGTTGGAAGCTCAGAAGAGCCCTGCAAATCTTACAATTAGGTATAATAATACTACTACTCTATATTATCTTATTACAAGTTTTAAATATAATATAATTTAAAATACAACATTTCAAAATCACACAAAGAAATAGAAACGTTTAATATAAAATTATACAACATTGCGAAGAGAGAACATTTAAAGAAAAAAGAAAATATATACAAGTTTTAAATAGAAATGAGAGACGAAAACTGAAGTAGGGTCATGAAGATGAATGTAGATTGACATGCGGCTAGAGACGGGCGAAAGGGATGGAGTAATTCATGAATAGGGGAAGGGGCAGATCGGAAGGATTACAGAAATTAATGAAAGAAAACATATTGTTACCCTCATCACGAGATGAAGGAATAACGCTAAGCGAACGATGAATATATATCAATCTAAGCAGAGCCATTTTTCATGTAAAATTATCATATTCAAGTATCAAATATAACATTATAAACAACTTGAACAAAGTTATGTTAGTACCTAGAACAAAAAGACGAAATAATTGAAATTGCTACTCGCATTTTACTTATATATATTTTTGTTGTATAAAAAGCGTATAATAGGCAATTTTAATTCAACAAATCATTATTAATCAAAGTGAAAGCAAATAAATAAAAAACAAATAATTTTTTAGACTTTATTTCTCAAAAAAGTTACAAATTTACTTACTGAGAAATTAATAGATACTCGTATGTTACAAAGATATCACAGCGTAGCTCTGGACAAACAATCAATATTATTTAGTACACAGAAAAAAATTTACAAGTATAATATTCATTATAATATTTGCACAAAATAAATATGCACTACGAAAGAATACACAAAATAAAACTTAGAGATATGATGTAATCTTACGGCCAAGGTATGGCGGAAAATATTTTATTTGTTTACGTACTCGTATATACCGAGAATTTTATTGTATCTGTAGACAACATATTGTTTACATCAATATAAGGTTCCTGAGGGATCACATGATCACATATACATTGTCTTTCTTCTTTCTCGTTGAAATATTTCTTGAGTCTATTTCTCACAATAATAGGGATTATTTACTCCGCTATTAGTAAGGTATAAATGTTTATTTGCATTATTTAGCCAGTTGTTGATGAGAGTAGCGAATACATAATGCTTCTCGTTCTTGGTACCTTTACAAAACTTTTTAACAATTTGCATTTTCAATACATAGCATAAATTCACAAATTTTATTGGTTCCCAAATAAAAAGATACTGACAAATCTTTATTTGCATTTATCAGTTTTATAAAAGCAACTTAAACATTTTTTTTAGACTAAAGACCAATTATTTAAAGGTAGTGAAAATATTTATACATAATTATATTTTACTTTGCTACTACTTATAACTGACATTAAAAGCGATAATATATATTTTGAGGCAATTAATATAAAGTAATACTAATAAAATATTAAATATATTTTTTAGGCATTACTATTTTGAGGGTAAAAAAATCTACTTTCCTCCCTAGAGTATTTATTTGTTTTTTTTTTCTATATTAGAAAATGATTAAATTTCTTGATTTTGTCGTAATAGGATGTCTTAAAAGTAGCCTTAGATAGCCCGCATTCCTCTTGTGTCAGCCACTATTTTACAATCATTGGACCATCCAACCAAAAGACATCCAATAAGTTTTACCTGGACTTGTTTTCAACTCAAAATCGACTTCATCAGTCTGTAGTTATGGCCAGCGTAACACCACTGCTTCTGCTTTAGCACTATGGGGAAAAGCAAGCCAGAGAATGAATCAAAATATCTGGTTACTTCTATTTTATTTTCATATCTTCAAACCAATAATTTAAACAGAATAACGACAAAGAACTAGCTATACGTTTGTATGTCACTAAATATATTTAAAAGTGGTCTCAGAAATTATATATTGTCTGCATAAATAAGCACCAGCTCATAATATGTTGGCAATACTACAAATAAAACTGCTTAATGTCTTAAAAAAACAACTTTGATAATAGTGATAAGTTAAACAAGTTATAAAACAGCTTTCTATTATATTTTAAATTATAGTTAAATGAAAAAAAACAAAATAAAATCGACATAAAAACCCAAACTGTGTATCATCAGATAAGCAAAGTGATACAAAACGTCAACATATAAAAGATAGCGCTGCATCCTGTTAGACACTAGCACTTTAGAAATCGCTCACATGTTTCACTGACATTTTGAAAGTTACGAGATGGATTATACCAATCGATTAAATTTTTTTGAATTTTATATAGAGACTTCATAATATTCATATAGTAAAGTATAATAATATTAGGATCATAAACAACCCTTTTAATCAGGACAGGAAGCTGTCAAGTGATATGATAAGCTGTTATAACACAAAATGAGTTTTCGTTTATTTTGAATTTATTACGAATGTACGGCGTAGATAAATTTCAGAGTTGCGGGTCATTTTACAGATATGACAGTCATGCATATTAAATACATCTAGATTTCGGACATCTATGTATATATTTTTTCTAATTGTCCTCTGTTCGAATTGAACCCAGTTCTTTTGCTCTATAGTCACCATTAATTAACATTAAATCCATCACTGAATTAATACATTTTGAAATAAATTATTTTCTTAGTAATAGACAAGACATAATAAGACAAGTCAATATTGGCTACCTGTGGATAAGATTTTTTACCTCAAGGGTATTTACAAAATTCTATTTTTTTATGTTTCTAAAAACTGTTTTAACTCCTCAGGCAAGATTAATGGGGAAATTATGATGTTTTGGCAGTATTTATAAAATTTCTGTCGACGTATAATATATATTACGTACAAAGATTTAAAACTTGTCTATAAATATAACAGTCAATTCATATTTGAGTTTAAATTGCATAAGTTGCACTATCTGAGTCAAAGTTCTCCAATACTCGAAGGAACTTGATCTTCTTTAGTTTCTTATTTCAACTGAAACATAAATGGGAACAATTGAACAATACAACAATTGAGCAATAGCGATACTGTTGTTTTCTCAAAATAACTTTGAAATATCAGTTGGACAATGTTTTGATTAAACTTCTTGTAATTTGTTTTTAAGTTAATTTATGTTTAACATTTTTACAATTGGGATTTCATTATTTTAATAACAGAAAATTTTACGATGGAATGAACCCCATATTCCTAAATGAAAAAAGTTGTTTATAACTACAGAATAATATAATAATATGATTTCTAGAACTCATTTTCTTTACTTAAATTGTTTTGAGTATTTGTTAGAATTTTAAAACTGTATTATCAAACTTATGATCTACTACACTATTGATCTGAATGATATAAACATTCCAGTTAAGTAAAAAATGTAACCAGGGTTTCAAAAACTTTAACCAAAACAACAAAGTGATTACGATTACGATCAGTCTAAACAGAAAAATAATATTAAAGAAACCTTCATGGCTAGAGCTTAAAATTTTAACCAAAATATTTTGAAATTCTTTATTTACATATTTACATTAAAAGTGCTCGTTACTCATTTCTCAAAACATTATAGTGATAATACATTTTTCGTCAGGATTTTTGAAGAAATTAATATTTTCTACTTTCATATTTTTTTGTATTTATTTAATTCCTTGTTGATTATATCTGACAATAATTTGGAATAACACGGATTTTAAAAACAATATTGAGTTAGATAATTTGTTATGAAAATATACATAATAAAAAATTATTGATATAGAAATGTGTACTACAGTAGTGCAGTGTAATATTAACTATATAAATTAACTGTCATTCTCCCTTTGTTACTTATAGAAAGCTATAAGTTCATAATTGAAGCAATCTTTTACAATGACTAACGTTTTCCAAAGGAACTAGTCTTTCAAATTAAAGTAATTTGTTTCTTGGTCTTAATATAATTTTTGTTCTAATTTATTGCAGTGCTTGATTTCTTCTCTATCAATTTATTTAAGGACAATATATCAAAAATAAATCTAAAATTTAAGAAGAGTAAATCTCTCTTTGAATAATACAAAATGAAGTCGTTGCGGAGATGTAGATATATTTATTTAATTTCGTATGAGTGTTTTCTTTAATAATAATAAGCGTTTGTATTTGTTGGGAAGAAGAGAAATGTTCTCTTGTATAAATTGAATTGTTTTCAAAGAACTCAAAGAATATTTCGATTTAAGATAACTGAAGATTTCCCGTCTTGTAATGTGTTTAAAATGGATAAGAAAAAACTTACTCGAGAGCAGTCAACTTCCTACACTAAGTTAACGTATTTGTGTTCCCGTATTTTGTAACAACTATTATTTTATTTTTCTTGACGCTTTATTTATTCATATTAAAATAAATTGAAAGCTTATTAGTTTTTTAGTTTATTTCCGTGCGATAAATTACTAAGTGTTGGCTCCCCGATCATTACCCCAACCGACCAAGTTACTTAAAATCACACTTGCACTTAACAAAGTATATTCAAATTCAAAGTTTTTCTTTTAAATAAACATACATTGCATTTATGAATAGTTCAATTCTCGGTTTGTGTTCAATAAAATTTCGAATTACCTTCGCTTAGTCACTATAGAATTCTAAATTATTCGAAATTTGGCTGTTAAAGTAAATGAATATTATGTAATCGACATAATAAGACAAAGTATTACGTACTAAATTTGAACGATTTAAACTGAATTCGCTGAAACCCGCTTAGTGACTCTCGATGCATTGATCGGAATCGGAAAAAAATTTAATCGATAAATTGGTAAAACTTCGTTTCTTTTGTTTGAACTTGAAATATAAAAAAATCGTTTAAAAATATTAGCATGCTTGTTGTATAGTCTTCATCATAATACATTCAAATACAAATTTTATATTTCTTACATTTATATTTATTTTACGTGTGAAACATACTTGTATTAAATCCTAAAAATGCTCAGAATCCATTAGTGTGAGATAAATTGTTTAAACCTTTCTGACAACCTGTCGATACTTGTAAGTTCGTGTGCTCGAGTAACCAACTCGAAAATACAACAAAAATATTTGAACCGTTAATAATGTTTATCGAAAACACGAAATCATTCTAAACTATAAATAAGGACAGAGAAACCTAAGAGACTTGTAAAGATTCTGAAAAAAACATTAATGTAGGAAATATACATATAAATTTTTTGTCAGAATATCTTTTGGAGTCATCACTTTATTTATCTGATTTAAATTATTTGAAATATTTTATCTTATACGTAACGTAACGTCAAATTATTTCATTAACCAAAAAATGAAATACCAAAATATGAAATTATTAAAATATTTCAATATTTTGATATTACGTTTGAACATAATTGTACTTATAATCGATTAGAATATATTAGTTTATAAAGTTTTATACAGTAATAAAAAAGTTATAATGAAAGTAATTCTAAACGTTACAAAATTATAATAGGTAATTTCTTAATTAAATTATTTATATCTTTTCCGCTTTCAATCAATACCAGGATACTTTATCACTTTTTTTTGAAATGGGAGTATCAGGAATACCTATTTTGATACCATACTTATCGAAATAATCAAAAAAAAGCTTAAAAGTTGATGTGTCGAATGTGGGTGTAGTTTGTTTATTATGTAAATGTTTATATAACACCGCAGGTCACAGGGATGAATATCTTATAAAACAAAACACACAGGATAGTCTTCAGTGGTAAAAATCTTCTGAACAATTTAAGACGAAAAATATATCAAGACCAATAACTTTCTCATCCTATCTTGTTAAGCTTTTCACTTACATCCTACTTCAAGTATTCATGAGGTCATATTTTTCAGGGTCGGATAGCTTCCGGGACGTGATCCCGTCTTGCTTCCTGTAATTTATTTTTGATTGCCGTATCATATTTTCTACTAAAGTGTGGGTTAAGCTTCTTGATCTATATGAATTTTTAGTATTTTTCAATTGTAATAGTTTTTTAAATTACATCCTATTCGAGATCTTCCTAAATTACAAACGTAAAATAATGTTTTATAAGAATATGTATTAAGAACGTTTTATTGAATTGCTGCTTCAATATTAACGTCGCTTTGAAATTTATTTTTATTAAAGCTTTGGAAGAGAATCTTGATTCAAAAAAAAAATTAATAGCTTTTAAACTATCTGCGCATATTAAAAGTTTTATGTTCAGATATAATTGATATATTATTAAAAAAATCCAAAGAAATCAAATGAAAAACAATAAACTCATTACGATAAAATTTTGTAATATAAATGGGCTTAAAACTTCCATAGCTATCAAAGCAAAACTAATTCATATTTTTATTGACATTCAGATACTTTTGTATTTTATTTCGTATAGAAAAAGAAGACTTTTTAATGTAGTAACAAGTTTTTAATTTTAAGGCTAGGCTCCCTAATATCCTGGGGCAGTCGGGATATTAAGGTAGCTCTACGGTGGAGTGCGAAAGCGATCCCGTCTCGTCTCGCTAAAAAAAAAGAGGTTAAATATTATTTGTCTTAATAATGACGATAAGAATAGTCTTAAAAATGATGACTTTATCCATAACGCGGATTAACAAACATAACAGCCTGCTTGGTGATGATATTTACAGAATGATCCAAATGTTTTTCTATATATATTTTTAAAGCCTAATGACATTTTGTCAAGACTTTTAGGAATATTTTATAATAAATAACTTTACATCCAATCATTGTAAACGAAACTCTTATATTATATTTCTGTAAATTCATATTATTATTGGATTAGATTTCAATTGTATTATGAGGTTAGTTTTACATTAAAATGTGATCGTAAAATTCTGATGAATTATTTATGACCACCATTTTTGCCCCATTCAATGTGAAAAATATCGTTAAGTTACTGAACCAAATAAAGTTGTTCAATAACTATTATTTTGTAATATTTTTATTCTTAGGTATGGCAAAACATACTAACCTATTTATCCAGCTTTATTATATCAACTTTATATAAAACAAATATCTTCACTTCGTTCTTTTATGCAAGTCTTAGTTGTTACTGATAAATATCACATCCATGTCAAGAAACTTTTTTAAGAAAATTTTTCTTTCCAAATTCTCTGAAGTTTCATAGTCACTAAATTCTTTGTAACCGAATCGGTTTGAAAACTTTTAGTTTGTTGCAGACTTTGTCCTCTGAAAATTGAGATGAATAGAAATGGATCTGAATTCTATGAAGCATTATTATTGTTTTTATATCACAACAATTTTAGACTGGTATTTGAAATCGTTTCGGATTATCCCAATTCATATTATATGTGCGTTTATATGTCTGTTTTCTTACTTCATTTTCATGACTTAATTATTTATGATGATATGAATTTTAATATTTTTGCATACTATATCAAATGTACAAGAGTGTGAATTGGGTTATATTCACCCGCCAAATGTATGTTAAAATATTGTTTAGATGGTCTTCTAAAATAACAAGACTATTTTTCACAAGTGAAAAGCTACTAACAAGAGTAATAAAATGACATGGAACTTATTTATTTTAATAAACTAAAACCAAAATAAACATGACTTACTGCCTTTCTGTCAAGTCTTTGCATCAATAATTATTGCCATCAAATATATCCGTCAAGTCTTTCCGTATAAGCATTCGCTTTCTTTAAAAATATAACATTCTAAAATATATGTTCACGTATAGACTACTAAATACATAAAGGAAAATTTTAAAAAAAATGTAAGATTTTGTGTGCTTCAAAACAGAAAAGCCCAAAAAAAGATAGACGAATGGTGTGAAAGACGTTGTTATTAGCATTGAAGCGAGTTTTAAAATGATAGCTGACAGGGATTTATGAAATAAATTTATACATAGTGCGTATCTCAAGTAATTAATATAAGGGATCCAGATGATAATAATTATGACGTGTTATTATTTTTACGTTGCTTAAATATTTACAACATGTAATAAAACATCACCAATTATTATTTGTATTCGTAGAATTATACAAAAATTTTTAGAATTTGTTAAAAATATCAAGATACACTTAAATAATAGACAATGGCAAACCCATTGTCTATTATTTCAGTTTTTATTTAAGTAAAAATTTCTAATAACTGAATTTTCATAACTGTTTGCTTGTTAGTTGTTTTGTTTTATATAACTTAATATCAAACATCTTTTTTTTCCTGATATTATTGTAACCTTTGACCTATTGAACATCAAAAGACATTTAAACAATAGAATTATGATGCATCCTCAACTAACATTAAACGATTTTAACCTTTAAAATATTCTTAGTATTATTTTAGATAAATTACAACAGCCGTCAAAGACATCATTTGAAACGTCGGTGAAAAAAAATCTTGATGACTAAGAATATTAAGATACTTAAATCAATACAAAGAGAATCGTACTGAATGATCAACCGGCTTTAACTGCGTGTTGAATTTAGATTCAATATTCCATAGTAAATCATAAAGCTAGTGGTAACTTTGACAATGAAAAAAATATTTGGTATAAAACTTTTCATACAGAATTGCATTTTATTTATCTTTTTGAATATCTATTATTGTAAGTATTGTAAGTATACATTTTTTAGATGTATAGATTTCATTAATCTATATCTATATCTTAGTGAATGATTCAAGCATCTCATCATATCATTTAGATGAGATAATAATTACTACAAATCATTGAAATAGTGAGTATATATGATACTTTTTCAATAGATGTCGCAATAATTACCGGATGGAATTTACAGATAGACTACGAGCTAGAAAAGATTTTTATGGATGAAATAGAGCAGCGCCAACTCGTCATCAGAGGAAACGAGTAGCTTTCACTGTCACTGTTTCATTAGTTATTAGGTTTTTTTAAGAAGCGATAGTTAAAAACGATTCTATTTGAAAAATATTAAAGACTCAGACGCCTTTTTCAGGTCTTTTACAAAACCGTACTTGAAAAGTATTATTTTTAAGAGCCTTTTACTCTAAACAAGTTGTTGATGTCTTTGTCATTTTGTATGCAATTAACTTATTATATCTTGCATTATTTATAAAGTAATAATCATAATACGCTCGAGAGATTATGCTACCAGTTGAAATAGTTTAACACCCGATAAATAGAAATATTTAATTTGCTGTCAATTTCTATTTTGAACTTTCCAATTGTTTGATGTCGTGATTAACAAATAGTTTAAATTTATAATTACTTAAATTATCCTTACATAAGCGGGCCATAAATAAATGAAAATATTTATAATATTTAATAATAACATTAAATATGTACATATATTATATTATCGTAGACACGTATAAATTATCTCTCACATAATTTTCACTAACAAGCTGCTTACTTCTTGAAACCACTATCTCAAGTTAAGAGCAACTTATCTTCAGCGCTTTCAACTTATGAATTTAAAGTTAGTTCTTTGAAAAAAATCGTATGTATGATTTTGATTAAGGAATACCATTTATTATAATACTAGCGTTTTCTTAATCATAAAATTGTCCTAATATGTGTGATACTCGTTTAATCGGTTAATAAAAACTATTTAATCTGAAACAGCATTTTTTTAAATTCTAAATAAATCTGTAAGTTTAAATCTTTGATACTTAATAAGAATAAACTATCGCAATATATTTATAAAAAGTTATTGCGACAAAGAGCCCCATCTATCACCAGCTTTCCAGTGAGAAGTGACCTCATAAATATATCATAATGCAGGCAAAAAATTCGCCGTTATTTTACTTAATATTGTCTAGTGATTAATAAAAGTATTCTATTTATTGTGATTGATCTATAACACTGCTTAACGTAATAAATTAAAACCTAACTTTCAAATTTACTTAATTACCTTTGTTTTTTTTAATTAAATACATATGTACTCGTATATTATAATTTTATTGCAATTATTTATTTATTTATTTATTTTATTGACATTCTGATTGCAGGACTTATTTGAAGATACGGCTTAAAAAAACATGAAAAATAATACAAAAGCCATTTTTTAGTTACTTTTATTTTAAAAAAATCTTTCTATATCTACATTTCTTTTAGTTTTATTGTCAGTAGAAAAATGCTTTAGGAACATTATTGACTTTAATGCTTGCCTCGGAAATCAATTCCGTCTTTTACGACTTCCTGCAAAGTCCTTACCTTGTTTTAAACAAAAAGTTCTAAATGTGTAATATGATTTACATCTGTTGTTTTTAAACCACATTATTTTACTATTTACTTTTTACTTTTTTACTAAATAACTTTTTGGGTAGACCTCGAAGTATTCGGTCTGCCCATTCATTTGTCCCCTACTTTCGAATTTTGGAAAAATTTCTTCACAGGAGGTCTTCTTATGACCGCCTGAGTCCGAAATGACCATTGGTCAAAAAGTTTATATATATATATATATATATATATATATATGCGTGCGTGCGTCCAGATTCGACTTTTGTCAGCACGATAGCGGCCGCAGTTTCGCTGGGATCGCTTTCAAACTTTGCACAAAAATCAACCATCCAAAAATGAAGGTCAAGTTCGTTAACCAGAGAAATTCGATCATAGGGGGCGCTAGGGCCTCACTTTTTCTGATTTCAGTTTTTCGACCATAACTTTGTCCCTATACAAAGGAGATCAATCGCGTTTATATTATATGATGTCTTTTATAAATACCTATGACTAATGTAGATAAACCGAAAACCTAACTTCAATAACTTAGGGGTGGGGGTAAAAAAACCGAAAATTTTTGGAAAAAAAATCATAACTTTTTTCTGGTAAACATTCTTGCATCACAAGTATTTTTAATAGAAAGGTTATTTTTTACTCTAAATTTAGGTACCAAAAGTTTTTCCGTAGAAGGTACCGTTTCTGAGAAAAAAAAATAAAACCACTTTTAGCTTGTAAATTTTAGGTAGGTAAAACCACGGCAACTTTTTTCTGGTAAACATTCCCTCCTCGCAAATATTTTTAGTAGAAAGGTTATTTTTTACTCTAAATTTAAGTACCAAAATTATTTCCAAAAAAGATACCTTTTCCGAAAAAAAAAAATAAAAACCGCTTTTTGCTTGAAAATTTTTGATGTAAACAACGGCATCATGTGTTATTCTTAGGTAGTGAGTTATATTTTAAATGAGTTACACACGAGGTCTACCTACGCGTGTCCCCCTGCGGGCACGGATTTTTTATTTACTTGTGTACAGCTCTATATAACAATTAATCTTTCTTATGTTTTGATATTACTAGGGTAAAAACGCCACTTTAGAATATTGCCTTGAAAAGAAACATCATTTTTGGGTAGACCTCGAAGAATTCGGTCTGCCCATTCATTTGTCCCCTACTTTCGAATTTCGGAAAAATTTCTTCACAGGAGGTCTTCTTATGACCGCCTGAGTCCGAAATGACCATTGGTCAAAAAGTTTATATATATATATATATATATATATGCGTGCGTGCGTCCAGATTCGACTTTTGTCAGCACGATAGCGGCCGCAGTTTCGCTCGGATCGCTTTCAAACTTTGCACAAAAATCAACCATCCAAAAATTAAGGTCAAGTTCGTTAACCAGAGAAATCCGGTCACAGGGGGCGCTAGGGCCTCACTTTTTCTGATTTCAGTTTTTCGACCATAACTTTGTCCCTATACAAAGGAGGTCAATCACGTTCATATTATATGATGTCTTTGATAAATACCTATAACTAATGTAGGTAAACCGAAAACCTAACTTCAATAACTTAGGGGTGGGGGTAAAAAAACCGAAAATTTTTGGAAAAAAAATCATAACTTTTTTCTGGTAAACATTCTTGCATCACAAGTATTTTTAATAGAAAGGTTATTTTTTACTCTAAATTTAGGTACCAAAAGTTTTTCCGTAAAAGGTACCGTTTTCGAGAAAAAAAATAAAAACCACTTTTAGCTTGTAAATTTTAGGTAGGTAAAACCACGACAACTTTTTTCTGGTATAAATTCCCTCCTCGCAAATATTTTTAATAAAAAGGTTATTTTTTACTCTAAATTTAAGTACCAAAAGTATTTCCAAAAACGATACCTTTTCCGAGAAAAAAAATTAAAACCGCTTTTTGCTTGAAAATTTTTGATGTAAACAACGGCATCATGTATTATTCTTAGGTAGTGAGTTATATTTTAAACGAGTTACACACGAGGTCTACCCACGCGTGTCCCCCTGCGGGCACGGATTTTTATATTATAATTTACTGTTTCAATTTTGATATCTCTAGAATCAACTCTATATTTATAAAATAATAATTTTCTTAATTAACATACAAATCATTCTAGAATCTATTATTGTTTTATATCTTCAGTTTTACACCTGATGACCAATGTTTCATCACATGCTTATATAATGTATTTGAATGGTAAAAATATAGTGCAATTAAAACAAAGTCATATTATTAATGATTTATAACCATAATTTATTAATAAATTACCATATCATAAAAATATTAAATATTCTATAGATAGTGTTTTTATGCTATTGATTTTTGATGCATGCCTACAAAGCAAGAATATTATCATCAGTATAGAGAATCTGTTTAAGGGCCATATTTTCTGTTTATGCCTCAGTTCTAGTTCAAATCGAAAAACATATCAAACTATTACTTTATACTTTATTATTGGTTAATTATATCTTCAATAAGGTCAGGTTCTGTCATAAAATTTAGACTTTTTAGTATTTATACATAAATATCTAACAAATAAAATAAAGATTAATTATTAATGAAATAAAAATAAAAGATTTTATAACACACAAAAATAATAAACAAAATCTTATATTTTAATATCTATGAAAATATTAAACCGTATTTTAATACTTTGTTTTTTCTTTCGGGTAAGTACGACTTAAAAAATGGCATACGGTTACAAGGAGTAAGTATATCATATAACTGCTGTGAAATTTTAAAGGATTCAATCATAAAACCATTTTATGACGATGGAATTCTTTGAAAATTACAATTCTTTAAATTAAAAATAAATTAATCAGTTAAATAAAACGTTTATCGCCAAGTTAATAATTAATTATAACTTTACTGTTGCAAATAATCGATCTCCATTTATTAAATCTAAGTTAAATAGGCCATCCATAAGGAAGTCCAGGTAAGTAAAGTCGTTCCTTAATTCATTTTTAATTGCCTAATTTAATTAAGCCAGTTAAAATATAAAGCGATAAAACAATCCATTACTATCATCTTGTTTTTATTATTACTAACTGACTTAAAAAAAATCTATTTCAATTTTACCTATTTTTTTAAACACCCACCAGATCATTCATGTCGGGATCAATACAAACGGCCTCGAGCTATAACATCATTTGAAACAGTCTGTTCAGGCTATACTAATCAATAACCAAGTTATGGTAAATGTACAAATAGCAAGATCAAGTATCCATATTACTATTATCTTATTTTGTTTTAATTATTAATTAGACACACCAACTTTGTTTACAAAATTATTTATATAATGTTTGCTTTTGTCAAGACCCAAATAGAATTGAACTATTTGAATGACATAGAAAATATAAGACTACATTACTTATTCATCTACCAATATCTATTTAAGATTTTGGAAGTAAATATAAATGTTTTTATCACTACTGTTACATTTAAGTTATTATTCTTCATAAAAACCGTTCTCTATAAGTTGAATATAACCACGTCGTTGTGAAGGATGTTACTCTAATGGCCTTTCATTATATGATTGCTCGCGACACGTAGTCGTCAGCACGTCGCCAAAATTGACCAAGTGGTACCAACACGCGCCTGTTTCTTTGTTCAATGTGCTGGAGTGAAATTCATAATTTGTATGAAACTTTTTACTTGACCACAGTTGTGCAGTTTCATCGTTAGATATTTGATTGTGTTTTTGTCTGTTCGAAGATTTAATAAATATTTGAAGCAAATATCTATTCTTTATATATAATATATCAAAGTATCTAACTCATTTTGAAAATTTGTAAACACAGCTTTATGAAAAAATTAATATAATACAATATATATCTATAAAAACATATAGTGATAATTAATCCTAATATAATTCAAACAACAAAGCAAAAATAACAAACATGTGAAATACTTTCAATGGAATATAATGGAGAATACTTTAAAAGAACTCTGTAAATGTTTAACCTCAGCCATTAAAGTAAGTAAACTATGTCGCGATGGTTGCCTTTTTTGTAAGTAACACGACATTCACACGATATCTGAGATTTTTTTATACAAAATTAAATAATCGTATCATCTGGACTTGCAATATATTCATAACAATAAAATAAACAGCTATCGTTATTGTGTCGAGAGAGAGGCATTGTTATTGTGTGTTATATTAAATTTTATGCCTTACTTTGAACCCAAAAATGGGTTTTTAAATGTAAAATATTATAGCTATAAGGTTATATAACATTGAATAAATAAATTCATTTCATACATTTTTTATTAGGTACAATAACAACTATTTTTGTAAAATAATTCTACTTGAATACGTGAGTTTTTTATGTTTATACCCAAAATTACCATACTAATAGGATTTGGACAGATACGATTGCAGATACAGATACAATTATATGAACATAAAATAAATTATATTGTTTATAGTCTTAAAGGGAGATTACATCATTTAAAATTTCTCAGGCCCTTAATGTATCCCAAATTAAAAAGGAAAAAAATCTAAGAACAATCATAAGCGGTATGTTTGTTTGTGTGTAATGTCGTCTTTAGTACAGTCGCGTCTCAGTCTATAGCTGGTATTATTATAAAATACATACGTGTAGTCTCACATATAACATTCATTCGAGTAAAATAATAAATCTTTTCTTCCAGCAAATAAAAGGTTAAAAGATTGATTTAAAATAATTGTTAAATATGAAGGGAACTTTATCACTTGGTACTTTTATTGTAATATACATATAACGCAACTTGTCCCAATGACTTGTGTGTTTGAACTACAGGAGAGTATTATACGTAAATCCTGTCTTAGTGGCTAAGGCACAAAGGACGTCAGGAAACATTTATTATATTTATCATATATATCGTCATTTAGACCAAACCGCAGCGGTTTAGCTTCTGTGTACAGTTAATAGATTATTCATTAAGGATATGGTTAAGGTACATATATGTATAAATAAAACTACACTTTACTCTATAACAATGGTACATATTTAAATTGAAAACTAGGAAATTAAGGTATAAAGTTGATCTTAAAATGCTGTTGTAATCTAATGAGATTCAGATCCTAGGTTTAAAGATCACTTATAGATTTAACAGAGTATATAATAAAGGTTATTGTCATTTTAACAAAAAAATAAAAAGAATCCAAATTATATTTGATTGTAATTATGGTCATTGAAGAATATTACAATTCTCACTCTTAACAAATAATAAAATCAATATTATTAAAATAAAAATAAACGAATTATTAAAATATTCATACAATAAATATCCATATCATATAAATATTAATACTAATTACAAAAATATATTTTTTTGTAATATGTTAAACATTAAAATTGTAAACCATTCTCATGACATTGCCAGTGTAATTATTATGATTTAGAAGCTCTTAAATTATTAAGGAATAAATTATTAAATAATAATTATTTACAATTAAATTTTATAAATAACAGTATCAGATTTCTTTATAATTTATTCTGAATCATTTCTCGTTCACATTGGTTCTAGATTGTTCCTTTAGTTTATATACATATATCGCTATTGTTTTTTAATTTACCATAATTTCATTTCGATATTCTAATTGCTGTGATACCGAATTCGTCATATTTAAATTATGATTAGTATCTAAGTACACTGCTGGGTTTAGACCTAACTAATTATAGAAAGATTGCCGCCGCCGCTCTGACGATTGGTGGTTTACATTTCATAAAAAAATTCTTTTGAAAATAAAGCAAAACGATATATAACAAAATGTTATTTTAAACAATTAAATAAAGTTTCCTATCTTTGAATTAAGAGGAATAATAAATACAATAATTATACTGGGTACCAGTAAGTACTTAAACAACCTAAAACAAATTTAAAGTGTTTTCTTTTACTAGACATATATTGCTTTATGAAATTTTAGATTCTTATGGTACAATATCTAATAAGTCAATAGAAATCAACCAGAAAGAAAACTATTTAGTAATATGTTATTATTGTACAATGGGGCAATGCCAATCTTGTCAACTTCAACGCCACCAAAACGCAGATGTGTCTGTTCACCGCCAAAAGGAGCCCTTTCACCTTGGCTCCTACTTTCCAGAGTGTATCTTTGGAATACAGTGACCGACTTCAGTTGTTAGGCTTAGAGATTTCCTCGAACCTCAACTTTGGTCGGTGTATTGAGTCCAGAGCAAGAGTAGCTGCGGGAAAGCTTGCCGTTCTTGCGAAGGTCCGTGAGTACTTTACACCGGGACAGCTTCTTGTATTATACAAAGCACAGATCCGGTCGTGTGTGGAGTACTGTGGGCATATATTCGCTGGTGCCGCAAAGTCTCATCTGGCGGTTCTGGACTCAATTGAGAGGCGAGCAAAGAGGCTTATAGGTGACCCTGAATTGGTTGAAACCAACCTCCACAGCCTTGAACACAGGCGTAGAATTGCTAGCCTCTCAGTATTCTATAGGATACACTTCGGTGAGTGTGCGCAGGAATTACACGATTTAATTCCTCCGTCCCCCTTCCACCACAGGACGTTCCGACGCACGGCGGATATCCATCCTTACGTTGTGGACATTCCTCCTGTCCGAACGAAGCGCTTTGCTTCGTCTTTTTTAATGCGTACAACGAAGGACTGGAAAAGCTTGCCTGCGTCGGTATTTCCGTCCACATACAATGTGGGTGTCTTCAAGAGAAGAGTGAATAGGTTACTAGGTTAATACGCCTTACCACCTATGACTACATTTCCACTTTCCATCAGGTGGAATGTAGTCAAGTACTAACCTAGACAGAATAAAAAAAAAAAAAAAAAAAAACAGTATGCCTTTACTATAGAAAAAATAACAAATAGAATTAAGTTATGAGTAGTGATCTCATTGGCATGTATAACATATACCCTACTGAATTGTATATTCAGTCTACATTCTAAAGGTTGTTTTAAACAAAATTGCTATTAAAAGATTGTCTCAAATAATAAGACCACCTTTTGTATTCAACGTGTGTTTGTGACGGCTTTGTGTGTTGTTATTATTTGGTGTTTATTCGAGTCTTTATATTTTTATGTGTTCATTATGTTACTAACTAAGCGTTATACAGTACATTACATAATCATATAAATAAAATCAACAACATGAAATAAACAAATAACGTTAGAATATTTTTTTTCAGATATTTCGAAGTAATTATCAAAGTTTAGAAAAATCAAAAAGAAAAATAGGACAACCATCATATTCTACTCTTTTCATCCCAATAAGAAAAAATCTGTCATCTATATAAATAAAGAGAATGTTTATAAAGCCATAAGGATATATCATAGAAGTTTTGCGTCTTTAATAATATAAATATTGGGGTAATAATATAATGATATTTGAAAAGGTACTGTTGCTTTTTTATTTCCTTACCTTTTTAGTATCTGGGATTTTTTCTGTTCATATTATGTTTAATATTAAGATATATTGTAGGACTCACAGATCATTCGCAATGAATAATTTTAGAGAATATAGGACTAAATTTAAAGTTAATTGAGGTATTTATCTGTTATATAAACAATTGTAAACAAAAAATAATGAAACCTTAAATTTTATTATTTTATTAGTATTAATTGGTAGAACGAGTATTAAAGTAACCAAACTAAAACTAAAAAGTAAATAACTAACTAAATATCGATCGAATATTTTTTTTTAGGCATTTAATGAAATTAATAATGCAGGGTACAATTTCAGTGAAATAATTAACGGGTTTTTAGAATATATTTTACTAATGAAAACTAGAAATAACATTATTCCAAAATTATAAACAGAATAATATGCGTAATAAAATTGTAAATTGCTTACATTTCATTTTACTAAAAGCATATGAACAATGCAATTTCTAAAGCTTCAGTTTCAGCTTTGCTCAAAGGTATTTGTGAGCAATTCAAATCTAGGCTTAAATTAATTTGACTATAGTGATAGAAGAAATTAATTCTTGACGTACATTACAACCCTGTGAACAATTAACACTATTTCAGAGTGTTGATGTAAATATAAAAAATGTTTTTATAGTTGTTGATGAAAGTTTTTCTTTGTTTTAAGGATTTTTTTTCTATTCTATTCAAACGAATAGACATTTATAGACATAAATGTCAACTTTCCCGTTTTATTTTATGAACGTTATAAATATAATTTTAAATTGATTACACCGTTTGTAAATTCCTTACACTATTAAATTGATAAACTATTCTAAGTCAAAACACTTTCATGAATAAATAAGAAAATACTTTAAAAATAACTAAATATTAACGTTATGTAATAAAATTCAATATTTTTTATATAAAATGGTCCCATTTTTAGATTTAATATACATAGAGTTTTCCGACTCCAGTTAAAAGTTCAGACTCACTTGGTGTTAGTAGCACTCAAACTAAAATGTTGGTTTTAAAGTTATTAGCTTACTTAGAAAGTTGCGTCATTTATATAATAGTTATGAATACTATTTATCGTGATTTTAGAAATATTTTTTTCGAAACAAGTGTGTTTTAAAAATAAGTATCTCTAAGAAATTTACTTCACATTAAGAATATTTAATTGTAAAATATAAAAACTAATATTAAAATATTTTACAACCCATAAAAAAATATTAAGTTCGAGTTAGAATTATCGTATCGTTGTTCAACGTAATCGTTCATTAGTGTTGTTTTGAACTTCCTTCTTATTAAGTGTCACGAAGTCCCTAATATCCTAATCTCAAGCTTGTTGTTTGCAAGTCAAGATATCAATTTACCGTCAGTTTAGGAATATGCTTCAAAATTATCTGTAAACAAAATCTGTGTAGATAATAAAAATAGTACCTTCATCCCTAAATCTAATATTTACTTTTTAACTACCTTACTGTAAATATTTCATTATTGATGTAGTTTTAATCTATTTATTATATTAATGATATATTACGTAAGTATTTTAATTTTTAATCTTAAGGAAATTAGGAAGATTTTTGTGTCTTCTTAACCTAAAATAAATGTCCGGAGAGGGTCTTAAAACAGAGGAGCTCTTTAAATGCTAGACTTAACGCTTCTTGGTGATTATGTCAAGTATCTTAGTTGTTGTTTTAATGCTCTTATTGAGCATAGTTTTTATACCTTTTTAAGATTGTTCCAACCACTTTTGAGAACCTTTCAAGGGTACAAAAGTTTCTCACTAAAAAGTTATACTTCATCTATATATTAATACGTGATGCCAAAACTTTGGACCCCTTTTTACGAAAATTGCGCGGACGCAGGAGCATAAAATTTGGCACACTTATAGTTTATGTACAGAAGAAGTGCACAACGCTAATATTTTTCAATAATAATGCTTATAAAGTACATTAAATCAATAAATAAAACATTACCCACACTACCATGCATTTCACACACACATGTTTGTTTTGTTTTTCATTTTGTCTATAGACATAGAAACATTACACACACTACCATGCAAATTCATTCATTCATACTTACTACAGACTTAGAGTATTGACATTGACATATTAAAAATATATATATTTGCCTATACATACTCTGTGGTCAAATGGTTTCTTTTGTTTTTCATTTTGTGCATAGACAGAGTACTCAAAAAAAAGTTTAATTTGTCTCATTTAATTAAATATAAAAAAAGATTTTAATAATAATGCATAAAAAATACATTAAATCAGTTAATAAAACATTATACTAACCAGCGTGCATTTGACACACGCATACATACTCTGTGGTCAAATTGTTTCGTTTTACTATTATAGACATAGTTGAAACGTTTGTTTCCTGTGGTTTTATTGAATGTTTAAAGTTAATTAAAGTTTTATTTGACGAATACTACGTGAAATACTGAGCGTTTATACAAATTTATATGAGTTGTGTAGCAGTAAGATACATTTAAACGTATCGTCGTCTTTCAAGGACTATCATTATATGCATAAAGAAAGTACTGTAGCAGCAATCTGCAATAACAACATTCAGGTACAAAATTTTTTGCTATTGCTGGTTCAAAGCAATTATTGTAGTTTACGATTTCAGTGATTGCATATACTTTAGGATAAATAAGTGATTTTGTGTAAGAATTATCAGAATTAAGAATTCATCATACAGGTAAAAACTTTTTCTCTTCTTGATTTCAGTAATCTATGAAAGAACTTTAATTATGCCTCGACATAGAACATTAACGAGTCGGAGTGAGAGACAAAGAAGAAGGAATATTTCTCTAAGAGGCAGGAATAATTCCTCATCAGCAGTATTAGATAGTAATATGATTTTGAGAGATGCATTTAAGTGAGCTCTAAATGTCATTCCAAATGTGTTTTTAAGTTAAGATTGTGGATTAATTAATTTAGAGTGCAGGTTTTGCAATGCGAAACATTTTGAATCTGAAGTGACTTAAGGCGACCGAACTGCATTCACTTCATGTTGTCACAAGGGTAAAGCAATATTACTACCCTTAAGTCAAAATGAATATTTGGTTTAAAATATTATATGATGGACTTACTTCAAATTAACCTTCAATAAAAAGTAAATCAAAAAATTATTTTGAAAATATTAGGAAATATAATTCATGTTTTGCTATGGTTAGCTCAGAAGCCAAAGTTGCTGAGGCAGTTACAAGTGGAGTGTATCATTTAAAAATACATGATGTTTTTTATCTCAGATCAGGCCCAATGACTGCCGCATATGGTCGCTCACCATGTTATGCACAATTATATTTTTATGATATTGACACTGCCATTAATTATAGATTACAAGAACATATGTATTAATCAAACATGTAACAACAACATAATGTTAATGGTATAATTAAGAATATCTCAGTTTTGGACTCATCATTAGACCCTTTAGCGTACCCACTGCGTTTTCCCAACGGTGTTACTGGGTGGCATGTCAATATTGCTCATAATACACCAACTACATCTATTTCAAGAGCACCCAGAAATAAATTAACCATGCTTCAGTATACAGCCTATTGACTAGCAATTAGAGATGATTTCAGCATGTTACACCATTCACAAAAACTATTTCTGCAGTGGATTGTTGATATGTATGTGAGAATAGAGGGCTCACGATTACACTTCATTCGACAAAATCAAACAAGTCTTAGGTCTGAAGTTTACAACAATTTAACAGACTGCTTAGAATTGGACATGAATGCCAGGAATGTTGGCCGAAGAGTAATTTTACCATCTTCATTGAATGGATCACCAACAAATATGTATCAGAATTATTTAGATGCAATGTCAGTTGTACAACATTACGGAAAACCTTCCTTATTTATTACAATGACTTGCAATCCAAGATGGCCAGAAATAGTTAACAACATTGGTGTAGGTGAAGTTCCTAATTTTAGACCTGATATTACTATACATGTGTTCAAGTCGAAATTGAAAGCATTCATAGAGGGCCTTATACAAAATAATATCTTTGGTAAAGTTGAAGCACTCATTTACAGAATTGAATTACAAAAAAGAGGATTGCCTCATGCTCATATTTTACTCACTTTAAATGACAAGATAAAATTGTTGTGTTTTGTTTTAGTAAACATTTTTTTAAATAGATATTCTTTATTTTACTTTCTTTTAATTTCATATAGTTTGTTCAAAAAAGAAATTGGCAAATAACAGTCTCTGTCAAATCTGTGGTAACAGTAGTATAGTTTTCGACAGTAGAACCTTAGTAATGTTTTAATATTATATTTTAATAATGTATATTAAGTCACTTACAATTTAAATTTCTTATATGGTCGAATTTCGACCACTGGGCGACCACTATCACAATAAATCTTCGCCTTTTATACCACAATAAAACAACAATCGCCATCAGAGTACTTATTTTGAAGACGGATTAAATAACCAGAATATTTTGTATTTCTTTTCCTAAATAGGGAATTTGTCTATTAGGTTACAGTTCAATCCATAAAAAAGACAGTTTTTAAAGTTTTTAAATTTAAACATTCGATAAGCATGGGTAAGATCGACTTAATATAATTAAGTATAGTATTTAGCGATACAAATAACTTATATAATTTGTTATAACAAGCCTAACGTAATTCTTTTTGAAAATGAGTCACTAAAATATTAATGAAGGTTCTTTTATAAGCACGTTGTCGATATTTCGATTAATGATTCTTCAAAAAGTCAAAGTTGGGATGAAAATTAAGTTTTAACAGTGTCAAAGGTCTTCAGGATTTTATGTTCTGTTATGATATAGTTGTAAAAAATCTTGACGACCATAAAAATGCAAAACTGCAAATATACATTTTATTGAATTATCATAACGAACAGGGGTCGACGAGACGAAGATATTTATTGCAGCCTTCCACTATATTAATTTATGATTCTATAGTATGGTCAATGTAGATTTTGAAGGAACTTATTTCTTCTTACTTTCTTTCTGTTTCTTGTGTTGGCAGCACCGACAGAATATTCAAAGCTTTAGAAGCTAATCGTTGCTCTACTCTAAGATCAATACTTTTAACCTTATAATTCTGTAAAGATCCAATATTTTGATATCTCTATGATAAAGTTAAACCGTGTTTTAATACTTTGTTTTTTCTTTACGGTAAGTACGACTTAAAAAATGGCATACTGTTACAAGAAGTAAGTATATCATATAATACTAAAATTTTATAGCAGCAATCAATCATAAAATAATTATATGACGATAGAAATGTTTGATGGGAATGGTGACATTAAAAGTTCCATCTTTCAATATGAATAATAATTTTACGAAGATATCTTTTTTACCTTAGTATTTTTTTAGGATTAAAATAAATATAATTTTTGGTACTATAAATCCATCCTTATAAGTTTATGTATAACATTTGCACGTTTTTACAAGAGAATCGATGACAGGAAATGGGGCAATTCTAAAATTGAAAATCGATTAATCAATTAAAAAAACTTTAAAAGCTTAATATAAGAACTAATTACAACTTCACTGTTGCAAATCATCGCTCTACATTTATTAAAAATAAATTAAGTAGGCCATTAAGGAAGTCCAGATTATAATGTCGTTCCTCAATTCAGTTTTATTTGCCTAATACTAAGTAGAAAAAGTAAAATTATTAATTATGATAAAAAGTATCATTCGTTTTAAGTTGGACCAAAAATTAATATCTACGAAATTTTATTAAAATCGAGTTCCGTGGTTTCAAAGATTGGCGCAAACTTTTTTAATTGTAAAAAGGTATATTATACAAGTCTGAGTTAAGTATTTTTTTTTAATGCACCGTAGACTAAGTTATTAAATTGCCTAATACTATTCAAAATATTGATAAACAGAACACTTATTTTGGAAAAGACGGTGACGGACCATTATAAAAATGTTTTCTTATTTCAAAATATGAATTAAAAGTGATAATGAAAACAGTTTTTGATTATAAATAAAAAATATTTAAAATAATTAAAGGAATAGTAGTAGTAGTAACTACTCAACAAAAAAATATATGTAAGATATAAAGTCTACAACTATAACATCAATGTTAGACACATTACACAAAAGGTCTTATTAATATTTTAACTTATAAAGTGAGCATCCTTGCTAAAAATAACGACACCTTTTATATCACTCCATATAGAATGTATAGTTCCAAGAAAAAACTTTTTGTCGCAATTTACTATGGCCGTAAAAATGAATTGAAATGAACTATTAATATATTAAATCTATTAAATACACAATCATATAATTACAAACCTCAGTTTTAAAATTGACGAAAACCTTATAGGTAAATTACTGGTTAACGTACTTAATTTAATCTTCAAAGATGTCTTAAATAATAAGCCTCACATTAAATTTACACATAAAATGTTAACGAAGCCCAATGAGGTGTATTTTTTTATATTTTTCTGTAAAATTTATGCTAAATTTACTAAAACCAAAACATTTACTACATTACAATTGATTAAGATCCATAAAGTTGTTTTTGTGTAATCCACAAACATTCTGTAAACAGGTCGATAAAATTTAGAAAGCCTTTGTGGTAATAATACTTATTATCTATGTATGTATTTAATATGTACAATTACTTTTAACCAGAAAAATTGTGTATAGATTTGACGTCGTTATTAATTTCAAAATTTATATAAGCAAATACTCTAGAATTTTGGTAAATAATAACCAAATGGTAAATAAAACAAAATGCCCCAAAAAAAATGTAATATTAAGTATTTTATATTTTCTACAGTTTTAAAAAGATCAGAAAAAAGAATTGCATTTTTTTATTTCCTATTCCTCTTTTTCATCTTCTTCATCAATTTTCATCAATTTATATTTTTTGGTATTGTAGAGTCAGTTGATATTGACAGTGTCATAATGCGTTCTCTCATACAATATTCGTTTGATCAAGTTTAACCGACACTGGCTGCAGAGGTTTTAATATAATTAAACATCGACGCTATAATCAAACAATAATATTCGATGCCAAATTTTCCAATATTAATATAAGTAGAAGAAAGTAAGATTTATACTTGTATATATTATATATATTATTTATTTAAACATAATATAAGAAGTAAAATAATGTTAAAAAAATACCAAAGAATAAGTATAATACGTTCTATGAATAATACGTAAAATGTATACTTTTTTGCTGCCTGGTGGTAACTGATTCCTCTGGAGATCTGCTAAGATAAGGAATTTCATATGCTTTGCCACAATTGAGAAATGGGGAGGGGGTGAAGGTACAAAGGAGGGAGCGGCTTGAGCATCCATCTCCCTTAGTAATTTTAAAAAAATGAAATTTTTTTAAACATAATTAGTTACTAACATAATCTCGTCTTTATCTTTCCCAGATTTTTATTAGATCTTAATTTACTTTATAATATTGCCTGAGGTTGAAACTCAGATTATATTATATTATTATAACTGCTAAGGAAAAAATATTACCAGTACAAAAAAATTATGTCAGTTCAGAATACCTGATTGTATTATATTGGACTTAACTAAATCTTTAAAGTTCAATAACTCTTAGACTACATATCGATGTTATGTTAAGATATTTTGGTACCAAAATAAAGATCAGCGTTGCATTGACAAAACAATATGAATTGTTGAATTCGACAAATGAATTAATGAATTCATACATTTCTTTGAAAGATGATACTCAAAAAAATCATGGAATATAATACAGGATTTGTATTATTACAAACACTTTATTACGCAAACCGCCTCTGGATAAAAGAACTTTGTTTTTTTTATGATAATATTATTGTAAAAAAAAAAATTGTATGAATAACAAATAGTAATCTTTTTTTATTATAAAGAAAACATATCCATTATTCAAAGACTATAAATGAACAAAATATGTAGATCCATACAAAGCAACAGTAAATTTAATAAAATACTGTATCCAAGAGTAAATACTTTTTATAAATTAGTCAAAATATTTACAATTTCTTTCATGTTAAACGAGACAGATAATTTACATGAAGATGTAGATTCAATTAGTTAAAATATCAGTGCTTTGATATATCTTGAGTGATTTAAAATATTTCTTTTATCCGATAACAATAATGACAATTTGTGTCATTAAAAGATGACTTTTCATTGTTGAAATGGATATTTACTAAGGGACATCATTTTCTTTATATGAAATCCGAGAAAACTTTATGAATTTTTATTTTAGTATTTAATCTCTTCCATTCCCTTTTAACATGACTTTGAGACTTAAGACTATCCCATTTCATATTATTTGGTATATATGAATGTATTTCTCAAGAACTTCTCTTACAATAGCATACGATATTACTGTATCTTCTGTGAAAGACTGAATAATACCGATGTCAAAACTTATACTGTTAATATCAGCGTGGTCTCTTGATCAGAGATCTTCAAATTAAATAAGTATGTAGATTCCCAAAACGATCTACAATTCTTACCCTCAAAAAAGTGGCAACTTATAAAGGTGTAAAGCAGAAATTTAAAAGAAGTTAAGTCAACGTCACAGTGATTACTTCCATTTATCATCCAGTGTTATCCGAAAATATAAATAGTAAGATATCATAAAAATTATGTACTTTTGATTATTATGGAGACTTAAATATCAGTATTAGCGTAATTTACGGCTTGCCACTGTTACAATAGATGTGATAATTAAAATTCCTATGAATAGGTTTATATATTGTCTTATAATTAATTATCTGTTATTTAAAAAGTGATATTTTTATAGAATAATCAAAAGTTAAAGAGATAAAATAATATCCGTACTTATTTCAATATTGTCATATATTTTTGCAGTCAAACTGATAAACCAGTCAAAATATCGTGTTAGTAGGATAATTTTTAATTCTTAGATTGAATAATAGTTGAAAATAACTTTGTCTTTACTCAATGTAAATGTGTTTTTTAAGTACGACATCATTCTAGTTATATTTATATCAATGCTAATATTGTATTGGATTGTATATATTTGTATTATGTTGTATTATGTTTATAAATTAATATGTTGTTGGTTGACGGGTAAAGAGCATTTAGTTACAGTTAGCATTAAGTCCGCCACTTACATGATTTTTGTGTGCAATAAAGTATTTAAATAATATTAATATTCCGTCTACAATAATTTATAACTTAAATATATCTTTACTTCAAAACATTTCATTTGAGAACTGAAGAGAATCCGTTGGTTGACTAATCTCTTAAATCCAGAGATTGAATTACTAATTCTCGTTTCAAATGTATTAGATAAATTGAAACTGTAACTATATAAAGCATATAAATATTTACTTTAATTATTTTATATATATAATAAGAGTAATCATTACAAATATAGAATGCCTGTAAATAAAAATTTAATCTATATATCTATATGAATAAATGAAAATTATTGCCGCATGTATGAAAGCGTATTTCTGGGAACAACTCAATTCGGTTATTAATTATAATTATACATTTTTATCAATTTGTACAAAAATGGCAGACGTAATGCCAATTAATACATATAATAAACAGAGAGAGCAAGTGAGGAATTGGAGGATTGAAATTTGAATATTTTGTTGACATATGTAAATTTTAACATATTAAAATTACATTTTCATTAAATTATTTCAAACTCATACTGAAATCGTTTGGTTAGATTTCAGTCAACTATTTAAAACACTATATTTTGCACGTTTTGTTTGTTTGTGCAGAATACAGATTAATAATAAGAAAGCTAAAATTTATCTAACTCGTAGTTATGACGTCTCATGTGTAGCGAACAGAAACATTCTTTAGAATCGACGTCACTTATCATTAAAAATGTGTTACTTTTTAATGTCAGAAGATTGATAAACTAAAAAAAAAACAAATATATCTGTTATAATTATATAAATATTCAGTATAGTACGAGTGCATAAAGTGTCATATTTTACAAGCAGAAAATAGTTTTAAAAGTACACACTAATTCGAAACGAGAGTATGTAAATAAAGCAACTACAACATATTCGGACGAACTGAAATGGAACTTACAACTTTTGGTGGTGCTACTACGCAAATACGTAGCTTATTAAAAGAGTAGCATATTATATATAGAATATGCTGCCCTTGTATATGCGGATTTACATCTCTCAAAATATTGTTCATATACAAGTTAAAAAAATAAACCCATAAAGTTGCACATAAAGTCTAACATTATTAAAAGCTTTTCAGATTAAGATAAAGATTTTGCAAATATAAAATATGTATTAAATAAGTATTTATAATTAGAAATTACGTGAATAACTAAGTGATTGGATTAACGGGTATTTAAAACTAATAAATTCTTATATAATAGACAATATAACTCATATGATTATAAAATTAGAGAAGCCTAGCCTTTTACAGTATTCATATGTAAGGTTAAGATAGCAGTTACAAAGGATATGAGCAACACTGATGACGGGTCGGGACTTCCCGTCCGCAAACTACATTAGCTACTCGGCTTACATGCGATAGACATGAATCTTATCGTATACTAAAATAACGTTAGGATTTATAAAAAAAGGACGACGAAATCGCGACGCGTGGCAAATTGGTTGGCGATCGCAGTGTGATGTCATGGTATGCAGAGGACGGTTCTGCCTGTCCCCCGGAAAACCGTTCTCTTTGTAGCCTCGAACTATATCACGGTGGTAAATGGTGAAATTAAATAAATTAAATTGGCATACTACATAAGTTTTTACAATATTGATCCTGAAGTTGTGATGTTTTTTTATATTTTTAAATGTTATGTTAGCAAATAATTAAATACTCAAATTCATAAGCTTTTAATGTCAGTCATGCTATGTTGGATAATTTTATTATTAGAAATATATTAAATTCTGAATAAACATGGGGAATCTATTTTACAAGACAACCTAGAAACATCCTATAATACATTATTCAGAAAATACACTAAACACAGAGGTTGCAATACAAGGCTGCAACTCTGACAACACAGTTTCTAATTTCACTCGCTCGAAGAGATACAGAACCACAGTTCTTAACACCAACCATAAATAATTATTTTTCTTTACATTCAATCTGCTTTTGACATGAAGCAATAAATTCATTTCTCCTTTCATTTCATATTAACTGCGGTGAATCTAATTTTGAGTCAAGAATATAGAAATTGACTTGTTTTTGTCTGATAATAATCCAGTGACTCTGATGGAAGGGTAACATCACAAATCCATGCTTTTAGATTGATAACATATTGAGAATAAAACTATATATCTTAGATAAATTTTAGATAAATAGGAAATATCCAGGCATATTTTTTATTATGAAACCAGTCCAGCCGCCTTCACAGCCCTTCTTTTACAAAGTAGCCATAATATTAAAGTTGCCAAGACTAAGCATTGACCTGTGAAGTTTGATAAACGTATTGAGAGATATAGCTATATATTGTATCTCGCTCTGACTTTGAATAATCTGTTACTTTTCAGACATAAATTATTAAGTACGTACAGAGAATGTAGCTCCTTTTTTTTCGTTTACCTAATATATTTCAGGTTTTGAACTCATTTTGATAACACCTTTACCATGATTCTTCTACATAGACCACAGTTCCCCAAATGTAGTGATAAATTTATATATTTGTATGGAGGTACAGAAAGTTTATGATAATTATAAAATAATCAATTTATATAAAATATATATTTTTCACTTGATAATTTTGACAAGTCAACCTTTTGTATGCAACTTTACGCCCCTCTTTTTAGCGACATTTCTCTGTCTCTCTCTCTCTGCTATTCTTTTTACATGTGTGCGTGCGTGCGTGCGTGCGTGCGTGTGTGCGTGTGTGTGTGCGTGTGTGTGTGTGTGTGTGCGCGTGTGTGTGTGTGTGTGAGTGTGTGCGTGTGTGTGTGTGTGTGTGTTAATAAATAAACCCTATTTCTTTTTTAATAATACAAATATAACTTTATCCCAATAAAGTTATATTATTATCGAGCTACAAATATTGGAGAGTAACAGTGCTTAAATACTTACAAAGAAACTTTGTTTATAACAGGGGTCCCCCAACCACAAAGAATAGAGTCATAAAGTGGTGTGAGTCAGAAGTAAATGACTTCACTATTTCATAACAATTAAAATGTAGTTTAAGTGTAAAGAGTACTTTAAAGCCGCTTTTTAATTAGTTCTCGCCGGACTTAATTGTGTCAGTTTATTTGCAACTTACTGGAGTTTTCATAATTATAATTATGTCACGTGTCATCATTCTTTAATATAGTTATTATAACTTTTTGCGAGTTCTATTAGATCATGTTATGTCAATCGAATAAAAAATAAACATTCATTAGACTTTTAAAATTAATGACTGAAAAGTAAACCGTATCAGATATACAAAAGGTGAAAAATAATCATCATCTCTTTCCCGTGTTATAAAGAAAAATGAAAAACTACAAAGGCTTTGTCTCAACGCAAATGCATTAAGTCAAGCAGTTATTACGAAGTACAGTATGCAACACAACTTGCGCTGAGGATATGTTTTAAAGTAGCTGTTTGTAAAACGACAAACAGTTTTAGCATAAAAACATATTTTAAATTATATAAAGATAATAAAATAATATGACTACTGAATCATTTTAATTTACTTGATATATGTAATGTAATATGGAAAAATTAAATGTGACAAAATGTTTTATATCTCCGGAGATTCAAATTGGATATTCTATTAAAACCACAATTGTGTAGGAAATTAAAGAGAATATATTGATTTCAATAATAGTATAATTATATTTCAATTAAATTCCAATAATAACATGTCGGTTTTTCCAAATGTAGAATTTTTATTAATAAAACTATAGACATTTATAGAATATGTAACTTTTTTTTACCTTAGTTTACTATAGATAGTATACTATTTGCTGTAAGTCATTTAAATTATGAAAATGAAAAATATGACATTCCCACTGTACTATCATCATTAAAAAGTTAATGTAGAGCAAACACTGTTATGCTAGAGCGTTAGTAACTAGAGTTACTGTGAAGCTTCCATCTTTATCAAACATTGAAAATGCTAAAATTCCTTATTTAAAATTAAAAAAAAATCGGGTTTAGGTAAAGAGTCTTGTCCAGACTATTTACCAGAACTGTTCCTGAATATCGCATGTTACCTAAAAAAAGGTTTTTTTATTATATATCATCTAGCATTCAAAAATTTTATTGTCCAATAAAGACATAATGATACTCAAGAAATTAGTATTTGCCTTTCCTGCGCTCAATTCAAATCCATTTCTGGATTCAAAACTTATATTTTAAATATCAGTTGCATCCACTACATATAACACTGAGCAGTATTTACGACAATCCAATATTTACAATAGGTCCAGAATCTCTGAGCAGTTAATCAACTTTGGGGAACTTTTGTTATTATCATAATAATAGAATTAAAACAATATTTCTCATAGTCTTGTTATAAACTTTCGTGTCTAAAGAAATTTCAACGATTCATAATTTGGCATCTTTTTCTGACAAAAATGATAAACGGTTGTAGAATAAATAAATCTAATACTGATAAAAAATGTTACGCAAAAGCACACATCTCAAGTGGACAGACCAGACGGTCCTGTGGGAATATCTGACATAGTTAACCGAATATTGCGATAACGTTGAGAACTAACGTCCAAAATCACTTAGGTTAATTAATCAAAATAAAATGGTTTTCAAAATCATGATCGCTATGACGTGTCATTTTTTTGCATATTCGAAAAAAGTAAAAAAATAATTAATTAAAACTTTAATAGTACAAAAACTAATATAACGTTTAAACGATAAGCTTCAAAGATGGGCACAGCGTTGCGTTCGATAAAACCGATTCAGAACTAGTTGCAGAAATACGTTCTAAGTAAATACTACCAGAGGGTACTAAAGTGAGCAGCAGCAAAGTGATTCTTTGTATATATTATCGAAAGCTAAATTATTTTGGGGAAATTTAACGAACAATGAAAGAAGATTCTTGAAATGATTGCTTGTATTGATTTCATATTTAACTGTTTTTTCAATTTCAAGGGAATGGTATTTTTGGAGTTGAACCTTTATTATTAAGATTACAAATTACAAATATTACCGTCTAAATTGTGTTTTGGGGTAATATCTTATTTTATCCAGTAAACATTTTCGAGAAATTATAAACATAAAATTTAAGTATTCTTATGTCTGTAAAAGCTATTATTATTACATTTTAGTAAAAATATTTAAACAAAGAAAATAAGTTATCTCATTCTTAACAAATGGGACTACAGAGTGTCAATTATCTCACGTAAAAAGTAATTAGTCCCAAAATGTTAACAACTGTAACTAGTGGACTGGAAGTGCAATTAATTGTAAAACACAACAATAAGAATTGCAATATTTTATTTTATAAAAATCTTCTAATTAAACATACTTAATTATCAAATAAACTCCATAGTATTCTCCATTAATAAATTATAACTCCGTACATATAGTAAAGTAGTAACACGTAAAAAAATATTTATTAAATATTTTATTAAAGGATTCTTATCTACGCGTTCTCTCTTAATAAATTAATATTTCCTAATTAATTCATAATAAGAACATATTAATTTACGCATGGTAAAGCACTTCTTCTTCGCTTACAATAGATTATTGATATAATTGAATTGATATTCAAAAGCAATTCAAATCATCACAAGAAAATGTTTTAAGTCTCAACTGTGATGAAACCTCAAAATGGATTTTTTCATACCTAGCAAAGAGTTCACACTGTTTTTTTGTGTAGCATCTGAAGATTCAAGACACACTTAAATGGTAAAGATAATATGTTGATCGTTTTTTTTAAACTCGACTTATATTTTTTATGGATCTTAATTATAATCAACTAATTTTTACCAGCGCCTTAAGTATAGGTAAAAAACAGTCTTGACATGTCGCTCGGCACTTTAAGAGTTTTTTTGTTCTTTGCTAAGGCCCTAATAACGTTTGTTAAAATGTTATGATGATCAAATCATTAATTAAGGCATGGAATAAAAAATAAAGTCATGTTAGCATTTATATATATATATATATATATATATTTATTCACCTGTCTTTCTTCGATACTGGATAAGTATCTTCTTATTCATGTTCTGCGTTATGTTTTGTCAGTCCATTACCATTTTCAAGTTGTTTTAATCTAAATTATTATTAGGGTATTTAACTTACTTAAATAAAGTAATAAATGTTATGTATATATTTAAAACAAAATATTTTAATATATTGTGACACATCAGAACAAATATCAAATTTATATTACCTAATGACACCGCCATTTGTGACGGGAGAGATCATGACGTCTCTGCTCTGCCAATTGTTTTAAGACTGTAAGCTTTTAGACCCCTAATGTAGGATACATTAAGAGTTAGTGACGTATAGACACAAGAGTGTCTAAATTAAATGAACTCTGTTTCTCTTAAAATTGTTTTTGAGGTTTATATAATTATAAAAAAAAATGCCCGTTTATTATTTTTGTTTAGTAAAAAAGTGTAATCATTTTGAACATAAGATTGCATTTTACATAATATTTTATAATCACAAAATTTATCCCACCCCATTCAAATGCTTCGTAATAACAATTTGCAAAGAAATTGGACGAAAAACAAATATCTTTTTTTAAGAATACTTTATGTCTTAAATACTGGTCTGTCTTACTCCGATGTAGGAAATAAAATATTTTAAAACAAATAAAATAGATATTTTCATGAATATATTAAAAGTTATGTTTAAAAACATAACATTTTATTGCTAAATAAACACAACCATTAAAATTTACTTCCTTATTATGTAAATAATAATTGCGAGAAAATACTAAAATGTTTTGGCAGTTTAAAACATTTTGGTATTAATTTAAGGGTACAATAATAAGTTGTTAAATAATAACATAATTTATAAAAATCTCTTTTGTTAATAATTTAAGCCTCTGATCATATTTCTGATAGTATTTTATATTTTACTAGAATTTTAGGGTTACTTAGTTTTCAAGGAATCCCATTAATTTGTCGTTTGTCCGTTCGACCGTCTGCCCGCAGCCTAGCTCTACTAACAATTAATAGTAGAAATCTGTAATACATATTAGCCAGGACGACAGTGTCTTAAAATAAACATTTTGAAATATTTTTTTATCTACACGTCTAGTGACTTTTTTTTCCAGTACCCCATGATGGTATTGTATAGGTTTCTTAAAAAATATACTGGGTTTGCAAAACACATTGTTTGATTAAGGGATTCGTCTATAAAATAGTATCTTTAAAATACATTTTTTTGTTAGATTGAAGTGTACCATGCCCCTTCCGCTGACAGTTACTTTAAGAGATGTGAAAAAATACTCACTACAGTACTACATATAACGAATTTAACAGGAAAACTACCACCATTAAGAGTAGGCTTTACAAGTTTATTAGTAAAAGTCGGTCAATTTAAAATTGTATGCTAATATTGCAAGCAACTGCTGAATCTTACAAGATAGGTTTCTTCAATATCCATTATGTGTAACTGCGGTACAGACAATAGGCAGGTTTTATTATTGTTGTTCTTATTCACTTTAACTCTTTTAACATTTTTATTTGAACAGTAGTAATTGTAGGTTACGGGGATTTAAAAAGCAGATATAACTCAAGTTCAACTCCTTGTTACTAAATGATTTTTAATATTTTATACAATTGTTTATTTTAAAGGCAAATATTTCGCTCAGGCTTTCAGTTCTCTAAATATATTAAAAGCACAACATAACCATCAAAAGGTAGCACTAACTAAGAAGATTATGTAATATACATACTTATTATACAGTTATGTAACTTGACGCAATGGATTACAGTAAGCCTCTTCACGTGTGATGGCGTGAGCGAACGTCTACATTTGATAAATGATCTTTCCTCATACATTGTAACCTTAACGAAAATATTCTTATCCATTGATAATATTTTTCTTAACAATTCGATTTATACTAAATTCTTCATTTCAATACATTAATCCAACTTGTAAGTTTACTTGTATCAGTCGCCCGTCGGGAGCAGAATTTTCATTTCAGAACGTCTGTTATTCTATATCAGAAAATAAAGTTATTAATAAATGTTTTAAACGCTATATTTATATTATTAGTAGTAGTCGAAACTTCATAGTTAACAATTGATGTGATTTTTGTCTTAACATTAGACATTATAGGAATCACTCAATATAATTTACGTAAATAATAGATTGCGTTTTATATTTTTAGATAAAATCTTTAATAATAATAATAATAACAGGAGTACGTCAAAAAATAACGAATAAATTATATACATTTAAGGAAAGGAGAATGAGACTTGGTCTCATAATTTTTATCAAAAATATTTTTTGAGAGAAAAAAATAACACACGGTGAAAATGAACACCATAAAACTTTACCTAAATTTTTATATAACACAATTTTATTTAAAGAGTTTGTTACTGGCTTTAATGCACTATATACTCGTAGATAAAGAATATACCACACAATCTTACGTTGCAAGGCCTTCTTAAAGTTTATTTTGTATCTCTCGTAAAGAGTAGTATTGTTATGGATGAGAGCTCTGTTCCCAGGTCTGTACGTGCCTCTAATAACTTTTATGCAAACTAAATGATGGACGGTTGAGTTGTAAAGTCGTGAACATGGTTAGAGTGATTACACGACATTTGAGTCATCAATAGTGATAAAAACATTAACATAGATAGTCTATAAAAGCGATCATTTAAATAATAAATAATGTAATTTCCGAGACATCTAACAATAATTTCTGTTTGTTCTAATGGTCCGTAAATTAGCTCATGTACTCTAATATTAATAGGCAAATATCATTTTGTTACAAACCGGTCAACTTGTTTTTGACAAAGAAATTATTGCGCTTCTTATTAAAAAAAATAATTAATTAATAACTAATTTCAATTTATAAGTATTGATGTAAAAATGCATACTTATTTAATAATCATACGACAAAGATATGAATCCGTGTTTATACTACCTATTATAAATTTAATATACTACATATATATATATATAAAATTGATAACTTTCATACATTTTAGTATCGATATATAATTTTAATCTGGCAAAGTACAATGTATACCAACGAGTTAAGGATAATAACGTTTGATATTATAAGATATAAAGCACACACAGTCTCTACGGGTAGAGTATCTCGTCAGCGTTTTCGAAGCTAAATTAAACGAAGCATAAAATACATTCATTAAATTTCATACAATATGAATAGAATGATAGTATGTTTATAATATTACTATCCTATAACAGTATTTAGTTTCAAGGTTATCTTATGTATGTAGGGCTAGTAAATTCAGCGGCTATTAATAAAAATAAATCTGCTAATACAAATAAAACAATGTATGATAGTAAATGGAAAGATTTTACTGTCATCTCATTTTTAATTTCTTAAGAAACTAATAACTAAAAATATGTTTATCGATTTAATCAGTTACCAAATAAATAAATTTAAAGATAATAAAAAATATGGTAAATATGAGTTTCATCTTTCTTAATTAGTCGTATTTCATATTGAAAAATGAGTTAAGGTATTATATTTTTGTATTAATTTTCATGCTATGACTATCTATGAATGGTATTTCATTTAGCAACTTAAGGTTTATTTTATGTCAGTTCGTGTAATTTAGCGAAAATATATTTATTTACCTGTTAATATTATTATCACTACATTATGAAAAGTGTTAGGTTATTTTAACGAAAAAATCTATTTGGCCCTAGTATAAAGTATTCTTTATGTCTATAAGGATATATATTTATTTTGTTGCGTACACCTATTGGTATTCATGTCGCATGTTGTTTTTGTTTTCGGTTACAGGATTGGATTTGTATTTTAGCCTTAATTATAAGACATTATCATAAAAATAAGTCATTTTAGTTGCAGTCTTGTTAACATTTTTTTTTTCATAATCAATGTACCAATCATTTAACAAGTGATTTAGCAGCAAATTGATTAAATTTTATTATTTGACCTTTGAGAAACCGAGTGTGTCGTAAATTGTTATATTTTATACAACCCATTTATTTAGTCATTAAGTTGAAAATTTTCTTTCCAACTTTAACTTAGCCATAATGAAGTCGTTAACAACAGTGCTGTAAATGGCCTATTTGCTTCGTAACTATTAACTTAAAGATATTTAAATATTAAAATATAAATATCAGATCTTAGCAGTTTCATACAACTTTATGAGTTACCAAAACAATAAATGAACATATTTTTTAATTGTATTATTTTCCTAAAATTAATTGTTACTCAATATTACTTTCTTTGATGGGATTCTTTGCTCTTTGGTATCTATTCTGAATATAAAACATAATAATAACCATCTTTTCCATTACTACCTTAAGTTCTCCGCTGATATATCTTTAACAAAATCAGAATCAAAATTATTATTGGAATTTTTTTCCGCGCAATAATTTTTTTTTAAGTTACCGTCAGCACCTATATTAATTATCTATAGACCTGAGAAAAATTGGTAACAGAAACTCAGCAGTGTATTATGTTAATTAAAACCTATATTTATATTACATTTATATTTAGTTTTGAAGTACCCTGGCAGTGAGAGCTTCATAACTTCATACCTAGGTGAGTCATGCTTTAAATATTCAGAAAAATTGTAATAAGTTCCTAAAAAACTTTTTTTTAATAATCTGAACGTTTACTGGCAGTTTTTTTTTAAAGTGGTTAAAAAATTTAAATTGCTCCATAAAAGAAATACTCATTTTTTCTATCCAGTAAGCAAGTAAAGCAAGCAAGTGTTGATCCCTAGTATTTATATGATGTGCATCACTATGCCTAATTAAATTATTAGTAAGATGTCATCTAACCCTTTATGTAATCTATAATAAATAGCTAATAAAATAAATATTTATTATTCCAAATTATATGATTCAAGCAATATAAAGCAAAAATAAAATTTGTGATCTTAAATTTTAAAAATGATTTGATTTGCGACTTTTTTATTCACCAAAATATTGATATTAATTAAAATATTGTTAAAGTTAATTGGAATTCTTTTACTATTTTTTTTATGTTAGAGAAGAGCAAACGAGCTTGCGGGTCAAAGTTAAAATGTGATCACCGCCGCCCTTGAACTCTTGCAACATCCAAGGATTCACAAGAGCGTTGCCGGCCTTGGAAATAGGAATATATGCCTTTTTTTAAGGTACCCATGTCGTATCAATCTGGAAGAAACGCTGAAGGAAATTCTTTCCACATTCGAATGGAACGTGTACGCAGTCAAATAGTAGAAGCTGATATTGGGGTGATCCGGACCAGAGATGAGAACAGTATTCCATGTGTGGCCGGACCTGCGCCTTATAGAGCGCAAGTTTTTGGCCAGGTTTGAAATACTGCCTCGCTCTATTGATCACTCCCAATGTCATAGAGGCCAACTTGGCCTTGCTCTCCAGATGACCACGAAACTGACAATCGCTCGAAATATCGAGACCCAGTATTCTGATACTTGGCGAGGCAATAAGGGGAGTGCTCTTGAAGAGCGGTGATACGACAAATGGGGTTTTCTTAGTGGTAAACGCGCAAACCTGTGCCTTTAAGGGATTTAACTGAACGTGGTTCAGTTCACCATTGATCAACTGGTGATCCTCGAGGTACATTAGGACATGTCGGTTGATAATAATCACCATTATTTTGGAAAGAAGGGAGGTAATGGCGATAGGTCTGTTGTTGGCTGGGTCCTACCTTTCACCTTGTTTAGGGATCGTATGGACAAGGGAACACTTCCATGACATCGGGATTACGCCTTTAAGGTAGGAAGGCCGAAATAGACGTGTTACATGTTACGCGACTATGTTACATTGTGCATATACATATTACACACATACTTAACTGTCTTAATGTCCCCTATAATTATATTTTAATATTAATCTTGTCTCGTATTGTCTTGATAACTTTTGTTGCTCTAAGTGAAAAGGTTTCTTTGCTCGAAAGTTTTTCTTTGCAGTTGATTAGATTATAGCTACGTGATGTAGATGACCGTTTTGCTTAACCATTATTGTGAATTAAAATACGGTGAAGAATACCTGTAAAACTGATATAAGTATGGCAAAACACAAGTGTGAAAATAAATAGAACACGGCAGTCGAATGTTTGCTTCCAAAATATTTGTTCGACGGGAAAATGGAGCGACAAAGGTCTAAGAATGTAAACAAGAATGTGTTGTTTACTTACATAATATAATTATAGTATGAATTTTACCAGAGGAAACTGCTATCTTTTGTTTTATATTACAGTAATTATTTTTATACTCTTGAAGTACCATCAAATACTATAATATTACATTATAGATAGATAGATTTCATTGGAATTTATAACTAACTAGCTTAATCCCGTGGATTCGCTGACATGAAAAAGGAGTACTTTAAAGTGGTAATAACTGAAATAACGTATTACAGCGTTTTCGCACTTTCTGGTTATAAATAGTGAATATTTTTCTTCAGGGATCAGTTTCTAAGATTCAAAGTAGCCTTTCTCCTTTTTAGCCTTGAAAATCAAGAGATGTTTTATCATCTATGTCCAGAAATTCAAATTATTATGATAAGATAAGGGTGAACTGTGGCTAAGGATATCAACATATTTATTTAAAATACATCGCAATGATTTATAAGAAAATTCTAAGTTTCGTCAAAGTAAAATACGGTTGACGTTTAAATTTTTACTGATGGTCAGGGTTTTTGTCAACAATACTCGTAACACAGTGGTAATGCCATCCAGTTGTTAATATATAACTATATTAATGCTGTTGGAATGCATATTAAAACCTTATATTATTTTTATACACAATTCACATTATATAATCAAGAATGAACAAAAGATGAATGATTGAAACAGAATCAAATCCAATTGTAAATAATTTCGAAGTATTTACTGTATTGCAGAATTCAAACAGTTATATTTTAATAAAGACGCTTATGTTGTTATTGTGTCTAATTAATAAAATGAACAGTCATGACGAGTTGAGAAAATGAAAAATCGTGAATAATATCAAAGCAGCGTTTATATTCCAAAATTTTAAGAAAGAAGTCAAATTTTTATCCATAACTTATCCTAGAGCGGTTCGTTTATCACTCTATTATATAAAAAAAACAACGACTATATCAACTGTGTTGTACCTGTATGTACTAGTTGAATTTAAAAAAAATGATTTAAATTATTGATGAAAATTACACGCAAACTATTTACAAATATTTGATTATCACTTATTACTATATTTTTTAATAATTTGTTCCTGTAATTAACTTACATGAATCTTCATCTTTATTAGATTTAAAACATAATTAATATTCGTCAGAGTCCGAGCTCAGAATTAGTTCACTTCGCTTAAGCTTAATGGAGTTCTCCGAGAACACTAAATTTAACGAGAACGCAGTTATAAGATTGTTTAATTTTGAGTTAGTCAAAATGAAAATTAGTTTTTAACAAATTGTTGGAATAAGTGTTTTTTCACATAGCAGTTCCATTTTTGCTATATTAAAATTAAGGACATGTACTTCTCGTCTGTAAATATTATCTATTTTTGGTGACTCTCCACGTAGATTACGCAAGTCGAAACTAGAAAGAAATACTTTCGCTCAACTATTTAATCAACTTAATGCAAAATTCCAGGCAAAGCTTCATTTAAATGGTATAATATTACAAATTATTTATAGAAAATAACTTTATCTATATTGAATAGATCCGAAATAGTTTACTATCTATATTTAATTATTAAAATTAGAAACAAATGACTCTAGCAAAACTAACCAAAACTTTAGATATCTGTCTGGTATTAGGATGAAATAAACGATGGCTAAAATGTTTAATTATTAAAACAAAATATTAAAAGAAGTACTGGTGCTCCGTGCCTCCGTCGGTATTGAATGTACCTATTTAAATTGTTTTAGTATCGCTACACAATTGAATATATGAGGATATTTTTATTTTCTATTTGTTGTTTTCGGTATCTACTAGTTGAAACGCGATAAGAGACCTTCAAAGCGATGTTATAGATTTAGCATAAACTAACAAGTGAACCCAGTAGACTTCTCAAGACGATAAAGCGCATCTTAGGATTTCAAAGGACTTAATTTACATTATATTAATTAATAAAAGCTAGTTCTGTTAAGAGACTTAACATGACTTTGGATATTAAGTCATCATAAGGACCATAAATGTGTTACTTAATTAATAGTATCAAAAGACAACTTTTTATTCGAAACGAGGGTAAAAACTACCTCAATAAGCGCTTACTTAATAGTAGCAATAATTTTGTTGAAACAAAGAGTCCCACCTATCATTAGTTTTTCCATTGATGCTATAAATACATACATACATCATATTAAAGCTCAAAACTCTGTTTATTGAACTTTGTAGAGGATTCTTTTAATGTCATTCTACAATAGCAATTGATCTTGTTTAGTTATTTATACTTTAAATTTTTTTTTATATTTCAAAATAAATATTTTATTCTCAAACCAGTGTGGCGGTCAATATTATAACCTATCACAAACATATGGGCCTCGGAAAAGTTTACGTAATCTGGAAAATGGGTGTAGCTTCATTTTCAAACAATATAGATCTGTATTGTTATAAAGGCTTGTTCCGTATTAAGGATTAAGGTAAGATTTCTTTCGAGGTATTATATTTTAAGAAACTTGTACTAGTATTGTCTTTAATAAAATTAAATCTTCATCGTGTCATATTAATTTTGCCCTAATTATTTGGGGATTTTTTTTTAAATTATAATATAGAAGTGTTCATAATAATTGTTGTTTTTGTTAGACTATTAGTCTAATCAAACTAGCTAATTTTTTTTTTTATATTTAGGATAAAATTTATAAAATTTATTACATACTCGTATTATACACAAATATTTTTTACATATTTTATTCTCACAATATGATTTTGAGAAAGGATAATCTACTCGTAGTTTCGTACTTATATTAACTGAACGTAAAATAAAACTATTTAGATGCCACTATATAAGCAAGCTTACCTACTGCTTAATTTGTTTTATTTCAGAGTATTATTTGCATAAGAGTTTTAAAGATGTCTACATAGTGATTCCAATCAAGATCAATGCGTATATTTGCATTTGATTTAAATAAATATACTTTTGATTTATATAGACTTCAGAAGATATCACAAGCAAAAAAAATGAGATTACCTAAAAAAGAATTTATTAGCTACGAGACATTTTTAGAACACTTGATGTGGGGACAGATAGTTATATTCATAAAATTAATCATAATATAACTTTTTCTAATTTAGTTTAAAATTGTTGCTTAGATAAAGTTACTTAAATTAATATCTTAGAAATAAATAAAGGTTAAAATAACTCCTATCCAACAACATACGATGTTTAATAAGAACTTTATATATATCTTCTTGCCAAATGGTAAATATTAATTATTAAAGAACTTTTATATGATCTTACTCTTTATATAAGTATTGTACATACCAATCAAAATCACTTATATATTATATGAATTGTAATTGACATATTTTTTATCTTATTTAATGAGATTTGTATGTTATGAAAGGTCTCAAGCTGTATAATACAGGTTGGCTTTATTTAAGCCTGTGGGAAAAATAAATCGTCGGAAAATAGACCTCACCCTAATTATATTATATAAAAATACTATTCTAATTTATTATGCCACGTCTTAAACACTTAACTGATCGTATTAAATTATGGATAGGATAGGGTAGAAAAATAACATCTACATAACCGTTTGTCAAAATAAGACTATTTATTAACAATACAGTGTAGGTGAAGCCATTAGTACAATCTAGTATACAATAAAATATCGTAAAATATATAATTGTTTGCGAAGCTGCTTATTCAGACGACGTGAGCTGGATCTTGGACAAAGAACTTAACCTAACACGCGGAAGGTTGCGGATGTCATCACATACGAGTAATTAAAGCGTTAGCATGCATTTTTATTATATGATATTAACTATTTATTTTATGTTTATTGGGAATTGAGATAAGTATCTTTTATTTAAGGCACTGGACCAACGAGGCGACTACAACATAATTATGATCAACTTTATTAATTATTATTAATAAAGTCTTTAATCCCATTTTTAAAAACTATATAGATGTTTCAATTATGAAGTTATTTAATATACTCAAAATCTCGTAAATATTGAAAACTTAAGGACATTGATAATGGATCTTACTTTATATTTAATATGCTAGCTGTTTGTACATTTAATATGATACCGTATGATTACCGGCCAGGCTCTATTTCTCTTTTTTATATGAATTTGTGACTTTAAAACAATCTAATATACGAGTATAATGCTGTGATATCTTATTCAATATATAAACCATACAATATGATATGTAAGTTTTGGTTAATTTCACGGCTATTTGGAGCCACTCAAAGCGTTAGATTGTGGCTCCTCAGTTGGTGCAAACTACAATCTGACTACCAAGAGTTTGAGTTAGTTCGTGTTTACAGTCACGTAGTTTCAGATTTGATCAAACTTCCCTAATTATAGTAATATCTACAAATGAAACAAGTAGATAGCAAGACGGTTGAGTAAAATTAACAATACTATTATTAGTACTACGTCTATTTTGTAGAATATATGATGATTAATTCACCAAAGCCAATAGTTTAGTTAGTTTTTTTTATTTAATATTTATTTTCATTTTGAAAAATGAAATACAAAATTTGAATTACATTACATCAATAATTACATCAATAATTTTACTTCTTTATATTTATATAATAACTGTACAATAATTAGTAAATATATAGAATAATATAATAGAAATTTTTTTATTATAGGTATACTGTTTTAAAAGATAAGTCTGAGAAGATAAATAATAGTTAGACTACATGGTACTCTACAATATTTTAAAATATTCATTTAATTGTAAATAGTAAACTATTTTTATTATCTTTATCTCATATATTGTTTTTCAAACATCGAAGGGTAGATTATATTAAATTCTTTATTTTTAATAATATGTGTATATTCTCTGTGAGATATGTTATAATATATTGCTCATAATATTAGATATTTGGTATTTCAAATTTTTTATACTTAGTATCTGTTCATGTTCTTTTGAATTGTGATTATATTTTCAGGAATTCGATTTATTATACGACTATACAAATAAAGAAAAAAATTGATTTTCTTCTTAGAGGGTTTAAAGTTAAAATTAATTTTCTGTAGAACTTTAATCTGAAAGTAATGATTGTCTAGAATGTTGATTTAAGAACACCTTTCATTTTAAAACTTAAAACTTTATTTAGCATGACTAATATAAGATAGTAAAGTGTATACAGAATTATAGTTACTCTAATAGTAGTCTAAACTAGCAGAATTTCTGCGGTGGACATAAACGCTGCTGATGATCAAAATTAAAAGTAATTTATACTTTACTTTGAGCAAATAAATATTATGGCAGATATTGTAACAGATTAATTGTTTTCATAACTTCTGTATATTATATAAAAAAATACAAAATACGGATAAGAAGTAGATAAAATATATTTTTTAAATATTATTTGTCAAAGAAAGAAAAAGATAGCAATTATTTAGTAAAAAAATTTGTATTGCTATTATATAAAGAAATTCTACGCCTATTTACATTAATCAGCTTTTGATGTCATGATAAATTAGTCAATATTCAAAGCTAAATGTTGGGCAAATTGAAAACAATAAATCCAAACAATTGACAGTGTTGATTTATATTAAATGCATAAAATAAAAAGCTTAATTTTCATTTTTTTCATATCATATTCATATTTATGTGTATTGTTATTCTGAAACCAGTATATTTATTAAAATATGAGTAAAAAAATCTTCATTATTAGGTAGATAGATGTATTCCTTAGACTTCAGTACGTATTCGTACGTACTCATATGTGGGCTAACTCAACCTATCACAATTATGGCTACTACTCGTCTGATGAGTAAGGAAGCCCGATGCCCAAACTCTTTCTTTCTTTTCAAGTATACTTGTTTCCCATATCCCTCATTCCACAAGAGTGGCAACGTATCTGCTACTTCTATTTTAAAGATATTATGTTCCATAACAGCTTGTATACCGTTAGCTTATTGTCATACCAATCCCAAAAGAAAATACCAATTTCTGATCTAATAAATATATAAAACTCAGCTCAGCTTAGCTCAGCTAGTCAATCCCAACAAATACATACGAGTAAATCTTGATCAGACTTTATTCCAAAATAATAACATACAATAAAACTACGTGCTTGTTTGAATATATTTATACTTTTGTTTCGTTTTGTGAATCTAAACGTTATTGTATGTTTTCTTTGATTCTTTGTTGATCTATTTACTTGAAAAGCGAAAGTTTAGAAAAAAGGTGAAAATCGACGAGTTACCTACGAGTTAGTTATTACCTACAAATTGCTGTAAATTATTTTAAATGAAGCAATCTAAAAACATATAACGTCGTGTATAAAGTTTAAATTTACATACAATGATATCTATTGTGATCAAATTCAAATCAAAGTATAAGTTAATAGTCTAAACTAAGTGTCTTTTTTTATTAGATTACATATAGTTATCTCAACTATAACTGAAGTAAAACTTCGTCTTAATCAACCACTAATTTATAAAACGCAAATGAAAAACTAGGTTCATATTATACCTAAAGCTTTAAACAACGTACTTCGCTGTTTAAAAGACTTTTAAGTCTTGTCAATTTAAATTGCCACAAATGTAATGATATATATAAATATATATATATATATATATATATATATATATATATATATATATATATATATAATGGTAGAATGAAAAATACAAAAGATATATACAATTCTACTATTCAGTTCTAACATATCAGAACTCAGACTTTACATACACAGACTTTACATACACACATACAGTTGCTCAACCGTCGATCGATGTCAGGTCCCTTCATCAAATAAAGTACAAATTTTTATTAATTTCATGAAAGTAATAATTATAAAACAAACGCAAGGTACTCATGGCGTAGTATATGTTACATACCAATGACATGTAGTTACCTAAAAATCAAATACATTCAGCAGGTTGGATTTTAGTTTGGTTTTATTATTTTCTGAACAAATGGTTCACTTCGAGACATCGGTCTCCGATAAAAAGGCGACTGTGAAATAGTTTTTACTTATTACTCAACTTTTACTCGGTTGCAGTGAGCACAACCTGCTCTAGGTTTTAAGCCTTTAAAAATTTTTAGGTTTTTCTTTTATTTTCAGAAGGTAACGCTTATAAAAAGGTATTTTTATGATCTATGGATATGGTTATTATTTCTTTATTCATCCATATATATACAGATATAGTTTTCTGCTTGTACTTGTGTATAGTTTTTTAAATAAATAAAAAGTTGTTGCCGAATGGAACTACAGCAAAGAAACCTGTACTTATTTTATAAAATTTAAACAGTGCAACATTGCAATGATGACGTTTCTGTGAACTAGCTAAATACAAATTGTAGATCTTTGAATTTTTTCCTTTAGTTGTGTAAAAAGACTAGGTTCATCTGTCTTGATAAAAACACGGCTATCTGTTCAAAATATTCGTAATGGAGTTTTTTGCTTAAGAAACCACTTTCCTTAAAAAGGAAAATAAATGGTCAGGCTCATTTTATATAAAAAAATATTTGTGATATGAACTGCCAGCCTAAAATAGGTTCCGTTAGAAGTATAAATTATTAACCGACTAATTTTGTTTATTTTATCAAAACTATAGTCAGCATGACACCTTCGGCCTTATGCTTTATACTCGTATATCTATCTGTTTGTCTGTCTGTTTGAAATGTAATTTATGGTTATTAGCTACTTTCATTATTCTATTAATTATTTTAACTACACCGTGATAGAATATTTAAAGCAGAATATATTCACAATTCTGTTCTAACAGATGTTGCACACCTAAACTTCTGTCCGTAATAATTTATATATATTATAACCACAAGTTAACACTGTTGCAGTGCGAGTTATTTCAATTTACGTTTTATTAAATAAGCTTGACCCAGATATTGAATAGTTATTAGCATTGATTAGAAATAGGTTAGGATTTCAATAAAGCACTACTTGAACGTATTTACTACAACAGCACTGGATCGCGAGGTTTATATAACTTTTACTTTCAGACTATCCTCCATTTTTATGATTTTATTTCTGTCTATAATGATATTCATAAAAACACAGAGTATAAGTCGATGTTTTGACACATATTATATATCAGTTTGTTTTATTTTAGCTGTATTATAAAATATATATATATTTACGTTTGCATGTTTGCAAGTTTAAAAGTCTTGTAAAAAGATTTAAATGCCTAAAAATTAATTATTTATTAAATTGTAAAAACAACAAATGATTGAAGACACAAGTCTGAAATATATTCTAAACATAATAATGTTAATATTATTATTTTTTTTATATTTTAGTATTAATATGCTAATATGTAAAATACCGTCTCGTCTGCTAGGGAACCGATAACAGACAGACAATCTAATAACAATTCAAACAGATTATATCGACTATTACTGGCAAGATTCCCGTAGTGTTTATTAAAGTTATGGATAGGCCTGGTAGAATATTCTGATGTGTAAATTATTAATTGCTTATATAGACACATAATGAGAATAATATTGAAGTATTATTAGTGTTACTATTATATATGGTATGTTAATCACAAATGATTCTAATAAGGTTTCCTTTATAAAACGATAATGTAATTTACAATTAATTATGTTTCAGAACAATTAACTCAATTAATTTAATTAGACGCTCAATTAATTTAATTAGTCGCTACGCAAGAATAACTGAATGTTATTGACTTTTACTAAACAATAGATAGCGCTGATTATTTCTAAAATATCTATGATAAGCATCATTACCCGTTAAAAATATATACTATTGTTTAAGCAGTTTATATTATAGTTGGAAGCTCAGAAGAGCCCTGCAAATCTTACAATTAGGTATAATAATACTACTACTCTATATTATCTTATTACACGTTTTAAATATAATATAATTTAAAATACAACATTTCAAAATCACACAAAGAAATAGAAACATTTAATATAAAATTATACAACATTGCGAAGAGAGAACATTTAAATCAAAAAGAAAATATATACAAGTTTTAAATAGAAATGAGAGAGATAACTGAAGTAGGGTCATGAAGATGAATGTAGATTGACATGCGGCTAGAGATGGGAGAAAGGGATGGAGTAATTCATGAATAGGGGAAGGGGCAGATCGGAAGGTTTACAGAAATTAATGAAAGAAAACATATTGTTACCCTCATCACGAGATGAAGGAATAACGCTAAGCGAACGATGAATATATATCAATCTAAGCAGAGCGATTTTTCATGTAAAATTATCATATTTAAGTATCAAATATAATATTATAAACAAAAGGCACAAAGTAATGTTAGTGCCTAGAACAAAAAAACGAAATAATTGAAATTGCTACTCGCATTTTACTTATATATATTTTTGTTGTATACAAAGCGTATAATAGGCAATTTTAATTCAACAAATCATTATTAATCAAAGTGAAAGCAAATAAATAAAAAACAAATAATTTTTTATTAAAGATTTTATTTCTCAAAAAAGTTACAAATTTACTTACTGAAAAATTAATAGATACTCGTATGTTACAAAGATATCACTTAGTAAAGCTCTGGACAGACAATCAATATTATTTAGTACACAACAGAAAATTTACAAGTATAATATTCATTATAATATTTGCACAAAATAATGCACTGCGAAAGAACATACAAAATAAAACTTAGAGATATGATGTAATTTTACGGCCAAGGTATGGCGGGAAATATTTTATTTGTTTACGTACTCGTATATACCGAGATTTTTATTGTATCTGTAGACTACATATTGTTTACATCAAAATAAGGTGCCTGAGGGATCACATGATCCCATATATATTATTGTCTTTCTTCTTTCTCGTTGAAATATTTCTTGAGTCTGTTTCTAACAATAATAGGGTTTATTTACTTAGCTATTAGTAAAGTATAATGTTTATTTGCACTAGTTAGCCAGTTATTGATGAGAGTAGCGAATACATAATTCTTTTCGTTCTTGGTACCTTTACAAAACTTTTTTACAATAAGCATTTTCAATACATAGCATAAATTCACAAATTTTATTGGTTCCAAATAAAAAGATACTGACAGCATAAATCTTTATTTGCATTTATCATTTTTATAAAAGCAACTTAAAGGTTTTTTTAGACTAATGAGCAATTATTTAAAGGTTGAGAAAATATTAATACATAATTATATTTTACTTTGCTACTAAGGAATTATATTTTTATAACTGACATCAAAAGCGATAATAACTATTTTCAGGCAATTAATATAAAGTAATACTAATAAAATATTAAATATATTTCTTAGACATTACTATTTTGAGGGTAAAAAAATCTACTTTCCTCCCTAGAGTATTTATTTGTTTTTTTTTTCTTTATTAGAAACTGATTAAATTTCTTGATTTTGTCATAATAGGATGTCTAAAAAACAGCCTTCGATAGCCCGCATTCCTCTTGTGTCCGCCACTATTTTATAATCATTGGACCATTCAACAAAAAGGCATCCACTAAGTTTTACCTGGACGTGTTTTCAACTCAAAATCAACTTCATCAGTCTGTAGTTATGGCCATTTTAGCACTCTGGGGAAAAGCAAGCCAGAGAATGAATCAAAATATCTGGTTACTTCTATTTTATTTTCATATCTTCAAACGAATAAGTTAAACAGAATAACGACAAAGAACTAGCTATACGTTTGTATGTCACTAAAAATATTTAAAAGTGGTCTCAGAAATTATATATTGTCTGCATAAATAAGCACCAGCTCATAATATGTTGGCAATACTACAAATAAAACTGCTTAATGTCTTAAAAAACAACTTTAATAATAGTGATAAGTTAAACAAGTTATAAAACAGCTTTGTATTATATTTTAAATTTTAGTTAAATGAAAAAAACTAAATAAAATCGACTTATAAACGAAAACAGTGTACCATCAGATAAGCAAATGATACAAAACGTCAACATATAAGGGATAGCGCTGCATCCTGTTAGACACTAGCACTTTAGAAATCGCTCTCATGTTTCATTGACATTTTGAAAGTTACGAGATGGATTATACCAATCGATAAATTTTTTTTGAATTTTATATAGAGACTTCATAATATTCATATAGTAAAGTATAATAATATTAAGATCATAAACAACCCTTTTAATCAGGACAGGAAGCTGTCAAGTGATATGATAAGCTGTTATAACACAAAATGAGTTTTCGTTTATTTTGAATTTATTACGAATGTACGTAGTAGATAAATTTCAGTGTTGCGGGTCATTTTACAGATATGACAGTAATGCATATTAATTTAATAATATACATCTAGACTTTGGAAATGTAACTACAGTTTTTTTTTAATAGTCCTCTGTTCGAATTGAACCCAATAGTCACGATCACTTAACACTAAACCCATCGCTGAATATATATATTTAAAATAAATTATTTTCTAAGATAAAAGTTAATAGAAAATAGATAATTGGTAATAAGACACGACAACTTTGGCTACCTGTGGATAAGATTTTAAACATCAAGGGTATTTACAAAATTCCCTTTTTTTATGTTTCTAAAAGCTGATGTTAAGGCAATATTAATCGGGGAATTATTATGTTTTGGCAGTATGTATAATGCCTGTAAACGTATTTAATATATTATGTAGTAAAAATTTTACTAAGGATTGAAAACTTGTCTCTAAATATAACAGTCAATTCATGTTTGAGTTTAAATTTTATATGTAAGTTGCACTATCTGAGTCAAAGTTCTTCAATACTCGAAGGAACTTGATCTTCTTTAGTTTCTTATTTCAACTGAAACATAACAATTGAACAGCAATAGCGATACTGTTGTTTTCTCAAAATAACTTTGAGATATCAATTGAACAATGTTGTGATTGAACTGCTTATAATTTATATTTTAAAGCATTTATATTTAACATTCTTACAATTGGGATTTCATTGTTTTTAATAACAAAAAATATTACGAGGAATGAACTTCATATTCCTAAATGAAAAAGGTTGTTTATAATTATTGAATAATATAATATGACTTCTTGTATGGTGAGTATGTTTCAAATCACTGATTTTCTTTACTTAAATTGTTTCGAAGATAGAAAAATTGAGATAATGTATTTGTAAGAATTTTAAAACTGTATTATAAAACTTATTTATAACAACTATAAACATTACAGTTAAGAGTAAAATGTAGCCTCGGTTTCAAAAACTTTAACCAGAACAACAAAGTGATTACGTTTACGATCAGTCTAAACAGAAAAATAATATTAAAGACATCTTCATGGCTAGAGCTTTAAATTTTAAACAAAATATTTTGAATTTCTTTATTTACATATTTACATTAAAAGTGCTCGTTACTCATTTCTCAAAATATTATCGTGATAATACATTTTTCGTCAGAATTTTTGAAGAAATTAATATTTTCTACTTTCATATTTTTTTTGTGTTTATTTTCTTTCTTGTTGATTATATCTGACAATAATTTGGAATAACACTTATTTTAAAAACAAGACAACACAACACAACAAATTGAGTCAGATAATTTGTTATGAAAATACATAATAAAAAATTATTGATATTGAAATGTGTATTACAGAAGTTCAATATTTAATATTAACTATACAAATTAACTGTCATTCTCCTTTTGTTACTTATAGAAAGCTATAAGTTCACAATTCAGGCAATCTTTTACAATGACAAGCGTTTTCCAAAGGAACTAGTCTTTTAAATTAAAGTAATTTGTTTCTTAATATAATTTTTGTTCTTATATATTGCAGTGCTTGATTTCTTCTCTATCAATTTATTTAAAGACAATATATCAAAAATAAATCTAAAATTTAAGAAGAGTAAGTCACTCTTTGTATAATACAAAATAATGAAGTCGTTGCAAATATGTAGATATATTTATTCAATTTCGAATGAGTATTTTCTTCAATAATAATAGGCGTTTGTATTTGTTGGGAAGAAGAGAAATGTTCTCTTGTATAAATTGAATTGTTTTCAAAGAACTCAAAGAATATTTCGATTTAAGATAACTGAAGTTTTCCCGTCTCGTAATGTCTTTAAAATGGATAAGAACAGACTTACTCCAGAGCAGAGCAACTTCCTACACTAAGTTAACGTATTTGTGTTCCCGTATTTTGTAACAACTATTATTTTATTTTTCTTGACGCTTTATTTATTCATATTAAAATAAATTGAAAGCTTATAAGTTTTTTAGTTTATTTCCGAGCGATAAATTACTAAGTGTTGGCTCCCCGATCATTGCCCCAACCGACCAAGTTACTTAAAATCACACTTGCACTTAACAAATTATATTCAAATTCAAAGTTTTTCTTTTAAATAAACATACATTGCATTTATGAATAGTTCAATTCTTGGTTTATGTTTAATAAAATTTCGAATTACTTCGCTTAGTCACTATAGAATTCTAAATTATTCGAAATTTGGCTGTTAAAGTAGATGAATATTATGTAATCGACAAAATAAGACAAAGTATTACGTACTAAATTTGAACGATTTAAACTGAATTCGCTGAAACCCGCTTAGTGACTCTCGATGATTGATCGGAATCGGTAAAAATTTAATCGGTAAATTGGTAAAACTTCGTTTCTTTTGTTTGAACTTGAAATATAAAAAAAATCGTTTAAAAGTATTAGCATGCTTGTTGTATAGTCTTCATCATAATACATTCAAATACAAATTTTATATTTCTTACATTTATATTTATTTTACGTGTGAAACATACTTGTATTAAAGCTCAGAATCCATTAGTGTGAGATAAATTGTTTAAACCTTTCTGACAACCTGTCGATACTTGTGAGCTCGTGTGCTCGAGTAACCAACTCGAAAATACTACAAAAATATTTGAACCGTTAATAATGTTTATCGAAAACACGAAATCATTCTAAACTATAAATAAGGACAGAGAAACCTAAGAGACTTGTAAAGATTCTGAAAAAAAACATTAATGTAGAAAATATACATATAAATTTTTTGTCAGAATATCTTTTGGAGTCATCACTTTATTTATCTGATTTAAATTATTTTAAATATTTTATCTTATACGTAACGTAACGTCAAATTGTTTCATTAACCTCCATAAATGGTGTATGAAATTATTAAAATATTTGAAACTGTACAATATGAATTTGTTCAATATTTTGATATTACGTTTGAACATAATTGTACTTATAATCGATTAGAATATATTAGTTTATAAAGTTTTATACAGTAATAAAATAGTTATAATGAAAGTAATTCTAAACGTTACAAAATTATAATAGGTAATTTCTTAATTAAATTATTTATATCTTTTCCGCTTTCAATCAATACCAGGATACTTTATCACTTTTTTATCAAATGGGAGTATCAGGAATACCTATTTTGATACCATGCTTATCGAAATAAGCAAAAAGAAGCTTAAAAGTTGATGTGTCGAGTTTGTTTATTATGTAAATGTTTATATAACACCGCAGGTCACATGGATGAATACCTTATAAAACAAAATACAAAAGATAGTGGTGTATGTATTCAGTGGTGGTAAAATCTTCTGAACAATTTAAAACGAAAAATATATCAAGACCGATAACTTTCTCATCCTATCTTGTTAAGCTTTTATCACTTTCATCCTACTACAAGTATTCATGAGGCCATATTTTTCAAGGTCGGATAGCTTCTGGGACGTGATCCTGTCTTGCTTCCTTTAATTTATTTTTGATTGCCGTATCATATTCTCTACTAAAGTGTGGGTTAAGCTTCTTGATCTTTATAAATCTTTAGTATTTTTCATTTGTAATAGTTTTTTAAAATTACATTCTATTCGAGATCTTTCTAAATTACTAGCAAAAATAATGTTTTATAAGAATATGTATTATATTAAGAATGTTTTATTGATTTGTTGTTTCAATATTAATGTCCCTTTGAAAATTATATCTATTTAAGCTTTAAAAGAGAATCTTGATTAAAAAAAAAATAAAGGCTTTTAAACTATCTGCGCATATTAAAAGTTCTATGTTCAGATATAATTCATATATTATGATAAAATCCAAAGAATTATTGCAAACTATCAAATAAAAAACAATAAACCTATTACTTTAAATTTTGTAATATAAATGGACTTAAAACTTCCAAAGCTATCAAAGCAAATATAACTTATATTTATTATTGACATTAAGATACTTTTGTATTTCATTTCGTATAGAAAAAGTAGACTTTTTAATCTAATAACAAGTTTTTAATTTTAAGGTTGGGCTGGGCTGGGCTTAATATCCTGGGGCGGTCGGGATATTAAGGAAGCTCTACGGTCGAGTCTCGCTAAAAAAAGAGGTTAAATATTATTTGTCTTAATAATGACGATTAGGATAGTCTTAAAAATGATGACTTCATCCATAACACGGATTGACAAACATAACAACCGCGCCCATCACCTGTTTGATGATAGTATTTACGGAATGATCCAAATTATTTTTCTATATATATTTTTAAAGCCTATTGACATTTTATCAAGACCATTAGGAATATTTTATAATAAATAACTTTACATTCAATCAATGTAAACGAAACTCTTATATTGTATTTCAGAAAATTCATATTATAAAACATATAGATTTCAATTGTATTATGAGGTTAGTGTTACTTTAAAATGTGATCGTAAATTTCTGATGAATTATTTATGACCACTATTTTTGCCCCATTCAATGTGAAAAATATCGTTAAGTTACTGAACCAAATAAAGTTGTTCAATAACTATTATTTTGTAATATTTTTATTGTTAAATATGGCAAAACATACTAACCTATTTATGGAGCTTTATTATATCAAATTATATATAATACAAATATCTTCACTTCTTTCTTTTATGCAACTCTTAGTTGTTGCTGATAAATATCACATTCACGTGAAGAAACTTTTTTAAGAAAATTTTTCTTTTCAAATTCTCTGAAGTTTTATAGTCACTAAATTCTTTGTAACCGAATCGATTTGAAAACTTTTAGTTTGTTGCAGACTTTGTCCTCTGAAAATTGAGATGAATAGAAATGGATCTAAATTCTATGAAGCATTATTATTGTTTTTATATCACAACAATTTTAGACTGGTATTTGAAATCGTTGCGGATTAACCTAATTCAAATTATATGTGCGTTTATATGTCTGTTTTCTTACTTCATTGTCATGACTTAATTATTTATGATGATATGAATTTTAATATTTTTGCATACTATATCAAATGTACAAGAGTGTGAATTGGATTATTTTCACCCGCCAAATGTATGTTAAAATATTTTTTAGATGGTCTTCCCAAATAACAAGACTAATTTTCACAAGTGAAAGCTACTAACAAGAGTAATAAAATAACATGGAACTTATTAGTTTTAATACCCAAAATAAACATGACTCACTGCCTTTCTGTCAAGTCTTTCCATCAATAATCATTGCCATCAAGTCTATCCGTCAAGTCTTTCCGTATAAGCATTCGCTTTCTTTAAAAATAAACATCCTAAAATATATGTCCACGTATAGAGTACGTATGCTAAATACATAAAGGAAGATAAAAAAAATGTGTTAAATTCAATGTGTGCTTCAAAAAAGAGAAGACCAAAAAAAGATAGACGAACGGTGTGAAAGATGTTGTTACGACAGGGATTTATGAAATAAATTTATTCTAATCTAAGGGATCCAGATGATGATGATGATGAGGTGTTAGTATTTGTACGTTGTTTAAATATTTACAACTTGTAATAAAACATCACCAATTGTTATTTGTATTCGTAGAATTTGACACAAATTTTTAGAATTTATTGAAAATATTAAGATACACTTAAATAATAGACAATGACAAACCCATTGTCTATTATTTAAGTAAAAATTTTTAATAACCTCATTTCCATAACTGTTTACTTGTTAGTTGTTTTGGTTTATATAACTTGATATCAAATATCTTTTGTTCGTGACATTATTATAACCTTTGACCTATTGAACATCAAACGACATTAAAACAATAGAATTATGAAGCCTCCTCAACTAACATTAAACGATTTTAACCTTTAAAGTGTTCTTAGTATTATTTTAGATAAATTACAACCGCCGTCAAAGACATCATTTGAAACGGCGAAAAAAAACCTTGATGAGTAAGAATATTAAGATACTTAAATCAATACAAAGAGAAACGTACTGAATGATCAACCGGCTTTAACTGCGTGTTGAATTTAGATTCAATATTCCATCATAAATCAAAGAGCTAGTGGTAATTTTGACAATGAAAAAATATTTGGTATAAAACTTTTCATACAGAATTGCATTTTATTTATCTTTGAAGTGTTTTGAATATCTATTTTTGTTAATATTATAAGTATACATGTTTTAAATGTATAGATTTCATTAATCTATATCTATATCTTAGTGATGATTCAAGCATCTAGGGAGTATATATGTAATATTATATTAGGAAGTATATATGATACTTTTTCAAAAGATGTCGCAATAATTACAGGATGGAATGTACAGATAGACTACGAGATTTTTATACATGAAATAGAGCAGCGCCAACTCGTCATCAGAGGAAACGAGTAGCTTTCACTATCACTGTTCAATTAGTTATTAGTTTTTTTTAAAGAAGTGATGAATAAAAACGATTCTATTTGAAAAATATTAAAGACTCAGACACTTTTTTCAGGACTTTTTCAAAACCGCACTTGAAACGTATTATTTTTAAAAGCCTTTTGCTCTGAAGAAATTGTTGATGTCTTTGTCATTTTGCCTGATTTTCTTTTTATTATATCTTGCATTAGTTATAAAGTAATAATCATAATACGCTCGAGAGATTATGCTACCAGTTGAAATAGTTTAACACCCGATAAATAGAAATATTTAATTTGCTGTCAATTTCTATTTTGAACTTTCCAATTGTCTGATGTCGTGATCAACAAATAAATTTATAATTGCTTAAATTATCCTTACATAAGCGGGCCATAAATAAATGAAAATATTTATAATATTTAATAATAATATTAAATATGTACATATATCATATTATCGTAGACACGTATAAATTATCTCTCACATAATTTTCACTAACAAGCTGGTTACTTCTTGAAACCACTATCTCAAGTTAAGAGCAACTTATCTTCAGAGCTTTCAACTTATGAATTTAAAGTTAGTTCTTTGAAGAAAATCGTATGTATGATTTTCATTAAGGAATACTATTTATTATAATACTAGCGTTTTCTTAATCATAAAATTACAAAAATCTAATATATGTGATACTCGTTTAATCGGTTAGAATTAACAAAAACTATATAATCTAAAACAGTAGTTCTTTATATTCTAAATAAATCTTTAAGCTTAAATCTTTGATACTTAATAAGAATAAACTATCGCAATATATTTCTTCAAAGTTATAGCGACAAAGAGCCCCATCTATCATCAGCTCTCCAGTGAGAAGTGTCACTATAAATATATCACAATGCAGGCAAAAAAATCGCCGTTATTTTACTTAAATATTGTCTAGTGATGAATAAAAGTATTCTATTTATTGTGATTGATCTATAACACTGCTTAACGTAATAAATAAAAACTTAACTTTCAAATTTACTTAATTAACTTTGTTTTTATTTATTAAATACATACGTATATTATAATAATTTTATTGCAAATATTTATTTATTTTATTGACATGTGGGTTCTGATTGCAGGACTTATATGAAGATACGGCTTAAAAATCCCTAAAAAACAATTCAAATGCCATTTTCTAGTTCCTTTTATAAATAAAAAATCTTTCTATATCTACATTTTTTTAGTTTTATTGTCAGTAGAGAAAATGCGTTAGGAACATTATTGACGTTAATGCTTGCCTCAGAAATCAATACCGTCTCTTTTACGACTTCCTGCAAACTCCTTAGCTTGTTTTAAACAAAAAGTACTAAATGTGTAACATGGTTTACATCTGTGATTTTTAAAACACATTATTTTACTTTTTACTTTTTTACTAAATAACTTTTTTATTAACTTGTGTACATAGCTCTATATGACAATTAATCTTTCTTATGTTTTGATATTACTAGGGTAAAAACGCCACTTTAGAATACTGCCTTGAAAAGAAACATCATTTTTATATTATAATTTACTGTTTAAATTTTGATATCTCTAGAATAATAATTTTATTAATAAATATACAAATCATTCTTTAATCTATTATTGTTATATATCTTCAGTTTTACGCCTGTTACCAATATTTCATCACATGTTTGTATTTGAAAAATAATTGGAAAAAAATTAAAATTTTAGAAGGTCATGTGGTAAAAATATAGTGCAATTGAAACAAAGTCATATTATTAATGATTTATATTTATTGATAAATTACCATATCATAAAAATATTAAATATTCTATAGATAGTGTTTTATGTTATTAAAATTTTGATGCATGCCTACAAGGCAAGAATATTATCATCAGTATACAGAATCTGTTTAAGGGCCATAATATCTGTTTAATCCTCAGTTGTAGTTAAAATTGAAAAACATATCAAATTATTACTTTATAGTTTATTATTGGTCAATTATGTCTTCAGGTCAGGTTCTGTCAGAAAATTTAGACATTTTAGTATTTACAGATAAATAATTAACAAATAAAATAAAGATTAATTATTAATGAAATAAAAATAAAAGATTTTATTACACACAAAAATAATGAACAAAATCTAATATTTTAATATCTCTAGGAAAATGTTAAACCGTATTTTAATGCTTTATTTATTCTTTCAAGTAAGTACGACTTAAAAAATGGCATACGGTTACAAGGAGTGAGTATATCATATAACTGCTGTGAAATTTTAAAGGAGTCAATTATAAAATCATTATATGACGATGGAATTCTTTGAAAATTCCAATTCTATAAATTAAAAATCAATCAATCAGTTAAATAAAACGTTTATAGCTAATTACAACTTCACTGTTGCAAATCATCGATCTCCATTTATTAAATCTAAGTTAAATAGGCCATCCATAAGGAAGTCCAGGTAAGTAAAGCGATAAAACAATCTATTAATATCATCTTGTATTTATTATTAATAACAGACTTTAAAAAAAAACTATTTCAAATGTACCTATTATTTAAACACCCACCAGATCATTCATGTCGGGATCAATACAAACGGCCTCGAGCTATAACATCATTTGAAACAGTCTGTTCAGGCTATACTAATCAATAACCAAGTTATGGTAAATGTACAAACAGCAAGATCAAGTATCCAAATTACTATTATCTTTTTTTGTTTTAATTATTAATTAGACACACCAACATTGTTTACAAAATTATTTATATAATGTTTGTTTTTGTCAAGACCCAAATAGAATTGGACTATTTGAATGACATAGAAAGTATAAGACTACATTACTCGTACTTATTCATCTACCAATATCTATTTAAGATTTTGGAAGTAAATATAAATGTTTTTATCAATACCGATACATTTAAGTTATTATTCTTCATAAAACAGTTCTCTATAAGTTGAATATAACCACGTCGTTGTGAACGATGTTACTCTAATGGCCTTTCATTATATGATTGCTCGCTGACACGTCGCCAAAATTGACCAAGTGTTACCAACACGTGCCTGTTTCTTTGTTCAATGTGCTGGAGTGGAATTAATAATTTGTATGAAACTTTTTACTCGACCACAGTTGTGCAGTTTCATCGTTAGATATTTGATTGTGTTTTTGTCTGATCGAAGATTTAATAAATATTTGAAGCAAATATCTATTCTTTATATATAATATATCAAAGTATCTATAATAACTCATTTTGAAAATTTGTAAACACAGCTTTATGAAAAAATTAATATAATACAATATATGTCTATAAAACATATAGTGATAATTAATCCTAATATAATTTAAACAACAAAGCAAAAATAACAAACATGCGAAATACTTTCAAAAGAATACAATGGAGAATACTTCAATAGAATTCTGTAAATGTTTAATTGTAGCCATTAAAGTAAGTAAACTGTGTCGCGATGGTTGCCTTTTTTATAAGTAACGACACGACATTCACACGATATCTGAGATTTTTTTATACAAAATTAAATAGTCATATCATCTTAACTTGCAATATATTCATAACAATAAAATAAACAGCTATCGTTATCGTGTCGAGAGAAGAGACATTGTTTTTGTGTTTTATGTTAAATTGTATGCCTTACTTTTAACCCAAAAATGGGTTTTTAAATGTAAAATATTATAACTCTAAGGTTATATAACATTGAATAAATAAATTTATTTCATTCAATTTATTTTGATTACGTACAATAACGACTATTTTTGTAAAATAATTCTAACTTCTGCGTAGATTTTTTATTTTTATAAACAAACTTACCTTACTAATAGAATTTGGACAGATACGATTGCAGATACAGATACAATTATATGAACATAAAATAAATAATATTGTTTATAGTCTTAAATTAAATTTAAATTTTCTCATTTAAAATAACTCAGGCCTTTAATGTATCCCAAATTAAAAAGGAAAAAAAAAACCAAAAACAATCATAAGCGGTGTGTTTGTTTGTGTGTAATGTCGTCTTTAGTACAGTCGCGTCTCCTTCTATAGCTGGTATTATTATAAAATACATACGTGTAGTCTCAAATATAACATTAATTCTAGTAAAATACTAAATCTTTTCTTTCAGCAAACAAAAGGTTAAAAGATTGATAAAATAATTGTTAAATATGAAGGGAACTTTATCATTTGGTACTTTTATTGTAATATATATATATATAACGCAACTTGTCCCCGTGACTGGTGTGTTTAAACTACAGGAGAGTATTATACGTAAATCCTATCTTAGTGGCTAAGGCACAAAGGACGTCAGGAAACAACCGTTTAGACCAAACCGCAGCGGTTTAGCTTCTATGTACTGTTAATAAATTATTCATTACGGATACGGTTAAGGTACGTATAAGTATAAATAAAACTACACTTTACTCTATAACAATGGTACATATTTAAATTGAAAACTAGGAAATTAAAGTATAATGTTGATCTTAAAATGGTGTTGTAATCTAATTAGATTCAGATCCTAAGTTTATAGATCACTTATAGATTTAACAGAGTATATAATGAAGGTTATTATTATTTTAACAAAAAAATAAAAAGAATCCAAATTATATTTGATTGTAATTATGGCTATTGAAGAATATATTTTACTAATGAAAACTAGAAACAACATTATTCCAAAATTATAAACAAAGTAATATGCGTAATAAAATAGTAAATTTCTTACATTTCATTTTGCTAAAAGCATTTGAACAATGCAATTTGAAAAGCTTCAGTTTCAGCTTTGCTCAAAGGTATTTGTGAGCAATTCAAATCTAGGCTTAAATTAATTTGACTAAAGCGATAGAAGAAATTAATTCTTTACGTATATTACAACCCTGTAAACAATTAAGACTGACTTAGACTGTTGATGTAAGTATAAAAAAAGTTTTTATAATTGTTGATGAAAGTTTTTCCTTGTTTTAAGGATTTTTTTTCCTATTCTATTCAAACGAATAGACATTTATAGACATAAATGTCATCTTTCCCGTTTTATTATGTAAACATTATCAATATAATTTTAAATTGATTACACCGTTTGTAAACTCCTTTCAATATTAAATTGGTAAACTATTCCAAATCAAAACACTTTCATGAATAAATATTTAGAAAATACTTTAAAATAACTAAATATTAACGTTATGTAATATAATTCAATATTTTTTATATAAAATGGTCCCATTTTTAGATTTAATATAGTACTAGAGTTTTCAGACTCCAGTTAAAAGCTCAGACTCACTTGGTGTTAGTAGCACTCAAACTAAAATGTTGGTTTTAAAGTTATTAGCTTACTTAGAAAGTTGCGTCATTTATATAATAGTTATGAATATTATTTATCGCGATTTTGGAAATATTTTTTTCGAAACAAGTGGGTTTTTCAAAATAAGTATCTCTGAAAAATTTACGTCACATTAAGAATACTTGATTGTAAAATATAAAAACTAATATTAAAATATTTTACAACCCATAAAAAATATTACAAGCAATGATTTTGTAAAATTCATTGTAGACGTCTATTTCTTTAATAATTTAAAAACTATTTGAAATTGCTCATAATAAGAATGAATGTAGTTTTCTTTTGAACTTCCTTCTTATTAAGTGTCACGAAGTTCCTAATATCCTAATCTCAAGCTTGCTGTTTGCAAGTCAAGATATCAATTTACCGTCAGTTTTGTAATTTGCTTCAAAATTGTCTGTAAACAAAATCTGTGTAGATAATAAAATAGTACCTTCATCCCTAAATCTAATATTTACTTTTTAACTACCTTACAATAAATTACAATAGATATTTAATTATTGATGTAGTTATAATCTATTTGTTATATTAATGATATATTACATAAGTATTTTAATTTTTAATCTTAAGGATATTAGGAAGATTTTTGTGTCTTCTTAACCTAAAATAAATGTCTGGAGAGGGTCTTAAGACAGAGGAGCTCTTTAAATGCTAGACATTTCGCTTCTTGGTGATTATTTCAAGTATCTTAGTTGTTGTTTTAATGCTCTTATTATTCTTAACGTAAATAAAAGTATTTTTTTATCTAACGGACTAGTAACTATAACTGTCATAACAACATTTCAGGTCATAATATGTAATATCATGACCTTGACCAGGCTTTTATATCCTAAATAATAAATCAAGTAAATTAAAAGCACATTTGAGTTTGAAGATAAATTGAGTATTTTTTTATTAAAATTGTTCCAAACACTTTTGAGAACCTTTAAAAAAGTTTCTCACTAAAAAGTAATACTTCATCACAATAAATCTTCGCCTTTTATACCACAATAAAACAAAAATCGCCATCAGAGTACTTTGAAGACGGATTAAGTAACCAGAATATTTTGTAATTTTTTTTCCTAAATAGGGAATTTGTCTATTAGGTTACAATACAATTCATAAAAAAGTCAGGGTTTTTAAATTCTTTTTGGAATGGAAAAACATTCGATAAGAATGGGTAAGTAAGTTCGACTTAAAATAAATAAGTATAGTATTTAAAGTATCAGCGATACAAATAACTTATATAATTTAGAGGCAATCCTAACGTAATTCTCTTTAAAAATGAGTCACTAAATTATTAATGAAGGTTCTGTTATAACCTCGTTGTCGATATTTGGATTAATGATTCTTCAAAAAGTCAAAGTTGGGATGAAAAGTTAAAGTTAGATAAGTTTTAACAGTGTCAAAGGTCTTCAGGATTTTATGTTCTGTTATGATATAGTTGTAAAAAATCTTGAGGACCATAAAAATGCAAAACTGGAAATAAACATTTTATTGATTTATCATAACGAACAGGAGTCGACGAAACGAAGATATTAATTGCAGCCTTCCACTATATTAATTTATGATTCTATAATATGGTCAATATAGATTTTAAAGGAACTTATTTCTTCTTATCTTTTTTCTGTTTCTTGTGTTGGCAGCACCGACAGAATGTTCAAAGCTTTAGAGGCTAATCGTTGCTCTACTCTAAGATCAATACTTTTAACTTTACAAATTTGTAAGGATCCAATATTTTGATATCTCTATGATAAAGTTAAACCGTGTTTTAATTACTTTGTTTTTTCTTTCAGGTAAGTACGACTTAAAAAATCCGTGCACGCATGGGGACACGCGTAGATAGACCTCGTGTGTAACTCGTTTAAAATATAACTTACTACCTAAGAATAACACATGATGCTGTTGTTTACATCAAAAATTTTCAAGAAAAAAACAGTTTTTATTTATTTTCTCGGAAAAGGTATATTTTTTGGAAATACTTTTGGTACTTAAATTTAGAGTAAAAAATAATCTTTCTATTAAAAATATTTGCGAGGAGGGAATATTTACCAGAAAAAAGTTATTGTGGTTTTACCTATCTTAAATTTTCAAGCTAAAAGTGGTTTTTATTTTTTTTCTCGGAAACGGTAGCTTTTACGGAAAAACTTTTGGTACCTACATTTAGAGTAAAAGATAACCTTTTTATTAAAAATACTTATAATGTAAGAATGTTTAAAAGAAAAAAGTTATAAATTTTTTTCCAAAAATTTTCGGTTTTTTTACCCCCACCCCTAAGTTATTGAAGTTAGGTTTTCGATTTATCTACATTAGTTATAGGTATTTATCAAAGACATCATATAATATGAACGCGATTGATCTACTTTGTAAAGGAAAAAAGTTATGGTCGAAAAACTGAAATCAGAAAAAGTGAGGCCCTAGTGCCCCCTGTGGCCGGATTTCTCTGGTTAACGAACTTGACCTTCATTTTTGGATGATTGATTTTTGTGTAAAGTTTGAAAGCGATCCGAGCGAAACTGCGGCCGCTATCGTGCTGACAAAAGTCGAATCTGGACGCACGCACGCATATATATATATAAACATTTTGACCAATGGTCATTTCGGACTCAGGGGGTCATAAAAAGACCTCCTGTGAAGAAATTTTTCCAAAATTCGTAAGTAGGGGACAAATGAATGGGCAGACCGAATTCTTCGAGGTCTACCCAAAAATGGCACACGGTTACAAGGAGTAAGTATATCATATAATACTAAAATTTTATAGCAGCAATCAATCATAAAATAATTATATGACGATGGGAATGTTTGATGGGAATGGTTACATTAAAAGTTCCATCTTTCAATATGAATAATAACTTTACGAAGATATCTTTTTTGCCTTAGTATTTTTTAGGATTAAAATAAATATAATTTTTGGTACTATAAATCAATCCTTATAAGTTTATGTATAACATTTGCACGTTCTTACAAGAGAATCGATGACAGAAAATGGGGCAATTCTATAAATTGAAAATCGATTAATCAATTAAAATAACATTAAAAGATTAATATAAGAACTAATTACAACTTCACTGTTGCAAATCATCGCTCTACATTTATTAAAAATAAATTAAGTAGGCCATTAAGGAAGTCCAGATAATAATGTCGTTCTTCAATACAGTTTTATTTGCCTAATACTAAGTAGATAAAGTAAAATTATTTATTATGATAAAAAGTATCCTACGTTTTAAGTTGGACCAAAAATTAATATCTACGAAATTTTATTAAAATCGAGTTCAGTAGTTCCAAAGATTGGCACAAACCAACATCTTTGACCATTTTTTATATGTATAAAGATATATTATACAAGTCTGAGTAAAGTTATTTTTTTAATGCACCATAGACTAAGTTATTAAATTGTTTAATATTATTCAAAATATTGATAAACAGAAAACTTATTTTTGGAAAAGGCGGTGACGGACCATTATAAAAATATTTTATAATTTCAAAATATGATTTAAAAGTGATAATGAAAATAGTTTTTGATTATAAATAAAAAATGTTTAAACTAATTAAAGGAATAGTACCTACTCAACAAATATATATGTATAAGTATATATATAAGATATAAAGTCTACAGCTATAACATCAATGTTAGACACATTACAGAGAAGGTCTTATTAATATTCCAACTTATAAAGTTAGCATCCTTGCTAAAAATAACGACAGCTTTTAAAGAACTACATATACAATGTATAGTTCCAAGAAAAAACTTTTTGTCACAATCAACTATGACCGTAAAAATGAATATAAATAAACTATTAATATATTAAATCTATTAAATACACAATCATACAAAAAAAACCTCAGTTTTAAAATTGATGAAAACCTTATAGTTAAATTACTGGTTAACGTACTTGATTTAATCTTCAAAGCAATCTGAAGTAGCAAGCCTCACATTAAATTTACACATAAAATGTTAACGAAGCCCAATGAGGTGTATTTTTTTTATATTTTTCTGTAAAATTTATGCTAAATTTACTACAGCCAAAACATTTACTACATTTGATCCAGATCCATAAAGTTGTTTTTGTGTAATCCACAAACATTCTGTAAACAGGTCGATAAAATTTAGAAAACTTTTGTGGTAATAATACTTATTATATATGTATGTATTTAAGATGTACAATTACTTTTTACCAGAAAAATAGTGTATAGATTTGACGTCGTTATTAATTTCAAAATTTATATAAGCAAATACTCAAGAATTTTGGTAAATAATAACCAAATGGTAAAACAAATTTTCCAAATAAAAATGTAATATTAAGTATTTTATATTTTCTACAGTTTTAAAAAGATCAGTAATAAAAATTGCCATTTTTGATTTCCTATTCCTCTTCTTCATCAATTTTCATCAATTCATATTTTATGGTATTGTAGATCGTATACAGTTGATATTGACAGTGTCATAATACGTTCTCTTATACAATATTTGTTTGATCAAGTGTAACTGACACTGGCTGCAGAGATTTTAATGTAATTAAACATCGACGCTATAATCAAACAATTAAATCCGATACCAAATTGACTCCAATATTAATATTAGTAGAAGAAAGTAAGATATATACTTGTATATATTATGTATATTATTTATATTTAAAAATAATATAAGAAGTAAAATAATGTTAAAAAAATACCAAATAAAACGTATACTTTTTTGCTGCCTGATGGTAACTGATTACCCTGAAGATCTGCTAAGATAAAGAATTTCAGATGCATTGCCACCATTGAGAAATGGGGAGGGGGATGAAGGTACAAAGGAGAGAGCGGCTTGAGCATCCTTCTCCCTTAATAATTTTAACAAAATGTAAAATTTTTAAACAACAACTATTTTTTAACATAATCTCGTAAAATATCATCTTTCCCAGATTTTTATTAGATCTTAATTTACATTGATCGAGGTTGATATTCATATTATGTACTAGCTTTTGCCCGCGATTTCGTCCGCGTTTCCGTCGTTTTTCGAAAAAAAATTAGCAGATGTCCTCCCTCATAGTTTTGACGTAACAGGCAGATTCACTTTCGTATTTTAGAAGGGCAATAGTAATATAATATGCCAATCCACAAAAGTGTTGAAAAATATAAGTAACCGCAGAATATTATAATATACCCACGCTATACCCACGACTCGGTCAGCGTGTAACTCCTTGTTTTTTATTAAGATAATATATTGCTAATATTTTTAGATCAAATTAAAATGTTTCAGCGCAAAGCTTCTGGGTAGACTATGTTAAGAGTCGACCCGTCCGGCACGTGAACGTAAAGATTCCTAGAATTGCTAACCCGGGAAAGAGCGACGTATAATTGACCATGCGAGAAACAGCTAACACCGAGATCTACTCCAGCAACACGAAAAGTCTGCCCTTGAGCTTTATTGATAGTCATGGCATAGCACACCGATACTGGGAATTGCGTTCTTTTAAATTGGAATGGAAAATTATTTGGTATTATGGGAATTCTGGGAATAAAGACAGTTTCTCCTGCACCGCAACCTGTTAAAATTTGAGCCTCGATTACATTTTGTTGCAACTGGGTTACTTTTAGCCGAGTTCCATTGCAAAGTTGAGGTGGTCTTAAATTTTGGAGCAGAATTATCGGTATGCCAATTTTTAAACAAATTATATGAGAAGGTAGTCCAGGCATACTTAAAGAATTTAAAAATTCTATCGGGTAATTAGTGGCTTCTTGTTCATCAACCATTCTATTTATTGAACTATAAACTTTGCTTTCTCCCTGTATATTAGACAGTATTTTATTATTAATTTCAGATGCCTGGTCATTGCGAGGAGTCAAAATGGACCTTTCGCAAAGCCAAGAATTGTCCCTATTTAATATAATTGTTATGTCACCGTAAACCGAAGATATAAGATGTTGTTGGGATTGCACTATACAACATAACTCAGGTGTCAGAATAAGTTTTCCTTGGTGTAGTTGTGGATAGGTACCTTCACCAATCTTCAATAATGTATCAGAAAATTCACGATTATCTGCGTTGTCTCCAGTTCTCACTCGCATATTTATAGTCAAATGCACCGATTGTATATCACGCCACAAATAAGAGCTTTTCAGGCAAGCCCTAATCTCATCAGCTCGGGTTCCCCGTGGTATTACCGGTAAGGTTTGTCGGAAATCACCACAAAATAAAACCGTAATACCGCCCATTGGTCGATCATTTTGTCTTATGTCCCTTAGAGTTCTGTCTACTGCTTCTACTCCTTTTCGATGGGCCATCGTACATTCATCCCATACGATTAAATTACACTCACGCAATACCTTAGCTTTGTCGCTATTTCTTGAAATACTACAGGTTGGACTTTCCGTGCGATCTAAATTAATTGGTATTTTAAACATAGTGTGAGCAGTCTTACCTCCTGGTAGCAATGTTGCAGCTATACCTGATGAAGCCACGGCAAGAGCGATTTTACGCTGATTTCGAACATAAGCTAATATTAATTTAGTCAAAAAAGTTTTCCCAGTTCCTCCAGGTGCATCTAAAAACCATATTGTTCCTAAATTATTCTGCACACATAAAAACTATAATAAAAACTATAAAATGCCCAAAACTAACCTATCAGTAACTAAAAATCTAACAATAATCTAATCTATCTATCTATTATCTAATCTAAAAATCGAATCTAAATCTACTTAAAAAGAAATAAAATAGGAACTATTAATAGTTAAGAATTTAAACAAAACTAAAACTAATTTAGAAAATAACAACAAAAGAAATTAAAATAAACTATTTAAAGACAAAAAGTCGCGCTGATAAGCACGGTTTATAAAATAACAATTATTGTCTGTCAATAAAGTTCAACACTCTGAACGCATCAACAGCCAAATATTGAATGACGCTTGCGCTCGCCTCCCGCCCCTTTTATACTCTGCCGCCGCGAGCCCCGTCGAGCGCGGCAACCGTTACGCAAAAATAATCCTTATAGCTTGATTCACTATTCACGCGCGATGTCTTGTTGGCGTATTTCATGTAAGTAAGTATAAGTTTGGTGTTTCTATACCGATTTCAATGATTCTTTTTTTATTGAATTGGTGCTAATGTTTATTTTTTTTTAATTAGGAATGATGGTGAGCATTATTGGTTTTATAAACGTAAAAGTAAACAAATATAATAAGAAATCTCCGAACTGCTAAGCTATCGAGAGTTATGCGTGTTATTGTGAGTTAACTATAAAAGGTAGATATATGCTGTCTTGGAATATTTTTCGTGTATTTTTATGTAGAATATTTCCGTTATACATAGTTTCTATGTAGCTCTAACCATTAAGGCTGCACACGCGACGGAAGCTTAAAAAATCAAGCAACTTCTCCCATTTTCTCAACATTTCCTTTCACTGCTCTGCTCCTATTCATTGTAGTGTGATGAAAAGTATACTATTACCTGCCCAGGAGTATAAAGAATAATTGTACTAAGTTTCGTTAAAATCCGTCGAGTAGTTTTTTTTTCTATAAATAACATACAAACAGACAGACAGACAGACAGACAGACAGACAAAAATTTTTTTAACTGCATTTTTGGCATCAGTATCGAACACTAATCACCCCCTGCTACTTATTTTGTAAATATATTTCATGTACAGAATTGACCTCTCTACAGATTTATTATAAGTATAGATTTTAGCTTTATTCTTTTTTTAATATATTTTTATTTTTAACTTGTAATGAGTATATGTTATCTGTTGTAATTACTTATCAATAAATTATTATTATTATTATTATTGTTAAATACATAATGAAATCGAAATTAAAACTTCGTTTCTTTTTTCTGAACTTTTAGTAAAAAAAATCGTTTAAAAATACTAGCATGCTTGTGTCTTCATCAAAATACATTCAAATATAAATGATTTTTTCTGATATTTCTATTTCAGTTTGGCCCTCGTATTAAAAGTTTTATGTGTAATAATTGCTACATTTTACAAAAAAAAATCAAAGACATATTGCAAGCTAACAAATAAAAACAATAAACCCATTATTATAAATTTTGTTATATTAATGTGTTTAAAACTTCCAAAACTACCAAAAGCAAAAATAACTAATATTTATAATCTACATTACGATACTTTTGTATTTCATACCGTAAAGAAAAAGAAGGCTTTTTAATCTACTAACAAGTTTTTTATTTTAAGGTTAGGCTGATCGAGTGCGATAGCGATCCCGTGTCGTCTCGATAAAACAAAAAGGTTAAATATTGTTTGTAAGGATAGTCTTAAAAATGATGACTTAAAAAACGAGGAATGACAAACATAACAGTTGCCGCCATCACCTGCTTTGTGATGAAATTTACAGAATTATGCAACGCATAAATGTTTTTTTTTTAATATCTATTGACATTTTGTCCAGACCTTTAGGAATATTTTATAATAGATAACTTTACATTGAATTAATGTAAACGAAAATCATATATATCGCATTTCTGAAACTTCATATTATAAAACATTTAAAAGATGGTAGAGGTTAGTTATACATTTAAAAATATAATTGTAAAATTCTGATGAATCATTTATTACCAGATTTGCCCATGTCATTGTAGAAAAAATTCGTTTAGATACCCTGCTAAATAAAGTTTATCAATAGCAATTATTTTGTAATATTTTTATTGTTAGGCATACCTAAAAAAGGCAAAACATACTAACCTATTTAACCTGCTTTTAGTATATAAAATAATATATAAAACAAATATCTTAACTTTGTTCTTTCCATATAACGCTTAGTTGTTGCTGATAAATATTACGTCCACCACAAGAAACGTTTAAAGAATATTTTTCTTTTCAAATTCTTTGAAGTTTCATAGTCACCAAATTCTTTGTAACTGAATCACTTTGAAAACTTTTAGTTTTTTGCAAACTTTGTCCACTGAAAAATGAGATGAATAGAAATGGTTTAAAATTTTATGAAGAATTATTATAGTTTTTATATCACAACAATTTTAGACTGATATTTGAAATCGTTTCGGATTAACCTCATTCATATTATATGTGCGAATGTCTGTTTCATTGTCATGACTTAATTATTTATGATGATAGGAATTTTAATATTTTTGCACACTATGTCAAATGTACAAGAATGTAAATTGGGTTATTTTCACCTGCCAAATGTATGTGAAAATATTTTTAGATGGTCTTCCAAAATAACAAGACTATTTTTCACAAGTGGAAAGCTACTAACAAGAGTAATAAAATGATATGGAACTTATTTGTTTTAATACCCAAAATAAACATGACTCACTGCCATTCCGTCAAGTCCTTCCATCAATAATTATTTCCATCAAGTCTATCCGTCAAGTCTTTCCGTATAAGCATTCGCTTTCTTTAAAAATAAACGTCCTAAAATATATGTTCACGTATAGACTAATAAATACATAAAGGAAGATAAAAAAAATATGTTAGATTCAATGTGTGATTCAAAAAAGAAAAAACCAAAATAAGATAGACGAATGGTGTGAAAGACGTTATTACAAAAATAGAAGTGAGTTTTAAAATAATAGCTGACAGGGATTTATGAAAGAAATTTATTCTAATCTAATCCAGATGATGATGATGATGACGTGTTAGTATTTTTAAGTCGTTTAAATATTTACAATATGTAATAAAACATCACCAATTATTATTTTTATTTGTAGAATTTTACACAATTTTTTAGAATTTATTAAAAATATTAAGATACACTTAAATAATAGACAATGACAAACCCATTGTCTATTATTTAAGTAAAAATTTCTAATAACCTCATTTCCATAACTGTTTGCTTGTTAGTTGTTTTGTTTTATATAACTTGATATCAAATATCTTTTGTTCGTGACATTATTATAACCTTTGATCTATTGAACATCAAACGACATTAAAACAATAGAATTATGAAGCGTCCTCAACTAACATTAAACGATTTTAACCTTTAAAGTGTTCTTAGTATTATTTTAGATAAATTACAACCGCCGTCAAAGACATCATTTGAAACGTTGGCGAAAAAAAACCTTGATGAGTAAGAATATTAAGACACTTAAATCAATACAAAGAGAAACATATTGAATGATCAACCGGCTTTAACTGCGTGTTGAATTTAGATTCAATATTCCATAATAAATCATAGAGCTAGTGGTAACTTTGACAATGAAAAAATATTTGGTATAAAACTTTTCATACAGAATTGCATTTTATTTATCTTTGAAGTGTTTTGAATATCTATTTTTGTTAGTATTATAAGTATACATATTTTAGATGTATAGATTTCATTAATCTATATCTATATCTTAGTGATGATTCAAGCATCTAGGGAGTATATATGTAATATTATATTAGGAAGTATATACGATACTTTTTCAATAGATGTCGCAATAATCACAGGATGGAATGTACAGATAGACTACGATCTAGAAAAGATTTTTATACATGAAATAGAGCAGCGCCAACTCGTCACTACTAGTTACTAGTTTTTTTAAACAAGCGATAAATAAAAACGATTCTATTTGAAAAATATTAAAGACTCAGACACTTTTTTCAGGACTTTTTCAAAACCACACTTGAAACGTATTATTTTTAAAAGCCTTTTGCTCTGAAGAAATTGTTGATGTCTTTGTCATTTTGCCTGATTTTCTTTTTATTATATCTTGCATTAATTATAAAGTAACAATCATAATACGCTCGAGAGATTATGCTACCTGTTGAAATAGTTTAACACCCGATAAATAGAAATATTTAATTTGCTGTCAATTTCTATTTTGAACTTTCCAATTGTTTGATGTCGTGATCAACAAATAGTTTAAATTTATAATTACCTAAATTATCCTTACATAAGCGGGCCATAAATAAATGAAAATATTTCTAATATATAATAATAATATTAAATATGTACATACATCATACTATCGTAGACACGTATAAATTATTTCTCACATAATTTTCACTAACAAGCTGGTTACTTCTTGAAACCACTATCTCAAGTTAAGAGCAACTTGTCTTCAGCGCTTTCAACTTATGAATTTAAAGTTAGTTCTTTGAAGAAAATCGTATGTATGATTTTCATTAAGGAATATTATTTATTATAATACTAGCGTTTTCTTAATCATAAAATTGTCCTAATATGTGTGATACTCGTTTAATCGGTTAGAATTAACAAAAACTATATAATATAAAACAGTAGTTCTTTAAATTCTAAATAAATCTTTAAGCTTCAATCTTTGATACTTAATAAGATTAAACTATCGCAATATATTTCTAAAAAGTTATTGCGACAAAGAGCCCCATCTATCACCAGCTCTTCAGTGAGAAGTGTCACTATAAATATATCACAATGCAGGTAAAAAATTCTCCGTTATTTTACTTAATATTGTCCAGTAATGAATAAAGTATTCTATTTATTGTGATTGATCTATAACACTGCTTAAGGTAATAAATTAAAACTTAACTTTCAAATTTTCTTAATTAACTTCGTTTTTTTTTATTAAATACATATGTATGTTGTAATAATTTTATTGTAGATATTTATTTATTTATCTTAATGACATGTGGATTCTGATTCCAGGACTTATTTGAAGATACAGCTTAGCTTAATAAACCGATAAAAATAAATTAGATATTATGCTTAACGGTTTGAGGCAATGCGCTAAAAATGTGGACTAGCATGAATTTTTTTAACAAATAAGGAAACAATACATACCATTTTTTTGTTACTTTTATAAAAAAAATCTTTCTATATCTACATTTTTTTAGTTTTATTGTCAGTAGAGAAAATGCGTTAGGAACATTATTGACGTTAATGCATGCCTCAGAAATCAATACCGTCTCTTTTACGACTTCCTGCAAAGTCCTTACCTTGTTTTGAACAAAAAGTTCTACATGTGTAATATGATTTACATCTGTTATGTTAAACCACATTATTTTACTTTTTATTTTTTTATTAACTTGTTTACATAGCTCTATATGACAATTAATCTTTCTTATGGTTGGATATTACTAGGGTAAAAACACCACTTTAGAATATTGCCTTGAAAAGAAAACATCATTTTTTATCCAATGATATACTGTTTCAATTTTGATATCTCTAGAATCAACTTTATATTTATAAAATAATAATTTTCTTTATAAATATACAAATCGTTCTTTAATCTATTATTGTTATATATCTTCAGTTTTACACTTTATACTAATATTTAATCACATGTTTATATATTGTATTTGAAAAATAATTGAAAATAAATTAAAATTTTAGAAGGTCATGTGGTTAAAATATAGTACAATTAAAACAAAGTTATAATATTAATAATATGAACCATAAATTATTATTAAATTACCATAATATGAAAGTATTAGATATTCTATAGATAGCGTTTTTATGCTATTGAATTTTGATGCATATCTGTCTACAAAGTAAGAATGTTATCATCAGTATACAGAATCTGTTTAAGGGCATTTACTTGTATTAATTTCCCAGTTCTAGATAAAATAAAAAACCTTACCAAACTATTAGTTTATACTTTATTTTTCGTCAATTATGTCTTCCATAATTTTTAGTTCTAAGATACAATTTAGACGTTTTTATAGATAAATGTTTAATAAATGAAAAATAATAGATTTTACTAAACACAAAAATAATGAATAAAATTATTAAAGTCACCAATATGAATTTCACTATTTCGATTGTTTTAAACTACGACTTTAACAATATACTCGTACTATTATAAACATGTAGACGTTCAAAAAGTTATTCATTTATTATTAACGACTGTAACATTAAATTATTTGTAACAATTAACCATAATGAAGCTGATGAATTAAAAATAAATAGGCCTCGTGGCTTTACAGCTAAAAAAAGATGCTACTTGCTACAAAAAAATCTCTAAGTTTTTGCTTGTTCCCAATTATAAATTGTGGAAATTGTTTTTGTGATCTTTAGTAATAAGATTTTTAAACCTAAATTGTTTTTATTTGATACGACTATCACCAACAGAAATAATAAATGTATCTGTTGGTTTATATATAGTTCAAAAAAACATAATTATACTCTCCACCTACGAGAGGTCAAATAAGACAATCACGTCATCAAAATGTGCTATCTCTCAGAAAAGTTATCTATTCAAACTCTAATTGTAGTAAATTTGGTTGGTCTGAATACACAAATTGCTCGGTGGAGAACAATTAGGCTCGGTATTGTTGTAGACAAGGGTCCAGTAATAAATGGCTCTACGATTAAATTCTGTGGTATACTTAACATGTTTACGAATTGCCTGGATATAATGGGTCTGTTTCTTAAAAAGTTGATGTAGCCTTAAAGCTGGTGGGAGGAAAAATTTTCCACCCTGATCCTGTGGGAATGACGAGAATCCTTTTAACCCTATCTTATTCCCCGAGAATCTCCAACTTCGTTCATATTGCAGATTTGTTAAAGGTCAACGGTACTATCTAGTTTAAAAAAACATATATTCGTTTATCTTACGTATAATAAAATTATACAGCAAGTTGTAAATATAATCTGTTACATCCTAAATAAGTAAGACAATATTCTTAGAATATGATAAATAACAATTGTTGATTTTGCCATCAAAAAAAAAAAATATTGTGTTAAACATTCAAATACTCCATTCCATTATGACCATTATTTGTCAATCTAAATCTATTAAAGCTTCATATCTGAAGATGAATTTTTAGAAGTCAACTTATTTTGTTGAATATATTCCAAATGCTTATTCATGAAACGTTGTTGTTCTATCTTAAATATATAACTAATGAATAAAGATGACATATTAGGAGTTCATTTAAATCAGGGAATGAAGGAAATGATTTTTAATAATCTTGAACTTAAAATCTGGGTTTTAGACTGTATTTGTATATACTTTATTATATATAACAAATTAAAGATAATTGTTGTTTATTTTTTGACTTCACTTTTATTATTAAAAATATGCTTAATAGAATATAAGCATATGGACCAAATTTATGTAATTGAATTGAAATAATACATACATTTTCAATCTGATATCTTTATATTTATAAAACATACATACAATAATTATTTTGTAATAATTAAGTGCTTTCAATAATAATTAGTTAAGGATCAGAGTAATAAATAAGAACTTATAACGTTAACTCTTGATAGATATCACTTAACAGTTAATCTTAGACCCAAAATCAAGAGGGTAAGATGGATAACACTTAATCTGAAGTCCTTAGAGAGGAATTACTTAAGAGTAATGTTGGTATCTTCATTAATCGACATATCATTAAGGCTTTAAATACATTTTCACAAAGATAAGATTTGTATTGTTTATTCCAAATTAACTCAACATTGAAATTGTGTCATGAGATTAGGATAATATCTTGGTTTTAACCCATGCTAGATAGATAATAAAATGTAATTCTGTACATGGATATAAGGGTTTTATAGCGGTCAGACTATTTCATTTATTCTACTTTAACAATACAATAGGGACTTCAAGTTTAATTAATTTTATAGAATAATAAATTACATAGCCAACATTTAGAATACTGGGTCTCGACATTTCGAGCAATTGTCAGTTTCGTGGTCATCTGGAGAGCAAGGCCAAGTTGGCCTCGAAGAAATTGGGAGTGATTAATAGAACGAGGCAATATTTCAAACCTGGCCAAAGACTTGCGCTCTATAAGGCGCAGGTCCGGCCACACATGAAGTACTGTTCTCATCTCTGGTCCGGATCACCCCAATATCAGCTTCTACCATTTGACCGCGTACAACGGAGAGCCGCTCGGATTATCGGGGACCCGGTGCTCTGCGAACGGCTGGACTCTTTGGCATAGCGTAGAGACGTTGCTTTTTTGTGCGTCTTCTACCGCATTTACAACGGGGAGTGTTCCGAAGAACTTTTCGATCTGATGCCTGCCGCCGAATTTCATCACCGCACAGCGCGCCATCGCCTCCAATACCATCCTTACCACCTGGATGCGTGGCGATCCTCCACTGTGCGGTTCTCAAGGACATTTTTTCCACGTTCCACTCGCTTGTGGAACGAACTCCCTTCGGCGGTATTTCCAGATCTGTACGACATGGGTACCTTCAAAAAAGGCGTCTACTCCTACCTACAAGGCCGGCAACACTCTTGTAAATCCTTGGATGTTGCAAGAGTTCATGGGCGGCGGTGATCACAAGTCATCTGTGACCCGCCAGCTCGTTTGCCCTCCTCTCCCATAAAAAAAAAAAGAAAAAAAATTAATTGATAATATTAACACTAAGAATAATCAATTCAACTGACAATTGTGCGCCTTCTATCGCATTTACAGAGTGGAGTGGGAGTGTTCCAAAGAGTTATTTAATTTGGTATTTGCCGCTAATTTTCATCAACACACAACACATCATCGCCTGCAATACCCTCCGTACCACCTAGATGCGTGGGGATCCCCTCCGGTGCGTTTTTCAAGGATCCTTCTTCCACATACTATAAGTGTGGAACGAACTTCCTTCAGCGGTATTTCTAGATCAATACGACATGGCTGCCTTTAAGTAAGGCGTTTACTTTCACCTCCAAGGCCGGCCACGCTCTTGTGATTCCCCGGATGTTGCAAGAGTTTATGGGCGGTGATGAACACCTGTCATCGGTGACCCGCAAGCTCGTTTGCTGTCTGAAATAAAAAAAAACAATTGTAATTAATTGTAAAAATGTACGATTTTCCTCTTTATCATTTACAATACTTTTTTACAAACATTCAAAATCAAAATCAAAAATCTTTATTGAAAATAAGTTTCATACAAAACATTTTTTCATTGTCAAAGCTACCACCGGCTCGGAAAAATAATTCCCACAGACCTGAGAAGAGCTGGCGACAGAAACTCAGCGGGATCGTCATGATTTTTTATTTATTTTTTTAATTAGAACTTAAATTCATTACATAAATACATTACACAATACTAAGTAAATACCCTTGAAGTAGCCTGGCAGCGATCGCTTCATACCCACGGTGCATTATCCTCTAAGTTTCAGATACATTGTAGTATCTTTTGCACACAAATATACTAAGAGTATTAAAGCGGTATCAAAATTCATAAGAGCTAAGTTATATTAGTTAGTTAAAAGTTCATCGACTACTCCAGTTAGCGTGAATACAACTAACTAACATAGTTTCAAGTATCCAAACTAATATTATACACTTATTCTATCACGCCCTAACTACTTAACACCTCAACGTTAAATTTTACAAACTCGTTGTCAAGATTATACAAAAGTTCTTTAATCCCGAAAAAAATACCATCCGAATGGATTAAATGTATAGACAAAGCTTAGACGGCTTTCCGATATAAGAAGACTGAATTTCCATATACGCGGACGAGGTCGCAAGAAGAAACTAGTATTATATATTTTTGACAATTATTCCCTTGCATGATATGAAAATTACCTTGTTATTTCATAGGCAACAGGTTTGATAACCACAATGCTATAAAGGAAGATATAAAGATTAAAATTAACCAAAAACTGAAATTAAAAAATTAAAGTTCAAGTAACAGATTAACAGAAATTCATAAGAACTTTTTTTTCAATTAAACTTTCGTTTCAATTAAAATAATATTATTGTAATTTTTTTCTTTATGGTTAATGTAATAATTGAATATATTTATTTTAATTTTATTTATTTATTTTGTCACAAAAGAAAATCGTTTTACTGAAAACTACACCAAATAAATTTCTTCTTATTTAATTATTTTTATAGAAAAGAATACTAATATAATATCAATTACACTAAAATTAAATGACTTATATAATTACGCTATTGTTATCATATTATATTTTCTACAATATAAACCGATTACTACAATTTTATAAAGATTTTATTTTCTTTGAAACATTAAAAATTTTTCTAAGAACTTAATCATCAATCGGATTCTCTTAACGCACGGCCGCTCTTAATTTTCTATACAATTTAGTTTACGATGAAATTTCAACTATTATATATAATTTTAGAATTTTGTACAAACATATAAAATGATTCGAAATTATAGTAAATTCATGTTGAAAGAAGGGATAAATGAAATAACTTTAATATTTTTCCCCGTAAATGCGTTAATAAAAAATATAACGAGTATATTATAAGAACGGAGAAAATTGGAAAACGATTCATGATATATATTAATTATTATTGAATGGTTTCATGATTTATTATATTAATATACAATTCAGACGATTGAAGTAGTGAGAATTATTTCACATATAAAGGCAAAGCAAATACATTATGTTTGTATATGATTGATAACTTTTGTCAGAAAAACAATCCAAAAACATATTATTATTAATACATTTAAAAGAATAATTTTTTTTATGGTATTATCAATGCTACAAGGTTTAAGATTGAAAGATTGAATTCCTGTTACTAGGGTCAATGACCGATCAAAATTCAGACGACAGAATAATTTTAGCAACGTTAAGTCTGTAATAAAAGGCAAAATGTATTTTGTTAATCATAAAGAGACCTGTGTCAACATGATTATTCATGTCAACGCTTATTCACGAACAATTATGTAAAGACATGTCTGCAGTCACTTGACTTTATGGAAATACGTGCTTTTATCATGTGTTTTTTAAAAATTAAACTAAACATAAACCAGTTTTTTATAAATATAAATTTAATAATTAATCCATTTTTAATCAGGTGATAAAAAATCAGTTTTCACCATTCTTAATCTTGAATTAGAGTTCCCAATTTTAACTTTTTCCTAGATTAAGTTATCATATTTTATAAAATAATATTATTAATAAGCTATACTCACGACTTCGCACGGAATATATTGTGTTTCGTAAAAGTAGCCTAAGTTACTCCTTATAACATCATGTATGTGAAAGTCTTTAAAAATTACAAACAGACACTTAAATTTTATTTATAAGCTTAGATTCGAAGAGCTTTACTAAGCTACCTTTATCAGCAATTGCCATCGATTAATACAATATTAATATACATAGACTATTAATTGGACAATAAGCTAACTATGACGTCACAATGCAGGTCCCACACCTGAATCTTGTTATTTTATAATCATCTGAGTAAACTTAAAGCTAGTGACTACAGCAGTATTAATTCTTCAGTTATAACTTAATTTTCTCTATAGTAAGTAATTGAATATCTACATCAAATATCTAATACAATTGATAAATATATGGTACTTAATAAAAAAAAATTGGCAACGGAAAATATTTTTTTTTTTTGTCTTCCTAATATTATTCAAATATAAAGCAATTAAGGCGATCAACCCTCGTTCTTAAGATATTAAATGATATATATTATAATATATATATATATATATATATATATATATATATATATATATATATATATATATATATATATATATATATATATATATATATATATATATATATATATATATATATATATATATATATATATATATATATATATATATATATATATATTATCATCATCATTTGTTTATCCCACTTTTATATATATATATATATATATATATATATATATATATATAAAAGTGGGATAAACAAATAAAAACATTTTATAACATTTATAATATTTGGGACAATAAAATATTACGACCGTCTTCTATTATAGTAATACCTAATTTTTTATCTATTCTTTTCATGCTTATGTAATTGAATTCCAATTAAATATATTGATATAGAATTTAATTAAATTTAATTCTTTCTTTTAATATTAAAGCCATCTGAAAACATTATTTTCTTATTAAAATAACTTAATAACAACATGTTACGTAATATTTCGATTCCAACTCCTTTAATTTATCAGATTTCACTATACATACATGCTGTTTTATTTTTGTCATTAACAGATGTAACTTGTTCTTAATGCACCACTTATTTTCTTACATTAATCGTAAGATATAAATGATCACAGTGCGGTTGACATTTAATTTCCTCTAAGATGACACTGAGGCAGTTACACATTGAAATTATTTATAATATAGGTTTATTTTTTATCCATATAGATTTTAGGTTAACCAATAAATCAGTGTTAGTTCTAAGACTATAATGAATGGACAGGTCACCTCACTCGTAAGCCAGGTATTAACCTGTATTGGTACAGCTTAAGATAAATTTTGCAAATGCTAAAGCCATGCACTCCTTGTGCATGGGTTAAACGCTAAAGCTCCAGCTAAATAATAAAAAAATAAGTAAATTATTTATATTATAACATTATAATTATTTTAGGTACTTTTTGTATAAAAGAACGAGACGACCGACAAAATAAAATGTGTTAAGCTGATTGCTTTTTTTAATACAAATTTCTTTATTCCTTGAAATACAAAAACCTTGATTGCTTAATTGTGCAGAAGACGTCTAATCTTCTTATAACGACTTATTAAAAATTGTTAGTCATATTTTGAACAGATGGATTTTTATTTTGGAAAAGTATAATTTATTAGAGCGCCATCTATAGGAAGTTTTGCGAACTGCAATAACTAGCACGCTTTCATCGCCATCTATTGGACACATATTTAAGCACTACATAAATTCAAGTTCAAATGGAGATGTTCATATATTACTCATAGATGGGGCTAGTAGTTTAAAGTCGAGACCTGTTTGTCTGCCTGTTTCTAGAACCCTCTAAGAGATGGCGTTGTAATTACACCCTCAACTTCATTTTATTAATTACATTATATTCATATATCTCAGCACTTATATTGTATAAGACTATTATTAATCCCAAAATAATTTCTATCTTATTGCTTATTAGAGAGTGACCATGTACTTAATTCGAACAATGTCAACAATTGAGCTATTGTTGGACAATAAGCAGCGTCATATTAATACTACATTTTAAATTAGAATCAAACAGGAATAACAAGCTATTTCCTGTATTCGTTTAACGATACAAAGAATACATTTATACATTCAAAGTTAATATAATATTTAATAGAAAATTGTACACAAAAGTAATATACATTATGAAGGTATTTACGAAATAGAAGTGTGTATATTCGTTCTCTTCTAAAATGATTTTATAAAGTGTTAATAGCATCACAGTAATTAAACCCTTATTAAAACGGAATAATTAAAACGGTTAACATAACAGATATGTTAATATAATAATGATAATCATCACCTGTTACTGAAAATAATTGTTTATCTTTATCTAAAGGTCATTACCGTTAAAGATACATTTGTAATGGAGAAATAATTGTTTTTAATTTCAAATATCAGTATTGTCAAATGTGAAATATTTTATTTTCTTTTCATTTTCGGTATTAAAGTTAAGTGGTAATAGTTTAATATAAATTAGATGTATACGGATAATAAAATTATAATACGTTATTAAGATTTGTCTGTATATTTGTTAATAAATTAAATTATAAAATATATATATATATATTTAAAGGTATTATGAGAGCTGTCAGTATACTTTTCACTATCGGAATATTTCCTTATAGCTATAATTATAATAAAGTTATAAAAGTATTGGGTGAAAAGTTTGTGATGGTAGATATTTTAATATTTAATAGGCGAGAATAGCCGCCGGTAACAACTAGTTTTGCTTGTAGGTTTAATATATGAGCATTTCTTATTCTTTGGCCTATAACTATTTACCCGGGACTGTTATTACTATACAATAAACATACCGTTTAATATCAAACAAAGTAACGAGGACAAAGGGACGGAGGGACAAATATTTAGCACTTACATACCACGTGTACTGTGTTTTAGTTGATACGATTTATCGTATGTCGTAGGGTATAAAATACTATTATTTTGATTATGATAATTTATTTTATGTACATTTTCGAAAACATGAAGTATTATTATTGTATTCGAAATTATTAGCTTTTATATACTATCATTTTGTCCGTTTGTTCACGTAAATATTACTAATAAAATTATTATAATATATTTATTACAATTTTTTTAATTAGATAATAAGCCAACACTACACCAAATGTCAAGAAACCATCTAATTGCAGTGATTATAGCCCAAATCAGTTTTTATTATCCCACTTAAATAATTTTCCTGAGGAAAAAATATCTTTCAATATGTTAAGATTTATTTACGGCTTTTACTTATTTAAATTGTATTTTCGTATTTCAATTTCCTTATAAATAATACCAGTGTTATAAATGGCAACCACTGACAATAAAGCAAAGAACTAAAACAATTACAAATAAAAACTGTAAGCAGGATAGATATATACATAACCGTGTGTTAGAAAAGGATAGATTGCGGGTTTAAATCGATCAGGTCACCATGGTAACGCACAGGATACTCAATAGCCATTGCCTGAATATCTCCAGGAAATATATTGTTTAAATTAAATGAATAATAATAAAAATGTAAAAAGGGAAACGTATATTGTTATGACCTTAGTCGTAATTGTAACGACGCATTGACATTGTTATAATTGGTTATTTTAAATTAACTGGACCGTTTTAGTTGAATGTAGCTGAAGTTATTTTAACTTCAGCTAAACTGAAGAATATTATTGTAAAAATACAAAAGATTTTTTGACATTTTATTATTGTTGTTGTATAAATTAGTTTTTTAATATTATAATTATTCTAATTACATTTATTTACAATATATATATTTTTGAAGTCAAATCTAATATTTTCATTTCATATAAGTATATTCTGATACCAAATATATATGTATGTTCTCAAAACCTATTTATTAGTAAAAGCTTAAAGTTATAAAAATAATACCTTAATACATTTAACATTTTATGATAATACCAATAACAAATAAAAAAATATATTTATAATTAATTGTTTTATAAATAATTCTTTAAAATATGTTATATTAATTGAATTAAAATTATAAGTTGTTTAAGTAATTTAAGTTTATGATCACTTGATGATGAAGATGTCTAAAGTTATCTCACGTTCTGGTTATTGTGAAATGAAAGCCAATTTAACTTATTTGAACATTTATAGTTGAAGGTCGTTCATGTGAAATATTCACGGAAGTTTCACAGAAGAAGTAAATATCGATAGTATGAGTGATAACGTTAAGAAGTTTATCTTAGAGACAGGTTGGCTTCTAAGTGCTATATATATACATAGGGTCGTTCTTTATCTTAAAAGAAATCCAAACAATTTATCTTTATTTACTAGTAATATTTATACAAGATGTGGTAACGACTATTATGTATGTATATCATTATCAAAAGTTGTAAGATTTGACACAAATAAAAAAAAGTTATAAAATATATGTATGATTTTTCCTTATCTAAGTAAATCGGAAATTTAATTAAAAAAATGTTAATTGCATTTTAATTGCGGTTTTAATTAAAAATATAAAAAGAATAGAAATAAAGAAAGAACTTAAATATACATATTATTTTATTATTATACAATGTATAATAAAATACAAATAAATACTTTATACATTAACGCAGAACAAACAAACAAAGATACTTTACATAACTGAATAAATCGAGTAAGAAGACTCGTGTGATTCAATTTAATCACACGATTGAATTGAAATCAAACGTCTGATATAACTGATTTTCTCAATAATTTTAATATGTTTATAACTTTGGTCTTTCTTAAATATTAAAGCCATATAATAAAACTGTATAAATTATATACCACTTTATATATATAATTTCGTATTAAACTGAATTTTGTTATGTAAAATATTTAATGTGCGGAATTTCTCGCTTCTCTTTTAATCTAATATTTGCATGTTGTGTTATTAAATTTACAAATATGAGGAGCTTTTGTTATAAATTGAAAATGATGGTTTCTATCCGAATTTTCATCCCGCACTGAATTCACTTTGTTTTGTTTGTAAAGGGATAATGGTTGTATATTCACGTGAAAGTTACTTTATAAGTTTCACTTAGATATATATTTTGTTTTTATAAGTTTCTGCGACTGCGAGAATCAAATATTTTTTGTGTTTAATATTAACTAACGACTCTTTAACGTTATTTATGGAAAAATACAAAAATCACCCCATTCTAAACTATTTATAAAATGTATTTAAAAAAAAGAAATTATCGTATTCGTTCCTGAACTATTAAGTATTAATAGTTAGGTATAAAACCTAATTCCCACGGGATCCCCCTAATATTGGGTTTGTGTTATTAATTTGTGTTTAGCTGAACGCTACATGGCTTATTGCATCTCAAGATCTTTTGTATCCACGTCAAGAGATGCAATAATCCGCCATTTTCTTATATGATAATATTATATACTATATTTTGTGTAACACCCAAGAAACAAAATGTTTAACTTTTAGACTAATTAATATACTATTTTATAGAGCCCTTAACAGAATTCAATTCTTTTATTTTATTTTTCGATATTATTTAATATATATATATATATATATATAAAACACAATAAAAATGTGTGTTTTCATGATGTAATGACAACATAATATGATATATATATATATATATAAATGTTTGTTAATCACTTTTATTAATTAAGTAAAATTTAATTAAATAACAAGTGAGTTACTTAACTCTCTTATATCAATATAATAAACCATGTGAATTATATATTGAAATATATTGTATTGTTATAATTTTGAAATCCTTCCATATATTATGCTGTATAATTTAAATATTTATAAAATTTAAATCATATGAATCTTCAAAGGTTACATTCTCCTGTTGCATTTTGTTTAGGAAAAATAAACCAAAGTCAAACCAACTGTGGATTCTTACAAAATTCTGTCTCGTTGTGGCTTATATAGTCCAAATAACATTGACCTCCGCGCTTTCCGACTTTAGCCACTTTTCACCCGACCATTATTTGACAAAGACCGGGATGGTAGGTCATTTAGAATGGTCTGTCCTGAACAATTTTGTTACGGGCATGCGCTATGGTATCCTTTCTTCAGTCTACTACCAATTGCTGATGACAGCATACGCGTATTAAATATAATATTTAAAAGATCTAATTGAAAGGAATAACATATTACAATTTCACAATATGGCTTTTGACTTCAAATGCCTTTAGTTTTGAACCCCGTTGCTGTTACTACCGCGTAATTATTATTATTTATAAATCGGTCGTTTACCTGTTGCTTACTACAGACATTCTGCGTAGGTGGTGTAGTAAACGCTGAGAGATATAAGTCTAGTTTCCAAGGAATAAAGATTTATAAGATAATACAGTAAACTAAACGTACTATTTGTATTTTAATATTTTTCTAAACAGCGTTACGTGTGTAAGTTTGAATTACCTGTGAATAATTACCTGTGTATAATTACCTGAATATAATTACCTGAATATATAATGTTAATAAATGTCTGACGGTCCGTCAAGACTGCCCTTGCCGTCGCTCTCAAAATGCAAATCGCACGAAATGTGGGCAGCCATGACTAGGTCCATAGAAATTTTGGTGGCATTCTTCGAATACTATGCCCAGAGGTAAGTGACTTAGATATTTATTTATTTCACCATTGTATATATCTTATATCAACACTGCTAAATCTTTATTGAAAATTAGTTTTATACAAAAGGTTTTTTCATTGTCAAAGCTATCACCAGCTTGGAAACTTATTTGCCACTGACCTGAGAAGAGCTGAATAAAAACTGAGAGGACTTGTCTTGTACCTTTTTTTAAACCACACTTGATATCTAAATTATATAATATATAATAAAAATCTTTAAGTTTGTATGTATAATTATATATACCAGTTTCTTAAAATAATATATTTTATACATACTAAAAGGTTAAATCAACTTTTTATTAGAGAATCTATTTAAATATTTTATTTTGTATAAATATGCCATTATTAATTCCATATTCAATAAAATAAAATGAAATATGCGATGACTTTGTAAATCGCAGGTTTGAGTCCTGAGCATGTTAAAAGCTAAGACGAAAAATCTTATATAATTTTTCTATTCTATCTAACATTTATTGACGATTTGAAAATATATAAAATATGAGTATTGTTTCTTTCAGTGTTTTTCACTGTTATTATATATTTTTTATTATATCTGTGATAGCCTTATAACTACATAAAAAAATATATTTTTGTAAATAATAACATTCGATCTTTTCAATACACTCAGGAGAAAATTCTGAACTCTTTTGTTTGTATATTGATTTATCAATTTGTCCACATATCAATATCTATAAACATACTTTTAAAATTACACATATGAAATATATGTGAAAAAATATTTTCTAGGAATTTAAAAAATGTTTTTCAGGTGTTCGTAGTCAAATATCAAAGTTAAGAATTCAGTTCAGTTGGACGTCAAAAAAAGGCACTGTTAAATTGAGAAACGAACCTTGAAACGGTTTTTTTCGTTTATTTCATTATTTTCCATCTCCTTCAAAATAGATGTTCATATTATTTTCATGAAAATGTATGTATGTCGAATTGTATACATTCAACATACTATAATAATTGTTTTCAATACTTTAACTCAAAAATTATCAAATAATATATGATTCATTAATTATTTTTACAGTAATCAGAAACATATATAAAATACATATAATATAAAAATAAATTAAATAGCAATAAACCTTAAAGCAAACAGTATTTTATTACCGCGGGGAGAGCTGCGGGAAGTTATCTAGTACAGCTATAAAAGAAAACAGAAAATACGATATTGAATGATAATTAATATCTTTGGGGCCACATTTGTCAGCCCTCAGTGATAGGAATAATCAGCAAATTAACTAATGACTGACTTAGTAATAATAATCATATATTTTTGGGTAGACCTCGAAGAATTCGGTCTGCCCATTCATTTGTCCCCTACTTTCGAATTTTGGAAAAATTTCTTCACAGGAGGTCTTCTTATGACCGCCTGAGTCCGAAATGACCATTGGTCAAAAAGTTTATATATATATATATATATATATATATATGCGTGCGTGCGTCCAGATTCGACTTTTGTCAGCACGATAGCGGCCGCAGTTTCGCTCGGATCGCTTTCAAACTTTGCACAAAAATCAAACATCCAAAAATGAAGGTCAAGTTCGTTAACCAGAGAAATCCGGTCACAGGGGGCGCTAGGGCCTCACTTTTTCTGATTTCAGTTTTTCGACCGTAACTTTGTCCCTATACAAAGGAGATCAATCGCGTTCATATTATATGATGTCTTTGATAAATACCTATAACTAATGTAGATAAACTGAAAACCTAACTTCAATAACTTAGGGGTGGGGGTAAAAAAACCGAAATTTTTTTAAAAAAAATCATAACTTTTTTCTGGTAAACATTCTTGCATCACAAGTATTTTTAATAGAAAGGTTATTTTTTACTCTAAATTTAGGTACCAAAAGTTTTTCCTTAAAAGGTACCGTTTCCGACAAAAAAAATTAAAACCACTTTTAGCTTGTAAATTTTAGGTAGGAAAAACCACGACAACTTTTTTCTGGTATACATTCCCTCCTCGCAAATATTTTTAATAGAACGGATATTTTTTACTCTAAATTTAAGTACCAAAAGTATTTCCAAAAAAGATACCTTTTCCGAGAAAAAAAATTAAAACCGCTTTTTGCTTGAAAATTTTTGATGTAAACAACGGCATCATGTATTATTCTTAGGTAGTGAGTTATATTTTAAACGAGTTACACACGAGGTCTACCCACGCGTGTCCCCCTGCGGGCACGGATTTTTTTCATTTCCATTTAGTTAATTGGTCGTTTCAGACTATGAAATGAATTCATTTATTACTAAAATATTTCCTGAAATTTACCTCACTGTATTGCTTTTGCGTCCTATAAAACTGTATAAAAGTTGAAATCTTTGAACATTTTGTCAATTGAATAAAACGCTGTGGTTAATTTAAAAGTAAAATACAAAATATAAAGAGGACTAGTGTAAAAAATATATCCATAAATCCCAAGTTTAAACTGTAAATAGAGAATCGCTCGACGGTAAATTGTTGAGAAAAATTTGATTTTCGTCTACAAAATGTTAGAACATCCCACAAACTTGGACAGTTTCTGAAATTTTAGAGCAGTTTTGATGCAAAATGCAATTTTCTATTTCGATGGACTTTACACGTAAACTTTATTTAATATAAAAACCTTTATTCGGAGTAATCTTCAAAATGGTTTAACTTATTTTTTAGATTTTAATAACCTATAATGTTATCAATATAATATCTTAACTAACAAAATGTAGCGATAATAAAAATAAGAATATGTGGTTTCAACTCGCTAATCTAAGGCTCTGGTAGTCTAAAGCCTCAGAAAATGAATTATATTTATATATATGAAGTGTTGTAGGTACGTTTAATAGTTAAATCATTGCTCCAAACACATAAAGGTCTTCCAGAATCGCTAATGGCAGAGTCGTAAGAAACAATTCATTATTTATAAAATTCAAGCTTTCAAAGTTGTATTCTTAAAAATAAAATAAAATTCAACTGGCTAACGAGTTGTCAGTTCTAAAAAGAATGGTCTGAATTTTCGTAATAAAAATGGCGAGCTCAGTAACTGCATGGTCGGTTGAATTTCTGCATATTTCCACTGCAACTAACAAAGGTTTTCACGAAGACTAATTAACATAAAATTAAGTCATTTTGTTTTTTTAATTCCGTGTTAACATTTTTAATTGGATGTCGTGATATACAGTCAACCATTGACATTTTTTACTATTTTTAGAAGATGCCTAAGTGTTGATATAAAGGTCACAACTACGAGTACATTAATGAAATAGTGAGATTTTGTAAATTGTTATCTGAGAATATATAAAAAACGGTATTATAATTCTTGAATATAATGAGAAATATCATTCAGTGATATTCATAGACAGTAAAAATGTTACATAAAAACCTGAAGAAATATGGATAGACTGTCTAAAAGATGATATGATTGACTTGGTGTTCACAAGTACTTGTTAAAAATACTTATTATATCATTTACACCAGGTTCTTTTGAATTCGTTTAATCTTATTTAAAACTCCAAAGTTACCTTTCAATGACATTCCTTTAAAAATGATCATATGTACAAATCCTTGAAGTTTATTACGTCATAATATAATAAAGTAAATAAGGTTTTATTGAGATGTAACAAGGTTGATAATATATTGCATAATAAAAGAGTTAATTCAAAGTTGCTCTCCGTAACGCAAGCAATTTGTCCTAGTTATGATATATTTAATGCGTTAAGACTGCGTACCTAATATATATGGTTCATCCTTCATAGAAATGACGAGAATTGCAAAAGTAAATAAACATACAAAATTGACACACATGTCATTATACAACAAATTTGTTTATATCTCTTTATGGTTTCTTGTTAATACAATACAATACAATAATTTATATTAACAAACAATATTATTTTAAAGGGTATGGAACGAATCTATTTGATATTATTGTAATTTACCAAAAAAAAAATGTAATGAATCGTAATCGTAAAAAATGACAGTAGACTCTTCAATCAGTATATTTTTGTTTCGATATAATAAAATTAAAGTAAACTTAATAAAAATTTTAAAAACCTGATTGGTTTAACTTTAGTTGCTCGTTGGGAAAGAAGGTACTGAGTATCGTTATTAAATTTGACAGGACTCTCTAACAATCACTATATAGCAATTTATTGCTAAAGCTCTTTTTCAAAGTCTTTATCATAATAAACGTATTCAAATTTACATTAGTACATAAAGAAAAAAGGTCTTCAGAACTATTACATTATTTTGTAAAGGAATTTATGTACCGTTAAGTTTCATAGCATAACATAAAAAAACCCATTTAGTAGATGTTATTTAAGTAAGAAATTAATACTTACCAAGATTTTAAGAAACCTAAGGTTTATGAAAATCTATAAATTTAAAATGAAAGAAAGGCCAAATCTTTACATTTTTTTTTATATATTTATTTAATCGTGCATTACACAAAAGTACTGGACGAAAGCTTATTATCTGAATAAATGTAAATATTCATCAAATACTTATTTCAAAAGTCGTCTTATTTCAGCTCAAAAAACCTATTGAACTAAAATAAATATGTATATAACCATCAGTGGAGGCACCATGATTATCAAATCGTAGACATTTATTATATCTTTTTACCTAATTCATCTTAATATATAATTTTCTCAATCTTAGTTCAAATAATATGCATGCATGTATGCATGCATGAAAAAAGTCTTACGCAACAAATCCTTACATTATCAGATATCAAATGTTCTGATAACAGACAAGTAACAAGAGAAACTTTGTCTTTGTCGACTTAGATACAGAAACAATTAAACAAGTCCGACGTACTCGTATGTATATTATATAGTATTGTCTGTCTGAATCTTGTGTTAGAGTAGTTTATTATAATGAAATTAAAGATGCATTCATAATTATAAGAAAAAAAAAATAGGTGTAATACCCAGTTAAAGAAGATAAAAACGATAAGAAGAGTAAAATATGTAAGAAATAACGTACGAGTATTTACAATATATTGTTGATTATAGATATTATGTAACCGGACAAAGAAACTACTTTGTAGTACACTCACAGATTGTCAGCAACTTATTACTGTTACTTATTACTATTGGCACTGCAACTACTATTGCAATTTTGTTTTGATTAAGTTCTTGTATAAATTAAATACAATATATCTATATTATAATATTATATGTACCTTGTATCTTGGTATGACAGATATCTTTTATTTTAAGCATAGTTTATGAAATATTGTTCTTTACGTATTTAGATTTAACATTTAGCAAGAATAAAAAAGAATACATAACATACAGTGTCACAAAAATTATTTCAAAGAAATGTAGTTATTGAGTTAAATAAAAATCTAACAGAGGAAGTTAAAACGCTAACAGACGTGAATCAAATTAAAGTTTAACTATTTCATTCTTGTTTGTTGCTTCTTCAACAATCTCAAGAACGTAAAAAAAAGCATCCTTGCTACAAATATGTTGTTGGATTTTTTTTTCTAAAAGGTTATCTATCAAGTTTGAATTGGGTTACGGTAAGGGTAGAGTTCAAAAGGACAGTCCTCCCTCATACTACACCCTCTGGGAATCAATGTTTCTCGATGATAGTTCAAATCAATAACGTAATGCATACATGTATTATTACTACTATAAACTTCCAACAGTTACTAAATAAATAATTTTTATAACCTCTGAGTCTAATCTCTCCCGCGATACCAGTAATATAAAATTTTAATTTTAAATTTGTTCATTAAACCTGAATAATTTACAACGATTATAAGTTATCATCGTATGAAACATATAAAGTACCGTATTTTATTACACGCTATGATTAAATTATGTTTATACTTTGATAGTTTTTGTAGCTAAAAACTTATCTATATATATAGAGAAATATATAGAAATGTACCATTAAAAAGAGATAAAAAACTAATATACATATCCTATTAATTATAGAAACCACTAATACAAACTCACAGATACACTTATAAATAACAAATAAATATAAATCTATTATATTTTTATATACATGGATACAGAATTTATAACAAACATGATACGTCAGAACTTACAGATTTATTTACAGTATATATTTATTTAAATATATGCATATAATACTTGCAAAGTAGATACTTTGTATTTATAATTATGTAATATTTGCAAAGCGGGTTAAGGTACATCTATATAATTTTATTTTAAATACGTAAAATTTATAAATTTTGTTATTCTTATATACTTATATTTGCACTTTTTTTACGCCAGACCTTTTCTTGTAGGTACGGTTGCCAGTATTATAAGCAGAGCCACGTCTCCGTCTATAAAACACGTCCTTTTTTCAAGAAGTTATAATTAGCACTTTCTGAAAACTGAAAACAATATGACAGTACTATCAAATGATTTATCTTTACTCGCAATTTCACAGGATATCACTGTTTATGATAATAAAATTTCCAAAAAAAAATTAAATATTTTATTGATTTTTTATAATAATATAGTCTTTAGTTTTAGTTTTAGTAAGCATGGATAGGTGAATCAAAAATCATGTACGTACAAAATAAAAAAGCATAGTACGTCAAATAGATTCAATTATAAGTATTATATTAATGATAATTTTATAACAAAATACAATGTTAGTAATTGTTAATTTATTTAATGATGTTATTGTTATTGTTATTTGATTTAATTGTATCTGAACATCAGATATATTTCTATATTTTATATTTAACTTTATTAAAACATTCCTCCTTTGTAATAAAATAAACATTACACGAAATAAAAAAAAGAAATTTAATTATAATTATTATTTTATAACTGATAAAACAAAATTCAGTTATCAGCTTAATACACTTTGTCAATAAACTTATACATGGTACATGACTTTATTATAAACTAATTGGTATCGTATATAACACGTTAATCTTTAATAATACTTGGTTTTTATTCTGTCTAATATCAATTTTTTTATCTGTTGTATAAGAAACTATAAGTTATAACTTTTAACCTTTTATAACTATTTTTATAAATATTTACTGTCAGTACAGTAAAAATACAATTATTTTTGTATAATATCACTTTAAGGCAAAATATTTTCGAATGTAAGGTCTAATAATCTGTAATTTCAATGCCTGAAGCACTAGAACGTTGAAATAAATTGATTAACTTCCTCGACTTTGAACTATTCAATTAGAAATTCTTCTGTGCCTATATCTGCTTGGATAATTGATATTATCTATAGTATAATAGAAATACCAGAATCTCTTTAGTGAATTATCTTAAGAGAGGATATTGAAAAAGCTATTGAAGTGGAAAATTAGCAGGGTTGTGATATTTGGAAGGTTCGAGTTATGTCATATAAGAGCTGCAGCCATGTGACTACAACCAAGCTCTACCACCGAATCCTTCAAGGCAAGTTACAGTGTTTTGTTATGTTATTATTTTTATAAATATATTCTGATGCATTTTAAGAATCGCGACATGGGGAGATTCTTTACAATATTTGAGATTTTATGGCCTTCTCCACAACAAAATAAAACTATTTTAAATAACAAATAATAAAAAACAATTATAATTATTATTATCATATAACAGGAAATTAAAAACCTACATGCATTTAAAAACTTTCACTACATAAGTAGATATATATATATATTATTATATTGTATTGCTTCAAGAAGTGTTGCCGGCATTGCCTCTTAAAGGACATCTTTTTGGATGAGTTTCTGATGTTGAAGGGAGGAAAACATAGGGACAAGGCGTTCCATAGCTGTGGTTTCTCTTTGGCATTCAACAGTCTTGTCAACAGATGTTAGCTGGAGAAGACAAAAAAAATATTATATAATATTGCTAGTTGCTTGCTAATAACATAATATTTATTTATACTATAAAAATATTTTTTTATTTGTTATATGTATGTTATTCTTGTACAAACACGATAGTATATAATCATTCACAATAAAGATATATTACAGTAATTGAGCATAATTTGTTTCTCGGTATATCGTATTAGTCAATAAATAATTAAATATATATATCTCGGACTCTAAATCTAAAGCTAGTAATAAATAAAGTGGTAATTACTGAAGAAGTTAAAAGAATAAATTAAATGAAGTAGACAATTTTCTTATAAATATAAAAAGAGCAATGTTTGTTCGTAGGTTCGTTTTACAAAAAACCTAATGATTATAAAACAAAGACTTTTATTCTTGTAACACGTGTCAGGTACAAGTTATGTGTTATAATAATGTAAATAAAGACAAAAAATTATCAAAAAATATTACATATTTTTTAAAAAGATAATAGATGTTTCGAGATAAAAATAAAGTTTTCAGGTTTTTATTCTGTATATAAAATAATAAATATTTCATACAAATTTTCATTGTATAAATAAATTTGCGTTAAGCCAGATGAATACTCCTCATCAGAATACATTTGCATGACGTTGAAAAATAAACCTCATGTTTTATTGAATAAGATTTCAAATACAATATGACAGGATATAATAGATAAGGGTAAAAGGATGATGACCTTACACTTAAAATTTGTCTATAATGTATAAATTAAATAGTTTTTCACTACATGCATATGAAGGTAAAGTATATATCCTACTTATATAAAAAAACCATTTAATTTTTTTTTCTGTCTGTCTGTCAGTTTGTTCCGGCTAATGTCTGGAACGGCTAGACCGATTCTATCAAGACTTTCACTGACGGATAGCTGATGTTATAAGTAATAACTTAGACTATTTCTTTTTTAATAAAGTATATTCCGTGAGTACGAAAAATAGGGTACAGTTAGTCTTATAATAAAATTACCAAAGTTGTCCATATGTCTTTATACAGAGAGGATAGTCCTATATTATATAATTGTATAATAAATTAGTTGTATATATTTATAATTATTAAGAATAAAATATTTAAGTATGTTTATTAACCACATATTTAAAACATTATAATTGTTTATCATTATTAGTTGTAAAAATAGATATTTTTATATAACTTACGTTTATATAAATATTTTATTGCATAATATATTATTAAAATACTTTTTTGTATGTTCCTAAAGTATATATATATATATATATATATATATATATATATGCATATAGGTAGTCATTTTTAAAGTATCAGCTTTTAACAAAACAATAAAATAAAAAGTATTATTACAATATTTATTATAATATTACATATATTATTACAATATTTATTATAAATTATAATAATCTAGTACAATATTTATTAGAATAAATATTGTACTAGAACGATATATCATATATATACAAGAAAAAATGTGTCAAGCAATCATTTAATATGAATCTCTGAAATTATTACATTACCATGTGTAATTTTATCACGTTTCGCAGCTTTTCTTAACCCGACAGTAGCAAAGGTCACATTTTTTACATCGGGTAAAATCCGTACATAAATAAGCCATGTATTTTGTGTACGCTAGCGGTTGTAAGGATCAACCCATTTAAATTATGTCTGCTTATCATGTCGCGAGTTTAGTTTTTGGTATTTTCAGCTTCCTTCAAAAAATCAGCTTCCCTCAAAAAGTAGAACTGAAAGCTTGAAAAGACTTTGAGAGGTAAAGGCTAAAATCAAAAGCAGGAAGAATATCCATAAATCCTGTACGTAAATCACTTTGACGCGTGTTCAAACATTTATATATTTTGCACTTATTCCAGCTTTATTTGAATTCCATTCTAGGAATTACGTTGGATTTTTTCTACAGCATAAAGATTTTATTGTGCTATTCAAATTCAAATATTTGGTCTCTACCACATATAGTCTCTACCAAGTATATACATATGTATATACATATATATATTGTGTCGAAAAAGTTTGTATTTTTTATTCTGTACAATAAATTGTTTTTTTTTTATATTTTTGTTTTATGTTCTTTAGGGAACAGAAAAATATTTTTATTTTACATTTTCTTTTTACTAAAATTGACCCGAAAAAATAACAAATTCAATAAAACATTTTGATTCTATCTATCTTTGTAATATCTATATAATTATGGTATAAATATTATAAACTTTACAGTTTTTTTTAAATATTTCGTGTCCTTCATATCGATTCCCGAGTGGTTTTTGTAACTTCAAACAAATTTATCAGTTAACAAAGGTATTAACTACCCTTTAAGCTCTTGACTATTGAGGTATGAATTTTTTTATATATTATATTGCATTATTATTAATATTTAAAAAAATTACAATACGTAAAATGTATGCCTAATTTTTTATTTAAAAACTCACGCATTATTTTATTTATATTCATTAAAAACTACATATGGGAATTCAGACAGTTACTAAGTAAATAGAGCTTCCTTACAACAACATTTAATTTAGTCTATTTAAAATTATTAATATATTTTTAATAATATCCTTTTAAGTAATACTTGATTTAATGTCTTGTAATATCTAACTTTTAGATTAATATATTCATATTAGGGTATTTCAAACAGAAAATGTTGACTAAACAAAAAACAAATAGGTATATATCTTCATAGTTATTTTAAATAACAGTTCATTTAACTAAGGATAACATAGTTATGTTTTTTTCATTGAATTAAAAATAATTAAAATAACTTTGTAGTTAATTTGAAAATTAATTTAAATGAATACGATGTTAAATCTATTCACAAACAAACAAACTAAAGACCTATTAATTATAATTTGTACAATCTAAGTAAGCAAAGTTAGAAACAAAACGCTAGTTTGAATATGGTTAGTTTTAATTAATTTGAACAACTACAGAGGTTTATTCTAAGGTGTAAGGTTAAAGCAACGTATGTAACTTGATGTATTGTTTATATAAGTTTTATTTATGTTCCCTTTGTTATAAGGCGGTATATTTTAAAAGACGTTCATAACGAACTATGAGCCTTACAAAACTTTTCATTTCTTGACTCACGAAATTCGTTAAATATTAATTTCATGTAAATCCTTAAATTTTCATAAAAATCGATTAATCCACAATTATACATATAAGCAAGATTTTTTTCTTAAAGTTAATTACATTTTCTCTCCGTGTTTGCTCTTTTATTTCATGCTAATATAAAGGTTTGTCCGTCATTCATACAAATTTATTACTCATGAATTGATTTATACGAGCTTTTGCACACTGAAAAGAAATTACTCTTATCCTCGAAAATATAATGTTGTAAATGGTTCAGTATAATAAGTAGGCCAAATAACGTGAAAGAAGACTTAATATTATTAATAGTCCACCTGAACAATGGATGAGGTTATATCCCCTTCATTAATAATGAAGTATCTACTCCAACTTATTCAGGACACGCGTCATAATAAATTGTTCATTGTATATATATTTACATAGCCATTGCTTTCAATTTGATTATTTTTTATTCCGTACTTAAGGATTATTATAAATTGTATAGTCACTTAGATATTTCATGATTAAATAGGTATTTATTATATAATAGTTTTGTTCGTAACACTTTTTGGTTGAGTTTCATATTATATTAGTTTTTGTTCAATTTGAAATAAATATAAAATGAATTTATCAACACGGGTAGCATTCTATTTAATATGATTTGTTAATTTAAGTTAATTTGCTTTTTTGTTTTCATGAAAATTATTTTTTTTTTGCTGCCTGCTTTTTTGTTTGTTTATTTCATTAAAAATAAATAAATATCGAGTTCCTATCTACAATTTCATATTACCCCGATCATCCGATAGAATACTCTAAATTAACTTGAGAGTAAAAAAATATAGAAATTTGGGTAAATGTCCAACAAACCTTATATTATTTGTTATTCTCAGCAGAATATACATTACTTTACTTTTGCAGTGATCATGTCTGACTTATTTAATAAGGTTCATAAAAACGTGATAGAGTATTTCAAATGGTAATGGATATAAGATTATAATGTTAGTTTTCACAAAGTACAATGAAATATAAATATACTATATAAGTATGATATGAGTATGTGTATATTTTTAGGGATAAGAATGAATGAAATGAAAACAAGAGTATCCTTTTACCTTAGTTAAATAAATAATATAATCTTAAGTAACCACTAAATACAGAGACACACACACAACACGTAATTTTTTTAATGTATACTATTCATGAAAATCTAAGATATACTATGGTCACAAAAGATTAGTGTTGTTATAAGAACATAAAAATATGAAGATACTTCTAAAATATGCTTTTTGTAAATTTTAACCGAATTTAAAAATTATCGTTTAAAAAAAAGTTTCTTTTACAGAAACGATCACCCCTGTTTCGTTTCCCTAGGAGTTAGGGTATAAGAAGTTTCTATAATGTAAACTACATCCTTGTAAAATTTCAGCTGTTTAAAGAAGAAATAAAATAAGTCTCCTGGCTTAGTTCAGCTTCAAAGTCAAAGTCAAAGTTTTCTATTTAAGTGTTTGTTACATTGCATTTAGGAAATACGGTACTTACTGTATGTATACGGTTCTCTTCTTTTTATTCATAATTCATAAATACTATTTTAATTTATTCACTAACAGTTTCTTTCGATATTAAATATTAAGTCATAATTGTAGTTGCAATTTCTCAATTGAATATTGACCGATTCCTTTCTGATGTTATAAATAAAAGTAATAACAGCTGGATAAAGTATATGTTTTTTAAAGAATTAAAGTAAATACTAAAATAACAAAAAAATAATTAAATTAACAACTTTACAAATAAAAAAAGCGCACATTAATATAACTTTTTATGAATTAATATTTCAACCCAATTATTTAAATGGAAAATAATAATTTTTATTATTAATTTTTGTACATCGTTATTTTGTGTAATTTAAGTTTTGTGGTACATTTATTGCTATTCGCGTGTTTTCATTTCAAATATATGTAAAGATAAAGTAAAAGATTGTGTTAATAGTTACCAATAATAAAATTTAATTATGAAAGGTTGTTCTAATGCGATTTTTTCAAACACTGTCAGTGTTTCAAAAAATCTCGTTCTATTCTAATCAACTAATTTTATTCTTATCTAATAAACTAATAATAATACTTTGTTGACATTTTATCATAATATTCGTATTAATTACTATTCATAAATGTTACCAATTTAACGTAATACTAACAACATGTTTGAAATTCTCAGACTGAAAATCTAAAGTCAGTTGTGATAAATTCCTAATAAAATTACATCATCTCCCTAACATAGTGACGTGCCCTCAAGCATTGATATCGATATTCCATTACCCCTGACCCGTGTCTTGATGGGTGGCTACAGATCGGTTATAACTGGTTAGAACTGGATATGATTTGATTAAGCTCTCCTAATAATATTTTCTTTCGTTAGTTCTTACATAATTTTCCATATTATTGAAATAAATTGAAATAATTATTTCTAACTATCTTTCATATAGTAATTAAGTTGTAAAATTTAATTATTTACATTTATTTGTCGATTATTAGCAAAAGTAGCAATATAACACATATTTTACAACGACGTCTGAATAAGTAATTTTAAATAACTTCTTTTCTGCAGTTCTTCAGTATTGTTATATAAAGACTTCTTTACGATTTTGTGCTTGGGTGAGTTTGTGATAAATTACAAAAAAATGACTTTTTTTTCGTATTTTTTCATCAAGCTTTCTATTCTCCTTGCAAGAATCTCCCTAATAAATAAATTAAATGAATGCTAAGTTATTCTTAGAAAAGATTATAAAATTTTTAAAATAATCGATTTATTTTTTATAATTTAAATAATTATATAAATTATCCTTAACAATATGGAGGATACCTTTTAAAAATAATTAAATTCGAAACCTTTATAAAAATCTAAATGGCCGCCTTCTTACACTCGAGTAATCAAAAGAACAAAGGGATGAGAATAAATCCGACTCCAACACGTAACCGATACGTGACGAGTTTGTAAATTAACATCAGAGAGTGAATATTTTATATTACCCTGGCACCTAACTAATAATAATTACAACGTATAAATAAGATAGAAAACCACTCGAATATAAACAACCACTCAAATATATCATAGAAATTAACAACAACAACAAATGTTTATTGTATAACTTCCAATAAGTTTTGGGAAAAAACCTATCCGATATGGTGACCAGATCCATTACTTTTGACACACACACACCACCACTCATAAGGGAACACACAAACGAACAAAAACAATTTACTTAACTGTACTGAACATATCCAATCAAAAATGAAATCAATCTTTTGCAGATTTTAGCAATGGCAAAGATACAAAAGCATTTTTATTTTTTTTTATAATATTTACGCTGTTATTTTACCCAGCACTAATATTAAAATGGCACTATTCATTTATCGAAAACGCTTTGATCAATGTTTACTTTTTATTTTACTCATTACAAAAATCAATACTCGTAGGTCTATTAGAAAATTTTACACTATTCTTACAAGACATATTAGATGTATTGTATTTATTTATTAGTATAAATACTTTAAGATAAGACAGTTACACATACAATGCTGAATCGACCAAAGCGACTGATAAAAAGTATTGTTCATGGTACGTCCTAAAGAGCAGTTACGTTATAAAGGTATGTCTAAAAAGGACATAATATAGAAAGGAAAGAGCCAAATTAAATGTTTAGAAGCCCGCATAGTCACTCACTAATTAGCAGTTACTCAGTGTCGAGTAATTGTTAACACTTTCAGATACTTTTACCAAAGTATGTATAGGGTAAAGTGCATCCACAAATATGAAAAACAATAAGTATGAAATTCAAACATCACAAAATTATTATAAATACAGTTTATAGTTATGTTAAGAAATTTTGACAATTCTACTATTTTTTTTTAAATTTCCTTCCAATGATGAATTTTCTAGGATTTCATAGTACATTTTTAACAAGAAAAGTTGATGTCAAGAAAAAAACAATCTTTAAAAAACAACAAAATTTAAAAGATTATGTTATTTTTAATTCACTATATTTAACATACACATGGGAGAGGCGTAGAATCAGAGATACACAGCTAACCGTCCAGTAATATTTATTATCGAATGAAAGCATGTGAAATTATATTCAAGTGGAATATTTTCCTTATACCACTTAAATTTTACTTCCAATTATATTAAATAACTACCCACGTACGTAATTATATCAGTATAAGTAAAAAGGCTACCTGGATATAAATAACAAAGCGCTAACTAGTTGTTATAAATGTCACTCAATAAGGGGAGGTTTGTATTTCTAATGAAAATGTCATGTGACTTTCAATGACCTCGTTATAGTAACATTGTTGTAATAGTTTACGTTATGTCCTCAGGTTATAAAGTCCATTGTTATACTAGTACACCTGTATTATTTGGTACCAGAGAGCCAAACCAAACAATGATACAAGTACATTTATGAAAAAATAACATTACAACGATATTTGGACTTCATATATTAATGTTAAATAATTATTTAATTAGTAATAGTTAGATCATATAATAGATCGGTAGTGTTTTGTAAAATAAAAAACAAAAATCGAATAAGGCAAAGTGAGAGAATAAATGATATGTTGATAAGGTCACGGGTACAGTTGGAATTTACCAACCAATGTCGAACTAAGCGTGAGCAAAGCTACGGAGAAAAGCTAGTATTTATATAGATTAACGAAATTAACAACGCAAAAATTGAAGATCGAAGCTCATATATATACATAAGAGTATATTATCAAGGTAACGTCGTTCATTGAACCTCTAGAGAAAACTAACGCATTTTGAACCTTTAGTTATCTTTATAAAGTGTAGCTTTCGTTATAAGAAAAATATACAATATATAATTCAAAAGAAATATTTTCTCTAAGAACTATATTTATTATTAAGAAGAGTAAACATTTTGAAGGTTGGCGACTTGTCTCTTTGATTAAATAAATGAATCCTTTTTTAAGTAAATCATTGTATGTTTTAACTTCCATAAAAAGTAAGTCTTTTTTTATGGAAGTTATAATAAAAGTTAATATAGAATAATTAGTTAATTTAATTATTCTTCTATGAACCATTTATATTTTTTATCAATTTGTTTTCAATTAATTCAATGTTGCGTTAAATATTAAAATATGAAAAAAAGTAATCCATTACATAATTAAGTTACAATTACACACATTCTTTATCTTTATTCAATTATATAAAAAAACACGCAATATTCCCACTAATATATATAATTTTAAAGTAAACAAGGTCTATAATCCCTTGTTCTAAATTTTAATTTTTGTAAGTGCTAGGTGGTTACCGCAGCAGTTTAACATTATTTGACTACGCGTAAGCTATAACATAAGCATTAGTAAATTAAATGAAAATAAATACAATATGTTGTACAATTTCCAATTTTACTGCTACTACGTCTTAGTTTCTTTATTTAAGAATTTGAATACTATTTCTAGAGACGATAAGAATATTTAAATATACAGAATAATATAGAAATTGTTACATATTAGTCTAGGAAGCCACAATTCTCTTGAAACTGCTACTCGTATATTGGATATTGAATGTGTATTCTACCCTTATTTCGAATATGATTGGAGATTACGCGCTTCGCCTGATGTGTAAATCGTCTGATCAATTACCATATAAATTGTATTTACATATCAGTAAATAAACAAAATTTTATCATTATAATTAAATGACCATATACAGATTTTGATTTCGTTCTGATTGCATTGCCAAAAAATTTAAATTTGTATAGTTTTCTTAACTAACTCGAAACCCTTTTCAAGAAATTTAGACATAGAAATTGTAATATCTTTATTATAATTTTTTTCTATTTTTAGTTCCGTTTTTAAAAAAGTGTCTTTTTTTTCTATTTCAAATTATTGGATTGTTATCGGTCTTTGATAAGTATACAAAGTTAAAATTAATTCAAAATCTTGAAGTATGTCGAAATCATGTTCATAGTTACCTTTACATACAAACATACGACCGTAGCTAATAAGAACACGATAAAAAGAAAATATTTAATAATTTTTATGAGTTTTTAAATTTTAGGTGAAAATAAAACCTACCCTTCAATAAGTAGAACACAAGTTTAATTTTAAATATTCACATATATTGTCAACTTGAAATATATGAAACAACACACAACTAAGTATACACGCTGTCAATTTCCATTTAAAAATTAATAAACTAAAGCACCGAATACGCTTTCTTGCCAATTATATCCTTGAAGAACAATTTTAGTATTATTTTATCAAAATACAACTTCCTTTTACCTCCAATTCTAATTAGTGGTTATAAATGTTTTCATAGAGAATATATAAATGATTTATATTTATATGATAGTAATGGTAAAATAATTGTCTGTCCAGGTTTTTAAAAATGCTTTGATACTGGGAAATAGGAAGAAAAGAGTAAGAAAGACTGGAAGTTTGGATTTTCTCACCGACCGTGCGAAATAATAAGTATTTTACGCGTATCTCCTGTGATATCTTGTTCTAACCCAGTCGTGCCAGCCCGTATACGTACTGCAACAGTCTACTTTTCTACCTACCTCTCTTAATGGCCTTCATATATTTCAGTTATGACAAAAAAATCTTAATATAGTGTCTGAAATATCTTTTAGCAAGCTCTTTTGTTGTATAACTACCTAAAAACATTATTGTATAATTAAGAATAATAACAGAGGAATTACCTGAAATCTACTTATAAATAAAAAGTGTTACTAATTTAAAACAGTGATAAGAAAATACTTATTAAATTTCAGAAAGTACAGCTCCGACTCTACTTTTTTTTAAGGTGTTTATTTTAGGACGTAATCCAGCCAAGGTAAATTATTACTATGGCAAAAATATATATTACAATAAAAAATATATAAAATTGTAAAGTTTACGTAATGTAAGAAAATATTATTTTATATAAGCACACGGAGCTGCTGCCGACAGCTACGCTAATAAAAGTATAGAAGCTTTTGGGTAAGTGACCCTTAGAAAAGAATTTCAGTTGTACTTTGGGATTTGAGAAGCTTACCAGTGATCGATACTAGCTTATCGAATCCTTGGGGATACATCTTAAACGTAAAAGTTTGAGATCATCCTTCCTTTTTTAAATCTTTTTATATTAATTATTTGTTACATTTTGAAATCATATGTTAAATAATTAAATAGACCACAGTAGCAATGTAGTAACAAAGTGATTTTTGAATGCATAATAGAACCTTAGTTTTAAATTGTTACCAATAATCTTTTATGAATAAGAAATAATGTGTTACATTGAGGATAACTGCCTGCAACTGAATGTATAGAAATACGTGAAAATTGACAAATAGATTCTTTTATGCACTTCTTGAAAGACCGTCCTCTCAAACACTTCACAGAGTTTTACAAGGCTCTCAAGCTCAATTCTATTCACCTTTATTGCTTTGCAGTAATTGTATGTCTATAGAACAAAATACAGTACAATACAAAATTTGTTTATTTCTTCAACCTACTATACAAGGCGTATTAATAAATTTACCTATATAATTTATATAAACTTCAATACTTTATCGCATGAATTAAACTCTTATAATATTTAAAAATATTAAAATTCATCGCACTCATATGTTAATTTGAAACTAAATCTTGAATAAACATTCATGACTCATATTTTGTTAACTTGTTTGTTTTATACATTTACATAATTACATGTATGAAATGACATGACATGTTTGTCGTGATATGTGTTATCAAGTGTGATAAATGAGTTAACATATTGTCTCTGTCACGTCATGACTCGAGTCCTAACGTTTTCAGTTTTATCCAAATTTGATTCAAAAGACATATATATATATATATATATATATATATATATATATATATATATAATATCTAGAAATAAGCTCTAATAGACGTTCAAGTTTTGCTGTTTATAACAAATGAATATATTTATTATTATGTTAAATTATACTTTGTAATGTAATATACTATAACTTATAACTCATCATCATCAGATCAGCTTTTTGAATATTTAATTTTTTTAAGTGTGTATCTCACACAATGACATTTTCATCTTTTATAATTGATTAAAATATATTTTGAGCAAAACTTTTGCTATAAAAGTAAAGGAAGCGTTACAAACTAATTTTGTTTCAGAACTCCGACCAAAAAAGCTTCTAACAAACTAATATTGTTATAAGTTTATTAAGTTATACTGCAATTTATTTATAATATACATTCAATTTACTTACAAATAAGTGAATGATGACAAAATGAAAAAAACACAATAAGGTAAACATAAATTAAATTTGTTAAATTAGATTTTTTTATTTTAATATTGCAACTATTACTGTCAAATCTACTGTCAAAGGAGGGTCAGTGACAGAAATATAACTCAAGCATTTGTTATTACACCTACATTAAAAAAAATGTTATTCAACCATTTAGTTATAATGAAACAGGTAGATGTGGCCGAATTATCCCTGATAAGTATGATAACATTAACTACAGCCATTTACTTCACAACCCGAAAGTGTTTTTATAAAATAGGATTTGACTTATAAGAATTGGTTTATGTATATATTATACTTTCTTTTATATTTTTAACAGTGACTATCATTCGATGTTAGCAACAATATATATTTAATAAAATAATAATTTTTCGTTTAATATTCATTATTTTCGTTAGATTTTGCATACAATACATTTAATGTATAATATATTAGCACTTCATTAAATAAATGCATACAGGGACATCAAATAGTATCCATTTGAAATGAGAAGCAAAGCGATTTATTTCAGAGCATATCATAGCAACACGTTTACAGGTAAACATACCTTAATCCAAAGATAACAAGAATCCTGAGATTTTATAACACCTGAACCTTAACGAGATTCTCCATCTTCTTTTAATAATAAGTGTAAAAGGGATAGATATAACCGAAAATTTTTAAAAGTTAAGTACTTTTTGATCAATACCTAATACATATTTAGAGCTATAACTTCTTTTATATATTTTTCTGTATATTGACACGTAATAGCTAGTGATTTACACTTACCATGATCTATAAACAGTAGTATTCGGCAAATAACATTTATAAATATTTAACATTCCTAAGACTTTACAGAACATTTCAAGCAATAACCAACTTTCAGTTACTAAGACCCCGCCACCGAACACCCACGTATCAAATTAAGTTTCCATTCTTTCACTCCTTTTTCTTGTTTCAATTAATACAGCAAATCATTCAATACAATCAGTGAACGACAGAATGAGATCGATATTTTCTTTCCGTAAGATTTGACTTTTCAATTGGCGACTATATGTATATGATACTTTTATATTAATTATATGTATATATATATATATATATATATATATATATATATATTTACTTTTATTTTGAAACACTAAAACTCAGTAGCAATGCAAGTTCAATGAATTTATATTCTCAATGTTACCAAACTAATACAATCCTCAACACCCGTATCGTTTATTACGAGAACTAAACTTTACTTGCATAGTAGTCTTAATTTTACTGGATTATAGATTTGCAAACAAACAGGGAATAGTTTCTATAATATTAATTTGTAGATAAACTTAAATAAAATTTCTTACAAACTTCCCCTGAACTAAATTATGGTTTAAAACTGTAAAATATAATAACTAATCAGCGTTGCTTTCAGCTGTCTGACCTTTAATCAATTTTGGTATTAGAAAGTCAATTAACTGCGATTAGCTCTTACCACCTTTATTTGCATACCACCACCTCCTTTTATTACATTTATCAGACAAAACCTTTAACAATTACTATGCTTCTATAAAAGAATAAATGAAGCCTTATTTTTATCATAAAGGTAGTTTAATGGAATCACTAGCAGTATATCCTATACCTACTTTAAACATAGAAAGAGTTTAAAAATGGTTTAGAAATAGGTTTAAAGATTCCTTTAAATCTGCTATAGGCTTGTGTTAGCAATACCTTATTAACTTTTATTTCACTATTGTTTACCTCCATTATACATAATTAGCAACGTCATATTTAATTTAATAAAAAAACAGTCCAAAATCTCCATATTGCTGAACCACGTAGAAAAAAATTTTATTGACATTTAGGCGTATGATGGTCTTATTCTAAAAATAAAAATTAAAAAGAAACATATTTAACTAGAAAAGTAGGAAATGCTTATCAAACTAGAATTCGCTTCATTGATAGATGATTCAGTTGTTTGCGAAAAAAATGAAAAATGTGTAATAAAATTACAGCCCCACTGTTTACAGAATATTTATGATATTCCGCACTTCTCTGGGGATGGGCCGTAAATATTGATAAAGAATATTGTTCGCTTTTATTTGATAGAGCTTGTTTTTTTCTATATATTTTTGTCAAGCCAATATTGATGGATAAGATTAGTTCATGGGACCCGCAAATAAAAAGACGGAGGTATATATTGATGAGTATATATTGTTTATTCTGTCTATCTTTATTACACTATGGATGAATGGACCTTCAAGGACAATAACGATTATGCAAATAAGTTGTTAAAGCTAAGAACTGTTTTTTGTAGATCACGAGGATGGAGTCGTGAACAACAATATATACATCTTCCTACTGATAAGTTACAATGTGTCATTATAAGGGGTCAGACGACAGTTATAGATGGCATTTCAGTTAGAAATATCTATAGAATGTATGTCACTCCTTATTTGTATATAATGTACAGCTTTCATTATTCAATACGTTAGCTATCGTCAAACACAGTCATAACTTGAAGAACCTGAAGACTTGCTGGCACATTTGCGCTGACCGCTCTAATTATATTTAAAAAAAATATTTTGTGAAAATAATAAAGAAACTATTGGTAAATGGTAAGTACAAGTGCTGCCGCGTGGTGTTCATAATTTAAACTAGCGAAAGCGGGTCAGCTGTCATAAGTGTATTGTTAATTTGGATGGTATTGTGAACTCTAATTAGCAATTTTTTTAATTTTTTCAAATTGTTGGTTGAAAATCAAAGTAAAATTAAAATGGAAGATACTGTTGATAATTCGGGTGTACGTTTTTCCCCGAAAGAAAATAAAAGAAAAGCTTATTGTTGTGTTTATGGGTGTAAGAGTAAAGTAAAACAAATATTGCAAGGATTCCCGATTAATTGCTCGAAAAGTTTCTCACAACATTCTCTTAATGGTCGAAAGGGTTGTTCAGAAAGATTATGTAGGATTGATGACGAGGATGAGTGTGAAATCAAACTTTGGATAAGTCGTAAGTTCTCAGGAGAGACAGTTTCAACAGGAGGTTGCAGTGGAGCATGTCTTCCAGTTCTATGAAAAATACATTCAAAATATTGTGTAGAATAGAAAGTAAACATAACAACATGATTAAAGAATCGGAAATTTAGATGAAGTAAATGTTACGTATAAATCATGATTAAAATTGATTAAATTATTCCATAAAAATAGAAAAAAAATTGAAATTAATTGGTGAATATGTACAAAATTAATTAAATTAAAAACAAAAATTATTCATATAAACAGTGAATTGTAAAAATTGTTTATGTGAAAATTTACTTCATCAAAACTTTCATTCAAAAAAAAGAATCAATCATAAATAAATCATTCACGCTCGTACATATGCACTGATAAAGCTGATTTCAAATTCTTCGAAAAAAGTTTTTCTCTGATCGACTTCTTGACATCATCACTTAGTTCCTCATGATTTTTTTATATATCAAAACAGCTGTGTTCACTCAAAGGCTTCGGATGATATTGTTCCAAACAAGCGTTGCGAGGTGCACTCCAAAGACATTTTCTATCTGTTGATGAAACGATTTTGAAGCCAGTCAAATCGTTACTAAAATAAAGAAAATATAATTTATTGAGCTTAGCAGTAAAAATTAAACATAAAGAAACATTTTCAATAATTTAAACGTACCGTGAACAAAATATCAAAACACCAGCACTATGTTTACATCTTTCACTTAACCCAGCTGTACAGCTGCATACTGAGGAAATAACCTTACCAGTTTTACTAATAACTGTAGTTATTTCATGAGGATCTCCTCGAGTATTAGATGATTGAATACAATAAGATAATAATTCGTATTGCTCATCATTTTCATTCAAAATTCCCGTGTAGATTAAATGATTAGAATTAACGACTTGCTCGCCTTCAATAAAGTTTCGGCTTTTCGTTGTAGAGTCCAAATGATCTAACACTTCACACATTGATAAGAACATTTTTTTTAAATTTATTTTTAACTCAAATTTTATATTTAACTTAACTTAATGTCCTTTCATTAAGTTAATAATTAATAAGACTTTAAAAACGGATTTGTTTACATACAATTTACATATGTCATTAATCAGCCGACCCGTTTTCGCTAGTTCAAGATATAGCCACCAGTTGGCGGGACCGCAACTCCCAGTTACCAATAGTATTTTCTACATTTGTTTAAAATGAAGTATTGAAAAATGCTTTTAAAAATATGATGGTATAGATTTCTTGCATTTTTTCATTCTGAACAAAATTGTGACAAAAAAATTGATTTACCTAATAGGAAATCAACTAATACGTAAAACATTTTTAATTTTTATTTCTTGCATATATCAGTTATATTGTATTTGTTTATTAATAATAAAAACACCTTAATTATCTACTCTTATATAAATTTCCTTTTTACGTTAATTAAATCGAGATTTGCCAGACTGATTTCAAACCCATTTGGGGTCCTTGTATAGCAATGTAGAATCTAGTCGAGTCTAGTCTGATGAAACCTATTCAACCAAAATACTATTTAATTAACGTGAATATATCATGTTAATATACGTAAAAATAATAATTGATCATGAACACTGAATTATAAAAATAAATGTATGAAATATTCCCCGATTAAGCGGTTTTGCCGCCGAAATTTATAATTAATGAGCAGATTTTCCGTAAATATTAATTGAGCGGTATATCTCATTACACTTCGCTTGAGTTGAAAAAGTTGCGTATTTCATTAAGTTACGTCATAATTTTTCATAGTAATATCTGAGAAAACTAAATCGTCAACATTCATTCACAGAAATAGTTACCATTATTGTTTGTATGTGAAATAACCTTTGTAATATTACGTTTGTCGTCAGTGAACATAATAATAATTAATATAATGAGAATTTTTACTTTATCGATTGACAAACATTTACAGTGATGTATTAACAAATACATCCACTTGTACCTCGCATGATTATGAGGTTAATATGTACGTGCGACTAGGTTATAGTTGTTAATTATCGATTCTTATTTAGTAAATGCCTACTAGTTATAATAATATATTGTATTATTATAACTTAAGGTAAAAACCGTGTCTCTATTTCTGTTTTTGTATATGAGATAAACATTAATTACAAACCTATCACCCGATTTTCCGTTTTTTCTTTGTTTTTTCAACCTAATTTGATTTGTTCAAGTTTTGATTTAAAAAATCTACCTTATTTTGTAGAGTACAGTTGTACATATATACTCATCTTTATACCCGCAATTAATAACCGCTGGATGCTTATCTGTTTTCACCTCACTGATTTACAAATAAAGACAAATTGTTAACTCCCTAATAATTTGTGACAACTGTTCCTGACAGTTTAAAATACACTAATCTTTATACATTCTACCCTTTTGTCAAAATATTTGTTTAAAAAATTGTGCAAGTTTTACATAAAAATAAAACTGTATTATTTAGCAGAGACGATGCACATCATCTGTGAGACTGAGTTGTATACTTCCCTTAATGGACTTCACATCATTCTTTATCTATGTTCAATTATATAAAGCAACACGCAATATGCCGACAATTATTTATAATTTTGAAATACACAAGGTCTATTATCCCTTGTTCTGCGTTTTAATTTTTGTAAGTGCTAGGTGGTTACCGGAGCAGTTTTAACATTATTTAACTACGCGTAAGCATTAGTAAATTAAATGAAAATAAATACAATATCAAATACAATTTCCAATTGAATATGTGAATACTACTTTTAAGTCTCAGTTTATTTATTTAAGAATTTGAAAACTATTTCTAGAAATGATAAGAATTTTTAAATATACAGAATAATATATATATACATAGGAAGCCACAATTATCTAGAAACTGCTGCATTGGATATTGAATGTGTATTCCACACTCATTTCGAATATGATTGGAGATTATGCGCTTCGCCTGATGTGTAAATCGCGTGTTCAATTATCATATAAATTGTATTTATATATCAATAAATAAACCAAATTTTATCATTATAATAAAATTACCTTATACAGATTTCGATTTCGTTCAGATTTCATTGCTAAAAAACTTTAAATTTGTATCGACTTCTTACCTAGCTCAAAAAAGAAATTTTAAGAAATTAAGACAGAAATTCCAATATCCTTACTTATAATGAGTATCTTCAAAATACAACTATTTTATAAAATATGTATTTTTTTAGGTTCGTTTTTATGAAAGCATATTTATTTTTTTCAATTTCATATTATTGGATTGTTCTTCAGTTGAAGTTTCAAATTAATCCGAGATCGTGAAGTACGTTAAAATCGTATTCAAAGTTTCCTTTACATACAAAAATACGATCGAAGCTGATCAGAACGTGATAAAAAGATAAATGGTTTTTTAACTTTTTGTTATCTGTTAATAAATATTTAATAATTTTTATGAGTTTTTAAATTGTAGGCGAAAATGAAATCAACCCTTAAATAGATAGAAAACAAGTTTAATTTTAAAGATTCACATATATTGTCAACTTGAAATATATGAAACAACACACAACTAAGTATACACGCTTTCAATTTCCATTTTAAAATTAATAAACTAAAGCACCGAATACGCTTTCTTTACCAATTATATCCTTTGAGACCAATTTTAGTATTACTTTATCAAAATGTATAATCAATCCATTCTAATAAGTGGTTATGAATGTTTTCATAGAGAATATATAAATTATTTATATTTATATGATAGTAATGGTAAAAGAATTATCTGTGCAGGTTTTTAAAAAGGCTTTTATACTGGGAAACAGGAAGAAAAGCGTAAGAAAGAGAGGATTTTCTCACCGACCATGCGAAATAATAACTATTTTAAGCGCATCTTCTGTGATGTCTTATTTCTAACCCAGTCGTGCCAGCCCGTATACGTACTGCAACTGTTGGTCATAAGTAAGCTATACCTTGAAATCTACCTTATAATAAGATGGTTTTACAAAAACGAGAATATAAAAGAAACATTTTAATGACAGTCTACTTTTCAACCTTTCTCTCTTAATGGCCTTCATATATTTCAGTTATGACAAAAAATCATAATATTTCTTAATATAGTGCCTGAAATATTTTTTAGCATGCTCTTTTGTTGTATAACTACCTACAAAACATTATTGTATAATTAAGAATAACAACAGAGGAATTACCTGAAATCTACTTATAAATAAAAGGTGTTACTAATTTAAAACAGTGATAAGAAAATACTTATTAAATTTCTGAAAGTACAGCTCCGACTCTACATTTCTTGTAAGGGGTTGATTTTAGGATGTAGGCTAGCCAAGGTAAATGATTACTATGGCAAAAAAAAAATTACAATAAAAAAGTATATAAAATTGTAAAGTTCACGTAATGTAAGAAAATATTATTTTATATAAGCACACGGAGCTGCTGCCGACAGCTACTCTAATAAAAGTATAGAAGCTTTTGGATAAGTGACCCTTAGAAAAGAATTTCAGTGGTACTTTGGGATTTGAGAAGCTTACCAGTGATCGATGCTAGCTTATCCAATCTTTAGGGATACATTTTAAACGTAAAAGTTTGAGATCATCCTTCCTTTTTTTAATCTTTTTTTATATTAATTATATGTTACATTTTGAAATCATATGTTAAATAATTAAATAGACCACAGTAGCAATATAGTAACAAGTGATTTTTGTATGCATAATAGAAATTTTTAAATTGTTACCAAGAATCTTTTACGAATAAGGAATAATGTGTTACATTGAGGATAACTGCCTGCAACTGAATGTATAGAAATACGTGAAAATTGACAAATAGATTCTTGTATGCACTTCTTCAAAGGCCGTCCTCTCAAACACTTCACAAAGTTTTCTGGCTTACAAGGCTCTCAAGCTCAATTCTATTCACCTTTATTACTTTGCAGTAATTGTATGTCTATAGAACAAAATACAGTACAATACAAAATTTGTTTATTTCTCCAACCTACTTACTATACTAGGCGTATTAATAAATTTTGCTATATAGTTTATATAAACTTCAATACTTTATCGCATGAATTAAACTCTAATAATATTTAAAAGTAATATTAAAATTCTTCGCATTCATATGTAAATTTGAAAATAAATCTTGAATAAACATTCATGACTCATATTTTGTTAACTTGTTTGTTTTATAAATTTACATAATTACATGTATAAAATGACATGACATGTTTGTCGTGATATGTGTTATCAAGTGTGATAAATGAGTTAACATATTGTCTCTGTCACGTCATGACTCGAGTCCTAACGTTTTCAGTTTTATCCAAATTTGATTCAAAAGACATATATATATATATATATATATATATATATATATATATATAATATCTAGAAATAAGCTCTAATAGACGTTCAAGTTTTGCTGTTTATAACAAATGAATATATTTATTATTATGTTAAATTATACTTTGTAATGTAATATACTATAACTTATAACTCATCATCATCAGATCAGCTTTTTGAATATTTAATTTTTTTAAGTGTGTATCTCACACAATGACATTTTCATCTTTTATAATTGATTAAAATATATTTTGAGCAAAACTTTTGCTATAAAAGTAAAGGAAGCGTTACAAACTAATTTTGTTTCAGAACTCCGACCAAAAAAGCTTCTAACAAACTAATATTGTTATAAGTTTATTAAGTTATACTGCAATTTATTTATAATATACATTCAATTTACTTACAAATAAGTGAATGATGACAAAATTGAAAAAAACACAATAAGGTAAACATAAATTAAATTTGTTAAATTAGATTTTTTTATTTTAAAAAACCATTACTGTCAAACGATGGTCAAGGACAAAAATATAACTCAAGCATTTGTTATTACACCTACATATAAAAAATGTTATTCAACCATTTAGTTATAATGAAATAGGTAGATGTGCCCGGATTATCCCTGATAAGTGTGATGACATTAACTACAGCCATTTACTTCACAACCCGAAAGTGTTTTTATAAAATAGGATTTGACTTATAAGGATTGTGTTATGTGTATACTATACTTTCTTTTATATTTTTAGCAGTGAGTAACATACCATGTAGACAGGCAACAATATTTAATCAAATAATAGTTTAATATTCATTATTTTCGTTAGATTTTACAAACAATACATTTAATGTATTATATATTAGCACTTTATTACATAAATACATACATGGACCTCAAATAGTAATCGTTTGAAAATGAGAAGCAAAGCGATTTATTTCAGAACATATCATAGCAAAACGTTCCCAGGTAAACATACCGTAATCCAAAGATAACAAGAATCCTGAGATCTTATCACACCTGAACCTTAACGAGATTCTCCACCTTTTTTTAATAATCAGTGTAAAAAAGATAGATATTTTCAAAAAAATTTAAGAGTTAACTATGATACTTTCTTGTCCATAATATATATCTAGTGCTTTACATTCTCATATATATTTTTTGTTTATTGAAACGTAATATAATAAATCACTACAATATCTAAAAACAGTAACATTCGGCAAATAAAACATTTATAAATATTTAACATTCCTAAGACTTTACAGAGCATTTCAAGCAATAACCAACTTTCATTTACCAAGACCCCGCCACCGAACACCCACGTATCAAAATAAGTTTCCATTTATTCACACCATTCTCATGTTTCAACTCAAGTACATCATGCAACACAATCGATGAACGACAAAATGAGATCGACATTTTCTTTCCGTAAGACTTGACTTTTCAATTGGCGACTACATGTATATGATACTTTTATATTAATTATATTCACATAGTACATACATTGTAACAGTGACTTCGTATTTTTAATTTTATTTTGAAACACTAAAACTCAGTAGCAATGCAAGTTCAATGAATTTATATTCTCAATGTTACCAAACTAATACAATCCTCAACACTCGTATTTTTTATTTATTACGAGAACTAAACTTTACTTGGATAGTAGTCTTAATTTTACTGCATTATAGATTTGCAAACAAACAGGGAATAGTTTCTATAATATTAATTAATAGATAAACTAAAATAAAATTTCTTACAAACTTCCCCTGACCAAAATTATGGTTTTAAACTGTAAAATTAAATATCTAATAAGCCTCGCTTTCAGCTGTCTGACCAATTTTGGTATTAGAAAGTCAATTAACTGCGATTAGCTCTTACCACCTTTATTTGCATACCACCACCACCTTTTATTACATTTATCAGATAGGGCCTTTAACAATTACTATGCTTCTATAATAAGAATAAATAAATACTTATTTTTAGCATAAAGATAGCTTAATGAAATCACTAGCAGTATATCCTATACGTACTTTAAACATAGAAAGAGTTTATAAAAGGTCTAGAAATAGGTTTCAAGATTCCTTTAAATCTGCTCTAGGCCTGTGTTAGCAATAACTTATTATATATAGATACAATATATAATATTATTTCACTATTGTTTACCTCCATTATACATAATTAACAACGTCATTTTTAATTTAATAAAAAAAACAGTCCAAAATCTCCTAATCAAATCTACTGCTGAACCAAATAGAAAAAAAATTGTATTGACATTTAGGCGTATGATGGTCTTATTCTAAAAATAAAAATTAAAAAGAAACATATTTAACTAGAAAAGTAGGAAATGCTTATCAAACTAGAATTCGCTTTATTGATAGATGTTTCAGTTGTTTGCGAAAACAATGAAAAATGTTTAATAAAATTGCAGCCCCACTGTTTACAGACTATTTATGATATTCCGCACTTCTCTGGGGATGGGCCGTAAATATTGATAAAGAATATTGTTCGCTTTTATTTGATGGAGCTTGTTTTTTCTATATATTTTTGTCAAGCCAATATTGATGGATAAGATTAGTTCACAGGACCCGCAAATAAAAAGACGGAGGTATATGCTTTGAGTACATATTGTTTATTCTGTCTATCTTTATTACACTATGGATGAGTGGAACTTCAAGGTCAATAACGATTATGCAAATAAGTTGTGAAAGCTAAGAACTGTTTTTTGTAGATCACGAGGATGGAGTCGTGAACAACAATATATACATCTTCCTACTGATAAGTTACAATGTGTCATTATAAGGGGTCAGACGACAGTCATAGATGGCATTTCAGTTAGAAATATCTATAGAATGTCGTGTATGTCACACCTTATTTGTGTATAATGTACAGCTTTCATTATTCAATACGTTAGCTATCGTCTAACACAGTCATAACTTGAAGAACTTGAAGACTTGCTGCCACATTTGCGCTGACTAATTAATTTGATCTAACTATATTTAAAATTTTATTTTGTGAAAATAAGAAAGAAACTATAGTATTTTCTACATTTGTTTAAAATGAACTATTGAAAAATGCTTTTCAAAATATGATAGTATAGATTTCTTGCATTTTCTCATTCTGAACAAAATTGTGACAAAAATTTTGATTTACCTATTAGGAAATCAACTAATACGTAAAACATTTTTATTTTTATTTCTTGCATTTATCTGCAATATCAGGGTATCAATAACATTTATTATATTGTATTTGTTTATTAATAATAAAATACAACATATACGACTTTGTTATCTACTCTTATATAAATTTACTTTTTACGTTTATTAAATCGAGATTCGCTTGACTGATTTCAAACCCATTTGGGGTCCTTGTATCGCGACGTAGAATCTAGTCGAGTCTAGTCTGTCGAAACCTATTCAACCAAAATATTTAATTAACGTGAATGTATCATGTTAATATACGTAATATCTCATTACACTTCGTTTGAATTGAAAAAGTTGCCTATTTCATTAAGTTACGTCATATAATAATTTTTCATAGTAATATCTGAGAAAACTAAATCGTCAACATTCATTCACAGAAATAGTTACCGTTATTGTTTGTATGTGAAATAACCTTTGTAAAATTACGGTTGTCGTCAGTAAACATAATAATAATTAATATAATGAGAATTTTTACCTTATCGATTGACAAACATTTACAGTGATGTATTAACAAATACATCCACTTGTACCTCGCATGAATATGAGGATAATATGTACGTGCGACTAGGTTATAGTTGTTAATTATCGATTCTTATTTAGTAAATGCCTACTAGTTATAATAATATATTGTATTATTATAACTTAAGGTAAAAACCGTGTCTCTATTTCTGTTTTTGTATATGAGATAAACATTAATTACAAACCTATCACCCGATTTTCCGTTTTTTCTTTGTTTTTTCAACCTAATTTGATTTGTTCAAGTTTTGATTTAAAAAATCTACCTTATTTTGTAGAGTACAGTTGTACATATATACTCATCTTTATACCCGCAATTAATAACCGCTGGATGCTTATCTGTTTTCACCTCACTGATTTACAAATAAAGACAAATTGTTAACTCCCTAATAATTTGTGACAACTGTTCCTGACAGTTTAAAATACACTAATCTTTATACATTCTACCCTTTTGTCAAAATATTTGTTTAAAAAATTGTGCAAGTTTTACATAAAAATAAAACTGTATTATTTAGCAGAGACGATGCACATCATCTGTGGGACTGAGTTGTATACTTCCCGTAATGGACTTCACATAAATTTTTATCTATGTTCAATTATATAAAGCAACATGCAATATTCCCACAAATATTTATAATTTTGAGATACACAGGGTCTATTATCCCTTGTTCTGCGTTTTAATTTTTGTAAGTGCTAGGTGGTTACCGGAGCAGTTTTAACATTATTTGACTACGCATAAGCATTAGTAAATTAAATGAAAATAAATACAATATCTTTTACAATTTCGAATTGAATATATGAATACTACTTCTAAGTCTCAGTTTATTTATTTAAGAATTTGAAAACTATTTCTAGAAATGATAAGAATTTTTAAATATACAGAATAATATATATATATACATAGGAAGCCACAATTATCTACAAACTGCTGCATTGGATATTGAATGTGTATTCTACACTTATTTAGAATATGATTGGAATGCGCTTCGCTTGATGTGTAAATCGCCTGTTCAATTATCATATAAATTGTATTTATATATCAATAAATCAGCCAAATTTTATCATTATAATAAAATTACCTTATACAGATTTCGATTTCGTTCCAATTTCATAAAAAACTTTAAATCTGTATTGATTTCTTACCTAGCTCTAAGAAGAAATTTTAAGAAATAAAGACATAGAAATTCCAATATTCTTACTTATAATGAGTATCTTCAAAATATAATTATTTTATAAAATATGCATTTTTTAGGTTTGTTTTTATGAAAGCATATTTGTTTTTTTCTATTTCATATTATTGGGTTGTTCTTCAGTTGAAGTTTCAAATTAATCCGAGATCTTGAAGTACGTCAAAATCGTGTTCAAAGTTACCTTTACATACAAAAATACGATCGAAGCTGATCAGAGCGTGATAAAAAGATGAATGGTATTTATATCTGTTAATAAATATTTAATAATTTTTATGAGTTTTTAAATTGTAGGCGAAAATGAAATCAACCCCTAAATAGATAGAACACAAGTTTAATTTTAAAGATTCACATATATTGTCAACTTGAAATATATGAAACAACGCACAACTAAGTATACACGCTTTTAATTTCCATTAAAAAATTAATAAACAAAAGCAACGAATACGCTTTATTTACCAATTTTATCCTTTGAGACCAATTTTAGTACTATTTTATCAAAATGCAACTTCATTTTACCTCCAATTCTAATTAGTGGTTATAAATGTTTTCATAGAGAATATATAAATTATTTATATTTATATGATAGTAATGGTAAAAGAATTCTATGTCCAGGTTTTTAAAAAGGCTTTGATACTGGTAAATAGGAAGAAAAGAGTAAAAAAGACTGGAAGTTTCGATTGTCTCACCGACCATGCGAAATAATAACTATTTTAAGCGCATCTTCTGTGATGTCTTATTTCTAACCCAGTAGTGCCAGCCCGTATACGTACTGCAACTGTTGGTCATAAGTAAGCTATACCTTGAAATCTACCTTATAATAAGATGGTTTTACAAAAACGAGAATATAAAAGAAACATTTTAATGACAGTCTACTTTTCAACCTTTCTCCCTTAATGGCCTTCATATATTTCAGTTATGACAAAAAATCATAATATTTCTTAATATAACTACCTAAAAAACATTATTGTATAATTAAGAATAATAACAGAGGAATTACGTGAAATCTACTTATAAATAAAAAGTGTTACTAATTTAAAACAGTGATAAGAAAATACTTAGTAAATTTCAGAAAGTACAGCTCCGACTCTACATTTCTTGTAAGGAGTTTATTTTAGGACGTAGGCTAGCCAAGGTAAATTATTACTATGGCAAAAAAAATATTACAATAAAAAAATATATAAAATTGTAAAGTTTACGTAATGTAAGAAAATATTATTTTATATAAGCACACGGAGCTGCTGCCGACAGCTACTCTAATAAAAGTATAAAAGCTTTTGGGTAAGTGACCCTTAGAAAAGAATTTCAGTGGTACTTTGGGATTTGAGAAGCTTACCAGTGATCGATACTAGCTTATTCAATCCTTGGGGATACATCTTAAAAGTAAAAGTTTGGGATCATCCTTCCTTTTTTAAATCTTTTTTATATTAATTATATGTTACATTTTGAAATCATATGTTAAATAATTAAATAGACCACAGTAGCAATATAGTAACAAAGTGATTTTTGAATGCATAATAGAACCTTAGTTTTAAATTGTTACCAAGAATCTTTTATGAATAAGAAATAATGTGTTATATTGAGGATAACTGCCTGCAACTGAATGTATAGAAATACGTGAAAATTGACAAATAGATTCTTTTATGCACTTCTTCAAAGACCGTCCTCTCAAAAACTTCACAAAGTTTTCTGGCTTACAAGGCTCTCGAGCTCAATTCTATTCACCTTTATTTCTTTGCAGTAATTGTATGTCTATAGAACAAAATACAGTACAATACAAAATTTGTTTATTTCTCCAACCTACTATACTAGGCGTATTAATAAATTTACCTATGTAATTTATATAAACTTCAATACTTTATCGCATGAATTAAACTCTAATAATATTTAAAAATATTAAAATTCATCGCATTCGTATGTTAATTTGAAAATAAATCTTGAATAAACATTCATGACTCATATTTTGTTAACTTGTTTGTTTTATAAATTTACATAATTACATGTATAAAATGACATGACATGTTTGTCGTGATATGTGTTGTCAAGTGTGATAAATGAGTTAACATATTGTCTCTGTCATCCCATGACTCGAGTGCTATCGTTTTCAGTGCTAGCAAAATTTGATTCAAAAGACACCTAGATATATATTATAAATAAGCTTTAATACAAGTTTAGTTTTTGTTATTAATAACAGAAGAATATTTATGTAAATAAATATTCTTCTTATATATTATATTATATTCTTATTATTTATATTTATGTAAATATATATTATTATTACAAAGTATAATACACTTCGCTTATAACTAATGAACAACTTTTTAGTATATTTTATTTTTATAAAGTAAGTATCTTCAAAATGGCACTTTTCATATTTTATAATTGATTAAAATATATTTTGAGCCAAAACTTTTCCATAAAAGTAAAGGAAGCGTCACAAACTAATTTTGTTTCAGAACTCCGACCAAAAAAAGCTTCCATCTTCTTTTAACAATCAGTGTAAAAGATAGATATTGTCAAAAAATTTTAAGAGTTAAGTATAATACTTTTTTGTCCATAATATATATCTAGTGCTATAACTTATTTTATATACTTTTTGTATATTGAAACGTTATATAATAAATCACTACAATATCTAAAAACAGTAGTAATCGGCAAATAAAACATTTACAAATATTTAACATTCTTAAAACTTTATAGTGCATTTCAAGCAATAACCACTTTCAGTTACTATCACTCCGCCACCGAACACCCACGTATCAAATTAAGTTTCCATTCATTCACACCATTTTCTTGTTTCAACTCATACAGTACATCATTCAATACAATCAGAGAACGACAAAATGAGATCAACATTTTCTTTCCGTAAGACTAGACTTTTCAATTGGCGACTATATGTACATGATACTTATATATTAATTACATTCACATAGTACATACATTGTAACAGTAACTTCGTATTTTAAGTTTTATTTTGAAACACTAAAACCCAGTAGCAAAGCGAGTTCAATGAATTTATATGCTCAAGGTTACCAAACTAATACAATCCTCAACACTCGTATCGTTTATTACGAGAACTAAACTTTACATTCACAGTAGTCTTAATTTTACTGGATTATGGATTTGCAAAGAAGCTGGGAATAGTATCTATAATATTAATTAGTAGATAAACTAAAATAAAACTTCTCCTCAACGAAATTATTGTTGAAAACTGTAAAATGAAATACCTAATCACCCATGCATTCAGCCGTCTGACCTTTAACCAATTTTAGTATTAGAAAGTCGATTGTCTGTAATTAGATTTCACCGCCTTTAATTACATATTTTAATGGAATCACTAGCAGTATTCCTATACCCAGTGCCGGCGTTAGGGGGGCGCGCGATGGGATGACGGTCCGGGGCGCCAAATTTGGGGGGCGCTGAGGTCTGGGGCCTCGGCCTTCTGCCTTTAGCGCTGTGTACCCTCAATACTGTGCTCTATGTGCCGTATTCACAACTACTTTCAGCTGTCAGATGATTTGGTTCAGCAAAAAATAAATACTCGATATTGATTTCCTTAAGTGGGCGCCTAAATATTTTTGCCCGGGGTGTCAGTAGCCCCAACGCCGCTGCTGCCTATACCTACTATAAAATAGTAAGATTCTAAAATAGGTCTAGAAATAGGTTTCAAGATCTTTCAAATCTGCTCTAGGCCTGTGTTAGCAATACATTATTATATATTTATGTAATATTATTTCACTATTGTTTACCTCCATTATACATAATTAGTAACGTCATTTTTAATTTAATAATAAAAACAGTCCAAAATCTCCATATTGGTGAACCACGCAGAAAAAAAAACATTGACATTTAGGCGCATGATGGCCTTATGCTGAAAATAAAAATTAAAAAGAAACATTTTAATAGAAAAGTAGGAATTGCTTATCAAACTAGAATTCGCTTCATTGATAGATGTTTCAGTTGTTTGCGAAAAAAATGAAAAATGTATAATAAAATTACAGCCCCACTGTTTACAGAATATTTATGATATTCCGCACTTCTCTGGGGATGGGCCGTAAATATTGATAAAGAATATTGTTCGCTTTTATTTGATAGTTTTTTTCTATATATTTTTGTCAAGCCAATATTGATGGATAAGATTAGTTCATGGGACCCGCAAATAAAAAGACGGAGGTATATGCTTTGAGTACATATTCTCTCATATCTGTCTATCTTTATTACACTATGGATGAATGGACCTTCAAGGACAATAACGATTATGCAAATAAATTGTTAAAGCTAAGAACTGTTTTTTGTAGATCACGAGGATGGAGTCGTGAACCACAATATATACATCTTCCTACTGATGAGTTACAATGTGTCATTATAAGGGTTCAGATGACAGTTATAGATGACATTTCAGTTAGAAATATCTATAGAATGACGTGTACATCATGCCATATTTGTATATAATGTACAGCTTTCATTATTCATAGGTTAGCTATTATCTACCACAGTCATAACTTGAAGAACCTGAAGTCTTGCTGGCACTTTTGCGCTGACCGCTCTAATTATTTTTAAAATTTTATTTTGTGAAAATAATAAAAAACTACTTAAAAATGCTTTTAAAAACGTTATGATATAAGTTTTTTGCATTTTCTCATTCTGAACAAAATTGTAACAAAAAATTAGATTTACCTATTAGGAAATCAACTAATACGAAACACATTTTATTTTCATTTCTTGCATTTATCAGTAAATATCAGGGTATCAATTACATTTATAATATTGTATTTGTTTATTAATAATAAAATATATACAACTTAATTATCTACTCTGATATAAATTTACTTTTTACGTTAATTAAATCGAGATTCGCTTGACTGATTTCAAACCCATTTGGGGTCCTTAAATCGCGACGTAGAATCTAGTAGAGTCTAGTCTGGTGAAACCTATTCAACCAAAATACTATTTAATTACCGTGAATGTATCATGTTAATATACGTAAAAATAATAATTGATCATGAACACTGAATTATAAAAAGAAATGTATGAAATAATCCCCGATTAAGCGGTTTTGCCGCTGAAGTTTATAATTAATGAGCACATTTTCCGTAAATATTAATTGAGCGGTATATCTTATTACACTTCGCTTGAGTTGAAAAAGTTGCGTATTTTATTAAGTAACATCATAATTTATTATATATTATATCTTAGAAAACTAAATTCATTGACATAAATACATACGTATTTATGTCAATGAATATTGACATTGTTGACGATATATATAATATTGTTTGTATGTGAAATAACCTTTATAAAATCAGTTCTCATAATAATAACAAATATAATGAGAATTTTTACTTTATCGATTGACAAACATTTGCGGTGATGTATTAACAAATACATGCACTTGTACCTCGCATGGATATTAGGTTAATATGTACATGGGACTAGGTTAGGTTAGTTAGTTAGTTAGTAGTTAAATGTCGATTTTTATTCGGTAAATGCCTACTAGTTATAATGATATATTGCATTATTTAACATAAAGTAAAAACCATGTCCCTATTTCTTTTTTTGTATATGAGATGAACATAAATTACAAACCTATCACCCGGTTCTCCGTCTTTTCTTTAATTTTTTTAACCTAATTGATTTGTTAATTTTGATTTAAAAAATCTACCTAATTTTGTAGAGTAGGCTGCATTATATATGTATATGGAATTTGTATTTACACGCTTTTACTTAAGCACTAAGCTTATTTGGACTAAAGAAGAAGAGAAGAAAGAAATATTGTTTTATATTTTTGCCAATTTGAATTAATACCAGTGATTACTTGTATTGATTATAGATGATTCAAGGAACGAAAAAGCTATATATATACTCCTAATATTTTTCCTATTATTCTGATCTATGAAGAGTCATCAAAGGAAATTGGAGAAAAAGAATTCCTCTACTTATTTAACCTACACAATTTATTTTATTCATACCACAATACAAAAATACCTTATTTTTTCCGCCACGTCATAAGTAATTGTATAAACCAAATAAATCAAATTCACCTTTATACCCGCAATTAATAACCGCTGGATGCTTATCTCTTTTCACCTCACTGATTTACAAATAAAGACAAATTAATACTTCCTAATAATTCGTGACAACTGTTCCTGACAATTTAAAATATACTAATCTACAGAGATTCTACCCTTTTGTCGAAATATTTGTTTAAAAAATACCATGAATTTTCACCTCATCTCTGAGATTTTGTATATCATTTTGAATAACTTACTTTTCTTTCTTAAACAAAACTTAGTTCTTAAACAAAACAATTTATTTTTTACATATTTAGAAACTTTAACAGTTTAATGTGTATGAGATTTAGTTTTTTTATTGATTTACAAATGTACTATTGAATTCCTTTTGTACATTATCCATAAAACTATTACAGAATATTATTTGGTATATTTTTGCAATTTTAATCAATCAATTCTTATTTTAGTTATCCATTTTATTATTTATTTATTACGTTTTTCAGTTTGCAAAATCTGTTCACTGATTGAGAATGAACATTAAATGAAACTCATTGCTATTAACCAACTACACGTTTTAATTTAAAAAACAGATCCAAGAGTCTTATGCTATAAATTATTTAGTGTTGAGTTTACTTCAAACCCCTAATATAGTGATGTCCGCACGTATATTGAAATTCCATTATTCCTGTCCGGTGACTTGACGGGTAGTTTGTTTCAATCGATTAGAACTGTTTATAATTTTGTTAACCGCTCTACAGTATACGTAAATATTAGAAAGTAAAGATTACATGAAGTGTGATCATACGTATATAATGGATATATTTTATATGAATAAAGTTAAATAAATTAAAAGTACGTTTTAATGCTACGATACGATAACTATGACACATCATCATGATCACATCAACTTATCTCGTAATTTCAGTGTATTTTTATAAATTCTTTTTATGCAAAATTTTTAATATGATATGTATATGTTTAAGAGAAAAATAATAAAAACCTAGGATAAATACTTTGATAAATTAAATTAATAGATATATTCTTTATACAAATATCAGCAAATACTTGTATGATTAATACGATCTCTGTCAATATCTGTTTATCGAATAATAACTGACAATAGATGAAACTAATCAAGTCTCATAACAGGTGGTAAGTTTATCTGAGTGCAGACAAATGGTATTCACGCTTTTCGAAAGACATTTTTATGTTTCAGCTTGACATAAGGCTATACTAAGGCTATACTATGACAACACATATTTGAACAATTAATCTTCAGTCATATCCAACCTGTAGCTTCTAAAAGTGTATATTATATTAAAATGTGGCGAATTACCTTTATTTATTCTCTGTTTAGTTGTTTACTTGAAATTATTTGTTAATTGAAATATTAAACACACTTTTAATCAAATACATATATAGATAATAACAAAAAAATTAAAAGCTACACCTAATACTAACATAAAATAAAACATATGTATTAGATGATATATAAATTTTCATAGACTTTCAATTTTGCAACATGAATCCTGAATAAAGGCTTCGAAAGTTGAAACTTAAATTAATACAACTCGTCCTCTTACACCCGACTCTCCAATTCCAATAATAACTCAGCTTCATCTAATTATCATCTTCAACCTTATAATTAAATATGACACTATTATTGCTATATCATTCTTTAAGTAAGTCTGTACATCTGAATTAATGGCCAAATATTGCATTGAAGTTCGTTGATTCACTAATCCATATTTTTTTCTATGGTATTTATGTTTTAAAACTGAAAATTTGAGTGAAGTTTATGAAAAATTATAAACATATAATTGTGAAAACTACAATTATATTCGCACAGTATTATGCTTGAGAAGTCAAAAGCTCCTTTTAAATAAATATAAATAAAATACTTTACTTTACTTTACTTTACTTTAGCTTCACGCCATATCCCTTGCGGGGTAGCCAGAGATGACGGAGCGCCAAACGCGGATTTGGAATTAAATATAATCTTACATTTTACATAGTGATGTCGGGAAAAGTAGACTTCTCTGTATCGCCGGCACTTTTGACACTATCTCAGTCCAACTTGGATGAGATAACAATTGTTTAAATCATAATATGTAAAGACATCTCAACTAACTAAATAAATAATGCTCCGCCTAGATCGCTGAGATAGTAAAATCATAATTTTGACTATATATCCCTTTTATAATGTAGGAACTGTATAGCAGAGGAATTAAGAAAATTCATAAATAGCATTTTTTAGGTTTGAGAAAGATAAAATATTATCAAACTTCGTTATTTATATTTATTTTTATATGTTTTACCTTTTCTTTATCGTAACAGTAAAAGCTAACTACGATAAGGAAATCAATACTATATATTATAACAGCTTATGCGTGTTAGTATACAATTAGGGTCACGCGACGAAACAACATAATAAACATTTTATAAATCAACTTATGAATACTCTAGTTTATGATTTACAAAATATAATACACGTATAACAAAAAGTATCAAAAAATATTCTTATACAATAACAAATACATGTTACATGACTTTATTGAAAGCATGACAACCCTTCATCAAAATTCATGTCCTAATGCCATAACACTAATAATAAATTCATACGTGCAGAGATTATGATTCAACCGATAACGAATAATAAAGTACATCATAAAGACATTTATAATTTTTTATCATAAGTAACCAATATTTTAAACAATCTACAGTAAAAAGAATGTAATTCTATTTGTCTATTTATTATTATATTTATTCATCTTCACGCCATATCCCTTGCGGGGTAGCCTAAGACGACGAGGCGCCAAACGCTATGGTCCCTGCATGCCTCTTTCATCTCGGCCACAGACATCAACCTCTTCATACACGTCTATCTAAAGATAATAATAAACATAAACACAGCGTATTTCTATGCAGATTTTACCAATAGATATAGTTACTCACAGGTAAAGTGTATGACGATAATATTTAGCGAAGAAGTTAGAAATAACATGCCATAGTAGCTTTAAGGTAGACTATCGCCAAAAAGGTGAGCAAGGTAATTAAATTTGAATCATGACTTCTTAGAGGACCATTACTTTAAGGATACTCCTATCGCCTTAGTGAGACGCCAGTGGGATCGCTTTCGTAGTCGACCGTGATACACAGAGCTGGTAATTCGTGGTGAAACCGGGTTAGAGTACTAGTATCAGAATTAATTATTTTACAATGCAATACAGATTGCAAAATGTGTTTGTGTTAATAAATGCAGGAAATAAATAACTATCTTACCAACTATCTTCTTACTTTGAAAGATGACCAAATAAATCTGAAAGCTGAAGTAATTATGAAGGTTCTAATTTAAATTTACGTTACCTTAACTTTCGTAATAACAATACATACACAGAAGTTCTCGTTTCCTTTATGGCTCTAATTTATGCCGACAGAGACCTGGTAAGAGTATTCTTGGGACGATCATAATTTTGAATCTCTTAGCCCTTCGTTTGAGAACCGAACCTAAGTTATCGTTTATTTAAGTAGCATCAAATCGTCGAAAGATCAATGATCATAAGGATATTGAGAACATTAAGTTTTTATTAAAAATTATAAAATACATTTCCTTAATACTCAAACAGTCTTGATTAATACTTATATTTACTTCAACAATAACAATCATAAAGATGAAATGAGAATATTTTATGTAAAATGCATTTTTAAGTACCCTTTAACAATAAAAATTTTTGCTTGTTTAATATAAATAGAAAACAATTACAGCTTGAATGAAACAACTCGATGGATTGGGCGGAGATTTTATCATAGTTAAAATATTAAGACGAAGTATCTATGAAATAATAATTTAGGCAAATCAATGAAAGTAATCAAATGCTTCACTCAAACACTTTACTTTATTTTAACTTTATCATTATATCACTTTACTTTCACTTTATGCAGAGTATATAAAAATATCTTTAAACTTTCAATCAGATGGACCATCTTATGCATTATTGATATAATTTGCACGATTGATATTATAATTTACATCAAGCATTGTTAAGTTTCTTTTAGTAAGAGCAACTGTTGAGTTTGTGGCCAGCTTTTCTCAGCAAAGCAGCATTCCCAGCGGGTAGTACCTTAGTTGAGAAAAATTTAAAAACTTTATTTTATATTAAACGTATCACTAAAAAATACGTATTAATTATTTTTATTAAAATCTCGAATACTTTATAAATTATCATAGATGTAACTTGTAAAATAATAGAGTTTATATTTTATAAGTACAGCTTGCAATAAATGTAGATTTGATATGGAAATTGTTATTATTAAAATATTTTCTTCTTTTCATATACTCGTATGTTTCCCTACACTGACGTTAATTAAATTGTAGTTGATTCGACTAGTTTCAACCAATTCCCAGTCTTTAATCATCAATTTAGCGTACGAATCGTTATATAAAGTGAAAATGAAACTTCTACTTACTTACTTCTACGAAGAAGAGAACAAAATTCACTAAAAGATAGAAAGGCTTCAAATGGTCGCTTTCGGAAACGAACGCTATAACATAATTAAGTTCGGGGTAATTTTATTCAAACCATTTTACACTTGAAGATAAAGTAACGACAAAAAACATTAGAGAGAAAAGATATCAAATTTCATCTCTTATAACCCGCTGCTACTAATTAAATTAACGGTCAATTCCGTCCAGGACCTTGTTTTTACTAAGGGACTTGTTTCTTTGCTGTATTATTTTTACACAATCTATCAAAGTTTTGATCGGATCCTTCTTTTTCTTATAAATATATATTCATACATGTTTATTAAGGATTACTTTAAATTTTTTTATCACAGGTGCTACTTACATATACTTATACCGTTTTCGTCACACCACACATCGATATTAATATTTTTATTTCATACCTTACATTACATTTGTATATTTAAAGTCCACAAGTCAAGTCAGTCAAAGACATTCTGATCAACATGATATCATATCACCAAATGTGGACTAATGACGATGACAGGAAGACTGAAGAATAATATAAAACAATTGAAATCTTTTACTTTATGTACCTCAAGACGAATCTTAAAAGGTTTTATATAAAATTAAATAAAGGAAATGATGAAACTCCATCCTCTATTAATTTATTAATTGAAATATTTTAGTAGAATATTAAATTACAGTCATAATGAATATATGAAATTTTAATACAAATACAGTGTATCAAGAGAATATAAGAATAATTAACCACATCGCTACTACTTCTATGATGATTTCCTATTTAGAAGGGCTTAACTAAATAGCGCTTAGATCATCTTATGGGGCTTATTTTATATTTTAATTCTTCAATATACGAGTATTCTGTCTTCAATCGACTTTGTCAGTTTTATAAACAAGAGGATGTAGACATGCACATAAAAATACAATAGTTTTCCTTTTAAGAATTCCAGTTATATGCCAGTTGGCTTTCAAATACTCCGTTCAAAATGCAACATTAATAATTTCACTTTGAATGGTGATAAAAAACAGGAGTAAAATAACAAAAATACTATGAAAATTATGATACCTTTCAAATGGATGTATTGACATGACATTATTTATATATACATAAAAATAAACTATCGTTGTATACTTTTGTTAACAACTAGTTTTGTACCATTCAAAATCTGTATTATAATATTAATATTTGTATTAAATGCACTAATACTTCCTCCCTTTGAACTTTTTCTTCATTTCTTGATATTCAAGAGAACTTGTACAGATTTACATGAATATTAAATAACTTGAATCTTCTTTGACATCAGCTTGAGAAATCGACATCTTCCTTATAATAATGGCTTCTGTCTGCGAAAAGTTTGTTCGTATTTTAAATGACTTTTATAAATTATCCTTGTTATATATTATACAGGTTTAATATTTATTAATCAAAACATCAGAACTGAGTAGTACAAGGTACTATTATTAATAGTATTGATATTATACAAAGCACAGACTAATATCAAATGAAATTTTGTTTGTTTCACTTTCCCAATAACTACTTAACTAACTCATTATGTAATGAAATTATGCACGAGTGAAAATTATCCCGGTAAAAAAAAAATATTATTTCCAAGGTATCGAAACAACTTTTAGGTAATTTGACATTTCAAATGATTTTTTTTATTATCTACACAATGCAAAGTGGGAAGTGCGTGAGAAGTCACTAACAAAAGCTAGTATTATTATAGTAAAAAGTAAATTACATTTACAATTTAATTTTTATTACATTTAAAATTCAAGTACATTTTACATATAAATATACATATACTGTTTAAACTTCATTTTATAATTTTAAACAGCAGTTATCTTGACCAAAAGAAATCTAACTTTAAATCTCACCATATATCTCAATTGTTGGTTATGAACAAGAAATGTCTACAATATTTCATTCAAGACATGGTTAACTAACTACCTTACATCTCATAGCTGTTTAAATCTCTTTTATTATTACGCTACCGATAGCATCGACCCCTGTCTCTATGTGTATTTAGAAAATGTTGAGTGTTTTACTTCACAGTTCTTCTATATTGGATATAAACAGTACTTTAAATTAAAGAATATATCATCTTCACTTATTATAATAATTATTATTACTGACAATATAAGAGCTTCTCTTTAAATTTATTAATGTGTCTGCCTTATTCAACATTTACATATTTATAATATACTATTTCCCAGATTTATTTTTCAAATCAATGATTATGATTTTGAAAACTAAATCTATATGACAAATCAGATAAAATTAACCTTAACAATAAAAGAAATAATATGACTCATAACCCCTGGTATTAATATAGTTAAACGTATTTCACATGAGGTCTAACATGAAGAATAATTAAATTTATCTCGGCTTTGTAAAATCCGACGTCATTTTATGGCTATTGATTACGTTTTTTGATAGAATAATATAACACAGAGAACACCGATAGATTTTAGTAAATTTTTAAGGTAACAGAATCTAATTCAGTTCACTTTTATATGCGTGGTTAATAATCTACAAAAATATGCTTAAGCTTTTTTTTCAAACAGAGAAAGATTTGAAGATCTGCCTATCTCTCTCAACAATTTCTAATTTCTATGAGATAGTGAGTGATACCGAAAAATAAATCAACTCGTATACGAGCGGTTGTCAAAAAACTATGGATACTACTAAATACTAAGTACTAAGATGTTCCCTTGTAAATGTGGTTGCTGATAATGATACCATTCTATCACGATGGTAATGAGCGTATTTGAAATGAAGTTTGCGTCTTTACCTTAGTTATCTGTTTTATTGCAAGTGGAGCTCAGTCATTTAATACTAATTAAAATGTTTATGGAAATGAGACTGCACGTACTAGGATTATACTCAACGACACTTAATTTAAGCACCACAAATCAAAACATATAAGTTACTGTGAACTAAAATAGTGAAGATATAGATAGAAAAGGCCATTTAAATATTTAATTTTCCTTTAGGCAAGTCTAGAAAGAAATCTAGTTTTGTTTGAAAATATATAAGTTTCTGTAAAGCTAATGAAAAACACACAGTGAACAATTGTTGCATGCTTCTCATCTTTATATAGAAAAAGTATGTCGTACAGTTCTTTATAAGAAATTGATAGTGGTTTGGTGCCATGAAATATTAATCATTTTTCTTTGTTATAGTATAGAAGAATATAAACCAATATAATAGTCCAATTGATCATACACAGGGCGCACCAAAAATAAGGCCTTGATTTTCTTATATTATTTTTATACGTTAGCGTGTGATGTCGTTTAATTTAATTTACTCTCCCTCCCTCTTCGTGGTTCCTCCTTCACACCATGTTATTCTGAACTAATTGAAATGGGATTGAATTGTAAAAGAAACCTACATCGTGTCTCAATTAAGTCAAAGCAGAGATGCTTTAATTGTTTATTTTTACTCTCTATCTTATCACTAATGTAGTTATTTTAACATTAAGTTAAACTAAATGATCCTATTTTGAAATAACGTAAATACAAAGGAATTTTCTCAATCACAAAGTTATATCGATACGATTACCTTCTGTTAATGATTGGATATTAATGATGTATTATAGTTGATTCCCTATTGTTTACTTATTCTTTTAAATTGTATCCAATTATCCAATCTTTAAGTTCTCATTTTAATGAAATAACAAAATATATTATATAACATAAATCAATTACATTAGTTTAACTTGAGTAATGAATTGTACACAATGATTCTTTATACATTAATACATTAATCATCAAATAAAAATCAAATATACATCGAATATAAAACGGCCTATTTAAAAATAAATGTGATATTTTCTACATCCTAATAACAAAATGATAAAATACATGTATGTATAAATTTCTTATTTTTTTAAATAAATTTCCAATAAACTGTGCCAATCAAATTCATTTTCCAGAATTATAGAGATTTATTTTAAATGACAGTAACTAGTCAGTTAGAATGAGGTAACATTTGTCTCAGAAAGACGTACTTTCTCACAATTGCACAATTTTGCTATTTGTTTTATCAGAAAATTGTATGTCTTTTGTCTTTGTTTTCATAGAATGAATCAAAATTGTTTATTTATTTGTAGAATTAATGCTATTTATTTCCAATGATATTTACAGTAATACTCCGTCATGCTAATCTCTAACCAGAGTTGTGATGGATATATTTTAAAAGACAAATATTTTATTATTAGTAATATATTTAATTCAAATTCAAAAGACTAATTTTAATTACACTAGTAAATTGGTATTGGTATACCAATGGTATTGTAGTGACTATAATAATACCATTTAATTTAAGTATCAGATAAAGGGAGCCATTTCGTGTGACCGTAGGGACCAAAGTTACGTTATTTCGAATAACATCAAGTCAGCAATTGTTAAACCTAACTCTGTGAATATTATGAATCTAGTTTAAGATAATAAGTTAAGTTCGTAGACCTTGTTATTTAGATATTCGTATTTTCAAACATTATTCACACTTTTTATTCCTATTTATTGCTTTTTTTGTTAGTGACCGTGTACATTGTAACAACTATAAGAACAAAATATCTTAACATCTTATATAAATTATTTATAACCATTTTCTCAATAGTCATTAAGAATTAAAAATGAAAATGAAAGAAATAAATATTAAAACTTTAAACAACACCAAACACACAAAGACACTTATTTTTTCTTCGTACACCTCAATTTAATTCTCATCGGATATCTTAAATCTTTTTTAACACTGAAGGAATAGAAATACATTCCTTTGATAGAAATAAAGTAAATCATTTCAAGAAATGTATTAATTTAAAAGTTTTGTTATATTTTCCTTTAACAGGCCACACTTTACACAACCAGCAGTTATCGTATGATTAAAAGTAGGAAACTTACATAAAAAGCTTCATTTAAGCATAAGATTTATATATGTAGTAAAACTAATTACAGGCAGCCGTTTCGTTTTCAGAATCAAATCGTAATCCACCTGTCATCAATAAAAAATTCTACAGAACAATCCTAAATCTTTTGTAACGTTTATAACTTATGTGAGAATATATTACCACAGCAAAAGTATTTTATTTTGACCGGAACAATACACAGACCGAAAATAAAACTAATTCAGGTAAAGTACTAAAAAATTTACCTGATATCTCCTTAACATGATCGTGCCAACTAAGAGAGATATCAAATATAACAACTAAATTTTTGAGTTGTGAAGATAATGGTATTACAATATTCAAAATCAAGTTCAGTAAAGAATTTGCATTGATTTTAGCTAACTGGCGGATACTAACTATAATAATAAATTGTCACTTACGGGGATTAATTCCAATGCCAGATTCTCGGATGAAACTACTATCTGTTCTCTTATGGTATTTAAAGAAGAAATTGCAGTGAATTAAGTTCTGGGTCAATATAAACCTACAAATCGCTGGCGTACAGATTTCAACGAAAAATTAAGTGGGAAGTAAAGGAATTTATAAAAAATTAAAGCAATAAAGGTGATAAAATTTTGCGTTGAAGTACAACAGCATATACGAGTACATAGCACCACTGAGAAGAACTGTCTTCTCTCTGACGCCTTCGAAGATATGAGAATAACTACTTCTTAGCAAAAGCCAAGATTTTGCACCGGGATAACAAAGCAGGGAGAATCTCATGGTTAACAGCATTAAATATGTTACTTAAGTCAATCAGCACAAGATTGGTTATACGCTGAAATTCCATACTTTGTAAGACATTATCAGCAACTTTTAATAATTATGTAGCAGGGTTATGTCCATTTTGGTAGATAGTTCTATATAATATAGTTGTATTAAAAAAAAATTAAAAAAGGACAGTCGTCGATAAAATTTTTGTGATGTAATTTTTTGAAGGATTGCCAAATTTTTAATTTTTTATAAGGTCTGTATCATTTAATATTTTTTCGATCCATAAACGTCGGTTTCCTAGTCTTCCTTCTACGTAAAGGAACTATTGGTCGCTCGCCACTGCAAGTTGTACTTTGTGGCCACATGTTTTTTTGGTCGATATTTTCGTCTACAAAAACGGAAAAAATACAAATTATAAGTTAAAATTTAAAATAAGGTCTTTAAAAAATTGTTATATAAGGTCTTTTATCAGTTCTTCATTTAAACAACAAAATGTATACGTCACAACGCTTCATATGTTAACGTAATTTATTAAATATTTTAAAACTTAAGAATATACAATTTACCATTTCGTCAATACTTGTCATTTCATATAAAGAGTTAAAGTTTATTAAACTTGAGTCCAGAACTATCTTATTTATATCGATATTTTCAATCTATAAATAATACTCCAATTGTTTATTTTGTTACAGGTAAGTAAATAAGAAGTACAATATCTGTTCTTTACGAACAATGGTGCTGAAGACAAAGAACAGATTTGTAGATAACTCGTATAGTACGATACATTCTACATACTTTAAACTTGTTACATTAGGTAAGATATTATTTTGTAACTCATTCAAATTGGTATAATATTATAATCTACTTAATTACCTACTTTATATCTTACATCATACAATTACCATTGCTTTTTTATTATTATTACATTACATTAAATGACTGACATCTATATTAGTTATATTAAAACATTAATATACTGACGTCCCCTTACGTATCGATATCGATATTCCATTACCCATGACCCGTGCTTGACGGGTGGCTGATGATCGGTTATTGCCGGTTAAAACTGACTATGATTTGATTAAGCTCCTGGACATATTTAAAAGCATTAGTGAATTTAAACAGTTCTCAGTTTTGGACAAACACTAATCTTCTATAGTAACATTGAACAAGAATTTTCTTACAGTAAATATAGGCTAACAAATATTGTATTAATAAGCGTTGATTGTCAGATATCCTTTTAGGACATAATATACATGAATTATGTCCATCATTCTTTATTATTTTTATAGGTATCGTTATGTTGCTTGACTGATTTTACGATAAATTATAATAATGTAATCTCTTTCTTTCTTGTTCTCCATCCGTCACAGTTAAATCTTTTGTTGTCAAAGCTATTAGACACGTTTGAACTGTTTTCGAATAATATTTGAAAAAACTTACACTCTATGAAATATTACATTTATTTCATAATATGCTAATAATGTTCAAAGTTATCGTCTAATAGCTTAATGAATCACAATTAATTAAAAATAAATACCTTGAAGTATTTATTCTAAAATACATTTTAATAAATATAAATATAGATTTTTAATTGACAATTTAAATTTATAATGAAGGTAATAACGAGAGAGTGTCTAAGAGACTTTAGATCTAATAACATAATATTACTAACAAAATAATACGAAACACTCCAAAGAACACTCAATTTATTTTTATATTTTTATTTTACCACTCCGGTAATAAATGAACGGAGAAATGAACAAAACCAAATCCCGCATCCGACACGTGACCGGGCTTTAAAACAAAAGGCTGAAAATTTTATTCCAATTGTTCCAGATTCCTGTATATAACAAAAGAAAATATCCCGAAAATATTCTTTTGAGAAAGATAAGTTTGTTGTACTTGAAAAGAAGTGCTCCTGTTAGCATTTTGTTAGGATTCATTTTTGTTCTAGCATAATGCCTAGAAGATCCTGATTCTCTCGGTACAATCCCTGCTTTTCGTGCTAAAATGGTAATAATCCATTAATATGACATCGAAGAAAAAACACCATTCTGTGTCGTTCGTTTTTGTGTAGCAGCTAATTAAATTTTCTAAAATAATATCTACATAAATATGTGATATTAAAATTTCTGAAATAAAATTATTACCCAAAATAATGTAACCAACACGTTACAAACAGTACTTCTTTGAATAAACAACACCCGCTATAGTGTATGTACCCGTTCATTTCCCAGACAGAAACACAATAATCCGTGGAATACAAGAGTAATTATTTCGTGTGGGAATCAAGCTCGTGGTTTGTCACTAAATAGTTAGAACTACTAAGCAATAGATGTATAATATAATAAAGAGTAAAAATAAAACTTCTTAAATAAATAATTTGTAATTGCGTTATTCATATTTGAATAACAATAATATTGGTTAAAAAAATTTTAGCAAATTTAAAAATATACGAAAAGTATTCGTTTCAAATAAAGCTTAATTGCCAGTTACTTCTGTTGCAATTTGACAAAAAACAATTCTTTTAATTTTTATCGGCATGTATTGAATGAATAAAATATAAATTGAAATTTCTTCGACTCTGTGATATTGAATTTGACAATTTATATATATGTTAGGCCCGAAGACCGAAAACGCTCAGTGGAAGGAAAAAACGGCCACAACGCGTTCTGGCTGTCTTCAAATGCGCAGAACGCGTTTTGGCTGCTAATAAACGCTCGCAACGCGTTCTGGTAATTGTCGAACGGCCAGAACGCGTTTTGTTATTCGTCAAGCGCTCAGAATGCGATCTCAATGTTTGAGTCGTATTATGTGCCACTCTCTACCTGCGTACAATTGCATGCGTATTTTGGGATTTTTTCAACTAATTTTGAACAATAGAGGCTTACCGTTATTGGTAATAGTTATAAATTTTATGTACTAGAAATGTACAACTTTTCTTTTCTAATCATTTCAATAGAACATTTTATTGGCTACGTAATAAAGAGCCTTTACTTTTATGATCCTCTGTAATTAGTATGATCTTTTCAGCAAATTTAGGACAATGCACGTAGCAATGACTACATACAAACTTTTGTTTCAATTATTTCCAAAATGATACCAGTTTTCATTTTGGAAATATAACTAAATGACTAAAGGTATCCATCTAGGGATACCTTTTCGAAAATATTCCAACTTAAGTACATCCAATAATACCATGGGGTGTATTGATTTTGAGTATATAACAACGAACTTGAGTACATGAAAAATCAGTGCAATTCTCGTCAGTGCAGGGAAAAGATCAGTTTGTCGTTGACCAAGCAACTTATTAAACTCAATTGAAAAGTTTAACTTTCGTTAAAATGACTGATAAATCAGCGAAAGAATTTTTTTACGATGAAGTCAAACAATTTTTGATAATTGTGACGATAGATCTGTGTTGTTATCTGAGGCAAAGTACAAATCGCTTGTAAAAGAAGTTCAACTTGCTCAAAATGCGCGCAAAAACAAAAGCGTTACGACATAATGACAATGAACGAGAAAGAAAAATTAATCAAGAAGCAATCCACCGATAGTGCACTGATTATATACTATTGCAGTTTTGGTGAGTTGTACGATGCCTTGAAGAAAGCTGATATTGATGTTGGTCACAAGAGAACTAGAAGTGAGAAAAAATATATGCTATTACGTATATCCTATTATCAGTGAGATATATCTATATAGAGTAGGGAGGAAGAAAATCAAAATTCCGTAGCAATAATTACATATACAATTTCTTTCTTTCGTAGTTATGAAAACTGAACTAAGAAAAAAGTACTGCAACATTACCAGAGAAGTCATCGATCGAAAAAATTGATTAAAGAAAGTGAGGTATCCGCGGCAAAAACTATTTATTTGTTTATTGTAAGTGTAAACGATATTGTACTGATAAGAAATGCACTTGTCGAAATTTGAATGTAAAATGTAATTCGAAATGTCATTCAAGCAGTATTTGTAAAAATAAGTAATGTTCTGATGTAATAATAAGTTCAAAAAACATACATCCTTTGTATTAAATTGTAGTCTCTGCGACTACGACTACGATTCAATTATTTAAAATTAACTGAAAAGATCATAAATATAGGTATATTTCGTACCTCAAAGTAACTTATGGGTGTAGAACAATAATCAAAATTATTATAAGTACAAAATGAATCTTATTGTACGCAGGTAAAGAGTGGCACATAATAGACTCAAACATTAAGATCGCGTTCTGAGCGCTTGACGAATAACAAAACGCGTTCTGGCCGTTCGACAATTACCAGAACGCGTTACGAGCGTTTATTAGCAGCCAAAACGCGTTCTGCGCATTTGAAGACAGCCAGAACGCGTTGTGGCCGTTTTTTCCGTCCACTGAGCGTTTTCGGTCTTTGGGTCTAACATATATTCTAGACTGCTTGTCAAGTGCCATTAAACAAATGTGCCAATATAACCAAATGTTACTATTATAATATTTAAATGAATAATTTAATTCTAAAAATATAATCTGAAATTCGGTTTGGGCACCTCGAACGAATGAGTGATGAAAGAATGGTAAAAAAGATTTATATAGGAAAAGTGAGAGGTAAGAGAGACAGGGGGAGGCCTCGAGTAACCTTCTAAAACATAGTATCTATGATACTGGAGGAAGGTCACGTAAAAAGCATGAGGACCCCCCGGAGGGCATGTATGAAGAGGTTGATGTCTGTGGCCGAGGCGAAAGAGGTATGCAGGGACCGTAGCGTTTGGCGCTCCGTCGTCTCTGGCTACCCCGTAAGGGATATGGCGTGAAACTAAATAAATAAATAAATAAATGATCTGAAATTATATTCAAATGATTGTAACTCCTATACACTGACATTAGAGTGGTATCATTCTCTCATAGAAGGATGTCGCGAAGTACCTTTACATATATTTAGTGAGTGAGTAGTGTCTAAGAGTGCTGGAACTCCAAACACCCTCCCTTGTCCAGTCTAATTCATCGTGATCAATTCTCCAAGGACGCAACTGTTTCGGTTTTAAAATATTCTTAAGCAACTGCACCACTTACCATCACATGGATATTCTTCTCGTGCCAAGATGCCCCAACTGAAAAAAATATTTTGTTACTTTTCTATTATATAATGAATTATTATAAAAGTTATTCCATAGTTGGGATTTTTTAGGATTACTAAATGGATCTATCACGTATAAGCATCAGATATTAATTAAAGATTTTTCTTTTATAACATCGATAGAGATGATATAAAATGATGGAAAGATAATATTTTGCGTGTTCAAAGGCAATTGACGCCATACAATAAATAAGATTGTCAGTTTAGTATTTGTTGATCTATATTAATAAAAAAGATTGTATTTTTTTATTAAACCAACAAATGGATTAGCAAAATACTGTATGTATCTTTTTATACACAAAGTATATTAAAAAAAATACTTTCCTGACTAAAATTTACTTCCTTAATATTAAACTTTATTTACTTTCAAGACTAAATCAACAGAAAGAAACTTAACTGAGAGTTCGATAACGCTGTTTGAAGAATATTTTACAAGAAAACGAAATACCGATATTATATTAAAAAAAAACAGATTCAAGTACTTTCAAATATTTTTTTATCACCAACTATTATTTTGTTTCTTGATAAGTGTATGAATTTCTTACAATATTTCATAAAAAAAATAAAGAAGAAATATAAAATACACGCAAGATGTTTTATACATTTCATAGGAATTTTGAAGTGCTTTAGTGAGAGTAGGTTTGAAGAGAGATATAATAAAAATGTGTATACTTTTGTTATACAGCAAGAAGTATCTTTAAATAGTATACCTTAGGTGGAGATGTCCAAAATAGAGGAAAATATTTCAAGAGCTATAGATACCATGAGAATACCAAGAGATACCATGATTTATGATCTTTGTCTTCGATTCTTCTCCGTCATCCGTGAATCATGAACCGTTTTGTAAACTGTGCAATTGGTATCTGTCGGTTCATAAGGGCAAAGTATGCTTATGAAATAAAAAGCTTTTATGAGAGAGAAATAAAAAGATATCATTATCCTCATGATGAAAAACAGCCATAAAAATATGAATATACTAAAGTATTCTTTGAAAAGTCTATTAAAATGCATAACATGCTTTCATAAGAAAGGATCATTATCACTTTGTAAGAGCGAATACAATTGAAAGTAAAATATTTCCATAATAATAAACTGGAGATCCTGAAAGCGAGAACACAATAAGAACCCAGTATCTTGGGTGCTTGGCATATATATAATTTTTAAAAATGTAACAGTACATATTAAAGATTACTTTGCATAAAATAAACATACAGTTTTTATGTACTACTTGTACATAAAAATAGATAATAAGAAATTAATAAATAGAAAACGCGCCGTTTTGTTAAAATCTGAAAAGTTGCTACTTTATTCATGATATTTAGAAGGTTATATGTACTGTTCTCAACGCCTTGAACTATATGAAGCTGATAATAGCATGCTCTTTATAATGTAGAGATAAAATAATAAAAAATCATTCTCAATTATGACATATTAGTTACTTTATCACATTTTGAAGAATAGTTTGCGCTTTTTTTCGAGACCTATCTATCATGTTTTAATCTATAATTTTTTATCTATATGTCACAATCTCGGAATTGCTTGTAATTAAATTTATTTAATAGATCAGATCATCAGATCAGAATAGAATATTTTCATATTTATTTGCAGTTGTAAATGGGAAATAGAACAATTTAAAATCAGGTTAACCCTTAGTTCTAGTCACAGTTAACTATAAAAGAATAATCATCAAAACAGTAACGTGAAACTGACTCCTAAATTGTATTTTTTGTATGATTGTCGGTTTGTTTTATATAAAAGAATTCTCGTTAAATAAGAAGGAAATCTAAAACCTTTAAAAGAATTACATTTTAGACTTAAACCAAAAGCTTCTGTAAAAGCAACAGAACCGCATATTTTATTCAAGTCCTTCATATGGCGGTCTTTAAAACAAATGCTTGCGAAGCTTATTTATTTAACTGAATTATTTGGTTGTATTTTTTTATTAAACCAACAAATGGATTAGCAAAATACTGTATGTATCTTTTTATACACAAAGTATATTAAAAAAAATACTTTCCTGACTAAAATTTACTTCCTTAATATTAAACTTTATTTACTTTCAAGACTAAATCAACAGAAAGAAACTTAACTGAGAGTTCGATAACGCTGTTTGAAGAATATTTTACAAGAAAACGAAATACCGATATTATATTAAAAAAAAACAGATTCAAGTACTTTCAAATATTTTTTTATCACCAACTATTATTTTGTTTCTTGATAAGTGTATGAATTTCTTACAATATTTCATAAAAAAAATAAAGAAGAAATATAAAATACACGCAAGATGTTTTATACATTTCATAGGAATTTTGAAGTGCTTTAGTGAGAGTAGGTTTGAAGAGAGATATAATAAAAATGTGTATACTTTTGTTATACAGCAAGAAGTATCTTTAAATAGTATACCTTAGGTGGAGATGTCCAAAATAGAGGAAAATATTTCAAGAGCTATAGATACCATGAGAATACCAAGAGATACCATGATTTATGATCTTTGTCTTCGATTCTTCTCCGTCATCCGTGAATCATGAACCGTTTTGTAAACTGTGCAATTGGTATCTGTCGGTTCATAAGGGCAAAGTATGCTTATGAAATAAAAAGCTTTTATGAGAGAGAAATAAAAAGATATCATTATCCTCATGATGAAAAACAGCCATAAAAATATGAATATACTAAAGTATTCTTTGAAAAGTCTATTAAAATGCATAACATGCTTTCATAAGAAAGGATCATTATCACTTTGTAAGAGCGAATACAATTGAAAGTAAAATATTTCCATAATAATAAACTGGAGATCCTGAAAGCGAGAACACAATAAGAACCCAGTATCTTGGGTGCTTGGCATATATATAATTTTTAAAAATGTAACAGTACATATTAAAGATTACTTTGCATAAAATAAACATACAGTTTTTATGTACTACTTGTACATAAAAATAGATAATAAGAAATTAATAAATAGAAAACGCGCCGTTTTGTTAAAATCTGAAAAGTTGCTACTTTATTCATGATATTTAGAAGGTTATATGTACTGTTCTCAACGCCTTGAACTATATGAAGCTGATAATAGCATGCTCTTTATAATGTAGAGATAAAATAATAAAAAATCATTCTCAATTATGACATATTAGTTACTTTATCACATTTTGAAGAATAGTTTGCGCTTTTTTTCGAGACCTATCTATCATGTTTTAATCTATAATTTTTTATCTATATGTCACAATCTCGGAATTGCTTGTAATTAAATTTATTTAATAGATCAGATCATCAGATCAGAATAGAATATTTTCATCTTTATTTGCAGTTGTAAATGGGAAATAGAACAATTTAAAATCAGGTTAACCCTTAGTTCTAGTCACAGTTAACTATAAAAGAATAATCATCAAAACAGTAACGTGAAACTGACTCCTAAATTGTATTTTTTGTATGATTGTCGGTTTGTTTTATATAAAAGAATTCTCGTTAAATAAGAAGGAAATCTAAAACCTTTAAAAGAATTACATTTTAGACTTAAACCAAAAGCTTCTGTAAAAGCAACAGAACCGCATATTTTATTCAAGTCCTTCATATGGCGGTCTTTAAAACAAATGCTTGCGAAGCTTATTTATTTAACTGAATTATTTGGACGAGTAGAAAACGTTGTATGAATTAAAATATAGTTTTGTTGCCAAAGGTTTGAAATTAGTTATAATTTATACATTCTTTTTGAACCAGTTTTAAATTTTAAATATAAACTATTGGACATTTTAATACAAAATCCTATTCTAACGGGTTATTGATTTCATTGAAAAAATTATATTATATTATACTCGTACCATATGCAGTAAATGAAAAGACTCTCTGACATCACCATGACGTCACACAAAATATCCAACTTAATTTCTCAAGTCATTGTTTTTTTATAAGCTGTATGAAAAGTTTGACAAAATGAAGGCAGAAAACGATAAAACTTATTTTTGATAAAATGTTTTATAAATATCTTGCGATCATCCATCTTAGGAAAGTGATTTGACCCTTATAAAAGTAATCCTTTGACCATCTTCGGCTTTATAAGGCTTTGCTATCGATATTAGCTTATATTGCACGAGCTATTCTCCCCAACTTCGTTTCTGCAACTAGCAGAACGCGTTATATATTCAGATCTAATTTTTTTTTTTTTTTTATATGACGCACTTCTAAAAATGTGTAAATCTTTTAAAGTACTATGTAACAATCCTAATTATCAAATAGCGTATCAAAACTTTCCTAATCTGATTGGTTTCAGAGGTCAGAGATAAAATAAGACTGACCATTTGCAGGTCACTGTCGCTCATAGACTTATATAACAAGTACGAAAATAAGTAAGTTTTGTCACAATGTAATAAAAGCCTGATGTAAAATCGGTTTTTTTTTTAAACTATTATATATTTTTTTATTTCCTTAGTAAATCTCTGGAAGTTACATATTCTTTCAATGAAATTCTGTTTATATGTACCGTTGTGTTTGTTCATAAGGTTACTGGTTATTTATTTCATAAACCAAACCAAAGAATTATTATTTATTTATACATATATTTGATAGCAATAGGACTGTTATACATAAGAAACTCTGCGCGGCGGGCGCCCCGGTCATGGAGACCCTTCAGCCGGATTTCCTAGAGCGGTTGGTGGGGGACTTATTCCCAGAGTCCACCGGTCACTCACCTCCCGTAATGACCCCCCCTTCTTCTAATGGGGGGGTGGGTTCTGTCCCGGACATCACGGAGGCCGAGTTAGAGGTCGCTCTGAGTCGCCTTCGAGCCCACAACACTGCGCCGGGGCTAGATGGTATTCCGGGGCGAATTCTGCTCACCGCCCTGGAATACTTGGGGGGCAGGCTTCGGGAACTGTTCAACCTTTGTTTGCGCACTGGACAGTTCCTGAAGGACTGGAAAGAGGGCAGGTTGTGCCTGTTGAGGAAGGAGGGTCGTTCTGCCGACTCCCCTTCCGCTTACAGGCCGATCGTGCTGCTGGACGAGACGGGTAAACTCTTCGAGAGAATTCTCTCTGCCCGTCTCGTCCAACACCTCGAGGAGGTGGGGCCGGGTCTCTCAAACGCTCAGTTCGGCTTCAGGGCGGGTCGTTCAACGATCGACGCCCAGAGAGCTCTGAGAGACCTAACCCAGGAGGCTACTCACGAGGGGGACGTGGTCCTGGCGGTATCGCTGGATGTCGCCAACGCCTTCAACAGCCTTCCATTCGAGACTTTGGTTGAGGCTCTCCGGTACCATGGAGTGCCTACCTATCTCCGGAGGTTATTGGGGGCATACCTGCAGGACAGGGAGGTCCTGTGGGTAGGTGGCGACCGGCGGGTCTACCGGCGAGGCGTGTGCCGAGGGGTTCCACAGAGGTCCGTGTTGGGACCGGTCTTGTGGAACCTCGGCTACGACTGGCTGCTCCGCTGTCCTCTCCTGCCGCGCATGGGGGTGTTGTGCTACGCGGACGACACCCTCGTCACGTGCAGGGGGACGACCTTTGCGGAGACCGCCCGTTTGGCCACGGTCGGTGTCACGCTGGTGGCGGACCGCATAGGGCTGTTGGGATTGGAGGTCTCCGTATCCAAAACGGAGGCCATCCTTTTCCACGGCCCTCACCGGGGTCCCCCTCGTCGGGCGACCATCTCCGTTCAGGGTGAGGAGGTGGAGGTTAAGGCCCAGGTGAAGTATCTGGGCCTCACCCTGGACGGAAGATGGAACTTCGGAGCTCATTTCGCTCTTCTGGCTCCAAAGTTAATTTCCACCGCGGCTGCCTTGGGAAGGCTTCTGCCCAATGTCGGAGGGCCGCAGGCTCCGTGCCGGCGTCTCAATGCCGGCATCGTGCGGAGTATGGCACTCTACGGTGCCCCCGTGTGGTCGAGAGCTCTCACCGCTGAGTCTAAGACCCTTCTGCGAAAAACGCAGAGGGTCCTCGCGGTGAGGGTGATCCGGGGGTACCGAACGGTGTCTTTTACTTCACAAAGACACTTCTGGCGAGCGATCCGCCTTGGGACCTACAGGCGGAGGTGCTCGCCGGGGTGTATTGGCACCGGGCGGAAGCCAGGGCTAGGGGTGTAAGGCCTGAGGCAGCTCGGGTTAGGGCTTTAGTACAACGAGCCCTGATCCGACGGTGGAAGAGGGACCTGGGGTCCCCTGCCGCCGGTCTAGCGACAGTGGGGGCGGTCCACCCCCATCTGGAACGCTGGATCAACCGACGGCTCGGAATACTCACGTTCCGTCTCGTGCAGATACTCACGGGGCACGGTTGCTTCGGAGAGTATTTGCACGGAATCGCAAGAAGAGAGGCGGCCCCATCCTGCCACCACTGTGACGAGGCCGTGGATTCGGCTCGTCACACCTTGGCGGAGTGCGAAGCCTGGGACCACCAGCGCTCTGAGCTGGTGGCCGTGGTGGGCACGGACCTCTCGCTGCCGCGCATTGTCGGCGCAATGGCCTCCTTCTGCGAGCATGTCATCGCCGCAAAGGAGGCCGCGGAGCGGATCAGGGAGCAAGCCTCGTCCTCTGATCCTCTCCGTCGAGGGAGACTGGGGAGAAGGAGACGGGAGTACGCCCGACGTCTCCTTTTCCTCCAGCCGTAGGCCTTGGTGAGAGGGGGAGGTGACCCCTTTCACCTACCATAGGCCTATGCCGTGAGGGTGTCCTAAGTTGCTCGGGGCACCCTCGCTCGGGGGGTAACCGCCGGGGCGGCACGGTGAGTGCTAACGCGATCCCGTGTCGTCCCATTAAGGCGTTGAGGGTAACCGTTGGTTTTTTAGTGGGTAGCCTTAAAAATGGCGGCGTCCTCTATGCCGCCGGGTAGTTCCACATAACCTTCCGGCCATCACCTTCCTGGCCGGCGGGTATCCGTAACGGATTTTTCCAACGCAAAAAAAAAAAAAGGACTGTTATACATACCTAATAAAGTAGGTTATTTACCATTAAAATATCTAGAGTCATTGTACCGAGGCTCTATCTTCACATCCTCAGAGTCATGTGTAATCAATTGATCAAATCAATGAGCAATTGATTATGGAAATAAAACAAAGTAGCCCTAAGTTGACTTTCTAACCGGTTTTTATCCTCAGATCATATATTGGTTTTATCATCAGATCGGATTAATGGTCGTAATAATATATTGGTTACAAAAAACTTGCACAAAATATGACAAATATGTATTTCCAGCTTTGAAATTGACAACAATTATACGAATCGACTAAATAAAATAAATGACATCTACCAAACGGAAAATGTATTACTTTGTAATCACATAAAGTCTCATTCTAAAGGTAACATACCTTAATTTACAATCATTTTATTATACCTGAATGTAATACAATGTCACATCTAATTTTAATTTAATGTGTTGTAATAAAGATAAATGTTTCATTTGCTGATTAGATTTGTACGCGACATGTTTTTAATATTAACTACAAATCCAAAGTATAGTTTCACTATCCTGGAGTAGTTATTTTTAACTGTTTAGGCTTACTACTCTTTTAGTTTTAGAAGCCATAACCACACAATAGATACTTAGTGCTACTAATCAGTCAATGCAATAATATTTTTGTATTATTACTAAGAACTATAAACTCTTAATTTCTTGTGCCTTTACTATTTCTAGAAGAATTTTTATTAGTGACATACCATTCATAATAATATAATTAATTGATAAAATTAGCATTATCATCTCGATAAAGCCTGTAAGATTCATCAGTTTTCATAAATCTCCTATATTTATACCAAATCCACGTTTTTGTTTAGTTTATTTAGCACTGATAAGAACACCACGATAAAGACATAAATCAATATATAACATTAATTACTTTAGTTACATTAATTCGTTCAGTTTAGTTAGTTTGTAATCTCGTCCCTACAATTAATAATAAAATAGTGTGATTATAAATTTTGCAAGTAACAAACTCTGTAAACAATGTGAATGTAAATATTCTTTAAATTAAATATATATTAAATTAACATTTGTCATTAATTTTATTTCATTCATTGATGAAAACTATTTTTTGTTTCCCTAAGTTGTTGTCTAATCCCAAAATTATGAGTCTAATAAAACTCGTACTCTGAATGAAAAGACTTATTAGCCAATCAGGAACTGACTGAACTAAATTGTATTGGAACTATATCAAGTCATATGGAAAATGATAATCGATTGTCTTTCGGTGCTGCATGAAATCGACCGTTTGAATAATTTTTAGCTGAACTGAGAAGTTCCATTCTAGTAAAGCAACCAAGGATATAAAGATTATATTTATATTTTTTATTAAAATTATAAAAGTGTACTATGGACTATTTAGTTTTCCAGTCAGTGAAATTTATAAACATTTAATAAATTTATAAGAATGGAATGGGCTGTCTTCATTTAACTTTTATTTTGTTATTCTAAATTAGTTCTTTAAAATTTATTTAATTTTTTATTATGTCAGTTAACAACAATACGATAAACAACTAATGATTAAAAAAATACTGAACTCAACCAGAGCACAAAACATAAGTTTTTAACACGCTAGCGAATGCGTTAATTTATTGAAACTCTAAAGGATTTCCGGCAGTTAATCGGGGAATTAAAGTTTATTTACGAGCTCGAGATTTTTTGACGGAAAAACGATCGAAAGTAATTCGATCGTAAATCAATATAAACAATAGGATACTTTACAAAAAAAAAAATATTACAATTTTCAATTTCCAACACCCGAAATATACTTTGATTATTATTTTATCATTAGCTAGCTAGCTATTTTCGAAAACTTTAACTGCCTTTTTCCTTTTTATCTCTCCTTTAATTGATACAAACTATAACTTAAAATGTATACAAATTTATAAAAAAAATTTTTTATAATTACAGGTCAAACCAATTTAATTATTTTCCGTATTAGTTATATAATTTTACGAAATGAATAGTAGCTATATTTAACATACTTTGATAATAAGCAAACATTATATGACAGTAAGAAAAATATATTCAATAAACTATTGAATATATTTTTCTCACTGTATGTGTGTTTAAAAATAATTATAATTAAAAATTTTTGTTTTATTTTCTCGATTAAATAACACAAAATGTAAACCGCTCAGTCATCTATTATTACGAAAATTCCTAATTTTTTTAATATATTCAGCAGTTATGTTTTTCGATACGTCTCTGTCTCCATGATCTAGTATAAAGTGTTACTGTTCAGAAGTCCTAAACGACATCAGACAACAAATGTCTCCATATTTGCTAATGGGTTTTTTTTCAAATTCGACCGTCAGTTTTTTAAATGTTATCAAATATAAAATTATTATTTTGAGTTATGATATCTTTAAGGAGTTAGTTTTAAAAGATATATTTTATTAAATTACTTTACATATTAAGTAAAGCGAAATTTATTCTTATACTCGTATTGTTATAACAGCATATTTTATACATTTCATTTTATTCTAAAATTCATGTAATTAAAACCTATTTTATTACTACATTGAAAAAATATTGTAAGAAAATACTGAATTGTCTATATCTCTTCAGAAATCTTAAACTGAACGGAAGTACTCTTAAAAGCACTTTGTCCAGGTTTAAATGGGTAGGTCTAGAAATAGTGTTTGTTAAAATCTTTTTGTACAAAAGCAGGATAATTGATGTTTCCTTTGCTTAGAAAGGATATATTTTTATATTTTCTTATTAATCTTTTTTTAAGAAAGCTTTTAGTACTTTATACAATACATCTCTATTTCTCAAGGGTTTATAATTTACTTTACTCACCACAATACCTCTGTTTTAGTACCGCAGGTGTTTTCGAAAGCCTAAAGTAGAACAACTATAATTAATTGAAGTCTAATCTAGATCTAAATCTATATCATTTAAAACTGTCAGAGTGACGGAAAGATATTGTATTATTTTTCATTACGATCACTTTAGGTTAATTTAAAACTATTTGTAATTGTTTTTTGTATTTTAAAATAAGTTCTTTAGGATTGAGAGGTAGAGATGGAGATCATGGCACATAGAAGGAAGGTTCTGTCTCTTTCTTAGAGCATTTAAAAGTAGTACCTTTATTTTAAAACCAGACATACCATGATATTTGAGCCATAAATGAGTTTTTCCTTTTATAATATACCTGAAGTAAAAGAGAGTTGTATATGTTTGATTCCTTGGACTCAAATGAAAAATATTATACAAGATAACTTGTAAGTCAACCTGTTCTCGGTAATAGGTTATCGTGGGAATTATATTTAATTGATTTTATAATATTATGTGCTACACCAAAATAAAAGATAATTGAAATGTTAATAGCATTTCACAAAATTATGGGAGATAGGAAAAATGAACAGGGAAATTTTCATATAGAGGAAGGAAGATCTGAACTAATAAGATAATTTATTATTGAATATTTTGCTTAAATATTTCAAATACTAGTAAAAAGTTAATTATGTTGCTGTTTAGTCCCGTGTTAACACTTCTTGGTTGGTACCATTGACTTACATGGTGCAGTCACATTGAATAATGTTGTGACAGGGAAGTAATCACAACTCTCAAATCATTTTTAGTTAATAAACCGGAAACAAGACGTTAAATTTTTAATTAAACATTTTCAAATCCTTGAAAAGGCTGTTTTCACAAAATTTTAATATCAGCAACCCTCTATTGTTAACATGTCTTCCCTCAGTATAAATAGTTGTCAAGAAAATATATTACCCTAAAATGACACGAAAAATGTTTTAAGTCGTTTAATTAAAAATAAAGAAAAACAATATTATTTCGTTTTATTATATCAGTGAACTTGGTTTTACCATAATAGACGCTTTAAATTTTTTTTCAATTGATAAAAATAACGTATTTTAAAATAGGCTTTAAAGGACTTTTATTTAAGTACGTCTGCAATATAAGTGAATTTTGCATATTTTGTTTTAATTATTATAACGTAACAAAATCTCATTATGTTTATAAAATTATTAACGAGAGACTTTATTCAATTTTAATTAAATTTTCGTGTGATTATATTTTTTATTCCGACAACAATGCAATTATTTGCTGTGTGCAAAGTATGTTAATTATTTCTTTAAATTCATTTGATTTATTCTCTTACTTTCATATTTATTATAATACTTACTAGCTGTGCCTACTACATCTTTTGTTAACTAAAAGAACTTCTTACTACATAAGGTAACTGCCAATAAAAGTCCTGTTATCTGACTGGCAGACAGACAAAAAAGTTTTGAAAAATATTTTTTTTTATATAAGTCCGTAAATACTTTATACCTATTTAGTGAAAAGCTGTTAATGTGGAATTGCAAACAGACGCTTATTTTTTCAAAATTTGTTACATCGATTTAAGACAACCAGTTTTAGCTACAAGTTAAGCAATGTTAGTTTCCACTCCTGTTAAAGAGTCTTCATGGAGTTTTAAGAAGCTATACTAAAATGATTTTATTTAAAAAGTAGTTAGTTAAAAGGTATTTTGACTCGTAAGTTTATTTATATTTATAATTTTGGGAAGCTGGAGATTTAGTTCCAGAGAAATTTATAAAAATTTTTACTGTTTATATAAATGACAAGTTTCACTTGTTATTGCTTATTTGAGTTAAATAGTCAAAAGATAATTAACATCTACAATACTGTAATAGAAACAGAAGTTATTTACATGAACATTATATTTTATACGCGGTTTTAATTACAAGTGTATTATAATAAAGACATTATTATATGTCAAGATTTTACGATTTCAATTAAAACTTTTGTTATATATTAGCATCCTCAATTAGAATAATGTTTTATCTCGAAATAGGTACGGAGTATTTTAGCTCCTTATAAAAGTTAAAAATAATACTTTATTAGTTTTATATTAAAAAACTGGACCTTGTTTTACTTGGTATCCTAAATGTTGTAATAACAATTTATAAAATGTTTTAAAATTCTTTTCTTTTTTTTCTCTTATTCTGATTCTAAAATTAATATTGTTCTTACTATTTGTTTTCAAGTTCTTCTACCCAGTTTACTTAATACGCGACTCTTCTACCCCAATATGACAACATCTATTATACATATAAACACTTTTGTGCTGTGGCCATTCTGGTACCAAATTATGTTTTAATACATTTGTTATTTATATTCTTTATTGTACATCATAAATATCATAAAAACAAGTAAAAAATTATGAAATTACGAAAGAAAATTATGAATATACAATAGGCGGATTTATAGACTAATGGCGATTTCTTCCAGACGATTAATGTTTAAATTCTATGGAGCAGTACGTGGCGTAAATGTACAGAAATATATAAACCTGCTTAAAAATAACTACACACAAATAAATAGATATAAATATATATATATTTTTATTTTAACAATATATATTAACGTATAAACTAAACAATTTCTATAAACATATAATATATGTACATATATGATAATCGTCGTCCTAGATATCCTTGGATAGAAAATATTCCTTAACAGATTTTTAAAATATTATTAATCATTTCGATTTTTGAATATTAAGTGATAAGCCATTCCAAAATTTGAGGGAATTAACGGTACAAGACTGTTATGAATTTGGTGCTATGTAATGACATTCTGATAAGTAAGGACTGGGATAATCGTTCTTCACTGGGGCTCCTAAAAACTTGAAGTTTTCCTTCAAGTATGGGGGTGTTTTTGGGTGAAATAATATTTAGCTGAGGGGAGAAAGAACACGTGAATCCCGGCGATAGGAAGCCACTTGAGTTTTTGACGAAATCCTGAAACATGGTCATATTTGCACAAACCGTATTAACGTAACCGTATAGTATTGTTTTGTAGTTACTCAAGGTTATTGAGATGGTCCTCGGGTAAATTTAGATACAAGTGAGCTTCAGAAAACTTGTTTTGAGATAAAGACTTAAAAGAAATGGATTTTAATATCTTTTTTTAGAAAGTTTTATATTACAGAATACGGTTGAATAAAGTATTAAGTATATTTTTTGTTATTTACTAATATACTACTCGCATTTATTTATGAATATTGTTTGATATTTATAATAAATTTCATAACTTTTGTAAATAATAACTTTATTTTATATAAACCATCTGGATTGAGAAAGTATACTTCTCTGGAGAGACATATTTAATACCCACTTCATGAAACTATCTTCCAAAGAACTAAATGTTTTTATTATAAATGTCATCTTGAAATTATGTGGATGTACTCAAAAAAAGTAGTTTTAGCATTCAAATCTGTTTTGCGAAATATTTATTTTATGATACCATTATAAATATTTCTTTCAAAGTTAACAACAATTCGTGTCTTATTGTTGAAGTTTTGTATAAATATGAAAAGTTGTTTTCGAGGAAGTGAGTAACCTTGAATATTTCTGGAACATTGAAAATGTTGTCGATGTAGCTTAAGGATACAATTTCCACGCAAGAAACAATTAGAGATTTTATTAGTACAACGGAACTTACTGAATTGGCTAATTTCCTCTAATACTCATGAATATTGCGTCTCAATTTACCACAGCCATACCAACCATATATACCACTAACGCTAAAGTCACTAAGACATTTTGTTTTATTTTTGTTCTTAAATACATCGGTGTCCAACGTAAATTAGTTTTATATGAAATTGACTTGCATTATTTAGGTTTAAGTCTTCCAGCAGTGATTGAATTTTTGTAGGTTACATCTTTATCATAAGTTCAACGTCATAAATTTATATAAACGCAGTTCTATTATATTTTATATTTTATAATATTGTATAGAAAGTTATATTATAATGGGTACATCTGAATATTTTCTTGCATAATCAATTAAACTAAAGCACTATGGAGAATCTTCCAGTCTAAACATAATTCTCACAACAATAATTTTCAAGTTTTATTTTTCAGTTATTTTTACCGTCATGTAGTCGTCTAAAGTAAGTTTCAAAATCTAATATCAATCAAGGCTAAGCTGGATAAAGCCCAATACTACTAAAAAACTTTTTTATGTTTCAGTTTCTTTCACAGATGGATTATCCCTCAATATTTATAAAAGTTAAGTTAAAAAGTTACGTCGTTAGTTTTTTGGGTCTCAACCACTTAGCCAGAATAAGGGCTACCTACTAAAGAGTCACTCGACTATATTTTGAATTATAACTTTTTCTTAACAATTGAGATATTATGTTAAAAAGTTAGTAATTTATCATACATATTTATATTCAATTCTCCAACTCTATCCATACTCTTCGAATATCCTAGATTCAAATGCTTGTATTTTTCGTTTGTCGAAGTGGTCTTCGGATTTTATGATATATACATACAATAGTACTGAGTAGGTATTTTTAATGGACCCATCACTTTGAAATAAAATATATGATATTCTACTTATTTTTTTTTGTAAATATTTTTTGATTACGCCCACAGTATTAATGTTGTTAAAAGTCTTACAAAGGTAAATCACCAAAAGTAATAGAAGATTAAAGTTGAATATAGCATAAACATCATAAGTCTTTTTAATTTGGTGTTTGTATTAAATATCACTATTGATCTTCACCCCCAAGCCATTTCATCTCTCATGTTTAGTTATCTTTCATTTCATTTTAATCAATTAACAGTTGTCTGTCTGTAAAATTTGGTATTTAGATTGTTATACGTTTGTTGGTGTCTATTCTAAACATTTAATAATTTTGTAACTGATTGTTGTTTGTACATAGAATATTTACAAGAATACGTTACTGGGAACCTTTTGTAACGAATAGAACTCAAATCAAATGATTTTTAAAATTTTATCTGTTTGTCTGTCTATGCGTTTGTGCGCTTTATTCTCTGGAACTGCTTATCCGAATTGAATGCGGATTTCAACCTTCACCTTCACTTATGGTTTAGTGTGGGTTTTATGTAAGTTGATCAATATATAAAAACGTCATCGTTTTAATAAAAAAAATCCTTTGATTAACGTTCGATAAAAATATGTAATATTAATAAGCTATTTTGTTGAATTGCCTCAAACTTTAATAATTCAGTACCTTGAATAAAATGTTTAAATAGAGTCAAGGAGCATAGCTACTTGCTCGAAATTTTTTAACATTAATCTTAATTTGATTTTTTTACTTTCTTAAACTAATTGAACAGTTTTTAATTAACAAATTTACTAAATTAATACCATACGAATTATTGAAAAATTTCGCCTCAAATTGTGTTCACCTCGCTATAAAAAAATAACGCCTTTCTTAAATTAATAACATAAATACAACCAGTGATAAAATAGTACCTCTGATATAAGTTTTCCTTCCTCAGAGAAACTTCACTAATAAGATAAAATAAACATTTTTGTCAGATTTTCTTCTCTTTTTCACATCTAAGTTATCATTCTTAATTTAAGATCTAAAAGCCCCAGTTTAGCATTTACTTTTACACAGAATCCTTTACATTAAATGTGATAGATCTTAAATTGCTCAATTTCGGAAACTATGTAAAAACATAACAATTTGGAAAGTATTAAAATTTACCAAAAACCTAAAATAAAATATTTACTCGTTTCACACTATCATATCTCAAATATTTTGTATAAATTCCGAACCCCAATTCTAACAACTGAAATATCGATAGATGACAAATTCAATGATTCTGATAGACACCAACATCTTATTTTCACGTAAACACAATTATTGCAAAGCAATTAAAATGATTCATTAAATAAAGCCAAGTCAAAATTAAAAAAAAAATTAAGTATTATTTTCACAAAAATAAAAAATAATAATCAACATAAATCTACTATTATAGGATAAAACGGAATTAAAGTTATTATGTGAAACAAAATTTTTATATAAAATAATTGTTGCGCTCAATCGTAATTGTCATTATCTTCTGAAATCTGAAAAAACGTAGTTTGTATGAAATACCTAGCCTGTGTATGATAAATAATGTGTGATTTGTGCAATATGTAATTTTTTTACGTTTTTGATTGCTTCTTTGCCATATCATTTTCAGATAACCTAAACATGATCATATCTCTCTGTCACTGGTATTACTTTCGTACTATCTTTTACATAGACATTTATTTTTTTATAATAGTTTCCATCTGAAAATTTTACATGAAAGCTTTTATCTTTTTCTTTTGTGTTCCAGCATTCCTAAACTTTGAATTAGATTAATTAGGTTTTTTTAAAGTTTTTCACATTTCTTAATTATGATTTGAAATGACTCCATATGATACCTATATATGATGACAATTTTGATGGACCAATCAAATTGACAAAAGGTAGAATAATATATTATGTACTACATGTCAAACACCTATAACGATATTACGTGTTCATTTACAAGATTTGAAATTGACTTCAAGGCCTTGTTACGGTACTGCACTTGCAAGTCTAAAAATGCCATAAATATCATATACAAATTAAGATTAATAACATACAATAGTGGTACGCATACAATTGTACTCATGTTGGCGATGTAATGATAGCGATCGCCATTTTGTTAAGTCTACGTGTCAGTCGGGCATCACCAACGATCGACGCATTTTTTCTTGAGTCCAATTAAATGTTAAATATATGTCTGCCACTTAAAACAATACTTTGGAAATTGATGTTTTACGATAAAAAAATTATAAAATAACTGGTTTTTAGATTTTGATGAAAAAAATACTTTAATTTGTTATATTAGTCACGATATTTCTTTACGATTGCTTTTTGATGTGGTCTACTGAAATACGTAACTCTCCAGAAGCAAAAATTTTCAAAATAAAAAAAATCCAATCACGATTTGAAATCATTTGTCAAATTATTTAAACAATATTACTGACTGACTAATAACCACCACCACCAGATGATGAAATCGTGGACATTAAAAATTATATATTTATACCTATTTCTCCTTGATACATAAATTTCTTCATCACAGCAAATAATATTGGAATGTATGAAATATCTTACGTATCATATCATACAATATAAGATATCAATAAAGTTTTGAATCCACATTGATAACAGACAAGTAACAAGAAAAAACTTTATCTCTGTCGACTGAGACAATACAGAAACAATTTAATTAAGTCCGTTTTATGTATATTATATAAAGTATTGTCTTTCTGTGTCTTGTGACTGTATTGTGTTAGAATAATTTAATTTAATATTATAGACGCATACAGAGCTATACAAAAAATATATTGATTCGTAATAATTCAGTTAGTGAAAGTAAAAACAAGTAAATATATAATATATAAAGAAAGCTTGGCAGTTGTTGTAACTAGTATTGCAGTTTTGTCTTGCTTTAGTTTCTATATGTTTGTTTACCAATAATCAACTTGAATAGTATTATAGTATTATAGTATTATATAGTATATAGAATTGTATAAAAACTTTTGTATGAAATATTGCAGAAGTAGTATAGTAAAACTATAAGAAGTATTGGAAAGTTACATGATAACATGATTAGTAGTGGAAGGACTATTAAAATAAAAGTGAAAAACTAAACTTATTGTGTATTAGAAATATTATTTCTTATGTATTTAGATTTTAAACTAATCAAGAATATAATAAAAAAAACTGAAAAACTTCAGAAAGGACACAATTTAAGCTACACAAAATGTTCCACTAAAATTGTAATTATAGAAACTACAATGAAGGATAGAAAGAAATTTAGACATTGAGTTCAATAAAAATCTAACAGAAGACTTTAAAACGCTAACAGACGAGAATGAAATTAAAGTTTAATAGTTTCTTTGTTATTTGTTGCTCTTTAGCAATCTAAAGAACTTAATAAAATAAGTAATTTTGCTATAAATAAGTTATGTATCAACTTTGAACAGGATTACAGTAAAGGTAGAGTTAAAAAGGGATAACCCTCCCTGCTATACATCTTCTGGGAATCAATGTTTCTCGATGATAATTCAAATCAAAAATATATTTCAGTTCATACGCGTATTATTACAACTATAAACTGCCAAAGGTTACTAAATAAATAATTTTAACAATCTCTGAGTCTAATCTCTCCCGCGATACCAATAATATAAAATTTTTCGTTTTAAATTTGTTCATTAAATCTGAGTAATTTACAACGATTATAAGTTATGACAGAATGAAATAAATAAAGTACCGTATTTTATAACACGCTATGATTACATTATGTTTATCGTTTGCTAACTTTTAACAGCTGCTTTATTCAAGTAATACTGTTCATAAAAACCTCTCTATCTATAAATGTTCCGTAAAAACTAATTAAATAACTGATTTACATATCCTATTAATTATAGAAAACCACACCCTTATTTACTTATATTTGCATTAAAAAATAAATAAACTAAACATTTTCTCGCGGCTACGCTTGCCAGTTTTATAAGCCAGGTCTTCAAATGAAGAGATTTCCATTTGTAACAAATATTGCGAGAAGCTTTGTTTACTCTGTTTAAGTAAAAAAAACATTCGTGTTATGTCAAACGGCCGTGTTAAAGATTTCTCTGTCTCTTTATTTTTAGTAATCAACTTAACAGACCATCCAAAGCTTAATTAAAGTTCTGAGAAACGCTTCTTATTTTCAAATTCTCGACATTATTGGATTTTAATATAAGTAACATTCTTCCGATACCTGGTATATTTGAAATAAAATAAGTCTTTTTTCAACACTTTCTGGAAAGTGAAAGTTTGACAATATTGTCGAATGAATCGAGGCAATCAAAAAGGATAACTCGCAATTTCATAGCAAATTACTTTAATAATTAATTAATTTTATAATAATAACCCCTAAAAATCAGGTATCAAGATATTCTCAAAATATTTAAAAAGTTTTTATTAATAAAAATATTTTTTAGTTTAGTTTCAGATTTTTGTTTTAATTTTAGTAAACATGTAATTTCAATAATAATTCTTATAATAATTATAATTTTATAACAAAATATAATTTTATTTGAAGACACTCGTTATTTTACGAGTTTTACATTTTTTTTCTTGTTTTTCCGAACATTGATGCCAAAATCACGTAAAAATGATTTATGAACAACATACATATTTATATATTTTATTTTCATAGCTAAGATCGAATAATCTGTAATTTCAATGCCTGAAGCACAAGAACGTTGAAATAAATTGATTAATTTCCTTGACTTTGAACTATTCAATTAGAAATTCTTCTGCGCCTATATCTGCTTGGATAATTGATATTATCTATAGTGTAATAGAAATACCAGAATCTCTTCAGCAAAACATTTTAAAACAGATATTGAAAAAGCTATTGAAGTGGAAAATTAGGTAATGTTATAATAATTGGAAGTGTCGAACCAAGTAAATATGAATTGCAGCCGCGTGACTACAACAAGGCTCTACTGTTCTTCACCACCACTGAATCTTTGAAGATCTCTTTGCAATTACAGTGTTTTGTTTTTCATATTGTTAATATAAACTTACTCCTATGTATCTTAAAACTTTTCTACAATAATCCCGACCTGGATAAATACGTTGAATGTTGTTAGCACTCTCCACCAGTCAGATCCGTGTTATTGGGAAAATGCAATTAAACTTTTACATAAAAATAAACTTAAAAATAATATTTCATATTATCATAATAATCCTTAAAAGTTATACGTCCTTACGTATTATAATCCTCATAAATTATACTCACTATGTAATTAAAATTATACACACACACATTTATTTAAAAACTTCGCATTATCAGAATTACATAAGTAATATTAAGTGTAATTCTTCAAGAAGTTTTTCCGGAACTGTCTCTTGAAGGACATCTTCATCGACAGTTTACTCATGTCTAGAGACAAGTAGTTTTATAGTTGCAGTTATTTCTAAGTATAGTTTTGAAAAGATGTATTAGCTGGTAAGTAAAAATAAAACGTAAAGCTTATTTTTAAATTTAACTATTGTGTTAATTGCGAATACTATAATATTTATATTATAAATATATTTTTTTGGTTTGGTTAAGTGTATACTATCTTTGAACAAACACTAATAATTGTAGAAATTCATTCACTATAAAGATGTGTTACAGTAATTGGGATTAGCTACTTTCTCAGTATGTCGTGGTATTTTTAAACAGTAAATAGAAAGTTAAAAAAATAAATTTGGCGCTGTGCTCGAGTCTTATACGCTAATTAATTATTTTCAGCTCTCAGAGCTTAGAGTGAGAGCTGGTAATAAATAAAGAAGTAATTAATGACTGAAGAAGTTTATAGAATAAATATTTAGCATCACGCCATATTCCTTACGGGGTAGCCAGAGACGACGAAGCGCCAAACGCTACGGTCCCTGCATACCTCTTTCGCCTCGGCCACAGACATCAACCTCTTCATACATGCCCTCCGAGGGGTCCTCATACGTTTTACGTGACCTTCCTCCAGTATCATAGATACTGTGTTTTCGAAGGTCACTCGAGGCCTCCCCCTGTCTCTCTTACCGCTCACTTTTCCTATATAAATCTTTTTTACCATTCTTTCATCACTCATTCGTTCGACGTGCCCAAACCACCTGAGCACGTTCTTCTTCATTCTCACCGTGACATCTTCGCTAGTACCTGCCATTCTGTGGATCTCTTCATTCTCTTCTATAGAATAAATGAACTAGTATATTTTTATATATATTATAATTTTATTGAATAGGGTTTGAAATACATTAGAACAGGGTATAATAGATAAGAGTAGAAGAAAAATGAAGTTATAGTGACTTAATAATTGTCTAAATATATAAATAAAATTCAAGTGTCTTTATGAAAATTAAAATTAATATCTTTTCACTAAATGCATATGAAAGTATATACGGTATTAAGATAAAAAAACACAATTTTAACATTTTTTTTATCTGTTTAGTCTGGCTAATTTCTGAAACAGTTGGACAAATTTTAACAGAACTTTCACTGGCGGATAGCTAATTTTATAGAGTAACTTAGAATACTTTAATTATGTTTATTAACCAAATATTTAAAATTACGTATGTTACTGAAATAATCAAATATACTTTCGCATTTTCAAACAGATTTTAATTATACATTAAATAATAATGAATTCGAATAAATATTATACATGCAGTTAGCAACTGAAATTAACGTATTTGGATAAAAAAATCGTTTGAAACAATAAATTAATACGATTCTCTAAAATTACGCTACGTTACCATGTGACATATTACCATGTTTTGGAGCTTTTCTTAACCCGACGGTAGCAAACGTTGCAAATTTACATCGGGTAGGAAAATCCGTAGATAAATAAACCATGTATTTTTGCATGTCAGCAAGCTTAAGGATAAATCTATTTAAATTTTGACATGTCTGTTTACTATGTTGTCGGTTCCTCTCAAATACTGAAAACCTAGAGGTAAAAGCTAACTAAAATAAAAAAACTAAAGCAGGTGCAATATCCACGAATCCTAAACGTAAATCACTTTGATGCAGCAAATATTTATATATTTTTTACTTTGTCCAGCTTTATTTAATTTCCATTATAGCAATTACGTTATTTTCTTTCTACAACTTAAAGACTTTTTTTGTGCCATTCTACTTTTAAATGTTTGGTAGAAACAATATACATATTTGTGACAAAAAGTTTGTATTTTCTTTATTCTTTATACTAAACTATATTTTTTTGTATAACTTTGTTTTAAGTTTCCTAGGATAATTTTTGTTTCTCATTTTTTTATTACTAAAATTGTTCCGAAATAATTACAAATTCAATAAAATCATTTGGCGTCTATCTATTTAATATCTATATAATTATGGTATGGGTGTGATAAACTTTACAATTTAATTTAATATTTCCTCTACTTCCTTTCTTCATATTGATTTCAGAGTGGGTTTTGTAACTTCAAAGAAAGTTATCAGTTATCAGGTATTGACTATCCCGACTTAAGGTCTTGTCTTTTAAAGTATAAAATCATTTACACAATATTTATTATCCTAACTGAAATTGAAGCACTTCATTAGAATTTAATTGATATTGCTCAAAATATATATCATGTAGTGTTTATTATTGTTTTATTTATAACAAAATAAAAAGTAAAAAGAAATTATCACTTGCGTATATGTATTTAAATAAAGTTTCATTACAGCAAAATGTAATGTTAAAAAATAAATTTGAGTTTATTTACAAATTCATTTAATAGTACGACGATAAGTCAATTCACGGCCGCTAAAAGTCAACAAACAAATAAACCAACAGTTATTAATTATAATTTAATAAATCTAAGTAAGCAAAGCCAGAAACAAAACCCTAGTTTGTACATGGTTAGGTTTAATTAATTTCTAACAACTAAAGAGGTTTACTCTAAGGTCTAGACTCTAGAAAAAACAATGTCTATAACTGGATGTATTTTGTATATAAGCACTATACTATTTCGATTTCTTTAAGCTCTCTAAAACAATTATAATTAGATAGTTGTATAGTAATAATAATGATATCGATCGCATATATTAATTACAGTGACGATTCATCAGACTTTGATTAAAATAAATAAATAAACAAAAATAGTATTTAAATATTTATTTTTTTAGGTTTTGTGTCTTGTTTTTACATAGAGATACTGTAAGATACTATACGAGTATCTATTTCTTTTGTATTGTATGCATGATTATAAACGTCTATCAAATATTATTCTGTATTAACATAGTCTATCATCAATCATATTGTATGAATCATAAAACCGACATACGAGTAAACTACATCATACGTTTAATTATCCTTCAACCATAAACAGGCAAAAACAATTGAGGATGACATTAATATCATAAATTTGTCAAATTTATTTGTCAAGAAAAATATAATTCAGTTAGAATTCAAATTGCAAATGAAAATTTAAAAGATCATCTGGATGTGGTGGACGTATGCAATGTGAATTTGTAAATTTCATTCATCACTTTGCAACCCAACGGGCACATTCAAAGATATTTGACAGTATGCCTAATATATCTTTATATTTACCTTGATATAATCAAACTTTGTAAATATGTATATTAAATGACTTTAATAACAAACTATTACTATTAGCCTAATAAAAAACTGATTTCTTGACTCCCTAAATTCCCAACCTGTAAATTTCATTTAAATCTGTACACTTTCATAAAACTGATTAATTTACAATTATACATATTAGAAAGACTTTTTCATTAAGTTAATTTCATTTATTCTCGTGTTTGCTCTTTCATTCTCCTGCTAATATAGTAGTTTATCCATCATTCATACAAATTAATTACTCATGAATTTATTTATACGGGCACATCATTTTGTAAATGTATTAGTATAGTAAGCAGGCTAAATAACGTGAAGGAAGACTTAATATTATTAATTGTGCACCTGAACAATGGATGAGGTTATATCCCCTTCATTAATAATGAAGTATCTACTCCAACTTATTCAGGACACGAGTCATAATAAATTGTTTATTATATATATATATATATATATATATATACACCCATTGCTTTCAATTTGATTACTTTTTTTATTCCGCACTTAAGGATTGTAATTAATTGTAGTCACTTAGGTATCTCACGATTAAATAGATTTTTAAAATTTTGCTCGCAATGGTTTTTGATTGAGTTTTATATGATGTGTTATTATATTTCCAACACATTAGTGTTGGAAATATTGATATAATATTTTAATTTAAATTCGAAATAATATTAGGTCATAATTTTTCTGCTTGAAATAAATATAAAATGAAATATCAACACGGGTAGAACTCATCATTCATCGTGCTTTTTTATTTGTTTGTTTATTTATTTCATTCGTTTAAAAAAAGATGTACTTTTTAGGTATAATTTTTGTATTACAGATAAAATGTAGATATATCTATATACTTGTACTCTAAAAAAACCTTTCTTCTTCAGAAAAAAAACAGGAATTAGTTTAGGCTACAATTTCAATACAATTAAACTATTTGACGTCTTTGAAACCTGGTGTGATTAGCTTTTAACCTGATTCAAGAAGTTTGGTGCTCTTCTCTAAAATTTACTCTTATATAGTACTTTTAAATTTCAGCAATAAAATATTTTAAAAACATTAGTTAGAATTTTAAAAATAAACCTAATACACTATTATGTATAGGATGCAAAATTAATTAACCGGCTAACGACACGGTCTCTCATTTGATACAGTAACGCGTGCTGTGTCCCAGAGGATCTATCCATGTTAATTTATTTTGTATTCTATATTTATTAAAAAATACTCACTCATGTATACAAAAAATCAAATGAATTTTCTGGTTTCTTGAAGACGGTCAAACTATTCTATATAAATGTAAATAGCAGAAGAACCGTTTTCTTCGAATTAATGGATGAAAGATAATATCTAGAATGTTATTGAGATAAATAATTTAATCCGTAGTGTCAACGGAAAGGGTATATTTACCATTAGCTGGGTGTGTTCTCATTCATCAATGCACTCCCACGTATTGAAGTTTGGTTTGCTCATACATTTCGATCGGAATAACAAATAAGTGAATTAGAAAGGTTGAATTCTCTAGAGTGATGGTATGACTTTTTGGAAACAAGGTTTTGCTTGAGACAAATATATGTTGATGTTACAATATATGTATGTTAATTTGTTATTTTTGATCCTAAAAAACTGTAATGTTTAAGGTTTTTTTAAAATCCAGACAATTTATTTTTCTCTTCCTATCTCTTCTCTTTGCCTATCTATCTTGTGGCATTAACAATCATGTTGTGGATTTTCTATCTTAATAATGGTTTCTTTATGTATTTAATTATATAAAAAAGATGTATATAAAAAAATTATAAAAATCTATTTACTAAATCTTCTAAACAATATGTAAATATTTTTTTGTTGAAATACATTGTTGCAAATTTATTAATTAAGAAGCTCCTTGATGTAAACGAATGAAATAAATACAAGAGTATTCTTTTAACATCTTGTGAAACTACTACATAAATAAGCATACATACTTTAAAGTTCCTTCAATATTAAACCCTCAAATGTTACTCAAATATCATCTTAAATTTAATTTGTCTTTTATTATGATATTTATTACAAGAGCCTTAACTATTGCCGGTGTTTAACATCAATAAAGAATTGGTTTATAATATGTATATCCTTAAAGAAGAGTCAAAAAATTTTAAAAATTAAACTATATATGAAATTTGCACGGACATTTGAGTTCACAGATGAAAAGACTTTTTCTCAATAACACTAAAATCACTTTTTAGAAATTAATAATTAATCTTTACATTCAATTATTTAAACGTATAATATTTTTTGTTACAGGTAAGTTTTAAAATAACATCATTATGGCGCCCAACGTGATCCCAGATGTATAAGTTAAGTTTGTGGTAAATATATTGGTTTGTGGTATATATATATGGTATTACAACACATGTGTTTTTTGTTTTAAATATATGTAAAGATAAAAATTAAGACTAAAGAATATGTTAATAGTCAACAATTACAAAATCGAAACTTTAATTACCAAAGATAGTTGTAATTAGATTTTATCAAACACTGTCAGTCAACTAATAATTGAGCGAAGCGAACGAAGTGAGCGGAGCGTTTTACTGGAGACTTTTTGCATTCTTTGTCACGAATTGGCTCAAAAACTACTTGACGGAAATTTATGAAACTTTGTAAACAAAAAGACACACAGTCGGTGATGGTTCTTAAAAGAAAATTTTTGAAAAATGTACAAAAAAAATTTTTTTTTTTATATCATGTTAAAAAACTGATATCCCATTGAAGTCAATGGGAAATGATGAGTGAATACACTGGGCTCGCTTCGCTCAATATGCAAACGGCACCCAGATTTCGCGAGCGCAGCGAGTCGAAATTGACGGTTTGTTGGCGCCCCTAGTAATAATACAATACATTATTAACATTTTGTCATAATATTCATATTATTGGTAATGAATACAAAAAAATAACGTAATGTTAACAGCATGTCTGAAATTCTCAGATTAAAATCGGAAACCAGTTTTATAAGTAATTTCTGATTTAAATTCTTAATAAGATTACATCATCCCTCTAACACAGTGACGTGCGCATACGTATCGATATCGATATCTATACTCCATTACCCCTGAACCGTGATTGACGGGTGGCTCCTGACTGTTATAACCGGTTAGAACTGTATATGATTTTATAAGGTCATTATAGACGATTTCTGTTTGGACCCTAAGGCTGCGTGCTATCCCCAACTCTGTTTCAACAACTGGGTTTCGACACTTAGAGCGATTGTAAATTTCATGGTCATCTAGAGAGCAGCGCCATGCGAGGTAGTATTTTGGCCTGATCATAGACTTGCACTCTATAAGGCGCAGGTCAGGCCACATATGGCGTACTGTTCTCACCTCTGGTCCGGATCACCCCAATATCAGCTCCGATCTTTTAACTGCGTACAACAGAAAGCTTTTCCGATTGTCGAGGACCCGGTGCTCTGCAAACGGCTGAACTCTTTGGCATTGCATAAAGACGAGATTTCTCTATGAGTCTATATTTAACGCATCATGTCCCAAGTCGTCGTCGTCGTCGTCGTCCAAGTCATCGTGTCCCAAGGAGCTATACGATCTGATGCCTGCCGCTGAATTTCATCTACACACAGTACGTCATCGCTGGCACTACCATCTGTACCTCCTGGATTCGTGACCATTTTCTACTGTACGGTTTTCAAGGACCTTTCTTCCACATACCACTTCTTAGTAATGTGGAACGAACTCCCTTTGGTAGTATTTCCAGGTCGATACGACATGGGCACCTTCAAAAAAGGCGTAAACTCCAAGGCCGGCAGTACTCGTGCAAATTCTCGAATGTTGCAAGAGTTCATGGACGGAAATGATCACGTATCTATCATCCGTGACATTAATAATAAACAAATACCTAAACAATTAACTATATCACTATAAATACAAAGGCACAAAGCACTATCTAGTAGTTATAAATATCACTCATGAGGGGTGGTTTGTACTTCTAATGAAAATATCATTTATAACATTCCCATGAACCCTCGTAATAGCACTATATTGTTGTAATATTTTCATTTATGTCCTCAGGTTACAAAGTCCATTACACATTCATGTCCATATATATTAGTACATCAGTATTATTTGGTGTCAGTATTACAGCAAATCCAAACACCAAAAGAAGTACATTTATTTAAAAATTTAACATTTTCATATAGTTTTGAAACAATATTTCATTTTAATAATGTTGATTGCTTTTTTGCGACCGAGCGTTAAGCTATATCATAAGTATTAGTAAATTAAATGAAAATAAATAAAATATGTTATACGATAACCTGGAATAAATGCATACAGGCACCTTAAATAGTATCCATCTGAAAATAAGAAGTGAAGCGGTTTATTTTACAGCATATCATACATTTGCAAGTAAACATACTTTAATCCAAAGATAACAAGAACCCTGAGATCTTATCACACCTGAACCTGAACAGAGTTCTCTATCTTATTAATCGGTGTAAGGGAGATAGATATCAGCGAAAGCTTTAAAAAGTTGAGTACTTTTATGTCCAGAATAATATACTACTACATATCTAATGTTATAACATTCCTTAGATACTTTAAATGGAGACGTTATATAATAAGTCACGTATTGGTATGAAATCAGTAAAAAACTAAAAAACCAGTAGTATTCGTTAGATAAAACATTTATATATAATTAACATTATAAGGTATGAACAAAGCATTTCAAGCAACACCCTACTTTCAGTCATAAACACCCCGCCACTGAACACCCACGTATCAAATAAAGTTTCCATTCATTCACTCCATATTCTCTTGTTTCAACTCATTCACTACATCATTCATCAATACATTTCCGCTCTCGTGAACGACAGAACGAGAGCGATCTGTACTCTCCGTAAGACCTAATTATTTTTCAATAGACACTGGTTTACATAAAGAACATTTATTCAGGATCACATATTAAACGGATGTTAATTAAAACTAAGCCATGGATTATTAAAGGTCTGTAAAAAAGGTCAAAAGTGAACTTTCATTTGGTGGGTTATAAATATTTATTACATTCACATAGTACGTACATTGCAACAGTGACTTCGTATTTTTGTTCTTTTTTTTGCAAACACTAAAATTCAGTAGCAAATATGTAAAGTTCAATAAATTTATATTCTCAATGTTGCCAAAGTAATACAATCCTCAACACTCGTATCGTATATTACCAAAAACTAAACTTTGCTTGCATAGTAAACTCTTAATTTCACTTGATTATAGATTTTCAAATAAGCTTTGAACAATTTCTACAATATTAATAGGTACTCGTAGATACATTAAAATAAAACTTCTTACAAGCTTCCCCAAAAGGAAATTATTGTCGAAAATTTGTTGCCTGAAAATGAAATACCTAATCATCAGCGACCCTTGCCTTTAGCCGTCTGACCTTTAACCATTTTTGGTGTTAGAAAGTCAATTGACTGCGATTAGATTTTACTTTCATACCTTTTTCCCTTTGTTATAAAAAAAAATTATCAATGACTATGCTTCTTTAATAACAATAAGTTTTCTGATAGAACTCTTTTAAACATATTAAGAGACTCAAGATTCCTTCTATATATGTGTAAGATGGTAACTTGTACGATAATATTAACAAAGCAACAATACTTATTACTGTATATTTATTAATTTCAAATCGGACTAAAATGTAATAAAATGTTATCACAAAAATGTTTCTCTAAAATATATATATACGGTAAAAAAAATTAAAAATTCGGGAACGCATAATACAGTACAGTTATTAGGTGCTCAAAAGAAATTCATGATTCATTCATTCAAAATTATAAAGTTTTTTAAAAATACATCAAGATCCTTAATTCTTCGATAAAATTCTATGGAACGACGATTGCACTCTTAAAAAGGACGGACTTTAACATGTAAAATTTACACAGCCATTCTCGAATTTGCCTCTAATTCGTATTATTCTCGTGAAAAATATATACAATACCAGTACAAAATGTATTTATTATTGGACTGGTAGTATATTAAACGACAAAATCATTGGTCCATTTAAACTGCCCAGAAATTTATCTGGCCAAAGTCATTTGCATTTTCTGCAAAATGATTTACCCAATTTCATGGAAGAGGTGCCTATGGAAGAGAAATAATCCCTCTGGTTGTCCTGCACAAAGTCCATGCCTATTTAAATGCCACTTATTCAAATGGATTAGACATTTGGCTCCTATTTCATGGACTGGATTTTTATTACTGGGGCTGTTTAAAAGAACAAGTGTACTCCAAGCCTATTTCTAGTTTGGAGAAGTAATTAAAAAATAACTAAACGACGCTACGGACAAGATATTAGAATAGTATTTATCAGGAGATATAGAGATCAGAGTCGGTTTCAGACAATTTTAAAACCTGCCATAAAATAAATAAAATTATCCAACTTAACAACAAGTTTCAAGACAACATTTCTTCAGTAGAAATTACTTCAGTAGAAATTAATTTCACTTATTCAGTAAAAATTACGTCAGTAGAAATTAATTAATAATAATGCACTGCATTTTGACATTAAATACAATTATGCATTAAGTATTTTGTAAACCGTATGAACAAAGCATATTTTTGAAAAAGTAGGCCACTTTAGGTTATATAGGTGCTGAATAATTTTATAATAAATGCAAATTAAAAATATTGTTATTAAAATTGTAAACAGAGTTTTATAACATAAGTGTAAAAATACTAATGAAAAATAATAAAACCCATGTAGAAATAAATAAATATGTAAGATATATTGTTTATCTTAATAATTATATTATATAATAAACAATATTTTAGAGTCACTTTTAAAATAATAGAAAAAGATCAAGGCCAATTTAGGAGAATTTATTTAGTTGCTTTTGCATTATTAGAAGAAGACTTGAAATAAATATAAACTTAACATATATACTCTTTACTATTATTATAATGAAGGTTGGATATGGATATAGGAGATAATTCTTATACTTTAAAAAAATTAATGGACCTTCAAAAACAATAATAATTATGCAAATAAGCTTGAACTTCAAGCTGAGAACTGTTTTTTATAGATCACGCTGACGTTGTCAAGAACTATATGCCAAAAATCTTGTACAATGTGTCACTATAAGGTGTCAGACGACAGTTATAGATGACATTTCAGTTACCTTTTTTTTTTTTTTTTTTTTTTGTTATTACCTTTTCAGTTACATATACCAATAGAATTACGTGTATGAAGCTAAGCCATATTTGTATATAATGTACTACTTCCATTATTCAATAGTTTAGTTGTCTTTTATAACTTGAAGAACCTTAAGACTTACTAGCACATTCTCGCTGAGCGTTCTAATTATCTTCCAAATTATATTTTTGCAAAATAGTAAAGAATTTATACTACATTCTACTTTTATTATCATTGTTTGTTTTAAAGAAACTATGGAAAAATAAACATTATGATATAAATTCCTTGCATTTTCTCACTCTGAAAAAACTTGTAACAAAATTAGTAAGTTGATTTATCTATTAGGAAATGAAGTAATACGTAAAATATTTTTTATTATGATTTTGTGCCTTCATTATTAGGGTATCAATTATATTATTAATAATATATATGTTTGTTAATAATAAAATGTACTACTTCTAACTTAATTATCTACACTTATATGAATTTACTCGTATCTTTTCACGTTAATTAAATCGAAATTCTACTGATTGGTTTTAAACCCATTCGAGGTACTAATATCGTGACGTAAAATCTAGTCTTCTAGTCTACTGAAATTCCGTAAATATTAAATGAGCGATTTATCAAATTTCACTTCGCTTCAGTTGTAAAAGTCATAATATATATATATATATATATATATATATAAAACACTTGGGTTAGTGTATTTTGTATCTTAGAAAACTAAATCGTCAACATTCATACACAGTACAACAAACGAGAATCTTTGATTAATAGCATTTGTCATCAATAAACATAATAATAATTAATTGAACTATGTTATTAACTTTATCGAATGAGAAATATTTGTAGTAATATATAAAAAAAAACATCTACTTGTATCTCGCATTGATACTAGTTTATTTGCAGAATTTTTATGTACTACATAAGACTAATATTATCAAACGCAAAACTATCATCCGATTTCCCATCTTTTCTATTCATTTTCCAACCAAATTTATTGTATTTAAACCTTTAATTATAAAAACATAAAAAAATATATATTACATTACCACTACAACTATTTAAACTAAAGATGTTAATTATTTTAGAACGAAATAATAAATGATTGATTGAACCAAAAAGCAATATATTGTATATATTCTTAATATTGATTTATGAAGTGTATTAAAATAAATTGGCTAAAAACAATTTCTCTATTTATCTAACCTACCGAATATATTTCATTCATGACACGATATAATCAAATTCACCTTTATACCGGCCAATAATAACCAGTGAATACTTTTCTCTGTTTGCAAATACAAACAAATTGTTAGCTCTCTAATAATTCATTGTAACTGTTCTTGACAGTTCAAAATATACTCTATAGATATGACCTTTTTGTCAAAATATTGGTATTTCATCAGATACATAAAAAATACCAAGATTTTTCACTTCAGAGAAAATTCTATTAATTTACTTTGTAGTTCTTTAATAAAACAATTTATATTTGACATTTTTAGAAACTTTAATTGGGATATAAAATATATTTTTTTTATTGATTTACCAATATACTACTATAATCTCCAATGAATATTATTTCCAAAATTGTTACATAATTCATTTGACATATTTTTGCAATTTTAATGAATAAATTCTTATTTTAGTTATCCATTTTATTCCTTATTTATTATATTTTTCCATTTGCAAAATCGGTACAGTGATCGAGAGTGAACAGTAACTCCAATTGTACGATTTTATTTATCACATATCACTTTCAATTCGTTGTTGTTAATGTACTCAAACTCATTTACATTAACCAACTATACGTCTACATTCTGGAACAGATCCAAAGGCCTCAAGCTATAAATTATTTAGTAATAAAATTACTTCACACTCCTTATATAGTCACGTATATTGAAATTCCATTATTCCTGACCGGTGACTTGTAATGCGGTCGGTTACAACCGATTAGAACAGGTTGTAATTTTATTAACCTCTCTACAGTATTTGTAAATGTTACTATGTAAAGTTTACATAAATTTATGGTAGTATATCTTATATAAGATTCTATAATAAATTACTTTAGACCTCAATAAAGTTGTTAGATACCTTAAAAGTATCTTTCATTATGTATGAGCTCCTTTTATATCTCTTAGTCCTGACGCATTTTTAAATAGAGGCTTTTACGGTTTTATGTCGGGGGTAGTCATAAAAAAGATAAATAAATATCATATCAGTTTATCTTGTATTTTCAAAGTCACTTTTTCTTTCAAATATTTTTTTAAAAATGTTATATATATTTTTTAAGAGAAAAATTATAAAACCATTACTATGATTAATACGATCTCTGTCAACGTCATTTTATCGAATAATAACCGACAATAGAAGAAACTAATCTAGCCTCATAACACATGATAAGTTTATCTGAGTCTAGACAAATGGTATTAACGCGTTCCGAATGAGAATTAATGTAATGTAATATTCGATACGCACGCTACATTGAAGCTTTATGTAAAAACTACGACGAGCTTGCGCAGCTAAGACATAATCAACGATAGCACATGTGAGCTGTTAATCATCAGTCGTAGTCAATAAATATCTATTGCTGCTTCTACAAATTTATGTTATTTTATAATGTGGCGAAATACCTTTATTTATTCGCTGCTTAATTGAAATTATATTCGCATTTTCAATACAAATTGAAATGATAACCAATAACGTATTATAATATATAATTAATACAACAATTATTGACCTATTAGCATAAACTCATAGTAACGTAAAATAACACAAATATATTATATTAAATCTATTTATCTAAATTTTCAATGACTTCTAATTTTAGAGTATGAATCTGGAACAAAGACTATGAGACTTTAAACAAAATTAATAGTACTCGCCTTTCTATATCATGCCATGTTTTAGTGAGCGCGAAAAATTTTATTTAAAGTAAAAATAGCCTAAGTTACGCTTTATGACACCATGTATCCGTCAGTGAAAGTTCTCTTAAAATTGATCCAGCCGTTTCAGAGATTAACGGGACCAAGCAGACAGACATACAGTGAAAAATAAAATGATTTTTTTATGTAAGTATCGTATATACGTTTATATAAATCTAGTAAAAATCTGTTCATTTAGAGTTACAAACAGGCACTTAAATTGTACTTATATGTCTAGTTACGTACGACACAATTATTAGTATAATATCATTTTGTAGTTCAATTGACTATTTTTATTGTGAAATATTACATTGATTCTCAAACACAAATTTGTATTACTTTTAGGTTTTCATTCTGTTTTATATTGTTGTGATAAATTAAGGATATATAATTGTAAAAATTAAAATTATATTCGCACATTAACAATACTGCAACAGCACAAGCTTGAAACGCTAGTTTCAAATATGAATAAATAAAAAAATATTAAAAAAAAAATTGAATCAAAACCAATAGTAAATTTAAAAATGTGATGTACGGAAGGGTAAACCTATTTGTATCACCGTTAGTTAGTTAGTTAGTTAGTTTATTAGCTAGGTACAAGAAATAACTGTTATTCTAAAAATAACATATAAAGACATCTTAAGTGACTTACTAAATAACGTACCTAAATAGATGACAAGAAAAAAAAAATTTTTTTCACTGTAGATTCCTTTCATAACGCAAGAAATTTCTAGCACAGGAATTATGATAATTCATAAATACATATTTAAGGTTTGAGACAGAATAAAAAATTATATGAAACTATTTTATTTCAATTTATTTTCCATGTGTTTCACCTTAATTATATTTTAATTGTTAAATCTTAGATAAGGAAATCAATATTACATTTTATAATCGCTTATGCGTGTTAAAATACAATTAGCGTCACGCGACGTAACAAAATAACAAACATTTTATAAATCAACTTATGAATACTATACTTTATGATTTATAAAAAATAATAGTACTAGGAAGATATTATTATACAAAATCAATGCATCCATCCATTGTGATACAGAGGTTCACCTCTCATCAAAATTCATGAAATAATGCTAATAATAATGCATACATATGTATGTGTACAGAAATTGTAAACACTGGTTTCAAAATATAAACGCACCCTTACACATAAAACTTATTGATTTAAATACTAAATGAGTTTATACTTATGGATTGTAAATAACTAATTTTACTCTGTTTATTTTAAATATTATGTAGTAAAAAGTAATTTTTTGTCTAAATATCCTATATCCTATATCCTATATCTTCATATAACTATATCCTCATACTTTAACTTTACTTGTGAGCAACTGCTCACAAGTACCTTAATTTTACTTGTGTGCAACTGCTCACAAGTAAAGTTGAGGTATGAGTATAGTATTTAGCAGAATATTCGGAAGTAACATGCCATTTGAACTTTAAGGAACACTGTGGGCCTGAAGTTGACCAAGTTAGACTCTTGATATCTTAGAGGACCATTATTTAAAGGTTAGTCCCATCACCTCGGTGGGATGACACGGGATCGCTTTCGTAGTCAATAGTGATATACCACGCTGATAATATTTGGTAAAAATGGGGATAAGCCTAGTGCTCTACTCCTTTATTATAATAAATTATTTTAATGCACTGCAAATTGCGAAATATGTTTGAGTACATCTCAGATAATAAATGCTGAAAATAAATAACTTTTCCTATCGACTTTCTTCTCACTTTTAAATTTGATTAAATAAAACTCTAAAACTTCAGTTCAATAATTATTAAGATTCTAATTTAAATAAACCTTAATTTTATTTGCGTAATAATACATACACAGAAGTTCTCGTTCCCTTTAGGGTTCTAATTTATGCCGATAGGAGATATCTGGCAAGAGTGTTCTTGGGACAATTTAGCCCTTTATTTGAGAACCGAGCCTGAGTTATCGTTTATTTAACTAGCATCAAAACGGGAAAAGGTCAATGACCCTAAGGATCTTGAGAATATTTATTTTATATAATTAAAAGTACCCTCCCTTAAACACAACAAAATTCTTTACTACTACAGCAATAATGAACAATTGTAAAATTTATGGATTAATTTAAGGATGAAATAAAAACATTTTATGTAAAAAGTAGTTTTTAAAGTTACTTTTAATAAAATACATTTTTTGTATTTTTTTAATAATATACATATCAGCTGAAGGGATTTTTTTTTTTGTAATAGTAATTATCAGGACAAAGTATGTATGAAACAATAATTTAGACAAAAAATTATTAACTAAACTCAAACTTTCAAGCAGATGGACCTTCAAATATATAATCGCCAAAGTTAATATTATATAAATATTATAGACAACCCCTTTAGCAATGTGAATATTTTCACGAACGAACTCGTTCATTCTGTATTGTTTTCACTTTTCTCTCAGGAAAAATTTTCGTTACTGGCTAGAGATGGCGCTGTTTATAATTAACTGATTATTTTCATATTTAATTATATTACAATTTTGTATTATTATTTGTCACACTTTTTTGTAATTTTTTAGTAATTATAAATAAACATGTATTTAACATTTTCTTTTCTTCAATAAATAATAATAATTTTACTTAAAAATCAATCGTTTTTTATTAACATTTATAACTTTGTCAAAGTTCGTACGGGAAACACCCTGTGTATTTTCATATTTTTATATTCAAATATTAGATTATTATCATGATCATATAAATTGCAATAGGGTAATTGAATAAGATATTTCAGTGATCGAGGTTTCCTTGGACCGGATTTCAAAGGCAGTTGCTTAAATTAATTTTAAAAACTTGTAACTGATGTTAATTATACTTTAATATTTTGGGTAGACCTCGAAGAATTCGGTCTGCCCATTCATTTGTCCCCTACTTTCGAATTTTGGAAAAATTTCTTCACAGGAGGTCTTCTTATGACCGCCTGAGTCCGAAATGACCATTGGTCAAAAAGTTTATATATATATATATATATATATGCGTGCGTGCGTCCAGATTCGACTTTTGTCAGCACGATAGCGGCCGCAGTTTCGCTCGGATCGCTTTCAAACTTTGCACAAAAATCAACCATCCGAAAATGAAGGTCAAGTTCGTTAACCAGAGAAATCCGGCCGCAGGGGGCGCTAGGGCCTCACTTTTTCTGTTTTCAGTTTTTCGACCATAACTTTGTCCCTATACAAAGGAGATCAATCGCGTTCATATTATATGATGTCTTTGATAAATACCTATAACTAATGTAGATAAACCGAAAACCTAACTTCAATAACTTAGGGGTGGGGGTAAAAAAACCGAAAATTTTTGGAAAAAAAATCATAACTTTTTTCTGGTAAATATTCTTGCATCACAAGTATTTTTAATAGAAAGGTTATTTTTTACTCTAAATTTAAGTATCAAAAGTTTTTCCGTAAAAGGTACCGTTTCCGAGAAAAAAAATTAAAACCACTTTTAGCTTGTAAATTTTAGGTAGGTAAAACCACGGCAACTTTTTTCTGATAAACATTCCCTCCTCGCAAATATTTTTAATAGAAAGGTTATTTTTTACTCTAAATTTAAGTACCAAAAGTATTTCCAAAAAAGATACCTTTTCCGAGGAAAAAAATTAAAACCGCTTTTTGCTTGAAAATTTTTGATGTAAACAACGGCATCATGTATTATTCTTAGGTAGTGAGTTATATTTTAAATGAGTTACACACGAGGTCTACCCACGCGTGTCCCCCTGCGGGCACGGATTTTGGGTAGACCTCGAAGAATTCGGTCTGCCCATTCATTTGTCCCCTACTTTCGAATTTTGGAAAAATTTTTTTCACAGGAGGTCTTCTTATGACCGCCTGAGTCCGAAATGACCATTGGTCAAAAAGTTTATATATATATATATATATATATATATATATATATGCGTGCGTGCGTCCAGATTCGACTTTTGTCAGCACGATAGCGGCCGCAGTTTCGCTCGGATTGCTTTCAAACTTTGCACAAAAATCAACCATCCAAAAATGAAGGTCAAGTTCGTTAACCAGAGAAATCCGGTCACCGGGGGCGCTAGGGCCTCACTTTTTCTGATTTCAGTTTTTCGACCATAACTTTGTCCCTATACAAAGGAGATCAATCGCGTTCATATTATATGATGTCTTTGATAAATACCTATAACTAATGTAGATAACCCGAAAACCTAACTTCAATAACTTAGGGGTGGGGTTAAAAAAACCGAAAATTATTGGAAAAAAAATCATAACTTTTTTCTGGTAAACATTCTTGCATCACAAGTATTTTTAATAGAAAGGTTATTTTTTTACTCTAAATTAAGGTATCAAAAGTTTTTCCGTAAAAGGTACCGTTTCCGAGAAAAAAAATTAAAACCACTTTTAGCTTGTAAATTTTAGGTAGGTAAAACCACGGCAACTTTTTTCTGGTAAACATTCCCTCCTCGCAAATATTTTTAATAGAAAGGGTATTTTTTACTCTAAATTTGAGTACCAAAAGTATTTCCAAAAAAGATACCTTTTCCGAGAAAAAAAATTAAAACCGCTTTTTGCTTGAAAATTTTTGATGTAAACAACGGCATCATGTATTATTCTTAGGTAGTGAGTTATATTTTAAATGAGTTACACACGAGGTCTACCCACGCGTGTCCCCCTGCGGGCACGGATTTTTTTAAATTATACTTATGTTTTTTTGCAACATCAATAATAGAATATCTTTCAAAGGACAGAAGTTTTTCCTTACTAATACCCAAAATAGGCATGTAAGTTTGTTTTTTTGTTACGTTATCAGGGGTGCAAATAAACCGTATAATATTTTTTTTCCGAGGTATCGAAAAATAACTTTTAATATCACAACATGTTTTTTATTTTCTATACAATACGGGAGAAGTCACTGATAAAAGCTAGTATTAATACTAAAATAATAAATATGGATATAATTATGTTCTTAGGCTACATTTTGCAGTCGTAATATATATATATTATGCTTTATCATCAACAAATGTTATAAAAAATAAACATATTTTTTTAAACAGCAATTACTTTAACCCTACTAAACCTAACTTTTAATAATTTTTAATTACTTTGTTTCTCGGTATAATATAACACAAAAAAAAACAATTGATTTTAGTTATTTCCTTAGGTTTTAGGTAGCTTTAGGTTGAAGCTGATTCGCTTCAATCCTACATGTGTTGCTCTAACAATATACAAAAATATGTTAATACTAATAGTTCAAACAGAGAAGGGTTTGAAGGTCTGATTCTCACACTGAACAACGATTACCTTCTAAAAGAGGTCGGAGCACATCAAGTCAATCTGTGTACGAACAGTTGTCAAGAAACTTTAGCGCTAAAATAATCCCTTATAAAATTTGTAAGTGATATTGATGGTAATACCATTCTATCGCGATGGTAATGAGAGTATTTGAAATGAAGTTTGCCTCTTTAGCATAGTTATCTGTTCTATGGTGAGTGAAGCTCAGTCATTTAAAACTAATTAAAATCTTTATGGAAATGAGATTACACGTACTAGAATTTTATCAAGCTACATTTAATTTAAACACCACATACCAAAACTTGTAAGTTACAGTGAACCAAAACAGAGTAGATATAGATAGAGACAGTCATTTGATGATTTTAATTATTCTTTAGACAAATCGATAAAAAAGCAAGGCTTTGCTTAAAAGAATATTAGTTTCTGTAAAGCCAATGAACCAATGAAAAACTCACAGCGCACAATTGTTGCACACTTCATTTTTATATAGAAAAAATATGTCTCCTTGTAAAGTTATTTACCAGAAATTAATAGTGATTTGATTTGAGTAGAAATATTAATCATCTTTCTTTGTAATAGTATTGAAAAAATCCGTGCCCGCAGGGGGACACGCGTGGGTAGACCTCGTGTGTAACTCGTTTAAAATATAACTCACTACCTAAGAATAATACATGATGCCGTTGTTTATATCAAAAATTTTCAAGCAAAAAGCGGTTTTAATTTTTTTTCTCGGAAAAGGTATCTTTTTTGGAAATTCTTTTAGTACTTAAATTTAGAGTAAAAAATAACCTTTCTATTAAAAATATTTGCGAGGACGGAATGTTTACCAGAAAAAAGTTGCCGTGGTTTTATCTACCTAAAATTTACAAGCTAAAAGTGGTTTTTATTTTTTTTCTCGGAAACGGTACCTTTTACGGAAAAACTTTTGATACTTAAATTTAGAGTACAAAATAACCTTTCTATTAAAAATAATTGTGATGCAAGAATGTTCACCAGAAAAATGTTATGAATTTTTTTCCAAAAATTTTTGGTTTTTTTACCCCCACCCCTAAGTTATTGAAGTTAGGTTTTCGGTTTATCTACATTAGTTATAGGTATTCATCAAAGACATCATATAATATGAACGCGATTGATCTACTTTTTATAGGGAAAAAGTTATGGTCTAAAAACTGAAATCAGAAAAAGTGAGGCCCTAGCGCCCCCTGTGGCCGGATTTCTCTGGTTAACGAACTTGACCTTCAATTTTGGATGGTTGATTTTTGTGCAAAGTTTGAAAGCGATCCGAGCGAAACTGCGGCCGCTATCGTGCTGACAAAAGTCGAATCTGGACGCACGCACGCATATATATATATATATATATATATATATAAACTTTTTGACCAATGGTCATTTCGGACTCAGGGGGTCATAAGAAGACCTCCTGTGAAGAAATTTTTCCAAAATTCGAAAGTAGGGGACAAATGAATGGGCAGACCGAATTCTTCGAGGTCTACCCAAAAAAATCTTGAATATAATTGTCTAATTGATCATATACAGAATGTTTGTGATAGCGCACCCAAAATAAAATTAACTAGGGGCCTGAACCGGACCTCGATTTTGCCTCGCTGCGCTCGCAAAATCTCAGTAGAGTTAGGCGAATTGAGCGAAGCGAGTATACCATCTTCAATTCAGTATTCAAAGATGAAACCGACAGGCAAACAATATAGAATAATCAAATATCACATAGCGAAATTTCTTACGTTGAAGTTTATGGGGCCTTAATTTTTAGAGGATTATTACCTAACTACATCAGATTTTGAGATCTTTTAATTTTTTTATAAATCATCGCAATAACCCTCCCTTCAAACATGCAAAATTTCATGAAGATCGGTAAAGCCGTTTTCATGACAACCCCGGACATGTGTTGCAAAAAGTCTCACACAGAGCGCTCCGCTCGCTTCGCTCAATAATTTTCGAAGTAATTATACCGTTTAATTTAATTTACTCTCCCTCCCTCATCCTGCTTTCACATTCACAACTAAATATCCAATTTAAATTTAAATATTTTGAAATAAAGTAAATAGAACGGAGTTATCTCACAAAGTCATATCAATACGATCACAAAGTCATATCAATACGATTACATATTATTGGTTCCCTATTGTTTACTGATTCTTTTCAAGAAAAATGAATGAATTTAAGAAGTGGATTTTATATTTATAAAGTTAGGATTATATTACAAGCATTCCGTTGTAGGTGGTATACAATTTTCAAGACTAAAACCAATATATAAAATATATATTAAACCAATTATAATTTGTATTTTTAATGAAACAATAAAATATATTGTTGTATGAAAAATTGAGTAAACATTTTTTATAAATATATTTTACTCAAATTAATATATTTAACACCAAATAAAAATATACAAATAATAAAAATAAAATATATACCAAATATACACCAAACATAAATTTCTAATCTAAAAATTTTCTTCATCTAAACAAGAAATATCGCTTAAAATAAACGTGTATATATTTTTTTTATAAATTTTCAATAAACTGAGCAAATCCCAATAATTTACCAGTATTACAGATTAATTTTAATGAGAAGTACTTTCTCACAATTGCACAGGTTTGCTATTTGTTTTTTTATAAAATTGTGTGTCCTTTGTCTTTGCTTTTATAAAATGAATCAAAATATTGGTTTGTTTGTATATGTTACATGTTATTTTATTATGATATGATATTGTATACTGTACATATTATGATATTAAAAGTAATACTCCATATTGTTACTCTCTAACAAGAGTTTATGGATATATGATACAAGATAATAATATTTTTAATTCAAATTTAAAAGACTAATAAACCATTTTAAATTAGGCTTTTGAAGTGATTATAATAATATCATTTAATATAAGTATCAGACAAAGGGAGTCATTTCGTGAGACCGTAGGGACCAAAATTATGTTATTTCGCATAACATCAAGTCAGCAATTGTTAAACCTAACTCTGTGAATGTTAGGAATCTAGTTTCAAATAATAAGTTAAGTTCAATTTGAATGCCTAGTTATTCAGGTACGATATTTGTATTTACAAATATTATTCAGACTCCTATTTATTTATTGTAAATAACTTGTCTGTGTACATAATAACAACTATGCGAAAAATATATCGTAATATCATAATTATTACGAAAAAGTATTGATAACCATATTTTTAAACTTTAAATGAATTAAAAATAAAAACGTGAGAAATTATTATCAACACTTTGAACACCACCACAGTCACAAGAAACATTTATTTTCTCAGCTTTCACCTAATTCATTTCTCATCGGATATCTTAAACATTTCTTAAAATTTAACGGAAAGAAAACACTTGATAATACAAAAACTTTTTAAACCTTACAACAACTAACGTAAAATCAAACAAGTAAACACAATTCTCGATAGTGTTAGCTAGCTCGTAGTAAATAAGTGGATTTGATGACTTTTATAAATTAATTAATAACTGGGTTTCTTTTTATAAACCCCAAGACAATTATTTAGATTATTCGAACAGATATTTATCCTACAGAACGTAAAATTTCATTAAAATCCTTTAAAACGTTTTCAAAACGAGTTCTTGAAAAATGATCACCAACTAGTTGTTCTTCTTTTCGGTTGCTTAATTAACATTGCTATAATTTATCACTTACATTGTCTTATAAATTGCATAGTCGGTTATCTCGGTTCCACCACGCTCAGAAATTATCAGTACCACAATAACATTTTTCTTATTAATGAATTGTAACTTTAGAACAAAAATGCCATATGATAAGTTAGTATATTTTTTATCTATGAGTATATAAAAATAAGGTAAGTATTACAAGTCTAACAAGATGATTCTTCTCTTTTACAAGATGTCATTCTCGCTTGTATGTTAGTTTTTTATTACGGTTTTTGTAACAACTTAAAAATAAATTGTATTTCTTTCCATGGGTTGGTAAGATTATAGTTGTTGTAAACTAATACGTGTTTTATTTTTTGCTTCATTGTAATAGAAATCAAGGGTTTACACCGAACTGATAGCTGAGAAGTGAATTCGCCAGTGCAAAGAATACAATATGTATTAACACAATAAAATATTTAAATGAAGAAAATCATCAAAAGGGTTTGAAATTTTTTCAAACCCTATTAACATTTTTTTTTTTTTTTTCTATAATTAGCCATCTATATTTAAAGTTGCCGACACCTTCTTATTAATTTTACATTTAATTTATTAAAACAAATTAATTCTCTAAAGTAACATGAAAAGGTATGCTAGTCGTTCTGGGAACAGTAGACCTCAGTACGTTAGGGGATGAGATAATGTTGGGAAATTATTTATAGTGGATTTCACGAGGTGCAGTGGTTACGATATTTCACCCGTGAACCAAGTATGAGCGCCACCTCAGTAACCTCCGTAGACTGGACCTAAAACAAAACAAAAAAAAGAATACTTAGAGGAAATTTGGCCGCCACTTTGGATTTTTAAATAACAAAAAAACACCTTAGATATCGGCAAAGAATACATAGAGAAATTTCAGCCCGCTAGCTGCCGCAAAGTCCATTTTTGTGGTATGGATCAGAAACCCGCCATTTTGAAATTTCAAGCAAAGAAACGGCTCGACATAAAAATGTAAATAACTCAAAGAACACACCTACCAATTTTCGTGACGATTGTATAAAAAATACGTCTGCTACTCCAAAACAAAACTTAAATCACCGCCATTTTGAATTTTTCCTCCCAGTAAGAAAAATGGCCAAACAAAAAAAAATAACTCAAAGAACATGATCACCAATTTTTGTGGCGATCGGATGAAAATTGCTCCTGCTAAAAACTAAAAAACGCCGCCATTTTGGATTTTTTCGCCCTATCAAAAAAACGGCTCGACATAAAAATTGAAATAATTCAAAGAATACGCTTGCCGATTTTCGTGATGATAAAATGAATAATACGCCAGCTACGCCGGACCAAACATGCTAAAATACATACGGAAAAATAGCAGAATGGGCCTGTGAAGTGGAAACGTAGTCCTTCGGACAAACGCTTCGCTACGCTCAGCATTCCTCCTTCGGTCAATAATATTATTATAGGATTGCACATGCATTATGGGGTTTAAAAATAATAATTTTTAGAGTAAATATTGTAATAAATCTACAATCTGATAATGAAAACGACGTTATAAGTCTTCAAACAATAGATTGTTTATTTTCACTGACAAGTCAAGAAAAGGAAACTTCAATTAATAATAACAAATATTGAGCCAATTTCGTTTATTTTATTATTAACCATTCAGTTGTTAATATTTTTTACTGGATGCCTTTTTTCATTAAAAATTTAACTTTTAAATTAATTTGTTTGTTAGCTGTATTAGTTATAATAACCATCTATTTAGTTCCGATTTATTATATGTATGTATTTAAATATTTTATTTTGTTACAGGTAAGTAAATAAGAGGCGAATAGCGTCGGTTATTTGTGAACAATTATGATATACGACAAGGCACAAATTTGTATGTTACTCGTAATGTACGATATATTCTACATACTTTGAACTTGTAAGTTGGGTATGGATATCAAATGACAAATATTTCTAGTTATATATTAACAAAAACATCCACTTGTATCTCGCATTAATAATAGTTTATGTGCAAAATTTTTATATGCATAAGACTAATTATCAAACACAAAACTATCATCCGATTTTCCATCTTTTCTATTCACTTTCCTACCAATTTATTATATTTAAATCTCTAATTATAAAAACATAATAAATATATATTACATTACATTAGCACTATATCTATTTAAACTAAAGGTGTTAATTATTTTAGAAAGAAATAATAAATGATTGATTGAACCAAAAAGCAATATATTGTATATATTAATAATATATAACAATATATTGTACATATTCATAATATTTATACCGGCAAATAATAACCAGAGGATGCTTTACTCTGTTTGCAAATACAAACAAATTGTTAGCTCCCTAATAATTCATTGTAACTGTTCTTGACAGTTCAAAATATACTCTATAGATATGACCTTTTGTCAAAATATTGGTGTTTCATTAGATACATAAAAATACCAAGATTTTTCGCTTCAGAGAAAATTTTTACTAACTTACTTTGTAGTTCTTGAATAAAACAATTTATATTTGACATTTTTACAAACTTTAATTGGGATATAAAATATTTAATTTTTTTTATTGATTTACCAATATACTACTATAACCTCCAATGAACATTATTGCCAAAATTGTTATATAATTTATTCGATATATTTTTGCAATTTTAATTAATAAATTCTTATTTTTGTTACCCATTTTATACCTTATTTATTATATTTTTCCATTTTCAAAATCGGTATAGTGATGGAGAGTGAACAGTAACTCCAAATGTACGATTTTATTTATCACATATTACTTTCAATTCGTTGTTGTTAATGTACTCAAACTCATTTACATTAACCAACTATACGTCTACATTCTAGAACAGATCGAAAGGCCTCAAGCTATAAATTATTTAGTGATAAAATTACTTCACACTCCTTATATAGTCACGTATATTGAAATTCCATTATTCCTGACCGGTGACTTGACGTGTGGTCGGTTACAACCGATTAGAACAGGTTGTAATTTTGCTAACCGCTCTACAGTATTTGTAAATGTTACTATGTAAAGATTACATAAATTTATGGTAGTATATCTTATATAAGATTCTATAATAAATTACTTTAGACCTCAATAAAGTTGTTAGATACCTTAAAAGTATCTTTCATTATGTATGAGCTCCTTTTATATCTCTCAGTTCTGACGCATTTTTAAATAGAGGCTTTTACGGTTTTATGTCTGGGGTAGTCATAAAAAAGATAAATAAATATCATATCAGTTTATCTTGTATTTTCAAAGTCACTTTTTCTTTCTGAACTATTTTTTTAAAATTTTATATATTTTTTTTTGAGGGAGAAATTATGAAACCATTACTATGATTGATACGATCTCTGTCAACGTCATTTTATCGAATAATAACCGACAATAGAAGAAACTAATCTAGCCTCATAACACATGATAAGTTTATCTGAGTCTAGACAAATGGTATTAACGCGTTCCGAATGAGAATTAATGTAATGTAATATTCGATATGCACGCTACATTGAAGCTTTATGTAAAAACTACGACGAGCTTGCGCAGCTAAGACATAATCAACGATAGCACATGTGAGCTGTTAATCATCAGTCGTAGTCAATAAATATCTACTGCAGCTGCTACAAATTTGTTATTTTATAATGTGGCGAAATACCTTTATTTATTCGCTGCTTAATTAAATTATATTCGCATTTTCAATACTTTTTGAAATGATAACCAATAACGTATTATAATATATAATTAATACAACAGTTATTGACCTATTAGCATAAACTCATAGTAACGTAAAATAATACAAATATATTATATTAAATTTATTTATTTAAATTTTCAATGACATCCAATTTTAGAGTATGAATCCTGAGCAAAGGTAATGAAACTTTAGACTTAATTAATAGTGCTCGTCCTCTTACACTAGAAGCTCTTATATCGACAGCTCTGCTTTGCCCACAACTTAATTTGTACGGAAAAAATTATTTTAAGTAAAAATAGCCTAAGTTACTCCTTATGACATTAGCTATCCGCCAGCGAAAGTTCTCTTGAAATCGATCCGGTCGTTTCAGAGATTAACGAGACCAAGCAGACAGACATACAGTGAAAAATTAAATGTTTTTTTTTATGTAAGTATCGTATATACGTTCATATAAATCTAGTAAAAATCTGTTCATTTAGAGTTACAATCAGGCACTTAAATTTTACTTATATGTCTAGTTAGGACACAATTATTACTATATTATTTTGTAGTTCAACTGTCAATTTTTATAGCTAAATATTACATTGATATGCATTTCATGATTCACAAATCCAAATTTGTATTACTTTTAGATTTTCATTTTGTTTTATATTGTTGTGATAAATTAAAATTATATTAGCACATTAACAATACTGCAACAGCACAAGCTTGAAAAGCTAGTTTTAAATATGAATAAATAAATATAAAAAAAAATTGGAATCAAAACCAATAGTAAATTTAACAATATGATGTACGAAAAGGTAAGTCTCTGTATCGCTGTCAGTTTTGACAACATTTGATATTAGCTATGTTGAGATAACCATTGTTCTAAAAACAACATATAAAGACATCTTAACTGACTTACTAAATAACGTACCGACTAAATAGATAACAACAAAAAAGTTGAATTTTCATTGTAGATTCCTTTCATAACGCAGAAAATTTCTAGAACAGGAATAATGAAATTTCATAAATACATACGAGTATTTAAGGTTTGAGACAGAATACAAAATTATATGAAACTATTTTATTTCAATTTATTTTCCATGTGTTTCACCTTAACTATATTTTAATTGTTAAATCTTAGATAAGGAAATCAATACTACATTTTATAACCGCTTATGCGTGTTAATATACAATTAGCGTCACGCGACGTAACAAAATAATAAACATTTTATAAATCAACTTATGAATACTTTACTTTATGATTTATAAAACATAATAGTACTAGGAAGATATTATTATACAATAGCAAAAACATTTTTTATGACTTTATTGGATGCATCCATCCATTGTGATACAGAGGTTCACCTCTCATCAAAATTCATGAAATAATACTAATAATAATGCATACATATGTATGTGCACAGAAATTGTAAACACTGGTTTCAAAATATAAACACACCCTTACACATAAAACTTATTGATTTAAATACTAAAAAGTTTATACTTATGGATCGTAAGTAACTAATCTTACTCAGTTTATTTTAAATATAATATAGTGAAAAAGTAATTGTTTGTCTGAAGGTAATAATAAAAAAATACAGAACGTATCTTAATTAAGATTTTATCAATGGATATAGTTGCTCACAAGTACCGTTAAGGTATGAGGATAGTATTTAGCAAAACATTCGGAAGTAACATGCCATTTGAACTTTAAGGAACACTGTGGGCCAGAAGTTGACCAAGTTAGACTCTTGACATCTTAGAGGACCATTATTTAAAGGTTAGTCCCATCACCTCAGTGGGATGACACGGGACCGCTTTCGCACTCAATCGTGACATACCGCGCTGACAATATTTGGTGAAAATGGGGAAGAGACTAGTGCTCTACCCTTTTATTATAATAAATTACTTTAATGCAGTGCAACTTGCAAAATATGTTTGCGTACATCTCAGATAATAAATGCAGAAGATAAACAACTTTTCCTACAGACTTTCTTCTCACTTTTAAAATTGATAAAATAAAACTCAAAATTTAAGTTCAGTAATTATTAAGGTTCTAATTTAAATAAACGATAATTTAACTTGCGTTATAATACATACACAGAAGTTCTCGTTCCCTTTAGGGTTCTAATTTATGCCGATAGGAGATATCTGGCAAGAGTGTTCTTGGGACAATTTAGCCCTTTATTTGAGAACCGAGCCTGAGTTATCGTTTATTTAACTGGCATCAAAACGGGAAAAGGTCAATTAACCTAAGGATCTTGAGAATATTTATTTTATATAATTAAAAGTCATACACTTTTTTAAAACACAAGAAAACTTCTTTACTACTACAGCAATAATGAAAAATTATAAAATTTATGGATTAATTTAAAGATGAAATAAAAATATTTTATGTAAAATGTAGTTTTTAAAGTTATTTTTATTATTTATACGTTTTTTATTATTTTTTTAATAATATACATATAAATTTATTGTAGCTTGTATGATAAATTTAAAATAATCGGTTGATTGGAAGGATTTTTTGTAATAGTAATTATCAGGACAAAGTACGTATGAAACAATAATTTAAACAAAAAATTATTAACTAAAGTCAAACTTTCAATCAGATGGACCTTCAAATATATAATCGCCAAAGTTAATATTATAAAACTATTATAGACAACCCCTTTAGCAATGTGAATATTTTCACGAATGAACTCGTTCGTTCTGTATTGTTTTCACTTTCACTCTCAGGAAAAATTTTCGTTACTGGCAAGAGATGGCGCTGTTTATAATTAACTGATTATTTTCATATTTGATTATATTATTATTTTGTATTATTATTAATCACAGTTTTTGTAATTTTTTAGTTATTATAAATAAACATGTATTTAACATTTTCTTTTCTTCAATAAATAATAATAATTTTACTTAAAAATCAATTGTTTTTTTATTAGCATTTATAATTTCGTCAAAGTTAATTTGAGAAATACCCTGGGTATTTGCATATTTTTATATTCAAATATGAAATTATTATCATGATCATATAACTCGCAATAGGGTAAATTGATAAGATATTTCAGTGTTTGAGGTTTCCTCGGACCGGATTTCAAAGGCAGTAGCTTAAATTAATTTAAAAAACTTGTAACTCATGTTAATATACTTTAATATTTTTTAAATTATACTTATGTTTTTTGCAACATCAATAATAGAATAGATATCTTTCAAAGGACAGAAATTTATCCTTACTAATACCAAAAATAGGAATGTAAGTTTGTTTGTTTGTTACACTTTCAGGTTAAATACTCATTATCGTAATTAAATTATGTATACACCTTATCAGGGGTGCAAATCAACCGTATTATAATTATTATTTCCGAAGTATCGAAAAATAACTTTTAATAACACATGTTTTTTTTATTTTCTATACAATACGGGAGAAGTCACTGACGAAAGCTAGTATTAATACGATAATAATAAATATGGATATAATTATGTTCTTAGGCTTCATTTCACAGTCGTTATATATATATATTATGCTTTATCATCAATAAAAGTTAAAATAAATATAATTTTTTTAAATAGCAATTACCTTAAAGGAAACCTAATTACCTTAATTACTTTTTTTTCTTGATTTAATATAACACAAAGAAAACCAATTCATTTTAGTTATTTCCTTAGGTTTTAGGTAGCTTTAGGCTGATTCGCTTCAATCCTACATGTGTTGCTAATAATCTACAAAAATATGGTAATGCTATTAATTCAAACAGAGAAGGGTTTTGAAGGTCTGATTTTCACACTGAACAACTTTTACCTTCTAAAAGAGGTCGGAGCACATCAAGTCAACCTGTGTACGAACAGTTGTCAAGAAACTTTAGCTCTAAAATTATCCCTTATAAAATTTGTAAGTGATATTGATGGTAATACCATTCTATCGCGATGGTAATGAGAGTATTTGAAATGAAGTTTGCCTCTTTAGCATAGTTATCTGTTCTATAGCGAGTGAAGCTCAGTCATTTAAAACTAATTAAAATCTTTATGGAAATGAGATTACACGTACTAGAATTTTATCCAGCTACATTTAATTTAAACACCACAAACCAAAACTTGTAAGTTACAGTGAACCAAAACAGAGTAGATATAGATAGAGAAAGTCATTTGATGATTTAAATTATTCTTTAGACAAATCGATAAAAAAGGAAGACTTTGCTTAAAAGAATATTAGTTTCTGAAAAGCCAATGAGCTAATGAAAAACACACAGTGCACAATTGTTGCATGCTGCTCATTTTTATATAGAAAAAATATGTCTCCTTGTTATTTACCAGATATTAATAGTGATTTGATTTGAGTAGAAATATTAATCATCTTTCTTTGTAAAAATATTGAAAAAAATCTTGAATATAATTGTCTAATTGATGATATACAGGATGTGTGTGATAGCGGACCCAAAATAAAATTAACTAGGGGCCTGAACCGGACCTCGACTTTGACTCGCTGCGCTCGCAAAATCTCGGTAGAGTTAGGCGAATTGAGCGAAGCGTACTCGCTGGGATACTATCCCATCTTCAGTGTTCAAAGTTGAAACCGACAGGCAAAAAATATAGAATAATCAAATATCACATAGTGAAATTTTTTACCTTGAAGTTTATGGGACCTTAATTTTTTTATGATTATTCCTCAACGACATGAGGTTTTGAGATCTTTTCATTTTTTTTTATATACAATTATCAAGACTAAAACCAATATATAAAATATATATAAAACCAATTATAATTTGTCTTTTTAATGAAGTAATAAAATATATTGTTCTATTTCTAGTTACTAATATTCTTTACTCAAATTAGTATATTTAACACCAAACAAAAATATACAATTATAATTATACCAAATATACACCAAACATAAAACGGCCTATTCAATAATAAATATGATATTTTCTTCATCTAAACAAGAAATATCACTTAAAATAAACGTGTGTATATTTTTTTTATAAATTTTCAATAAAATGAGCAGACCCCAATAATTTCCCAGTATTACAGATTTATTTTAATGAGAAGTACTTTCTCACAATTGCACAGTTTTGCTATTTGTTTTTTTTTTATAAAATTGTATGTCCTTTGTCTTTGCTTTTATAAAATTAAAAATATTTGTTTGTTTGTATATATTACATGTTATTTTATTATGATATTGTATATTTTACATATTATGATATACATATTATATAACAAGAGTTTGTGGATATATGATACAAGATAGTGATTATAATAATATCATTTAATATAAGTATCAAACAAAGGGAGTCATTTCGTGTGACCGTAGGGACCAAAGTTATGTTATTTCGCATAACATCAAGTCAGCAATTGTTAAACCTAAGTCTGTGAATGTTAGGAATCTAGTTTCAGATAATAAGTTAAGTTCAATTTGAATGCCTTGTTATTCAGGTTCGATATCTGTATGTCCAAATATTATTCAGACTACTATATGATGATAAGTTAGTGTATTTTTTATCTATATAAAAAATAAGGTAAGTATTACAAGTCTAACAAGATGATTCTTCTCTTTTACAAGATGACTTTCTCGCTTGTATGTTAGTTTTTTATTGTGTTTTTTTTCGAAACAATTTAAAATAGTATTTCTTTCAAATCGGTTTCTCGTTTGTAAGATTATAGTTGTTATAAACTAATACGTGTTTTATTTTTGCTTCATTGTAATAGAAATCAAGGGTTAACATCGAACTAATAGCTGAGAAGTGAATTCGTCAGAGCAAAGAAGAATGTATTAACACAATAAATTGTTTAACTGAAAAAAATCATCAAAAGGGTTTGAAATTTTATCAAATCCTTTTAAAATAATTTCAATTTTATTTTTCTACAATTAGCCATCTATATTTAAAGTTGCCGACACCTTCTTATTAATTTTACATATAATATATTAAAACAAATTCATTCTTTGAAGTAACATGAAAAGGTATATAATATTATTAAAGGGGTGCACATGTGTTATGGGGTTTAAAAATAATTATTTTCAGAGTAAATATTGTAATTAATTTACAATCTGATAATGAAAATGACGTTTATATCTTAAACAATAGATTGTTCATTTTCACTGACAAGTCAAGAAAAGGAAACTTCAATTAATAATAACAAATATTGAGCCAATTTTGTTTATTTTATTATTAACAATTTAGTCGTTAAAATTTTTTACTAAATGCCTTTTTTTAATAAAAAATAAACTTTTATTATAATTTTAAATATTTTTTGCATATCGTTTAAATTGTTAATACATGTTAGGTTATTTTGCAATGTCAGTAATTGATTTATTTGCTCGCTGTGTTAGTTATAATAACCATCTATTTAGTTATGATTTATTATTTGTATGTATTAATATTATATTTTGATACAGGTAAGTAAATAAGAAGCGAACAGCGTCGCTTATTTGTGAACAATTATGATGAACAAGGAACAAATTTGTACGTTACTCGTAATGTACGATATATTCTACATACTTTGAGTACTTGTAAGTTGGGTAAGATATTATTTTGTAACTCATTCAAATATTATAATCTACTTAAATTACCTAATTTATTCCTTACATCAATCGTTTACTATTACATTTCATTAAATAAATGAGTTACATCTACATTAGTTACATTTAAACATTAATATAGTGACGTCCCCACACCTATCGATATCGATACTCTATTACCCCTGACCCGTGTTTGACGGGTGGCTGCTGATCGGTTATAACCGGTTACAATTGGATTAACCTCTTCTTGTATATACATAAAAATATTAAAGTCTTTAAACAGTCCTCAGTTCTTGATATAAAACATTGATTTTTTATAGTACCATTTAATCAGAATTACTTTACAATACTAATTCTTGTTTAAAAAACTATAATGTTAGATTAGAACATTTAATTTAGAAATTTAATATAAAATACTAAACAATGAGGGACATGGTAGTTACTATGTCCCTCATTCTTTAGTATTTTTAGGTAAAGGTATCATTATTTTGCTTCACTGGTTTTCTGATAAATTAGAATAATGTAATCTCTTCCTTTCTTATTTTCCATCCCTCACAGTTAACCTTTTGGTTGGTAAAGTCGTTAGACACGTTCCAATTGTATTTGAAAAAAAAATATTTCTATGAATAAATATATTAATTTCATAACATGCTAATAAGTTTCAATATTACCGACTAATTGTTTATTGAACAAAATCAATTAAAATTAATATTTTACAAAATTTATTTTTACATGCTACTTTATTAAATAAAAAATTAATAAATAATTTGAATAGGAGCTAATAAAATTCTATAAAATAATATTTATGTAGAAGCGTGAGATGAAAATCTCTGAAATAAAAATATTACCTAAAATAATAGTGTCATATTGTAGGTTTCAAATAGTATTTCTTTATATAAAACAACACCTCGTTTAGTGAATGTACAGTGGATAGAGATTTGACAGACAGAAACACAAAAAGCCATAGATCACAAATAATTATTACATGAAGGAATCACGCCCGTGGCTTTTCGCTGAACTGTTAGAACAGCTGAGTAGTAGATGTATAATATAATAGAGAATAAGAAATAAAAATTACATAAGTTAATAATTTCTAATTGAGTTTTCTTATTTGGACAATTGTAATATTTGTTAAAAATATTATAGCAAATTGAAAAATATACTGAAGTATTCGTTCCAAAAAAGGCTTAACTGTCAACTGCTTCTCTTGCAATTTGTCAGAAAACATTTTTTTTCATTTATATCGGCATATATTGAATGAATAAAAATATAAATTGAAGTTTCATCGAATGTATGATATTGAATTTGGCTATATATATATATATATATATATATATATATATATATATATATTCAGACTGCGAGACTCAACTGCAGTGTACTCAGTTAAATTGTTAAATGTAATTATTTTTGTTAGACAATGCTTATTGCATTGTACTATCTTGATATTCAGTTAACATTTATCTAATCGACTTTTGATAATTTTTACTCAACGTCTTTTAAAAAACAAAGTTATTGCATTGTTAAAAAAATCTGAAGAAAAAAAAAAATTCTTTATGTTTTTGGTTATAGTAGTTGTAAAAGTATAACCTTGTTTTATTTTCTTGGATAATAAAATTATGATTAAAATGTCACTTCGAGACGTTCCTTTCCGTCAGTTACAGTACCTTTATATTCCACAAGAAATAAATAATAATACAAGTGCAAATATTAAACTGATTTTGTTATCAATTCTGTTTGAATTTAAATGATTTTAAGTAGATCCGTGAATTTAGATCTTATATCTTACCGCTGTACTGGATAGAAGACAATAAAATAGGTGTTCATACTCGCACCCATTTACACATGCAAAGGAATATTCTCAAAAATATTGTATAAGAATAAATAAATAAAATTGATGCAGGGAATATATCATTTCATAAATTATAATTGCATTCATATGATTGTAATTCTCATGCGGAATGGCATCGGCGTGGTATCATCCTCTCTTGTCGTAAAGTACCTATTATAGATATATTTAGTGAGTATGAGAGTGAATGGTATGTAAGAATATTGGAATTCTAAGTACTCTCCCTTTTCCAGTCTACTTCATCCTGACCAATTTCTCATCTGTTTCGGTTTTAAAATATTCCTACGCGACTGAACCACTTCCCATCACATAGATAGTCTTCTCGTGCCAAGCTGTCCCAACTTGCAAAAATATTTCTCACTTTGTCTGTCATATAATGTATTATTATATAAAGTTATTCTTCTATTTCTTTATGGATTTTTCACACGTAAGCAACAGATATTAATTAAAGAATTGTCTTTTATGACATCGATGGTCATGAAGTAAACTGATGGAAGGAGAAGAACAATCGGGGCAATAAATAAATTTGTCAGTTTAATGTTTGTTAATGTATATTAATAAAAAAAGAGGATTAGCAAAATTCCTTTCATATTTAATAAACAAATTTTAGTCAAAAATTGAAAGTACTATAAAATGAGACCTTACAATTACCAGAATATATCTTTTTAAACAAAAAGTATATTTTAATAAATATATTAGGTATTTTCTACAAAAATATGGCAAATACTATATGTTTCACTATATTTGATAAGTTCAAAGTTAAAAATTAATTACATTTTAAGTAACTTTCAAGAGTATCTGTGGTAAATTTTGGACACAACCCATGACAATTATTGTTTTTGAATAATATGAACTAATAAACTATTAAATTTAGTAAAATAGAAGTAAAATACTCAAAATAAGTGCTTGTAGTAATTATGTAAATAAAATATTGTCAATTAAGGGGTTTTACAAATTGGTACGTAGAATTTACTTCCTTAAGTCTAAGCTTTATTACTTTCAAGATCAAATTAATAGAAAGAAACTTAACAGAGAGTTCAAAGACAGCTGTTTTAAGAATAATTTACTGAAAACAAAATACCAATATTATAACAACAAAGGTTTAAGAAATTACGAAAATTATTTTCTCAACAACTTCTTATTTTGTTTCTTTGTAAAAGTATGCATTTCTTAGAAATAATTTATAAAAATAATTAAAGAAAAATATATAAAACACACGCAATTTAACGATTTCTAATATAATACGTAGATCATGAGTTCTGAAATTGATCGTATTGTTGAGCGAAGCGAACGAAGTGAGCGGAGCGTTTTACTGGAGACTTTTTACATTCTTTGTCACGAATTGGCTCGAAAACTAGTAAACGGAAAATTATGAAACTTTGCAATCAAAAAGACACACATTAGGTGATGGTTCTTATAAAAAAAAATTTGAAAAATTTCGGCAAAAAAAAAAAAATTCGTTTCCCATTGAAATCAATGGGAAACGATGAGTCAATACTCTGGGCTCGCTTCGCTCAATATGCAAACGGCACCCAAGATTTCATGAGCGCAGCGAGTCGAAATTGAGGGTTTGTTGGCGCCCCTAGTATTTTAACTTTTTAAAGTGCATTAGTGTAAGTAGGCGTTACGAAAGACGGCATGAAAATGTTTTTACTTTTGTTATTCAGCTGGCAGCTTTAAAAATACCTCACATGCAGATGTCCAAGATGGAGGAAAATATTTTGAAGGCTATAATGTATTTCAAATATGTGATTATTATATGATAACAACATTTATGAACTTCAACGACATTCCTTTTGTGAACCGTGCAATTGATATGTATCGTTTCATAAGGGTTATGTATGCTTAAAAAATAAAATACTATACAGGTACTCGTATCATCATTCCCATGACGATACACAACCGTAACACACAATATTTATTAACTATTCTTTGAAAAAGTCTATTAAAATGCATTACATGCTTTTATAACAAAGGATCATTATCACTTTGTAAGAGCAAATACAATTGAATATTTCCATAACAATAAACTGGAGATCCTGAAAGCATACAATACCCAAGATAACGTATATAAATAAATTATATAAATGTAACGTTATATATATAAAAGTAAACTTAGCGTAAAATAAACATTCAGAATAGTAGTATAGAAAAATTAGATCATAAGGGAATAACAAAAATATACTGTTTTGATGAAACTTGAAGAAATTGTTAAACTCATTATGTTCTTAAGGATTTATGACTATACCATTCGCCCCGCCTTGATATATAACAAGCTGATGATGGGATGCTCTTTGTAATGTAAAGATGGAACAAACAAAAATACTTTCTTAGCTATATTTTTTTAATATTGCATTTAGATTTTTTTTTACACTTTTATTCGAGACATGAAAAACAATTTTTTGGCCTTGGAAACATTTTTTTATCCTTCTACTTCTCTAAGCTGTAAGCTGTGAGCTTGTAATTAAATTTATTAAACAGATTATTATTTATTTTAATTATTTCAATCGTTTCAATTTCAAAATTGTAAGTTAGTTTTGAATTCTGCTTATGAGATTTATATATATTGATTTTCATTTACATTTTCCAGTTCCGTCAACACATCCACACTATCGTATAAATTTCTAACAAAATTACTCATTATTTATGTATATCATCAAAATGGTTTTCGTCTATAGTTGTCTATGAGAATTAAAAATCAGATTACCCTTAAGTCCGGTATCATAATAAACCATAAAAAATAATAATTAAAACAGTAACATGATACAGACTCCCAAATAAATTTTTTCAAATGATTATCTGTTTAAGGTCAAAAAGCGTATTTGATTATTGATATTAAATGATATAAAATATTTCTCGTTAAATAAGGAAGAAACCAGTGAAGACACTGTCGGTGCACAGCTAATACAAATTTATCATTAAAAAGTAAAACCATGCAATAACTAAATTTCAGACTTAAATCAAAAGCTTCTCTAACAGCTGCGTCACCGCATATTTTATTCAAGCCCTTCATACCGCGGTCCTTGAAACAAATGCTTGGAAAACTTATTTATTTAACTGAATTACTTGGACGATTTGAAAACGTTGTATGAATTTAAATACTCGTATAGTTTTGTGTCCAACGGTTTAAAATTTATTATAATTTATGCATTGTAGCACGTTTTTAAACAGTTTTAAATTTTAAATATAATTTATAGATATAATTTTAAAGGTTATTGTAATATCAAATCACTCTTTGGTGGGTTGTCGGTTTTATTGGAAATTATATTGTATTTTACGAATATAATACGAGTATAGTTGGAACAATATATGAAGTAAATCAAAAAAACTTTCAGCGATACCACCATGACGTCACACTTAATATCCAACTTAATTTTTAAACTTATGTACGTCGTTGTTCTTTTACAAGCTGAATGAAAAGTTGGTCAAAATGGAGGCTGAAAACCAACTTTTTTTGTCAAAAGTTATATAAATATCAAGGGATAATCCATCTTAGGGAAGTGATTTGACCCTTATAAAAGTAAATCTTTGGCCAATTTTGTCTTTATAAGATTTCCTGTCAATATTAGCTTATATTCCACAACTTATTCTCCCCGACTTCGTCTGCATGACCAGCACATCACGTTACTACATTTACTTTTTTTCGTATAACGCACTTACAATTATTTGGAAATGTTTTAAAGTAATTCATAATATTTTTAATTATTAAACTGTGTATTAACACAAAGTTTTCCAAGTAAGATCGGTTCCAGAGGAAAGAGATAAAATAAGACTGCCCATTTGGTAGTAGTGGTAGTGGTAGATTATCACTGTCGCACATAGACATATATATATATATATATATATATATATATATATATATATATATGTTTTGTTTTCTCTTTTTTATAATTTATTGGGACATTTTACTTAGACAAAGTGTATACTTTCGTTTAAATTTAAAATATTTGGATCATGTTTGGCTTTTGACATGAATTAATTATACGGATAAAATGATATTAATAAAATGAAAAAAATGTATTTCCCAGAACTATTTTAAATTATATGCAGCGAAGTGCTTCCTCTTTTCGGTCTAAACCTATGATTTCTGAAATTGCTTACAGCATAATACATTACATAAGTGTCAGAAACTTTTAATGTAATTACAACTTGGTAACAGCTTTAGCTTATAAAATCTAGAGCAATTTAGAGCTAAGCCATATTTAATTATTTAACATTGGTTCACTTAATAACGCACTAAAAGACATATTATGAAGATAGTGTTAGTTGTCATTCTTTCAAAAATACAAGTTGTGTCAAAATGAAGTCGATAATAACTTAAAATGGTTGATACATCAAATAAATTAGTGAATTTGTTTATAACATTTTGGTTTCTATTTCTTAACAAAACAATTCCAACTATAATTTTTATTTGGACAACATTTTACTTCAATTTCTGTGTTATGTTCTTTTAAATTTGTTGCGATATCAAAATGAACAAAAACAAATAAACTGAAATTATTAGTTTATATTCATATATTTGTTTAGATAACATCATTCCCTTAAAACAGGAAAACGCTATTAGGTAATTAAATTTTCTCGTTAATTTTAATTACGTTTAAACATACGAGAACTTTACGTATAGAAAGTGAACAACGTTCCCTTATTCTGTGAATAATAAGATAATAAATGATTTCTAATTAATAAAATTAAACTTTGAATTAAGTAACAGACTGAATCTAATGACACTTTAAAGTAAAATAAGATAACAAACACTTGATGAATGTATTAGTGATTTTTATAAAAATATTTAGATAAAATTTTAAACGCTACTTTTTTCAAGAAAGTAGTTAAAGTTCTGAAATTCGAGAGTTTATTATATATTTTTAATACTTTATTTACTGTGTTTATTTATTTCATAATTTGATGCAAAGATTGTTATTAATTTATAAATGTATTTAATAGCAATATCGCTATTATTTTATACACTTTGACATTCATCTTTGCTAAATATTAGTTACAGTAACAACCTGTTATTTAACAAAAAAAATATGTCTTTTCAGAAGTTTAGACTTCTCAGACTTAAAAATCTCCTAATGTAAAATATACTTATTGGTGATGGAATGAATTCCACAACAGATTACATTATTATTTTTAATAATTAATTATTATATTGTTATTTTTAATAGATTGTCCTTCAATTAAAGTCATTATTCTTATTTATGTATAGCGTTTTTGTTTAGTTTCTAATTATTCAGTACTGATAATAACACCATGATAATGACAAATCAATATATAAAATTAATACATTTCCTACATTAATTATTTCAGTTTAGTATGTTTGTAATCTTGTCCTTACAATCAATAATAAAATAGAGTAATTATAAATTTTATAAGGAACAAACTGTATAAATATTTTGAATTTAGAAATATATATTTTTTTGGCAATGAATCCATTCATGAAAACAATGTTTTCTGTTTCTAAAACTAGTTCTCTGAATGAAAAAAACTTATTAACCAATCAACGACTGACAGAACTAAATGGTATTGAAACTAAAACCAGTCATATGGAAAACGATAACTTTAGGTGCAGCCGATTGAAATTGACCGATTGCACACTTGACAGCCTGCTTCATTTAAATTTTAAAGTTTCGAAAAAAGTAGGTCTTCCGGTATCAAGACTATTGTATATTTTATTAAAAAATATAAAAGTTAAATTTGGAGTATATAATTTCTCAGTCAGTCATATTTAAAAACAATTATTTAATTTAGAAGAATGGGATTGTTGTATTGTCTGTTTCACGTACATATGTCTGCACTTTACTTATATTTTGAAGTTTCAAGTTAGTTTTTTAACAGTTAGCAGTTAAAAAATTTAACAGTAAAAGGTTATTCAACCTATTTTCTTTAAAAGGTTATCGGAGGATTTATTTTAAATTGATTTTATTCTATGTCCTACACCTAAATAAGATATAATTTTAATTTTAATAGGATTCAAATAAAGGGAGTAGTAAATCCATTACAAAATGATTTTGGAAAATTTCAATCTAGACAAAGGAACATCGGAAACAAAAAGATCAATTTTCTGTTCATATTTTACTTAAGTAATTGTTCCAATATTTTACTTAAGTATTTCAATTATCAGTAAAACGTTAACTGATTTTCTGTTACTCCCGTATTAATAATTTTGACTGATACCACTGACGATACGTGAAGTTTGTTGAGGTGCAGTTACATTGAATGATGTTGTGACAGACAACTAATCACCAATTTTCTAAATCACAAATTTTTTAAATTACAAATTTTCAAATCCCCGACAGTCTTCTTATTACCAGTATTTTAATATTACTAACCCCCTATTGTTAAGATGTCTTGCCTCAATGTAATCACTTGCCTCAATATATTACCTTAAAATGGCAAGAAAATTTTTTTAGGACGTTTAATTAATAATATAAAAACAATATTATTTTGTTTTTGGTATTAGTGTAAAATTATGTAAAATTACCTTTAACAATAATCCTAATTCTAAAACTAATATTATTCTTATTATTTCTATTTTCTATTTCTTCTACCCAGTTTATTTGCATCTACATCACACGGGACCAATTCTACCCCAATGATATTTATTATATTAACAATAGAAACAATTTTGTACTGTTCCCATTTTGGTTGCTACCATATTATAATAGTAAGATTATGATAATTATAATTATATTGTATTAAATATATGTGAGCTCCGGACTACGAACATGCTTTTAGATAGAGACTTAGAAAAAACGGACTTTAATTTCTTTTTAAGAATGTCTATTATACAGAATACAATTTGATAAAATAAGGGGAGTATATTTTTTAATAATTTACTGATATTCTATTTATTTTGTAATATTGATTGATGTTAATAATAAATTTAATAGTTTTTGTAAATAGTAACTGGATTTTAATATATATAAATCACCTGCATTGAAAAAGTTAACTTCTCTAAAGAGAGACACTTTATGAAACTATCTTCCAAAAAATATTTTTTTTATTACAAATGTCGTCTCGAAAATATGTTGTTGAACTCAACAAAAAAGTAGTTTTATTACGAGTAATAGCATTCAATGCTATTTTCCAAAATCATTTTATTTGTGATAATTCTGAAAACATTACTTCCAAAGTGAATAACTATTCCTGTCATTTATCAAAGTAATTACAAAAAAAAGTATTGTAAACGAAAAAACTATTTAAATTAAACATCAATACAACAATAAAAAGTTGTTTTAGAGGCAGTAGAAGTTGTTTTAGTGCCTTGAATATTTCTGGATCTTTGAAAATGTTGTCAAAGTCACAATTTACAGGAAATTATTAGTCTTTTTTAGTACAACGGAACTTATTGTATAATATTCTACTTATATACAAAGCTACGGGTACTTCCGAATATATTTTTTTAAACATAATAAATTAAACTACATACGCTATGGATATAAAAAAGAATTTTCTAATCTAAACATAATAATAATTCTCACGTTTTGTATTTCTTTCTTACCAACATGCAGTCGTCTAGAAAAGGTTTCAAAATATAAAACCAACCAAGGCCAAGCTTGACAAAGTCCAGTACCATCCCAAGATATTTGTATAAGTTAAGACCAAAAAGTTACGTCGTTAGTTTTTTTGAGTCTCAACTATATAACCAGAATAAGGGTTACCTATAAAAGAGTCACTCGACTATAGTAAATATGTTATTTTTAGGTTTTTCTTAACTATTGAGTTATTATATTAAAAAGTTAGTTGTTTAACATATGTATTTTGTACATGTGTACATATTTTATCTCCATTTCAATAAACAGAGAAAAATCGTTGTGATGCTCTGTCAAGTTTTATATGAAGGTTAAAAATGTAGCAAACAGAGTACAAATTCACGGCTATATAGATTATGTAAGCAAATTTTTGCTACCGTCATTTGTGTCTGATGCTGTGTTTATTGAAGTTACTCTGCGTGGAAGTTAATATGTCGGTTGACAGATACCGATGTCTTATTTTCACATGAATACGGTTGTTGAAAATGTTTAAAATAAATTAGAAAATAAAAAAATATAAATAATAAGTATAATAGTCGTATAAATCGTAGAAATTCGTAGAAATAATATTATATATAGGATAAACACAGAACTAAAGTTATTAACAAAATATCAAGAAACAATGATTATGTTGCGCTACAATCTTCATTCATTTATCTTCTGGAGCCTTAAAAAACGTACATTATATGAAACACCTGTTCTTGTCTTATTTTTGTGTAATAAGTGCAATGTGTGTTATATTTTGACACTCTTGCTTGCTTATAACATTTCCTTTTAATTCAACCATGTTTTTTTCAATCTTCCGCTTCTCTTATAGCCACCCATATACTTCTTCTCTAGGATCTTCTCGTTACATGGTTTTAGACATTCCACTGTCACTGGTGCTACTTTCACAATACCTTTTACATAGACATTTCTTACTTTATAATTTTTTCCACCCCAATATTCAAACACAACAAGCTTGACTTTCATTTTTTGCTTTTATAGCACAGTATTCCAAACATCTAATCATTACCTGAAATCACTCAATATCATACCAGCATGGTGACTTATTATGACTTAAGATGACAGAATCATATTTAAAAGAGTAGAATAATATATTATGTACTTAATATTAAATAAGAATAATGATATTACGAGTTAATTTTACAAGATTTTTTTTTTACAAATTAAATTGAAAATCATTTAATTGTGGTGCGCATTTTACCCATGTTGGCGATATAATGATGATGCGTTCACCATTTTGTTATGTCTACGTGTCAGTTGGGTTACATTAACGATCGAAGCTTTTTTTTCTGGAGTATACTTACATATAAACTTTATATCTGCCACGTAAGGCTGAATACTTTGGAAATTATTATTTAAAAATAATATTAGTTCTTTTTAAATAGTTTTTAGATGTGTTCTACTGGAATACGTAAAAACTCGGGAGCAAATATTTTTCAAAATAATTCCAATCAAGATTTAAAATACAACAATAAAATCATCTAAAATGACAGATTATTTTTAAAAATAAGGTTGAGTGTTCAAGTAATCTAAATATAGAATTCAATTGAAATCTGTCTATTTTTTTAATGAATCTTAAATTAAAAACTAATTCATAGCCATGTCATCCACATTTGTATTATTGTTATATCACATTTAAGAAACATTCTTTATAGATAACTCTTTTAATCCTAGTGTTTTTTCCATAATATAAATGAAGCGTATTCAAATTTTTCTTAAAATAGTCATTAGAAAAATATAATATTTTTTTGTATAAAAACATGCTTATGTTACATATCACTGCTATTTTTTTATCTTTATACAAATCTTGTAAAGTTCATTATATTTTCAGAGCAAAGAGCAGTAGACGAGAAATTTTGGTTTCAAACTGAAAGAGATAAATTGTAGAGTGAGATAAAGTACCTTGCTTTATTCGTATACTTAGTGAAACATAACAGCTGGCTCAAGAGTTTGGAAACATAGTAGTGTTTAAACACTTTCAAAACTAAATATTCTTTGAAGAATAATTAGTTCATTCTGAATGATATTTGATTATCATTCATTAACGAAAATATAAAATACGAAATTGAATGATAATGATTAATATCTTGGTGGTCGACCCTCAGTGATAAGAATGTTCGTGAAATTAATGACTGACTTTGACTGACTGACTAACAAATCTTTAACATATGTTACTTTATTTATAATTATATATATATAAACGATTATATATATATAAGCGATTTACCACTCACTGAGTCATTACGAAATCTCCGAAACTATCAGGCAATTTTTTCGTGGTGTAGGCCTACTGGGGATCCCACCACATTATATAACGGGAACGCATCCCAATACACAGTACCTCAAAGGAGATATGGACATCTATGTATTCACTGACTGGCATTATATTTTTTTATTTAAAAACTTAAAAATTTACACTATATATATAATAGAAATTAAACATTTTGTCAATACAAGAAGTCTAAGTTTACATCTAAATTAATAATGATGAAACCCATTTGGTAAATGTTATTTACCATAAGTAACGAATTAACTTATAGCGCTTATAGACGACTAACTAAGGTCATAGGTAATTTTTACATTTATGAGAATCTATAAATATAAAAAAGAGGCCAAATCTGGACTTTAATTATTTTTTACCTTAAAATCTTTGTTAAGTATTTGATACTCGTACGGTTACAATATTTTATTTATTTATGCATTACACAAAAATACTTGATGAATTTAAAAAACTTTCATTACGAATAGCCTATTTCCAAAAATCGTATTATTTCAACTCACAAACATCAAAAACGATTATACTAAAATACCTCTATTAATTAGGTACCATAGGTACTGTAACCAGCACCGTCATGACGAGGAAATAGTGGACATTTAAAATTTAATTTTTTGCCTATTTGTCCTTAATACATAATTTTCCACCTTAGTTCAAATAATATTGGAATGCATGAAGTAAGTTTTGCGGAACAGATCTACACAATATAACATATCAGTAAAGTTTTGAGTCCAAGTTAATAACAGACAAGTAAGTAAGAGAAACTTTGTCTCCGTCAATTAAGATACAGAAACAATTTAATCAAGCCAGTCATACGAGTCTGTATATTATAATATTGTCTATCTATATCTTGTGGCTCAATTGTGTGACAGTATTTTAATTATAATAAAATTACGCGTAACGACGCGATACTAGTAAAATAATGCTCAAGGAAGATAAAAACAGAACAATAGTAAGTGTATGTAATATATAAAGTATGTACATCATAGTGTTGAATATATAATCATTATTTAAGTAGAAAATAAGTATACTTTATAGTTATGTGAGTGTCAGAAGTTTCGGAAACTATCGGAAGTTTGTTTTGATATTGTTCTTATATAACTTACATATAATATAATACATATATATTCTGTGTACTGTATACTTGTTACATATTAATTAAGTTTCAGTCTATGATAGTTATCTTTCATATAAACTATATATATTTTTTAATAATCAAACAAAATTGAATAGAAATTAAGAAGAAAAAACTACACATAAAGTATCACTACGTTTGTTGCTTTAATCGAAAAGAAATTTAGACAAAAAGCTAACAGAAGTCGTTAGAACGCGAGAAACGACGAGAAACGAGAATCAAATTAAAGTTTAACCATTTCATTGTTATTTGTTGCTTTTTTAGCAATCTCAAGAACATAATAAAAATAAGCGGCTTTGCTACAAATAAGTTATTGGACTTTTGTAAGAAGAGCTATCAAGTTTGAATTGGGTTACGATAACGGTAGATCACATAATAACAACACTTCCTCATACAGCACTCTCTGCTAATCAATGTTTCTCGATGATAATTCAAATCAGTAAGCTATTGTAGTAGTAGCTCTAGTATTGTATTATATAAACTTCCAACATTTACAAAATAAATTATCATAATAAGCTCTAAGTCTTATCTCTTTCACGATACCAGTGAGTAAAAATAATATAAAATTTAATTTAAAACTTGAATTACTTACAACGATTATAAATTATCACAACATGAAACAAATGACAAACCGTATCTTATAACACGCTCTGATGAAATTATGTTTATCTCATACCAGCATGGTGACTTATTATGACTTAAGATGACAGAATCATATTTAAAAGAGTAGAATAATATATTATGTACTTAATATTAAATAAGAATAATGATATTACGAGTTAATTTTACAAGATTTTTTTTTTACAAATTAAATTGAAAATCATTTAATTGTGGTGCGCATTTTACCCATGTTGGCGATATAATGATGATGCGTTCACCATTTTGTTATGTCTACGTGTCAGTTGGGTTACATTAACGATCGAAGCTTTTTTTTCTGGAGTATACTTACATATAAACTTTATATCTGCCACGTAAGGCTGAATACTTTGGAAATTATTATTTAAAAATAATATTAGTTCTTTTTAAATAGTTTTTAGATGTGTTCTACTGGAATACGTAAAAACTCGGGAGCAAATATTTTTCAAAATAATTCCAATCAAGATTTAAAATACAACAATAAAATCATCTAAAATGACAGATTATTTTTAAAAATAAGGTTGAGTGTTCAAGTAATCTAAATATAGAATTCAATTGAAATCTGTCTATTTTTTTAATGAATCTTAAATTAAAAACTAATTCATAGCCATGTCATCCACATTTGTATTATTGTTATATCACATTTAAGAAACATTCTTTATAGATAACTCTTTTAATCCTAGTGTTTTTTCCATAATATAAATGAAGCGTATTCAAATTTTTCTTAAAATAGTCATTAGAAAAATATAATATTTTTTTGTATAAAAACATGCTTATGTTACATATCACTGCTATTTTTTTATCTTTATACAAATCTTGTAAAGTTCATTATATTTTCAGAGCAAAGAGCAGTAGACGAGAAATTTTGGTTTCAAACTGAAAGAGATAAATTGTAGAGTGAGATAAAGTACCTTGCTTTATTCGTATACTTAGTGAAACATAACAGCTGGCTCAAGAGTTTGGAAACATAGTAGTGTTTAAACACTTTCAAAACTAAATATTCTTTGAAGAATAATTAGTTCATTCTGAATGATATTTGATTATCATTCATTAACGAAAATATAAAATACGAAATTGAATGATAATGATTAATATCTTGGTGGTCGACCCTCAGTGATAAGAATGTTCGTGAAATTAATGACTGACTTTGACTGACTGACTAACAAATCTTTAACATATGTTACTTTATTTATAATTATATATATATAAACGATTATATATATATAAGCGATTTACCACTCACTGAGTCATTACGAAATCTCCGAAACTATCAGGCAATTTTTTCGTGGTGTAGGCCTACTGGGGATCCCACCACATTATATAACGGGAACGCATCCCAATACACAGTACCTCAAAGGAGATATGGACATCTATGTATTCACTGACTGGCATTATATTTTTTTATTTAAAAACTTAAAAATTTACACTATATATATAATAGAAATTAAACATTTTGTCAATACAAGAAGTCTAAGTTTACATCTAAATTAATAATGATGAAACCCATTTGGTAAATGTTATTTACCATAAGTAACGAATTAACTTATAGCGCTTATAGACGACTAACTAAGGTCATAGGTAATTTTTACATTTATGAGAATCTATAAATATAAAAAAGAGGCCAAATCTGGACTTTAATTATTTTTTACCTTAAAATCTTTGTTAAGTATTTGATACTCGTACGGTTACAATATTTTATTTATTTATGCATTACACAAAAATACTTGATGAATTTAAAAAACTTTCATTACGAATAGCCTATTTCCAAAAATCGTATTATTTCAACTCACAAACATCAAAAACGATTATACTAAAATACCTCTATTAATTAGGTACCATAGGTACTGTAACCAGCACCGTCATGACGAGGAAATAGTGGACATTTAAAATTTAATTTTTTGCCTATTTGTCCTTAATACATAATTTTCCACCTTAGTTCAAATAATATTGGAATGCATGAAGTAAGTTTTGCGGAACAGATCTACACAATATAACATATCAGTAAAGTTTTGAGTCCAAGTTAATAACAGACAAGTAAGTAAGAGAAACTTTGTCTCCGTCAATTAAGATACAGAAACAATTTAATCAAGCCAGTCATACGAGTCTGTATATTATAATATTGTCTATCTATATCTTGTGGCTCAATTGTGTGACAGTATTTTAATTATAATAAAATTACGCGTAACGACGCGATACTAGTAAAATAATGCTCAAGGAAGATAAAAACAGAACAATAGTAAGTGTATGTAATATATAAAGTATGTACATCATAGTGTTGAATATATAATCATTATTTAAGTAGAAAATAAGTATACTTTATAGTTATGTGAGTGTCAGAAGTTTCGGAAACTATCGGAAGTTTGTTTTGATATTGTTCTTATATAACTTACATATAATATAATACATATATATTCTGTGTACTGTATACTTGTTACATATTAATTAAGTTTCAGTCTATGATAGTTATCTTTCATATAAACTATATATATTTTTTAATAATCAAACAAAATTGAATAGAAATTAAGAAGAAAAAACTACACATAAAGTATCACTACGTTTGTTGCTTTAATCGAAAAGAAATTTAGACAAAAAGCTAACAGAAGTCGTTAGAACGCGAGAAACGACGAGAAACGAGAATCAAATTAAAGTTTAACCATTTCATTGTTATTTGTTGCTTTTTTAGCAATCTCAAGAACATAATAAAAATAAGCGGCTTTGCTACAAATAAGTTATTGGACTTTTGTAAGAAGAGCTATCAAGTTTGAATTGGGTTACGATAACGGTAGATCACATAATAACAACACTTCCTCATACAGCACTCTCTGCTAATCAATGTTTCTCGATGATAATTCAAATCAGTAAGCTATTGTAGTAGTAGCTCTAGTATTGTATTATATAAACTTCCAACATTTACAAAATAAATTATCATAATAAGCTCTAAGTCTTATCTCTTTCACGATACCAGTGAGTAAAAATAATATAAAATTTAATTTAAAACTTGAATTACTTACAACGATTATAAATTATCACAACATGAAACAAATGACAAACCGTATCTTATAACACGCTCTGATGAAATTATGTTTATCTCCTGCTGGTTTTTGACAGAAGCTTTGTATTGTGTTTAAAAATATCTCATATAATTAAAAAATAATTTACATAACCTTTTCATTATAGAAAACTACACGCACTGCTATAAACAGATAGATACACTTATAAGATGTCTGAATCACGTAAAAACGAAGTCTCCTAACTCTTTTCAATCAAATTTTCGAAAGAAGACGATCCAAAACTTTGTCAGTTTTTCTCTATCCTACATGATCCAACTTTCGACATGCCCCGAATAAACAAGTATTTAAAAAGTGTATACGAAGATATATATATACATATATATATATACCAGAAACTTTGTATGTAAACTTAAAAATTATACAAGACTTTTATTATAAATTAATGACAGAATATAACACCTTCACCTTTATTTACTATATCGCTCCTTATTCAAGCTAATGTTACTTTTACGTTATTTTTTTTTCAGTCTTAAATAATATTTCAATTTCTAGCTATCAGTCAAACTTTTTACAAATATTTGTATTTTTATATAATATTACTTTAAGGCAGAATATTGTCAAAGGTAAAATCGTATAATCTATTATTACAAGGCCTGAAGCACTAGAACGTTGAAATAAATTGATTAACTTTCTTGAGTTTGAACTATTCAATTAAAAATTCACCCATATCTGATAATTGATATTATCTATAGTATAATTAAAATATCACATTCGCTTAAGCGAATTATCTTAAGAGAGGATATTTAAAAAGCTATTGAAGTGGGATATTAGTAGCTTTAAGATAATTAGAGGCATCAGTCAAGTTATATATGAGTTGCAACCACACTACTACAACCAGGCTCTACCACTGAATGTTTCAGGTGTTCAGTTAGAGTGTTTTATTTTTCCTATTATTCTTATAAGCTTATTCTGATGCATCTTAAAGCTTTTTTACAATAATCCCGACATGGATGAAATCTTTAGAATATTTCAGATTTTAATTTATTTTCTGACAGCATTCTCCACCAATCGATCCGTGGTGTTGGGTACATGCAGTTAAACTATTCTAAATAAAAATGAACTTAAAAATAATAGTTAATATTATCATAATAACACACTTAATATTATATAAGAAAACCCAACTACACCCTGCTGCGATCTAAATGTGGACTTTTGCAACATCCGGGGACTTTATTTCAACTTAAGCGCAGTCCACTATCATCTAAAGACCGAGTTGTTGTTTTTGACGGAGATGCAGATATCGCAACCTACTGACACAGCGTACCTCTTATATCGGGTATAAACTCGAACATCATATTAAGAAGTTTTCGGTTTTTTCGGATCCTGTCGTATAATAAACTATTAAGAACTGATAGCCTAGAGGTAAAACTTAAAATCTAAATAAAGTAGGTACAATATTCATGAATTCTAAACGTAAATCACTTTGACGCATATTTAAACATTTATATATTTTGCATTTATTCCAGGTTTATTTGAATTCCATTCTAGAAATTAAGTTGGATTTTTTCTACACTATAAAGATTTTATTGTGCGAGTCAACTTCAAATATTTGCTCTCTACACAAATATTGTCTCTCTACAATATGTATATTTGTGACGAAAAGGTTTGTATTTTTTTATTCTCTAATATAAACATTTTTTTTATATTTTTCTTTTTTTTTTCCTAGGGTACAAAAACATTATTTTTATTTAACATTATTTTTACTAAAATTGATCTGAAAACATTATAAATTCAATAACACCTTTCGGCCTCTATCTTTTGGTATCTTACATCGATATAACTATAGTATCGGTGCGATATACTATGAAATTTTGTTTATTGTTTCGTTTACTTCCTTCCTTCATATTGATGTTGTTGTTTTCGTAACTGCTAACAAAGTTATCAATTAATAAAGGTATAGACTACCCCGACTTAAGCTCCTTAAGCACTTAAACCTTTGAGATGTGAAATGATTTATATATTATTTATTATTATTACTGAAATTGAAGTAGTTTATGAAAACTGATTATTAACAAAGTATATATTACGTAATTTTGTTTTTTTATAAGTATACAGAAATAAGAAGGAAGACAAGTGTCTTCTTATTATGCGTCTTCTTATTAAGTGTATGTTTATTTTTTATTTAAAAACGACGCATACATATTCATATAAATTGCTAAGTAAATATACTTTCATTAAAAAATAAAATTATGTTAATAAATAAATGAATTTCTTATTATCTTACTTCTAGTGCTATATATTTATTACCGTATTTCAATCATACAATTTTATTTAATTTTCTGGTGATTTTTAAATAATTGTCCATATAATTAAGGATAACATAAGTTATGTTGTCCCTCATTGAATTCAAAAAGCATTAAAATACCCTTCTACTACATTGGCAAATTAATTTTAATTCGAACGACGTCAAAGTCAATAAAAAAACCAAACTACCAATCAAATTAAAATTTGTACAATCTAAGTAAGCAAAGCCGATACAAAACGCTAGTTTGAGTATGGTTAGTTTTAATTAATTTCTAATAACTAAAGATGTTTACTCTAAGTTCTAGACTAGAGAAAGCAATGTCTGTCTGTCTGTTTGTTTTTTTTATATAAACACTTACAATTATTATTATTTTAGCTTTTAGGGTCGTGTTTTATATAGAAATATTGATAGACACTAAACAAGTATCTAGTTCTGGTGTATTGTATGTGTGATGTGTGTGACAAGCGTCTATTAAATATTATTATGTATGAACATAGTCTATCAAATATCATCCATTATGTATGAAGTAATCATGAAACTGACTTGCATTTCATCGTTCATTTAGCTATCCTTCAACCATAAATAGAACCAGAAATTATTTAGAATTAATATAATATCAGAAATTTGTCAAAGTTACGAAAGATCTATTTCAGTTATGAGTAAAATCTTGCAAATGAAAATTTAAATTATCATTTGCGTGATGCAGAAATATTCAATTAAAATATGTCATTTTCTTTCATCGTTTTGCAACCCGGGTACAGTTAAATACATCAAAACAATATATCTCATATCTCTTTATGTTTAGTTTTATTTACCTTTGATAGTTAAATCTAAATGACTTGCATATCATCTTTAATTACATTTGTCTTTTGTAAATTTTATTATAGGAGCTTTAACTAGTTCGGTTGTTAAAGAATTTATTTATTATATGTTACATTACATTTGTAAAGAATGGTCACAAAAATGAAAGTAAAATTTAATAGATTTAACTTGTGGATAATTTTTTATTTAATATCAATCCAAAATAAAAATTTCTTAATAATTTATAAATTATAAGCGAGTTAAATATGTAAAAAAAAATATTTTAATATATATTACTCGTGGAAATTTAAGATATACATTTTGTTATGATCTCAAAAGATTATTAATATTATAAACACAAAAATGTAAAGGTGATATTAAGACAATATGATTCTTACTTCTTAAGATCATAACTTCAAAAATATGCTCAAATATATTTTGTACATTTTAGTCGAGTCAGAAAATAATCGTTTAAAAACAAACGTTCCCTTACGATCACCCCTGTGACGGTCTCTTAGGAACGAAGGTTGAAGAAGTTTCTAGAATATAAATTATCCTTGTAAAATTATTCGATATCATGACAGCTGTTTAAAGAAGAAATAGAATAAAATTAACCTCCTGGCGTAGTACATACAGCTTCAAAATCAAAGTTTTCTATTTAAGTTGTTACACTATACATATGAAATGTTGTACTATAGTATTACGTTTTTTAATGGTTTAATAATACCATTTTAATGTATTTATTAATATAAATAAACATAGACATATTTTTTAATTTTTAATTTTAAGTAATTTGTAAGTGAAAAAGGCGAAAAATTAATGCACTCAATTAAATATTTTCAAACTGCGTCCTGCAACTGTTTTTATATATAAAAGTAATACCAATAGTTAAGATGTTTTTAAGAATTAAACTGAATATTAAATTTGTACGTAAAATATAAGTTGACACCTAAAAAAAGCAAAACTTATTGTCATTTAAATGTACATTATTAATAAATAATATTTTTTGTTACAGGTAAGTTTAAAAATAATATCATCATGGCGCCCAATGTGATTCCAAATGTTACATATTTTGTGTAAGTTCGTGATAAAGCTATTGTGATTCGTGTGTTTTGGTTTTAAATACATGTGAAAACGAAAGTTAAGAAAGAGATTGCGTTACCAATTACAAAATCTAAAACTTTAATTATCAAAGAAGGTTCTAATAAGTTATATTCAAATAATCTCACCTCAACTGTGAATATATTAATATTTTATCATAATATTCGTATTATTATTTATAATTAATTAACTTAATTAAGATCTCCTTATAAACTTTCGTTAGTTGTTATATATAATTATTAATCAAATAAATTCAACTAATTATGTTTAACTATATATAGAGTGTTATAGTTTTAAACTTAACCTACTTAAATTAATTTGTTAATTAATAGAAAAGCATTTATATTTTACAACAACGTGTGTAATATGTAATTTTAAATAACTTTTCTTCCTTCAGTTCTTCAATATTGTTATATAATGACTTCTTTACGATCTCGTGCTTGGTTGAGTTTGTGATAAATTACAAAAAATGAAAACCTTTTGTGTATTACTTCATTACCCTTCTCCATGCAAGGATCTTAAATTTAAGTCCAACAAAAACTATTTCAATAATTATATCACATATGAGAAAGGCTTAAACACTGATTTTTAAATTATATTTTATAACCAACAACAATACCTTTAAGTACTCAAACTTTAATTGTTATTTATTTATTATATTTAACAGACAACACTTGAACTATTAGTTAATGATGTATGCCAATTTATTTTCTGTAAGGTCTGACTTGACTTGACATGATTGCGATCTTGGTAGCACTTAAAATTACTAAAATATTTAAAAAATCGAGTTACCGATTTATTCTTTTGTAAATATAAAAATAAATCTCTACAATAAAAAATAAGACCTTCAGATTCACCTCTGGTTGTCAAATAATAGAAAGCTCAACTAAATTAAAATAGAGATTTCACAAAATAAATGTTCGTCTTTTATTAAGAACATCCCTGACTTTCTACATTAACACCTGGGGTATATGTACCTCATATGTACCTCATATGTACCTCATATTAGTATATGTACCTCAAATGAGAGTTAAGGCAATTCCAACACATAACCGATACGTGAGGAGTTTATAAAAAATAATATTTGAGACTGAAAACTATATTATTCTAGCACCTAAATAATGTTTTTAGAACCTATAAATAAGACAGGAAACCACTCGAACGTATAATCTATACTTTATAGTATATATAGTCAAATCCACGAAGACGCGCCCCACTATTCCTCCTAACCGTTTATAGTATAAGTTTACCAAACTGGGAGGAAAAGGTTATGTTTTTTTTTATTTTTACTTGCTTTTTTTTTCCTAAAATCATATAATTTAAAAATAATTTATATTGCCTAAAATTAAAAAGTAAACATTATATAGTTTTTCTTACTTTCCAAGCTGAAATGAAGTCTTAGTAAAATTTGCTAATTTCAATTTTTAAGTGCAACACGCTGATATTTTCTCGACATTAAATAAAAATATATAGTAGAGAAACTTTCGTGACGAGTCAACAAACTCCCAGTACACCGCGATCCCCTCCAAACTTTTCACACACACACTTTACTACTCAAACAACGTATATAAAGATATAAAATCAATCTTTTGCAGTTCTTGCCAAGTTACTATTTTATTATATGTACGAATGAAAAGGCAAAGTCAAAAACGACAAAAGTTTTTTTTTTGTTTATTGATCTAGCTAATGATGAAACATATGATATATATTAACTCAATTTCTCTTTGTCATTTAGTAATTGACATATTCATTGCATGTGCAATCCAAATTGATGAAGCAGACATTTAAAATAAACACAAACTTTTTATTATAAAATGTTATAGTATGGAAAATAATAATATTATTATTATTGCTGACGCACTAACCATTTCTAGCTGTCGTTGGTGATAATGATTAATGTTTATTTTCTATTTTACTCATTACACAAATCAATATACATATTAATAATTTAACAATATTTTGCATATCATCTATGTATTGTATTTAATTATTATTATATAATATATACTTTAAGATGAGACGGTTACATAAATAATGTTCAATCCGTTAAAGCGAGACCAAATGTTGTTCGTGCAGGAAACAGGAAACCTACAGGAAGGTAGCGTTATAAAGGTATGTCTGAAAAGGACATAACAAATATATAGAAATAAAAGAGGCAAATTAAAACTTAAGAAGCCCGCATCCCAACTCACTAATTAGAGCAGTTACTCAGTCATTGTTACCTCTGCAATATAGTATTACACTTTTAGATACTTTTACCATTGTAAGAGTAAGGGTGAAGTACACTCACAAATATAGTACAATATATATTCAGTGCGACCGTTACATAAGTTTTTGCAAATACGGTTCGTCAAGAACTCTTGTCAATTCTTCTCTTCAATTTCAACTAGCCATTGAATGTACTGGTTTCGGAATCAATTTAACAAAGAAAAAGGAAACTTGGTCTTAAGAAAAACACCTTTCTAAAACTAACAACATATTTAACTAACTAACAACTCTAATATAACTCATCAAAGCACATTTCTATAAGAAAGAAGGAGACTTATGACGAGATACGGTAAAGTAAATTTACAAGTGTATTGTTAACTTAAATGTAAAACCGGCTAAAGATGACAACTTTATCAACGTTTATTATGTGATGATATTATAAATACACTGAGTAAATGATACATTTGATATCAAAATCAATAATGTAAAAAATATATATTTTATACTACTATACTATAGAAATCTATTGGATCTGTCTGTACATTTTATTTTTATTCTTAATTTTGTGAATCGATACATTGATTCAAATACCACTATTTTATTTATTACGATCTGTCTGTATGTCTTTCTATAACTCAATAACCATTTGACTGATCTCCGTAAAAATATTTAATACGATATATCATGGATGCATGGCGATCTTCCACTGTGCGGTTCTTAAGGACCTTTTTTCCACGTTCCACTCGCTTGTGGAACGAACTCCCTTCGGCGGTATTTCCAGATCGGTACGACATGGGTACCTTCAAAAAAGTCGTTTATTCTTACCTTCAAAGCCGGCAACCCTCCTGTGAATCTTCGGATGTTGTAGGAGTTCATGGTAGGCGGTGATCACGTCCATCCGTGACCCGCCAGCTCGTTTGCCCTCCTCTTATATAAAAATTTTTAAAAAAAATTCTAAGATAATGTGATCGTGCAACTAAGATTATTTAGTAAGAATACATTTTAAATAGGTTTTATGAACAATGTGAGGTGTAAAAAAACGTCGTTAAAGTCGCAGGTAAAGTTGGAATTTACTAACCAATGTCGAACTAAGCGTAAGTCACGTGAAAAAGCCGGTATTGATATAAATTAATGAAGTTACAGCACCAAAAAATGTTTAATAATTGATTTGGCTTGTAACAAACTTCTTAAACCTAATTTACACGAAAATAATACATGGTTCATTATATAAAAGAATCCCTACACAGTTGATTAAGGCCTTAAAGGCGGAATAAAGTATTTAAATTAATCCATGGCGAAATAATAAACCCACAAATTATTTTAATTTTATCATATGATAAGATTGACACTCATTCATTGACTGTCTAGATAAATTTATAGAATTTTATATAAAATGCAATTACAGTTAGTGTATCCTTAGTATTAAAAAATATATATACTCCAAAATCATCAAAATTGTTGCTTAAACCTATTTTGTCTTATATTTCTTCTTATATTGTTCAATTAAAATACATAAAAAACACGAGTAAATATTGAAGTTAACGTTTATTATAAATGTAAAACAACTTCGTGACAAACACGCTTTTAATTTACATTTCAAAAATAATAAACGAAAGCTTCGAATATGTTTTCTCTATCAATTATATTCTTTGAGGTCACTCACACAATTTTGTTACCAAAATATACCTTACACTTTATTATGGTTATAAATAATTTCAGAGACGAAATATATAAATCATTTATATTTATATGGTAGTAATATTAAATAAATTGCCTGTTCAGGGATATCCTTGGGAGAAAAGGAGAAAAGTCACCCATTCCATCAGTCATGCCAGCCCTTATACGAGTACGTACTGCAACTATTGGTCATAAATAAGCTACATCACCTTGAAATTTATGTTATGAAAAGATGGTTTTACTAAAACAAGAATATATCAAGAAACATTTTAATGAAACAGTCTACTTTTCTACCTACCACTCTTTATGGCGTTCATATATTTCAATTACGGCAAAAAAACATAATATTTCTTAATATAGTAATAATTTATTATCATGATAAAATTTCGTTCGGTGTCCAATAAATGTTTTAGAACTTTAATAATAACAACGAAGGCATTACCACGTCAAATTTACGTATAAAAAAAGTATTAAAAGATTAAAAAGTGATTAAAAAATAATTATTAAATTTTAGAAATAACAGTTCAGACTTATTGTAATCGATTTATTTTAATGTAAAATTTTTATGTAAGAATTTAATTATAAATAAAAAGGTATGATTGCAATGATTATGTAATTTGAAGAAAATACTATTTTGCATCAGTACGCGGAGCCGCTGACGGAGAGCTAATCTAATAGAAGTATAAATTCTTTTGTATAAGTATTTATTAGAAAAGAATCTCAGTATACTTTAAGATTTTAAGAGCTTAACCGCGATTGATATTAGCTTATCGACTCCATGGGGATACATCTTAAACGTAAAAGTTTAAGATCATCCTTCCTTTTTTAATATTTTCATGTTAAACATTTATTGTATTTTAAAATTATATCTACAATTATGTTGAATAATCAAATAGACAACAGCAAAAAGTTACATGTTACAATATAGTGACAATTTTATATTTTCGATCCATAATAGGACCTTATTTTTTTATTGCTGAAATGCTGAAAAGAAACTTTTATGTATTGTGTAAGGCATTACGTGTTATATTGAGAATATAGATTATTTTTCTGCCTACAACGGAATATATAACACGCCGTAAAAATTGACAAATAGATTCTGTTATGCACTTCTTCTAAGGCACCGTCTCTCAAACACTTCACAAAGCATTCTAGTTTGCAAAGTTTATGGCCCCAATTTTATTCACATTGCTTCATAATATCTATGTATATCTATAGGATACAATACAGTACAATACAATACATTTTATTATATTTTTTCACCCTACAATACGCCTGTGCTGAATAAAATATGAGTAAATTATTTATATTTATCAAAATATTTTATAGCATGTATGAATATTTAAATAGGATGTATATAAAAATATACACATTTATATATTTATATGGAACTAAATTTTGAATAAACATTCATGACTCACATTTTGATAACTTCTGCTTCTTTGATAAAATTACATGAATTACATGTATGAAATGTCATGACATGTTTGTCGTGATATGTGTTATCAAGTTTGATAAATGAGTTAACATATTGTCTCTGTCACGTCATGGCTCAAGTCCTTCTAACACTTTCAGTTCCAGCAAAATTCTTGTTATTGATAACAGTATAACAGAATATTTTTTTATTAAATTTTAAATTATAGTTTCATGGTTATTAAAGTTTTTATACTTTGTTTATAACTAATTCCATATTTTATTTTTTAAAAGAATTGTTTCTCATACAAGTAGACTTTTGATCTTTTATTATTGACTAAGATATATTTTGTGCCAGAACTTTTGCCATAGAAAGTAAATGAAGCGTTACAAACTAATTTTGTTTGGAAACTCAGAAGGAAGGTAAAAAATGTACGATCAAACTAAGATTATCATAATATAAAGTAGAAAAAAAACAATTCATGAAATAAGATTTTTTTTTATTTTAAACTGTCATCGGCTAGAGCATATATGGATAGATGGAATAGGTAGATGTACTCCGGATTATCCCTGATAACTGTGATAACATTAACTGCAGCCATTTACTTCATAATCCAAAAGTGTTTTTTATTGGATTAATATTTGATTAATAAGTGGATAAATTGGATTTGATTTATAAGGATTGTATGATATGTATACCATACTTTCTTTTATATTTTTAATAGTGCCTAACTCGCATTCCATATAGGTAACAACATTTAACCAAATAATAGTTTTTCCTTTGATATTGTATATTTCAGCAGATTTTAACCAAAACGTATGTAATTATCAAAATAATAATGTATTCATGATATAACAAATTCCCATAAGATCACACAAAATGGATACAAGCACCTTATATATTATTTATCTGAAAATAAGAAGCGAAGCGATTAATTTCAGAGCATATCATAGCAACACGTTTACAAGTATACATACCTTAATCCAAAGATAACAAAAATCTTGAGATCTTATCACACCTCATCCTTAACGAGGTTCTCCATTTTATATCTCCATCTCCAAGGTGTAAGAGAGATCATCATCGAGAGAATTTAAAATTTGAGTACATCTATATCTAGAGTAAATTATTATTAGTATTAACTAATAACCGTAATCATCCTTACATTGAAACATACTATAAGAAATCACATACCACTATCTACAAAGACAGTAGTATTCGCTAAATAAAACATTTATACTAATTTAACGTTCCTAACCATTTCAAACAAAAACAAATCCAATATCAATACAGTTGCCATTGATTCACTCCATATTCTCTTGTTTCTACTCATTCATCAATACATTTCCGCTCTCGTAAATGACAGAACGAGAACGGTCTATTCTTTCTCTAAGATGTAATTATTTTTCAATACATACTGGTTTACATAAAGAACGTTTATTGAGGATCACATATTAAACAAGTTTAATTATAACTAAGCCTTGTTTTATTAAATGTACGAGGTCTGTAAAAAAGGAAATAAATGGCTTACATATGAGTTATGAATATTCATTACATTTACATAGTACATACACACTTTTTACAAAAGTAACTTTGTATTTTTAGTTTTTTTTGAAACACTAAAATTCAGTAGCAAATATATTAAGTTTAAAAAAATTATATTCTCAATGTTACCAGTCTAATACAATCCTCAACAATCGTATCGTGATAATATTACGAGAGATAAACTATACTTGCATAGTAAACTCTTAATTTCATTTGATTATAAATTTGAAAATAAGCTTTGAACAGTTTCCACAATATTTATTAGTAGATAAAACTTCTTACAAAACTAGAAGGAAATTATTGTCGAAAATTTGTTATATGAAACTAAATACCTAATTATCAACGACCCTTGCCTTCAGCCGTTTTACCTTTATGGTTAAAGGTATTAGGGAATCAATTGACTGCGATTAGATTTCACCACCTTCACTTACATATCTTATTACAGTCACCAAACAAAAATTTTACAGTAACTATGCTTCTATAATAAGAAAGAATATTCCACGAGCACTATTTATAGACCGACTTTAAACATGGAAACAGTTTCAAAATTTCTTTGTTTTAATTTAAGATGAGTACGATAGTTTTAACACAGCAATATTTTAATAATATAAATATATTTTAATTATTTAATTATTATTTACCTATATTATACGTAACAAACAACGCCATTAAAATTTAAAAAGAAAAACAGTCCGAAATCTCCACAGTAGTGAATCATGTGACAAAAAAATATTGGTTTTTAGCGCGTCTAAAAAAAGAACATAAAATCTTAACACGTCGTATTATTATATTGACCTGTGTTCAATTTACTAATTCTCTTTGTTTGAATTCCTTTCATTTAAACATGTTTCCGTTGTTTTGCGAATAGTATGACAAATATATAATAAAATTACAACCACATTGTTTACAGGGACTCTCTAGGGATGGGCTGTAAATTTCGAAAATTGAATATTGTTCTCTTTTATTTGATAAAGCTTGTTTTTCCTACATATTTTTGTTTTTTTTTTGTCAAGTATTATATTCTTGGAGTACGTATTGTTTATTCTGTCTATCTTTATTACTTTTTATGTTAACCCTATGAAATTGGTGCTGAATAGGTTTATAGTAAAAGCAAATAAAAAAAGCTTTTTTTGTTAAAACTGTACACCGGGCTAACAAGGTTATGTAATATATATGTAAAAAATACTAATAAGATTTGAAGGTAAAGTCATTTAAAATAATAAAGCTATTGTTAATTTGAATACTTATAACAATTTATAATATACAAAATTTTACATTCATTGTTAAAAAAAAAGGACAATCTTACGAAAATCTGGTTCAAATTGATGCTTATGAAATACTCTTTACTAATATTATAAAAAAGTTTGTATATAGGAGATAATCTTCAAAACTATTTTACAAATTTTAAAATATAGAATGAACCATCAAGGAAAATAATAATTATGAAAATAAGTTTATAAACCTAAGAACTGTTTAACTAATAATATAAGACAATGATATAATTGTATACAATTACAGCAATATTTATAGTTACCTTTGATGAGTTAGAATGTATTGTTACAAGGGGTCAGACGACAGTTATAGCTAGGCCTTGTTTGTACATAATGTACTATTTTCAGTGTTCAATATTATAAATATAATATTCACGAACGAACTTTGTTCGTTCTGTATTGTTTTCACTTTTCTCGGATGGATGTCTGTGGACTGGAAAAAATTTCATTGCTGTCGAGTGATGGCGCTGTTTATAATTTAGTGATTTAGTTTATTTTCATATTTAATTATATTACTATTTTGTATTACTAGTAATAACAATTTTTTGTAATCTTTTAGTAATTATTAATAAACATGTATTTAGCATTTTCTTTTCTTCAATAAATAATAATCATTTAACTTAAAAATATATTGTTTTTTTATTAACATTTATAATTTCGTCAAAGTTCGTTCGGGTAATACCCTGGGTATTTGCATCTTCACTGGTATAATTATAATATTATAAGATAATGGCTAACCTGTTATTGTCTTTTATGTGTGTAACTTGAAGATCCTTAAGACTTGCCAACACATTCTCGCTGAGCGTTCTATCTGATTTTATTTAGTCAAATTAATAATAAAGAATGTATTGTGTTTTCTACCTTTATTATCATTGCTTATTTAAAATAAACTGTGTAATAATGCTTTTAAAAAATATGACATAGATTCCTTGCATTTTCTCATATTGAACTAAATTATAACAAAATATAGATTTACCTATTAGGAAATAACTTTATTTTTTTTTATTGGTTTTTGTACCTTCATTATCAATATCAGGGCATCAATTATATCAATAATATTGTACTTATTTATTAATAATAAAACGCAGATTTACTCGGCTCTTTTCACGTTAATTAAATCGAAATTCGCCTCACTGGCTGCCAACCCATTCGATGTCCTTTTATCGCGAAGTAAAATCCAGTCGAGTCTAGACTGGTGAAACTCATTCAATCAAATTACCATTTAATTAACGTGAGGATAGCGTTTTATCATATATATATATATATATATAATTATTGATTATGAACACTTAATTACAAAAATAAATTTATGAAATGAACACCTATCACCTCATTGTCTTTCTTTTCTCTGCATTTTTCAACCAAATTTATTTTCTTCAAAATTTGAGGAATAAATCAGTCAATATTTGTGGAAGACTTTTCAAATAGGCTGCATTATATATGTGAAATTTCTATTCACACGATGTTATATAAGCACTATAGTTATCTGAACTAAACTGAAAGCAATATAGCATAAATGTTCTTAATATTATTCTTATTATACTCTTACATGATGTCTCATCAAAAGAAATTCGTGAAAATCAATTCCTCTATTTATCTAACCTACTCTACGAGTATTTCTTTCATGTATAATATCTATTTTTCCACCTATTTTTCCGCCACGTGAAAAATAATTATATAACCAGATATATGAATCAAATTCACCTTTATACCCGCAATTAATAACCGCTGGATGCTTATCTCTTTTCACCTCACTGATTTATAAATAAAAACACATTTTTTACTCCCTAATAATTCATATCAACTGTTCCTGACAGTTCTAAATATTTAACCTATAGACATTCTAATCTTTTGTCAAAATATTTGGTTACAAAATACCACGAAATAATAGTTCAAACAAAAACTTACACTACCGTACTTTGTAGTTCTTAAATAAAAGAGCTTATTTTTTAACTAATTAGAAACCTTAAACTTTTATAATGGTGTACATTTTTATAAGATTTCATTTACTTTATTGATTTACACTATAATATCATTTTTTTTTCTACCTTAATCATAAAATGTTTGCATAATTTATTTGGTATATTTTTGCAAATTTAATAAATTCTTATTTTAGTTAACTCATTTTATTTCTTATTTATTATATTTTTCAGTTTGCAAAATCAATTGACTGATCAAAAGTGAGCATTAACACTAAACCTACCAAGTACTAGTCAAATTGACCGTTCTTAAACTTTTGTAAAACTTACACATTTCTAAACGTTATAATATCGTTATCAAACTACATGATAATTCTTACAATATGCATATAATAATTTCTACACTCTTTACTATTAGTTATTTCCATTATTACCTGCGTTATATAATAAAATAACTTTTAATTACCGATCAATTTGACGGCGTGCGGTAGGAACAGGTATACAAGAATTGTCGGTAGGTTTAATGTTAAATGAGCGTTTTGTACGATTTTTATTTATTTCTAATATTATTGTCACTTGTCACCTTCAATTTGTTTTTGTTAATGTACTAAAACTTATTAATATTATCCAACTATACGTTTTAATTTCTAAGACTGATCCAAAGACCTCAAGCTATAAACTGGTACAAAAAAATCATCCCCTGTAGTATCACATTAACTATCAGAAGAGCTTAGGGGTGCATCGATAGTGACCTGCTTCATTCATGGATGTGACGTCAGCTGAGGATCCATCAAAGAGGGCATATTGCTGTCCACGTCCATAAGACTAATGTGTGTCTTAACCAGGTCGATAGATCATTTTATAGATGAAAGTGAAACACAGATCTTCCCACGTAGTCGGTTCCACGTGACCCCAGCCAATCGGTATTGTGCGCGTTGAAGTCCCAGAGAACTACGATTTCGGCGGAAACAGTCTGTGAAAGCAGGTCGACAACCTTTACTTGGACGTGGCCCAAGAGTTGAACTGTTTCTGCATTACCACTATGAGACCTGTAAAGGCACGCGTAGACCCTGACATAATAGTTTAGTAGATTCCGAATTCTCTCACTTATCGACTATACATAAAGAAATGAGTTGGGTTACTACACGTTCACCTTCTGTGACTGGAAGATCTTTTCCTAGTTGAGATAGTCTAATAAGATCTACTGTCAAATAACTACAACCATCAAACGAATATTAGAATAACTAACCACGTCGCTTCTAGTTCTATGTTGTCTATCTATCTATTCCCCATTCACAATGGCTTACAGAGTTCTAACTAAATATAAGATAATAACTATTTGTTACATACTTTAACGATGAATTCACAATTGTATTAAACAAAAGTTTGGAAAAGTTACAAGTAATTTTTCATAAACATAAAATGAAAATTTCGTAGCCATGGCCGGGTTCTAAGGCGGAACTTCTGGGAAAATTACCCGTTATTCTTACAATTATGAAGCTACCGTATCTACGATTATATACGAAATGTAATTTTAAAAACCCTCATATATATAATTTGTGATATTTAAAAGATGAACTTACAAAAGATCGATTTCTTATATTACTGAGCCATAATATTTTTTCTGATTATTATTGGATATTTTAAAGATTTATTGGATTGGCGTATTAATAGCCGAATATAAAACAAATTTCAACGTTTAGACCATTTTATGAAGCAGATTTTATATTATAATTCTCCAATAAGAGAGTATTCTCTTTTAAATCAACTTCGACAGTGTTATAAATAACAGCCTACAGACGATCACATAAAGATACTTCAATTTACATTTAATTTCTTATGAATTCCAATTTTCCCATGACGGCAGATGAGCTTGCAAACACTCCGATCGAAACGCAACATTAAATGATAAAAGTAAAGAACCTGAGTAAAATAACACAGACTATGAAATTTTATTGGATCTCTTAACCTCATCGTTGAATTAACGTCACATAGTTTATACACAAATATTTATATCATTATCTCTTTTTATTAATAACTAGTTTTGTAAGATGCAAAATTTGCATTATAATATTAATATTTGTATTGAATACACCAATACTTTCTCCCTTTGAACTTATTATTCATTTTCTAAGTATCCAAGAGAATTTGTATACATTTCCATAAATATTAAATGGCTGAATCTTCTCTGACACTACTTTGAGAAATCGTCATTTTCCTCTTAATAATAACTTCTATCTGCGAAAAGTTTGTTCGTATTTTAATAGACTTTATAAACAATTGTTGTTGTATTATACTACACAGATTCAATGTTTATTAACCAAAACATCAAAGATAAATAGTACACAAGCCGTATATTTATCGTTACTACTACTATAATACTAAAATTGGGAATATAAGTTTATTTATTTGTTATGATTTATCGCATAAACTACTCAACCATATTATTAATTTATAATTAAATTATGCACGTACGTTGGCAAGCATGCAAATTATTCCGATCAAAAAAATATTATTTCCAAGGTATCGAAAAATAACTTTTAGGTCGTCTGATATACAAAATGTCTTTTATCTACACATTGCTAGAAAAGACACTGAAGCTAGGATTAATATAATAATAGTAAATAAGTTATTAAGTTATTAGACTACATTTTGCAGTCGTTATATATATATATAATATTTTAACATCAATAAAATATATAATAAACATAATTTTAAACAGCAATTTTCTTGACCTTAAAGAAAATCTAACTTTAAATGTCACCACATATCTCAATTGTTGGTTATGAAATGTCTACAATATATCTTCATTTACGGCATTGCTTACTAAAACTTTACATCTCTTAGCTGTTTAAATCTCTTTTATTATCGCCTTAAGATAGGTCTGCATTGAGTGTTTATTACTCTTCACTGCAGTTTATAAAATCAATTAAACAATCATCTTAAATTATCAAACACACTGTCCACCAGTATTGCCTAATTCTCATCTTTATATAAAAAAAGTATGGTATGCAATTTATTGTAATTGTAGATAGATATATTAAATATATTAATCATCTATCTTTTTAATAGAATTGAAAAATATGCTTGAATATAATTGTTCAATTGATCACATGCAGAGTGCGTGTAACAGCGCACCGAAAATAAGTCCATAATTTTCCTATATTATTTTTGGTCGTCGGAGTGTAATAACGTTTGATTTACTCTCCCTCCCTCTTCCGGATTTGTCCCTCTCTCCATGTATCCCGAACTAATTCAAATGGAATTGATTTGTAAAAAACCTACATGGAGTCTCAATTATGTCAAAACCTAACCTCTGATTATTTGAATTTATTTTCTACCTTCCACTAATGCGCTGAGTTTGTTATATTTCAAAATAAAGATCCAAATTAAATAATCACATTTTGGAGTAACGTAAAAAGAACAACATCTTCTGAATTACAAAGTCATATCGACACGATTAATTCTGTTGGTAATAGACAATAACACTGTTATAATATTTGTTCCCTATTATTAAGAAATTATTTGAAGAAAAATAAATAAATTTAAAATGTGAGTTTTGTGAAGTTATTATTATTACAAGTATTGCGTTGTAGGTTGTTGTATACTTTTGTCAAGACTTAAAACCAAATATTTTAAGTGTCATTTTTAATGAAACAACAAAACATATTAAATAACATAAATTATGTAATATTTACAATATTCTTTTACTCTTATTAACACTAAATAATAATCAAATTTACAGTGAAATAAAACGCCGTATGATATTTTCTACATCTTAAACAAATTGTATTTAAGCGATATTTGTTGTTTTGATATTTGTTAAAAATATATTTCCAATGAACTGTGAAGACTATTAATTTTCCAGTATTACAGAGAATTATTTTAAATGACAGTAACTTGTCTGTTATAGTAAGGTAACACTTACGAGTATATCAGAAAGACGTACTTTCTCACAATTGCACAATTTTGCTATATTTTGTTTTATCAGAAAATTGTATATCCTTTGTCTTTACTTTCATGAAATAAATCAAAACTGTTTGTTTGCTCGTAGAATTAAAGTTATTTATTTCCAATGTTGTCTATATTACTTCATCTTATAATACTCGATAATATATTTTTTATAAATAAAATTCAAATTCAAAGACTAGTGTTAATTACGATATTAATGTACCAAATGATATTTTAGTGACTATAATAATACCATTTAATTTGAGCATCAGATAAAGAGAGTCATTTCACGTGTCCGTAGAGAATAAAGTTATGTCATTTCGCATAACATCAAGTCAGCAATTGTTAAACCTAACTCTGTGAATGTTAGGAATCTAGTTTTAGATAATGAGTTAAGTTCAGTTTGGATGCCTTGTTATTTAGGAGCAATATTTGTATTTTAAAATATTATTCAAATCTTTTATTCCTATTTATTGTAAATTTTATAAATAACTTGTCCGTGTACACTGTGACAACTACTATATAAAAAATATCTTAATATCTTATATAAATTATTTATAATCATTTACTCAATACTTATAATGAATTACAAATAAAAATGTAAGAATTAAATATTAACACTTTAAACAACACCTACCACAAAAAGACATTCATTTTCCCTTATTTCATCTTAATTCTCATCGGATATCTTAAGCTTTCTTAATATTGAACGATAAGAAAAGATTTTACTACAAAAGAAATAAAGTAAATCATCTAAAGAAATGTCTCAAATGTAACAGACTGAATCATATAATTTGAAAAATTTTGTTACATTTTTCTTTAACAGGCCACACTACTAATACACTACTTAAGTACCTAATAATTTTTTTACATAAAAACTCACCATTTTCTTTTCATATTATTGATGAATGACTGACATCATTAGTTATATACAAACATTAATAAAGTGACGTTCCCTCATATAACGATATTGATATTCAATTACCCCTGACCCGTGTCTTGACGGGTGGCTGATGATCGTTTATAGCTGGTTAGGACTCGATATGATTTGATTAAGCTCTTGTACCTACATAAAAGTGTTAATGCCTTTAAACATTCCCCAGTTATTGAAATGTAACATTGATCATCTATAGTTTAAACAAAATAAACTTTAAACTAATTTCTTATAGTAAATATAGGTTAACAAATATTATATAAATAAGCGTTAGATTGTCGTTAAAAGAATATCTTTAGTATTTTTTAGTATTTTTAAGTAAAGGTATTATTTTGCTTGACAAGTTTTCTAATAAATTAGAATAATGTAATCTCTTTCTTCCCTGTTCTCCATCCGTCACAATTACCGTTTTTGTTGGCAAAGTCGTAAGATACGTCCAAATTGCGTTTCAAATTGTATTTGAAAAAACTTTCTCTGTATTATGAAATAAATATAATAACTTTTTAGAATATTATGAAATAAATTAAAGTTTCAAAGATACCGACTTATCGCTTGATAAACAAAAATTAATTAAAAATAAATATTTTACAGAATTTATTTTGACATGTGTACATTTTTCCGAAATTAAGAATAGTATGTTTTTAATTATCAATTTAAATGTTATGATGAAGGTAATGATGAAGACACTTCAAATTCGACAAACTTTAAGCCAAATATAAAATTATTGCAAATTATAAAAATATAGATGTGTAAGAGACTATAAAGATACAATATTATAATATTACAAACAAAATAATACGAAACACTCCAAAGAACACTCGATTTATTTTTATTTCCCCACTCAGGTGATCAATGAAGGGAGAGATGAACAAAACCAAAACCCGCATCCGACACGTGACCGGATTTTAAAACAAAAGGCTGAAAAATTTATTCCAATTGTTCCAGATTCCCAGTACATAACAAAAGAAAATATCCCGAAAATATTCTTTTGAATAAGGATATGTTTCTTAGGCTTGACAAGAAGTGCTCCTGTTAGCAGTTTTTTTTTATTAATTTTTGTTCTAGCTTTATGCTTAGATGAACTGGATTCTCTCGGCATCATTCCCGCTTTTCGCACTAGCATGGAAATACATTAATATTACCTTAATTTGAAGAAATCATCAGCATTGTGTGTCATCATTTCTTAGCTGCTAAGAACATTGTCTAAAATTATATTTATATAGAGGCATGTTATAATCTCTGAAATAAAATTATTATCCAAAATAATGGTATCATATTGTAAATCTTTGTATAAACAATACCCGCTTTAGTGAATGTACAGCGGGCAGTTATTTGGCAGACAGAAACACAACAAGCCGTGGATCATACAAATAATTATTTCGTGGGAATGACGCTCGTAGCCTTTCGCTCGACAGTTAGAAACACTGAGTTGAAGATTTTAAAAAAATAATCAACCTAAATCAATAGTTATTCATATTTGGATTGTGAAAATATTTGTTAAAAAAATGTTAGGATAAAATATACTTAAATATTCATTTGAATTAAAGCTTAATTTTCGGTTACTTCTCATTCAATTTATCAAAAACAAATCTTTTCATTTAAATCGTCATGTATTGAATGAACATAAATTTTAAGTTTCATCGAAATTATGATAACGAATTTTAAGGGTAATTTAACTTACTTACTTTTATATAAATATAAAAGTTATTGCGTTCTTAGAATATTCTGGGGAAAGAAAAATTGACTCTCTATGTTTTTTGGAAGTATAATTAAAAATTACAAACGAAACATCTAACAAATGTCACAGTGTTTAATAATTAAATTAATAGTATATTTCTAAACGTATAACTTGTTTTTTTTTATACATAATAATATTTCTCAATGATATGATATTTATTATTAAAATGACACTTCAAGACGTTTCTTTCCGTTGTAGCTTTATATTCCATGAAGAATGAATACATGTACAAATATTGAAGTGCTTTTGTTGTCAATTCTGTTTGAGTTTACATGAGTTTAAAAGCTGTCTCGATGACTTGTTTTGTCACTTTTAATTTTATATGTAGTATTATAAAAGTTATTCCATAGATGATATTTTTCTTATGATTGCAAAATGTGCCTTTCACATGTCCGCAGCAGATAATCATTATAGATTTATCTTTTATAAGATCTATGGTTGTATAAAATGATGGAAGAAGAAGAAATTGCGTGTTCAGCCGCAATTGAGGCCACACAATAAATAAGGTTGTCAGATTACATTTGGTTGATCTATATTAATAATAAAGCTGAAGAAATAGTATATTTCTATTAAACTACCAATCGAATCATTAATATTTTTCTAATAACCAAATTTTCGGTAAGGGTACAATAAAATGAAACTACAAGAAAGTACCTTTTCATGCAGAAAGTATATTTAAAAAATATATCCAAATTCGATTACTTCAAAACATCTCTAATAAATTTCGTAAAGATAATGAGAAATATCATATTTCTTTAATAATAAACTATTTCAAGAGTAGCTGGGATAAATTTAAAGATGTATGAATAATAAATATTATAATAATAATCTCGTTATATGAATAATTTTAATTAACCGTAATATGATTTCAGTGGTATTATAAAACCGAGAAACTGGTTTAATTGGTTATCTGGCTTACCACAGGTATTTGACAGAACCCATAACAATTATTGTTTTGAATTATATAATTGATATGTATATAATTTAATGTTAATCTTAAGCATTTCTAATGATAAAAATATCATTTAGAGGATTCAGAAATTAGTACTCATCATTTATTTAACTAACATTAAGTTGCTTTCACAATATTAAGTTATATTTACATTCAAGAACCAAATAACGGAAGGAAATTTAACATAGAGCTTGAGGATCGTTGTTTTTAGAGTAATTTGCAAAAAAAATACAAAATACCTAGTATGATATTTAAAAAGAAAGAAAGAAAGAATATCGAGAAATATTTGAAATTTAATTCTATTTTATCGGCAACTATTATTTCATTTCTTTATAAAAGCATGCATTTCTTACAAATGATACATAAAAATATAAATATACGCAATTTAACGATTCTTAAAGATTTCGTACAGTCATAAGGACTAAAACTGTTTGTATTGTTTGTTATTATTTAAAGTGCATTGGTAAAAGTAAGTAGACGTTAAGAGAGATCGTATGACAATGTATTTACTTATGTTATTCAGCTGGAAGCTGTGCAGCGAGAAGTAACTTTATAAAGTGTCTTAAATGGAGATATCCAAGACAAAGTAAAAAATTTCGAGGGTTATAATGTAAAACTATTTTGTTTTACAATTATATGAACCCATGATTTATTAACTTTCTTTTTGATTCTTTTCGATCAACCATTCCTTTTGTGAACCATGCAATTGGTACCGTTTCGTAAGGGCAATGTATGAAATAAAAAACTTTTATGACATAGATATCAACATTCGCATGATGAAAAACAGCCATAAAAAACAATATTTATTAACTAGAGTATTCTTCGAGGAGTCTATTGAAAATATATTACACGATTTTATAAGAAACGATCGTTATCACTTTGTAAGAGCGAATACAATTGAAACCAGAATTTTTCCATAATATTAAACTGCAGATCCTGAAAGCGAGTATACAATAACAGGCCAAAATACCGCATATAAATATATTATACAAATGTAATAGTACAAAAGTAGTCTCTTGTAGTCTAAGTAGTCTTAACATAAAATAAACATACATAATAGCAGTATAGTATAGGAAACATATAAAAGTATAAGAAAGAATATAAAAAGTAGGTAATATGGAAATAATAAATAGACATTGCGCCTTATGTATTTTGAAGAAACTTGAAGAATTTCTTAATCTATTCACGATACTTTTAACATATTATGTATCATTCGCCCCGCCTTGAGCCATATCAAGTTGATGATGGGATGCCCTTTATAATGTATACAAACAAAAAATACTTTTTTATTTAAAATATAATTAATATTACATTTTTAAAAAATAATATAATACGTAAAAATACGAGACCATCAGACTTGTAAACTACTATTTTTTATCTACACTTATGCTTCTCTGAATTGCCTTTAGTTGAATTTATTAAATAGATTATTAATTATATCAAGAATTTAAATCGTTTCAATTTCAGTTCCAAAAGTTATATTTGTTATATTTGTATAAAGCTCTTTCATTTTTATCAAAAAATATGTAACAGAAACTTTTAAAACAATAACAACCCATAATAGCTGTTCTTTATAAAATCTAGAGCAATTTGAAGCCAAGCCAAATTTAATTATTTTACATTGCCTCAATAACGCACTAAAAGTGCTATTATGAAATTAAAGAGTTGTTATGCTTTCATAAACACAAATTTATTGTAATAGTTTAACTAAAAATAAATGTCAATGTAAAGTCAATAATAAGTTAGAATATTTGATACATAAAATAAATTAGTGATTTATAATAGCTTGATTTCTATTTTTTAACGGGTACTAATTTGTAATTTGGGTAAAAAATTTCATCAATTTCTATTTTATACCTGTCCTTTTAAATTTGTTACAAAATCCTCTTTAAGATAAGATTAAGTTTATATTTATTTCATATTATTCAAACATATAAAGTCAACTTATAGAATTTTATAATCTAGTAACTAACTATGAAGGATTATCAATTTATTAATTAAACGTAATAATGAACAAAGTTGATAACAAATAAACTCAAATTAGAGGTCAGTTTATATTAATTTATTTGTTTAGATAACACCGGTCCCTCAAAATTGGAAAACGCTATTAGGTAATTTAATTTTCTCGTTAAGTTTAATTATGTTTAAACAGACGAGACTTTACTTAAAGAAAGTGAACAATTTATTCTGTGGATAATAAGATAATAAATGGTTTCTAATTAATAAAACTAAACATTGTATTAAGTGACAGATCGAATCTAACGACACTTTACGGTAAAGTAAGTTAACACCCAGTTGAGTATTGAGTGCGCGAGACTCAACAGTAAATGAAAATAAGCTTTTATTTAAAAAAATAGACATAATTTTTATTCATTCTGTATTTATTTATATATTATTTAAATGTCTCAAATTCAAGTGTATACCAGGATCCGCCAACCGTGCGCGGCGGGTGTTGATCTGAGGCCCTCTCTTTTCTTCTTTTCTTGATAATTTTTGAATGGCTAAACATTTTTTCAATCTGTTTTCGCTATAACATCTGCGTTCGGCTCAAACATACATGAGAAAATATTTAACTAATTATCTCGTCGCATTCTGGAGACTACTAAACACAAAAAAAGGTCTCCCAAACGGTTAAGAGCTTCGCTTACGCCCAGCTCAATTATAAATATATACAAAAATTTAAGCATAAGTATAGCAAAGTAAGATTTTAACTTAAATAAACTTTTTACTGTTATGTATCTTTTATTTCGTAATAACTGTCTGTTAAATGCATGCTTCTTAAGAAGGGATTATGACTAATAAATTTAATAGTAATAGGATTGTTATATTATATATATATATATATATATATATATATATATATATATATATATATATATATATATCATGACATTCCTAAAGGACTAGGTTATTTACCACCAAAACGTCCCAACGTCTTTCTACCGGCTCTACGTTCACCTCACAATCAAGTGTTATCAATTAATAAAATCAATAGCTTATAAAAATAAAAAAAAGTTGCCTAACTTGACTATCTTAACCAGACTTCATCATCAGCACTACTTTATAGTACTCATAATACATTGATTAAAAATTGGCTTTCATAAATATGACAAATATGTATTTCAAACTTCGAAACAGATTAAAATCATACAAATCTACCAGAAGAAATAAATGACGTCAACCAAACAGAAAAGATTTATTACTTTTGGAAGATGATATAAAATCACATTTAAAGCCAACATACCTTAATATACTGACATTTTATTGTACCTGAATCTAAAACAATGTCACATCTAATTTTAATTTAATGTCATATAAGAAAGATAAATGTACCATTTGCTGAGTAGTTTTTTACGCCACACATTTTTTATATTAAATACAAATCCAAAATATATTTTCACTATTCCGGAGTGGACAAATATTTTAACAATTTAAGCTATTCTTTACTGACATTCGATTTAATATATGTTTAAAAATTTTGAAATATTGACAGTGATTGAAATTAGAAGAGATTTTTATAACACAAAGTCCTCAAAGCTTTCTGTCTGTTCCGTTTTTTACTAAAAGCTCTCTATCTCTTGTCTAACTCACAAGAATATTTTTTTATGTACAAAATTTCAATAACAAATATTACATTATGTTCGAGAGTACTCTTACTTTCAGTATTAATCCTTATATAAATAATTGTGTTTGTTAGCTTCGCCATTTAATATAGATCAAAATGGTCCTTTAGAGGGCGACACTGAAAGTTTTAAAACTGTTACTACAGAGTGGTATACGAACAATTATTTACCACTGATTTAGGAAAACGTTCGGGAGAAACGTCCGTGCAGTAGGATTACTTCACCACGACAACTCATCACCGCACACCACTAAACAAACAATCGACTATTTCGAGATGACAAACATGGAATTACTGAGTAACCCGCCTTATAGTCCCGATCTCGCACCGTGTGAGTTATTTATTCCCGAAAGTAAAAGATAAACATTTTATGGACGTCAAGGAAGCAGTGATTGCATTTCAAAACGCCCTCCAAGAGACCCCTAAGGATGAGTCGGCAAAGTGCTTTACTCAGTGGGTCCTTCGGATACAGCGATGTCGACACTATTTAAAAAAATATAATGATACTTAAAATTTTCGAATTTAATCTGTTTATGATTTTCTAAGAACTTTTTATTTGAATAAAAAGTTTATTATGAAATTCACCTTCCCTTACATAATATTTTTCTTTTTAATAAGTTATAAGTTTAATTAAGTATTCGTTTTTTTTTGTTTTTATCTATAATTCAAAATCTTTTTTAACCGGATAAAATTTGTGCCGGATATATAATATTTCAGATATAATCCATATTTTTTCAGTCAAATAAATCTTGTAATATATCTTCAATTATTACCTAAACTGTGTAACATTTACAAGGTTTATGATTGCAGGAGTGTCGGTAACACATAATAACATAAGTTTTGTCCCAACGGTGAACCGAAATATACTTTGATTAACTAATGATGACGCAATCATTATTTTATCTGTAGCTGTTGCATTTATACTCTACCCTAAAACTTATAATTAAAATACAAGTATATTAAGTTTTAATTTGTTTATAATTATAGCCCAAACCAATTATTTACATGTATGCATGTATTATTTTTCAAGTTTGACCGTTAGTTTCTTAGAATTTATTCAAATGTAAAGCTATTATTTTGAGTTATGTGTGTTTTCAGTTTTAATAAATATAGTAAATGTTTTTAAAAATAATAAATTACAGAAAAAATCTACGCTTTTAAAAATAATCAAACTAAAACGTAAAAAAATAATTCTTGAAATATTACAAACATTTATTACATTGAAAACATTTTGTAAAAAAAATACTGAATTATCTTCATAAATCTTAAACTGAACCGAAGTACTCTTAAAAGCAGTTTGTCTAGGATTAAACTGAAAAGGTCTAGAATAAGTATTTGTTGAAATCTCATTCTATAAAAGCAGGATAATTGTTGTTTTTTTTATTTAAAAAGGATATATTTTTAGATCTTTTTTTAGGAAGGCTCCTAATATTTTATATAATACAACTCTACTTTTTTTAAATATTATAATACGTTACTCCAAGACCCAGGTCCGCATGAGTTAAATAAAAGCCTAATGTATAATAACTATTATTAATTGAAGTATAGTTTAAATCGAAATATATATTACTTAAAAATGTCACAGTGACGGAAAAATGTTGTCATACAAATTCTATTTTACATTATGACCACTTAAAGTTAATTTATAATGCACAGCTGGTTTGAGATTAGAATTGAGAGGGAGTGATGATGGAGATGAGGGTATATAGAAAAAAAGGACTCTCTTTCTTAGGGAGTTTAAAAGTAGTACTTTTATTTTAAAACCAAACAAATAGTACAATTGGGCATGATATTAGAAAGTTAACGAAACTTATTCTTCCAGAGATAAAACTTCCTCATTCTCTTATAGTATTTTATCCTTAAAAGAGTTTTTCTGACATTTTTTAATATATTTGGAGTAAGAGAGCGATGTATATGTTTGATTCCGTGTACTAGATTATAAGATATTATAGTAGGTATTCTAATTAAGAGGTTATCGGGGTAATTATTTCTAATTGATTTTATCCTATGTCCTACTCAAAAATACGGGATAATTTGAATTTTGTAACATGAAGGAGGGTAGGCGTAGGTAACCAATACAAAATTAATTGGATAATTTTCAATCTAGACAAAGAGAGAACGGAAACAATACGATCAATTATTATTTAATATTTTACTTAAATATTTCGATTACTAGTAAAAGTTACTGGTGTGCTGTAAAGTCCCATGTCAACACTACTTGTTTTGTAATAGACAACTAATCACAACTTTCAAATGATTTTTAATTTAATTGTCCGGATACCAGACGTTAAATTTCAAATTACAAAATGTTAGTCTGATTTGTATTATCATAAAGGTTCACATGATTTTAATATTAGCAATCACTTATTGTTAGCATGTCTTCCCTCCGTATAATTTCTTGTCAAGGCAATATTACCCTAAAAGGACAAGAAAAATGTTTTATGATGTTTAATTAATAATGTAGAAAAACAATCCTATTGTGTTTTTTTTTATACTAGTGTACTTTTTTATATATTAGAAGCTTTTACAAGCAACTAACTCATTTCTTCTTTAAGCTTAATAACGTATTTTAATTTAGGTTTTACAATACTTTTATACAAGTACGTGTGAAATATAAGTCACTTGTTAATTTTGTTTGTTCTTTATATATTCCTATCACGTAAATCATTAACGAGGGACTGTTTTCAATTTTAATTAATTATTCGTGTAATTATATCACTTATTCCGACAACATTGCAATTATTTGTTTTGTGGGGAGCATGTTAATTATTTTTTTTAACTTCATTAACTTTATTCTCGTGAAAATATAAACGATATTTATTAAAATATTAAATTTATCAAAATTTATTAAATTATCTTTTAAATCTAGTAGTTTAATTACAATTTGAGAATTGTTAGTTTCCATTCTAATTAAGAATATGCATGGATATTTAAGAAGCTATGCTTCAATGATTTTTCGAAAAAAGACTCAGTTAAAAGTTTTATGGTTCGTAGTTTAATTAGATTTATAATCTTGGAGACTTAAAGGATGGAGATTAGGTTCAAAACGAATTTGTAGTTTATTGCAATTTTAATTATCTCATGATCGCAACTAGAAACTATTTATATGAAAGCCAAGTTTGACTCTTTATTGTGCATTTGAGATTTGAGTATTTAAAAGATAATTAACATCTACAATACTGTAATATAGACGCAGGTATTTACATAAATATTTCGAAGTATCGAATCAAGTAATATAGTAATGTGGAATAATTACTTAATATGTCAATGAAAAAATTATTTAAATTAAACGTGCTTATACAACTATAAATAGATGTTTTAGACGCATTAACCTTGAATATTTTTGGATCTTGGAAAATGTTGTCGAAGTTAGTTAAGGTTACAATTTCCACACAAGAAACAATTAGAGATTTTGTTAGTACAACGGAACTTACGGAATTGGCTAATTTTCTCGAATACTCATGAATATGCAAATAAATGCGACCATACCAACCATATATACCACTAACGCTATTTACTAAACTACAAAACAACTAAATTCACAAGCATTTTGTTTTTGTACATTGCTCATAAATATCCGATGTAAATTAGTTTTAAATAGAATACTTTTACTTGTATTATTTAGGTTTAAATCTTCCAGCACTGATACATTTTTTCTTAGATTACATCTTACCAAAAGTCTATCTCCTTAAATTTCTAATACTATTCTTACCTATTTGATGCATAAAATAACATATTATAAAATATACTATACAAAGCTATATTAAGAGTATGGGTGTAGCCGAATATTTTTTTAAATTATCAATTAAATTAAATACGATAGGGATAACTGAGAATCTTTTACTGAAACCATAATAATAATCATGTTTCGTAACTCATCACTTTCTACCGTTAGGCAGTCGTTTAAAGTCTCAAAGTCTACTATCAATCAAAGCTAAGCTTGACAAAGTCCAGTACCACTAAAAGACTTTTATGTTTAAGTTTCTTCCTCAGATGGATTATCCCTCGATATTTACAAAAGTTAAGGCCAAAAAGTTACGCTGGTACTTTTTTTAGGTCTGAACCATTTAGCCAGAAAGGTTTATTACTAGAGAATTCACTCGTAAATTTTTTTTTATTTATTTATTGTACATAGGAAAATAACAATTATCTTTAAAAAATGTCCAACAAAATTGTTAAAACAGTTTGACTGTAGAATCAGCACTTTCTTTTAATATTAAGATGTTATTACATTATGACTTAAGAGTTAATAAAGTAGAAATATACACAGTAAGTAACTTACTAACTATTTATTGAGATATTATGTTAATAAGTAAGTTGCTTAATATTCAATATCAATATTCAATTCTCCAACTCTACATACAATAGACCTCAGTAGGTTTTTTAAACGATGGGTCTTGAAAGAAATCTGATTTTCTACTTATTTTTTTTTTATTAATGTCTTTTGGTTACAACAGTTTTAATGTTAACGTTGAAGTTCTTGCAATAGCAAGACACCAAAGATCATAGCAGATTAAAGTTGATATTGCATAAATATAGTAAGTATATTTAATTTGGTATTAGTGTTATATATATAACTATTTATCTGTACACTCTAATAAGCTCACCTCTCACCTCTCGTGTTAAGTTATCTCATTTCATTTTAATCACTTAACTGTTGTCTGTCTTTTGTCTTTTGTAAAAAGTAGAATTCAAAACAATCTTTTTTTAGATTTTTGTCTGTTTGCCTGTATGTACGTTTATGCGCGTTAATCTCTGGAACGGCTTATTCGATTTGAATACTAATTTTAATGATGTATTATAGTAATCTTTACTTAATATTTCATTTTTGTTTTATTTAAGTCGGTTGATAAATAAAAACGTCATCATTTTAATAAGAAAGCGCCGTACTTTCTTTGATTTACGTTCGATAAAAATATGTATTATTAAGAAATTATTTTGTTGAAGTGCCTCAAACTTTAGCAATTTAGTGGTCTGCCAAAAAAATGTAAGTAAACAGAGTCAAAGGGCATAGCTAGTATAGAATAAATAAAATGGTAAAATATTTTTGTTACTAATGCTTTCAAGTTAAACAGAACCTGTCCCCGTTATTGCTTGAAATTTTGTAACATTAATCTTATGTTAATTTCTTACCATACATTTTTAACATGCAGTCGATAATAGGCTCATTAACCTACGTAACTGATAACTTTTTAAATTAAATTTGTTAATAATATTTTAATTTTTCCAAGTTGACGAATTTGAAAAATGCTTTTTACACATATGCCTATATAATGAGGAGGACAAATTACATTTTGTTCAACCATTAATCACATTTTGTAAATTTCTTTCGCTCATATAGACCTTTACATTAATTGAAAGTGCTTCAGACAATATATTTTGCTTTTATTTCTACACTTTCTATATGTCTCGGTGAAATATTACTCTTCATTTCAATAAACAGATACAATTCATAGCGACGTCCTGTCAAGTGTACTCAAGAGGTTTATGTGAAGGTAAAAAATGTGGCAACAGGAGAAACAAATTCCAAGCTACACATATATATATATATATATATATATATATATATATATTGTGTAACCAATTTTTTACTGTCTTCATTTTTGTCTGTGTTAATTACAATTACTCTGAGCGGAACTTGAAATAATATATTATGTAGTAACAAAAGCTTTAAAATTTTAATCAAATTTAAAAAAAAATACGAATTTACTTAAAATAAAATTAAGTAAATGTAACGTCATATATTTTATAAGATAATATGGTTATAGTTAAAAAAATCGTAAGAAAACATGCATCGATTTCTCCAAGGTCAGATCAAAGCTCAAAGATCAGCATCCTTGAAGATAGGAAAGCTATTTAATCATTCATTACATTTCGTTTCACTACTCAGGGGCGCTAAAACCTATATACGAATGTTCATAAAAAATAGCACAATATCATTGTGTTGGTAATGAGCCCACCACCACCTCGTAGTGATAAAATAAAAAATTGCTTTCTCTAGCAAATTAAGTCCAAGGTTAGCATTATTTTTGATTATCATTCATTAATTGACCCGAATTAATTGACTTCACCCAATTTTACAATTGTTTTTCAGATTGTTTGGAAACTTTAAGACGATCAATTTTAAGGCAATTGTTTTATTAAGATTGATAAACCTATCGTACTTTTCTTAATACGAATAAATCTATTACTAACATTCTATAATGACTCAAAGTTTATTCTATTTTCGTACCCTTTGAGGTTATAATATAAATTTAATTAAAATTCAGATCGAGAAAATAATTGGAATATTCAGACCACAACAATAGTTACTTTAATTAAGATAAATGCATATTAATTGTTTTACAGAGTACTAATAATTTGTGTCATCATCAAATTACACTATAACTATAAACAATTTATCACAAATTAGTACTTACTTTAAATACATTAAAAAAGGAAAAATCAAACAATATTTTATAACATAACTATCCAGCAATATACTATACCATTTTATATACCGTTGGAGTTATATATACGACACGAACTTCTTTAAGAAAATAAGTTGCTATAAAATATAATATGAAAGATTTGAATCTCTATTATACAAGTTTAATAAATTTGCAGGCGTTCGCTATTGAGGTTTCATCACCGACCGCACACGATGCTCGTTTATTTGCACCCACACACACACACACGTATATATATATATATATATATATATATATATATATATATATATATATATATATATATATATATATAAATATTCCATTATTTACATAATTTATATAAATAATAAACTTGATATTATAACATATACTTTTCAACTCAACTACAATTTTACTTAATGAGGGTAACAACTTTACAAGAAATTATAATTATCCAACACAATTTCATTTTAATTATCGCACACGAATACATATCGACCCATCCATTATAACTTTATAATGTATGAAGTATACTTTATTTTAACACGCAAGTGTGATTTACTTTAGTGAAATTATTGATTGTCCAATGTAATAATGAATACACCTCAGTATTACGTACTTATAATTGTATACTAGAATAATTAAAAACAGGCGTTTAAATTAATTAAAACAACAATTTAAAATAGAGTGTAACAATAAGCTTAGCTATAAGCTTAGCTTAGCTATACTATTATCCTGTTCCCAGATGAACAGGATACAGATCGGGTCGGAATTCCAAATATATATTTTTTATATTTTTATTAATTTATAGCGGAAACTGTATTTTATTTTAAAATAATTAACTGAAATATTTATCTAAAAATTGTCTTGTAACCAAAATATGTTTAACGAATAAATTACTTTAATCTTTTTGATAAGCACCGTTTAATTCTGATTGAGCAATTATCATTATATCAACACCATATACATAAAATACCATAATATTTTTTCTTTAAAGTGGCGGAAGATGGTCATCTAATGGCAAGTATTGCCGGACATCAGCAATATAAAAGAAAAGTTGGAAATGTCTTGCAACGTTCAAGAAGTTTTTAATCATGCAACTTAGTTTTAGTTCTAGAAACTACGGAAATATTATTTTATTGCGTGATGCAAAAACTTACAAAGACAAACAAAAAACTATAATTCCATTTTTTTTATATAAAATAATCTTATAAATTAATTAAATTAAACATAAATCATCAAAAAATCTTCTAAAAAGCACTTTCGTCTTCTACAAGTCAATCCCCATCACTTTACAAGGTGAGTTATATTGTCAATACTTGATATGGAGAAATGATAATTATATTTGTAAATCTCTTTTTTTTGGGATTTATGTATGATAACTAATAACCAACATTTTTATGTTGCTCAAAGTAAGTCTGAAAAAAAACATGAAACGGATGTTTTAATAAATTTTTTAACATATTTAAAAAAATTACTTACTGTACTTAACTGTACTGTATTTTACAAAATTACTTAATGTATTGAAATGCAAATCAGTTAAAATTGAGATTGATATATTTAACCAAAAGAACCATTAAGAAAGAAAGCATTAATACCAGTTTTATTAATTATTCAATAAACTTTTCCCAGCTCAGTGTATTACGGTTTAATATGGAATCCAACAAATTGAGAAGTTAATGATACATGCAGGATTGATGTTTTTCTTTCGATGAATGATGAATTGCTTCCACGTTTCACGTTTTTAAATTAAATTTCTGTGTATCATTTATAAAAACTACACGTGTGAAAGATTTATTCATGAACATGGGCATTTATATATTTTTTTTACATTTTGAATACAAGTTTGTGTTTTGGTGTTAGATGCTACGTGGATTTTGTTTTATAATTGCAATTAAGTTTTATGTGTAATACAGATTTAGAAAAGTTGTTAAATAATCCTAAAACCTAAAAAAATATTTATTATTTACGTTCGTTTATTGTACGTGTGATTTGAATGCTTTCTATTTAAATTATATTTATTTATGTAATTTAAATATTTATATTTAAATTATATTTATTTATGTAATTTATTAATTTATTTATTTTCACGCCATACCCCTTGCGAGGTAGCCAGAGACGACGAAGCGCCAAACGCTACGGTCCCTGCATTCCTCTTTCGCCTCGACCACAAACATTAACCTCTTTATACATGCCCTCCTCATGCTTTTTACGTGACCTTCATCCAGTATCATAGCTACTACTGTTTTCGAAGGTCACTCGAGGCCTCGAGGTCTCTCTTACCGCTCACTTTTCCTTTATAAATCTTTTTTACCATTCTTTTATCACTCATACGTTTGACGTGCCCAAACCACCTGAGCATGCTCTTCTTCATTCTTACCGTGATATCTTTGCTAGTACCTGCCATTATGTGGATCTCTTTATTGCGGATTCGGTCAGCTAGACTGACTCCGCATATTCGGCAAAGAGATGGTATCTCCACAACATTCATCTTTCTTACATTCTTCTTCTGTGTTACCCACGTTTGGCTGCCATATAAGAGCGTCGGTAGCAAAACTGCATTGTGTACAGGCAAACGTGCAGCTATGCTGACGTTATGCCGTCACAAAATGCAGTCAAAGTACCGTGAACTCTGTTACCGGCAGCAACAAGCTTTTCCTATTATCTTACCATTCGCGTTGATCTTATATTATGTTCTTTCTTCATTTCTTTCACATATCAGAACCTTCATCTTATCTGAATTCAGGTTTAGACTATTACTTTCAGAGGGGTGACCATTGCCTGCAAACCGCATTCCGATGATGCAATGAGCACTGCATCATCTGCATATAACAAGCAATTGACCTTAAGGTCACCTACTTTCACTTCCATGTCACTGTCTTTCACGCCTTAGAGACAACTATCCAAATACGAGTACCAATTGAACAACTAAGCTGACATAGCGCAACCTTGCTTTCTCCCGATTGGATGTCAAACTTGTGTCAAAATTGGATTGGGAAAAATTATAGGGAGATAATTTTGAAATAGTTATCATACAAACAAACATTCACATTTCTAAAAGAAGAAGTTTTATTTTTATTTCTACTTTCAATTGCAAAAAAAGTCAAAGTCTAGGTCAAATGGCTGTCTTAAATATACTCTTAATTTCACAAAAAAAGAGACAATTCGTTGCGACGTCCTGTCAAGTATATTAAAGAAGTTTTTATGAAGTTAAAAAATATGGCATAAAGAGTATCAAATTTAAGGCTACATAGCAAAAGTAAGCAAATTTTTACTAACGCCATTTGCTTTTGATACGGTGTTCATTTTAGGTACTCTGAGCGGAAATCGATATTACATATGTTTTGTAACAAAAGAATTACCAAAAATTTAAAACCGAAAAAACTATTTTAATAACATTTTAATGAATGAGTTAACGAATTATTTAATTTGTAACGTCATATATTTTAAAAGATAACATGGTTTTACTTACACAAATGGTAACAAAAACTTGGGGTGCTAATTCCAAGGTATCAGCACCTTTGTAGATAGGTAAACTACTTAATCATTCATTACATTCCGCTACATTATTCAGTTTGGGGCAAGCAATTGTAAGTACCTAAATCCAAATGTCCATAAGAAATAGCATAATACCATGATAGCAGTGAGCATGTTCACCACCTCGTTGTTAAAAAATAAAAAAAAAAAATCTCTTGTATATTTCCGTTTGTCCAAGTTTCTTATTATTTCTTGTTATCCTGGTCTTGAGATAGGAATTATTGAAAGCTACATTTTGCATATACATTTCTTAATTTATATTTTCTTCATTTAAATTACAGTTGGATGACAACAACCGACGCATTTTGTTAGAGGAGTACAACTAAATAAACTTTATTCTCAATACCATAACAATTAATATTTAAAAATAAAAAGTAACAGGAACATTTAAGAGATTATGAATTCAATGAAAATGACTACTAGTTTATTATATTACTTAAGTTATTTTTGTATGATTGGTTTTATTTATAACTTGTTTTGGTGGAATATGGAACACCTCTTCTGGACCGAATATTTTTTATTTTCTAATAACTTCAGTAATGTATTGCGTTTGTACCCTATATAAAAGTTGCAATTTTTGATCAATTCTTCATGAATGATTCTTTTGAACAATTCATAACTGTAAATAGAGAATCGCTCGCCTGTAAATTATTGAGATAAATTAGATTTTCGTCTACAAAATGTTACAACATCCCACAAACCTGGACAGCTTCTGGAATTTTAGAGCAGTTTTGATGCAAAATGCAATTTTCTATTTCGCTGGATTTTACACGTAAACTGTCTTGTATTTTGTATACAGATGACACTTCTTTATTTAAATTTCACTTTCATTTTTCTTATTTTGATTATTTTTAGAAGATAGGTGCTTTAGTGTTCTTGTAATATATTAATAGTTATATGATATTAATAAAATAATGGCACTTGGTTACCACTATTGTCAATTGTAATCTGGTAAAACACTTCTCGAGTATAATGACAGTAAAAATGACCATAAGAAAAGAAAACCTGAGAAAATATTGATAGAATGGCTGAAAGATGATATGATTGACTTGTTTTTCACAAGTCAATACTTATTTCATAAATTACACCAGCTTGTTTTGAATTGGTTTAATCTTATTTATAAAGTTCAATGATATTCCTTTAACAATGGTCACACGTACAAATCCATGACGTATGTTACGTTATAATTTAATACAGTAAATAAGGTTTTATTGAGTTGTAACAAGGTTGATAATATGTTGCATAATAAAAGAGTTAATTCAAAGTTGCTCTCCGTAACGCAAGCAATTTGTCCCAGTTACGATATATTTAATGCGTTAAGTCTGCGTACCTAATATATATGGTTCATCCTTCATGGAAATGACGAGAAATGCATATAAAATAGACACACTTCTTATGATAAAACTAACTTGTATATCCATCCTTCTTTAAGGTTTTTTGTTGGTTATCCTTTTACTATTAAATGTAAGGCTAAATGTTACTCTTCAATCTTACTTTAAAGGTATCTAAACTAAACTAATATTCATTTTAATTTTGTTCATACTTTTATCTATTAATATAAACACAATAATATTTATTTTATTGAAGACATGTATTGAATCTAGTTGATATTATTGTAATTTACCAAAAAAAATCATTAATTCTAATGGCTTTTAAAAGATAGCGGTAGGTAGATAGATCAGTGCATTTTTGTTTCCACATAGTATTTGATAACAATATTAATCTTTAATCAACTTTACTTGCTCATTTTAAACGAAGGTACTGAGTACCTTTATTTAAGTTTGACAGGACTCTCCAACGATCTCTATATTAAATTGCTTTCATTCAAGCGTTTCATAAAAACCTTTATCGTAATAAACCTACTCAGAACTGAATACATTATTGCATAAAGAAATAAGGCCTTCAGAACTATTAGCATTATTTTGTAAAGGAATTTATCTACCGTTAAGTTTCATAGTTAGATATAAAAACCCATTTGCCAGTTGTTATTTAAGCTACAAATTAACTCTTACCACCGCTTTTAAGGTCATAGTAAGACTTAACATTTATTGAAATCTATAAATATAAAATGAAAAAGAGGCCAAATCTGTACATATTATATTGTTTAGATAAAAAGATCTATATTATGTACGTATTTGATCCAGGTATTATATCTTTTTCTTATTTTTGTTCGTTTATACATATATTTATTTGTGCATTACACAAAAATACTATATGAATTTAAATAACTAGGGATAGCTTATTACCTGAATCCATACGCCCATCAAACACTACCGAAATCGTCTTACTTCAGCTCAAAACCATAACAACCGATTAAACTAAAACACATAAGTAGATTACCATCCGTGGAGCCACCACGACTATGAAATTGTGGACATTTTTTTGTACAAATAATATTGGTATGAGTGAAATACGTCTTACATAACAGCTCCATACAATATTAGATATCAATAAAGTTTTGAATCCACGTTGAGAGTAACTTTGTCTCTGTAGACTTTACAGAAACAATTTAATAAAGTCCATCATATATTATATAGTATTTTCTGTATGTATCTTGTGACTGTATTGTGTTACAATAATTTAATTATCTTAATAGTAAAGACACATTCAAAGCTACATAAAAGAAATATATTTTCGGAATAATATTGAAAGATCAAAACAAGAGAAGAGTAAAATATGTAATCTATAAAGAATGTATGTCCATATTACAGTATTGTAGCGCTGAATATAGAATATTATGTAACTGGACAAAGAGAATACTTTGTAGTTATGTGGATGTCAGCGATTTCTATTGGCATTGAAGCTACTACTGCACTTTTGTTTTAACTTAGTTCTTGTATAAAATACATATATAATAATATAATATATATATTTATTATATGTACTTTATTTGACAAATCTCGTTGTATGAATTATATTTCATTTAAACTTTAGTTTTGTTTATTAATAATCAAACTAAATTGAAAA